>CM062297.1:635166528-636541528 GCA_031216915.1 Pictodentalium vernedei
GGGCAACCGGTATGGCTGCCCGAGCCCAAAACCCGAAAACCATTAGCACAGTCTACAGGTCGTATTTATGAAGGGATTTCATTGTAACTTGGTAGGATGCCTCTGTATAATGTCTAGATGAGAACGTCCCCTTTTGGCATGATCTATCAACCGTGATGGCTGCCCAAGCCCGAAACCCCAAAACTTTTAGCCCAGTCTGAATGTCATGTTTAATGTAGAGGATTTCATTGTAACTTGGTAGGATGACTCCTTATGATGTCTAGATGAGATTTTCCCCCATTTGTGCATGATCTGCCCACCGTGACGATTGCCCGAGCCCAAAACCCGAAAACCTTTAGCTCAGTCTACAGGTCATATTTATTGAGGAATTTCATTGTAACTTGGTGGGTTGACTTCATACAATGTCTAGATGAGAAAGTCCCTTTTGGACGTGATTGGGCAACTGTGACGGCTACAGGGGCCCGAAGCCCAGATGAGAATGTCCCCTTTTGGGTGCGATCATTCAACCATGATGGCTGCCCGAGCCCAAAGCACAAAAACCTTTAGCACAGTCTAGAGGTGATATTTATGAAGAAATTTCATTGTAACTTGGTAGGATGACTCCAAATAATGTCTAGATGAGAACGTCCCATTTTGGTCGTGATCATTCAGCCTTGATGGGTGCCCGAGCCCAAAAACCTTTAGCATAGGCAAAAGGTCATATTTATGGAAGGATTTCATTGTAACCTGTTAGGTTGACTCCATATAATGCCTAGATGATGACATCCCCTTTTGGTCGTGATTGGTCAACTCTGATGGCCACAGGTGCCTGAAGCCCAAAAACCTTGAACACAGTCTACAGGTCATATTTATGAAGGGATTTCATTGTAACTTCGCAGGATCACTCCAGATGATGCCCAGATGAAATTGTCCCCTTTGGTTGCGATCATTCAACCATGATGGCTGCCCGAGCCCAAAGCCCGAAAACCTTTAGAACAGCCTCAGGTCATAATTATGAAGGGATTTCATTGTAGTTTGGTAGGATGACTCCAAATAGTGTCCAGATGAGAATGTCCCCTTTTGGTCGCGATCATTCAGCCTTGATGGGTGCCCGAGCCCAAAAACCTTTAGCATGTCTGTAGGTCGTATTTATGAAAGGATTTCATTGTAACTTGATAGATTGACTCCATATAATGCCTAGACGATGACGTCCCCTTTTGGTCGTGGTTGGTCAGCTGTGATGGCTACAGGTGCCTGAAGCTCGAAAATCTTGAGCACAGTCTACAGGTCATATTTATGATGGGATTTCATTGTAACTTCATAGGATCACTCCAGATGATGTCCAGATGAGAGTGTCCCCTTTTGGTTGCGATCATTCAACCATGATGGCTGCCCAAGCCTAAAGCCCGAAAACCTTTAGCACAGTCTTCAGATCATATTTATGAAGGGATTTCATTATAACTTGGTAGGTTGACTTCATGTAATGTCTAGATGAGAACAGCCCCTTTTGGACACCATTAGGCAACTGTGTTGGCTACAGGGGCCCAAAGCCTGAAAATGTTTAGCACAGTCTACAGGTGATATTTATGAAGGGATTTCATTGTACCTTGGTAGAATGACTCTAAATAATGTCTAGATGAGAACGTCCCCTTTTGGTCGTGATTATTCAGCCTTGATGGCTGCCCGAACCCAAAACCCCAAAACCTTTAGCATAGTCTATTGGTCATATTTATGGAAGGACTTCATTGTAACCCGAAAGTTTGACTCCATATAATTCCGAGATGATGACATCCCCTTTTGGTCGTGATTGGTCAACGGCCCGAAGCCCAAAAAAACCTTGAGCACAGTCTACAGGTCATATTTATGAAGGGATTTCATTGTAACTTTGTAGGATCACTCCACATGATGCCCAGATGAGAATGTCCCCTTATGGTTGCGATCATTCAACCATGATGGCTGCCAGAGCCCAAAGCCCAAAAACCTTTAGCACAGTCGACAGGTCATATTTATTAAGGGATTTCATTGTAACTTGGAAGGTTGACTTTATATAATGTCTAGATGAGAACGTCTCCTTTGGACGCAATTGGGAAACTGACGGCTGCAGGGGCCCGAAAACCTTTAGCACAGTCTACAGGCCATATTTATGAAGGGATTTTAATGTAACTTGATAGGATGATTCGTTTTGGAATAATTTCACTGTAACTTGGTAACTTTTGTTGATATACGTTAACTGTGAGGGCCACATACATTAACTGTGAGGTCATATTAACCCACTCCTCAGCTCTTTAGTACAGTGTACACCTCATATTATTTTTATCATAAACATAGCACACAGGGAACAGAAATGAACATATTCCCAATTATCACAATTCTTGTCTTATTTCATAATCCTTTCATAAACATTGAACATTATCCTTTTCATCAAACACAACACACAAGTTAAGCTACAGTGTCATTGACACTTTCATTACACCCACCCACCCCTACGTGCAAATTTTCTACTACCGTTCTCAGACACCCCCCCCCCCCCCCCCCCCTCCACTCTCCCATTATAATACAAAATAAACTTATAAACTCAGAAGGCACAGCTGTCTTTAGGGGGGTTTCATAATGTTCTTAAACTGGTACCACCAATTTAAACCTCTGTGGGCTGCTGTGTGCCCCAATCTACAAATGACAAGCTGTTCATTATCAGGCTTGGCCAGAGCAGGTGTACATATACGGGAACAAATTTTCATTTGAATTGTTCTGTCAGTATTCTCAGGTGTTTGCTACTTTCCTCTTCTATCCATACAAAATCTATTAATAAATAAATCACTTGGGTTGAATTTAGTGAATCAGAGAGAATTTTCCCAAAATATTGTCTGCACATTTTCTACATTTCGAAAAAGACATCCACCCCCCTACTAACGTGTGACATTTTTCCAGATTAAGCCCAATATTCTTACATATAAAGCCTCTTGATGTTGTATTTATGTTAAGAGTGTGATGTACAATATCTTTAAGGTTTGAAACATAAATGATGGTATATATTAGCTGATATATTGATATATTTTTGAAAAATTCAAAAAATTGCACAAGTTAGAAATGCACATTTTTGGTGCCTCCCTCCCCCCCCCCCCCCTGGATTGACTACAAAAATCGGTTTTGGGCTGCAGCGAAACGAAACAGCTCACCAGCGCGTTATCGAAGAGTCGATGGTTAAACCCCCTATATATGTTTGCTCCCCCCCCCCCCCCCCTTCATCACATCCAACCGCTTAAAAATGAAAGCTCACTCAACGAGAATATAGGGAGGTGTTAACAAAAAAATTGCGCAGTTGAGAATAGGCTAGCACACATCATTCGTTCTACTCTCTGAATGTTTTTTTTTTTTTTGCAAAATCTGAACCTGTGTGTTTCAAGCCCAATTGATTATCACGAGAATAATTGGGACTCGTAATAACTATTAGACAAAAATTCCCAGAGTGCTGGGGGCAAAAATTATCACAATTTTCGTTGGCATCAGCACCAGGCCTGTTAGCATTTTCCGAACTATAAATCGCAAGAAAAAAAAGATCGAACGGAAAGATAAAATACGCAACGAAGCAGGGGGGCCGAAAACTATGATGGGTAGGGATTATGGAAGGGAGAGGGGGCCAGCATTCAGAAGGACACCTTTCCCCAGGCAAATACATATTTCATCTTACCGTTATTGTTATATACAGGGGACGTAGCTAGGTGAGTCCAGCCCCCCCCCCAATATTTGTCCAAAAATCAAGATAGTTGGTAATTTTTCAGGCAAAAATTCCAGCAGTTGGAAATATATTTATTTATTTATTTATTTATTTATTTATTGATGTTTAAGGTCACATATTTATGCACAATGGCTAATCATGACCGTGACAGTTTTACGGGTGGAGGAAGCCGGAGTACCCGGAGAGAACCACCGAGCAACGACGAGCAGCTGCCAGCTCCCCAACATCGTAACTCCGCACTGCAGCACAGGCAGGGTTAGATTGGTTGAAGACATGCGTACCATCGACGTGCAGTACGCCTGAGTGCACGGCGTCATCGTGCCCCCACATGGGCAATGGGGGTGAAGTGTCTTGCTCAAGGACACAACGCAGTTGCCGCAGGTGGGATTCGAACCGAGGACCTCTCGGCGTGCAGCCTGCACCTCTACCTGCTGAGCCACCGCGCCCCCTAGCAGTTGGAAATTCGAAGCATTGTTGTAACGGAGGTTTTTTCCGAATATGGTGTTACATTTCCGTGAAATTCCAACAGCAGACTCCTACAGACAGAATTCTGATCGAACAACGCAAGATTTTCCGACTACTCAGCAAACCGTTTCGTGAATTATATCAAAAATTACGGAAATACAAACAAGATGGTCAATTTGGTGCTCACAATAGTCATAAGCTGGTGATTTATGAGGCCAGTATACGTGAAGTGTCCTTGGGCAAGACACTTCACCCCCATTCCCCATGTGGGGGCATGGTAACGTTGTGTACTAAGGCGTACTGCACGTCGATGATGCACCTGTGCTGATCCTGCTTGTATGGAGTTAGTATGTTGGGGAGCTGACAGTTGCTCGCCGTTGCTCGGTGGTTCTCCCGGGTACTCCGATTTCCTCCATCCGTAAGACTGTCGTGGCCATGATTAGCCATTGTGCAGAAATTTGTGACCTTAAACACCAACAAATAAATATATATCTCATATTTGAGATGATTAATTAATAAATTATTGGTTGAATACCAATTGTTTTAGCATTCTCGATACATGTACATTCATGCAATTGACACAATGCCGTATGAAGGCAAATAGGGCCTACTTACAGACGGGAACGGGAAAATTCGGCCTCGAGAAGATTCGGCCTTGTCTTTTTTGGCCTCGGGAAGTCTCGGCCGGGAAGATTTGGCCCCGGTATTTGATATCTTAATTAAGGTTATCTGACGGTGGTTTACGGCTTTGGCTTAATAATAATAATAATACCGGTCGCTGATTCGTCGCAGTTCTCTGGTGCAAAGGTCTTGGTTTTCCCTGTGCCCCCAACTGCCTACCTATTCCCGCGCTTCTTCTCTCCTCCCAAAACTCTGCATGGGACGAAGTGTTTGATGACATCCCGTGCCCCATTCTTCCCAATCTCTCCGATAAGCAGACGAACCCTCTCCTTTGTACCTCATTTTCGCTGAATCTTCAAGTGGTCGAATCTTCCCGTGCCCCTTGCAGTTACAGGACCACAAGAAAATATAATTCTTTCAAATTATGTAAATATTTAGCATCAGCCATTCAAACTTCTTCCGAACAATGATCGATAAAACCATGCAAATAGGGATGTCAACGGTAATTGGCACCAGCTTCCGTTTTTCTTTCAAATACATCAACATTAGTACGGTTACAATTATGGTTAAAATATTTATAAAATATAATATGTATGACCCTGCGATAGTTGGCAGAGGCAGAGTGAACGCACTGCAGATGAGTTGGGCGACAGAGAGAGACGGATTTCCTGCAATTGAATTTCTTGTATAAACCCTTTCAATACTAAGATTCTGAATGTTGTGATCCAACAGTCGGTTCGTTTATCCAGTTTGAAGAGTCTGGACTCTGTAATGATATCTGAGGGACGATAATAAGGATTTTTTTTACAAACAAATCTATCGGACACATAGACAGTATGTGGAGGGACTCAGGGCGGGTGGATTACCACTAAGTCGCGGTAGAGTAGATTTTCCACCGATTGTTATTTACGTGTTTATAGGAACAAAACTCAAGGAGTACAAACTAGGGCTGTCGCGACTATCATTTTTGGCTCACCAACGTTAGTTGTGTGAGCCTATGGCATAGCCCTCATGTCGGCGTCTGCGTAGGCGTCGGCGTCCGCTCTCAAATATTTTGAACTTTTGTGTACAGGTTTTGATTTTTTGGCTTTTTAAATTTTTTTTTTAGTTTCTGCATATTGCTATGGTGGTTCACTATAAAATTTAACTCTTTTCCAGGGTATTTTGTCTTAATTTTAACCCTTTGAATCAAATTTTAGACTTATTTTGATGTTTGCGTGCAGGTTTTGATGTTTTTTTTTCCCTTTCTTCCAAGTGGAGATTTACCTTGCAGTATATGTCCATGCTTTCTATTGTATGTAAACATACATGTTAGGGCTATATATTTGTATTATTTAACCCTTTTCCTGCTGAATTACTTCAATTTTGGACTTTTATGTACAGCTTTTGGACTTAGGCTTACAGCTTCTTACTTTTATGTACAGGTTGTGATAAAAAAAACAATTTCAAGTGAGGTTGACCTCACTGCATATTGCAGTGGTGGTTATTATAACATTGATATCTTTCCAGTGCATTTTTAAAAAAAATTTAACCCTTTGAATAGATTTTTAGACTTATTTTGACGTTTGCGTGCAGGTTTTCATGTATTTTTTTCCCTTTCTTCCAAGTGTAGATTTACCTTGTAGTAGATGCTTTCTATTGTATGTAAACATGCATCTTAGGGCTACGTTGTATTCTTTAACCCTTTTCCTGCTTAATTATTTCAATTTTGGACTTCTTTTGTTTACAGGTTTGGATTTTTGTGCTTTTAAAATAATGTTTTTCTTCTTTGCATATTGCTGTGGGGGTTCAGGATAACATTTAACTCTTTACAGGGTATTTCGTCTTAATTTAACCCTTTGAATCAAATTTTGGACTGATTTTGACGTTTGTGTGCAGGTTTTGATGTTGTTTTACTTTATGTGCAGGTTTTGAGGTTTGTCTTTTTTTTCTTCCAAGTGGTGACTTACCTTGTAGCATATTGCCATGGTTCCTATTTTATGTTAGGATGCTTCTTGGGGCTATTATTATATTATTTAACCCTTTAGCTGCTTATTTACTTTAATTTTGGACTTTTGTGTGCAGGTTTTGCACTTTTGTGTGAAGGTTTTGATATTTTTTTTTAAGTGGAGTTTTACCTCTCTGGCATATTGCCATGGTGGTTCCTGTAACATATTCAGGGTATTTTTCTAAATTTTAACCCTTTGAAACACTTGAAATTGTTTTTTTTTATCACAACCTGTACATAAAAGTAAGAAGCTGTAAGCCTAAGTCCAAAAGCTGTACATAAAAGTCCAAAATTGAAGTAATTCAGCAGGAAAAGGGTTAAATAATACAAACATAGCCCTAAGATGCATGTATACATACAATAGAAAGCATGGACATATGCTGCAAGGTAATCTCCACATGGAAGAAAGGAAAAAAACCCATCAAAACCTGCACGCAAACATCAAAATAAGTCTAAAATTTGATTCAAAGGGTTAAAATGAAGACAAAATACCCTGGAAAAGAGTTAAATGTTATAGTGAACCACCATAGCAATATGCAGAAACTCTACCCTTGGAAGAAAGGAAAAAAAAAACCCATGAAAACCTGCACGCAAACGTCAAAATAAGTCTAAAAACCTATTGAAGGACTTAAAAAATTTTTAAAAATGCACTGGAAAGATATCTATGTTATAATAACCACCACTGCAATATGCAGTGAGGTCAACCTCACTTGAAATTGTTTTTGGCTCACCAACGTTAGTTGTGTGAGCCTATGGCATAGCCCTCATGTCGGCGTCGGCGTCGGCGTCGGCGTCCGCTCTCAAATATTTTGAACTTTTGTGTACAGGTTTTCATTTTTTGGCTTTTCAAATTTTTTTTTACTTTCAGCATATTGCTATGGTGGTTCACTATAACATTTAACTCTTTTCCAGGGTATTTTGTCGTAATATTAACCCTTTGAATCAAATTTTAGACTTATTTTGATGTTTGCGTGCAGGTTTTGATGTTTTTTTTTTCCTTTCTTTCAAGTGGAGATTTACCTTGCAGCATATGTCCATGCTTTCTATTGTATGTAAACATGCATCTTAGGGCTATGTTTGTATTTTTTAACCCTTTTCCTGCTGAATTACTTCAATTTTGGACTTTTATGTACAGCTTTTGGACTTAGGCTTACAGCTTCTTACTTTTATGTACAGGTTGTGATAAAAAAAAAACAATTTCAAGTGAGGTTGACCTCACTGCATATTGCAGTGGTGGTTATTATAACATTGATATCTTTCCAGTGCATTTTTAAAAAATTTTTAACCCCTTCAATAGATTTTTAGACTTATTTTGACGTTTGCGTGCAGGTTTTCATGGTTTTGTTTTTTTTTCCTTTCTTCCAAGTGTAGAGTTTCTGCATATTGCTATGGTGGTTCACTATAACATTTAACTCTTTTCCAGGGTATTTTGTCGTAATTTTAACCCTTTGAATCAAATTTTAGTCTTATTTTGATGTTTGCGTGCAGGTTTTGATGTTTTTTTTGTTCCTTTCTTTCAAGTGGAGATTTACCTTGCAGCATATGTCCATGCTTTCTATTGTATGTAAACATGCATCTTAGGGCTATGTTTGTATTATTTAACCCTTTTCCTGCTGAATTACTTCAATTTTGGACTTTTATGTACAGCTTTTGGACTTAGGCTTACAGCTTCTTACTTTTATGTACAGGTTGTGATAAAAAAAAACAATTTCAAGTGAGGTTGACCTCACTGCATATTGCAGTGGTGGTTATTATAACATTGATATCTCTCCAGTGCATTTTTTAAAAAATTTTAACCCTTTGAATAGATTTTTAGACTTATTTTGACGTTTGCGTGCAGGTTTTCATGTATTTTTTTTCCTTTCTTCGAAGTGTAGATTTACCTTGTAGTATATGCTTTCTATTGTATGTAAACATGCATCTTAGGGCTACGTTGTATTCTTTAACCCTTTTCCTGCTTAATTATTTCAATTTTGGACTTTTTTTGTTTACAGGTTTGGATTTTTGTGCTTTTAAAAAAATGTTTTTCTTCTTTGCATATTGCTGTGGGGGTTCACGATAAAATTTAACTCTTTTCCAGGGTATTTCGTCTTGATTTTAACCCTTGGAATCAAAATTTGGACTTATTTTGACGTTTGTGTGCACGTTTTGATGTTTTTTTACTTTTATGTGCAGGTTTTGAGGTTTGTCTTTCTTTTCTTCCAAGTGGTGACTTACCTTGTAGCATATTGCCATGCTTCCTATTTTATGTTAGGATGCTTCTTGGGGCTATTATTATATTATTTAACCCTTTAGATGCTTATTTACTTTAAGTTTGGACTTTTGTGTGCAGGTTTTGTACTTTTGTGTGCAGGTTTTGATATTTTTTTAAGTGGAGTTTTACCTCTCTGGCATATTGCCATGGTGGTTACTGTAACATTTTCAGGGTATTTTTCTAAATTTTAACCCTTTGAAACAAATGTGATACTTTTATGTGCAGGTTTTGAGGTTTGTCTTTCTTTTCTTCCAAGTGGATATTTTTCAAGTTGACTTTCACCTTACTGGCATATTGCCATTGTGGTTACTGTGACAGGGTATTTTTTCTCAATTTTAACCCCTTGAAACAAATGTGATACTTTTTTTTACTTTTGTGTGCAGGTTTTGAGGTTTGTCTTTCTTTTCTTGCAAGTGGTGACTTACCTTGTAGCATATTGCCATGGTTCCTATTTTATGTTAGGATGCTTCTTGGGCTATGTTTATATTATTTAACCCTTTAGCTGCTTATTTACTTTAATTTTGTTCTTTTCTTTGCAGGTTTTGTACTTTTGTGTGCAGGTTTTGATATTTTTTTTAAGTGGAGTTTTATCTCACTGGCATATTGCCACGCTGGTTATTGTAATATTTTCAGGGTATTTTTCTAAATTTTAACCCTTTGAAACAAATGTGATACTTTTTTTACTTTTATGTGCAGGTTTTGAGGTTTGTCTTTCTTTTTTTCAAAGTGGAGACTTACCTTGTAGCATATTGCCATGGTTCCTATTTTATGTTAGCATGCTTCTTAGGGGTTATTATTATATTATTTAACCCTTTAGCTGCTTATTTTCTTTAATTTTGGACTTTTGTGTGCAAGTTTTGAACTTTTTTTTTTTTTACTCCAGCCACCCCTTTGCATTGGCCACCTGTTGGTGAGCCACGGGGTACTGATACCCCCTCTAGTTAGACTTATTTTGACGTTTGCGTGCAGGTTTTCATGGGGTTTTTTTCCATTTCTTCCAAGTGTAGAGTTTCTGCATATTGCTGTGGTGGTTCACTATAACATTTAACTCTTTTCCAGGGTATTTTGTCTTAATTTTAACACTTTGAATCAAATTTTAGACTTATTTTGATGTTTGCGTGCAGGTTTTGATGTTTATTTTTTCCTTTCTTCTAAGTGGAGATTTACCTTGCAGCATATGTCCATGCTTTCTATTGTATGTAAACATGCATCTTAGGGCTATGTTTGTATTATTTAACCCTTTTCCTGCTGAATTACTTCAATTTTGGACTTTTATGTACAGCTTTTGGAATTAGGCTTACAGCTTCTTACTTTTATGTACAGGTTGTGATAAAAAAAACAATTTCAAGTGAGGTTGACCTCACTGCATATTGCAGTGGTGGTTATTATAACATTGATATCTTTCCAGTGCATTTTAAATTTTTTTTTAACCCTTTGAATAGATTTTTAGACTTATTTTGACGTTTGCGTGCAGGTTTTCATGTATTTTTTTTCCTTTCTTCCAAGTGTAGATTTACCTTGTAGTATATGCTTTCTATTGTATGTAAACATGCATCTTAGGGCTACGTTGTATTCTTTAACCCTTTTCCTGCTTAATTATTTCAATTTTGGACTTCTTTTATTTACAGGTTTGGATTTTTGTGCTTTTAAAAAAATGTTTTTCTTCTTTACATATTGCTGTGGGAGTTCACGATAACATTTAGCTCTTTTCCAGGGTATTTCGTCTTAATTTTAACCCTTTGAATCAAATTTTGGACTTATTTTGACGTTTGTGTGCAGGTTTTGATGTTTTTTTACTTTTATGTGCAGGTTTTGAGGTTTGTCTTTCTTTTCTTCCAAGTGGTGACTTACCTTGTAGCATATTGCCATGGTTCCTATTTTATGTTAGGATGCTTCTTGGGGCTATTATTATATTATTTAACCATTTAGCTGCTTATTTACTTTAATTTTGGACTTTTGTGTGCAGGTTTTGTACTTTTGGGTGCAGGTTTTGATATTTTTTTTTAAGTGGAGTTTTTCCTCTCTGGCTTATTGCCATGGTGGTTACTGTAACATTTTTCAGGGTATTTTTCTAAATTTTAACCCTTTGAAACAAATGTGATACTTTTATGTGCAGGTTTTGAGGTTTGTCTTTCTTTTCTTCCAAGTGGATATTTTTCAAGTAGACTTTCACCTTACTGGCATATTGCCATTATGCTTCTTAGGGGTTATTATTTTATTATTTAACCCTTTAGCTGCTTATTTTCTTTAATTTTGGACTTTTGTGTGCAAGTTTTGAACTTTTTTTTTTACTCCAGCCACCCCTTTGCATTGGCCACCTGTTGGTGAGCCACGGGGTACTGATACCCCCTCTAGATTGTAATCGACTAATCGTGACCAGTAATCGACGGTTAGTCGATTAATAGTCGCTTCCCATGATTTTTTTAGCAAATCATTCTTCTGTTCGTAAAACTCTGAAAATGACAATGGCACCAGTGTGTTCAGACGAAGTGGGGCTGTGGGAACAACAAATCGGTCCCGACTGAAGCTACATGTAGTCCAATCTTGGACCCACAGTCCGCAATATAATTTTGGGGGTTGGTACGTCCTGTAGGACGTACCAACCCCAAAAATAATATTACTGACTGCGGGTCCAAGTTTGAACTAGATTGAAGCCGATGAATTAAAATGAATTTACCGAAGAACGTTCCTGCATATGTTTCCTTTCTGCAATAAGTTTCTCGAAATTTTGAACGTTGAGATCTATGCATTCCCTCGTCAGTTGTCTAAATTGGATCTTAGTCTGAAGTTCCGAACTTTGAGAAGTGATCTGACGTTCTGACTTTCGTCATAATTTTGTCACTTCCGCGCTTTGGGTTTTCCAATGGGTGCATTCGTGTGTACAAGACTGGAGAAATTCAGAACAATCTATTCTTCTCGAGTAACTGTGAGTGTTCTTTCTTACACAGTCAGTGACAGTCGTACAGTCTTCCGGATATGAATGTTAACTATGGTTAGATATTTAAAGTTATTCACCTTCATTGATCATTCACCTCACAAAACAATGCAATTTAGCCCCGACGAGTAGTAGACGTGTACCACCTTGAAAATGAACGACGATCGACTAAAAATAAAAAACGTCGACTACTTCAATAGTCGACGGTTAGTCGACTAATCGAATAATCGCGACAGTCCTAGACTACAAACACATTTTTATCTCATGGACCACCGGGTCAGTTTAAACAATATTTATTCAATAAGTATGCTATATGTTACAGGATTGAACACCAAGAAAAGTAACGGTATATATAATGAACATCAAGAATATAACATATACTAACAAAAGACCATATTAGTATGTAATGTGGGGATCTGACAGAAAGTTAGGAGCATATGTTAGTCATCTCCCGGGGTCATTCATAAATTTACACTAAAAGGTGGTACAGTATAGTAGATGGTTTAAAATATCGCCGCCTGGAACCCATGGCCTGTGGTCGATCATCAGCTTGATCACCAGCCACGTGCCAAGCCGGGGCACCGCATCCATGCACACAGTGAGGGCTGCCTGTAGGTCCTAAGAGTGTAGACCTTGGAGCAAATACCCGAGAGATCATTCAGATTTGATTTGTCTGCATCGTAGTCGACACAGGTAGGTAACTGCGAGTGCAAGGCTACGACACCCCGGCCAGGGACAAAACAGGTGGTCCATATAGCTGATAGTCTGCAAGTGTCCCGTGTGATTTTTTGAATAAAAAATTGCGCTTTTTTTTGTCTGGTCGAAAATCTACCCCACTGCGATTTAGTGGCAACCCAACCACCGCGTACTGTACATAATCTGTAGATTCTGTATTTTGAAAGCTTGTCAGATTACTGGGGAGGAAGGAGGATTATCACACTTTATTGTCCGGTGCTCATTTTAATCATTTGTCGGCAGCAATAAATTTCCGATTTTTATATATTAACATCCCATAAATCTGAAAAGTTGAAATGATGTTGGAGTGGGAAGGGGGTGGGGGTGCCTTTGTGGCTTTTCTGTGGAAAGAATGCTTTTGGAAATCAGAAATGATTGTATTGTCTAGGGTTATCAATCATATCTTTCGAGCGTACAATTTGGGCCCCACAAGCTATTCCTCTTTCACTTGAAATGCTGTCAATGGGGCTCATCAGAGATGGGGTTCTCAGGAGATATTTCCAAAAAGCGGCAGAAAAAAAAATCCTTTCGTGATGATGGGTCAATTTGACTCCCTCTTGGCCTAATATTCATTGTCTTCATATAAGTATAGTTTCGACTGTGTCCAGGGCCGATTTGAGAGTGTGTGGGGGTAGTAGCCCCATGGCCTGGAACTTTTGGGGGCCTGGGCCTGGCCAGGGAGTCTATGACTCCTGGGTTAAGTTCGGGTACCCCAAAGTTCCGCGTCGTGTAGTGTAGTACTAAAATGTTAAGAAGGAGCTCTATATCAAATGACATCAAATGGTTATCTGCATTTGACCAACGGTTGTAGCTTTGGGCTACACGATTCTTGGGTGATAACCTTATTACGTCAACTTGACGTCATAAAGTTATCACAAGAAGAATTGTGCAGCCATAAGCTACAACTCTGTGTCACTAGATGACCACTGATGAATTTGTAAATTTGAAACATGCTGCTAAAAACGTCATTTGACGGCCAAAAGATAACGTGAATTTTCATCCTAAAAGCCGCAAGAAGGCTCTATTTAATAGCAGATTTCAACTTTTCTTGGAGGGACCCCCAATCCCCATCACTGTTCGTGCTTTCTGCCCGCGTAGAAACACACTCCGTCACCCCCCCCCCCCACTACCCCCCCCCCCCCTCACACACACATACATACACACTTTTGAAAGGGTCGTGTAAGTTGGCGTAACAGAATAAATCCAGGGCGCGAATTTTCTCTCCCCGTCCCTGACTGTGTCACACTAAGAGCTTGCTTATCCAACATTTTACGTTCGTAAGTTTATTTTAATGACATATTTTAGTGTTTATGTTAGTGTTAAAGAAGAGTAATATTTTTTTTGTATAAAAGTTATTCCCGAATATTTAGAAATACAAGGCTCGAAAATAGTCCCGTTTTGTTATTTGTGATAATATGGAAATGCCAGTCCGTTTCAAATTGACGAGTTCCATATTTTGATTATTTTCAGCGCGTGTAAACAAAAACCTTACAACTGTCGGGTATTCCCCAGTTTGCATGTTTTGTTTTGCGAGAAAAAACAGGGGGTTCGTTGATAATAATTACCTTTTAGGCATGAAATGCACCGTGCTCAGCAGTAATTTTGTTCAGAATTGTAGAACGGATGACAGTTATTTATTTATTATTCGTGTTTAAGGTCACATACTTATGCACAATGGCTAATCATCACCGTGGCAGCTTTACGGGTGGAGGAAGCCGGAGTACCCGGAGAGAACCACCGAGCAACGACGACCAGCTGCCAGCTCCCCAACATCGTAACTCCGCACTGCACCACAGGCAGGGTTAGATTGGTTGAAGACTTGCGCACCATCGACGTGCAGTCGCCTTAGTACACGGCGACATCGTTCCCCCATGTGGACAATCGGGGTTAAGTGCCTTGCCCAAGGACACAACGCGGGAGACCGAATCGATCGATCAGACGGTCACCCATCCGAGGACTAACCGGGCTCGATTTGCTTAACTTCGGTGATCCAACGCCACCGCGCCCCAGAAGGGATGACTAGCTTCAAATTGGAATCGAAATTGCATTGTCAAGGCAGGTATTTAATGCTTTTAACACGTCCAAACCGTTCGTATCGAAAATCTGTTACGAACGACTGCAATGAAAAGCTCTTTTAAACTTCCAGCGGAGAATAGCACATAAATATCAAAATCATATACTACTCAAAGTTTGCTAAGCACCAAGTATATCCAACTACCTGTTTTACGTTTTAGTTGAAATATTGTAATGAAAAGTGTATATATTTTTATTTAGTTATATCTTTAATGATTTAAGTACAGAAATTAAGATTTTATTTGTGTTTGACATTATTTTTTAGCTTTTGAATGCGATAACCATGGAAAATGTTTTTTATTGGTAAAAGCAGGGGTGGGGGGGGGGGGGGGGTCTGGAAAAAAGTCCCATACACGAGGCTGAAAATTTTTTTTTCAGCCCCAACACCACCCACCACCCCATTTTGAGGAGGAAAAAATTTTTTTTCCTTTTCTGAGAGGGGACCCACCCCCTAGTATCACCAAAACCCCGCGTTTTACACAACTTTTTCCTAGGTTTCACATGTAATTATACTTCCATTTAATTAACCTGATGCATTTCCTGTAGCTGCTTGTTTAAATCAGCTTTAACCCTTTAACCAAGACAGGAATAAAATGATACTTTCAAATACCAAGGATTTTTTCATATTTTGTCTTAAAAAGATAGCTTATGATCCCTCATTGAAACAAGCTTGACAAGCTAGTTTCAATAGGACTGATAAGCTATGTTTTTGAGACACAAAACTGCACATAAAAGGAAATGTAAAAAAAATCTGGATTTTCTTTGTATACACACTAAAAACTAAAGTGTTAAAACTGACACTTTCAAGGTGTTAAGACCATTCTAACTCTTAGGGTTTGATTTTAACACTCAAAGTGCAATGCTTTAAGCACTTAGACATTACAATCGTCAGACATCTGAAACTTGAATGGATGGCACTTCCCATGTGTCTAGCATTGGCGGTTCTTCCCAAATCGTCCATAATTTGATTTGCACTTGGTGGGTACATAATTAAAAGGACACAACGCAGATGACGCGGATCAGGCTCGAGAGTTCGAGCCTGATCCGCGTCATCTGCGTTGTGTCCTTTTAAGTGTCGCGACATCACACTTGTCAAGTGGTATTATTGTAACACCTGTCAAGTTCTGGGATATCTACACTTGAACAAAGTGCTAGTTCAGCACTTAGTAAGTGTTAAATACAGCACTTCAAATGTAGTTTTTAACACTTTAGTTTTTAGCGTGTATAGCTTTGGCCGCTTATGATTGATAGTTTGAGTAAAAGCTGGTAAAGGGTTAAACTTTAATACTCTGAGATGTTTGTCTTTGTATGAAATGTCATTCAGTCTTGAGTTTCTAATATTTAACTATTTGTTGGTACCCTAAATGGAACAGCAATTTATCATATACACGTGTCACTCAGTGTACCAGCAAACCAGTTTGACCATTTACTATTTCATTACATTTCCGGAATTACAATTATAAAACGGTTTGTAGGATCAGCTGTAGGTGTCAACTAGAGTAATTTATAGGGTTTTGCATTACTGTTACAGATAAGACTGAGTGTCTGATTTTATTATGGTTTTGTTTTATTATTACATGTTGTTTACAAAATAAATCATTTTAAAAACATTAATTTATTTTATTGAGACCCATTACCAATGTGGTTAAAGTTCACTTTCTGACAAATACAGCAAAACTACTATGTCTGTTGTGACTCCTGTGTCACTACACTGGCAGTCAGGCTGTTTAAGCACATACGTGATAGTCCAGATGTTCACATAACCATCTCAATGTTTGGATGGAGCAAATTTGTTGAAATTTGTTTCTTCAAAATATTGATATGTCAATGTGGGTGAGCTGATTATTTCATTGACAGTTGTTGCTGTGTTCAATGTAGCAATCCAGTATGTATGCTAGGGTGAGCTTCTCGTTGTCTAACTTATCATTATGATAAAACATTTAGTTGAAACTGACAAAAAATCCTGGTCAAGCCGACTCGTGTTCTTATTCATGAAAATTGCCATTATTGAGCAACATTTGTGTTTCAACACATATAGGGTAGTTATTAGGCCACCCCACCCTCCCCTTGATTTCCATTTATGAGGTTATTGCTCTGGCTGCCCCTCTGCATATAGTATAAGTGTCAAATATTGTTTTATATCAGATTTAAAATACAAAATAAGCATTATTTCATTGCAAGGAAAAAAGTCACTTTTTTCTCAGGCAGACCACCCACCCACCCCGGCCTCGTGTATAGGAAATTTTTCAAGCCCCCCCCCCCCCCCCCCCCCCTGGGTAAAAGAGGAAATTTTTCAATTTGCCAAAAAGTTGACGGAGCGAACTGGTATGGGTTCAATATCGAGTATGAGACTCATTGCTGTTAATTACAGCTTGACAACGCCTTCTCATGCTCCCAATCAGGTTCCTGGTGGTCCTTTGTGGGATGTTATTCCATTCTTGGACCAGCATGGCACCAAGCTCCTGGACACTTCTTGGCTGGACTGGACGGGCTGAAATTGCAAGCTGCAACTCATTCCAGACATGTTCGATTGGATTCAGGTCAGGGGATCTTGCTGGCCAGTCCATACGCTCAATCCCATCCCTCTGTCGGTACTCCCCGACAGCATGGACAACATGAGGACGGGCATTATCGTCCATCAGAATGAATCCATCACCCACTACACCTGCATACAATCTGACGTGGACATCCAGGATCTCATCACTATACCGCTGTGCAGTCAATGTACCACGTTCAGGACACGGAGCTCTGTACCCCCATCCCTGCTGATGCCGCCCCAGACCATGATTGACCCTCCACCATAGCGGTCATGTTCAGCCATGTTGGCTGCATGGAATCGCTCTCCTGGTCTTCTCCAAACCCTAGAACGCTTACTGTGTGGTCTAGGCAGTACCTTGACTCATCTGTAAAAAGGACAGGTCGCCAATCTTCTGTGGTCCATCCAACATGGTCCATGGCACATTCATATCGTGCCTGGCGGTGGTTCTGGAACAGCGTAATGCAAATACATAGTCTTCTCGGTCGGAGACCACCTTCGTGCAACCTTGCCCGGAAAGTCTGCCTCGAAACATTTACCTCGGATGCATTCTGAAGGTCACTGCGAAGCAGGTCACTGCGAAGCAGGGTTGCTGTGGCAAAGCGGTTCCTACGGGCTTGAATGATCAAAAACCAGTCTTCAGCTGCAGATGTTGCCCTGTCTCTGCCACCACTATGCCATCTTACTGGTGTGCCATACTGCTGAAAATCTTGCCCAAGCTCTGGTGATCACCGTATGGTGCACACCAAGGGCTTCACCAACCTGTCGATGGGTAGCCCCTTGATCCACCATCCCTGCAGCCCGCCACATTTCTGTTTCAGACAAATGTCTTCTTACATTTGCATTTGCCACAGTCAGTCATTAAATCACAAGGGTTTGTGTTGAAATGAAGATTTAATACCCTACACATGTCATGTACATGTAGACAGTACACGAAAACATCATGAAAATCAAGGGGTACATGCTTTCCATGACTGTCACGAAAAATCTCTGTCGAGAGAGCTAATGTAAACACTGGGGACCATCTCAATACACTCCTCAATCATATCCACCAAAATATCGCAAATATGTCACAAGCAAATTTCACAATGATGTGTCAAATATTTGGTGCTTAGCAAACTTTGAGTAGTATAAAATTAGCTATTCTCCGCTGGAATTCCAGCTAGCACTAGGGCTAGATGAGGGGATGTCTCTAGCAGTTCATACCGTCACAGTCACCTATGATCCAGCTCCTCTGATATTTGTCACTCAGTCCCATTTTCTTCAGAAGATACGAACACAGGATAAATCGGACTTCTAGCGTGAACAATTTGGACCCTATGCAATCATTTGCACCTAAATTAATGCGTCTAAAGTGCACTAAAACGGGTCATGTCCATGTCTATTTTTGAAACATTTAGCAGCTTTGGGAGGGTGCTATCTCTCCCCCCCCCCCCAAAAAAAACCCCCAACCCTTCTGGGCGCTGTACGGGGAAAGATGGTCTTATTTATTTTACTTCAGTGGAATACTTCGCAGTGATGAGTAATTTAGTCTAACGGTGAATCTGAAATGCACTAAAGTGCACCCTTTCAATTTTCGTGTCTATTTGGGAAAACAATTCCAGCCTTGGGGGGGGGGGGGGTGGGGGGGGGGGCCCTTCAAACACCCACCCCACTGTTACTGCACGTTGAAAGTCGGCCTCATTTATTTCACTTCAGTGGAATGCCTAGCAGAGAGCCAATGACAAGTTTTCTAATTTTATAACCTACAGTCACTACTCCATAGCCCACCCCAGTTAGAAATGCAAACACCTTCCCCCTCCTCCACTCAAGACCCTCTAGCACGTCCCGGTTGCAAAGTTTATAAACAACACAACTGGAAAATCAATGGATTGTGTTTTTCATTGCGGATAATTTCTGTTAGATGTTCAAAATAAATATTTAGTTATTACGATAAATAAAAATTAAAAACTCCACTATAATTTTTTTTTGCCTTTATGTGATGTTTATTTTGAATAATCACTATGCCATATTATCCATTCCACTCAGGGAGGGGGTGGGGCACGAAAAAAAAAACCGCGGACACAACGCGATGGTGGTTTCAGTGTGTCACAATCCTTTTTTCCTCATATAATATAATTTATTTCCTTATTAATATTGATGAGTCCCAAATAAGCTCAAAACAATATAAATCCAGGGGTGGCACCAAGGGTGTCCGAGGGGGTGGGGGCGGGGGTGCTACTGTGTCTCCGTAGGGGAGATAAAATTATACGAACACCATATAGAGATAATACTCCCGAAGACCCGATACACGTGCACAATAGAATAACTGTGGGCGAATAATCACTGTGGCACAGGCAGAGCTAATTAGACTGCGAGAGTTCTGTTTTTGTCCGATACCATAAACCTTCTGCGCTGGTAGACACATCTAGTCTCTGTTGTGAGGTATAATTATTGTACTTATTAAATGTGTGGCTTGCACATCGCCATGACTGTTTTTGATACCCTAGTTCCACAAGCCCAATTTTTTTTTTATTTTGGAGTTTCGCTTCGACGCTCCCAAAGCCTCTAGAGTCACGGTTATTGTGACTTTTTCGCAATTAAAACAAAAATCTCTCCCCGGGACGCCCGACGGGTCCAGGGACTCTACCCTCCCCCCACACTCCATCGGGAATCATAGGCCCGCGTCGGGAAACTCAAATATGATATATTGGTGTAAAATCTAAGTGAATGCCTCTGGTACTAGTGTTGAGACAGGACTGGTGTCAGTGGTGGGTGCCGGTTGAAAAGCGGGGAAAACTGCACGTGCAGATATGTGGTAATTACTTTGCTTGTTTTACCTTGTGTCCCATTAGATCCCAGAATCACAGTCACAGAATGTTAAATAAACTAAATAACACAACTTCTGCGACTTAAATCACCTATGGTTCACTGGTGACATTGACCGTTATTCACCATCTCATCCAAGATGTCCTCCGTATTTTTACCATGTTTTGTACAAGAACACATGGGAGGAGGGGGGGGGGGGGGCAGCGGGCGCACGTGCCCCTTCACTTTTTTCCGCAGATTACACAGATAGTTCAGTTAAAATGGGCGCATACAAACGTGTCCCAATACAGGCATTCCTTTTATATGTTATTTGCAAATCCAAACAACATTTGACCAAAGAATCCCACCTTCGCTCGCTTCGGTCCGTTTCTTTTACTTCAGCCATCTTCCAACCCGAAGGCTAGCCTTCTAGTTGAAAGATGATTGCAGTAGAAGAAATGGAACGGACAGTGACCACACCGCGACATGCTCATCTAAACGAGGGACTATAGTGTGTCATGTTAGGCCTACATTTACCGATATACGATTATAACTTTTCTCCCACTGAGCCGAACTATGCCAGTCTTGAAAATGTGTGTTCCTCCTTTTATCGAGATTCTTCCGCTTCTGATAAGAGATAACAAGAAAATTGTGATTCTGTAAAATCACAGACTCACCCTGGTTGATAAAATGTACTAGAACTCCTTCTTAAAATGGAATTTTTCTTCTAACAGTAATCTTCTGTAAGCATCGAGAACAAATAATGGGTTAAGGTGCTAAAGCCAGACTTTGAGCAGCAAAATTGTTTAGTAGATAATTCTACACACAGGAATGTAGTCTTTGAATTCAACCCTCTCCAAACGAAGAAAAGTTGTTGCCCTATAAAGGCTAAATATAGTCATGCACGGCAAGATAAGCTATGACTTTTCCTTAACGGAAAATTTAGCACAGAAAAAAGAAGAAAATTCACCCCGAAAATCGTTTTTTTTTTTTTGACTGTACTGACTTTTATGCAGCCAAAACAGACATAAGATAAACAGAACGTATGGAGCCCGGTAGGTGACAGGTTTCACTCTGCCAGAAATCACAAAACGGGGCCGATAACGGAAGCGCACGAGAAAGGAGACACTGAAAACATTCTTCCATACACATATCGCAGAAACTGAAAAGATTGTAACGTCAATTGATTTGCGTGTGTTTCAAAAGAATATGACTTAATTTATTGCACAATAAAGTGAAGTCATTAATTTTAATAACTAAAATTCATATTTTGTTGGCATATGTAACTTTGTTACTGAGCTGAACAAGCAGCATTTGCAATCAAAAAGGCAAGGTGCTCTAAACTGAGCCTGCAAAACACCATAAACGGCTACAGATATTTATTTCGTTAAAACGAAATAATATTTCGATTAACCCTTTACCTAACATGAAAAGCAGACGACACTTGCAAAAAAAATTCTTGAATCACTAATTTTTTTCATTTTTTGTCTCAAAAACATAGGTTATGACCCCTCGTTGGAACGAGCTCGACGAGCTCGTTCCAACGAGGGGTCATAACCTATGTTTTTGAGACAAAAAATGAAAATATTTTGAAAATTAATTGGCGATTTTTGAGAATAGCGCTGGCCGGTTTTGGCCGTTACGTTGGGTAAAGGGTTAAACGGAATAATTGGAGGATGCAAACATGTCAGAAAATGCCGTGTTCGGCCGATTTTCCCCCATGAATCAGCATGAATAATTGTTCACTCCCATTATTTGAGATACAAAAATTATTGTGAACAATCAGACTCAGGAAAATTATGCCTTTTAACCAACTGTTTAGAATTTTTTCCCAAACTTAATGGAGAAAGTCATTTTATCGTAGGCGTACGGGCATTTTGTTTTAAGAAGGGCTAAAGATTTTGACTGAAAAGTGATGCTACAGGCTTCATTGAGGCACGTGGAACCGAGGTGGATGAGTGAGGGCTGGCGGCCCTCTCCCGCAGGTCCGAAGCCAGCCGTATTTAAAAATCCGACATGGGAGGGGTGGACGGAAGGACCTTTGTGTGTGCCGAAGGCATACTCGAGGTGTCCAACACCGAGGTGCGAGAGTGTTTGGTAGGGGTGTCCCCCTCCCGTTGGAGGGGATTGGGGACCTCACTATATAGAGAAACTGTTTTAAGTCTGAGGCTCTGAGAACAATTCTAGAGCCTCCGGGTGCCTCAGTTGTGACTTGTCCAGTTGCTGATTTCAGTTAATAACTTTAACAATATACTGTTTGACATTTCAAACTCGGAAGCTTTTTGGTTTCGATTCATACCAATTCAACAATTATTTTCGGACATCATGTGAAAATTTCCGATAGGAATGCTTATAGGCGGCTTCCACCCCCCCCCCCCCCCCCCCCCCTCCGCACTCCCAACAGCATGGGGCATGCTCTCTCGGGAAATGTTTTTTTTTTTAAAAATGTTTGGCCTGTGTATCCAAAGTCATCAGACGCGTTATCACCCTGATAAGATTGTAGTCCAAACTGGCACCCAAAATCCGGAATATAATTTTTTGGTGTGACACGTCATGTGAGACATACCACACCAAAGAAAATATATATTACGGACTTTGATTCCAAGTTTGGTCTTATAGGGCGGTATCCCTTATTTAAAGACAATAGATTGAATGTTTGACACTACAGGTAGATCAGTGATACTTGCCCCCCAAAATTATGAAAACAGCCACAAAAAATTGATTTTCCCCGACTTAGCAGCCCCCCCCCCCCCCACCCCGAGTCACCATGGCATGTACGCCTATGCATCTTATAAAGTCGTTCTCTGCTTTCCATTACTAATTTTGTCGGCCATTTATAGTCTATCGGTATCGGGCCTGCAATTAGAAGGTTTTTTGAGGAGGGAATAGGGGAGGGGTGAGAATCTATGTGGGGGGCGGGGTATCCTTTGACTTTCCGCCGCTTCATTTTCTTTCTGTACCGATAAACAACACTAGTAGCATGTAATGTGGTTTTCAGGGGTTATTTGGATGACCTCGGTGGATGACCTCGGAAGTGACGACATGTCACGTGACCCAGTGGCGCCATATGTTTTCCAAAAAGGGGTGCCGCAATTGGTGTGCCCGGGGATATGGCTGTTAAATACTGAAATGAGGCTAAGAGTCGTAGTAAATTATACCTCATTGAGGGATTTTTCATGGTCCTTATAACCTCAGAATTCAATGAGGCTATGAGGGATAATAAATGAGGACTCATTGAGGGCTTTTACATAGCCCTCATGGTCTCATACGACAAAAAAGGGGTGCCGAAGGCCATATGTTTTCCAAAAAGGGGTGCCAAAATTGGGGTGCCTGGGGATATGGCTATTAAATACTGAAATGAGGCTAAGAGTCGTAGTAAATTATACCTCATTGAGGGATTTTTCATGGTCCTCATAACCTCAAAATTCAATGAGGCTATGAGGGATAATAAATGAGGACTCATTGAGGTTTTTTACATAGCCCTCATGGCCTCATACGACAAAAAGGGGTGCCGAAGGCCATATGTTTTCCAAAAAGGGGTGCCGAAATTGGGGTGCCTGGGGATATGGCCATTGGATATAGAGGTGACGAGAATCATTGTTATAAGGGGAGATAACTCTGCATACAGATTATGGGAAATCTGATTGGTTGGTTATAATCTATATAAAGGATCTAGATAAAGGACACTACAAGAGTGCTCGGAATAGGATCAGAACTAACAAGAATAGACCTGAAAAGCTAAATATAGTAATAATAAGGTAAACTGTTCCAACTGATAGGCTCTTCTACGCTACTGGAGTATACTCCAGGACAAAGGAATATGGCCAGATAGACGAAAACTATTGCATATTTCGATAGAAGCAGAGAATTCTGAAAGAATTCGAAATAGTAAAACTTGTCGGGTTGTTTGTGGTAATTTGATTTACTCCAATTCAATCGAACATACACTCCGAACATACCCTTGTCCTACTGTAGGCTTTGGGTAACATAGCAACCACGTGCTACCATAGAAACCAAGATGGCGGCCTCCAGTATACAAAATGGACGACGGAAACACGTATCACCCTAACAACACGCGCTGCGCATGCGCACTCACAGCACGCATCACTATGGAGATGACGTCACAAGATGGCCGCTCACGCGGGTTACCATGATAACACAACACGGCGCCACTGGGTCACGTGACATGACGTCATTTCCGAGGTCATCCAAATAACCCCTGAAGACCACATTACATACTACTCACGCTATGATATACGGAACAGTACCAAAAAAAAACTCTGGTAATACACATATTGCGAAAAACGGAGAGATCATAACGTTAATTGATTGAAGAGTGTTTCCAATGAATACCGCTAAATTTATTCCACAATAAAGTGATTTCATTAATTTTAATGAGTCAAATTCATATTTTGCTAGAATACGTAACCGTGTTACTTAGCTAAATAAGCAGAATTTGCAATCGAAAAGTAGCGAGGCGGTGTAATCTGGTCCTGCTTACCACTACAGATACTTATTTCGTTAAAACGAAATATTATTTCGTTAATTCGAAATATCATTTCGTTAAAACGAAATAAAATAAGAGTGAAACCTGTCACCTACCGGGCTCCATGTAAAATAGAACATTTGTTGCGCTATCAATATGGAATATACAGCAAAAGAGCCAAATACTTTCCACTTTGGAAAAATGAATACAGAAAAATTCTAAATTCTCCAAAATTCAAATGTTTTTCTGACAGCAAGTACTCTCCTCTAAGCAGCCAAAGCAGATATTGGGTATTTTGGTTAGCTGCTACAGAACAAATACTTATAACAGCGTTTTTAGGTCAACTTGACAACGTCAGGTATGAGCTGTTGGGATGGGTTGCGATCCGTCGTCCATCTGTACATACGTCCATCTGTTCGTTCACAATTCCTTTAGCACACCATACAGACTGCATCTCTCACCTAGTCAGTTTCAAATTTCCTAACTTGTCTTTGGGGCAATGTCCAGATGGAAGCTATCGAATTTTACGAATTTCGTTGAAAAACATGGCCGCCAGTGGCCAGCTTGGATTTGGCATATAAATTGTCAACAATTCTATTAGCACACCCTGTGGGCTACATCTCTTACCCGATCCTTTTCAAATGTCTTATGTAGCTTTAGTGTAATGTCTAGGTGGCAGCTATCAGAGTTTTATGAATTTCGTTGAAATTGTCAACAATTCCTTTAGCACACCCTACAGGCCGCACCTCTCACCCGATCTTCTTCAAATCTTTCGTGTAACTTTGGTGTGATATCTAGATGGGAGCTGTGGAATTTTTTCGAATTTCGTTGAAAAACATGGCCGCCAGCAGCCATTTTCTGTTTGGCATATAAATTGCCAACAATTCCATTATCACATCCTAAGGCCGCATCACTCAGCCTATCTTTTTAGCTCAACTTTGGCGTAGTCGCCAAATTTGAAGTTTTGTCATGGCCCGTCGTCTGTCTGGACGTCTGTCCGCCCGTCAACAATTCAATACGGCTCGGGCTAGAGGCCGTATTTATGAACCGATCTTTACGGTACCTTTGTTATCACCGCGGGACGAGAACGAGAGTTTCTGGGTGCGGTCCGAAATTCAAGATGACTACCGGCGGCCATTTTATACCGAAATTAGGTGCAATCAGTTTTTTGTACAGAACTTCTATATGAAGGTTCTGATTTGAATAATTTTTTATTTGAATGTTTAGTAACAGGGAATACATCACATACAATACGTTTTTTTTTCTCGTGCAGAAATTATGCAAATTAGATGAACTTTGATTTATACAGTGCTACTTATACACAGTAAGTGGTACACGTGTCAATACGGCTCGGGCTAGGGGCTGTATTTATGAACCGATCTTCACGAAACTTCTTGGGTACCGTTGTTATCACCTTGGGGCGAGAACGAGTGTTTCTGGGTGCGGTCCGAGATTCAAGATGACTACCGGCGGCCATTTTATATCGAAATTAGGTGGAATCAGTTTTTTGTACAGAACTTCTATATGAAGGTTCTGATTTGAATAATTTTTTGTATGAATGTTTAGTAACAGGGAATACATCACATATAATACGGGGTTTTTCTCGTGCAGAAATTATGCAAATTAGATGAATTTTGATTTATTCAGTTCCACTTACACACAGTAAGTGGTACACGTGTCAATATGGCTCGGACTAGGGGCTGTATTTATGAATCGATCTTCACGAAACTTCTTGGGTACATTCGTTATCACCTTGGGACGAGAACGAGTGTTTTTGGGTGCGGTCCGAAATTTGATGATGGCCGCCGGCGGCCAATTAGATAAACTTTGATTTATTCAGTGCTACTTATACAGAGTAAGTGCACATTTCAATACGGCTCTGGCTAGAGGCCTTATTTATGAATTTATCTTCACAAAACTTATTGGGTACCTTTATTGTCACCGTGGGTCAAGAACAAGTGTTTTGGGGTTCGGTCCAAAATCCAAGATGGCTACTGTTGGCCATTTTGTGCCGAAATTAGGTGCAATCAGTTTTTAGCTCACCTGGCCTAAAAGGTGATGTGAGCGTTTCACATCACTTGGCGTCCGTGGTCGTCCATCGTCGGACGATCGTCGTCCGGTGTCCGTAAACTTGTGAACCAAACTTGTCAGGAATGGTCTATGGGAGGTCCTCTACAAACGATCCCCATTTTGTTCCCGTCGGATGAAAAACATGGCTTCCAGAGGCATTCTTTGATTCTGGTTGGTGGATTTTCAAAAATCTTCTCCTCTGAAACCGCTAGGCCAAATGTTCCAAACTTCACATAAATGATGACTGGGACCCCTCTACCAACGATCCTCATTTAATGTTGATCGGATTGAAAACATGTCCGTAATTGCGGCTTATAGTTACTATAGAAACCCTATGGGAAATCACATTTTCATCTTCTTCTCTGGAACCATGTGAATCAAACCTGGTAGGGATAGTCTATGGGAGGTCTTCTACAAATGCTCCTCATTTTTGTTACCGTGCATCGAAAAACATGGCTGCCAGAAGCATTTTTTGATTTTGATTGGTAGATTTTGAAAAATATTTTCCTCTGAAACCACAGGGCCAAATGTTTTGAAACTTTGCATGGTTGATGACTGAGACACCCTCTACCAAGGGCCAAATGTTTTGAAACTTTGCATGGTTGATGACTGGGGCACCCTCTACCAACGTTCCTCATTTAATGTTGTCCGTGTTGCAAACATGGCCACAATTGCGGCTTATAGTTACTATAGAAACCCTATGGGAAATCACATTTTCATCTTCTCTCTGGAACTACTGAGCCGACGTGAACCAAACTCTACCAACGATCCTCACTGAATGTTGATCGGGGTGCAAACATGGCTGCAATTGTGGCTAATAGTTACTATAGAAACCCTATGGGAAATCACATTTTCATCTTCTTCTCCGTAATTACTGAGCTGATGTAAACCAAATCTGGCAGGGATAGTCTATTGCAGGTCCCGTACAAACGCTACTCATTTTGTTACCGTGCATCGAAAAACATGGCTGCCAGAAGCATTTTTTGATTCTGATTGGTGGACTTTGAAAAATCTTCTCCTTTGAAACCACAGGGCCAAATGTTTTGAAACTTTGCAATGTTGATGACTGGGGCACCCTCTACCAAGGGCCAAATGTTTTGAAACTTTGCATGGTTGATGACTGGGGCACCCTCTACCAACGGTCCTCATTTAATGTTGTCCGTGTTGCAAACATGGCCACAATTGCGGCTTATAGTTACTATAGAAACCCTATGGGAAATCACATTTTCATCTTCTCTCTGGAACTACTGAGCCGACGTGAACCAAACTTGGCAGGAATGGTCTATGGGAGGCCCTCTACAAACGATCCACTTTTGTTCCCGTTGGTTGGAAAGTATGGCCATTCTCTGATTCTGATTGATGGATTTTGCAAAAATATTCCCCTCTGACACTACAAAGTCAAATGTTTTGAAACTTCACATGCTTGAGGACTGGGACACCTTCTACCAATGATCCTCATGTAATGCTGATGTAATGTTGCAAACATGGCCACAGTTGCAGCTCATAGTTACCATGAAAAGCCTATGGGAAATCACATTTTTATATGTAGTTCCAGGTGAGCGATTACAGGCTCTGTAGAGCCTCTAGTTTGTACACAACTTCTATACAGTTTTTGTACATAACTTCTATATTTATTGATGACTTTTCCCCTGGAAGGAGTTGATGAGTTTATTTTTAGCTCAAATTTGACGTAGTCAATTTTGAGGTTTTGTCACGGCCCGTCGTCCGTCTGTCCATCTGGACGTCTGTCCGTCCGTCCGTCCGTCCGTCCGTCCGTCAACACGGCTCTGGCTACAGTCCGTATTTATCAAACGATCTTTATGAAACTTCATTTGTTATCACCGTTGGACGAGAACGGGTGTTTTTGGGTGCGATCCGAAATTCAAGATGTCCACCAGTGGCCATTTGTACCGAAATAAGGTGCAATCAGTTTTTTTGTACAGAACTTCTGTATGAAATTTCTGATTTGAATAAATTTTTGTATGATGTGTATATTCAAATGTGTTGAAGCCAAGTTCCTGTGTTAATATTTGGTGTTGTTTGGGGAGGGTAAACATTATTAGCACAACCCGATTTTCTATTTCCAATGAGAAAAATAAATAAAACCTCCTAACCCGTGGGAACCCTATGAGCTAAAAATAGAAAATTCAAATACCTATATTTTAAGAAGGACTGGACAAATATTTATTAATTAATATGAATCATCCTTAGAAGGGTTTAAATCAAACAGGCCAAAACAATTGCTAACATTTGGCTTATGGTGCACCATACAAGGATCCCCATTGTAACATTAACCCCATGGAGATTTCTTTTCTAGTTTAGCATCTAACTGTCACCCACCTTTACAATACTTTACCTGTTCCTTTGTTACAGGGTACTGTCAGTATCTATGTACAGACCTTTACAATACTTTATATGTACCTTTGTTATCAGGTCATTACCGAGATGTGTGTCATTGCTGTGTCACATAATATACATGTATATGTCTTACACACGTTAAGCTGCAGTGTTATTGACACTTTCATTTCAGATTTCATATGTAGCTTTGGTGTGATGTCTAAATGGGAGCTATCGAATTTTTCTGAATTTCGTTGAACAACATGGTCGACAACGGCCATCTTGGATTTGGCATATAAATTGTCAACAATTCCATTAGCACACCCTATGGGTCGCACCTCTCCCCCGATTTTTTAAAAATTTTATATGTAGCTTTAGTGTGATATCTAGATTGGAGACATCAAATTTTTCTGAATTTCATTGAAAAACATGGCCGCCATTGGCCATCTTGCATTTGCATGGGATACAAATTGTCAGCAATTCTTTTCACTCAGTATTTTTCAATTCTTAATATGTGCCTTTATGGTGATGTCCATATGGGCGCAATCGTGTGTTTTTTTTTAATTTCATTAAAAAACATAGCCGCCAGCGGCCATCTCAGATTTTGCAATTAAATTGTCTGCAATTCCGAAAGCACACCCTACAATTAATTTAGTTCAGTCCCTTCTTGGTGAAGTTGAGCAGCAGTGTCATTCACCAGAACACAATTCTGCACACAACAGTGCAAATAGTTTGAAGATAACTCTCTCACTTTTTGTAGAAAACAGAGGCCAAAGTTGGCAAATTTGGGTAGTTTTCAAATGGTGCTCTTTGCCTAGCAAGTTGTATGGAGAGGTTTGACTAGTACAACAGAAACACTGTAACACTCTCTTTATCCTATGTCATTGTAGCATCTATCTCTATTAAACCTGATGTCATAAAACGCTCACCGTAGGAAAATTTACCCTTTGAAGTTGATAATTTTGCAGAAAATCACTATATTTGGGCACTTAGTTTCCAGCAGGGGTTAATGTTGAATAAGTTGTGTGGTGATTTTGTTGTATCATATTAGGCTGTAAATGTATGGGAAATAGGAGCCGAACGTGGCTGATAAATTATAAGAATTTTGAGAAAAATGTCGATTTTCACTATATTTTTCAAATTTCGCATAAACTGCTTTGACTGGCAATTTCTACAGGTATTATTTTCTGGAACATGGTTTGTATTGTTCCAGTAATCGTTACCGATATTTAATTTACCCACAATCAGCCAATGGCGTAAAAACAGAATTCTCCGGAGTTTGCATCTGGAATTTGGTCCCATTTCTTGACAAGTTTATGGATTTATTCAAACTTTCTCACAGGCAATGACAGTCAGTGCATACATGGGTGATCGGGAGAGTATACCACAATTACTGGCATTCTACCTGAACAGTATTAAGACAGGCGTGGCAGGAAGTGTGAAATATGTTGAAATGTTTTGATGTTTTACCCGTTTTTACCACTGTATTTGCTGCTATTTCTACTGATTTATTTCTGTTTCTACCATTTCTACACTTAATTTTAGTTTCATCAGTATAATCTGAATTTATTAAGCATTATCAAGTGCAGAATACCTTGACGCAGCTAGCTCAATGTTGTATTGAGATCTTTGGTATCGGAAATCCATCCATCATCAACTCTGCGCTGTTACACCTTGGCCGATATAAGTTGTGCTACATTTAATGGAGCGGTTAGTAAGCTTTGTTCAAACAGTAAGAGAGAATTCCAACCATGTGGCCCATTTACTACAATCGAGGGGAAAACCACGGGAAATGTGTGTGACAGAAAATGATATTTCAAGGTACCAACGTTACCAGGTGTTTTTCCGGTAGTAAATGGACCATATGGTTGGGATTCTCTCTTACTGCATGACCAAAGTCAAACTAAGCACTACTCATATCGGCCAGGGTAAAATAGCGCAGAGTTTACGGGGGATGGACTTCCGATTTGTCCGTTTTGTGTCACACACGTTGCTGAAGAATCACCCTGAATCTCAAACGTAATTATTCTGGCTTCTCAGTCTAAGAACGTGTTTCATATACTATCAGTAATTCCACAAAGTTGTTTCATCTTAGCAAGTCAGATGATAAAGTGAGAGAGAAAGGGTGATCATGTGGGGTGAAAAAGGTCTACCATGTCTCTCCAACTTTGGTGAGAATGCATTATGGAAACTTTGGGGATCTGATATTACATTTTACGCAATGAATGTCAGTGTTATCCAGCGATACACTGGAGGCTGTTCATTCAACTCAGAGGCTTTAAACCTATTTGCTCAAAATCTGTTACAGGTCCAGTGACAGGACATCCAGCTTGATCTCACAGATATATAATACACATGCATATCCTTTCTGACCCAGATGACCACAACACACTTTATTCTATGATTTAATTTTATCATTTGTTACAGCAGATTGCTGTAGTTTATTTTAAAAGAAGTTAATTTTATTTCTGTTATAAGATAACCCAACCAGATGTCAAACTCTGTTTGCAAAGTTTTCAGATCTCCTATGCCTGGTTTCTCCCCAGATATCCAGTATCTCCCTCAACATGTGCTATACACCATGGTTCAGTGGTAATTGGCTGAAATTCATATTAACTAAACTGATTCCCTATTAACAAACTTTTATACCATTGTACAAACAGTTTGTTAACAGGGAACCAGTTTGTTGATAAACTCTCTATCAATAAGAGAAAGAGTTTCCACTGTCAATAAAACCTCTATCAATAAGATATAATGTTCTGACTATTTGATGGTTCAGCCTTTTCTGACAGTATATCACAAATTGCAGGGAATTGGTTTCAAGGCTACCCACTAAGTCTGAGGCTTGAATGATCAATAACAACCCTGCATTTTGCTCATACATGTATGTGACTGAAATTCATAATTACACAATGAGAGTCTGTGAAAGTAGTCAGCTGCATTGGGAAATGGCATTAGGCCACTGTTAGTCCAGGCACATTAGACATAAAAATGAGAAAGTAAGGAAAAAAATCGGAGAAAGCTGATTTTTTTATATGTTTCCGGGACACACATTGCGGATAAAGTGTGAAAAGTCCCCGCGAATCCGAGTTGAGCTTTTTTTAGTTATAGCGTTTTTTTGATGAAAAAAAAATTTAAAAAAAATTCGACCCAGCTCCATATTTCTCATTCTTATTCGCCTTAGTAGGGTGAGAATCATAAATATCGTGCTGAATTATATTGAGAATACATATCCCCAACAGAAAATGCCAACTTTGTACCAATCCTCACACTCAATGGTGAAATATTCACGAAAATGTACAAAATTACGAAAAAAAATTTATTGTTTTCATACACACAACGGTACACAACGTCCATTAAATCAAATCTACGACTACTTTGGGAGTTAAATTATATATCAAAAATTGCAGAAAAGCAGTGGCTTTATAATGATATATAACAATAGTCATTTATTCCATAATGAACTGGTGAAACGTGTGAAATATTAACCATACCCCCTAAACTCAAATTCAAACGGCATCGACTTTTCTCATTCAAAAAAAAAACCGACTAACTGGTGATCATTCGAATATTGGCTCTGGTGAATTCGGGTACATCCCTTTGAAAGGTTACAGTAAACCAAGCAAATCGAGTCTTGACGAAATTGTGATGAAGGATTTATCAACTTTGGGTGAATCTGATCCGAAAAATTTGAAACTCGCAAAAACAGTCGACAGTCTTTGGTCTTTGACGCATGTACTGAGAGTACCTTGCCCATCTTGGGCTGGATATATGCACATTGTCACATCATCAGATGATTATGAAACAAGTGATGTCGAGATACTTCCCTTTATTAATTTTGATCCATCCAACCCGAGCACAATTTACACTGCTCTCATGTTTGCACAAACTGAATGTGAGAAACAGGGACTGAACGTTTGTCCAGTGACGTTTGACCAACCACTTTATATCAAAGCAGTGGAGATTGTGTCTTCGTCAGATAAGTTGACAAAAGTTTTCGTTAGACTCGGCGGCTTCCATATGATTATGTCATATTTAGGGGCAATTGGTTCGATCATGGCTGGTAGCGGCTTGGATGAACTTTGGGGGACTGTTTATGCTGGTGGGTCAATCCATCATTTGATCAGTGGTCATGCATATTCAAGAGCAGTTCGTGCCCATTTGCTAACACAAATTGCCATTACAAAACTTGTGTTTGAAGAAAGCCGAACACCAGATAACATAGACTGCACAGAAGTCAATGAAATATTCTGTGGACTTGCCAGAGGTGACTGTTCAACAGCTGACGCTGTCAATCAAGAAAGTGTCAACCATCTACTGTCAAAATTACACGAACTGCTCCAGAATGCGTCCGTAGGACGCACAGGAAAGCTTTGGGTACAATACTACGAGCAAATAGGTCTTCTCCAGTTGTTCTTGAGAGCAGAGCGCATAGGCGACTGGGAACTCCACACATATTGTGTTCGCAATATAATTCCAGTACTTCACGCAGGTGGTCATTTTGCATACGCAAAAAGTTCTCATCTCTATTTGCAGCAGATGAATGAGCTAACAGAAATAATGCAACAGGATGATTTGAAGTTGTTCACTGAGAAAGGTTACTTTACCATAAGGCGCTCAGATAAATTCTGGGACGGGATATATTCTGATCAGACCATAGAGCAGTGTTTGATGAGAATGTTCAAGCTCCCTGGTGGTCTCACACATGGCAGGGGAATAACCGATAGCACTGTTGCGAAATGGGTACATGGACTACCTCTTTGCCTTCCGATATGTAATGCTCTCGAAAATTTTGTTCATGTTCACATTGGTCATGGCGAACAACATCGGGATCTCCGCCAAAGTTCACAATTGACTGATGCCAATGATATCACCAAATTATTGAACTGGGTCAGAGTGCATTCCCCCTTTCAGAATAGAGATCCACTACAATTAGTCTCTATAGCGACCGGGCTTGTGGCCGACGAAACTGTGAACTGTGACCAAGTTCGCAAAATTGGTGAATGTTGCGTATCGAATGTTGTAATCAAAACGTTCAACAGCATCAAACTACGACGTGTTGACACTGTGAAGTCTTTCGCATCGATGGCAAATAGCATCAAAGTCCGTGGAAGTAAGGTAGTGATTGACCCCACAATTCTGTTCAACCGCATCACATGTGTTATTCAGTCACAAGCAGAGATGGAAGAGTATCTCAAATATGAACTCACCCCGAAACCACCAGCATTGTTTGATTCTGCTGGAATGAGGAAGACACAGAAAAGCACGCTCGGTAAGATCCTCAAAACATACGGTTCCGAGCAAACTAAAATCCCAGAACATTCTCTGTTTGTTGTAGATGGTGGATTTTTATTGAGGGCAGTTGTATGGCCTAAACAGTCGTCATATAAGGACATATGTACATCATATTCCAATTATCTAGTGAGACATTTTGGAACGAACGTCGTGGTTGTTTTTGATGGTTATGCTTGTACAATGTCGACAAAGGGCATGGAACAAGCCCGTAGATCTAAAGACAGGTATTCCATTGATATCAATATCTCACCCGAGTTACCAGCCACCACACCCCAATCCGATTTCCTTGCAAATGCCAAGAACAAAACCCAACTGATCGATCTTCTAATGCAGGAGCTATCTGCTATCAATATTCAGTCCAAGCAGGCCGAGGCTGATGCTGATATACTGATAGTCGAAACTGCACTTGACATCGCTCAAGATGCCAACAATGTTGTCGTTGTGGGAACAGACACAGACTTGTTAGTCATTCTTACCTCTCGAGTTCAATCGGGATGTAATATTCACATGATGTATTCCATTACCCCAAACTTACTAGTTTCAGTTAGTGAAATAGCAACCAAAATGGGTGACCATAGAAGCAACCTCCTTGTAGCACATTCTATAAGTGGTTGTGACACTACATCTGCACTCTTTCGAGTTGGTAAGAAGAAAGTATTCAGTACGATTGTCTCCGATGTTACTATCGACTCACAACAGTATGTCAACACAATTTTGGCGGATGACAGTACACCAAGTGCAGTAGCCGCTGCCGGGGAACAACTTCTCCTGATCTTATACGGGAGTAAAACTGTTTCCTCTCTCGACCAATATAGATATGTCACTTACAAGCGTTATGCAGCAAAATCTAAACTGAATAAACCCATCGACCTAGCCTCACTCCCACCAAGCAGCGATGCTGCACAACAACATGTCTACAGATGTTATCTCCAGGTCCAACAATGGCTGGGCACTTCGCTTCCTCCGACGGATTGGGGGTGGTCGCTAGACAATGGACTTCTTGTACCGACTGCAGCCACAAAGCCATGTGCCCCCGATAACCTACTGAATCTGATCAGTTGTGGTTGCAAGAGTGCTTGTACAAAAAGGTGTGGGTGTAAGAAGGCAGGACTCTCTTGCTCAGGTTTGTGTAATTGCAGTTCGGATTCTTGTAACAACCACAGAAACACTGTCCTGTCGGAAATTTCTGAGTTCGATGAATAATATGTATATAGGTCATGTCATTTCTGTATATAGCGTTGATAATAGTCAATGTAACTTAATCCATGTTGATTGATTTGTACATTCTGTAAATATTATTTATTGATTTTTGTACATTCTGTAAATATTATTTATTGATCTAATGCTGCCAGACACAGACGTGTCTGTTCGGTCCCAAGCCCGAAAATAGTTGAGTTCTCATGCTGACGAATTTTATGCCAAAAGGGGAACTCGGCCAGAAGCAGAGGGGGTCTTCCATAATGTCTATTTTGTAAGCAATGATAAAAGTCTTCAAATGGTGGTGGATTTTTTATCGTCTGTCCAACTAACATCCCGTTCTGTACTACGACCCTTTGGGCAAATCCGTTAGGAAAATCGTCATTTTTTGCGTAAATCCGATACTTTTTTGTGAATTTTCAATAATTTTTCGCAGAAATTGTCACAGAATGCACATTTTCCTCTAGGTAAATGTATATTAGACATTATGTAGCTCGAAATACGCGTAAACAAAAAATACAGTTGGATCAATTCGAGGTTACAAAGTTCGTGCGATTTTTTTTTATTTTTTTCAAACGCGTTTTCGAAAAAAGGCTGTAGAAAAAAAAGCTCAACTGGGATTTTAGGGGACTTTTGTCTAATCGTTCAGTGACATGTACTCGACATTCCCTGAAAAAATCAGCTTTCTCCGATTTTTTTCCCTAGTGAAACCTAATGTTCTTGGGCTATGGCTGAGGCAGTGTCAACACTGGTTCCGATGATATTCGCCCAGACATTAGACAATATAAGGGTGAAGGCTATTCACAATGCTTCTTACTAGGAATTGGGACTGATTTATATCATTCTGGGCGTATCTAGGACTTAAACTTAGTCATAAATTAAAGGAAAATGATTACATGATCTGAGAAAACACGTATGCAAGTGAATGCGATCGTTTCTGTTTTCACCTTGTTTACCCAAAGGTCATTATAAAAGTGTGATTTATAAAGTCTAAGCACTAATTTTCCATGCAGGTATTATTTGGCGTATGGAGGAACCGAGTAAATTAAACACTTTCTTTGTCCGTCAGTTGAAGTATCTTTTGAATATGAGAGATCGGTGCAGGGCTGGGAGGAGTTAAAATTTTCTTTAACACTTTAACGTGTTAAATAATTCTGCGTTAATGTGTAAAATAATTCTGCGTTAACGTGTTAAATGACGTTAAATGTGAAAATGAACAAAATTGTAGTATAACAGACCAGTTCCGGCCATTTTTATTGATTTAAACTTGAATATGATTGAACTTACATGCAGTAGTTAATATAGTTCTCTCGGGTTATCGTAAAGTCTAACAATATTCAGCTATGTTTTCATGCAAGAATACAATCGAGACATCCGCCGTTGCTCAAATAAGGGTCCGTATTACTATATGGGAAATAGTCCGATAAAGCTCATGTTGCTGGTATCGCCAAATATCGGCGGGCCAACTTCGCCAACGTTGATAGGAGGACTTTACGGTCTCTCCACAAAATCAGCGGGTCGTCTTATTAACGACGCAATGCTACATGATAGATGTTTATTGACGTTGTAAGTTTCTGCGTCCTTCATGTCGTCTTGCTCAGGTAATTTATATTGGGTGCGGCAATGTTACTGTTGAGGCTAACATATATAAAGTTACGCACGACATGACTATGAAAGGGTCGACAATGCGACACAGTTTCAATTAACTGAGTGAGACGAAAGAATAGATGACCCATACATATACTTTAGATGTGTCACAATGAGTACAAAATCATTCCTGATGCACCCTAAGAAACTTCAAAGTTAAATGTTAATAACTTAATTAAATTTTTTTAACTTTGTTAAAATAATTTAATACGTTAACGTTTGAAACGTTAACTGCTCCCAGCCCTGGATCGGTGGGCTTCGAACCGGTAATCATATACGTCTGCAACAGTGTTTTGGCCGTAGCATTTCCACCATATTTTTGTTTGTAGGATGGGGCGAGGGGGCTCCGTCTTAGGTGGGGGATTATAATTTATTTTAACCCCAATAACAAATTCCACTTACGAAAATAAAATTATGAATAACTGAAAATATTCTCTTTGGGTTTCAAAACTTGGCTTATCACCCTCAGTGGAAACGAGCCCGTTCCAACGACGGGTAATAAACTATACTGAGTCAATAAAGAAAGTATAATAAATTTTGAGGAGCAATTATTTTAGTATTATCGACTTTAATCCCAAACAAAGTATTGTAAATTCATATTTCGAGTCTAGCTGTATGAATTTGCATAATTGCATGTTCTTACCGTTTCCAGCGTCACGTCAGGACGTCGCAATTCAGACATGGGGTGAAATGAAAAGTTCATACATGCAGTCAATAGCGTGTTTGTCCACCATTTGCCTCTTGGATGGCAAGACATCGACGGCGCATGGACCTGATAAGTCTCTGGATGTCACCCTGTGGTATTGCGTTCCACTCCTGCCTTAGAACATTACGTAAATAGCCAAACGTCTGAAGATCATGAAGTCGTACCCGACAGTCCAACTGATCCCAAAGATGCTCGATTGGCGACAAATCTGGCAAAAGTGGGGGCCAGGGAAGAAATTCGATTCTGCTCGTCAAGAAAGTCACGACAGATACGCGCCACGTTACATCGGGCATTGTCTTGCTGGAATAACTGCAATCCGACGTTAGCGTTGAACAACGGGACAACAAAAGCGTTAAGAATTTCGTCCCTATATCGTCGTCCATTCAGATTACCATCGATGAAGATCAACTGCGTTCGATGGTGCAAGGAAATTCATGCCCAAACCATTAAACTAACCCCGCCGAAACGGTCGCATTCCCGCCCGCAAGCATCGGAGAACCGTTCTCCTCGTCGGCGATACACTCTTGCCCTTCCATCAGTGCGCCGTAGACAAAATCGCGAATCATCACTAAAAAGAACTGTGCTCCAACGCTGCTGAGTCCAGCGAACACGCTGAAGTACCCATTCCATTCTGTCGGTACGATGACGTTGGGTAAGGATTGGTCCGTGGTATGGACGCCTACTTGGGATGTTCAGCGAATCTGTTGCGGACAGTTTGTGCCCTGATTCTATTGTTAGTTCTACCAGGAGTAATTGCGGCTGTCTTCGTCGTCGGAAGGAAGCGACACCGCAAGTGAGACGTCCTGGTGTGTCGGTCTTTTGCAGGGGTCGTAACTCTTGGTCCACCTGAACGCAGTCGGTCGGCAGTTGATCCAGTGTTCTATACCTTCCAATGAGACGGTAAACATTGGCCACAGTGACTCCGAACTCAGCAGGGAGCTCATATGGAGGTATCCCAGCCCCATGCATACCAATGGCACGCAGACTCTGATTTTCGGTTAACCTTGGCATTTTTAACTCATCTTGACAAAGTCAAGCTGAGCTAATCTTATCGTTCTCCGCCCGTTGTCCGTCCGTCGTCCGTCCGTCAACACCATGTTTTGGTCTTCTCCTCCAAAACCACTGAGCCAATTCAAGTGAAAGTTTGTGTGCGTGGTGGTCCCTAAGGGGCATTGCAGTTTTGTTCCACTCAACATGCCCAGCCCCATAGGGACGGAGTGGGGGAAATGCTCCAAAATATTTTAAAAATCTACTTCTCATGAACCAGTTTGTACAATGACTTGATATTTGTAATGGGGCTTCCTTTTGAGGTGTAGAATCAAGTTTGTTCAAACGAAGATCGTTAAGCAATATTTGGTTTTGTAATGGGAGGGGTAAGATTTTTGGCCCCACCCAAAATTTCTATTTCCTGAACTGATGGTCCGATTTGAACCAAATTTGGAATGTGGTATTACTGGGTCATAAGTACTTGACTCATGCAAAAAAGAGAAATTCCCGCAGCCCCATGGGAACCCTGGGAGCTAAAAATAGAAATATTTTCAAACGCCCATATTTCCCATACCACACGGAACAGAGAGCTGTTATGTGGTATGAAGCATCCTTAGGACCAGTAGAATTGAATGGTAAAAAAAATTAAATTGCCATCGGTTACGTTATGGTGTTCTGAAATGGGCATCGAAGAAATGCTGAGTCGGCATATTTGCAAAAAATTAAAAATATCTTTTCTCCAGAACCAGTCATTAGAATCTTTTGATATTCGGTATACAGGATTCATAGGGGGGGGGGGGGGGGGGGGGGGGCAGATACAAGTTTGTTAAAATAAAGCCCATTGGTTCATATTTGGGCTCAATACAGGAGCCCGATTTTTTAATTTAGGGTGATATGGGGAATAGTCTTTAAAAATTTTCTTCAAAACCACCAGTCCGAATCTTTTAATGTTTTGGTATACATCATTGTTATGAGGGTCAGATTTAAGATTCGTCAAACAAAGCCCCTAGGTTAATATTTGAGCTTCCTACGGAAGCCCAAATTTTAACTTTGTTCAATATGGGGGATAATTTTTAAAAATCTTCTTCTTCAGATCCACCAGTCAGAATGCTTTCATATTTGGTATGCAACATCTCTAGGGGGGTCAGATTCAAGTTTGTTCAATTCGAGTGCCTGGGTTAATATTTGGGCTCCATTTGGGAACGTGAAATTTAACTTAGTACAATATGAGGGAATTTCTTCAAAAATCTTCTTCTTCAGATCCACTAGTCAGAATGCTTCCATATTTGGTATACACCATCTCTAGGGTGGGATGGTGGTGGTGGTGGATTCAAGTTTGTTCAAATCGGATCGGTAGGTTAATATTTGGGCTCGCTATGGTAGCCCAAATTTTAACTTAGTGCAATATGAAGAAATTTCTTTAAAATTTATCTTCTTCAGACCCAACAGTCAGAATGCTTTCATATTTGGTACACAACATCTCTAGGGAAGTCAGATTCAACTTTGGGATCCCCATGGGAACCGGAATTGGCCATGTAGCTGAAGAATTAAACATTTTGTATTCAGTACCCTCTAGAGGTGTGTAACTAAGATTAATCCACATTGGTTGTATCAAGGGGCTTCATAGGAAAGCTCTACATTTTACATTATGATCAACTGAAGAAAAGGCATGATGCCCGGATTATTTTTGTCACTCTTGAGGGACTCAAGGATTGGCAGTGTATCCTATGGAGATGGATTGCTTAATGTAGACTCATTCTTGGACTCTGTTTATATTGTGTTCTGTTCAAGATGAGCGCTTCTGGCCCCGTGAGGCCTCTTGTTTAACACAGTATATGTTTTCAAGGCAAAAAAATTAAAATTTTGAATGGTAATTTTTTTTGTGAAGAGCACTGGTCTACAATTCACATTATGTTCGGTAAAGGGTTAAACGATAATGCAGCGATGACATTGAGTGTATTTGGGGAGGGACAAAACCTTTTCGAGAGTGATTGCCCCCACCAAACACATCACCTCTCACCCACGTAGCACTTCCATTCTTTTTTGATTGCTCGCCTGACAAGTGTCCATCGTCCATCCGTCGTCCGTCTGCCATCAACATTTTGTTTGTCCGGCCATAACTTCTTAACCACTGGATTTTTTTGATGAACCTTTATAACAATATGTATTATCAAAAGACCATATGTCGCAAATTATAATATGGCATGTGCCCCTCAACGGCAAGGTCACAGGCCACATGTTAAGGTGACAGTGAGAGAAAACTGGCATTTCACTGTTACTTTACCCGGCCCATATAATGTGGTATGATTGACAGTTATTATTCATACCTGGTGCAATTATTGCTCATGGCTCAAAATTGTGCTGCGACTTTGATCCATGGTCATATCAAGGTAAAGGTCACAGACACCAAAACTCTGATATTGTTTAACAGCCCCTGTCCGGTCCATAAAACTTGGTAGGATTCACAGATCTTATTCATATTTGGTGCAATATTTGCTCATGACTCAAAAATGTGTCATGTCTTTGATCTAAGGTCATATCATCAAGGTCAAGGTCACCGACAGCAAAACTTTGAGGTTGTTATACATCTCTCGTCCGAGCTGTATAATTGAATCTATATGACAGGTCTTGTTCATCCTTCACACAATTGTTACCTATAACCTAACGTTATGTCATGACCAGGAACCCATTATCATATCACCAAGATCAAGATTACATGCAGGAACACTTGGATTCTTGTCTTGTATTTAGCTTCCTCTAAAAGCAATGACCATGGGCGGGGAGCTGTCTAGGCTGAGAGGCCTCTTGTTAGCTCACCTGACAGAAAGTCAAGATGAGCTTTTGTGATCACTCACCGTCCATCGTCCGTGAACATGCTGTTTGCACCTGCTCCTAAACCGCTGAACCAATTTTAGTTAAATTGGAGGTCATTGCTTGTTCTGACATCACATTTTGTTTTTGTTCAAATCAACTTCCTCAGCCACATATGGAGGGGAAGGGGATGCTCCAAATTCCTCGACTCATGAACCAGTGGATACAGTGACTTGATATTTGGTAGGGAGCTGTTCTTTGAGTGAAGATTTTTAAAGATTACCCCCCCCCCCCCCCCCCCCACTATTTCACTAAGCTAAAAATCTGACCTCCATAGGAAACCCAACTATTAACCGAGGGACTTGATTTGAACAGCCTTGACCCCTCATAACAATGATGTATACCAAAATTCTGACTGGTGGTTCTGAAGAAGATTTTAAAAGATTATTCCCCATATTGCCATAAGCTAAATTTCGGGCTCCAGTATTGAGCTCAAATATGAACCGAGGGGCTTAATTTAAACACTCTTGTATCTGAGCCCCATATGAATGTTGTATATCGAATATCACAAGATTCTAACCATTGGTTCTGGAGAAGAACTTTTTTTTATTTTTGCAAATATGCTGACTCAGCATTTTTTCGATGCCTCTCCCCCACCCCCACAGATCACCATGATACAACCGATAACAATTTGTTTTACCATTTTCATTCTACTGGTCCTAAGGATGCTTCATACGAAATAATAGTTCTCTGTTCCGTGTTGTTTGAGAAATATGGGCGTTTGAAAATATTTTTATTTTTAGCTCCTGTGGTTCCGTCGTGGACACGGGATTTTTTCTGCATGAATCAAGTACTTATGACTCAATAATACCACATACCAAATTTGGTTCAAATCGAAACATCGGTTCAAAAAATAGAAATTTTGGGCGGAGCCAAAAATCTTGTCCCTCCCATTACGAAGGCAAATATTGCTCCACGAACTTCGTTTGAACAAACTTGATTTTACACCTCAAAAGGAAGCCCCATACCAAATATCAAGTCATTGTACCCGTTGGTTCATGAGAAGAAGATTTGTTTTAAAAACTGCAGCATTTTCCCTCCACCCCTCCCTATGGAGCGTGGCAACTTTATTTGAACAAACTTGAATCGACATATGATAAGGACCATGCATATCAGTAGTATGTAATGTGGTTTTCACCCTCCCCCCCCCCACCCCAGTTGGGGGATCTCATCGGGGGATCTCATGTGACGTCATAGTCACGTGACCCAGTGGCGCCATGTTGTGTTGTCATGGTAACCCGCGTGAGCGGTCATCTTGTGACGTCATCCCCATAGTGATACGTGGTGTTTGTGCGCATGCGCAGCGCGTGTTGTAAGGGTGATACTGTTTTCTGTCGTCCATTTTGTATACTGGAGGCCGCCATCTTGGTTTCTGTGGTACCACGTGGTTGCTATGTGAGCTAAAAGCTTCTTATAAGATAGGGTATGTTCGGAGGGTGTGTTCGATTGAATCGGAGTATCACGAATTACCACAAACAACCCGACAATCCCTCCAAATTACCAAAATCCACCCCAAACTACTGAAATTGACTTTATTTAGTACGGATTTCCTCCAGAATCCGTTTTAGGACCGCCATACTTTGGCTTATAATAGTAGCGCGTAGTGCTATAATACTGAGGGGGCCCACAGGGGTAAGTTTGATTGAATAGGAGTAGTTTTTTTCTGGTTCAGATTCCCCCAGAATCCCTTTTTAGCTCATCTTGACAAAGTCAAGCTGAGCTAATCTCATTGCTCTCCGTCCGTCGTCCGTCCGTCGTCCGTCAACGCCATGCTTTGGTCTTCTCCTCCAAAGCCACTGGGCCAATTCAAGTGAAAGTTTGTGTGAGTGATGTTCCCGAAGGGGCATTGCATTTTTGTTCAACACAGCATGCTCAGCCCCATAGGTAGGGAGTGGGGGAAAATGCTCCAAAATATTTTTAAAATCTTCTTCTTAAGAACTATTGTGTACAAATGACTTCATATTTGCTATGGAGCATCCTTTTGAGGTGTAGAATCAAGTTTGTTCAAACAAAGTTTGTGAAGCAATATTTGGCTTTGTAATGGGAGGGGTAAGATTTTTGGCCCCACCCAAAAATTTCTATTTCAAGAACTGGTGGGCCAACTTCAACCAAATTTGCCATGCAGTTTAAGTGGGTCCTAGGTAATTGATCGATGCCTAAAAAATTTTCACAGCCCTGTGACAACCCCAGGGGCTAAAAACAGAAAAAAATTTCAAAAGCCCATATATCCCAAACCAGAAGGAACAGAGAACTGGTATTTGGTATGAAATATCCTTAGGACCGGAAGAAAGGATTTGTTTAAAAAAGTACCATCTGTTCAATCAGGGTGCCCGGTAGAGGGTATTGAAAGAATGAAGAGTCATCATTTTTGCAGTACTTTTATCCTGGAAAATTTTTCATTCACAGAACTTTTTGATTAACATATTGTTCTTAAATTAACAAAAATTCTGTTATGAACATTTTATCTTGTTATTCTAATCTGTCAATTCTGTGGGACTTTTGTTTGTTTTAGAAGATTTTTTATTTATGTTGAATGAACCATTTCAATGCTGGAAAACATCTGATACCTGTACGCATGTCTTTAATTTAACCCTTTCATGTCTGCAGTGTGGGTTCCAAAGATTTTTAGCTCAACTTTGGCAAAGCCAAATTTGAGCTTATGCCATGGCCAGTCGTCCGTCTGTCCGTCTGTCCGTCAACAATTCAATACGGCTTGGGCTAGAGGCCATATTTATGAACCGATCTTTACGAAACGTCTTGGGTACCTTTGTTATGACCATGGGGCGAGAACGAGTGTTTTGGGGTCCGATCCGAAATTCAAGTTGGTCGCTGGCCGCCATTTTGTACAGACTTAGGTACAATCAGATTTTTGCGCAGAACTTCCATATGAAAGCGCTGATTTGAATATTTTTTTGTGTAAATGTTTAGTACTATGGGATACATCACATATAATACGGGTTTTTTTTTCTCGTACGTAAATTATGCAAATTAGTCTAACTTTGATGTATTTAGTGTTACTTTCAGCACTGTAAGTGCAAATGCCAATACGGCTTGGGCTAGAGGCCGTATTTATAAACCGATCTTTACGAAACTTCTTGGGTACCTTTGGTATCACCATGGGACGAGAACGAGTGTTTTGGGGTGCGGTGCGAAATTCAAGATGGCCGATGGCAGCCATTTTGTACAAAATTAGGTGCAATCAGATTTTTGCACAGAACTTCCATATGAAATCGCTGATTTGAAAATTCTTTTGTGTTAATGTTTAGCACCATGGGATACATCACATATAATACAGGTTTTTTTCTCGTGCAGAAATTATGCAAATTAGATGAACTTTGATTTTTTCAGTGCTACTTACCCACAGTAAGTACACATGTCAATACGGCTCGGGCTAGAGGCTGTATTTATCAACCGATCTTCACAAAACTTCTTGGGTACCTCTGTTATCACCTTGGGACAAGAACGAGTATTTCTGAGTGCGGTTCAAAATTCAAGATGGCTGCCAGTGGCCATTTTGTACCGAAATTAGGTCTAATCAGTTTTTTGTACACAACTTCTATACAGCTCAGGCCGTATTTATGAACCGATCTTTACGAAACTTCTTGGGTACCTTTGTTATCACCGTGGGATGAGAACGGGTGTCTTGGGGTGTGGTCCGAAATTCAAGATGGCCACCAGCAGCCATTTTGAACCAAAATTAATACAATCAGTCTTTTGTACAGAACTTCGGTATGAAAGTTCTGATTTGAATAAATGTTTGTATGAATGTTTAGTAAAATGGAATACATCACATACAGTACGGTTTTTTTCTCGTGCAGAAATTATGCAAATTAGATGAATTTTGATTTATTTAGTGCTACTTATACACTATAAGTGCACATGTCAATACGGCTCGGGCTAGAGGCTGTATTTATCAACCGATCTTCACAAAACTTCTTGGGTACCTTTGTTATCACCTTGGGACGAGAACGAGTGCGGTCCAAAATTCAAGATGGCTGCCAGTGGTAATTTTGTACCGAAATTAGGTCCAATCAGTTTTTTGACACAACTTCTATACAGCTCGTATTTATGAACTGATCTTCACGAAACTTCTTGGGTACCTTTGTTTTCACCTTGGGACAGGAATGAGTGAGTTTTGGGGTGCCTTTGTTATCACTTTGCTATGAGAACAAATATTTTGGGGTTCAGTCAGACCCACTCAGGGACTCAAAGATTTCTTTTCTAGTTTAGCATCTGACTGTCACCCACCTTTACAATACTTTACCTATACATTTGTTACAGACCGTTACAATACTTTATATGTACCTTTGTTATCAGGTCATTACCTAGATGTTTGTCATTGCTGTGTCAAGTACTGTACATATACATGTCTTGACAAGTTGATCTACAGTGTCATTGACACTTTCATTTATTGATGTCATGAACAAACAAAAAACCCTTTCAATACTGTAGATGTATTTTTTTCTGGTTCCTTGGAAAACAATTGATCTGATTCCTGTCTGAATATCTTTAATTTAACCCTCTCATGACTTCAGTGTGTTTTTTTCCAAAGATTTTTTCACAAAGTTATTTCATGTTGAATGAAAGTGTGTTTGACTGTAACCCTTTACCTATCCAAAGCTATTATGAAAAGAGAATACTGTCTGAGAGAATTGTAATTTTCAAAATATTTAACCTTCTTTCGCTGATTTTTTTTTGTTGAAACAGAATTCATAAATGTGTGCATTTTCAAGAAAATCTTCTTTGAAACTACATGTACAAGGCCAAATGGTTTGAAAACTTATTGTGAATGATGACTGTAACCCCCTCTACCAGTGATCCTCATTTTAATCTTCATCGGGTTGCAATTATGACTGCAATTGTGGCTTATAGTTACTATGGAAACCCTATGGGGAATCACATTTTTATCATCTTCACTGACAGTTCTGAGCCAATGTGAACCATACTTGACAGACATTGTCTATGAGAGGTTCTCTACAGCTGTTACTCATTTTATTCCTGTTGCGTGAAAAAACGTGGTCGCCAGAAGCATTCTTTGATTCTGATTAGTCAATTTTGAAAACTCTTCTCCTCTGAATTCACTGGGCCAAATGTTTTGATACTTTGCATGGTTGATAACTGGGCCACCCACTACCAGCGATCCTTATTTTAATTTTGATCGTATTGCAAATACGGCCACAAGTGCAGTTTATAGTTACTATAGAAAAAACCTATGGGAAATTACATTTTCATCTTCTCTCTGGAACTACTGAGCCGACGGGGAACTACTGAGCCGATGGAACCAAAACTTGGCAAGGATGGTCTATAGGAGGCCCTCTACAAACGATCCTCTTTTTGTTCCCGTTGGTTGGAAAATATGGCCACCAGAGACATTCTACGATTCTGTTTGATGGATTCAGATGTTTTGAAACTTCACGTGATTGAAGACTGGGACACCTTCTACCAATGATCCTCATGTAATGTTGATGTAATGTTGCAAACATGGCCACAATTGCAGCTTTCAGTTACCATGGAAAGCCTATGGGAATTCACATTTTTATATGTAGTTCCAGGTGAGCGATTACAGGCTCTGTAGAGCCTCTAGTTCTGGTTTACGACCTTGTTTGAAAATTTTTGTAAAGGCTTTTACTATGGAATCACCAAGTTTGTTTTTGAGGGGTATGACCCAAGCATATTTACTAAATACATCTATACATGTCAACAAAAACTTCATGTTTTTGTTGAATTTACTTATGTTTGCTACATCTACCAAATCCGCTTTCCATTGTGCATCGATGCCACTAACTACCACTTTCCTTCTTGGAAATGTACGACGAACAGGTTTGTGAAGAGTGTATGTGTCTTGAGTCTCTAACCATTTCACAACTTGTTTAGTTTTTTTCTTGGACGCTCTACGAAGAGCATCTACACCACCAAAACTTCCAGGTGCTTCAGAATCATAGTACAATGCTTCCATGACTGCCTTGTTCAAGTGTCAACTCTATTTATACCCTTCTTCGGTCCACTTTGGCGTTTCTGTTTTCTTTCGTTGTTTAGGTTCCGACTTTATCGGTGCCTGTTTCATAAAATCCCAACGTTCTTTATGACCATTCAATTCTTGGGGTACGTTACTATCTCGCAGGGCTTCGGCCAACACTTCCCATCCCTTTGGTTGGAAAGATTTCCGTCTTCTAAGTAAATCATTTAAAAGATCTGTTACATTCGACCCTACCACTGTTTGATCTTTGTGAACTAGTTCGCCCTTCTCATTCCAAGATATATTTGGGTCACTTCTAATACGATTCAACAACAACTTTCCCTTTCTCTTCATAGTCATAGGTACAGAATCGAGAATGTCTTCGTCTTTATTATCTTTCTCAAGTTCGACTTTAATGGGTCGAGGAGCCACTGCCTTTTGTTGAAATGTCAAGTACCTTTGTAAAATTTGATTATATGGAGTCATCTTTTCGTCGGATGTGAGAAAAGGGGCATCGAGAATATCTCTCATTTCTCTATCCAATGATGAAACAGCCAGTTCATTCGGTTGTCTTGGGGTCTCTTGGAGACGTTCCAATAACCTTGGTTCTACCAAAGCCATTTTCTGTGCATATTCCATCATCCAAAAATACCTTTAACAGCACCCAATAGCACAGGAGGTAGTAGTGCACCCAAAAATCCCCCTTTCTGTAAGATTTGTCTCTTCCTTTTGTCAGAGGTACCTTTATTTGCCACTGCCCTCACTAGTTGTTCCTGACGAACGAGTTTGGTTCTCGGAGCTTTGGTCAGAGGTACTGCCCCCTTCAGTATATTCGAGGAACAGTCACACAAACATGTAATCAATTCTTTGTCTGCATGTTTTATTATGGATTTGACGAGTGTGGGTTTCGATTTAATAAGAAGCTTGAGAAGAGCGATGTTGCTCTTGAGACGGTCAGACATACTTCTGACTTGAGGTAGACTTGTTGCTCCCCTTTTATACTTTTCGGAGATACACATACTGGGTTTCCCTTGGAAAAAAATGACTTCTTAATCTCATGTGTTCAGGAGTATCTTGTTTGAAATCGATTAAAAGGTAACCACATGGGGTCGAAGTGGCATCTTCAAAAACTTCTCTCAGAATCTTGGAATGACCAGGATACATCTGTGCTGCCAAGTGTGAGATCTGAGAACGATCTCTAGGATTTTTAAACAAGATCATATAATGACTATTGAGAGTTACAGTCCTATGGACTTTATTTTGGTCGAATAAATTTTGAACAATGTACATCACACTAATCTTACGGTGATGACTACCTTTAGTAAATAATCTAGACGCTCGAACATCTGCATCGAGCATCAGATCATCCAATATGACTAAACTATCAGATTTTAATTCTTGAGGGAGACCCTCTACGAATTCTACTTGAGGTAAAGTATTGTATAGTGGTTGCCATTCACTATAACACCAAATGATGTGACTTGGAACAGGTGAGATAATATCTTGAATGTTTTGAATAACCCGATTTACAAAGGATGATTTACCACTACCCGTGGGACCGCACAATAAACAAGTGAATGGATGCTTCCAACGAGGATCCATCTTTGTTGTTCTATGTGGGTACTACTCTCCTTTTATACCTTTGGAGAGGTGGTCATAATGGACACTGAACGTGGGTGCTGCTCCCCTTTTATACCTTTTGGGAGGTGGTTTTTTTGACCGTCATCCAAAAATATTTAGCATTGGTGACCCTCTGACTTACTGGCTGGGGACAGGTCAAGTTTGTTTGATATTTGTCAAGAAGATAAACATCAAATAACTTAAGCGTCATTACCACCTTTTTTTCTTGTTTCTTCATTTTTACTTTTTTCTTCTTTTTTCTTTTTATGTGTACCCATATTATGTCTGGTACACATAATGCCGGCATCCGGGGTGACCATCCGTCGTTCGTCCATCCTTTGTCCGTCCGTCTGTCCTTCCGGCGTCCGTATCCATTTCTTTGGCATTCGATAACTTGAAAAATATTACTTGGATTGTCAAGTTACTTTATATTTGTGTTCAGGTTACTGATGTGCCGAGCTGTATAGGTTTTGATGTAAATCGGATAATTTGATCGTGAGATATTAACCCTTTATCCTTCAAATTGAAAAATCCTCCAATCCCTTTGGCATTCGATAACTTGAAAAATATTGCTTGGATTGTCTAGTTACTTTATATTTGTGTTCAGGGTACTGATTTGCCGAGTTGTATAGTTTTTGGTGTAAATCTGATGATTTGATCCCGAGATATTAACCCTTTATCCTTCAAATTGAAAATTCCTCCAATCCCTTTGGCATTCGATAACTTGAAAAATATTGCTTAGATTGTCAAGTTACTTTATATTTGTGTTCAGGTTACTGATGTGCCGAGCTGTATAGTTTTTGGTGTAAATCTGTTATTTTGCTCCTGAGATATTAACCCTTTATCCTTCAAATTGAAAATTTCTCCAATCCCTTTGGCATTCGATAACTTGAAGAATATTGCTTGGATTGTCAAGTTACTTTATATTTGTGTTCAGGTTACTGATGTGCCGGGCTGTATAGTTTTTGATGTAAATCTGATAATTTAATCCTGAGATATTAACCCTTTATCCTTCAAATTGAAAATTCTTCCAATCCCTTTGGTATTCGATAACTTGAAAAATATTGCTTGGATTGTGAAGCTACTTTACATTTGTGTTCAGGTTACTGATGTACCGAGCTGTATAGTTTTTGGTGTAAATCTGTTATTTTGATCCTGAGATATTAACCCTTTATCCTTCAAATTGAAAATTTCTCCAATCCCTTTGGCATTCGATAACTTGAAAAATATTGCTTGGATTGTCAAGTTACTTTATATTTGTTTTCAGGTTACTGATGTACCGAGCTGTATAGTTTTTGATGTAAATCTGATAATTTAATCCTGAGATATTAACCCTTTATCCTTCAAATTGAAAATTCCTCCAATCCATTTGGCATTTGATAACTTGAAAAATATTGCTTAGATTGTCAAGTTACTTTACAATTGTGTTCAGATTACTGATGTGCTGAGCTGTATAGTTTTTGGTGTAAATCTGATAATTTGATCCGGAGATATTAACCCCCTTTATCCTTCAAATTGAAAATTCCTCCGACCCCTTTGGCATGAGATAACTCAAAAAATATCAATCCGATTGTCATGTTACTTTATATATGTATTCAGGTTACTGATGTGCTGTGCTGTATAGTTTTTTATGTAAATCTGATAATTTAATCTGGCGATATTAACCCTTTATCCATCAAATTAGATACCTTGTATGGTGTACATTATGTCGGCATCCGTGGTGGCCCTCCGTCATACAGCTTTCTACTAGTTGCGCGTATGGGTACACATCTGACAATTTCATCGGCCTATTTTTTATAAAAACAAAACATCTATTTACAACATCTATTTACATCTTCAGACTGAGTGGTTTCTTGAAGGTCAATAATTCAATCACCAAATCCGTAAAACAACATCTCTGTTCATTTGTGAGAGGTTTCTCGAACATATCTTCAGACTCTTTCTGAACTGGTGGTGGATTCATTCCAGAAGTATTATGGTGCCACGGTAGATGGACGTCATTCTTGTTAACTCTTTCAAGTGCTTCATTAAAACATGTTATAATCCTCTCTTCTTGAGACATCATGAGGCATACATTATGCTGAATCTGACTTGGGTGATCGACAGAACATCCATAGCATTTTTCTTTCGCTACAGCGTCAATGTTATCTTCGACATAATGCGCATATGCCAAGCAAAGTTCATGTTGTAAGCGAACTTGCCTGAATTCACTATCAATTTCATCAACGATCAATGGTCGTGGCTGGGTTATTCTCACTGTTATCTTCTTCTTCATCAAAGGTGGTTCTTGTATTGGTTTTTTGAAGTCTTCATGGTTAGTAGGTTTAGAAGGTTTAGTGTCTTCAGGTTTAGCAGGGTCGATGTCTTCAGTTAAAGCTGTTTGTTGGGTGTTGATGGCTGCATCTACTTCTTCTATTTGGGACTTCAAGGCATTCCATTCTTCTAAAGATAGAGCAATACCAGTCTTCGCAGGATAAGGTTTCTGGTCTTTTCCTTCAAAGTATCTTCTGAGATGAATCTTCAATTCACCCTGGTACTGGGTGACGTTAGCATAAGTCTGCCTGGTACCAATTCGGAACATCTTCTCTGGTCAATGGTTCGATCGTGAATGATGCCAAGTCCATGCTTTGCCTAATCTTATATATCTTTGACGGACGTGTTTGAAAACATCACCACAGTTCAACAAATTTTGATCGACTTTTTGATTCTTGGTTGGGGTTTGTGTTTGTTTCCTATAGGATTATAGGTTAAAGTTGGGGAATTTAGAAAATTAGTATAGAAGTCAATGGAAAAGAAACACAATGGCAATACACACATTTGATTGGTTGATTAACTTCGATCTGATTGGTCAGTTTGGCGATCAAAGTGCAATCTTGATCCTTAAACTGTAGGATACGGCGCTCTGCATTTTATACTGGCTTGGGACAGGTCAAGCTACAAACCTCTGTCCAATGGAGATAAGTCAAATAACTCGATTGCATTCCCGCCCCCTACAGTTCGTACCCTTAAAAAAAACATGTCCAACTTAGCAATTCAGACAATTTGTTCATTTCTCATTTTTTAAAAAATATTCACAACAGAGAATTTCTTAGTAAAGTAATGATGATGATGATGATTTATTCCTGTGGTTATACAATAGGGGTAGCCTAAAGGACACCAGGAATCAGTTTTTTTTTAGATGAAACTAAAAAGTTAGTTACAAAAACAAAATGTGTATCATCCGGTTCCAATAGGGGTAACCTAAAACATACCATGAATCAACATATTTTTTTAAATAAATGGAATGAAACTAAAAAGTCTGAAACAAAATGTGTATCATCTGGTTCCAATAGGGGTAACCTAAAAGATACCATTGTTACCACCTAAAATGCAATACGACGCAAAATGTAATAAACTTATTGCAAAGTCGGTTGTGATCGCTGTTACAACCGCTAATGCAATCCAACCTCTAATGCCATAAATTTATTGCATTAGTGGGTAGGTTTGCCATCCAACGCAACCACTTATGTAATAAATTTATCGCATTAGTGGTTGTATTACATTAGCGGTTGTAACAGCGATCACAACCGACTTTGCAATAAATTTATTACATTTTGTGACGTATTGCATTTTAGGTTGTAACATGCCATGAATCAACTTGAAACTAAAAAGTTTTGAATGAAACTAAAAAGTTTGGAAGAAATGTGTATCATCTGGTTCCAATAGGGGTAACCTAAAAGATACCATGAATCGACATTTTTTTAAATAAATGGAATGAAACTAAAAAGTTTGGAATGAAAATAAAGAAGTATCCTCCACTTCCAATAGGGTTAGCCTAAAGTATACCAAAAAATTACAACAGGATGATGATAATGATGATGATGATGATGATAAAAACTCTCTGTATTAGAATAAATAAACAAACTTTTAATTCATTTCTATGTATTGCCTTGTAAGACTTGCCATGTAGGACTTTTTTGAGGACTTTCCATAAAGGACTTTATGGGGACTTGCCATGAAGGACTTTTTAATTAGAGAAAAAACTGCCATAAAGGACTTTAGAGAATGCCATATAGGACTTCATGAGGACTTGCCATAAAGGACATTTTGTTTAGAGAAAAGGACTGCCATATAGGACTTTTTAATTAGAGAAACAAAAATGCCATAATGGACTTTAGAGAATGCCATATAGGACTTTATGAGGATTTGCCATAAAGGCCTTTTTAAGTAGAGAAAAAGACTGCCATATAGGACTTTTTAATTAGAGAAAAACTGCCATAATGGACTTCAGAGAATGCCATATAGACTTTATGAGGACTTTTCATAAAGGACTTTTCAATTAAAGAAAAAGACTGCCATGTAGGACTTTTTAATTAGAGAAAAATACTGCCATATAGGACTTTATGAGGACTTGCCATAAAGGACTTTAGAGAATGCCATATTGGACTTTAAAGAAAGACTGCCATTTAGGACTTTTTAATTAGAGAAAAAACTGCCATATAGGACTTTTTTTGGTGAACCTGACATTATTGAGTAGACCACCTAAAATCCATTACGGCTTTTAGGAATTTGTGGTCAACTAAACAGGACTTTTTTGTAGGCAAAAGCTAGACTTTTTCTGGTTGTAGAAAATATGACACTCACTGAATTGTTTCTTCTTGAAGGTTAAATCTCTAGTGGTATGGTGCTAGCTCCATCTTCTAAAACTCTTCGTTTTGGGTAGAAATATGATAGTCCATCTCTGCTCTGCTGGTAAGTATACATGGTGTTGTCATTCATAGCAAATCCTCGGTTGATGCCGGATCCACTTTGTTGAGTCTTCAAAACTTGCAAATATTTCTCTTTCGTCAAATCATTGTGACGTTTGCTGATTCCTTTACAACTAAATTTATTGGTGGCACTGAAACAATAATATGTTTTACTACAAAGTCCAACAATGCTGGTTCCTTGCCACTCTACCTTGAACAAGCCTGGAGTTCTCCTGTCAAAACGCTTTCTTTCTTGGCAACATGAGGGTGACAGACATTCGTTGCCTTCTGATTTGGTTTTCACATAATCACGTCTGTGGAAATCACAACACTCAGGTGGAAACCACTTGTGATTCTCTTTATAAAACTCTACCCTCTTCTCTGGTTTCACTGATTCATCTATGGATGGTGACGAGTTACATAGTATGCAGAATCTGTGTCCATTTCAGCATATTCGAAATCTTGGCGGTTGATAAAAGTATCGATGACATCATAATAGAACTGAAGCATCCGGAGTTTCGCATACTGGTAAACAAAGAATCCGATGTGGAGAGGCAGATCCAACTTGATGGTCTTCTTGTTGAGTTCGACTTCATATAAAGTTTCATCTAATGGATTCAATGCTCTGAAGGACATGTCATTTACAGCTTTGGTGACTTCTTCATCATTGCAATAGAACACACGTCGATGCTTCTCTTTGTTGGTAACGGTTTTGCCATATCCAGAATTTCCCAACAGCTTCATGGTGTCGGCAACGATCGACTTGTCAGGGTCAATATCTCCTTGTCTTCTAGCTTCGAATACTTCATCTCCAAATTTCTCAAAACATCTTCTTGGTTTATATTGGATACTCTCTCCACCAGCCATTTGGTGTTTGGTCGTTTTAACTTGGCCCATTCCAGGATATCTATTCCATGACATCATCTAGGAATTCTTCAAAGTCCTCTTGGCAGCACACGAGTTGTGGATCATCAAGTACCCGAGCGTTGTTTTGTAATGGATGGTAATACTTCAGTTCATTCGTTTCATTGTATCTTAGGATGAAACTAAAACTAAGATTAATTTTAAATCTTAGCTGTTGTGGTAGAAATATGGTAGTCATCAATTTATCAGTCATCATCTTCAGGTTCACATTGTTGATCCGGTAGTTATACTGGTCCTGGACTCTTCTGTTCATCATATGGCGAGTTCTAATAGAACTCCAGTTATCTTCGTATACATTCAAAATTTCATCGGTCTCTTCGTCAGACATCATATTCTTGTCAAAATCAATCGGATCAACATCATACCGGGTGGTCGTCGTGGTCCGTGGTTGTTTGGTTGGTCCTCTATTCGGTTCATCGGTCTTCCTTTTAGCTGGTACGGGAACTGGTCGGTGGGCGACGCTCTGGTGTCGGTTAAAATGGAGTAGCTGGTTAAACTCCTGGCCGCATTCCATGCATGTATAGGTCTCCAAACATTTCTTCAGATGTTGGTCCAGCTTCTCTTTCCTAGTAAAGGTCTTGTTACAATTGGTGCAGTCGTAGGTCTTCTTCTCTCCATGGGTATTTCTGCGATGGCGATCGCGATTCGTTCTTGCAGTAAAGGTCTTCCCACACTGTTCACAGGCATAAACATCAGTCCTGGTAACGACAGTAGCAGCATCAGACTCCATCTTCATAAAATTTTTGCGAAGGCAAATTTGCTATAGAAAACTCTCTAGCGATGTGTTCAGTTCGAAGGATCGAAACAGAATGACGTGACGTTACTCTTCTCCGGAATTTATCTCTACGTGACGGGCGTTTTTGAAAACGTCACGACGTCACAACGTTTTTTCATCGATATTTTCATTCTCGGTGGGCGTTTGTGTTTGTTTCCTATAGGATTATAGGTTAAAGTTGGGAAAGTTAGAAAATTAGTATAGAAGTCTATGGGAAAGAAACACAGTGAGAATATACTAATCTGATTGGTGGATTAACTTCGCTCTGATTGGTTAGTTTAGAAATATCCTGATCCTCATTAAATTTATTATTTAAAATCATGTAGTTAGGGGGTCATTTAAAGAAATTGCTAAATATAGACCCTAACAATTAGTTAGAGGGGCCAGTTAAGGATGTTACTAAAAATAGATTGTAGGAATTTATAAAAATATAGTTCCAGGTAGAAACAGAGGATTCTGGGTAATGACTCTTATGCAAAGGAACGTGTCTTTTATTGGGGAAAAAACGTCATGGTATATTCTAAACAAGACGCTCCAGGGGGCCTGAGGGCGCTCACCTAACATGGTAGCCTGAATATAAAACCCATGGAATTGATTTCAACAAGTTGCATCTGCCCCTCCTTAGAAAAGCTTACACCAAATATCCAAAGATTCAGACCAGTGGATCTAAAAAAAAATATTTTTAAAGAATATTCCTCATATTGAACTAAGTTATAATTCGGGCTCCCATAGGAAGCCCAAATATGAACCAGGGAATTGGCTTGAATAAACTTGAATCTCACTTCCAGTGGGATGCCGTTTTCCAAATATCAAAAGATTCTGACTGGTGGATGTGAAGAAGAAGATTTTTGAAGAATATTTCTCATATTGAACTAAGTTATAATTCAGGCTCCCACAGGGAGCCCAAATATGAACCCAGGGACTTGGCTTGAACAAACTTGAATCTCACCCCCTAAGGATGCTGCATGCCAAATATCAAAACATTCCGGCCGCTGAATCTGAAGGAGAAGAAAAATGCCTCATATTGAACTAAGTTATAATTCGGGCTCCCACAGGGAGCCCAAATATGAACCCAGAGACTTGGCTTCAACAAACTTGAATCTCACCCCTCTAAGGATGCTGCGTACCAAATATCAAAATATTCCGACTGCTGGATCTAAAGAAGATTTTTAATGAAAATTCCTCATTTTGAACTAAGTTACAATTCGAGCTTCCACAGTGAGCCCAAATATGGACCTAGGGACATGGCTTGAACAAACTTGAATCTCACCCTCTATGGATGCTATATACCAAATATCAAAACATTCCGACTGCTGGATCTGAAGAAGATTTTTAAAGAAAATTCCTCATTTTGAACTAAGTTATAATTCGGGCTCCCACAGTGAGCCCAAATATGAACCCAGGGACTTGGCTTGAACAAACTTGAATCCCCCCTCCCCCCACCTAAGCATGCTGCATACCAAATATCAAAAGATTCTTATCGATAGATCTGAAGAAGAAGATGTTTAAAGAATATTCCTCATACTGCACTAATTTAAACATTTGGGCTCCCATAGAGAGCCCAAATATCGACCCAGGGAATTGATTTCAATAAACGTGTGAAACAATCTTCCAAAGATGTTATATGTGAAATTTGAAAGCTTTTGGAGCAGTGGTTTGGGATAAAGGTAGTGTTTAATGTTTTTCCCATTACCCACAGTGTTAAAAAATGCTGACTCAGCACTTTTTCAAAGTCCCCAGAAAGTACCCCATGATAAAACCGATAGCAATTTGTTTTTACCATTCCATTCTGTGGGTCATAAGGAAGCTGCACTCCAAATTCTCAGTGCCGTGTAGTTTTGGAGATATGGGCGTTTTAATTTTTTTTTCTATTTTTAGCTCCTGCGGTTCCCATGGGACGACGGGAAAATTTTTTTTTGCATAAATTAAGTACTTATGACCCAATAAGCCCTCATATCAAATTTGGTTCAAATCTGCCTCTCGGTTTGGAAAATATAAATTTTGGGTGGGGCGAAAATTCTTGCCCCTCCCATAACGAAGGCAAAAATAGCTCCTCGAACTTCTGTTGAACAAATCTGAGTCTCCACCTCAAAAGGAAGCTGCATACTAAATATCAAGTCTCTGCTACTGCTGGTTCATGAGAAGATTCTTTAAGATTTAAGCACACTTTTTGGGCGTGGCCCTACCGAGGGGCGAGTCAACTTGATTTGAACAAAATCAAATTGCGTGGTCATAACAAACTATTATCTCAAATATCAATTAAATTGGTTCAACGGTTTGGGAGGAGAAGACGCAAACACCATGTTCACGGACGACGGACGGACGACGGACGGTGAGTGATCACTATAGCTCTCCTAACTGAAAGTCAGGTGAGCTAAAAATATTCTACCTGCTGGTCTGGAGAGGAAAATTTTTAAAGCAATTTGCCTGAAATGCACTAAGTTCAAACTCAGGCTCCAATAGTGAGCCCAAGTATGAACCCAGGGTATCGATTTGAACAAACTTCAATCAGATCCACTCCACAATGTTGCATACCGAATATCAAAAAATATTCTGTTTGCTAGATTTGTAGAAGAAGATTTTTAAAGAAATTTCCTTGAAATGCACTAAGTTCAAATTCGGGCTCCAATACTGAGCCCAAATATGAATGCAGGGGGCTGATTTGACCAAACTTCAATCAGATACATCCCACAATGCTGCATACCAAATATCAAAAGATTCTGCCTGCTGGATCTGAAGAAGAAGATTTTTAAAGAAATGTCCTTGAAATGCACTAAGTTAAAATTCTGGCTCCATTAGTGAGCCCAAATATGAATGCAGGGGGCCGATTGGAACGAACTTCAATCAGATGCACCCCACAATGCTGCATACCAAATATCAAAAGATTCTGCCTGCTGGATCTTGAGAAGAAGATTTTTAAAGAAATTTGCCTGAAATGCACTAAGTTCGAATTCGGGCTTCTATAGTGAGCCCAAATATAAATCCAGGGGGCCGATTTGAACAAACTTGAATCAGATCCACCCAATAATGCTGTATACCAAATATCAAATGATTCTGCCCACTTGTGCTGGAGAAGAATATTTTTTAGTAATTTCTCTAATATACATAGGGTGCTATCGGAGTTAAGACTCCTATGGAGCCGCAAGTGGGCATGTCCATTTCATTTGAGCAACCTTGAATTAACATATGGTAATGAACATCCATACCAAGTTTCGAGCAAATCGACATAGCGGTTCAGAGGAGACGTCGTTTGAAAAAAGTTCACGACGCCGGACGGACGCCGGTCGACGGACGGCAAGTGATAAGTTAAGCTCCCTTCGGTGAGCTAAAAAGGGATTCTGGGGGGAATCCGTTCCAAAGAAACTACTCCTATTCAATCAAAGACACCCCAGGAGCCCCCTCTGTACTATAGTTCTACGTGCTAAGCCGATAAAATGGGAAATCCGTATCAAATAAAGTCAATTTCGGTGATTTGGAGGGATTGTCGGGTTGTTTGTGGTAATTCTACGAATTGGGAAATTGCTCCTGTTCAATCGAACACACCCTACGCACATACCCGTATCCTATAAGAAGGTTTTAGGTCACATAGCAACCACGTGGTACCATAGAAACCAAGATGACGGCCTCCAGTATACAAAATGGACGACGAAAACATGTATCACCCTTACAACACGCGCTGCGCATGCGCACAAACACCGCGTATCAATATGGTATGACGTCACAAGATGGCCGCTCACGAGGGTTACCATGACAACACAACATGCCGCAACTGGGTCACGAGACAATGACGTCACATGAGATCCCCCGATGAGATCCCCCAACTGGGGGTGAAAACCACATTACATACTACTCGTATCAAATGTGGTTCAATTCGGCCCAGTGGTTTATGTGGAGAAGTCGATAACGTAATGTTCACGCCGGACGGGCGGACGACGGAGAGAAAGTGGTCACTTAAGCTCTCCCTGACTTTCAGTCAGGTGAGCTAAAAATAAAACTATCCCTCCCTCCCTCTTTAATTTAAAAAAAAAAATCTCCCGAGAATCAATTAATTTATTTTGTGTTGCCGTATGGCCCCTAGAGAATGTTTGATTATTTCATCGGCTGTTATAGGTACTACACTCCTCTTGCCCAGAATATTGGAGGGGCTGTAACAAACTCTTGCCTGACGACTAGATGAACTTGCCCGACAGACACCATTAATATTATACTGTGCAATTCGGGTCATCATTTTTCTAAACATTCAAGAGAAAGACATTGTTTTATGTCTACGTGTCAACATGTAGTCCAAACTTGTCAGGTCAACATGTAGTCCAAACTTGACCCTACAGGGTGTTATATAATATCTACGGCGAGCAATCCAAAAAAAACCCCAACTATATAACTCCCTATAAGACCAACTTTGGTTTAGTCAACATTGTGAGCCCATAGCGATCGCATTTTGGTGTCCTCTGTTTACCCCAGGCCCCAACGCACCGGAGTCCCTAAATTAAGTGAACTACGTAAAGCAAATTTGGCTTAGCAGTGGGGTGTATCATCATGTATGTGGCATTTTCCCAACAGGGCAAGCGCGATTGGGGGGGGGGGGGGGGGGGGGGGACTGAGATTAATATTTTCACACGTCACTTGCAGTTATGTTGAACAACTGTGTCATGTTTCTTTCAACCGATGCTAACCCTTGTCGAGCCAAGTTAGTAAGTGGAAGAGTCCGAAAATCTTTTACTCGCCGTTGCTCGGCGGTTCCCTCTAGGTTCCCTGGCTTCCTCCACCATAAACTGTCCGATACGATATGACTCTGGCTGTTGAACGTGTCGAAAATCCCAATAAACAACAATTCGGTTGATATCAGTATCCATTATGTGACTTATTAATTTCTCCCAAAATACCACTATTTTGAAATTTAACCTCAAGGAAGACAATAACACAGATCTTTCTCTCTCTCTCTCTCTCTCTCTCTCTCTCTCTCTCTCTCTCTCTCATTCTCTCTCTCTCCCAGATCCTTTTAAATATAATAAAAATTCGGACATGCATTTTATTATGATATCTGATTATTACAAATGTAATATGGAAAGAACAGAATGTTATGTACTATACTTTGTAAACATTTGTCTGAAAATAAAAAAAACAGAGACCCCCCCCGCCCACCCAAAAAAAAAAAAATAAAAAAAAAAAAATAAAAAATAAAAAAAAAATTCCTCTATTATTTACCCATCAAATCCTTGTTGTTGGAAAACCGCGTGTCTGATCCACAGCCGTATCAGTATTGTTTGAAATCCGTATTGATGTGGTTTGAAACTTGGTCATCGAAAGGACGGAAGTATTAACGACGTGTTCGTTTAAACTGTACTAAATACTAAAGTTATTTAAATAGTATTTAGTATATTTCCAATTTGAGTGTGTGTTTTTATTTATTTATTGGCGCTTAACACTACATCAGCAGCAAAGCTATATCGTGGGGAAAACGATAAAAAATAAAACATGTCATGTCATTGTGAATTACGAAGGGAAACTACTGATTAAAATAGGGAAAGCATGTTGGTGACTGCATTTCGCTTCAGTGGAATGATTCAAGAGTATGTTGATGGCATGTGACGCACAATACGCGTCATGTAGTAAACCTATTATCGGTTCAATAAAGTGATATGCATCGTAGTGTTACGCCTCGTTGACGAGGGTCAGATAGCCGCGTCAAACTCGCTGCCTGCGGCAGCTCGTTTAATGCGCCGATTTGATCCCCGTCAACTCACCTTAACACTACGACCCATATCACTTCACAAAAGCGACAATACGTAAGTAAAGTTGTGACAATAAACCTGATTCTGTGCGGTGAAAACTGACGGAAGGGCGAAGATGCCGCAAATGCAGAAGGAGAGCCCAGTAGAACCTGTTTCTAACCATCCGCTTATGGGCAATATTTATTTATTTATTTTTGTTTGAATGATTATCACATAGTTCATCTAATAAACTATTATCAAATGCAGAGAAGGTCGATTAAGTTTTCTCTCCTGTTTTCTTTTTCAGCCTTAAAAGTGTACACACATAACACACAGTGCCACAGTTCATTGGGACCACCTGTCTGAGGTCAAGAATTCCATAACATCACATTAAGATTGTGTAAACATATGATGGATTCATTGCCAATTCTGTGGGAAACAATTAATATTTGCACCAATGGTTAACTACTGACACACTTACAATAACATTCCTGTAGTTTACAATAACCAGCTGGAGCTTTGAAATGAGGGAAGTACAATTGTTATTTATATTCCAAACAGTTTGCTTCCATTAAATTCTTTACTATTTCTGCAATTTTTACAGGATCAGTAAATTTGAATGCCTATCATGTAATCACTGAGAATTATTGCCATTCAATTCAATGACCTATTAGTGAGAGAATGAGGATATATGAGTGTGCAATTTCTTTCCTTTCGTATGGAATGTCTATTTGAGTGTGTTTACTACACGCAGTGTTGTTGGTGGACTTCATACCACTGCAAGTTTTGGCTGGAGTTCAACTTGTACATAATGTAAACGATTTTACATGTTGTGAGAAATAATCGAGAAGAAACCATGGCTCCCTTCTCTTCGGATCTACTGATTCCTATTTATGTGGCGATAAATTTCTTTGGGATGTTCTCTTGTTTGAGTATCAGTGCGAAAATACAACCTGTTACAAAGGAGAGTTCTGTAGTTGAGTCTCTCTTAATTCGTCCATTTGCTAAGACATATAAAACAGCAGGAAATGAACTTCACTCTCGGAATTCACTTGTAAACAGTCTAATTAGTTCATCACTCATATTACGGACCGGGGAACATCAGTTTAATGCAGATAGTGAGAAATACGCTGGAGCGAAATATTTTCATCGTCTGGGAAGGAAGAAAAGTACATTTTCACAAAAGTATTCAGAGAAAAATTCAAAATTAGATGAGTCATTTGAGAAGGAAGTACATGGTTCTTCATACGAAGTACATCCAAGGACGGCACGCTTAGCTGAGGCGGATATAAACGGTGATACACATCAAGTGTCCAAGATGGTGTTAACTGTTGCAACTACAATAGCCGCCTTGTTTAGTACATGCATGTTAGTTGCAATTTTTCAGTGTTGTTGCAGGAAAAAGCGTTCCCTGCAGGATGACATCGATAATGAGGAAAAAACGAGTAAATCCCAGTCATATCGGCAATCTGACCCCGGGACAGACGTCAATGGAAAGAAGCCATTACTGTAAGTTTCTAGATTAACAATGGAATGCAGATTTCGTTGATCCATGCGACCTTTTCTTCATTATTAAGTGAAATGTTTAGTTGAATTTTTAATTATTTCGAAACAATTGACGAGAAAGTTATATTAATACCACCTCTCCTTGTCCCCATAGGACAGACTTTGTGGGATGACCCACATCTCTTTACTCCGCCTCGATAGCAGACGTCAAAAAGTCTCGGAATAACTAAACCCATTAATTTTTGTCATAAACATAGTCAAGCCCCCAGAGCGCCAGTCTAACTAATTACGTAAAGAATTCTAGGCTGGTATGGCCTAGAACCACAAGCCTAGTCCATCACCTTTGTTTGGATTCACTCGTCTGGAATATTTCAGTTGGTCGGAAAAACGAACTTGCGGTATATATTCCATACGAGTGAATCTAAAAATTATCACAAACTTTCATTTTCTTTGAATCAACACAATAAATGTTACGCAGTCGAGACTTGATTTGTGCGTTTTTTAGCTCAACTTTGACGTAAGTCAAATTTCAGGTTATGCCATGGCCAGTCGTCCGTCTGTCCGTCAACAATTCAATACGGCTCGGGCTAGAGGCCGTATTTATGAACCGATCTTTACGAAACTTCTTGAGTACCTTTGCTATCACCGTGGGACGAGAACGAGTGTTTTGGGGTGCGGTCCGAAATTCAAGAAGGCCAAAAGCAGCCATTTTGTACTTTAGTTAGTGCAATCAGTTTTTTGTACAGAACTTCTGTATGAAAGTTCTGATTTGAATAAATTTTTGTATGAATGTTTAGTAACATGGAATACATCACATATAATACGGGTTTTTTTCTCGTGCAGAAATTATGCAAATTTGATGAACTTTGATTTATTCAGTGCTACTTATACACAGAAAGTGCACATGTCAATACGGCTCGGGCTAGGGGCTGTATTTATGAACCGATCTTCACGAAACTTCTTGGGTACCTTTGTTATCACCTTGGAACGAGAACGAGTGTTTCTGGGTGCGATCCAAAATTCAAGATGGCTGCCAGTGGCCATTTTGTACCGAAATTAGGTCCAATCAGTTTTTTGTACACAACTTCTATACGGCTCAGGCTAGAGGCCGTATTTATGAACCCGTACCTTTGTTATCACCGTGGGACGAGAACGAGTGTTTTTGGGTACATTCCGAAATTCAAGATGGCCACCAGCAGCCATTTTGTACCAAAATTAGTGCAATCAGTTTTTTGTACAGAACTTCTGTATGAAAGTTCTGATTTGAATAAATTTTTGTATGAATGTTTAGCAACATGGAATACATCATATATAATACAGTTTTTTTTTCTCGTGCAGAAATTAGGCAAATTAGATGAACTTTGATTTATTCAGTGCTACTTATACACTGTAAGTGCACATGTCAATACGGCTAGGGCTGCAGGCTGTATTTATGAAACGATCTTCATGAAACTTCTGGGTACCTTTGTTATCACCTTGGGACAAGAACGAGTGTTTTGGGGTGCGGTCCAAAATTCAAGATGGCTGCCGGTGGCCATTTTGTACCAAAATTAGGTACAATCAGTTTTTGGTACAGAACTTCTATATGAAGGTTCTGATTTGAATAAATTTTTGAATGAATGTTTAGGAAAATGGAATACAACACATATAATACGGGGTTTTTTCTCGTGCAGAAATTATGCAAATGAGATGAACTTTTATTTACTCAGTGCTACTTATACACAGGAAGTGCATATGTCAATACAGCTCGGGCTAGAGGCTTTATTTATGAACCGATCTTCCTGAAACGTCTTGGGTACCTTTGTTATCACCTTGGGACAAGAACGAGTGTTTCTGGGTGCGGTCCGAAATTCAAGATGACTGCCAGTGGCCATTTTGTACCGAAATTAGGTCCAATCAGTTTTTTGTACACAACTTCTATACGGCTCAGGCTAGAGGCCGTATTTATGAACCGATCTTCACGAAACTTCTTGGACACCTTTGTTATCACCTTCGGACAGGAACAAGTGTTTTGGGGTGCCTTTGTTATCACTGTGCTATGAGAACAAATATATTTGGGTTCAGTCAGACCCACTCTGGGACTCAAAGATTTCTTTTCTAGTTTAGCATCTGCCTGTCGCCCACCACCTTTACAATACTTTACCTATACATTTGTTACAGGCTACGGTCAGTATTTATGTACAGACCGTTACAATACTTTACATGTACCTTTGTTATCAGGTCATTACCTAGATGTTTGTGATTGCTGTATCACATACTATACATGTACATGTCATAACAAGTTGAGCTACAGTGTGATTGACACTTTCATTTACGACTTACCACGGTAATGAAGACCCACGCAGCCGTAATGTTCTGATAACTGCAAGTATTTCCACTATTTGTGTTAATAATTCGATGTTTTAATGGCGAATTAAATACTTTTGGATTGGCATATCTATAACTGGAGCACGAAAGAATATCTTCATATTTTGTGAGTAAAATGACATATCAACAATAGTGTGCACGCAAACTATACGAAAAGTGGGTAAACAAATAACCCAAACAGCATCGAATTATTTATTTATTTGTGTTTAGGGATACATATTTCTGCACAATGGCTAATCATGACCGCGGCAGCTTTACGGGTGGAGGAAGCCGGAGTACCCGGAGAAAACCACCGAGCAACTGCTAGCAACTGTCAGCTCCCCAACATACTAACTCCACACAAGCAGGGTTAGCATTGGTTGAAGGCAAGTGTACCATTGACGTGCAGTACGCCTTAGTACACAACGCCACCTTGCCTCCACGTGGGCAATGGTGGTAAAGTGTCTTGCCCAAGGACTCAACGCGGTTGCCGCAGGTGGGATCCGAACCGACGACCTCTCTGCTTGCAGCCTGTACCTCTGCCTACTGAGCCACCGCACCCCCGAGCGTCGAATTCCCAACAGAATTAGACTGGTGGCATGAGAGCTTGAAACACAGTATATATTCCCTCACGAGAACTAGCGTAACGAGTCGGTTGATTTACGGGTGTTTTACATGTAAAATATGATGCGTTATACAAGCTTGCTCGTTTCTTTAGACGATGCAGCAGCCATCTTGGATTTCTTCGACAGAGGCTATAGGTTGCATGTATGCATCACCTTTCTTTATATTGGGCAGGGCGAATTAGTATGATAAGAAGATGAGAACGTCATATTCTGGTAACGGTGGGGCGCCTACAGTAGTAGCCATCTTGGATTTCTGGAGAACACTGCCAACAATTCGTTCAGTGCGGGCTACAGCCTGCAGTTTTCCAATCTTCACCAAATTTCAGATCCAAGTTCAGGGTCATGCCTAGACGAGAACGCCTTATTAGGGTCACGTTGGCTACACGCGATGGCCGCCTTACCAGCCATCTTGAATTATTCAACACCGGTCGGATTGATGCAACAATTCTTGAAATTTGGCAGGGTCACTTAGTATGATGTGCAAATGAGATCGACCTATTTTTTTGGCAACGGTTAGCCGCCTATATTGGCGGCCACGGCATTTGGCTTGGGTCTCTTTAGGTTGACTTGACGAAGTCAATGTAAGCTATTGCCATAGTGTGTGCGGACGCCTGTCAGTCTGTCCCTTTGTCCACAATTCGATCAGCACAGGCTACAGCCCTCAGTTTTTTTTTCGGTCATCACCAAATTGTATATGCATGTTCAGGCTCATGCCTGGGTGAGAATGTTCTATAATGGGCACGGTCAACAGCCACCACCACAGAAACCATCTTGGATTTCTTCAGCACAAGCTACAGGTCGAATTTATGCTTCAGGTTTCTTGAAATTCGACCGGGTGAATTAGTATGACAAGTAGATGAGAACATCTCATTCTGGTAACGGTTCGGCGCCAACAATGACAGCCATCTTGGATTTCTTCATAACACTATCCACAATCTTATTCAGTGCAGACTACAACCCACAGTTCTGTTCCGATCTCCACCAAATTTTATTTGCCTGTTCATGCCTAAACGGGAACGTCCAATTATGTTCACGGTCGCCCCGCAGCGGCAGCCATCTTCTTCAGTACTTATAGGCTACAGGTCGCATTTATGTATCAATTTTTTAAACATCTGACATGGTGAATTGGTACATTGAGTAAATGAGAATGTGCTATTATAATAAGGATCTTGGGGTATTTTGTTTGTTGTGGTCTCGTGTCGATAATTGGGACCTCTAAAAGAAGAAGCAGCAGTTCCTTTATTGAAGTGATTGTCATCAAATATAAAGATTCACATACACACAATATATATATATATATATATATAAGAAAAAAATATTAAAGTTCAAAACAAATACACCGACATCACTGACTATATTCCTGCTAGCGCTTTCACCGCTCTGTATGCGGATCTTCAGGCATTTTTATTTTTATAAAATACGTTATACAAATATTTGCAAAATAACGTTATGACGTAAACCACTGGGTGTGGTGTATCGATTTTGGAGACGTTGTTCCAGAAACTGCATATGCAATAATTATTTCATACATTTGAACAGAGGCGTGTTGATCCTTTATCGAAAGAAATTATAACGAAATTACCATAACAAATAAAATAATGATGTTTCTTTTATCCTAGAAATTAAGTTATAAATGTTGTGGGCTCCGAAAAAAACCCGGTATATTTATTTCCCACAGATGCTTCCCACTCCAACTCTCTATATATTACTATGTTGGTAATACCCATATTTCTGCATAATGTAAGGGAATGAACTCCTTACTCCCGACTCTAGCTCGAACCCCCGAGAGTGTTTGTCATTCTCGGGGAGTCGAGCCGGACTCGGGGCAAGCGCCACTGTACATGTAACTCTCTGGCTAAGGGAGAAGAAAAGGTTGGGTAAGTAGGGGGCTATACACAAAGACTCAATGTGCCAATCGTGTTATTTCTATGAAACATAACATATAATACTATGATATGGCCTTTATACTAGAAGTAAAGTTTATGAACTCAGAATATATGTGTTTTTCCACGAATTTTCCTATGTTAACCATCTATTTATATTTATTTTCACGATACCAATATTTCCGCATAATTTAAATTAATGGCTGTGAGCGCCTTACTCAGACTCCAGCCCGACACCTCCTGGAGTCGAGCTGGATCCGATGCAAGCGTTCTTGAACAGAGAACTAATCCGACGTAAACGGAGTCAAGCATGATATTCCGATAAATAAAGTCAAGTTATCCGTAGCGAGACTATACTTTTGTAACTCCGTGGTTTAATCCCCCCCCCCCCCCCCCGGGGAATCCGTAGCCATTATGTGTCCCGTTGACGCCACTCCTGTAATAAGGAAAAATTGTACGATTAGATAAAGAATTAAAATAGGAATTATAAGGATGAACAAATAAATAATTCTTAATGAGCTGGTCATCCAACCCACCCACCCCCCTCCCGTCACCCCCTACACCAAACTAATGCTTACAATCATCCCCATTATATTACATTACTTAAACTCATCCTCAGTCTCAACAAAGGAAGTCCCCCCCCCCCCCCCCAAGTGAACATGGACAAAAGCCTTATAAAAACAAGCAGGTGTAGGTAATTACTATTATAAAAAGAGCCATCCCAAACGATTTAAAATGGATTAATTATCTATACCCCCCCCCCCCCCCTCTCCAAAGTTAAGACTATTAAAATAATAATATAGCGCATAATTTGAAAACCTTGGGTGCCCACCCTACTACCACCACCACCCATCTAAAGCTTTAAACTACAGGCATTACATTACGTTTGGATTGTAACAGCGCCACCCAGTAGCATTAAATAGACCGTTGCATGAATGAGCCCAAACCGTAAATTCACGGGAGATACGAACAACGGCCGAGCCACATAGATCGACATCACGTGCATGAGTTAAATTAAGGCTGTAGACTGCGTATAAAAAATAATAATAATTCCTTCTCGTCACGTAAGATATAATTATATGTGAACAATTGATATAGTTGGCTGTTTATGCAATGTAATGCGTTTTCGCAATTAGATTTTAGTTTGGCCGATATAGAAATATTTGATTTTGTCTCAAAATAAAGGTATATACGACCATGGTTTTAAGAAACCTCATAAAACAAATTCATATCCCCCCCCCCCCCCCCCTGCAGGAATCGAGTTTCTAAAGTAATTATTTATATATATATATATACACACAAAGTTATTTATTTATATATATATATATACACACAAAGTTATTTATTTATATATATATATATACACACAAAGTTATTTATTTATTTATATATATATACACACAAAGTTATTTATTTATATATATATATATACACACAAAGTTAGCATGGGGAAAACTCACTAGCTTATGCAATAGGTACAATGACCTAGTCACATTCTGAGCGTACTCTGTGTCAATTTTGATCTGAGAAGGCGTAAAGCCATTACCAGTTCAAAGTTCAGCACAATAAATGTATGACACAACAACCAGATACATTTTATCTAATAAGAATAAATATCTTTCCGTTTAGATAGGTATAATAAATACACAAGTCAGTTAGAGGAGCTCCGTGAGTTTCTTAACTGAAAAAATCTAAACACCTTCACCACTGACGTTTTTTGGCTTTCTTTTCTTTTCTTCAAGTCGAGTCGAGTCATGGTGGCTTTTCAGATGCCATGACTTTTCTTGACGAGGAAGGCAAGACATTCGCCAATATTCTCTAAACAATTTTATTCAAATACTGTTTCAAGGGGAATAGATCGATATTTACTCATTTCCCGAGTTCTTCATCAAACCAAGTCATGGCTGCTTTTTAGAAGAAATAAATTGTGTTAATATGTGTTAACGTTTTTCATTCAAATCTTTTCTGACATGGAAATACATCTGTATTTCTTGAGTTCCTCATCAAACGAAGTCAAGGCTGCATCTTAGAAGCCATGACTTATTTCATGAAGGAACCAAAAAATAATATTTATTAATGTGTTGAACATCTTTTACTCAATAATTCTGTGCGAGCTCCTAGCGTAATGGAGGTGTGAGGATCAGAGTCCTAGAAGTGCAAGCTCTTGTTGTAATGGAAGTGTCAGCTCTTAGGGTTTTGGAAGTACAAGTTCTTAGGGTTTATCTCATCTCTCGCCTCAGAGAATGGGTTCCGGAAACCATTCTGTGATACGAGGGAAAATCGAGAATATTTTTGTACATTTAAAAACTTGAAACAATTATTTACAAGTAAGTCAAACACAATTTTACATACTCTTAAGCAATTGAAAATAATTATTTTTGTACTCTGAGTGTATTTTACTTATAGCTTAATTTACCTGAGCGCAATATAAAGGCTAGCAGTTTGGCTTTACACTTTTATGCGAGTCTCATAATTTAAACCTAAACTAATTCATCTTTAAATTCAGTTTTAAAATATTACTTTAACCAGCACTGCTCCTAGTATTCAGGTTAAATTTACTTGCTACGGAAAATATATATAATATTATATATATGAAAATATATACAAAATAAAGTAAGCTTACCTTTACAAGAAGAAGCAGCACTTACACACACAGTTCCTTTGTTGAAGTGATTGTTCCCAATCTACCAGAGTGCGGTTTTTATACAGTTTGGGGAGATTTTCTTTCTTAAGGGCTGTCCTTTCACGTCTTCCCTAATGAAATGGCGCGTTCGTGTTAATTGTACTTTTTGACTATGACAGCTGAATAACCCCATTGATGCCTAAATAGTTATGCAAGTAATGGTCATTCGCGCGAAGGTGTGATTAATTAAATTTGCCAAAGTGTACATTCGCACCGATTCACACTTCTGTGTGAAGTCATTTATAATATCCACCAAGCTGCAGGAATCGAGTTTCTAAAGATTATAACCGACACATAGAATTATTTACTATGAGAAAATCTGTTTTCTAATTTCAAGTATTTGCAAGAATTTTAACCCTATGCCCATGCTCCGTTATGATTTGTAACACACTGGACCTGATGGAAGTTTTTAAGCCATTAATTATTACACCAACCAAAATTTTTCCCGGAATATCATGTTGACTGGCCATCACCTGGACTCTGCTAATAAAGTCATTTGCACTCTTGTGCGGTTTTTGTTGTTGACTGTAGATGTTTTTATGGTAGACCACCTATCTGACGAAATAACTCTTACACTGCCTATCTGGGGAGAAGCTTTGATTGGCAAAAAAACAACAGCTAATTGTTTGATGATGATAATGGGCCACCCTCAAGGTGGCCGGTTTATTGAAAGAAATATCACAGAAGATTTAATGATGAGTTCTGCAGCCATGTGATGCTACAGAACTCAAGAAAACAGATAGAAATGAAACGAAGTTTGGATGAATTTTGCCAAAAGGGATGCCACAGAAGTCAAGAAAACAGTTAGAAATGAAACGAAGTTTGGATGAATTTTGCCAGATGGGGGCGCATATAACGCCATCGGCTGCCAGGAAGAAACCTGGCTGCCTACCGAAAAGCATCCGATGACCAGCGCCCAATTTGCCTAATCTGGGCATCGGAAAACCATTTTGGGCTAAATGGTATGCCCCCCCCCCCCCCACCGATCATAAAACTATGAGTTTTGTAGAAGGAAGTATTCAGACCACAAAATGCAAGACACCTGCGAAGTACATTAGAAAACTGTGTGCGAGTGATTGGGATGCCCATCTGTGTTGCAAAATTGAACATTGTCGTAGGACGCACCTGGTTGTAGCTGGCCAGTGCTACCACTGGACAGGGAAGAGGAGGTGTTATAGGCGTTAGTCAAAGAACGAAGGTGTTGCCTGGAGTGCTATGTTTGTAATTGTGGAGTTTGAGAGTTACCCATAAGTGGTCCCAGACGAAGCAAGAGACAGAGAGGGGAGGGAAGATGATGAGAAGGGGAGGAGAATTCGCCTACCCGTAGCAAAGCATAAAATGGAAGCAAGAACATGGATTTAAACAACCGGATATCGTACCAAGACAGGCCCACGTGATGTACGGACATGGGGAGTTTTTGTAGAATCAGTAGAGTGATGGGAAGGCGGATATCCGGAGAATGGCGGAGATGTTTCACACCTTGAAGAAGTTTGTGGATGAAAAAGGAATGTGAAGGATCCTGAAAACCATGTATTTTATGAGCATGGTTTAAAGCAGACAGGTAGGTCATTAGAGAACTATACTTGAAACCTTGTTGATAAAGCTAGGAGATGAATAGCCCCATCTCGTAAGGTGCTACTGGCAACGTGGGAGTGCAAAAAAATGTGTCCTGGTAAATCGATCAAGTGCTCTAGCATACGTTTGATGGGTAGATGGGGCCAAGGAGGCATGCAAAAGAGAATGCATTATGTGAGGAAGGCTTCCGGTTGCAGATGAAGAGGGATTGGTGTTGGCTCCTTGTTGGCCATGGGATAGATGGCTTGGAAACCTTGGACCTGTAAACGAGACAAAGCATCGGCATAAGTGTTAGTCGTACATGGAATATGACGAGCCCTAAACAAGATATTGTATTTGAGAGACAAGATGACTAGGTGACGAACAAGCCTCATCAATTTTGGGTCTTTGCAAGTTTGTTTGTTGATGACTGGTATGAGAGCCTAATTATCTGTGTGAAACAGGATGCAGTGATTTGCCAGTAGAGCGCCCCAAAGGCCGATGGACAGGACGATAGGGTACAACTCTAGGAGAGAAATGTGACATTGTTTGACCTCAGTGGGCCCGGCACCGTAAGTCCAGCGGGGACCAAAAATTGCTCCAAAATCCAACGTTGAAGCGGCATCGGTGTACAAGGAAATAGCTTGACTGTTGCAGCACCGATCATGTAAAAACACAGAAGTCCCGTTAAAGTGGTCCAGAAAAGTAGCCAGGTCTGTAAGTCTTGACGGGCTGCCGTGATGAGTTTAACCCTGTGGTAGGGTCGGGACACACCCTTCGTCAAATCGACGTAAAAAGGGGCGGCCTGGGAGGTCAACAGAACAGGCAAAATTGAGGACACAACTCATGCAGTGTGATCTTTTTCCTAACTTTGTATGTGCGAAGCAATTCACGAGCATGCTCTCGAGTTTGCAGGGTGGGAGGCGTGCTTCCATCATTGTTGTGTCCAAGGTAATGCCCAGAAAATCAAGACATTGAGTGGGTAAGACAGTTTTGCCCACGGATAAAGGTACCACAAGATCGTGACAGAGGGCTTGAAAAACCTTCAAAGCACTGGCACATTCACTCTTTGAGTGATGTATGAGAAGAAAATCATCCAGGAGGTGGACAACTGATGCAGGAAACAAGGATCTTAGTATGACCTGGAGAGCAGAACTAAACCTCTCAAAAAGCTGGCAAGAAGACGAACTACCCATGGGTAAACACTGATCATAGCAGAATTTATTCTCTCATGTAAAACCAAGTAAGTGGCAGTCCCCGGGATGTATGGGAAGCAGCCGAAACGCATCTTTGATATCAACCTTCGCCTTGAAACTGTGGCGCCCCCCAACGTTTGAGTTCATTGATGGCATCCCCGACTGAGCCATATTCTACTCGGGAGTGCTCGCTGGGAATCCCATCATTCACAGATGCCCCCGAAGGAAAGATAGATGGCGGATGAGTCGAAAAGAGCCTAGGGTCTTTTTAGGTACCAAGCCCAATGGAGAGATGTGTAAGGTCTGCATAGGTTGGGAAGAGAATGGACCCGCAATTCGACCGAGTTCAAGTTCTGTTTGTAACTTTGCAGAAACAATCGACGGGTGATCTCGTGCAGATTTCAAGTTCCGAGGTGGTGACTGGGTGTGGAGGGCACCGGAAAAAACAAGACGAAAACCCTCCCGAAAACCTTTGAGAAGGAATGCACTGTCAGAATAAGAAAGTCTATGTAAGTCTTCCAGCCGCTCCGGCTTTATGGTCGTTGGAAGGATTTCCTGAGTGTTTGGGTGCTGGAGACTGAAGGCATTGACCCCCCGAATGAGACTGTGTTGGCACTGGAACGCCGTGACCAGCAAGGAGAGGCTGCATGAGGCCATTGGCAAATGTAGCATCTGAGGGGGAAGTGGCAAGTGCTGTGACAGGCGAGGCCCTTGTGGAATCGAAAACACTCCCCGGCTGGTACTCGAAAATTGTGGTTTTGTGCGTTTCCCTGTGTTGTCCGAAACTGGTTGTTCCGAAAATGACCGGAAGTTTGAAGTGCGTGGGGCAACTTGATCAATAAGTTCCAAATGAATCATGTTCCAGGGAAGCAGACATATTTCTAAATTGTTCATCGTACCGAAACCAATCAGAGCCCTTCTGTGCCAGATTCCTAATATTTGCGATGTATCGCATGAGTTGAGGAGCTTCAGAGGGCTGTTTCTGAGTATAGAAATATGAAAAGCAGTCAGCCATGTGTCCAGGTTCAGGGTGGTACGCTGTGGAGGCTGACTGATACAAAGCTCAGGTGCACCTGATGACTGGGGTTCCACGGTGACAATAGAGAATGAAGGCTTTTGTTTGTTGAGTAGATTAGCCATGTGGACGAAAGTATTATTCCAAATTTTCTCCTTTAGAGAGGATGAGACAAAAGCATCTAATGGTGTGGCGAGAGAGTGAAAGATTGGTACCGAAGGATCGACCGGGACCTGGAGAGCTGGAGCCCGTGGTGGAAGAAAGTGCTCAAAGATAGGAAGGTTATTACCTGCAGAGTTGGACTCATGTGAACCTGGCGGCTGTGACATCCTAAGGTTTAGCACCAAGTTAAGCATCTCTGGGTGAATTTCCTGTGGCTGAGATGGAGATTCATGTAAAGTGCTGTGTGCTGAGATGCGATGTGCTGGGTAACTCTGCTGTTCCAGACGACTGACTGAATCCGCCAAACGATTGATAGAAGACTGTAGCTGTGGTATGGAGATAGATGGATCCACCCCTCGGAATTGGTGGTGGGGTGTGATGCCAAGTGTGTTGTGCAGTGGCTGTGGATGTTGTGGTGGTTATTGAGGGCCTGTTATCTGATCTGGCATGGGTCACAAGAGGTTGTATAGCAGGCATAAAGGAAACCAAAGGTGATCTCTGTGGCACTGAAACTTGTGTGGGACACCCTCCTCTATGAGACATATCTGAATTAGAGGTGACCGTACTAAGAATCGGCGTAATGTCTACAGTACGCGATGCAGGTATTACACATGTGTGAATGGTCTGTGCAGAGGAACTCACATTGACAGGTGTGTGTAGCGATGTGTTTGACAAACTGTGGGTTAGAATTGCGGTCGACAGAGTACTGAATACATTGACCGGATCTGATCGTTCCCTGGAAGCTGGATGTTGGTCACTGATCTCTTGGGAAACTGCCAGAGCATGACGGAGGCTCTGCCTAGAAGGCACCCCACCTTGAGTGCCGCGTTTGCGTTTGAAGCTGGATGTTGGTCACTGATCTCTTGGGAAACTGCCAGAGCATGACGGGGGCTCTGCCTAGAAGGCACCCCACCTTGAGTACCGCGTTTGCGCTTTTTGGGAGCCATTTAGAATGATAGGAAGGAGTTGCAGGTAAAGTCAAAGGAATGGAATCGGCAATAAATAAGGGTGATTTACGAGCTTAATGCCCCCCACCTTTGAAGAGGGTGATTGGAGCTGCTCACCGCTAAAGTGGACCAAAAAGCATGTGCTGATTCGTTTACAGTGGTAGAATACGATAGGGGAACAACTTGCAAGACAAAATAACCGGGCACACAGCCCCAAAGTAATACCTGGACATAACGCATCAGCACAAAGAGGTGATGCCAGGAACACAAGTGAAGCCATTAAATAAGGCAGAAAGCCACATACAGTAGCATACACAGGGAAAATAACGTATCGACACTGGAGAGAGGGGCTCTCCACATCCCCATACTTTAGTGAACAGTGCCCCCCACACGCGCACGTTTTTTAGCTCACCTGACTGCAAGTCAGTGTGAGCTATTGCCATCACTTGGCGTCCGTCGTCCGTTAACTTTTGAAAACTTGGCTTCTCCTTCACAGCCATTCAGCCAAATTCAAACATATATTGCACAAACCATCCGTGGAGTATACCCTTTCTATTTTGTTCAAATGAAGCGGCTGCCTTCTTCGGGCTCTGGTCAATGATGTTCTAAAGCCTAAAAATCTTTAAAAATCTTCTTCTCATGAACCACCAGAGAGATTGCCTTGACATATGGTATGAAACACTCTTTGGTATTGAAGATTAAAGTTTGTTCAAGGGAAGTTGGTAGATCAATGTTTGGGCTCTCTGTGGGCACATATCCATTTTGAGCTCTGCCCCAAATTTCTGTTTTACGAATCGATAGGCCGATTTGAACCAAATTTGGCATGTAGTATAAGTGGGTTCAAAGTCATTGATTGATGCCCGAAATTACTTTTTTTGTACCCCCGTGGGTACCCAGACGCTAAAAATAGAAAAAAAATAAAATGCCCATATTTCCCAAACTACACGGAACAGAGAACTGTTATTTGGTATGAAGCATCCTTTTGACTAGTAGAATGGATTAAAAAAAATGGCCATCGGTTGTGTCAGGGTGTTCTGTAGGGGGCGTTAAAAATGCTGAGTCAGCATATTTGCAAAAATTGAGAAAGAAAAAAATTCTTCACAACCGCTGATCAGAATCTTTTGATATTTAGTATACAAAATCTATAGGACGGTCAAATACAAGTGTGTTCAAATCGAGCCCCTCGGTTCATATTTGGGCTCAACACAGGAGCCCAAATAATTAGGTTTAAAAATCTTCTTCTTCAGATCAAACAGTCAGATTCTTTTGATACTTGGTATACAACATCTCTACAGGGGTCAGATTGAAGTTTGTTCAAATTGAGACCCTGGGTTAATATTTGGGCTTCTATGTGAGCCCGAATATTAACTTGGTGCAATATGGGGAATAATCTTTAAATATCTTCTTATTCAGATCCACATGTCAGATTCTTTTGATATTTGGTATGCAGCATCTCTAGGGGGGTTAGATTCAAGTTTGTTCAAATGTGCAATATGAGAAAATTTCTTAATAAAATCTTCTTTTTCAGACGTGCAAGTGAGAATCCTTTCATATTTGGTATGTGCAATCTCTAGAGGTGTAAGATTCGAATTTGTTCAAATCGTGTCTCTGGGTTAATACTTGGGCTTCCTATGGGAGCCTGAATATTAACTTTGTGCAGTATGGGCAATAATCTTTAAAAATCTTCTTCTTCAGATCCACCAGTCAGATTCTTTTGATATTTTTGGTATGCAGCATCTCTAGGGGGGTTAGATTCAAGTTTGCTCAAATAGGATCCATGGATGAATATTTGGGCTCTTTATTGGAACCCAAATTTTAACTTAGTGCAGTATGAGAAAATTTCTTTAAAAATCTTCTTTTTCAGACCCACTGGTGAGAATCCGTTCATATTTAGTATGTGACATCTCTAGAGGTGTAAGGTCCAAATTTATTAAAATCGAGTTCCTGAGTTAATATTTGGGTTCCCCAAGGGAGCCCAAATATTTACTTAGTGAAATATGGGGAATTATCGTTTAAAATCATCTCCTTCAGATCCAGCAGTCAGATTCTTTTGATATTCGGTGTACAACACCCTAGGAGGGTTAGATTGAACGTTGTTTAAATCAGGTCCCTGGGTTAATATTTGGGCTTTTAGTTTTTATTGAAGCCCAAAGTTTAACTTAGTGCAATATGAGAAAATTTCTTGAAAATGCTTCTTCTTCAGGTCCACCAGTGAGAATCCTTTCATATTTGATATGTAACATCTCTAGGGGTGTCAAATTCAAGTTTTGTTCAAATCGAGTCACTTGTTTTTTCTTGGTCTTTTTTAATTTTTTTTATTTATTTATTTATTTTTTGGGAGGGTGGGGGGGGGGGGGGGGGGCTGGTGTAGAGAGAACACAGAAGTTGAAAACAAAACAAAAATTTCGTTCGGTTGTTTTTTTAATACTTTATTGAACAGAGCTTGCTTTGAAGATTCCTTAGGACCAGCAGAAATGCGTGGCCAAAAAAAGTTGCCTTAGGCCGTGTCAAAGCAAATCAAAAAATTGCTCTTGCTGCTGATCACTTACTGATACACTCATCTGTTTTGACAATTTGAGCCAGGTGAGCGTTTTAGGCTCACTTGAGCCTCTGTTTTTTTTGTTAAGGAGTGTATGTAGCTATAATAAAACCGGGCACAAAGCCCAGCTGAAACAGGAAAACAAACATGGGGACACAGGAAACTGTCGGTAAATCAAGACTGACAACAAACGGGCACGAAGCCCACACGAGTAAAAAATTATATAATTAGGACCGATTATATTCTCACTTTCTGGATATGCCCAAAAGTGAATAAAATAGGGTTGTTTTTTTTTGTCTTTAGACTGGTTTGAGCTGCATATTGCTGTGAAAACCAGGCACAAAGCCCCACCGAAACATTAAAGCAAGACATGGTAACATGGGAAACTAAAATTAAATTAACAAACGGGCACGAAGCCCACCCAAGCAGAGCCTTCGATTTTTTATTGAGTTTTTTTTTTTTTGCTATGCCCCGACCGGGTCCCGGGTCGTCTATGACCAAACTTGTCCATCCGTGATGAGAGACGATCGAGGAGAAAATCTGCCTACAACTACAAGTACTTCAAAAGAATTTACATGAACTGAAGCCGACTCCAGGAGGAAACAAAACCGTTCAGACGTGACAAAACTTGCGAATTGCATGCATTAATGCAGCGCGTACGCTGTAATAAAGGCAGACGTTACCCGCAGGTGTCAAGTGTACCCCATCCCCGAGAAACAGTGGAGCCGGAGAGTTGTTGAATATGCACTGCTTCCAAAACATGATGTACTCAGAACATATGCACAAATTCTCTAAACGGGCATTGAACACGTCTAATTTCGTGACATAATGGGAATCATTGCGCCAGAATTACGAAAACAGAACGATGAACTCCACCTTGTGCGCATCGTGCAAAATCGAAGCAAATTCAGACTTGCCAGGCTATCTCGGCAGATCCTCCTCAGACGAGGCGAGGTCATTACCCCCCCCCCCCCCCCCCCCAATTGGACCAAAACCATGTCGGGTTTAAACAAGTCGATGACCGTGGGACTGCGTCCATAAGCCCTGGGAATGGTCATACCACCGACGCCTAAATAGCGAACATTGTAATCGAGGATCCCCAATGATGACCGATATTGTGGAAATTTGCAGCCCATGTGGTCTCGAAAGCGTCGTACCAAACTGTCCCCCAAGAGGAGGATCCTCATAATAAAAAGTAGAATAAATAAGAGAATAAAAAACGATACGGCTTACGAAAGTTGGTTCCACCAATGGAAAGTTCTGCAAGTATTCTGGGTTTGCATGTTTTGAGACAAAGAGAATATAGTCTGTTCTTGACAAGTGCCAGATTACCTAAGGGTTGATGAAAGTTACTTAGAAATTATCAGGAGTTTGGTTTTAGAAATAGAGCATGCGAATGATATTGCAACAGGTCAGCTTGAGGTCAGTGGCGTGAAAGCAGCTGCTAGAAACAGGCTGAAATTACAGGTGTGCCCTAAACAGAATGACAAGGGTGTTCCCCATAAAACAATTTATGCTAGGGTCTAAATATCCTACATCAAACAGTCTTTCGCAACATCTTTCTTGGAATTTGTCTAAGAGAGTGTTCAGATTGGAAGTTATAGTAGAAGGTAAACTTTCATACCAATATGATGCAGTTCCTCCCATAGGGGGCAGGCACTAGCTGCTTTGTCCACTGACAGTTCATTGAAGGCCGCCCACTTTCTAAAGAGCTGAATCCAAGCGAAAGCATTGTCACTTTCTGTTCCTTTGAAGTTTTCAAAACTAATGGCAGGCATAGTTTGAATAATGTCAGTGGATTGTACTGAACCTTTGCTGCGCAGGTTACAGTTACTTGGTTGTGTCATACCATTGTGTTGTCACTAACAGGACCTTGAAGAAGCTCCACCACTTTATAATAAGGATCTTGAGGTATTTTGTTTGTTGTGTTCTCGTGTCGATAATTGGGACCTTTAAAAGAAGAAGCAGCAGTTACACACACAGTTCCTTTATTGAAGTGATTGTCATCAAATTTAAAGCTTCAATACACACAATATATATATATATGTATATTTACAAAGTTAGCATGGGGAAAACTCACTAGCTTATGCAATAGGTACAATGACATAGTCACATTCTGAGCGTACACTGTGTCAACTTTGATCTAAGAAGGCGCAAAGCCCTTACCAGTTCAAAGTTGAGCACAATAAATGTATGGCACAACAACCCGATACATTTTATCTAATAAGAATAAATATCTTTCTGTTTGGATAGGTATAATAAATACACAAGTCAGTTAGAGGAGCTCCATGAGTTACTTAACTGAAAAAATCTAAACACCTTCACCACTGCCGTTTTCTGGCTTATTTAATTACCAGCTACCTTGTCAAGTCGAGTCATGGTGGCTTTTCAGATGCCATGACTTTACTTGACAAGGAAGGCAAGACATTTGCCAATATTCTCTAAATAATTTTATTCAAATAATGTTTCAAGGGAAATAGATCGATATTTACTCATTTCCCGAGTTCTTCATCAAACCAAGTCATGGCTGCTTGTTAGACGCCATGACTTATGTGATAAAGAACAAAGAAGTAACTTGTGTTAATATGTGTTAACATTTTTCATTCAAATCTTTTCTGACATGGAAATCCATCTATATTTCTTAGAATCCATGACTTATTTGATGAAGAAACCAAGAAATAATACTTATTAATGTGTTGAACATCTTTTACTCAATAATTCTGTACGAGCTCCTAGAGTAATGGAGGTGTGAGGATCAGAGTCCTAGAAATGCAAGCTCTTACTGTAATGGAAGTGTCAGCTCTTAGAGTTTTGGAAGTACAAGTTCTTCGGGTTTATCTCTCGCCTCAGAGAATGGGTTCCGGAAACCATTCTCTGATACGAGGGAAAATCGAGAATATTTTTTACAAAAACTTGAAACAAATATTTACAAGTAAGACAAACACAATTTTACATACTCTGAAGCAATTGAAAATAATTATTTTTGTACTCCGAGTGTAGTTTACTTATAGCTTAATTCACCAGAGCGCAATATAAAGGCTAGCAGTTTGGCTTTACACTTTTATGCGAGTCTCATAATTTAAACATAAACTAATTCATCTTTAAATTCAGTTTTAAAATATTACTTTAACCAGCACTGCTCCAAGTTTTCAGGTTAAATTTACTTGCTATGTAAAATGAAAATATATACAAAATAAAGTAAGCTTACCTTTAAAAGAAGAAGCAGCAGTTACACGCACAGTTCCTTTATTGAAGTGGTTGTACCCAATCTAGCAGAGTTTCGTATATATACAGTTTGGGGAGATTTTCTCACATAAGGGCTGTCCTTTCATGTCTTCGCTAATGAAATGGCGCGTTCGTGTTAATTGTACTTTTTGACCATGAAAGCTGGCTGAATAACTCCATTGATGCCTAAAGAGTTATGCAAGTAATGGTCATTCGCGCGAAGGTGTGATTAATTAAATTTGCCAAAGGGTACATTCGCACCGATTCACACTTCTATGTGAAGTCATTTATAATATCCACCAAGCTGCAGGAATCGAGTTTCTAAAGATTATGACCAACACACAGAACCATTTACTATGAGAAAATCTGTTTTCTAATTTCAAGTATTTGCAAGAATTTTAACCCTATGCCCAAGTTCTGTTATGATAGTATTTTGGTTGGTAGCTCTCTTTGATTTCTTCAAAATACTGTCCACAATTCATTTTTCTACACGAGCTACAGCCGGCAGTTCTTTTCCATCTATCCCCAAATTTCAGAGGCAAGGTCAGGTTCATGCCCAGATTAAAATGGCATGTTATGGCCATGATTGGTCTGTCGAGATGGCCGCTGCAGCAGCTACGTTGGATTTATTCAAAACAGGTCGCATTCATTTATAAATTTCTCGAAATGTGGCTGGGTCACTTAGCATGGTGTATAGATGAGACCATCCTATTTTGGTAATTGTTGGCTGTCTATATTGGCTGCGAAGGCGCAATCTTGAATTTCTTTAGCACACCACACAGGTCCCATTGTCCCATTTGTGCATTATAGGTCGCCATCTTTGATTTCGTTGGCACACGCTGCAGGTTGCATTTATACATCAGTTTTATTGAAATTTCGCCAGATAACTTTAATAGTATGATGAGTAAATGAGAATGTCATACTTCAGTCATGGTCGGCCGCCCTCAATGGCCACCATCATGGTTTTCATCACCACACCACACATTTGCATTTTATTCATCGGTTTAGTTGAAATATGGCAGGATAACTTAGTTTGATGAATTAATGAGAATATCATATTTCAGTAATGGTCGGCTCTCCTAAATGTCGTGAAGTCATCTCCATAGTGATACGTCAGTGCGTATGCGCAGCGTGTGTTGTTAGGACCAGTTTAATTCTACTGTTCGGAATTCGATGCTATAATGGGTGTTTGTTTACCTACATTTCGCGGAGTTTTCGCGCAGACGACCGTTGATACAATATGATGCTCCTTTATTCACAAAGATAAACACATATTCTTTGCTCCAGTTATAGATAATCCAAAACAATAAGCATTTAATTCACATTGAAGGCATCAAGATATTAACGTATTGCTGAAACTACGCAGGGTATTCATAAAACTATAGCCGTGACGGGCGAGGCTTCGTTCATTATGATAATGTCATCAAAGATTCGGTCAAATCACGCGTCGATTAAAAAACATTTCTTGCGTTGATTCATAGATGAAGTTTAATAGTATTTTTAGCTCATCTTGACAAAGTCAAGCTGAGCTAATCCCATCGTCCGTCGTCCGTCAACACCATGTTTTGGTCTTCCCCAAAGCCACTGAGCCAATTCAAGTGAAAGTGATGGTCCCAAAGGGGCATTGCATTTTTGTTCAACTCAACATGCCCAGCCCAGGGAGGGAGTTGGGGAAAATGATGCAAAATCTTTTTAAAATCTTCTTCTCATGAACCAGTGTGTACAATGACTTGATATTTGCTATGGAGCTTCCTTTTGAGGTGTAGAATCAAGTTTGTTCAAACAATGTTCGTGAAGCAATATTTGGCTTTGTAATGGGAGGGGTAAGATTTTTTGCCCCGCCCAGAATTTCTCTTTTCTGAACCGATGGTCCGGTTTGAACCAAATTTGGTTTGTGGTATTATTGGGTCATAAGTACTTGACCCACACGGAACAGAGAGCTGTTATTTGGTATGCAGTATCCTAAGGACCAGTAAAATTGAATGGTAAACCAAATTGCCATCGGTTATGTTAGGGTGCTCTGTAATGGGCATCGAAAAAATGCTGAGTCAGCATATTTGCAAAGTTTTAAAAAATCTTTTCTCCAGAACCAATCATCAGAATCTTTTGATTTTCGGTATACAGCATTCATAGGGGTGTCAGATACAAGTGTGTTAAAATAAAGCTCATCGGTTCATATTTGGGCTCAATACAGGAGCCGAAATATTTTACATAGGGTAATATGGGGAATATTCTTTAAAAATCTTCTTCTTCAGAACCACCAGTCAGAATCTTTTAATGTTTGATATACATCATTGTTATGAGGGTCAGATTCAAGATTGTTCAAACCAAGTCCCTAGGTTGATATTTGGGCTTCCTACGGAAGCCCAAATTTTAACTTTGTTCAATATGGGGGATAATTTTAAAAAATCTTCTTCAGATCCACCAGTCAGAATGCTTTCATATTTGGTACGCAACATCTCTAGGGGGGTCAGATTCAAGTTTGTTCAAATCAGATCCCTAGGTATATATTTGGGCTCGCTATGGTAGCCCACATTTTTACTTAGTGCAAAATGAGGAAATTTCTTTAAAAATCTTCTTCAGATCCACCAGTCGGAATGCTTTCATATTTGGTATACAACATCTCTAGGGGGTCAGATTCCAGTTTGTTCAGTTTGAGTGCCTGAGTTAATATTTGGGCTCCATATGGGAACCTGAAATTTAACTTAGTACAATATGAGGGAATTTCTTCAAAAATCTTCTTCTTCAGATCCAACAGTCAGAATGCTTTCATATTTGGTATACAACATCTCTAGTGGGGTCAGATTCAAGTTTGTTAAAATCGGATCCATGGGTTAATATTTGGGCTCGCTATGGTAGCCCAAATTTTAACTTAGTGCAATATGAAGGAATTTCTTTAAAATTTCTCTTCTTCAGATCCAACAGTCAGAATGCTTTCATATTTGGTACACAACACCTCTAGGGAAGTCAGATTCAACTGTGTTCAAATCGAGAGCCTGGGTTAATATTTGGGCTCCCTATGGGAGCCAGAATTGGCCATTTTGCTGAAGAATTCAAAATTTTGTATTCAGTACCCTCTAGAGGTGTGTAACTAACATTAATCCACATAGGATGTATCAAGGGGCTTCATAGGGAAGCTCTACATTTTACATTATGATCAACTGAAGAAAAGGCATGATGCCCGGATTATTTTTGTCACTCCTCAGTGACTCAAGGATTGACAGTGTTGCCTATGGAGATGGATTGCTTAATGTAGACACATTCTTGGACTTTGTTTATATTGTGTTCTGTTCAAGACGAGCACTTCAGGCCCCGTGGGGCCTCTTGTTTAGATTAAGTTGCCTGAAAAATATGAGTTGGTCGGAAAAGCGAACCGTAGGTTCGCTTTTCCGACCAACAGAAATATTGTAGAGAAATAATCTAAACATACGCGGGGGACTATTTAAAGGGCTAGACTGGCTCCTTTCCACAACAGCGTCCAATTCCTTACATAATTAGACTGCGGGTCCGAGAGCTTGGGCAACTACGAAACAATTTTCCGCTTTGTAGTTCAGCAGATTTTCTGGGAATGCATCAGTCGGATGGAATGCGATGTTGTTAACATAGAATGTTACATTTGTCAACTGATGGACAATCCATATGGAGTTGGGTCCCTTTTGCCTAACCCATTTTAAAATGGTTTCGTGATGAATATCCTAGAGGAAGTTTCAAAATTCCGCTGCATTTTGTGTTAGAATGAACTATCTAAAACTCTGGCAGAAGGGTGGTAAAATCTAAGTTCTTCCGTTTCTTTGTTGCGTAAAATAAACTCGCAGCTCAAATTGATTTTAAATTGATATTTCAGGGCCCCAAAAATGTTTTTGTTACTTTATTGGTCATGGTATATAAACTGATGATCTCTAATGGATAACCGTGTATGTCCTGATTTTTTCAGTTTCCAATTTGGTGGGTCTTAATGGCATTTCAGTTCTGACGGTGAATTTTAAAAATTTTAATCTCTTGTTCAGTGAAAAGTTCCCATTCAAAATCTATGGGTCTACATCAAACAACTGTTCTGGATTTTTAGCTCAACTTACTGAAAGTCAGAGTGGGCTCTTGCCATCACTTGGCGTCTGTCGTCCGCCAGCTATTCGCATTTCCATATTTTTCTTCAGATCCACAAAAAACCCACCCCACACACCCACACCAACCAAACTTGACACAAATTATATCTTTGGGGGGTTACTCTTCAAAGGTTGTCTGATAGTATTTTCTAGCCCCAATGAGCTGGGGGCAGTGGGAAAAAAGCCCCAAATCCTTAAAAAATCTTCTATCATGAACCACGAGTCACAATGCTTTGAAATTTGGTATGCAACTTCCTTATGTTCCCAAGATTCATGTTTGTTCAAACAAAGTTCCTCAATAAATATTTAGGCTCACGTTCTTTGTTGGTAAGGGTAAAATTTTCGGCCCACCCATAATTTGTGTTTTCCGAACCCGATGGCCAATTTGAATCAAATTTAGTATTCAGTGATTAAGGGACATGTACTCAATTCATACCGGAAAAAGTTTCACGGCCCCCGTGGAAACCTCAGGACTTGAAATAAATTCTTTTTCAGATGAACTTATTTCCAAAACTGCAAGGAACAGAGAATTGCCATTTGGCACGAAGTATCCAAAGAACCAGTACAGTCGAATGGGACAAACTGAATCTGATGTTCTCATGGGTTACTATATGGGGGTAATGGAAAAATGCTGAGTGAACACTTTTCAAAAATTAAATAAACTCTTCTTCAGCACCAGCAATCGGAATATTTTGATATCTGGAATGCAACAATCTTAGAGGGATACGATCCAAGTTTATTGGATTCAAGCCTTTGGGTTTATATTTTATTTTTAACTTAGTGCGATGTGCGGAATGATCTATAAACATCTTCTTCAGATCCACCAGTCAGAATCTTTTGATATTTGGTATACATTATCCTTATTGCAAGCAGATTCATATTTGTTCAAATCAACTTCCCGGGTTCATATATGGGCTCCGAATTTTAACTTGTGCAATATGAGGAATATAGTCTTCTTCAGATCCTCCAAGCAAAGAGCTTTCATAAGTAGTATTCAGCATCCGTAGGAAATTCAAGTTTTGTTTTTTTTTTCAAATCAAGTCCCTGGGTTCGTATTTGAGCTCGAATTTTAACTTTGTGCAATATTAGGAAAATTATTTAAAATATTCTTCTTCATATCCACCAGGCAGAATCTTTTCATATATGGTTTTCATCATCCTTCGGGCGATCAAATTAATGTTTGTTCAAATCATGTCCGTGGTTTATTTGTTAGCAGCCCAAGCTTAGACTTAGTTCATTATAAGGAACATTGTTAAAAATATTCTCATTCAGGTCGACCAGTCATAATCTCTTAGTATTTGGTACACAGCATCCCTAGTGGGGATGAATTAATGAGAATATCATATTCGAGTTTGTTCAAATCAAGCCCCTGGATGTATATTTAGGCTTCTCACGGGAATCTTAAATTTCATTTAGTGCAATGCGAGGAAAATTCTTTAAAAATTGCCTTCTTCGAATCAACGAATCAAAATGTTTGTATATGAAGTATACAACATCCTTTTGGTAATCAGATTCATGTTTGTACGAATCAAGTCCCTGGTTAACATTTAACTCCCCATGGAGCTCGAATTTTTGCTGAGTGGGATATGACAAAAACTCTTTAAAAACCTTCTTCTTCAGATTGGCCAGGCTGAATGTTTTGATATTTAGTGATAAAACAAATTTTCTGTCAAACAAATGTCCTGTTGTTTTTATGATTCAAAGCGTTCGTGATATGTAAGAACACACAACCTGGAAGGCCTAATATCACTCCATTTCTTCTCACAACTAATGGATTCCAGGAGCACTGAATATTTCGCCCAAGTTCTATCCAACGTTGGAAATATTTTCACATGGAAACTGTTTTTTTCAACATAACTTTAAGTCAAATATAGGATGTGTACCGGGAGGGGGAGTGAGGCTTGAATGACAGACATCTTTTTTCAAAACATTTTTCTTTGGTCATAGACATTGCAATATACACTCATATACATTGCAATATACAAGATCACAATTCTTTTTTCTCCCGTCTTCGTCGGATTCGTTAACACTAACACCCTTATATCTCTCTTGCTTCCTCTCTATGAACAACTTTAATTTCCACCCAGACAACCTGATCCAGGTGAGCGTTTTAGGCTCACTTCAGCCTCTAGTATTATATAAATGTCTGCTGATGGTCTTCTAAATTTTCTTTCTTAGTAAATTTCTTAAGGCTGTCCTCCAATGGCGGTTCCGGTTGCAGATATGTGTAAAAACTTTCCCACAATGCTCACATGAATATTCAGATATCTCCATGATGCACGAAGCAACAGACAGAAATCCTTCAATAAAGTCATTGAATAACATCCTTCAGTACCTTCTTTGAACGAATGCACACGAATAAATTTTTGTGTCTGAGTACAGACCCTACCCCACCTCCATGTACCAAACCCACGTATTTCTAAATATTTATTTCTAAATATGACTGCTGCTCTGTTGAATGATGACACTTTTAATCGATAACATCTGTTACCTATATCGATTTGTAATGTTATGGGTGCCACCTGGCATGGTATCAGTGATTTCACGGAAGACCCTACTGGATTGATGACACCCAATGATTTACGTTATGTATACTAGTCGGTAAAATTCATTACCCTTTGCCATCTCTTTTTAGCTCACCTGACTGCAAGTCAGTGGGAGCTATTGCCATCACTTGGCGTCCGTCAACTTTTGCAAACTTGACTTCTTCTTCACAAGCACTAGGCCAAATTCAAACATGTATTGTAGAGATCATCTATGGAGTATACCATTTCTATTTTGTTCAAATGAAGCAGCTGCCATATTCGGGCTCTGGTTAATGCCCCAAAAGCTTAAAAATCTTTAAAAATCTTCTTCTCATGAACCCCCAGAGGGAATGCTTTGAAATTTGGTATGGAACATCCTTTGATGTTAAAGATTAAAGTTTGTTCAAGGGACGTTGGTAGGTCAATATTTGGGCTCTCTGTATGGGCTTATCCATTTTGGGCACCGCCCAAAATTTATATTTCGAGAACCGGTGGACCAATTTCAACGAAATTTGGCATGTAGTATAAGTGAGTCTTAAGTAATTGATTGATGCCCGAAAAACATTTTTTCACAGCCACATGGCAACCCCAGGGGCTAAAAACAGAAAAAAATCCCAAACTCCATATTTTCCAATCCACACAGAACAGAGAACTGTTATTTGTTATGAAGCATCCGTCGGACCAGAAGAATGGATTGGTTAAAAAAATTGCCACTGGCTCTATCATGGTGCCCGGTAGAGGGTATTGAAAAAATGATGAGTCATCATTTTTGCAGTAATTTATCCTGGAGGAATGCCCATTTCACTCATTCAAGCTAGAATAACATGTTGCTCTTATCTCAACATTTAGCTGTCAGACACATGTGCTAATCTTCTTATTCTAATCAGAAAATGAAATTGCTCAGTTCATGAATGTCCATTTTCTGATTCCCTGATCAAACCCTTTCAATACTGTGCACATATATCTGTTTTGTGGTTCCTTGGAAAAAACTGATCGGATTCCTGTATGAATATCTTTAATTTAACCCTCTCACGACTTCAGTGAGTTTACCAAAGATTTTATTTCACGTTGAACCCTTTCAATACTGTGCACATATGTGTTTTTTCTGGTTCCTTGGAAAAAAATTCATCTGATTCCTGTATGAATATCTTTGATTTAACCGTCTCATGACTTCAGTGTGTATTCCAATTTATTTATTTATTTATTTATTTATTTGTTTATTAGGGTTTAGCGACACATTAACAGCCAAGGTCATATCCTGTCGGTGACAGATTTACGGGTGGAGGAAGCCGGAGTACCCGGAGAACCACCGAGCAACGACGAGCAGCTGCCAACTCCCCAACATCGTAACTCCGCACTGCAGCACAGGCAGGGTTAGATTGGTTGAAGACATGCGCAACATACACGTGCAATATGCCTTAGTACACGGCGTCATCGTGCCCCCATGTGGACAATCGGGTTAAGTTCCTTGCCCAAGGACACAACGTGGGAGTCCGAATCGATCGCTCAGATGGTCACCCATCCAAGGACTAACCGGGCTCGACATTGTTTAACTTCGGTGATCTAACGAGAACCGGTTACTGCAATGACACCGCGCCCCCGGTGTTTTCCGAAAATTTTATTTTATGTTGAACCCTTTCAACGTTGTGCACATCTTTTTTAGTTCAACTTTGACGTAGTCAAATTTGAGGTTATGCCATGGTCCGTCGTCCGTCTGTCTGTTCGTCTGTCAACAATTCAGTACAGCTCGGTCTAGAGGCCGTTTTATGAACCGATCTTTATGAAACTTCTTGGGTACCTTTGATATCACTGTGGGACGAGAACGAGTGTTTCTGGGTGCGGTCCGAAATTCAAGATGGCCACCAGCAGCCATTTTGTACCTAAGTTAGTGCAAGCAGTTTTTTTTTGTACAGAACTTCTGTATGAAAGTTCTGATTTGAATTCATTTTTGTCTGAATGTTTAGTAAGATGGAATACATCACATATAATACAGGGGTTTTTTTTCTCGTGCAGAAATTCAGCAAATTAGATGAACTTTGATTTATTCAGTGCTACTTACACAGAGTAAGTACACATGTCAATACGGCTTGGGCTAGGGGCTGTATGAACCGATCTTCACGAAACTTCTTGGGTACCTTTGTTATCACCTTGGAACGAGAGCGAGTGTTTCTGGGTGCGGTCCAAAATTTAAGATGGCTCCCAGCGGCCATTTTGTACCGAAATTAGGTACAAGCAGTTTTTAGCTCACCTGGTCTAAAAGGCCATGTGAGCTTTTCTCATCACTTGGCGTCCGTCGTCGTCCGTCGTCTGGCATCCGGAAACTTTTCACATTTTCATCTTCTTCTCTGTAACCGCTGAGCCGGTGTAAACCAAACTTGGCATGAATGGTCTATGGGAGGTCCTGTACAAACGATCCTCATTTTGTTCCCGTCGGATAAAAAAACACGGCTTCCAGATGCATTCGTTGATTCTGGTTGGTGGATTTTCAAAAATCTTCTCCTCTGAAACTGCATGGCCAAATGTTTTGAAACTTCATATAAATGATGACTGGGACCCCCTCTACCAATGATCCCCCTTTAATGTTGATCGGGTTGTAAACATGGCCACAATGGCAGCTTATAGTTACTATAGAAACCCTATGGGAAATCACATTTTCCTCTTCTTCTCTTGAAAAACCGAGGCGATGTGAATACAAACCTGGCAGGGATAGTCTATGGGAGGACCTCTACAAACTATGCTCATTTTGTTCCTGTGGGTTGAAAAACATGGCCGCCAGAGGCATTCTTTGATTCTGATCGGTGGATTTTCACAAATCTTCTCCTCTTAAACTGTCAGGCCAAATGTTTTGATACTTCACATAAATGATTACTGGGACCCCCTCTACCAATGATCCTCATTTAATGTTGATCGGGTTGCAAACATGGCCACAATTGCGGCTTATAGTTACTATAGAAACCCTATGGGAAATCACATTTTCATCTTCTTCTGATGAACTTCTGAGCCGATGTGAACCAAACCTGGCAGGGATGGTCTATGGGAGGTTCTCTACAAACGATCCTCATTTTGTTCCCGTGGGTTGAAAAACAATGCCGCCAGAGGCATTCTTTGATTCTGATAGGTGGATTTTCAAAAATCTTCTCCTCTGAAAATGCAAGGCCAAATGTTTTCATACTTCACATAAGTGATGACTGGGACCCTCTCTACCAACGATCCTCATTTAATGTTGATCGGGTTGTAAACATGGCCACAATTGCGGCTTATAGTTACTATAGAAACCCTATGGGAAATCACATTTTCATCTTCTTCTTCTGAACTACTGAGCCGACGTGAACCAAACCTGGCAGGGATGGTCTATGGGAGGTCCTCTACAAACGATCCTCATTTTGTTCCCGTGGGTTGAAAAACAATGCCGCCAGAGGCATTCTTTGATTCTGATAGGTGGATTTTCAAAAATCTTCTCCTCTGAAAATGCCAGGCCAAATGTTTTCATACTTCACATAAGTGATGACTGGGACCCTCTCTACCAACGATCCTCATTTAATGTTGATCGGGTTGTAAACATGGCCACAATTGCGGCTTATAGTTACTATAGAAACCCTATGGGAAATCACATTTTCATCATCTTCTCTGGAACTACTGAGCTGACGTGAGCCAAACTTCGCAGGAATGGTCTATGAGAGGATGGAAATTTGTGGCCACCAGAGGCTATATTCTAATGCTTAACCCAATGACTCTCCTGTCTACACGAAGATCAGTACTGTGAGCAAAATACTTGTTTTTTGAGAATCTGGTAAGGGTTGGTTCCAGTTTTTTCTCCTCTGAGAACTGGAAAAAAACACAAAAAATATTGTGTATACAGTACAAAGTACAAGTCAAAATAAGCTGTAGCATAACTGCAATAAACTAAGACGACTGCAGCTTCTGTCCTGACAAGATCAGAATCTGACATTTTCTCGAAAAGCTATCAGTGAGAGCTTTCCAGAAAATGATGTCAGCTTCTGGTCTTATCAGTGTAGGAAGAGAAAAGATACATAGTTTATAGGATTATCCTACACAACTTATTTTGACTTGTACTGTAAAACAAGTGGAACTGTAGGTTGATATCTTCAGCTGCAATCTAATTGTGTTTGATAAATGTTGACAGATTATTTAGAAAATTTGGGGAAGTTTGTTTATTATCTTGCAATCATGTCAGCTCAGATGACAGTAATTATTGTATATCTTTTAAGATTCCTGTAACCCTATCCAAAAGCTATTTTGAAAGAGAATACTGTCTGAAAAAATTGTAATTTTCAAAATATTTTAACCCTTTTTTTACTGATTTTTTTTTGTTGAAACAGAATTCATAAATGTGTGCATTTTCAAGAAAATCTTCTTTGAAACTACAAGGCCAAATGGTTTGAAAAAACTTAATGTGACTGATCATTGTAACCCCCTCTACCAATGATCCTTATTTTAATCTTCATCGGGTTGCAATTATGGCTGCAATTGTGGCTTATAGTTACTATAGAAACCCTATAGGAAATCACATTTTCATCATCTTCACTGAAAGTACTGAGCCAATGTGAACCAGGCTTGGCAGGCATTGTCTATGAGAGGTTCTCTACAACTGTTACTCATTTTATTCCTGTTGGGTGAAAACACGTGGCCACCAGAAGCATTCTTTGATTCTGATTGGTCAATTTTGAAAACTCTTCTCCTCAGAAACCACAGGGCCAAATGTTTTGAAACTTTGCATGATTGATAACTGGGACACCCTCCACCAACCTTCTTCATTTTAATGTTGATCGTTTTGCAAACATGGCCACAATTGCGGTTTATAGTTGCTATAGAAAAAACCTATAGGAAATCACATTTTCATCTTCTCTCTGGAACTATTGAGCTGACGTGAACCAAAACTTGGCAAGAATGGTCTATAGGAGGCCCTCTACAAACGATCCTCTTTTTGTTCCCATTGGCTGGAAAATATGGCCACCAGAGACATTCTATGATTCTGTTTGATGGATTCAAATGTTTTGAAACTTCACGTGATTGAAGACTGGGACACCTTCTACCAATGATCCTCATGTAATTTTGATGTAATGTTGCAAACATGGCCACAATTGCAGCTCATAGTTACCATGGAAAGCCCATGGGAAATCATGTTTTTATATGTATTTCCAGGTGAGTGATTACAGCCTCTGTAGAGCCTCTAGTTTGTACACAACTTCTATACAGCTCGGGCAAGAGGCCGTAGCCATTTTGTACCAAAATTAGTGCAATCAGTTTTTTGTACAGAACTTCTGTATGAAAGTTCTGATTTGAATAAGTTTTTGTCTGAATGTTTAACCCTTTACCTAACATGAAAAGCAGACGACACTTGCAAAAAAAAATTCTTGAATAACTGATTTTTTTCATTTCTTGTCTCAAAAACATAGGTTATGACCCCTCGTTGGAACGAGGGGTCATAACCTATGTTTTTGAGACAAAAATGAAAAAAATAATGAAAATTAATTGGCGATTTTTGAGAATAGCTCTGGCCGGTTTTGGCCGTTACGTTAGGTAAAGGGTTAATAACATAGAGTACATCACATATAATACGAGTTTTCTTCTCGTGCAGAAATTATGCAAATTAGATGGACTTTAAATTAGATGGACTTTGATTTATTCAGTGCTACTTATACATAGTAAGTGCACATGTCAATACGACTCGGGATAGAGGCTGTATTTATGAATCGATCTTCACGAAACGTCTTGGGTACCTTTGTTATCATGTTGGGACAAGAACGACTGTTTTTGGGTGCGGTCTGAAATTCAAGATGGCTGCCGGCGGCCATTTTGTACCAAAATTAGGTACAATCAGTTTTTTGTACAGAACTTCTATATGAAGATTCTGATTTGAATAAATTTTTGAATGAATGTTTAGTAACATGGAATACATCACATATAATACGGGTTTTTTTTCTCGTGCAGAAATTATGCAAATTAGATGAACTTTTATTTATTTCGTGCTACTTATACACAGTAAGTGCATATGTCAATACAGCTCGAGCTAGAGGCTGTATTTATAAACCGATCTTCACGAAACTTCTTGGGTACCTTTGTTATTATTGCACGGACGCAATAGCAGATAATCAGTATATAAAATATACCTTAAATATGTCCAATTTTGTCTTGGAATAGCAAACTGAAGAGCTGTAGCTGTAGTCGATGACTTGTCTGTTAAGTTGAAGCGTTTAAAAAGTGTCAAGATTGGTTGTTAAAATAAGTTCGAGGATTCAAGAAACATTCCACTGATGTAGGTGCTGGTTCCAGAACAGCAGGAACGGCAAGAACGTTTCAGGAACGGTCGGTGCAACACTCCCCCCTGCACATTTAAGGTCCATTCTTACTTTAAAGACAAAACAGAAGGAGTTGAGAGATTTGTTATATGCTCTGATCAGACAGGTATGTGAAACAAGGATAAATGCAATGTACCCTAAATGCTGAGAAGTGGCATTTGAAGTACTTGTGTATTGCAAGGAAGCAATTGTGGAAACCTCCCTACAGACAAGTTAAAGTAACTGATGAATTTAAAGTAAGAAAGCAGAAAAAGACCTCCCTACGAGTTATTCTAATTTGCAAATAAATGATTTGCTGATGAATTCACTTCCGAGCAATAATGTATGCATTCCCAGCAAAAGCTATTTATAAATATACACTGTCAATCTCCTGAATGAAGGCACTTGATCAGGCACAAAGCAAAGCTTTAAACCAAGTTAAAGTCAAGAAGCAAATATTAACCTCCCCACTTACAATAAGTAGAACAATATTCTTCACAAAAGGAAGCAGTTATGACCTCCCCTCCAGAATCCTTATTCACACTTATTAATATTACGAGTTATGCCCAATCAAACGTCACAGATCAAGGAGTGATATTTACAACTTGTACAATTTATGTCACATATGTTACAAATTATATAATCTGCTGGAATTTACTGAAGTTGTTTCCAGCAGACAGGATACTGTCATTTTCTTGAGGGTTGCAACTGAAATTGCAAACCTCAAAATTTCCCAAGGAGAGCTTGATTTGGCATATGGAACTGAGGATAGGTATGGTGAGTCAGATTCAAGTAAAAGTTTCTTGAAGCTTAGTTTACGAAGAGCTTGCTTAGTTTGTGGATCGTCAAGGGATTTTGATGTGAAGCCAAAAGATACATTTGGTAACACGTTTTGCCAGTGATTTAGTTCATCTACAGAGCCAACAAAACAGTGACGATGGATAGGAAGATGGGTCAAACTTAGATCAATTAAAATTTGTAGACAGGTATCGGCAGCATCACCAGTGTTGTTATCCCTGCAGTGCAAAATCAAAACCCTTTGAAATTTATCTGCCAATGGTAGAGAACCAATCTCAGGAAATCTCTTTGAGCTTTTATTTTAGTCTCTTTACATTTAATTTTGTCTTTGCACTGCGGCCTACACTTGTAGATAGTGGTTAGGTCTATTCCTACCTCACCTATCCCCACACATGGAGTAATTTGAATCTGATGCTCCAGTTTCTTAGCAAATTTAAGAACAAACTGTGGTAATATCAAATGAGGATGAATACCAAATGTTGAATAATATTGGGTGTTACCATGGATTTTTTCATAAAAATACCATGATTCTGGAAAGCCAAAATTAGCTTTTGCATGACTTAAATGAAATTGAGTGTGATTAAAAAGGGATTCCAGATCTTTCATGTTATCACACTTTGATCGTTTCAACAGCTGATCTGGATGGAAATGTGAGTCTGCGAATATACATGTACTGGCTGCATCTGGAACATCAGAAGACAAAATTACAGATAACCCTGATGCCAACATTGGAGAAGATAGCTTTTTGAAATTGGATTTCAATCTTAATAGAAGGTTACATAAAATTCTCCAAAGGAACATACAGCTGATGTGATTTGGAGGAGAAAGTGTGAATTCATTCTCTTCGACAGTTTGAAGGCAGCCAAGATACTTTTCAAAATATGCCATTACATAACGTTCCTCTTGGCTGAATTCTACAGAAGACTTTTCTACTGGGGGATACATATTTTCATCTAACACAAACTGAAAAAGTTCCATAATGGAAAATAAACCCAACATGTGGCAAAAACCCCCAAAAACATTCCATTGACCATATAACACCAGATATCTATTGAGATTGCATTGACACTAGTTTCCTGATTTTTGGGGGCATTCATGTGCCAACATGCAGTCTGAGACCCGACAGAGCTGGGTAAATGGCTCCTAGTTACTTGACGTTTGATATGATTGGAGTTGCCGTCACAGAGAGGACAATTTTTCTTTTTATTACTTATTTTAGATTGTGAGTGGTGAACATTTCTGAAATCTGCGTGGTGTTCAGAATTTTAGTTTAAACAGTTTTTATTCACTAAATGACATGTGTACACATTTCACAATAACAGTAGAGTAACAAAAGTTCTGAACAACACTAAATACAATAGTATACACCAGACAATGAAAGTAGATTACTGTATAAAGGAGGGATTCGACAGAAAGCTTAAAGCTTATGTTAGTTGTCTCCCTCCTGATAACTTATGAACTTACTCCTGTAGGTGGTACGAATCAGATGAAGAGCTCACATGCCGACACACGGAGGCCGAGGCGCTCCCTCCATTGCATATCAAATTACTCTTAGTTGCTACGATTGAAAATCATTGGCAGATAAGTTAAGCAACACATCAGAAGAAATACGGAGTAGAGGAAGGCAGCCTCGACCGCTGGGCAACGACATGTGAAACTGTTTAAACTTCAACTTAAAATTAAAGGGAAAGAAAGAAGAGAAAGGAAGAACAGGAATGCTGATAAATAGAAAAAAAAGGAAAAAGAAGAAAAAAAAAAACAAACAAAAACTAAATAATAGGAAAATAATAAGATGAAATCAGCTTGAATACATGATACATAGATATTATGCTGATGTAAAAAGCACGCAACGAAGTCACACTCCGGTCTCCAAGGGCAGTTCAGGACGTGTCGATGACGTGCCTCAAACTGTCCCCAGAAACCGGAGCGAGGCTCCGACACACACCTTGCACACCCGCACAGTTGGTAATAATTTATTTATCCTACAGTACTTTGGGCAATAGTCGAGAATGTATTATGCAGACGAATGTAATAACGAACTATTTATTTGTGTGGGACCAAAAGAATTGAACTCTCGGAAAGGGAACGTGCTTACATCGTACCCCTAATACAGGTATCTGTACCAGGGGGTCGGATACTGACTGAATGTATGTTAAAGAGAATTAAATAGAATTATCTCTCAAGAAAATCGTAAGTGGGCAGCTTGTTTCATTTAGTTCATTTAGTGGCAAGTTATATGTAAGTAAACCTAGAGGTGTTGAACGTTGGAACGTCTGAAGGGCTATTCCACCACCAGCATTGGTCACTTGGTCCTATTATACTAGCTAAGCAGAACCTGTTTGGTGCAGTGAACAATTGCGTTTCCCACGAGGAGTGGGGATGGGGGCGTATTGTTAAGTTTCTGCATTATTGAAATCGCTTGCTTGATAAAATGAAGTCATGTACCACTTCGAAAATAAGGCGGTTGTTCTCGTTGTTCAAGAATTCAGAGCCAAACAGAAGTGTGGATGTATCTGTTACATATGGGAGTAAATTAATTGTATAATTTCGAGCGTTTGAAAGCAGGGGACAATGAAAGAAAAAGTGATCAGTAGTTTCGTGCTCACCACACTGACAGTAGGGGCTGGGTGATAAATGATTGTCGAAAAGGTGAGGATTAAGACTACTACAATGCAACCGCAGCCTACAATGGTATATTTGAGCCCTGCGAGATTTCGCGTTACTGTAGAACGTCGGGGATCTTTGGTTACCATCACTGAGAAACGTTTTAAAGTTAATCAATGATGAGTTCTCGCGGACAGGTAACCGCAACTTATTCCACTGGTCAGTAACTCTGGGGATAAAAGAAGACTGATACAGTTGCGTTCGACAAAAGGGAACTCGGTGGTTTTGGCCAGATCGGAGACTACGTGATGAATTCAGTGTTCAGAATTTTCATCTGGCTGTCTCTCCTCAACCTCACTATTATCATTTGTAGTCAATTCTTCACCCTCACCATCTTCATAATCAGGAATGAAGATCATCAAAGTTCATTTAAAATAGATAATTCGAATGGATTGAGATGCCATTCCATTCTGATTGTGACTGTGTATGGTGAGATAGTGTTGGTGAAGAGTATGAAATGAATTGAGATCCCATTCCATTCTAATTGTGATTGTGGTTTGTTAGATAGTGTCGGTGAAGAGTATCAAATGAAGTGCTGGTACCAAATGAAGTGCTAGTAGCTAATGCAACTTATAATCACTGTATTTTTGAGGTAGTTTGATTTTTCTGCCGGTAGATGTGTAAATCTCCTCTTTAAATAAAGCCGGTAGGTCAAGTTTATCTAAAATATCAAGCATATCTGTTTTTTCGGTTTCAGGAGATTTATCTGAGCCAGTAGTAGATACCGTCCCAGGAGAATCTGCAACTGGAACATTTCCAGATTTATCTGAGCCAGCAGAAGATACCGCCCCAGGCAAATCTGAAACTGGAACACTTTCATCAGAGACAGCAGGAGTTACAGTCTCCAAATCTGAACTAAAATCAAGTTCATGTTTATCTGAGCATATATCGAAAGAATCTGTGAAAATGGCATGTCTCAATCTTCTCATCCATAAAGGCAGTTCTTTTTCAGGACAAATTTTTAAATGGTCATGATGAAGTAAATACTCTCCTTTCCTATCTTTTATTTTATATAAAGGTGATCTATATGCTATGACAATATACGGCCCCACCCATGGTGGTCGAAGCTTTTTACTGTTTCCTGTTTCTGAGGTAGAATCTCTTTTATATGCAATATCACCTGGTTCAGACTGGTTTTCGTGAATGCGGAGATCATAAGTGCGTTTTTGACGTAGTTGCACCCTACTGATATTATCCCTAGCGATCTCGTGAACAGTCGAGAGAGATTCTTGTAACTGAGTTACCCATTTGTCAAGAGGTAGTTTGATGTTTTGATTGGTGCCAAATAATAAATCTGCAGGTTGCAGTAGCTCCCTACCAAACACCAATCTATTTGGGGTATACCCTGTAGTTCTATTCAAGGTAGAGTGCAGAGCCATGGCCAGTAGTGGCAAATCTCTGTCACATTCCAGATTTTTATTCTCTATGGAACATCTTATCATTTGTAGGATAGTTCTGTTATTATGCTCGACTTGGCCATTTGATGAAGGATGATAAGATGTCATTCGTTTTTTAGCAATCTGTAAAATGCCGCAAAGAGCCGAGAACAAGTTACTGTGAAAATTACTGCCTTGATCTGTGAAAATTTCTAGTGGGCACCCAAAAGTAACGATAAAATGAGTAACAAATTTCTTAGCCACACTGATGACCTGTTGATCAGGAAGTGCTGCAATTTCCACCCACTTCGCGAACTGGTCAACCATGAGTAGTATATACTTATTTCCATTTGTGCTGATGTGAAAAGGGCCTAAAATATCCAAATGAATTCGCTCCAAAGGAAAACCAGCATGGAATGATTTTAGAGGAGCCTTAGCTGTTCGCGTAGCTTTCTTATTGAGATTGCAAACTGCACAGGATTTGACATAGTCGATACAGTCCCTTGCCATGTTGTACCAGAAGAATGATCTTTTCAGCTGAGAAAGGGTTTTATCCTGTCCCAAATCACCTGAAGATTTGATGTCATGACACATGTGTAAAACCTCTTCTTGTAATTTCTTTGGAGTGATCAAAAGATTATAGACATCGGGTGGTTTTCCCATTGATAAAATAAAACACCATTTTCGTTTTTCAGATGATCTTTACATAACCACATGGCTTTGGTTGCAGGGCTCTGAAGGTATAATTCCTGATGACTGGGAGAGACTCAGAGATGCCTTTTTCTCCCCCCACTGCATGTGTAACATACGTCTGTCCAGGGTGAGATAGCAGGGAGAGACAGATGTATCCCACCCCTCCCACGTGACGTTATACATTTATAACGTTATTATGACGTTATGCATATTGTATCAGTTTTTTGCTACCAACTAATTCATATTGACGTCATCAGAATGCTGTGTGATCAAAGTTTGATTCTCTAAAACTCTTTAAATCCCAAGATGCCACTGCTGCTAATTGATTTCATGGTATATACCTTTGGTATATACGTAACTTTTCCATGCTCTTTCCGATGGTGTCATTAGTTTTTCAAAACAACGAATAGCAAATGAGTTGATTATATCAGTACGTGACTGCCAATTACCTCTGGCTAATGTTACCGCTGTATGGCGGGGGGAGAAAAATAATCCCTGGTGGGTACTAGGGCTGCACGATATTCAAAAGTGAATACCGGTATCAGTATTCAAAAAAATACTGCGGTATACCGGTATATCGAAAACTGTTCAGATATATGAACACAAGTACCACAATCGAGACTCGAAGCATCACTGTCGGAACGAATTAGCATGCCTTGGTGATGCGGTTCGAAAAACCTTCACCCAACCCAGACGATATCAAAATTTATTATTTTCAAAATTAGTTTATCAGATTTTCCCCAAAGATTTCAACAAAACTATATCATGTGACCCCTCATTGGAACGAGCTCAACGAGCTCATTCCAATGAGGGGGTCACATGATATAGTTTGGTTGAAATTTTAAAAAATTATTTTTTCAACTGCTGAATTTGCATATTACTAGGGCACATGCAGACAATTCCTTGGATAAAGGGATAATATTATTCATTCGGGGGCTACAGTTGAAAAAGTCAAGACGTCTTGAAAATTAAATTGTGGGTAAAAAAATAACGACGATAAACCGATATTTCTGTAATTACATCGGTATTCAATCGATATTGGTTTGAAAACCAGTGTATATCGGTTTATCGATATACCGTGCAGCCCTAGTGGGTACGGGTGTGGGATGGGAAAATCTCACCCTCGGGACAAGATATTTGGTCCAGACACTCGGCAAGCCTCGTGTCTGGCCCAAATATCTTGCCCTCGGTGAGATTTTCCCCTCCCACACCTGTACCCATCAGGGATTATAATAATCTTTCCATAACAAAATAGTTCTTACTCTTTATCATCGAGCTGGAATTCTTGAATTTGTATTGGTGTATAGGCATCCAACCATTTAATTTCTAAGATGCTGACTTGAGTAGTAAAATCAGGTAAGGCTTCAGAATCAGGCTCAGCATCTGAAGATTTGACGTGTCGCATGGCTAGAGGAATTACATCATCTACATCATCCTCAAATCGACTCCAATGATTATGGGCCATTTTGCAATGGTGACACCCTCCACATGGTAATGATTCTAATGATGAACCAGCTGGTTTGCAGTCACAGTGTTTGTCTGGTAATCGAGAGAGTGAATCAGCATTTAAATGCTTTTTACCGTCCCTATGAACTATTATCATATCAAACTGAGAAAGTTCTTCCAGCCATCGTGCCAATTGTCCCTCGATGTGCTTAAATCTCATTAGCCACACAAGACTTCCATGATCAGTCCTTAAAATGAATTTTCTGCCAAGAAGATAGTATCGGAAATGTCAACAAAATTTTACCTCTGCCAATAGCTCTTTTCTGGTTGTACAGTATTTTCTTTGTTGTTTGATCAAAATGTGACTTGCATAACAGATTACTTTTGTTTCGGACCCCTGAATCTGTGACAGTTCAGCTCCTATTGCATCCCCAGAGGCATCGGTATCCAGAATAAAAAGCCCATTGGGGATGGATAGGCTAATACAGGGGGTGATGTCATATATTTTAGAGTGTCGAATGCCAACTGATGTTCAGAATTCCAAAGTCTCTTTTTGTATGAGTCAACTCAAATAATTGGGTGGTGAGATTAGCAAACCCTTGAATATGATCCCCGGTAGTAATTAATGACCCCCAGAAATGACTGTAACTGCACATGAATTTTCGGAATAGGCCAGTTTAAGATGGCTTCAGTCTTACTCGGGGCAACAGAAACTCCATTTTGGCTTACTTTTTTACCTAGAAATTCAACCTCTTTTTTGAAAAGCTCACACTTTTTTGGTTTGAACTTTAGGTTCGCTTCTCGGAATCTTGAAAACACTATTTCTAAATTTTCGAAGGCACTCTCAAAATTTTTGCCGAGGACAATTATGTCATCCAAGTACACTAATAATTTTTGCCATGTCAAACCCCTTAAAACAAGCTCCATAGCCCTCTGAAATGTGGCCGGTGCATTACAGAGTCCCATGCCCATTCTAGTATGCTCGAACAATCTGTTGCGGGTTATAAAAGCTGTTTATTTCATATCATTGGGCTTTAGTGGTAGCTGATAGTACCCAGAGGCCATGTCAAGGGTAGAGAAAAATTGGGTTCCAAAAAGAGTATCAAGAAAGTCTTCAATGTTCGTTAGGGGGAAACAATCTTTCACCGCATTCAAAACCCTATAATCAATGCACCATCTGACAGATCTGTCCTTTTTTTGAACTAGCACTGGAGCTGATGCCCAATTAGAAGAAGACAGCTGTATAACCCCTGAATCAAGCATTTTTTGTACATGCTGTTTTTCCTGTTCCTGAAAGGAAATGGGTGTCCTTCTTAATTTATGTTTCACAGGGGATTCATTGCCAGTATTTATTTCATGACACACCTGCGAAAAACAACCTAAATCCAAATCGTGCTTTGCAAAAATGTCAAAGAAAGCCAATACATAAAGATTGCTGAATGGATAGATCTCTTATGCTTTGATCAAATAACTCTTTTAAATGAGAGGGCATGTCTACTTTTATTCTTGTTAAAAGATCTGAAGGATCCTTGACCCAGGAAGCACTTTGATATTCAGCAAAATCTGCCGAAAACACAGAATGGAAATCATTTTCAGTTGAATCAAAAATTTCATGAGCTGATTCTGCGTTACCAATATGAAAGCCTTTTTGGAATCGAACATAATTATTTGTGTCATTAATAACCTGCATGGCTGACTTTTGACCTGTTCCAATCACAGCAGACAACATACCTTTGTGTTGGGAAATTGGCTCAAGATCAAAAAGATCTGGCAAAGACTGTTTTATTGAAACTGACACTAACCCGCATGAATTAGGTGGAATAACAGTACCTTTGGATACCTCAACCCGAGAAATTGTGCTATCTGAGTGAGCAGCAACATTATTTGTCTTCAAGGAAGCAGAAATGACCTCCCCTCCTACATTAATGGTATTGTTCCTCAGATTCAGAATACAATTATTCTCTACCAAAAAATCTAATCATCTGATCCCCAGGAAGTGAGGTCACACAAAAATCCCAAACAAAAGTTCTACTACCCACTTGAAATTCCACATCAGGAAATATTTTACCTAACAAGGGTTGACCTCGGAGTTGAACAAATTTGGTGGGTAATCTGTAAGGAAAACTTTCATAAAAATATTTTTCATCCATGAGGGTCAACATGGCAGCCATATCTATAATGGCTGAAGTTTTGTAATTATTTACAATTAAATCTATAACTAAGGTGTTACCATTAACCCTCTGGATGACGATTTCCTCTAAAGCTTCAAGATTTAAGAGGCCTGTTGGCATTGGTTCGAAGCGTTGGCCTTCACACTTAACCCCTGCTCGTTTCCCACTTTCGAAGGACTAAACTGACTTGTTTTGGATCCCTGGTTTGACACAGGGGAATTAAAATTTCCAAAAGTCTGGTGCGATGACTCCTTCCAAAAAGGTGAAAGTTTCAAAGGTGATGGTGGTCTCCAAGACGCTGAATCTGCACCTGAACCCCGAGGTGAGCGAGGCATTCTCAGTGGATGTGATGAATTATTGTAAGGAGCGTTATACTGTGGGCGCTGAAATTGTGCTGCTTTTGGATTCTGGCCCCTGTTAAAACTGCCCTGAGAGAGTCTATCAGAATTTCTGAATTGAGGATTTTGATTAAAATATTGAGGATTTTGATTTGAATATTGTTTATTATTTTGAAGCACTATTTGTGCAAGATCCCCTATTAAACCTCTCATTTCTCTCAATTCTTTTCCCACATCAGTAGAATTTGAATTGTGGATGGCTTGATTTACATCATACTCATCAATTGTCTGTTTAGTGTCATCATTAACTGAAACATGCCTTTGAGAAAAGTTAGAGCTTCGGCAGCCAAATAGGGATCTTTGATTGGCTATTGAAGTTTTAACACTTTTTAATGCAGCATTCATAGTCATGGGCTCCTTTTCCATGGCTGACTTTCCTGCATCCTTATCTCGACTACCCCTAAGAAAGGCCTCTGTTGAGATCTGATGGATAGTGTCCTTATCGCTGTTTCTGTAACCATCCATGGTTAGAAAATGAACACATTGTGAATATTCTTCCAATGTTTCATTTTCATATTGTTTTATAAATTGAAACTGACGTCTAGCCGAGACGGGAGCTTCTTTACGACTGAATCTTTGTTTTAGCTCATTTTTCAATGTTTTAAAATTATAATCCAACTGCAGTATCTTTGAGGCAATCAATTAGTCTATTTACATTTTGTATGTCTATCCCAGCCCCTCCTATCAGCAATTCTCTCGAACTGAAAAATGAAGGGTTCCCAGTTGGAAGTTTTATCACCTGAAAATATAGGCATTTTAGGTCTTAACAGACTCTTACTTCGATCTCGACGATGATGTCTCTTAAATCTTTCCGAATAAGAACTATCTCTAGATCCTGATTCAACAGAACTGGAATTGGAATTGTGTTTAGTTGGTCTAGATTTCTTTTTCCTACGACTACGATGCGAATTTGAACTTTCATATGAATATGAAGTTTCATCAGATGATTCATCTTTACAATGCCTAGATTTAGTATGATGGTGATGTAATTTATCTCTTCTGTAGTCTGTGTCGGATGAAATTTCGGATTTAGGGTTGGATTTTTATTTTGCATGTTTATGTGTTTTGTGTTTAATATCAGAGTCTGACAGATTTGAATTTGAAGCTGATTGAGATTTATTTTTTGATGCATGTTTATTGGTATGTTCACTGCTCTTTGAAGATTTATCAGAGTGGTATTTTCTTTCCTTTGGTAAAACACTCAAAACATTATCAAAAAAATCTGCCTCTTTTGTCTCCTCTTTTATGCTGAAAGATTCATCAATACCTATCCTATCTAATTCAAGTTCTTCTGTATATTTTGATAATTTCTGATTGAACTTATCAATTTTATCTCGAGTCTCCTTTTTAATTGAGGCTTGAATCTCAACTTCTTTAGGCTGAATATTTTCAAATTTTTCCTTAAGCTTGGTATTGTCATCCTGAATATTTTTAATCCTATCAGAGAGCAACTCAGATGTTTCCAAAGCCTGTTTTTGAAATTGAAAATTTTGTTGTGATGGCTTTCTGAGTCAGATGTTTCTGGGCTTGTTGTTCTTAGTGTTCTTCGTCCCTCAATTAACCAATGTGACAGTGTGTCAAATGAAATTTCAGCTTCCCTATTCAAGTCAGTTAACTCCAAAATCCCTTTTGTTTGACGGCATTTAATTAATTTTTCAGATCTCGCCTTTCCTATGTTTGGTAAATCTTGAAACTGATTTACTGTGGCGGTTTGTATATTTATTCTTACCATGATTGTATCAGCTATTGTGAAAATTTGTGTTGAAAAACAGTTATAAATTGATATTAAACCGTCACCAATAAGAAGTAATCAGTAAGTGGTTGTGTTTTTTTAATTATGTATATGACAATTGTTATTATGTTAATTTTACAATTATTTGAATTTCAAAAAATAAATAATACATTTCCATAAACTAAATCAATTTTATCATTTCTACACTAAATTTAATTAAATCTTAATTATTAGCTGATGTTTTCAAAATGAAAATATAAAAAGTTTATTGTATTGTTAGACTTTTTGGGATTGAAACGACACTTCCTGTCACTGTTGACATTGACAACCACGGGAAACTTTGAAAGGCAATGAAAAATAATAATCTGAAAAATACAATTTCAATTTCTAAATTTCTTCAAAATATGCTTATGAATTATAATGAGACTTTAAAAGGAAGCAATGTTATGACCTCCCGATGATTTATTTCCAAAATATGTTATAATTCATCTATCGAGGTGGTACGAGGAGAAAAAAAAACAAGTTCGAAAAATTACCTGTATCATTTTTGAAGGTAGTTCCCACATAGACTTTTGTGGTGATGCCAAATATTGCACGGACGCAATATCAGATAATCAGTATATAAAATATACCTTAAATATGTCCAAGTTTGTCTTGGAATAGCAAACTGAAGACCTGTAGCTGTAGTCTATGGCTTGTCTGTTAAGTTGAAGCATTCAAAAAGTGTCAAGATTGTTTGTTGAAATCAGATCGAGGATTCAAGAAACATTCCACTGATGTAGGTGCTGGTTCCAGGACAGCAGGAAAGGCAAGAATGGTTCAGGAACGGTCGGTGCAACATTATCACCTTGGGACAGGAATGAGTGTTTTTGGGTGCGGTCTGAAATTCAAGATGGCTGCCGACGGCCATTTTATACCGAAATTAGGTGCAATCAGTTTTTTGTACAGAACTTCTAGGACTACGTTTGTTATCATCATGGGATAGTAATGAGTGCTTTGGGGCTTGGCCAAAAATTCAAAATGCCTGTTGGCAGTCATATTTACAGGAATTCTGTGTATTACATTTTTTTGTACAGAACCTGTAAAGAAGATTTTTATGTCACCTTTAGGACTGGTAGAAGGGATTGGTTAAAAAAATTGCCACCGGTTCAACAGGGTGCGCGGTTGAGGGTATTGAAAAATGAGGCGTCAGCATTTTTCAGTAGTTTATCCTGGAGAAAAATTTCATTCACTGAAAACCTTGATTGGCATCTAGAATAACATGTTGTTCTTAAAACAACAAATTGCTGCCAGACACATTCTAATCTGTTATTATTATCAGTAAACTGTTCAGAAAATGTTATCAAACCCTTTCAATGCTATGCACATATATGTTTTTTCTGGTTCCTTGGAAAAATTCATCTGACTCCTGTATGGATATCTTTAATTTAACCCTCTCAGGACTTCAGTGTGCTTTCCAAAGATTTTATTTCATATTGAACCCTTTCACTGCTTTGCACATACGTTGCTTTCTGGTTTCTTAGAAACATTTATCTAATTCCTGTATGCATATCTTTAATATAACCCTCTCAAGACTGCAGTGTGGGTTCCAAAGATTTTATTGATGACATGATCAAACACTTTCAGTGCTATGCACATATATGTTTTTTTGGTTCCTTGGAAAAAATTGATCTGATTCATGTATAAATACCTTTAATTTAACCCTCTCATAATTTCAGTGTGTTTTCCAAAGATTTTATTTTATGTTGAACCCTTTAATTCTGTGCACATATATGTTTTTTCTGGTTTCTTGGAAACATTTATCTGATTCCTGTATGAATGTCTTTAATTGAACCATCTCAACACCTCAGTGTGGGTTTCTAAGATTTTACTGATGCCTTGATCAAACCTTTTCAATGCTGTGCACAAAGGTTTTATTTCATGTAATACTGTTAACGAAAACCTATTTCTGATTTCTTTAAAAATATTTTACCCCCCCCCCCCAAAAAAAAAAATTAAGCCTCCACAAATTCTCTTTCTATTTTGTTTATTTTTGATGCTTTAACCATTTTTGTACAGACTTGAATTTACTGGTGATAGTAAAATTCTGTTTCTCTAGTTTCAAATCTTTCTTATTCTTTAAAACCACTGGTCCAAATCCATTCATTTATGGCACAGAACAGATCATCTTTGCAGTAAACCTTTTCTCCTTTGTTCAAATGAAGCTGCTGCCATCTTCAGGCTGGTGGAATTTACTCTTCTGATTTTTCCTTCCAAATTACTATATCCCTTAAGGTGGGGTTTAATGCTCCATAAGCCTAATATGCTTTTAAAATCCTCGTTTTATAAGCCACTTGCGATAATGCTTAGATTTCTTGTTTGGAACTTACTTTAGTGATGCAGATTAATTTTTTTTTCAAAGAAACCCAGTAAGCCAAAAGTTGGGCTCCCAAATTTTGGGCTACACTCAAAATTTCTATTTTCAGATTCAATGGGAAGATGTGAATCATATTTGTCATGTAGTATAAAACTGGGTCATAAGTATTTCATTTATGCCAGAATTTTTTTTTTTTTTTTTGGGGGGGGGGGGGGGGGCGGGGGTAGAGAGAACCAGAGCAGTTGAAAACAAAACAAAAATTTTGTTTGAGCTTGCAAGAAAGCTTTCCTAGGATCAGCAGAAATGAATGGTCAAAAACGTTGCCTTTGGTAAAATTTAGATTAGATTAAATTAGATTCTTTATTTTGCGGTATAAACGTGCATCTATAACAGGGTAGATTACAAAATTGTTGTTACAAAACATAGTGAAAATGAACATACCGCAGGGAGATGACATAGCCAGATTAGCTGTCTGCCTGTTATCCCCTTGTAGTGTGTCATAGCAAATAAAAAAATGCTCTTGCTACTGATCACTTACTGATGCACTCATCTCTTTTGATAACTTAAGCCAGGTGAGCGTTTCAGGCTCATTTGAGCCTCTGGTTTATTTGTCAAAATGATCTTATGCTGTAAAATCTCGTGGAGGAATGAGGAATTCCTATAACGCAGTTTTATCACTATCGATGCATGAAAATTGGAAATTTATCCCCAAAATGAGAAACTTTTGACCACTTTGAGCCACTTTATAGCCATCAACTGTGTCATTCAGCTGAGTTAATCTCATCACTTTCCGTCTGTCATCCGTCGTCCGCCGTCCATCAACACCATGTTTGGTCTTCTCCACCAAAACCACTAGGCCAAGTGAATGTTTGAATGAGTGATGGTCCCAAAAGGGCATTGCATTTTTGTTCAATTCAACATTCACAGCCCCATAGGGAGGGGGTGAGGGAAGATGCTCCAAAATAATTTTAAAATCTTCAGATTCAAATTTGTTCAAATCGGGTCTGTTGGTTAATATTTGGGCTTGCTGTGGTAGCCCAAATTTTAACTTAGTGCAATATGATGTAATTTCTTTAAAAAAATTTCTTCTTCAGTTCCAACAGTCAGAATGTTTTCATATTTGGTATACAACATCTCTAAGGAGGTCAGACACAACTTTGTTCAAATTGAGAGCCTGAGTGGCTGAAGAATTAGAAATTTTGTATTCAGTACCCTCTAGAGGTGTGTAAATAAGATTAATCAACATAGGCTGTGTCTAGGGGCTTCATTGGGGAGCTCCACATTTTACATTATGATCAACTGAAGAAAAGGTGTGATGCTTGGACTATTTGTGTCACTCCTGGGGGTCTCAAGGATTGACAATGTATCCTATGGGAATGGATTGCTTAATGTAGATTCATTCTTGGACTCCGTTTGTATTGTGTTCTGTTCAAGGTGAGTGCTTCATTTTATTGTGTGCAGTTGTAGCCATATTCAGAGCTTCGAAAAACTGTGTACATTGTGAGTATTGTGAATAGGGGAGGTAATTTAAATGCGAAATACCCTCGGTTTGTTAATGAGATGCTGTGCATTTCATGAAAACCAACGTTTTCACATGAATAACTGTAATGAGACCTTAGAATAAATGAATTTTGTCCGGAGATTTTCCCAAATATTTATGTGTTCACTACCATGGGAACCTGCGCACATGTGATTATAGTTTCGATCAGACTGTTTTTGCTAGAGTTATGCCCCTTTTAATCTTAGAATAATCATGATGGCGGGGGTATGGACAGGCCCACCTGGGACAGTCACACCTCTAGTAATACCTACCACTATACTGTTTTTAGTTATTATAATGTCTGGGACTATTATTTTTCTTAATTTCATGGATGCCCCTTTTTCTCCTCAGGGTTTTCTTCTTCATCTCGGTCATATCTATCTGGATAATAATGCCTCACCTTATATGCTTCCTCGTTTTGGGACTTGTATTTAACTTTGATACTTGGTTCAAACATGGCTATGGAAAGAGCTTTTTCAAAAGTTGCAGGCTCCCTCCTGAGAGTTTCAGTTTCATATCACTTTCATACAGACCATCGCAAAAATAATTTGCAACCATTTTCTTTATTACAGGGTTATCTATTTAGGCCCCATAAGCATCCTTATCTAAATCAAACAAGCGTTCTTTATAACCCACTACCGTCTCAATTTTCTCCTCCCTCATGTGGCACAAATAATTACTAACATTCCTATTGTCATTACTTCGGCACAATAGAGCTTTACATCCTTTTGAAGAGTTTCCCCCAAGCCATCAAAGGTTACTCTTTAGATTAAACATATTTTATTTGTTATAACAAAAGGGATTGGATAACAAGTGCCTAGCACTTAGATTATATCCTTTCCGTAATATACGTCTGAAAATTACAAATTATCTTTACAAATATTTATAAGAAGTTACAATGTGCATATAATGGCAAGAGAAACATATGTGTATATTGATACAATATTGTGTATGTACACAGTTCGAAATAAAACCTAACGGGTATTCAACTTCACAAGAGTCAGAGCAGAGAGATGAGAGGGAGAAGAGAAGAGAAGTGAGCTGCCACTCTACAACACTGTTGGTTTTAAATTACATACCAACGGGTCATATTTCAACACAACCACGAATCCAGCGGAGCCCCATACCAATGCTATAACCAGGACATGCAGGACAAACATGCGGAAAGTCATGTGTGAAGGAAACAGAGGTGGACACGAGTTCATATTATAGGTCATTTGACTAAGATGTTGTGAGTCATATCTGCTCGGTTGTCGTCTTGTCTAAAACCGCTTCGTGGCCTTGATAAAATTTTGTACACTTCGAAAAAGGTGGATGTTGACGGATTCCGGTAAGTTTGGAATACCATAAAGAAGATCATTGACCGATCTTATTGTAAGATGCGCAAGATTTCTCTGTAAGACTAGTCTTTCATTTGAATAGTTACTACAGTTGAAAAAGTAATGGTTCACATCTTCAGCCTCATAACCACAAGAACATACTCTTTATATACGCCCATTTAAAAAAATGGTCATGTTAGTTAATCAGTCTGTCCATCCACCTGTCCATCTGTTTGCCTGTCCATTAAGATTTTTAGTTTAACTTGACAAAGTCAAGATAAGCTATTGCCATCACACGTGCGGAAGTCTGTTAGTCTGTGAGTCTGTGACGTCTGTTCACATTTTCCTTTAGCACGGGCTACACCCCGCAGTTCTTGTCTGAGCGTCACGAAATTTCATATGCAGGTTTGGGGTCATGTCTAGATGAGAACGTCCCCTTTTGGTCGCGATCGGTCAACCGGTCTGGCTGCCCGAGCCCAAAACCCGAAAACCATTATCACAGTCTACAGGTCGTATTTATGAAGGGATTTCATTGTAACTTGGTAGGATGCCTCTGTATATTGCCTAGATGAGAACATCCCCTTTTGGGCATGATCTGTCAACCGTGATGGCTGGCCAAGCTCGAAACCCAAAAACTTTTAGCACAGTCTGCAGGTCATGTTTTATATGGAGGGATTTCATTGTAACTTGGTAAGGTGACTCCTTATGATGTCTAGATGAGAATTGCCCCATTTGGGCGTGATTTGTCAACCGTGACGACTGCCCGAGCCCAAAACCCGAAAACCTTTAGCACAGTCTACAGGTCATATTTATTGAGGAATTTCATTGTAACTTGGTGGGTTGACTTCATATAATGTCTAGATGAGAAAGTCCCCTTTTGGACGTGATTGGGCAACTGTGACGGCTACAGGGGCCCGAAGCCCGAAAACCTTTAGCACAGTCTACAGGTCATATTTATAAAAGGATGTCATTGTAACTTGGTAGGATAACTCCAAATAATGTCTAGATGAGAACGTCCCATTTTGATCGCGATCATTCAGCCTTGATGGGTGCCCGAGCCCAAAAACCTTTAGCATAGGCAAAAGGTCATATTTATGGAAGGATTTCATTGCAGCCTGTTAGGTTGACTCCATATAATGCCTAGATGATGACATCTCCTTATGGTCGTGATTGGTCAACTGTGACGGCTACAGGTGCCCGAAGCCCGAAAACCTTGAGCACAGTCTACAGGTCATATTTATGAAGGGATTTCATTGTAACTTCGTAGGATCACTCCAGATGATGCCCAGATTAGAATGTCCCCTTTTGGTTGCGATCATTCAACCATGATGGCTGCCCGAGCCCAAAGCCCAAAAGCCTTTAGTACAGTCTACAGGTCATATTTATGAAGGGATTTCATTGTAACTTGGTAGGTTGACTTCATATAACGTCTAGATGAGAACATCCCCTTTGGACGCAATTGGGAAACTGACGGCTACAGGGGCCCGAAGCCCGAAAACCTTTAGCACAGTCTACAGGCCATATTTATGAAGGGATTTCAATGTAACTTGATAGGATGACTCAGTTTGGAATAATTTCACTGTAACTTTGTAACTTTCGTTGATATACGTTAACTGTGAGGGCCACATACATTAACTGTGAGGTCATATTAACCCACCCCTCAGCTCTTTAGTACAGTGTACACCTCATATTATTTTTATCAAAAACGTAGCATACAGGGAACTGAAATGAACATATTCCCAATTATCACACTTCTTGTCTTATTATACCCCCAGCAAACAAAGTTTGGGGGGTATATAGGAATCACCCTGTCCGTCCGTCCGTCCGTCCGTCCGTCTGACATTCTGTACATTCTTATAAGCGCAACTCCTCCTAAACCGTTTGAAGAATTTTCATGAAACTTTACACAATGGAAGAACTCGATATGAAGATGTGCATAAAGGGTTCTGACATTTCGAAGGGGAGATAATCTGACTTATACATTTCAATTGCTACATCATATGGTTGTGTCTTTGTGAAACTTTACACCAAAAAGGCTACAACTGAGGTGCGGGAGTATCACTTTGTGAGCTTGCTCACAGTACCTCTAGTTTCATAATTCTTTCATAAACATTGAACATTATCCTTTTCATCAAACACAACACACAAGCTACAGTGTCATTGACACTTTCATTTTGTCTTCTTGAAACGATCCTCATTTTGTTCCCATGGATTTGAAAACTTGGCCGCCAGAGGCATTCTTTGATTCTGATTGGTGGAGTGCGACATCTTCTACCAATGATCCTCATGTAATGTTGATGTAATATTGCAAACATGGCCACAATTGCAGCTCATAGTTACCATGGAAAAGCCTATGGGAAATCACGTTTTTATATATAGTTTCAGGTGAGCGATTACAGGCTCTTTAGAGCCTCTAGTTCAATGTGTGTAATTTTTCTGCTGATACAATGGTGATACAATGTAAAATGTACCAAAAGTTGTACTCGCAGTTTGGCAAGTGAATTTCCATTCACAGTCCTAGGATTTCTGTCTTCCCCCGTTCCTGTTCCTCCTGTTCTCCTACACGTTTTTTGTCTCTAAAATGGTCCTTTGAACACAGTTAGTGCAGCCTGAGTTTATCCTGGTCACCAAATTGACTTTGACACAGGTGTATGCCATCGGGTAGCTAGCATTCTATAATAGGTGGTGCCCATGCCACTTTTGGGGAGGGGAGGGGGAGGGGCAGCCATGATATTTGGAAGGCTATTTGGAAGGGGTGGGGTAGGGGAGGACTTCCCATTCTTAACTAGGCCCCTCCAATTATCCTTCCTCCACTTCCCTGAAAGGGAAGTAAGAGGAGAGGATAAGAACCGGGCCGACATAGTAAGAAGGAGGCCTCCCACCCCAAGAACATTTTGTAAAATTCAGTGCTCTAAGATCGAATCTGAGGCATTTATAGAGTGTGTAACCCTATATTGGAGACCATTTTAGGGCTCAAAATGTAATGTGAAAGTCGCATTGGGCCAATGTTTTTTGGCTATGTCACCAGGTGTGTGACCGAAGTTGCGGTTGTTTAATAAATGTCTATTATATTATCTTGTAGCGGAAATGAAGAAAAAAGTGATGAAGTGAAATCGGTCTCTGATAAAATAAAGGCATTTGAAGGAAAACAAGAGGACCATGTAATGAGGGATGACAGTGCACGCCCAACAAGAAAAATGCAAGGAAGCGAATTGTTTGATAAATTTGAAAAGGAAGGAATAATAATAGGAATGGTGAGTCTCTTTCTCTCCCTTTCCCTTCTCTCACCCCTCTCTCCTCTCTCCCCTCCCCTCTCTTCTTTCTCTTCCCCCCCCCCCTCTCTCAAAATATGGCATATGGTAAAATGCCATGCTTGCAAAGCAAGACTCGTTGCCACAAGACGTTTGGTTGAGAATGAACATAATCCAGTGGAACCCTGTTAATTAAATAGCCAATATGTGAATGAAAAATATTCAGTTAGCGGGAGTATTCAATTAACAGCAAATTTGGTCATTTGCCTATATTCTCGTGATAAATTGAGCATTTATTCTATTATATACTAGTGGAAAAAAGAAATGCAAGTTTTTTCTGTGTTAAATATTTCAAATGTGTTATGGATGATTATTTCATTGTTTGGATTTTGATGTTATTTCTTCATTACTGATTAAATTTTGTTGAGTTTTGTTGTCTTAATACAGACAGCGTTTGAAATGGATAACATTCAAACGTGGGTACCCTACACCATTTCTCGAGCAAAATCAATAGCGGGTGTGCCCACCCCGGGCTTCAGTCGCTGCTTTAACTCTCCTTACCATTGACCCCATCAAGTTGTTTATGGTCCTTGTGGGATGTTATTCCACTCCTGAAGAAGGGCCTCTGTGAGCTGAACGACGTTGTTTAGAGTGTTGACGCGCCTCCTGACCCCCTGTCTAGCTCGTCCCACAAATGCTCGATCGGGGACAAATCTGTACTGTAGGGTGGCTAATCGAGAACTGGGACATTGTTTTTGTTGAGGAAGTTACGACAAACCATAGTATCGTGCGGCCTCGCATTATCCTGCTGCAGCGTATGGTTATGCGCATGGATAAGTGGAAGGACATGAGGCATGGGGACCTGATCCCGATATCTTACGGCCATAAGATTGCCCTGGATGACTACGAGGGCTGTTTTTTTCGCCATGAGAAATCCCCCCTCCAAACCATAACAGACCCTCCCCCGAATCTGTCGTTTTCCTTAATGCACGTGTCAGAATATCACTCACATCGACTTCAATAGCAACGTTGTCGTCCATCTGACCTGTAAAGCGTGAACCGAGACTCGTCAGTGAATAACACACGTCTCCAGTGGGCCAAGTAAAACCCATTTGGTGCATGTGCCCAAGGCCATTGCAATCGACGAAGATGTCGCGTGGGTGTCAGTTGCGGACCAACGTAGGGACGACGTGGCCTTAAATTGAACTCCCGGGGATCGAGTCGTTTCGTCCCCGGGACCATTCGTCCCCGAGACGTTTCGTCCCCAGGACGATTCGTCCCCCATCATTGGTTACGAGCAGATGCTTCCCTCATTTATGAAAAAAATCCTATCCCATATCTTCTCAATAATTTGGTATTGAAGTGGGACGTTTCGTCCCCAACTGGGGACGAAACGTCCCACCCTGTCACGGGGACGAAACGTCCCACCAAGTAGGGGACGAAACGTCCCGGGGACGAAACGACCTGGACCCAACTCCCGCAACCGATTCTTAACTGTTTTTGGACATAATCGGCGACCATGAGTGCCTACAACCTGACTCGCTGTTCCGTCGCCATCTGCAATCGGTTACAGAAGTAGGATAGTATTATTATCCCTGATGGGTGAGAGGTTTGAGATGGGGAAATCTCACCTGAGGGCAAGATATTTGAGGCAGACACGAGACTTGCCGAGTATCTTGCCTCGAGGGTGAGATTTTCCCATCTCACACCCACCCCATCAGGTTTAATTTTTCTCCCTCCCCCCGCCCCCCCCCCCCCTGCCAAAACACCATGAGTTCATCAAAAGTAATTCAGGGGCACGTGCAGCTGTATCGAACAATTTTTGTTGTCCATTTCTGAGAAAAACTGGAAAGAGCGCAATAAAGTTCTGTATATACCACAGGTATATACCACGAAATTAATTACCAATACCCGGGGTTACAAATTTGCAATGCACTCATAATGTCGTTCACCTCAAATTTCATATAAAAGAGACAAGTGTCCTTTGGTTTTGCGGTCTGTGTTTTTTTTCTATTTTTAGCTCAACTTTGCCGTAGTCAAATTTGAGGTTTTGTCATGGCCTGTCTGTCGTCCATCTGTCCGTCAACAATTCAATACGGCTCGGGCTGGAGGCCGTATTTATGAACCGATCTTTACGAAACTTCTTGGGTATCTTTATTATCACAGTGGGACGAGAACGAGTGTTTTTGGGTGCGATCGAAATTCAAGATGGCCGCCGGCAGCCATTTTGTACCAAAATTAGTGCAATCAGTTTTTTGTACAGAACTTAATATGGAATACATCACATATAATACGGGTTTTTTCTCGTGCAGAAATTATGCAAATTAGATGAACTTTGATTTATTCAGTGCTACTTATACACAGTAACTACACATGACAATACGGCTCGGGCTGGGGGGTGTATTTATGAACCGAACTTCTTAGGTACCTTTGTTACCACCTTGGGACGAGAACGAGTGTTTGGGGGTGCGGTCCGAAATTCAAGATGGCTGCCGGCGGCCATTTTGTTCCGAAATTAGGTGCAATCAGTTTTTAGCTCACCTTGACAAAGTCAAGCTGAGCTAATCTCTTCGCTCTCCGTTCGTCGCCCCCGTCCGTCATCTGGCATCCGTCGTGCGTCAACACCATGTTTTGGCCAGCTCCCCCAAAACAACTGGGCCAATTCAAGTGAAAGATTATGTGAGTGATGGTCCCGAAAGGGCATTGCATTTCTGTTCAACTCAACATGCCCAGCCCCATAGGGAGGGGGTGGGGAAAGTGCTCCAAAATATTTAAAATAAAAAAATTTCTTCTCTTGAACCAGTGGGAACAATGACTTGATATTTGTTATGGAGCTTCCTTTTGAGGTGTAGAATCAAATTTGTTCAAACGAAGTTCGTGAAGAAATATTTGGCTTTGTAATGGGAGGGGTAAGATTTTTGGGCCCGCCCAAAATTTCTATTTTCTGAACCAATGGTCCGATTTGAACCACATTTGGTATGTGGTATTATTGGGTCATAAGTACTTGACACATGTAAAAAAAATTCCCGCATCCCCATGGGAACCCCAGGAGCTGAAAATAGAAATATTTTCAAATGCCCATATTTCCCAAACTACACCGAACAGAGAGCCGTTATTTGGTATGAAGCATCCTTAGGACCAGTAGCATTGAATGGTAAAAAAATGCCATCGTTTATGTTAGGGTGTTCTGTAGAGGACATCGAAAAAATGCTGAGTCAGCATATTTGCAAAAATTAAAAAAATTCTTTTCTCCAGAACAAATGGTCAGCATGTTTCGATATTTGGTATACAGCATTCATAGGGCGGTCAGATACAAGTTTATTAAAATAAAGCCTATTGGTTCATATTTGGGTTCAATACAGGAGCTCGAATTTTTAACTTAGGGCAATATGGGGAATATTCTTTAAAAATCTTCTTCTTCAGAACCACCAGTAAGAATCTTTGAATGTTTGGTATACATCATTGTTATGAGGGTCAGATTCAAGATTGTTCAAACCAACTCCCTATGTTAATATTTGGGCTTCCTATGGAAGCCCAAATTTGAACTTAGTTCAATATGGGGGATATTTTTTAAAATCTTCTTCAGATCCACCAGTCAGAATGCTTTCATATTTGGTATACAACATCTCTAGGGAGGTCAGATTCAAGTTTGTTCAAATCGGATCCCTAGGTATACATTTGGGCTCACTATGGTAGCCCAAATTTTAACTTTTTAAACTTCTTTAAAAATCTTCTTCAGATCCACCAGTCGGAATGCTTTCATATTTGGTATACAACATCACTATGGGGATCAGATTCAAGTTTGTTCAATTCGAGTGCCTGGGTTAATATTTGGGCTCCATATGGGAACCTGAAATTTAACTTAGAACAATATGAGGAAATTTCTTCAAAAATCTTTTACTTCAGATTCACCTGTCAGAATCCTTTCATATTTTGTTTACAACATGTCTAGGGGAGTCACATTCAAGTTTGTTCAAATTGGTTCCCTGGGTTAATTTTTGGGCTCCCTATTGTGGCCTGAATTTTAACTTAGTGCAATATGAGGAAATTTCTTAAAAAAATCTTCTTCTTCAGATCCACTGGTCAGAATGCTTTCATATTTGGAATACAACATCTCAGGGGAGGGGGTGTGTGGTGGTGGTGGTGGTGGGGGGGGGGGGGGGGGTGGGGGTATTGGTCAGGATCAGATATTCAAGTTTTTCAAATCGCGTTCGTAGGCTAATGTTTGGGCTCGCTATGGTAGCCCAAATTTTAACTTAGTGCAATATGAAGAAATTTCTTTAAAAATTTTCTTCTTCAGATCCAACAGTCAGAATGCTTTCATATTTGGTATACATCATCCCTAGGGAGGTCAGATTCAACTTTGTTCAAATCGAGAGCCTGGGTTAATATTTGGGCTCCCTATGGGAACCGGAATTGGCCATGTAGCTGAAGAATTAGAAACTTTGTATTCAGTACCCTCTAGAGGTGTGCAACTAAGATTAATCCAAATAGGTTGTATCAAGGGGCTTCATAGGGGAGCTCTACATTTTACATTATGATCAACTGAATGAAAGGCATGATGCTCAGACTATTTTTGCCACACTTGAGGGGCTCAAGGATTGACAATGTATCCTATGGATATGGATTGCTTAATGCAGACTCATTCTTGAACTTTGTATCGTGTTCTGTTCAAGGTGAGCGCTTCAGTCACCGGGGGGTCTCTTGTTTCATGTACCTGTACATCTCGAGAGTAGATTTTCAGATATTAACAAGAAATCATCCTAGCCTGATATGACTTAATCCAAGATGGCGCCAATGGGAGTGGGTCAGTTTCGCGATTTTACACGGTCACTAATTGTTCTCCATTACAGAAAAACTATATGAGATAAGGAATGGGAATTAACTCATTCGTATTTCTGATACCTTTCCCCGTATAATAATATCAATCAAGTAAGTGAATATCCAAGATGGCCGCCAGAAAAAATGCCTAGAAATAGAAGAAAATCGAGGTTTTCGACATTTTTTCGTAAAAAATTAGAAACCTGTAAACTTTTAGATGTTAAATTGTTCGCGAATTATTCTATGATAATATCCAGTGTGAACATTCACCATTGAAAGCCGATGTGGAAAACAAGATGGCCGCAGGTGCGACCACCCGTTTCCAATTATTCCTCTTATGTGATGGACAAGTTTACACTATCTCAAGTTGTACGATGGTTGCGGAAAAAATGTAACTGTATAGTATTTTGGACGCTTTGTCTGTGTATGATAAAATCAATTTAGTCAGTGAATATTCACGATGGCCACCATAAAAATGCCTCGAAATTGAAGAGCATCAGTAGAGGATCTTGTACACGACCGGGCTGCATTGGATAGACTTAGTGGTGGACCTAGGAAGTGGCGGCATGTCACGAGACAGGTTACGTTATGTTTGGTTTTACTGGAAGCCTGTGTGAGTGGCCATCTTGTGACGTGATCTCCACAGTGATATGTGGTCTTAGTGTGCATGCGCAGGGCGTGTTGTTAGGGTGACGCATGTTTCCGTCATCCATTTTGTATACTGGAGGTCGCCATCTTGGTTTGTATGGGAACACAAGGTAGCCATGTGACCCAAAACCCTACAATAGGGCAGGGGTAAATTGGGAGGTTGCATTCGATTGAATAGGAGTAAATATAATTACCACAAACAACCAGACAATCCCTCCAAACTACCCAAAACTGAGTAAACGGATTTTGTTTGAATTTCCCCATTTTGGGCTTATAATAGTAGGACGTTGTGCTATAGGATGAGAGGTCTTCTGGGGGTAAGTCCGATCGAACAGGAGTAGTTTGCTGGTTCGGATACTACCTATTTATCTAGTTCGGATTCCTTTGGAATCCTCGGTTTCTATCTGTTTTGTCAGTAACTGACCCTATTCTGACTATATTAGCTGCCTATCTAGTCTCAGTTGTCTCTGTCCCAGCCTATGACCTCAACCAAGTCTTATAATCAACAGTCAGATTACTTCATTTCCCATAATCTGTGCATATCCATACAGAGTTATCTCCCCATGTATAATGAAGTCCAATATGATTCCCAAGGCCAAGTGGCAATCGAGCATGAACAAATACTGCCCGAATGGCTCGAATCTTATCCAGCGAATAAGCTATTGAGTAGTGACTGAAACAGGCATTGCGCAAATGGCTCGAATCTAATTGAGCAAATAAGCCACAGAGTAATTACTCGAATGAGTGACTCCTCTTACGACTCTTATCCTCATCTGGATATTGGAGCTGAGCTGTTGCCATCACTTCTCGACCGTCGGCGTACGTATGTACGTACGTCCGTATGGGTGGGCGTACATACGTATGTCCACAATTTCCTTTGGTACACCACACAGGTCACATTTATGAGCCGATCGCTTTGACACTTGGTACGCTTGTTTGGGGTGACCTCTAGATGGGAGCTGTCGATTGTCTTCCATTTCCGTCAAAAAATGTTGCCGCTGGCAACATTCTTTGAACTTAGTTTAGTCATACCTCAGTGTTTCCCTTTGGCACACCCTGCAGGGCACATTTATCATCAAATTGCTTTAAAACCTGGTATGCTTGTTTGGGGGTGACCTCTAGATGGGAGCTATGGATTTTCTTCCATTTCCATCAAAAAAGCTTGCCGCTGTCAACCACCCTTGAACTTTGTTTATTCAGGCATCAATATATTCATTTGGCACACCCTACAGGGCACATTTATCATCAGATCGGTTTGAAACTTGGTATGCTTGTTTGGTTTTACCTCTAGATGGAAGCTATCGATTTTCGTCAGTTTCCATCAAACTAGGCAGCCACTGGCAACGACCTTCAATGAACTTAGTGCAGTTATGCATCAGTATTTCCCTTTGGCACACCCTGCAGTGCACATTTTTGACTGCATCGCTTTGAAACTTGGTGTGATTGTTTGGGGTGACCTCTAGATGGGAGCTGTCGACTTTCTTCTATTTCCATCAAAAAATGTTGCCGCTGGCAACATTCTTAGAACTTTCGTCAGACCTCAATATTTCCCTTTGGCGCACCCTACAGGGAACTTTTATGATCAGATTGCTTTGAAACATGGCATGCTTATTGGGGGTGACCTCTAAATGGGAGCTGTTAATTTTCGCCCATTTCCGTCAAAAAATGTTGCTGCTGGCAACAACCTTTGAACTTGAGTTTAGTCAGGCATCAATATATTCCTTTGGCATGCCCCACAGAACACATTTATGATCAGATTGGTTTGAAACTTGGTATGCTTGTTTGAGATTACCTCTAGATGGGAGCTATCGATTTTCTTCAATTTCCGTTTAAAAATGTTGTCGTTGGCAACGATCTTCGAGGAACTTAGTGCAGTTATGCATCAATATTTCCCTTTGGCACACCCAGCAGGCAGTGCACAGTTTTGACTGGATCATTTTGAAACTTGGTATGCTTGTTTGTGGTGACCTCTAGATGGGAGCTATCGATTTTTTTCCATTTACGTCAAAAAATGTTGCAGTTCTTAGAACTTAGTTAAGTCAGACCTCAATATTTCACTTTGGCACACCCTACAGGGCACATTTATGATCGAATTGCTTTGAAACCTGGCATGCTTTTTTGGGGTGACCTCTCGATGAGAGCTATTGGATTTCTTCCATTTCCGTCAAAAAGCTTGTCGCTGTCAACCACATTTAAACTTAGTTTAGTCAGACATCAATATATTCCTTTGGTACACCCTACATGGTACATTTATGATCAGATTGGTTTGAAACTTGGTATCCTTTTTGGGGGTAATCTCTTGATGGCGACCTTCAATTTTCTTCAATTTCTGTCAAAAAATGTTGCTGCTGGCGATGACCTTCGATGAACTTAGTGCAGTCATGCATCAATATTCCCTTTGGCACACCCTGCAGTACACATTTTTGACTGGATCGCTTTGAAACATGGTGTGCTTGTTTGGGTTGACCTCTAGATGGGAGCTATCAGTTTTCTTCTATTCCCGTCAAAAAATATTGGAGCTTGCAATGACCTTTGTACTTAGTTTAGTCAGACCTCAATATTTCCCTTTGGCACACCCTACAGAGAACATTTATGATCGGATTGCACTGAAACCTCACATGCTTGTTTGGGGTGACCTCTAGAGGGGAGCTATCAATTTTCGTCAATGACCTTTGAACTTAGATAAGTCAGGCATCAATATATTCCTTTGGCACGCTCTGTAGAGCACCTTTATGATCAGATAGTTTTGAAACTTGCTAGGCTTGTTTGGGGTTACCTCTAGATGGGTGCTATTTATTTTCTTCGATTTCCATAAAAAAAATTGTTGCCGCTGGCAATAGTCTTCGATGACCTGGTGCAGTTGTGCATCAATATTTCCCTTTGGCACTCCCTGTAGTGCACATTTATGATCGATCGCTTAGAAACCTGGTGTGCCTGTTTAGGATGACCTATAGATGGGGGCTATCCTTTCTTCTATTTTCGTCTAGATAGGTGCTATTTATTTTCTGCCTTGTCCGTCAAAAAATGTTGCCATTGGCAATGACCTATGATGAACTTAGTGCAGTTATGCATCAATATTTTCCTTTGGCACACCGTGCAGGGCACATTTATGATCAGATCACTTTGAAACTTGGTATGCTTGTTTGGGGGTGACCTCTAGATAGGAACTATTGATTTTCTTCCTTGCCAGTCAAAAAATGTTGCCGTTGGAAACAACCTTTGATGAATTTAGTGCAATTATGCATCAATATTTCCCTTTGACACACCCTGCAGGGCACATTTATAATTGAATCGCTTGGAAACGTGGTGTGCTTTTTTGGTGTGACCTCTAGATTGGAGCTATCGATTTTCTTCCATTTCCATCAAAAATAGTTGCTGTTGGCAATGACCTTTGAAGAACTCAGTAAAAACTTAGCACAGTTAAGCATCAATATTTCCCTTGGACACACCCTGCAGGGCACATTTATGATTGGATTGCTTGGAAACTTTGTATGCTTGTGTGGGGTGACATCTATATGGGAGCTAACAATTTTCTTCCTTTTCTGTCGAAAAATGTTGCCGCTGACCTTTGAACTTAGTTTAGTCAGAACTCAATATTTCCCTTTGACACACCCTTCAGGGCACATTTATGCTCGGATCACTTTGAAACTTGGTATGTGTGTTCGGGGTGACCTCTAGATGTGAGCTATTGATTTTGTTTCATTTCCATAAAAAGTTATTGTCGTTATCACCAGCCTTTGAACTTACTGCATTTGTGCAGCAACTTAACCCGTTTGCACTCTCTGCAGGGTATATTTATGAATTTTCATAAAAAAGAAAAAAACATTGCCACAAGCAATGACCTTCAAACTTAGTGCATTTGGTATGCCTCAGAGGGCACACTCATTATCAGGTTGTTTTGAAACTTTGTATGCTTATGCAGGGTGACAAAGATAGGAGCTATTGATTTTCTTTTCATTTCCATCAAAACCTGTTGCTGTTAGCAACAATCTTTGAATTTATTGCATTTGTGCATCAACATTCTTCTTTGACATAGCCTACAGGGCACATTTATCTTAGGATTGTTTTTGAACTTGGTGTGCTCATTAGGTGGGGCATCTAGATAAGAGCTATTGATTAGCATTCATTTCTATGAAAAAAGTTGATGTTTACAATAACCTCTGAACTTACTGCATTTGTGTATCAACATTCTTCCATTTGCCAGCCTTACAGTTTACATTTAAAAATGCATGGATTACTCTGACGTTGTGCACACAAAGTGCTGTTATGTTTAAATTTCATCAATTGGTACCAATGATCTTCAATTTTGCCATTTCACTTATAACTTAGCAAGGTCAAGTTTGTCAAGTTAATAATAATAATATACACATTTATATAGCGCCAAAATTATAGTTCAGAAGATATAGACCATATTCTAAGGCGCTGCACATGTCACTGAGCCCGTGCAAATATACAAATGGAATATATACAGTATCTTACAGTCCAGAACATCACTTACAGGCTTTTTGAAACAGGTATGTTTTGAGATCTTTCTTGAAAACGTTGACATTTGACAGTCTTTTTAGGTGCTCTGGTAAATTATTCCACAAGTGGGGGCCAGCAAATGAGGATGCCCTATCTCCAAATGTCTTACACCTATGTTTTGGAACATGTAGTAGCATTTTACCATCAGACCTCAGGTTGTATTGACACACATTCTTGGTATTAAGGAGTTCTTCTAAGTAGGCTGGTGACATGTTGTTTTGTGTCTGAGAAACTAATAATAAAGTTTTGAAAATTATTCTGTACTTGACTGGCAGCCAGTGCATATCCTTCAGAACAGGAGTGATGTGTTGAGATCATGATAGCCTACATACCACTTGGGCTGATGCATTCAGTACCATCTGCAGAGAGAGTACTGATATTGTGGAAGGTTGAACAGTAAGGCATTACAATAATCCAAATGTGAAGTTACAAACGCATGAACTAGGGTTTTTGTTGAGTCTTTGGTGAGGAACTGTCTTATCTGTTTAACTTGGTATAGACCTCTGAATGCCTTATTGCACATATTTGTAACATGTCTGTCCATAGACATGGTAGAGTCGAAGAAGGCACCAAGATTACGTACACTGTTACTTGCACTGATGGCGGAATCTCCTACCTTCACTGAATTGATGTCAACTTTAATGAGTTGTTGACGTGAACCAATTATTAGGAATTCAGTCTTATCATCATTTATCATTAATTTGTTTGAAACCATCCATGTGCGAATGTCCGAAATACATGATTCAATAGTTTCTAGAGCTTTAATTTGATCCTGATTGAAGGTCGAAAAGAGAAATAGACCTGTGTGTCATCAGCATAACCATGAACGTCAGGCAGGTGAGATTCAATGATGGTGAACATTTTTGAAATATAGAATAGAAACAGAACAGGACCAAGGCAACTGCCCTGTGGGACTCCACATTCAAGATGGAAGTCTTTTGACAAATTATCGTTTATTGATACACGCTGCTGCCTATTATTGAGGTATGATGATAGCCAGCTAGCAGCAACACCATTAAGTCCAAAATCAGAATTCATTGTCTCTAGCAGAGTTTTATGACAAACAGTGTCAAAAGCAGCACTAAGGTCTAAAAGAACAAGCAATGTTACCCTTCCAGACTCCATATTAAGGAGGATGTCATTCTGAACCTTGAGTAATGCTGTTTCAGTCAAGTGAAATTTTCTGAAGTTGAGCTACAGTGTCATTGACACTTTCATTATGGTTCCTAGCGTCTGTCAGTTCCTTGCATCTAGACCTCCCCTGGCCTTCTGCTGCTGACTTGTCCTAACTTGGTGTGCCTGTGTGGGATGACATCTATATGGGAGCTATCGATTTTCTTCTATTTCTGTCGAAAAATATTGCCGCTGACCTTTGAACTTAGTTTAGTCAAACCTCAGTATTTCCCTTTGACACACTCTTCAGGGCACATTTATGAAAAACTTGATTTATTTCTAGTTCGAGGCATTTTTAGCTCACCGAAAGGAGCTAAACTTATCACTTGCCGTTCATCATCGTACGTCCGGCGTCGTGAACATTTTTCAAACGACTTCTCCTCTGAAACCGCAAGGTCGATTTGCTCGAAACTTGGTATGGATGTTCATTACCATATGTCAATTCAAGTTTGTTCAAATGAAATGGACATGCCCACTTGGGGCTTCATAGGGGCATAACTCCGATAGCACCCTATGTATATTAGAGAAATTACTAAAAAATCTTCTTCTCCAGCACAAGTGGGCAGAATCATTTGATATTTGGTATACAGCATTATGGGGTGGATCTGATTCAAGTTTGTTCAAATTGGCCCCCTGATTTCATATTTGGGCTCACTATAGAAGCCCGAATTCGAACTTAGTCCATTTCAGGCAAATTTCTTAAAAAATCTTCTTCTCCAGATCCTTCAGGCCAAATCTTTTGATGTTTGGTATGCAACATTGTGGGGTGGATCTGATTCAAGTTTGTTCAAATCGCCCCCCTGGGTTTATATTTGGGCTCAGTATAGGAGTGCATTTCAAATTTCTTTAAAAATCTTCTTCTCAAGATCGAGCAGGCAGAATCGTTTGATATTGGGTATGCAGCATGCTTGGGGGGGGGGGGGGGGGGGGGAGATTCAGGTTTGTTCAAGCCAAGTCACTGGGTTCATATTTGGGCTCACTGTGGGAGCTTGAATTGTAACTTAGTTCAAAATGAGGAATTTTCTTTAAAAATCTTCTTCTTCAGATCCATCAGTCGGAATGTTTTGATATTTGGTATGCAGCATCCTTAGGGGGTGAGATTCAAGTTTGTTCAAGCTATGTCCCTGGGTCCATATTTGGGCTCACTGTGGGAGCTGGAATTGTAACTCAGTTCAAAATGAGGAATTTTCTTAAAAAATCTTCTTCAGATCCAACAGTCGGAATGTTTTGATATTTGGTGTGCGGCATCCTTGGGGGGGGGGGGGGGGGGGGGGGGGGAGATTCAAGTTTGTTAAAGCCAAGTCCCTGGCTTCATATTTGGGCTCCCTGTGGGAGCCCAAATTATAACTTAGTTCAATATGAGGAATTTTTCTTTAAAAATCTTCTTCCGATTCAGCAGTTGGAATGTTTTTATATTTGGCATGCAGCATCCTTAGAGGGGTGAGATTCAAATTTGTTCAAGCCAAGTCCCTGGGTTCATATTTGGGCTCACTGTGGAAGCCCGATTGATAACTTAGTTCAAAATGAGGGATTGTCTTTAAAAATCTTCTTCTTCAGATCCAGCAATCAGAATGCTTTTGATATTTGGTATGCAGCATCCTTAAGGGGGTAGGATTCAAGTTTGTTCAAGCCATGTCCCTAGATCAATATTTGGGATCACATTGTGGGAGCTCGAATTGTAACTTAGTTCAAAATGAGTAATTTTTAGCTCACCAGAGCTAAACTTATCACTTGCCGTCCATTGTCCGTCCGGCATCTGGAACTTTTTTTTAGCTCACCTGAGCGAAGCTCAAGGGGAGCTTTACTGATCACTTTCTGTCCGGCGTCCGTCCGTCGTTAACTTTACATTATCGACTTCTTCTCACAAACTGCTCAACCAAATTGAACCAAATCTGGTGTGCATGTTCCCTATTATATGTCAATTTAAATTTGTTCAAATCAAGTTGACCTGCCCCTCGGTAGGGACACGCCCAAAAAGTGAGCCTAAATCTTAAAAAATCTTCTTCTCATGAACCAGCAGTAGCAGAGACTTGATATTGGGTATGCATCTTCCTTTTGAGGTGTAGACTTAGATTTGTTCAACAGAAGTTCTAGGGGCTATATTTGCCATCGTTATGGGGGGGGGGGGGGGGGGGGACAAGAATTTTTGCCCCGCCCAAAATTTCTATTTTCTAAACTGAGAGCTTGATTTGAACCAAATTTGACATGAGGTTTTATTTGGACATAAGTAGTTAATTTATGCCCAAAAAAAATTTTCCTGTCACCCCATGGGAACCGCAGGAGCTAAAAATAGAAAAAAATTAAAACGCCTATATCTCCAAAACTACACGGCACTTAGAATTCCTATTTGGTGTGAAGCTTCCTTAGGACCAACAGAATGGAGTGGTAAAAAAAAATTGCTATCGGTTTTATCATGGGGTACGTTTTTGGGACTTTGAAAAAGTGCAGAGTCAGCATTTTTTAACACTGTTGGTAATTGGAAAAACATTCAACACTACTTTTCACCCAAACCACTGTTCCAAAAGCTTTCAGATTTCACAAATAACATCTTTGGAAGATTGTTTCACATGTTTATTGAAATCAATTCCCTGGGTCCATATTTGAGCTCCCTATGGGAGCCCAAATGTTTAAATTAGTGCAGTATGAGGAATATTCTTTAAAAATCTTCTTCTTCAGATCTGCCAATAAGAATCTTTTGATATTTGGTATGCAGCATCCTTAGGGGGGTGAGATTCAATTTTGTTCAAGCCGAGTCAATGGGTTCATATTTAGGCTGAAAATTTGGGGGTCCCGGTCTGGACTCAAAAATTTTGGACCAAAATCCGGAAATGAGTTTTTTGTATTTTTCTGCATTTCGTTCAATTTTAAGACAATTTTTTTTTTTTTTTACACTGAAAATTTGGGGTCTGGGTGGGACTTAGAAATTTTGGACCAAAACCCAGAAATTCGTATTTTTGTTTTTAGCTCACCTGACTGAAAGTCAGCCGAGCTATAGTGATCACTCACTGTCCGTCGTCTGTGAACATGGTGTTTGTGTCTTCTCTTCCAAAATCGCTGAACCGATTCAAGTGAAATTTGAGATATTTGTTTGTTCTGACATCGCGTTATGATTTCGTTCAAATCAAGTTGCCTTGCCCTCAGTAGGGCCTCGCCCAAAAAGTGTGCTTAAATCTTAAAAAATCCTCTTCTCATGAACCAGCAGTAGCAGATACTTGATATTTGGTGTGCAGCTTCCTTTTGAGGTGTAGACTCAGATTTGTTCAAAAGAAGTTCGAGGAGCTATATTTGCCTTCGTTATGGGAGGGGCAAGAATGTTTGCCCCACCCAAAATTTCTGTTTTCCAAAACTGAGAGGCTGATTTGAACCAAATTTGATATGAGGGCTTATTGGGACATAAGTTCTTAATTTATACCCCCAAAAATGTTCCCATCACCCCATGGGGACTGTAGGAGCTAAAAATAGAAAAAATTTAAACGCCCGTATCTCCAAAACTACATGGCACTGAGAATTCTTATTTGGTGTGAAGCTTCCTTGGGACCAACAGAATGGAATGGTCCAAAAAAATTGCTATCTATTTTATCATAGGGTACTTTTTCGAGACTTTGAAGAAGTGCTGTGTCAGCATTTTTTTGACACTGTGGGTAATGGGAAAAACATTTAAAACTACTCTTCTCCCAAACCACTTCTCCAAAAGCTTTCAAATTTCACATAAAACATCTTTGGAAGATTGTTTCACATGTTTATTGAATCAAATCCCTGGGTCCATATTTGGGCTCTCTATGGGAGCCCAAATGTTTAAATTAGTGCAGTATGAGGAATATCCCTGGGTTCATATTTGGGCTCACTGTGGGAGCCCAAATTATAACTTAGTTCAAAATGAGGAATTTTCTTTAAAAATCTTCTTCTTCAGATCCAGCAGTCGGAATGTTTTGATATTTGGTATGCAGCATCCTTAGGGGGATGAGATTCAAGTTTGTTCAAGCCAAGTCCCTGGGTTGACATTTGGGTTCCCTGTGAGAGTCCGAATTATAAGTTAGTTCAATATGAGGAATATTCTTCATTAATCTTCTTCTTCACATCCACCAGTTAGAATCTTTTGATATTTGGCATACAGTATCCTTAGGGAGGTGAGATATAAGTTTGTAAAAGCGAAGTCCCTGGGTTCATATTTGGGCTCCCTGTGCGAATTATTACTTAGTTCAATATGAGGAAAATTCTTTAAAAATCTTTTTTTTTTTAGATCCACTGGTCAGAATCTTTGGATATTTGGTATAAGCTTTTCTTAGGAGGGGCAGATGCAACTTGTTCAAATCAATTCCCTGGTTTGATATTTAGGCTACCATGTCAGGTGAGCGCCCTCAGGCCCTCTGGGGGCTCTTGTTTATGCGTTTTGGTCAATTTTAAGACAAAAACAAATCTTTTTTTTTTACACCAAAAATTTGGGGTCCGGGTGGGACTTGGAAATTTTGGAGCAAAATCTGGAAATTAGTTTTTTGGTTTTTATGCATTTTGGTCAATTTTAAGACAAAAAAAAAATTTTTTTTTTACACTAAAAATTTGGGGTCCGGGTGGGACTTGAAAAATTTTGGACCAAAATCCTTAAATTAGTTTTTTTGTTCTTTATGTGTTTTGGTCAATTTTAAGAAGAAAAAAAAATTTTAGTCTGACAATATTTTGTTTGGGACTTCGAAAATTTCCGAACAAAAATAAAAAAAAAATCTGTTTTTATGCGTTTATCTCAATTTTGGGACGTAAAAGTGCAGGAACTAAAAATAGTCCCATAGGAGGTGAACCTAGCTGCCCGACTAATATCCTTCCTTCATTGGAACCAGTGTAGTAATTAAACAGATTCTTCATCATCTGTGACCCTGGCTATGGGTGGGTCTGTGACCGGGGAATGATCACTATCCATTAGGGTGTTCTTGTAATTCTGAGTCAAGAAACTTCAACAATAAAAATAGTTTATTTTACAAATCATAATTAAGATGTATTAATACAGTCAACTGATCATTCACATAGCTTGTAAATGGCTGCCCTTCTACTCTCTCAGGTGATTACACCCTCCCCTCCCCCTTAAAAAAAAAGGAAGAAAAAGTATGGTAAACGTTTCACAAGAAAACACACTACAATAATGGAGTCATAACACATTCTTCAAACGTAATTGTGAAGAAATTGGATATTTCTGTTTAACCATGTGGATGAGTGCCATGGTGTCCATTTAAATAGGGGAGCGGGTGTTTATATACTTCGGAAGTGCCAGTGTGAACTGTCATTACAGGGTGACTGATCGGAACATGTGACCTGGTTAGACTAGTAAAAGATTCCTGTCATTACCAGCTCTCCTTAAATGGACGACATGACACTCATCGACAAGGGTAACAGAAATATCAACTTGCAGTACGATTAGCACACTACCCCCAACCCCCTCCCTTTGGCAATAGCTCTTAACCCTTTACCCAATGAATCGCCCGCATCCGCCCGCGCAAATTGAGCAATTGAAAAAATTAAATTTTTCAAAATATTTCAACAAAACAAAACCATATCATGTGACCCTCATTGGAAATAATAAATTTTGATATCGCCTGCGTTGGGTAAAGGGTTAAGTGTCTCGTCCAAAGACATAATGCAGATGACTCATGTCAGAATGGAATCTACAACCTTTCTATCTAAAGCCCAATGCTCTAACCAATGAACCACTGCACTGGGCATATTTAGGCTTTTCCCTCTGGAAAAGACTATTGTTTTTCTACGGATTATTATTTTTGGTTTTTGGGGGGGGGGGGGGGGGGGGGGCTGGGGGGGGGGGGGGGGGTCCACACATTTTGTCTGCACGATTCCGAAGCTATTTTCGGACCGATTTTCACAAAATTTTGCACATGCATAGAAGGGCACAAAATCTAAAAATGTACCAAAGCGGAATTTTCGATTTAACCCTTATTTCGTCAGAATTGGCAAAAAACTGTCAAAATTGGGGTTTATTGGCACTTTCTCAAAACACGTCTTGTAGATTTTTTTATACATTCGTCATTGCTAGACCTGTCTGTGACACACCCTTTGATACACACAACATATCAGGCGATGCATATGGTAACCCTCCACAGGCTGCCAAACATCGAAATTTTGATGAAATGGACCGGTTTCAGGCCCCCAGAGCACTCAAACGATACATGAGAGATAAACATAACTTCCTTTATTGGAAGTGGAATTCACCGGAGATCATTTTTGTAAGTAATAAGGGTGTTCAAAAAACCAAGCGTTAACCCGTTTTGGGATGGTTAAACAACAATACCCCCATAAAGCTAAAAAATTCGAGTTTTCCGTGGTTTTCTCTAAACGAGTCTTGTAGATTTTCAAGAAAAAATTGTCATTCCCAGGCCTTGATGTGACAATAGAAGTTGCATGGACAAAATACTGCGGTGAGCATTTGTTAACCCTCCACTGGCTGCTAAAACTCAAAATTGTGGTAAAATGGGCTGTTTTTGGATGCCAACAGCACCCAACGGGTACGCCACAAAGAAAAGTGCCTTCATTTATCGAGCGCACAATCTATACGGAAACATTTTTGTAAGTAGTAAGGGTATTCAAAAGTCGAAGTCTTAACCCATTTTGGCCAGGCTAAAGAGAGAGACCCCTTAAAATCTTAAAATTCCCATTTTCTGGAGATTTAGCTAAAAACATCCTGTAGGTTTTCAAGAAAAATTGACTACTCGCAGGTCTTAGTGTGACATTACAAGTTGCATGGACAAAATATTCTGGTGAGCGTTTATTAACCCTCTGCAGGCTGCCAAGCATCGTAATTTTGTTGAAATGGGCTGTTTTCGGACATCCACAGCTCCCGACGTTTCTGAGAAATAAACTTAATCTCCTTTGTTGGAAGCGGAATTCACCGAGGACCATTTTTGTAAGTAATAAGGGTATTCAAAAAACCAAGTGTTGACCCCTTTTGTTGTTGTTAATAGTGATACCCATCAAAAGCTTAAAAATTTATGTTTCCCCTGGATTTCTTTACAAACATCTGGTAGGGTTTTCAACAAAAAATGGCCATTGATGGGTCTTGGTGTCACATTACCACTTGAATGGCTAAATTATTCTGGTAAGCATTGGTTAACCCTTTATGAGCTGCTAAATGTCAAAATTCTGAAAAAATAGTCTATTTTTGGACACCAACAACATCAAATGAGAAAGCAACAGAGAAAAATAACTTCTTTTACCGGACGCAAAGCTGCCAGGGAAACATTTTTAGCTCACCTGAGCGAAGCTCAAGGGGAGCTTTACTAATCACTTTCTGTCCGTCGTCCGTCGTCCGTCGTCCGTCGTCGTCGTCCGTCCGGCGTTAACTTTACATTATCGACTTCTCCTCCTAAACCACTAGCCCAATTTTATTCAAATGTTGGCTAAATGTTTATTACCTAATGCCAATTCAGATTTGTTCAAATGAAGTTGCCCCTCCTCCTGGGTGGTGCCACGCCCCCAAGGGGCACCAAAATCTTTGTAAATCTTCTTCTCATGAACCAGCAGTAGCAGAGACTTGATATTTGGTGTGCAGCTTCCTTTTGAGGTGTAGACTCAGATTTGTTCAAGAGAAGTTTGTGGGGCGTCGTTATGGGAGGGGCAAAATTTTTTGCCCCGCCCAAAATTTCTATTTTCCAAACCGAGAGGCTGATTTGAACGAAATTTTATGTGAGGGCTTATTGGGTCATGAGTACTTGATTTATGCAAAAAAAACTTTTCCCGCAGCCCCGTGGGAACCGCAGGAGCTAAAAATAGAAAAAATTTAAAACGCCCATATCTCCAAAACTGCACGGCACTGAGAATTTTTATTTGGTGTGCAGCTTCCTTAGGACCAACAGAAAGGATTGGTAAAAAAAAATTGCCATCGGTTTTATCATAGGGTACAGTTTCGGGACTTTGAAAAAGTGCTGAGTCAGCACTTTTTAACACTGTAGGCAATGGGAAAAACATTAAAAAATCTTCTTCTCCAGATCCAGCAGGCAGAATCTTTTGATATTTGGTATGCAACATTGTAGGGTGGATCTGATTCAAGTTTGTTCAAATCGGCCCCCTGGGTTCATATTTGGGCTCAGTATAGGAGCCCGATTTCGAACTTAGTGCATTTCAGGCAAATTTCTTAAAAAATCTTCTTCTCCAGATCCAGCAGGCAGAATCTTTTGATATTTGGTATGCAACATTGTGGGGTGGATCTGATTCAAGTTGTTCAAATCGGCCCTCTGGGTTTATATTTGGGCTCAGTATAGGAGCCCAAATTTGAACTTACTGCATTTCAGGCAAATTTCTTTGAAAATCTTCTTCTCCAGATCCAGCAGGCAGAATCTTTTAATATTTGGCATGCAACATTGTAGGGTGGATCTGATTCAAGTTTGTTCAAATCGGCTCCCTAGATTCATATTTGGGCTCACTATAGGAGCTTGAATTCGAACTTAGTGCATTTCAGGCACATTTCTTCAAAAATCTTCTTCTCCAGATCCAGCAGGCAGAATCTTTTGATATTTGGTATGCAACGTTGCGGGGTAGATTTGATTCAAATTTGTTCAAATCGGCCCCCTGGATTCATATTTGGGCTTACTATAGAAGCCCGAATTCGAACTTAGTGCATTTCAGGCAAATTTCTTAAAAAATCTTCTTCTCCAGATCCAGCAGGCAGAATCTTTTCATATTTAGTAAGCAACATTGTGGGGTGGATCTGATTCAAGTTTGTTCAAATCGGATCCCTGGGTTAATATTTGGGCTCAGTATAGGAGCCCAATTTCGAACTTAGTGCATTTCAGGCAAATTTCTTAAAAAATCTTCTTCTCCAGATCCAGCAGGCAGAATCTTTTGATATTTGGTATGCAACATTGTAGGGTGGATCTGATTCAAGTTTGTTCAAATCGACCCCCTGGGTTCATATTTGGGCTCAGTATAGAAGCCCGATTTCGAACTTAGTGCATTTAGGCAAATTTCTTAAAAAATCTTCTTCTCCAGATCCAGCAGGCAGAATCTTTTGATATTTGGTATGCAACATTGTGGGGTGGATCTGATTCAAGTTTGTTCAAATCGGCTTCCTAGATTCATATTTGGGCTCACTATAGAATCTCGAATTTGAACTTAGTGCATTTCATGCAAATTTCTTAAAAAATCTTCTTCTCCAGATCCAGCAGGCAGAATCTTTTCATATTTGGTAAGCAACATTGTGGGGTGGATCTGATTCAAGTTTGTTCAAATCGGCCCCCTGGGTTTATATTTGGGCTCAGTATAGGAGCCCAAATTTGAACTTAGTGCATTTCAAGCAAATTTATTAAAAATCTTCTTCTCCAGATCCAGCAGGCAGAATCTTTTGATATTTGGTATGCAACATTGTGGGATGGATCTGATTCAAGTTTGTTCAAATCGACTTCCTAGATTCATATTTGGGCTCACTATAGAAGCTCGAATTCGAACTTAGTGCATTTCAGGCAAATTTCTTAAAAAATTTTCTTCTCCAGATCCAGCAGGCAGAATCTTTTGATATTTGGTATGCAACATTGTGGGATGGATCTGATGCAAATTTGTTCAAATCGGCTCCTTAGATTCATATTTGGGCTTACTATAGAAGCTCGAATTCGAACTTAGTGCATTTCAGGCAAATTTCTTAAAAAATCATCTTCTCCAGATCCAGCAGGCAGAATCTTTTGATATTTGGTATGCAACATTGCGGGGTGGATCTGATTCAAGTTTGTTCAAATCGGCCCCCTGGATTCATATTTGGGCTCACTATAGAAGCTCGAATTCAAACTTAGTGCATTTCGGGCAAATTTCTTCAAAAATCTTCTTCTCCAGATCCAGCAGGCAGAATCTTTTGATATTTGGTATGCAACATTGCGGGGTGGATCTGATTCAAGTTTGTTCAAATCGGCTTCCTAGTTTCATATTTGGGCTCACTATAGAAGCTCGAATTCGAACTTAGTGCATTTCAGGCAAATTTCTTAAAAAATCTTCTTCTCCAGATCCAGCTTCAGAATCTTTTCATATTTGGTAAGCAACATTGTGGGGTGGATCTGATTCAAGTTTGTTCAAATCGGCCCCCTGGGTTTATATTTGGGCTCCGTATAGAACTTAGTGCATTTCAGGCAAATTTCTTAAAAAATCTTCATCTCCACATCCAGTAGGCAGAATCTTTTGATATTTGGTATGCAACATTGTGGGGTGGATCTGATTCAAGTTTGTTCAAATCGGCCCCCTGGGTTTATATTTGGGCTCAGTATAGAAGCCCAAATTTGAACTTACTGCATTTCAGGCAAATTTCTTTGAAAATCTTCTTCTCCAGATCCAGCAGGCAGAATGTTTTGATATTTGGTATGCAATATTGTGGGGTGGATCTGATTCAAGTTTGTTCAAATCGGCCCCCTGGGTTTATATTTGGGCTCAGTATAGAAGCCCAAATTTGAACTTACTGCATTTCAGGCAAATTTCTTTGAAAATCTTCTTCTCCAGATCCAGCAGGCAGAATGTTTTGATATTTGGTATGCAATGTTGTGGGGTGGATCTGATTCAAGTTTGTTCAAATCGGCCCCCTGGGTTTATATTTGGGCTCAGTATAGAAGCCCAAATTTGAACTTACTGCATTTCAGGCAAATTTCTTTGAAAATCTTCTTCTCCAGATCCAGCAGGCAGAATCTTTTGATATTTGGTATGCAATATTGTGGGGTGGATCTGATTCAAGTTTGTTCAAATCGGCCCCTTGGGTTTATATTTGGGCTCAGTATAGGAGCCCAAATTTGAACTTCGTGCATTTCAGGCAAATTTCTTTGAAAATCTTCTTCTCAAGATACAGCAGGCAGAATCTTTTGATATTGGGTATGCAACATTGCTGGTGGATCTGATTCAAGTTTGTTCAAATCGGCTCCCAGGGTTTATATATGGGCTCAGTATAGGAGCCCAAATTTGAACTTAGTGCATTTCAGGCAAATTTCTTAAAAAATCTTCTTCTCCAGATCCAGCAGGCAGAATCTTTTGATATTTGGAATGCAACATTGTGGGGTGGATCTGATTCAATTTTGTTCAAATCGGCTACCTGGATTCATATTTGGGCTCAGTATAGGAGCCCAAATTTGAACTTACTGCATTTCAGGCAAATTTCTTTGAAAATCTTCTTCTCCAGATCCAGCAGGCAGAATCTTTTGATATTTGGTATGCAATATTGTGGGGTGGATCTGATTCAAGTTTGTTCAAATCGGCTCCCTAGATTCATATTTGGGCTCACTATAGAAGCTTGAATTCGAACTTAATGCATTTCAGGCAAATTTCTTCAAAAATCTTCTTCTCCAGATCCTGCAGGCAGAATCTTTTGATATTTGGTATGCAACATTGTGGGGTGGATCTGATTCAAGTTTGTTCAAATCGGCTACCTGGATTCATATTTGGGCTCACTATAGAAGCCCAAATTCGAACTGAGTGCATTTCAGGCAAATTTCTTCAAAAATCCTCTCCAGATCCAGCAGGCAGAATCTTGTGATATTTGGCATGCAATATTGTGGGGTGGATTTGATTCAAATTTGTTCAAATCGGCCCCCTGGGTTTATATTTGGGCTCAGTATAGGAGCCCAAATTTGAACTTAGTGCATTTCAGGCAAATTTCTTTGAAAATCTTCTTCTCAAGATCCAGCAGGCAGAATCTTTTGATATTGGGTATGCACCATGCTTAGGGGGGTAAGATTCAATTTTGTTCAAGCCAAGTCCCTGGGTTCATATTTGGGCTCACTGTGGGAGCCTAAATTATAACTTAGTTCAAAATGAGGAACTTTCTTTAAAAATCTTCTTTAGATCCAGCAGTCGGAATGTTTTGATATTTGGTATGCAGCATCCTTAGGGGGATGAGATTCAAGTTTGTTCAAGCCATGTCTCTAGGTCCATATTTGGGCTCACTGTGGGAGCTTGAATTGTAACTTTGTTCGAAATGAGGAATTTTCTTAAAAAATCTTCTTCTTCAGATCCAGCAGTCAGAATGGTTTGATATGTGGTGAGTAGCATTCTTTGGGGGGGGGGGGGGGGGGGGGGGGAGGGGGGATTCAAGTGTGTTAAAGCTATGTCCATGGGTCCATATTTGGACTCCCTGTGGGAGCCCAAATTATAACTTAGTCAATATGAGGAATTTTTCTTTAAAAATCTTCTTCTTCAGATTCAGCAGTTGGAATGTTTTGATATTTGGCATAGAGCAACCTTAGGGGGCTGAGATTCAAGTTTGTTCAAGCCAAGTCCCTTGGTTCACTGATGGCCACAGTTGCACGTCACCTAGATTCCTTTAGCACAGTCTACAGCTTGCATTTATGAAGGAATTTCATTGCAAATATATAGGATGACTCGGTATAATGTCTAGATGAGCCCTATTTTGGCCATGATCGGTCAACCGTGATGGCCACACATGCACGTGACCTAGATTTGTTTAGCACAGTCTACAGTTCACATTTATGAAGCGATTTCATTGTAACTTGGAAAGATAACTCGGTATGACGTTTAGATGAGAATGTCCTATTTTGGTCACAATTGCCACTTGGTCACGTGGCATAGATTCCTTTAGCACTGTCTACAGGTTGTTGTTATGAAGGGATTTCATTGTAACTTGGGAGGATAACTTGGTATGATATCGAGATGAGACTGTCCTATTTTGGTCATGATCGTTCAACTGTGACCGCCGAAACGTCAGGTGACCTAGATTCCTTTAGCAAAGTCTACGAGTTGTATTTTTGAAGGGATTTCATTGTAACTTGGTAGGATGACTAGTTTTGGAATGATTTTACTGTAACTTGGTAACTTTGGTTAACATACATTAACTGTGAGGGCCACATTAACCCAGGCCTCAGTTCTTTAGGATGGTCTACACCTCAAATTATTCTTATTGAAGACATAGCATATAGGGAACAGAAATTAACATATTCTCGATTATTACAATTCTTGTCTTATTTCATAATCCTTTCATAAACATTGAACATTATCCTTTTCATCAAATACTGCACACATTCAAGTTAAGCTACAGTGTCAATGACACTTTCATTTCACTATTTTACCGCCACAATAAAACACCGAAACCGTCTGCTCTACGACACCTGATCCAAATGTATACTCATACTAGAATGAATGGATTACTGATACAAATGCAAAATGTAAAGACAGAAAAGTAGGCACTGATATCAGAATTCCCCACAATGTCTAACATTCTTCGCTTTATTGCCTTGATTTGTTTGTGTAACTTTTCATAAACCTTTGTTTTACTAGCTTTGATCCTTCATAATCTGGTGGTATATGTTTTTATCGACCTTGAATGACCAATGTACATACTATAATTATTTATGTTAAATGTCTTAAGCTGGCAATTTGATTGCACTAAATCTATTTACTGATGAACCATATCGGTTGTGAGCCTTATTAGGCTGTTAGGGACATGCATGTTTTTGGAAAAGCAGTTGGTTGTGGGGGAAATCCATAATTCCCAACTTTATGTCGAATTCTACATAACCCTGCAAGTATGGAACAATGTCAACAATTGAAATACTACACTGGAATTGCAAACACAAGCTGTGAATTCAGTGATACACCCTAAAATCAGTTGGGTTAAAAATCAACTCAGATGAACTGGGCTGAGTGAATATGAACTCAATTGGGGGTTGATTTGTGTTGATTTATAACACAACTGATTTTAGAGTGCAAGAGGAACCACCCACTCTAAAACATTTTGAACTTATAGAATATACTTACATTTCAATAGGGTAGAAGCCCGAAGAAAAGATTAACAGATGTAGAAGAAGTTGCTGATCATCATCATTCCCAAATCAATAAAAACAGCCCACTGATGGGATATGCACTTCCAGAGCTATCCAAACCAGAGGAACATGAAGGTCAAGATACAGAAAATTTATCTGAGAGGTATGTTGTAGTGTTGCGGATCAAACCGCGAAACATCACCCTGGTCCCGGTCCAAGGTTGGACCACGGTCTGGATTGGACAACCCCAGCTGTATCGGAACACAAGCGAGCTGAACCGATCAGGGGCGGTCCAAGGTGAGTCAGTTGGGCAATGTAATGTGTTAAATTATCGCTTGTTTGGGACACAGTGTTAAATTGTGGAGCTTACCTTCCAACTAAACCTGAGAAATAACTCGGAGAGTAGTTTTAGGATCTAAGTCGTTCCAGATAGGGGGCACCGACCCATTACAAATCAAGGCATAAGCGATACAATATATCGTCACTTGATTGCAACAAGGCTCCATCTGCAATGCTAAAACACTGCATCTTGTTGCACTCAACTTCAGCACAAGAAGATATAAAATTTGCTTGTTGTGAAGCCATAATATCTTATAGAATTCTTCTTTTTGCTGGTAGTTGATGAAATATGTCTGATGTCCACTAAAAACCTACAGCCCCCTGCCCCGAACTAGTGAGAATCCTTTCATATTTGGTATGTGGCATCTCTAGAGGTGTAAGATTTGAATTTGTTCAAATCAACTCCCTGGGTTAATATTTGGGCTTCCTGTTGGAGCCTGATTATTAACTTGGTGGAATATGGGGAATATTCATTAAAAATCTTCTTCTTCAGATACACCAGTCAGATTCTTTTGATATTTGGTATGCAGCATCTTTAGGAGGGTTAGATTCAAGTTAGTTTGTTCAAGTGGGATCCCTGGATGAATATTTGGGCTCTTTATTGAAGCCCAAATTTGAACTTAGTGCAATATGAGAAAATTTCTTAAAAATCTTCTTTTTCAGACCTGCTATTGAGAATCCTTTCATATTTGGTATGTGACATCTCTAGAGGTGTAAGATTTGAATTTGTTCAAATCGAGTCCCTGAGTTAATATTTGGGCTTCCGGTGTGAACCTGAATATTAACTTTGTGCAATATAGATAATAATAATCTTTAAAAATCTTCTTCTTCAGATCCACGAGTCAGATTCTTTTGATATTTGGTTTGCAGCACCTCTAGGGGGGTTAGATTCAAGTTTGTTCAAATGGGATCCCTGGATGAATATGTGGGCTCTTTATTGGAGCCCAAATTTTAACTTGGTGCAATATGAGAAAATTTCTTAAAAAATCTTCTTTTTCAGACCCACTAGTGAGAATCCTTTCATATTTAGTATGTGACATCTCTAGAGGTGTAAGGTTCAAATTTGTTCAAATCGAGTTCCTGGGTTAATATTTGGGTTCCCCAGGGGAGCCCAAATATTTACTTAGTGCAATATGGGGAATTATCGTTTAAAATCATCTTCTTCAGATCCAGCAGTCAGATTCTTTTGATATTTGGTGTACAACACCTCTGGGATGGTTAGATTGCAGGTTGTTCAAATCAGGTCCCTGAGTTAATATTTGGGCTTTTTATTGAAGCCCAAAATTTAACTTAGAACAATATGAGAAAATTTCTTGAAAATTCTTCTTCTTCAGATCCACCAGTGAGAATCCTTTCATAGGGGCACTAGAGAGAACCACAGTAGTTTAAAACAAAACAAAAATTTCATTCGGTTGTTTTTTAATACTTCACAGAACAGAGTTTGCTGGGAAGCTTTCCTAGGACCAGCAGAAATTAATGCCCCAAAAAGTTGCCTTTGGTTGTGTCATAGCAAATAAAAAAAATTGCTCTTGCTGCTGATCACATGCTGATACACTCATCTGTTTTGGCAATTTGAGCCAGGTGAGCATTTTAGGCTCACATGAGCCTCTGGTTTGCTCACCTTACTGAAAGTCAGGGAAAGCTTAAGTGATCACTTTCTGTCCGTCCGTCCATCCGTTGTGAACTTTTCATTATCGACTTCTCATAAAACCACTGGACCAAATTGAACCAAATTCGATATGCATGTTCCTTATTATTTGTCAATTGAAGTTTATTCAAATAAAGTTGCCATGCCCACAGGGAGCACCACAAGTGGCATTACTCTGATAGCACCCATAAATTGTTTTCAAAAAAAAAAAAAAAAATTCTTCTCCAGAACTATCAATTTGAATCTTGTGATATTTGGTTTACAACATCTAGGGGAGAGGGGGTGGGGGTGTTCAGATTCAAGTTTGTTCAACTCGAGTCCCTGGGTTAATATTTAGGCGAATTTTAACTTATTGCAATATGAGCAAATTTCTTTAAAAGTCTTCTTCAGATCCATCAGTCAGAATGCTTTCATATTTGGTGCACAACATCTCGAGGTGGGTCAGTTTCAGGTTTGTTCAGATCAGTTACCTGGGTAAATATTTGAGCCCGAAAATCAGCTTAGTGCAATATGAGGTATTTTAAAAAAAAAACTTCTTTAGACCCTGCAGTCAGACTGCTTCATATTTGGTATACAACATCTCTAGGAGGGTCAGATTCAAGTTTGTTCAAATCTGGTCCCTGAGTTGACATTTGGGCTCTTTATTGGAGCCTGAATTTTAACTTAGTGCGGTATGAAGGAATTTCTTTTAAAAATCTTCTTCTTCAGAACCATCAATTAGAATCTTCTGGTATTTGGTATACAATATTTCAAGAGGGGTCAGATTCAGATTGTTCAAATCAGATCCGTGGGTTTATGTTTGGGTTCCCTATGGGAGCCCGAAGTTTATCTTAGTGCAACATGAGGAAATTTCTTTAAAAATCTTCTTCTTCAGATCCACCAGTTAGAATTCTTTCATGTTTGGTATACAACATCTATAGGAGAGACAGATTCAAATTTGTTGAAATCGGGTCCCTGGGTTATTAATTTGGGCTACCTATGGAAGCCTGAATTTTAACTTAGTGCAATATGAGGGAATGTTTTAAAAAATCTTCTTCAGATCCACCTGTCAAAATCCATTCATATTTGGTATACAACATCTCCAGGTGGGTCCGATTCAAGTTTGTTCAAATCGGGTCCCTGGGTTAATATTTTGGCTCTCTATTGGAGCCCAAAGTTTAACTTCGTGCAATGTGAGGACATTTCTTTAAAAAACCATCTTCTTCGGATCCACCAGTCAGAATTCTTTCATATTTGGAAGATAACATATCAAGGGGGTTCAGATTCAAGTTTGTTCAATTTGAGTCCCTGGCTTAATATTTGGGCTCTCTGGGGGGGGGGGGGGGGAGGGTGGAGAATCATTGACAGTTTCCAAAACTCAAGCGACTTCGACGAAGTTTTAGTATTTTGTTGAGCTAAAAAATAAGAGAACAGCTGTTTTTATTTTTCCATTTAACACTAACATTTTACATCAATTTCAAGTTTTGGCATGTTACATTCCACACCCTCCCTTTTGACAGCCTTACCACAAAAACTGCAAGAAAGGTCGCTTTTCATCTTTCATACTCGGAAATGAATAGCTGAAGTGGTAAGCTGTCATAATTTGATTCACATTGTCGAAATATATGACCCCAATTACTACCAATAGCCCGAAAACAGCCGAATTAAATTTCATCGCATAAAGTTGCAATTCAGGGATATTTTTTAACTCAAAATCCACAAACTGTCGCCTTGCTGTGGGGCAACCTGAGCAGTGGCCATGCTTCGTGGAATGTTCTGGAAATTTTCTTTATGATTTCAAAATGATCTGGTGGTGCAGGTAAAATTGTTTGATTAATTCTTTTATATCGATACCATGTACACTTAAGATCTGGAAATGGCTACAGATTTGCATCTTTGAGCATCCATTTGAAAAGAGAGATGAGAAACCATAAATGTTCAGGGTTGCCAGTTTTGCCTATCTTACTACCGATCAATCTAATTGATGAGCAACGGGCGATCGAATGGTGATGAACTCTGGGTTTCGGATCGGTCTATTTGCAGTAAGTTCCTGAATTGCAGTAAATTCTTGAATTGCAGTAAGTAACTTAGCGGAAGTTCCTCAGTGTGCGCGAAGGTGTTATTAATCCTTTGTCTTGTTGGCACTTAATTGGATTACAGTGTTGTCACCTACATTAGTCTATTGTTAATGACTGATTTTTAGTTCATCTTGACAAAGTCAAGCTGAGCTAATCTCACCGCTCTCCGTCCGTTGTCCGTCGTCTGTCGTCCGTCGTCTGTCATCCATCAACACCATGTTTTGGTCTTCTCCTCCAAAGCCACTGGGCCAATTCAAGTGAAAGTTTGTGTGAGTGATGGTCCCAAAGGGGCATTTCATTTTTGTTCAACACAGCATGCCCAGCCCCCATAGGGAGGGAGTGGGGGAAAATGCTCCAAAATATTTTAAAAATCTTCTTCTCAAGAACCAGTGTGCACAATGACTTGATATTTGTTATGGAGCTTCCATATGAGGTGTAGAATCAAGTTTGTTCAATCAAAGTTTGTGAAATAATATTTGGCTTTGTAATAGGAGGGGTAAGATTTTTGGTCCCGCCCAAAATTTCTATTTTCTGAATCGATGGTCCGGTATGAAACAAATTTGGTTTGTGGTAGTATTGGGTCATAAGTACTTGACCCATGCAAAAAAAAAAATTTCCTGCATCCCCATGGGAACCCTGGGAGCTAAAAATAGAAATATATTCAAACGCCCATATTTCCCAAACCCTACGGAACAGAGAGCTTTTATTTGGTATGAAGTATCCTTATGACCAGTAGAATTGAATGGTAAAAAAAAATTTCCATCGGTTATGTTAGGGTGTTCTGTAATGGGTATCGAAAAAATGCTGAGTCAGCATATTTGCAAAAATTTAAAAAAATCTTTTCTCCAGAACCAATCATCAGAATCTTTTGATATTTGGTATACAGCATTCATAGGAGGGTCAGATAAAAGTCTGTTGAAATAAAGCTCATTGGTTCATATTTGGGCTCTCTACAGGAGCTTGAAGTTTTAACAAGCTCCTGTAGAGAGCCCAAATATGAACCAATGAGCTTTATAGGGTAATATGGGGAATATTCTTTAAAAATCTTCTTCTTCAGAACCACCAGTCAGAATCTTTTAATATTTGGTATACATCATTGTTATGAGGGTCAGATTCTAGATTGTTCAAACCAAGTCCCTAGGTTAATATTTGGGCTTCCTACGGAAGCCCAAATTTTATCTTTGTTCAATATGGAGGGTAATTTAAAAAAATCTTCTTCTTCAGATCCATCAGTCAGAATGCTTTGATATTTGGTATGCAACATCTCTATGGGGGTCAAATCAGATCCCTAGGTATATATTTGGGTTCACTATGGTAGCCCAAATTTTTACTTAGTGCAATATGAGGAAATTTCTTTAAAAATCTTCTTCTTAAGATACAGCAGTCATAATGCTTTTATATTTGGTATACAACATCTCTAGGGGGGTCAGATTCCAGGTTGTTCAATTCGAGTGCCTAGGTTAATATTTGGGCTCCATATGGGAACATGAAATTTAACTTAGTACAATATGAGGGAATTTCTTCAAAAATCTTCTTCTTCAGATTCACTTGTCAGAATGCTTTCACATTTGGTGTACAACATCTCTAGGGGGGTCAGATTCAAGTTTGTTCAAATCGGATCCATAGGTTAATATTTGGGCTCGCTATGGTAGCCCAAATTTGAACTTAGTGAATTTGAAGAAATTTCTTTACAATTTCTCTTCTTCAGATCCAACAGTCAGAATGCTTTCATATTCGGTACACAACATCTCTAGGGAAGTCAGATTTAACTGTGTTCAAATCAAGAGCCTGGGTTAATATTTGGGCTCTCTATGGGAGCCGGAATTGGCCATTTTGCTGAAGAATTAAAAATTTTGTATTCAGTACCCTCTAGAGGTACTAAGATTAATCCACATAGGTTGTATCAAGGGGCTTCATAGGGGAACTCTACATTTTACTTATGATCAACTGAAGAAAATGCATGATGCCCAGATTATTTTTGTCACTCCTGAGGGACTCAAGGATTGACAGTGTAGCCTATGGAGATGGCTTGCTTAATGTAGACTCATTCTTGGACTCTGTTTAAATTGTGTTCTGTACAAGATGAGCGCTTCAGGCCCCGTGGGGCCTCTTGTTTATTGATTGCATCCATTCATTTTTTTAATGAAAAGTTTCAGCGCGCCAAAGGCACGATGTGGGATTTCCCTTGCCACTCACAGGTACTCGGCACAAGCTAGGAGATCGAAATCAAATTATATCTGATAGCATTATTGGATCTATAAGATTGGATGGAATATAAATATTGACGTTAATATTTATTTTCTAGTATAGGGGCACGACAGTATCGATCCAAAAATGCTAGGCTATCGGATATCATTTTTTTCTCAATTTCTCAGCTTGTACCGAGTGTCTGTTGCAACCCAATTAACTTTATTTACTTATGAATCAATGGCGTTCTCCAAAATACCTGAGCCCCCAGAATCTCCCAGACCCCCCCCCCCCCCTCCCCCCCCTGAAATACACTTGCGCAGTATCTTAGTTTTTGGTGAAATATTTTCATTTCCTTTATTTATCCTTTTTGCTTGGTGAGGCGGCCATTCAAAGGTGCGTCGATTCCACTTAAATTATCCGAAGACTCATTCTAAGCCCAGGAAAGGAGACAATATTTACACCAGTAACGAAAATCGTTCCCAGTTTATTGAAATTTACGAAATGCATTCCCCACCAAACACTATTTTGAAACAAGCTTGCCTGGCTGGGACCAGTGTACATTTTAAATAAATAAACATACGAATAAATATATAACAGCCCTTTAAGTTCTTTTGGGTGTGTACGTGCGAGATGTTTTTTGTTGTTGTTTTGTTGTTCACTACAGTCACCCAGTTATCTGCCCCCTCCCCCCCCCCCCCCCCCCACCCCAAGGCAGACCAGATGGCCAAGGCTCAGCATCCACTCTTCCTTATAGGCTGATGGATGACTCCCAGCATTCAAAAACATATATTGGTGGATTTTTTCCTTTTTGTAACTGTTATGGATATGCTGGGGCTGCTCCCAAACCATCAACTGTTTTTTTTCTTCTTCTAAAACAACCATCAAACAGTAGTTTCAGTATTATCATAAATATTCCAACGTCTCCAAACAAACGGAGCAGAATTCTTAGTTAAGCACAACTCCTAGTAAGTAGTCACCTTCCAGTTCGATGTTCTTGGGAATTTGAATCCACTTCCGCCTTTGGGGCGCTGAAACTTTTCATTCATTCAAATAAGATTTTTGGCCCTCACATCCGACCCTTGTGGATTCATTAGCAAACAAAGTTATTTGAGTCGCTGGGGAAACCTCCTGTAAGAATTAATACAAATAAGTTATTGCTCGACATAACGCTGGCATATTTCAAAGGCTTGAATTATGGAGTTGGGCGTATTCCCTCCCACAGTTGAGGGCCCTTTCCCGGATATTTTTTTCCTTCAAATTCTGAAGCCCTGAGATCGATTCTGGTGCCTCCTGATGAAACTTGGGGGTTAAACAGTTAGTTACGGTTTGCATTTGGGGGCCCCCAGCACTCCCAGGCCCACCACAGCATCTCAACTGGAAAGATGTCCTGCCATGATTAAAAGCCTATATGTCGATATGATAACCTCAAATTTTTTATAAAAGGTCACTAGTACTGGAGCAAAGCCAAAAATTCAGTGGACCCTCTCATTTTGTGTAGCCTATTTTTCCCATTTTTAATGGACAGTAACAGATACTGTTCGCGAACAGGACTTCGAAGGGATAGTTAAACTACTGGTATAAAGGTAAATGTATTGGTACCTACATTTCCATATATCTTCTCTTTCGATAAAAATGTCAAAATCTTGATTAGCGAATATCGATTTTTCATGATTTTTCTCTGAGAATCCCATATTTACTCTTAGAAACCGGTTTTCGATTGAGCAATGTGAACTTTGCCTTTCAATTGTTTAAATTGTTAAACAGTTAAGAGAGGAGAGTTGGCCAGAAAAATTAATGTAACCTTTTCTGAGGTCACTTTGTTTTCTATACTCGCCCAAAAAAGAAAGTGTGCATTGCAGAAATTGATCAAACTCCAAAAAAATAATTTCGGAGATCTAAAGAGTGTTAACCTGAACATGAATAAGTTATATTGAACACAAAAACAGCTTTCCCCAATAAAATTCCATTAACGTTAAATGACGTGCTGCACGTTTGTGAAAAGGCATGTTTTGCACGTGGAGAGTCTGAAAATTCATGCAGCAATGTGAATCCTTGGGTATTTAAACACTAAAGTAAGGCCTTCCTATCGTTCACATTCAAACTTGCGCTGCTGTTAAAACGACTCCACATTAGCATGCCAAGATTGACAATGAATCAACGTCTCCTTGCCCTGGGTATGATTAGAGCTGGCAGAACACACAGAGAGGTTGCCCAGCATTTGAACTGCCACCGTAACACTGTAGACAGGCTAGTCCATCGATATGCACAACATGATGACGTTCAAGACCGACCCCGCTCTGGGAGACCCCGAGTTACCACCCCTGCACAAGATCGGTATATCTGTGTCGTCCATCTCCGGAACCGGCAACAAATGGCAACGACGACAGCCAGGAACATCCCTAATCTGAGACAGATACATCCTCAAACAGTAATCAACCGGCTGAGAGAATACGGCTTATGTCCTCGAAGACCAGCAATTTGTCCGATTTTGACGTTACGTCATCGTCGTGCTCGACTGCAGTGGTGTAGAGTAGGGTTAGGGTTAGCCTACCCTGACCCTACCCTAACCTAACCCTACCTAACCCTAACCGAACCCTACCCAAACCCACTTCCATGCTAACTTGTTTGCTTCCATGAGGCGTAGATGCACAGCAGTAGTCGATGCTGACGGAGGTCATACCCGATATTGAGTGTGTGACTTTTGTGTTGGACCCTTAGTGTCTTTGACTCTCCATGGCACCATGAGTATTCGTCGTAGCGTAATGAAATGTCTCGTGTTGATCACAAATTGATTCATCTGTGATTGAATACAATTACCATGAATGAAAATGATATATATCTTTTTTTAGTGTTATTTTTTAGCATGCACACTTTCTTTTTTGGGAGAGTATATTTTGTAGAGGCCTCTGTAGCTTGCTAAACTAATGAGTAATGACAAAGGTCAAATGAATAATACACATGTCATGTGGATCCGCATCACGTAGCACAATATAATTGTAATAATAATAATAAAATAATACTTTTGTAGCTTAAAATCCATACAAAAAATAGTTTGTTGCTGTGATCATAAATCTCTTGGTAGTTGGTCGGGGCAGGGTCATGCCACGAGCAGCAGCCATGCTGGCATCTGTTCTGGAAGGGGGCGATGAACAAGGTTTATGCTGCTCCTCAATATTGTCTATCTGTGTTCACTCTGACGTGACTGCACATGTGTTTGTAGCTGTTCTGGAGTCGATGTTGGAGGAGTGTGCATGAATGTTGGGTGATTTTGCAGTGTGGTTCTTATCAGGCTGTCGGGGCATGGTCAAGCCATGACCAGCACCCAGTGGCCACACTAGCATTTGTTCTAGGGGTGGGGTGGTGAATAGAGTTTAATCAGCTCAACATTATTGCCTATCTGTGTCCACTCAGGCTTGGTTGCACATGTGCTTTTGTAGCTGTTCTGGAGTCGATGCTGTCGGTGAGAATGCCTATTTCTTGTGATTTTGTAGTGTGATTCTCATAATAACAATATTTTTATAGCATTAAATTCACACTGGTATTAGGAAGATGAAAAAATGAACCCCGAGTATCACTTCCGTCTCATCGTGGTTCAATTTGAAAAAGTTTTCTGTCATCTATGCCATGATATCAGAAATACAGCGTTCAGATTTATCGTGTGCATCGTATTCTTTTTAATTACAAAAAAGAAGACTGAATAAAAGTAATGATTTATTGGCAAATGTTCCATTTGACATGCAGGACAAACAAATACGCAATACACAAATGACATACATTTGACATGCAGACAATACATCACAAACAATTAAAGCTGCACATGTTTTAATTACACACATGCCGATATGGCAAACGAACAAAAGCATACTGGGTATATATTATTTTAAAAACAACTAAAGCTTGCTTTTATCAACACTGGAAAAATAGAATAAGGTCACTGATGCGGCAAACTAAATGATTACACCATCATAGCTTGTCACAAGACCTCAGTGAGGTCTTCTGTCAAGATATGATTGAGTAAACTCTAAACTTCACTCAAATTAGCCATCGAAAATCAGAATTTAGCGCTATTATTGGAATGAAGAAGAATTTAGTCCGAAATATCGCGAATAAAGAAGTGTTACAAGTCAAAAGAATTTTGAACCAACGAAAGTTGTTTTAACATTTACAGTTGAAAAGTACTATTGTTGCTAAATACAAATTCAAAGGACAAACATTTTTGAGCCTCCAATAATTAGTTGGAAGATTTTGAAGATTTGGCGCAAAAGATGCCAAGAGCGATTTTTTGAAGATTTTTAACATATAGTCAATTTGACGCAAATGACGGATTCAACTTACAACACTAAGAAAATGTAGAAATACTTTAGGGATGGGTGGGTGGGTGAAAAGTTTTTCTTTTCGTCCACTCTGTTCAACGATATCTCAAGCATTGAAAAATATTTCAAACTTGCCTCTCAAATGAAAACGAGTCAACTCCCTTGGAATGTAATTTCCACTAGGGGATTTGAAGCACAAAACGATCCAAAGAGAACCTGTGACATGGCAGTTCAGCCCAACTGGTCTTGTCTTATTTGCAACTAAATTATTTGATGTGAAATGCAACAAATATATCAAATTGCAAAAAAGAAGACTGAATAAAAGTAATGATTTATTGGCGGTCTGAGATATTATTGGCAGAGCAAACAGGTAGGCAATACACAAATAGCATACATGTTCCATTTGACATGCAGGACAAACAAATACGCAATACACAAATGACATACATGTTCCATTTGACATGCAGACAATACATCACAAACAATTGAAGCTGCACATGCTTTAATTACACACATGCCGATATGGCAAATGAACAAAAGCATACTGGGTATATATTATTTTAAAAACACTAAAGCATGCTTTCATCAACATTGGAAAAATAGAATAAGGTCACTGATGCAGCAAACTAAATGATTACACCATCATAGGTTGTCACAAGACCTCAGTGAGGTCTTCTGTCAAGATATGATTGAGTGAACTCTAAACTTCAGTCAAATTTGCCATCAGAAATCAGAATTTAGCGCTATTATTGGAATGAAGAAGAATTTAGTCTGAAATATCACGAATAAAGAAGTGTTACAAGTCAAAAGAATTTTGAACCAACGAAAGTTGTTTTAACATTTACAGTTGAAAAGTACTGTTGTTGCTAAATACAAATTCAAAGGACAAACATTTTTGAGCCTTCAAAAATTAGTTGGAAGATTTTGAAGATTTGGCGCAAAAGATGCTGCCAAACAGACAGTGTTAACAGAGAATAAAACATGCAGCAACAATAAGTCTAACACCATCCATACCTTTTCAGATTCATCATACAGAGAATGAGAGTGAGGTGCATACTCATGCTGCAACCCGAGGAGCCCATGGCCCTCGAGGAAGTGAACTGTACCGAAAAACTGAAAAGAATAAAAAATATTATAAATATTATAAATTGTTTTAAGAGATTTGAATAGGAAACTATGAAAAGTTCAATATTATGATCATATGAAACATGTTGTGATATTTATCAAAACAACCTATTGACAACCTGAATGAGGAAATGCCTTAAACATCTAGTGCCTTCAGAATTAAGACGCAAGCCATCTTTTTCTGCAGATAATTCTTTTTTTATCAAATCTCCACCTACAAACGGTTTGTATGATTTAATAAAAGATAAGTTCCTATCTTTACATAATTGGTTAAGCTTTGGGTTAACTTCCAGTACTCTATTACCAAGAGAATTATGGTCTTTCGGTCTAGGAATGATGGATGAAACAATTATTTTAACACTGGGATGAACACTTTCAGTAGTTGTAATTAAATTATTGAAACTTGCAATGATGGATTCAACTGTTTTTCTTTTCGTCCACTCTGTTCAATGATATCTCAAGCATTGAAAAATATTTCAAACTTGCCTCTCAAATGAAAACGAGTAAACTCCCTTGGAATGTAATTTCCACTAGGGGATTTGAAGCACAAAACGATCCAAAGAGAACCCGTAATATGGCAGTTTGGCCCAACGGGTCTTGTCTTATTTGCAATTAAATTATCTGATGCGAAACGCAACAAATATATCACACGAGTGGAAGTAATATACAGCTGCATGTCATCGACGTAAAAATGAAACTCAGTGCCATGGCTCAAGAAAAGTTATCAGTATAAGATGTCATGATGTCAAGCTTCTTGGTTAATCATTGCTTTGTCACTATACCTTTGCAAGGAGCTGGGTGTTAGTGGTAACTCACATTTCCTGAAAGCTCATACAGTGGTGTAATCAAATTAAAGGATTTCTATGTCAATGTTTTTCAGTTTGTCAGTTGAAATTGTAGATGATAGCCTGTTGCCTGGTGATGACTTCTCAGCAGTGAAGAGAGAAACAGAGATTTTGAGATCTGTAAGTGCCTAAATAAGTCATTTTGTCTGGAAGGCTGCGTCTGATGCAATTTTGTAGTACGTACAATCTAGAAAAACTGCATATTAGTGTCCCCCCCCCCCCCCCCCTGTAATCACTCTCAGATTCTTAGCACATACATCAAGAAGGAAAGGCAATGTTTCAGCTGATGCAGCTTTGGTTTCCACCTGAACGTCCATTGGCTTAAAATCTTAACTCACGGCCACCATTCTACAAGAGCAAGGAGGGCATGTCTGCCAAAATGGACTCGCGACTCTGGGTATAAGTTAAGACCAGCAGTTTACAGCGTATCAAAAAATATGCATTTCAGTAGTATTGACATTATATATTGCCCTTTGAGTGGAACAAAGTGGCATCTGCAATGCTAAAGTGGTGTAGATGGCACCTTGTTCCATTCAAGGGACGTTTATATATATAGCTTTAGAACTCACACCACTGATTGTATAGCTTCAGTGTTTAGTGGTTATCAACCAGCCTCTGTAGGCTAGCTATACCTTACGTCCCCCACCCCCCACCCCCAATTGGCTTTAGCACACGTAGAGTACGTTAGAAACTAATACTCGAGAGTTTCTCAGTTACTGTTCTCGGAAAGTAAAGTCTTTTCCACTAATGTACTTCTGCCGAAAAAAGGGCTCGCCCTCCCCCCCCCCCCCCTTGACCCCTAGTCTCTGGGTAAGGGGGCAACTGCCCACCTGCTTCAGGCACCCAAGTTCTACAGTGAATCATTGGCACTGAAATATGCATACCGAAACTATCTTCACCAGAGTATTTTTTAAGCAATTTCTACTGGGCGACAAAGATCTCTAATAGGCACCCACCCACCTATTACATTATGGTTTCTCAAAAATGGTAAGTTCTCAACTGATTCAAAATTGGTCATGCATTTCAGTCTAAATACAAAATTTAATATTACCAATATTTTTAAAAAGAAATAATACTGATAGTTGCATAAATGTCATTACAAAACACTACTGTAACAGAGAAAGCTTTGGTAGCATTTATTTTGTACAAAAATACCTTGTCGCCCAGTACCTTGAAAACTACTGTTACTGGGAGGCAAATATTCATCACTGGGCGACATTTTGTCACCCAGTGATAATGTTAAAAAATACTCTGATCTTCATATATTGTGTTGAATCTAATTCTTGAAAGATCCAGTTAAAAATGATATCAACCATTTCAGATGCTTTCTACAATTATTTAAAATTGCCAGAAGAGGAATGGGGTCTGGACTTTTCGCAAAAGTGCATTTTGCCGGCTGAAAATTTAGGACAGTTCGCCAAACTTTTGGACATCTCGCCTTGAAAAACTGGACAGTTCACCGGAATATTGGATGTTTTGCCAGAACTTTGGAAAGACTAGTCGCTGGAAAATATCAGACAGTTTGCTGAAACTAAATTTTTCGGCGACATGTCTTATATTTACTGCGAAATATTTTTTATCCGATATCGTGTTTTATAGTGTTTAAAGGAAGAAACAAACAATAACACCACATACACACAAGTCCATTTTATATTATTTTTATACTAATTTTTTCGAACATCATCTTTGCAAATGGTAAAAAAACATTAACCACCATTCAAGAACATCTTTACAAACTGTACAAAACAGTACAAAACACATTAATCACAATAAAGCAATAATTTTATTCAAATTAACCAATTACTCAAACAATTGTTATGTTATGAATCATTTTGCTTGTACTTGTGTTTTCTCAATATGGCACAGCTCACAATATAGATAACCATAGGTTTATGCATTTCAGTTGTTTTCCAAATAAAAAGACCACTGCCCCCAGCAATTCTGTTTGGACCAAAAATAAAAGTTAATATAATTGAAATAATAAATACCCCTTCTGCACCGAACTAAAACCAACCAGAAGGATCCATATTCCATAGCACATTTTGTTTTGGGGGCAGCGCATGCCAGGATACCCAGTTACAGAATTTTAGCTTACCCTCAGTGTCAACTGTGAACAATACTGTTGTTGATTGACGAAAATCACTGATATAGACAGATTTTACTTCATTTTATAAAAAAAATAATGTGATTGTCGGTTAGAAATTATTAGGATATTTGCGGGGTGGTAAGATAATGTTAAATTTTGTTACTTCAAAAAAAACTTCTGCAAAGTGTCTTTTTTAGCTCTCCGAAGGGAGCTTAACTTATCACTTGCCGTCCATCTTCCATTGTCGTCATGAACATTTTTCAAACGACTTCTCCTCTGAAACCACTGGTCCGATTTTCATGAAAGTTCATGTGGATGTTCATTACTATATGGCAATTCATGTTTGTTCAAATGAAATGGCCATGTCCCTTGGGGGCTCTGTATGGGGCATCACTCTGATAGCACCATATGAATTATAGAAAAATTATTAAAAAATCTTCTTCTCCAGAACCAGTGGGCAGAATCTTTTGATACTTGGTATGCAGCATCTTGCTATGCGTCTGATTCAAGTTTGCTCAAATCGGCCCCCTGGATTCATATTTGGGGTCACTATAGAAGCCCAAATTCGAACTTAGTGCATTTCAGGCAAATTTCTTAAAAAATCTTCTTCTCCAGATCCAACAGGCAGAATCTTTTGATATTTGGTATGCAACATTGTGGGGTAGATCTGATTCAAGTTTGTTCAAATCGGCCCCCTCGATTCACATTTGGGGTCAGTATAGAAGCCCGAATTCGAACTTAGTGCATTTCAGGCAAATTTCTTAAAAAATCTTCTTCTCCAGATCCAGCAGGCAGAATCTTTTGATATCTGGTATGCAACATTGTGGGGTGGATCTGATTCAAGTTTGTTCAAATCAGGCCCCTGGATGCATATTTGGATTCAGTATAGAAGCCCGAATTCAAACTCAGTGCATTTCAGGCAAATTTCTTAAAAAATGTTCTTCTCAAGATCCAGCAGGCAGAATCTTTTGATATTTAGTATGCAACATTGTGGGGTGGATCTGATTCAAGTTTGTTCAAATCGGCCCCCTGGATTCATATTTGGGCTCACTATAAAAGCTTGAATTCGAACTCAGTGCATTTCAAGCAAATTTGTTAAAAAATCTTCTTCTCCAGATCCAGCAGGCAGAATCTTTTGATATTTGGAATGCAACATTGTGGGGTGGGTCCAATTCAAATTTGTTCAAATCGGCCCCCTGGGTTCATATTTGGGCTCAGTATAGGCGCCAAATTTGAAATTAGTGCATTTCAGGCAAATTTCTTTAAAAATCTTCTTCTCAAGATCCAGCAGGCAGAATCTTTTGATACTGGGTGTGCAGCATGCTTAGGGAGGTGAGATTCAAGTTTGTTCAAGCCATGTCCCTAGGTCCATATTTGGGCTCACTGTGGGAGCTTGAATTGTAACTTAGTTCAAAATGAGGAATTGTCTTAAAAAATCTTCTTCTTCAGACCCAGCAGTCAGAATGTTTTGATATGTGGTATGTAGCATCCTTAGGGGGGGTGAGATTCAAGTTTGTTAAAGCCAAGTCCCTGAGTACATATTTGGGCTCCCTGTGGGAGCCTGAATGATAACTTAGTCAATATGAGGAATTTTTAGCTCACCGAAGGAAGCTCAACTTACCACTTGCCGTTGTGAACATTTTTCAACCGACTTCTCCTCTGAAACCAGTGGTCCGATTTTCACGAAACTTCATGTGGATGTTCATTACTATATGGCAATTCATGTTTGTTTAAATGAAATGGCCATATCCCTTGGGGGCTCTGTATGGGGCATAACGCTGATAGCACCATATGAATTATAGAAAAATTATTAAAAAATCTTCTTCTCCAGAACCAATGGGCAGAATCTTTTGATATTTGGTATGCAGCATCTTGGTATGGGCCTGATTCAAGTTTGTTCAAATCGAGTCCCTTGATCAATATTGGGGCTCCCTATAGGGGCATGAATTTTTCCTTAGTGCAATTTAAGGAAAAATCTTCTTCTCCGGAACGAGTGGGCAGAATCTTTTGATATTTGGTATACAGCATCTTAGTATGGGTCTGATTCAAGTTTGTTCAAATTGAATCCCCCGTTCAATATTGGGGATCACTATGGGGGTGTGAATTTTTACTTAGTGCAATTTAAGAAAAAATCTTTAACAATCTTCTTCACCAGAACCAGTGGGCAGAAGCTTTAGATATTTGGTATGCAGCATCTTGGTATGGGTTAGATTCACGTTTGTTCAAATTGAGTCTTTTGATCAATATTGGGGCTCACTATGGGGGCGTGAATGTTTACTTTGTGCTATTCAAGGAAAATTCTTTAAAAATCTTCTTCAGAACCATCATGCAGAATCTTTTGATATTTGATCAGCAGCATTGTTCCATTCAGTCCTGTTGATGTTTTAGCTCCACAGAGAGTATAGATTTACTCTGTAGAACCTTAAGAATAGCTTTTGATAAAATTTGTATCTTAACAGTATGGGACATCGGTGAGTGCCTAAGGCCCCCCTGGGGCCTTTTGTTTAGAAATTTGATGGTCTGGCGAACTGTCTTTTCCAGCGAAATGTACTTTCGGCGAAGAGTCCATGATTCGAGAGGAATGCATCTCTTGTTTTCACAGTCCAAATTTGCATAGATTACCAGAAACCTCTGAATTAGAAATCAAAAATTAAAAAATTTCAGAAACTTGTTGTTTATTGTTTTGCCATAAATGTTTCCTTGATTTTTCATTTAGTAAGGTAATTATAAATCTGAAGGCAGACAAAACCTCTCCTGTAACAATAATACAGACATTGAAAAAATGCTTCGAAACAGTTTCGGTTTTTAGCTCACCTGACTGAAAGTCAGGGTGAGCTATTCTGATCACTTTTCGTCCGCCGTCTGTCGTCCGTCGTGAAGGTGGTGTTTGGGCCTTTTTCTCCCAAACCACTGGCCGCATATTAATGAAATTTCATGTGAGTAGGGGTTATATAAGGGCATTTTGATTTTTTGTCAAATTAGGTTTTGGCTCATATTGAGCAGAGGGATGGGACAAAAATGCTCCAATTCTTAAAAAATCTTCTTCTCAAGAACCAGCAATAGCAGAGACTTGATATTTGGTATGCAGCTTCCTTTTGAGGTGTAGACTCAAGTTTGCTCAAGAGAAGTTCGAGGGGCTATATTTGACGATGTTAAAGGAGGGGCAAAATTTTTGGCCCCGCCCCAAATTTCTATTTTCCAAACCGCGAGGCCGATTTGAACCAAATTTTACGTGAGTGCTTATTGGGTCATAAGTACCTAATTTATGCAGAATTTTTTTTTTCTATAGCCCCGTAGGAACCACAGGAGCTAAAAATAGAAAAAAATTAAAACACCCATATCTCCAAAACTACACGGCACTGAGAATTCTTATTTGTTGTGAAGCTTCCTTAGGACCAACAGAATGGAATGGTCAAAAAAAATTGCCATCGGTTTTATCATGGGGTACTCTTTGGGGACTTTTGAAAAAGTGCTGAGTCAGCATTTTTTAACACAGTGGGTAATGGGAAAAACATAAGACTACTTTTCTCCCAAACCACTGCTACAAAAGCTTTAAAATTTCACATATAACATCTTTGGAAGATTGTTTCACATGTTTATTGAAATCAATTGCCTGGGTCGATATTTGGGCTCTCTATGGGAGCCCAAATGTTTAAATTAGTGCAGTATGAGGAGTATTTTTTAAAAATCATCTTCTTCAGATCTAGCAATAAGAATGTTTTCATATTTGGTATGCAGCATCCTTACAGGGGTGAGATTCAAGTTTGTTGAAGCCAAGTCCCTGGGTTCATATTTAGGCTGAAAATTTAGGGTCCCGTTGCGGACTTAGAAATTTTGGACCAAAATCCCCCCAAAATTTTTTATTGTTTTTTCTGCGTTTCAGTCAATTTTAAGACAAAAAAAAATTTTTTTTTTTCCCCTGAAAATTTGGGGTCCGGGTGAGACTTGGAAAATTTTGGACCAAAATCCTGAAATTTTTGTTTTTTTGTTTTTTATGTATTTCTGTCAATTTTAAGACAAAAAAAAAAAAAATTTCCCCTGGAAATTTGGGGTCCGGGTGGGACTTAGAAATCTGAAAAAATTTTTTTTTGTTTTTTCTGCGTTCCGGTCAATTTTAAGACAGAAAATTGTTTTTTTTCCCCTGAAAATTTTGGGTCCGGGTGGGACTTAGAAAATTTTGGACCAAAATCCGGAATTTGTTTTGTTTTGTTTTTTATGCGTTTCTGTCAATTTTAAGACAAAAAAAAAATTTTTTACCCTGGGTAAATTTTGGGTCCGGGTGGGACTTAGAAAATTTTGGATCAAAATCCGAAAAATTTTTTTTTGTTTTTTCTGCGTTTCGGTCAATTTTAAGACAAAAAAAAATAATTTTTTTTTCCTCTGAAAATTTGGGGTCCGGGTGGGATTTTTTTTGGACCAAAATCCGGAATTTTTTTTTTTTTTTTATGCATTTCTGTCAATTTTAAGATAAAAAAGAAATTTTTTTTTAGCCTGAAAATTTTGGGTCTGGGTGGGAATCCGGAATTTTTTTTTGTTGTTTTTATGCGTTTCTGTCAGTTTTAAGACAAAAAAAAATTATTTTTTTCACACCGAAAATTTGGGGTCCGGGTGTGACTTAGAAAATTTTGGACCAAAATCTGGAAATTAGTTTTATCGTTTTTTATGCATTTTAAGAAGAAGAAAAAAATTTAGGCTGAAAGTATTTTGTTTGGGAAAAAAATCTGTTTTTTATGAGTTTATCTCAATTTTGGGACGTAAAAGTGCAGGAACTGAAAATAGAAGGAAAATCCTGTGTATTGTGTGGGCACAATCGCTTCATCTAGTTGGTATATGCTTTTCTTAGGAGGGGCGTATGCAGCTTATTCAAGTCAAGTCCCTGGTTTGATATTTAGACTACCATGTCAGGTGAGCGACCTCAGGCCCCCTGGGGCCTCTTGTTGAAATAATCTTATTTATTTCTTTACGTTTAACGATATAAATAGTAACAGAATACTTCTGCTAGGGCACTTCCCAACATGTAATGAATAACCTGAGTCTTTGTTTTCTTTTTGTTCAGTATCGAAAAGCTGGACCTCCTGCCAAGAGGCGAGCAAAGAAGAAAGTTAATAGAACACCAGAGGTAAAATGCATTTTATTTAGTTGCAATGAAAAATTGGATTTTTTTTATTAAGGTGCTATATAAGTAATGGAATTTTGTTATTTCGAAATTCTCACCTCTGATATTCCTTAAATTCCAATTAAATATACACAAATTATACATCAAAATGAAGGTTGGGACATATAGAACATGAAAAATATATGAAATCAACTCATAGAGTTGACAGCAGGCACCACTGGTTCCTGGAAGTCTGCTACCATACTCATACCAGAACTGATAATACATTAATATTTCCTGAGAACAACTTGTGGCCAAAAGTGCTGCACATATCCAAGAACAAAGCTAGGCATTAAAAACACTTTACGATGCAGCAACAGGACTACATTTGGGAAAAGGACAACACTGTCTGTCTGCATTTTTTATTAGCTGACCTGAGCGAAGTTTCCAGTTTGTTCAAATTGAGTCCCTGGGTTAATATTTGGGCTCTCTTTTGGAGCCTGAATTTTAACTTAGTGCAATATATGGAATATTCTTTAAAAATCTTCTTCAGATCCACCAATCAATCTTTTGGTATTTGATATACAGCATCTCTAGGAGGGGGGGGGGGGGGGGGGGGGGCAGTTTCAAGTTTGTTCAAATCGGGTCCCTGAGTTCAAATTTGAGCTCTCTATTGGAGCCCAAATTTTACCTTAGAGCAATATGAGGATTGTTCTTTAAAAATCTTCTTTTTCAGATCCACCAATCAGAATCTTTTTATATTTGGTATACAACATCTCTAGGGGGGGTTAGATTCAAGTTTGTTCAAATTGGGTCCCCTGAGTTAATATTTGGGCTCTCTATTGGTGCAATATGAGGAAATTTCTTTTAAAAATCTTCTTCTTCAGTTCCCAAAGTCAGAATCCTTTATATTTGGTATAAAATATCTCTAGGGGGTCAGATTCATATTCGTTCAAATCGGGTCCCTAGGTTTATATTTGGGCTCCCTTTAGAAACCTGAATTTTAACTTAGTGCAATATGAGGAAATTTTTTTAAATCTTCTTCTTCAGATCCACCAGTCAGAATCCTTTCATATTTGGTATACAGCATCTCTAGGCGGGTCAAATTCAGGTTTGTTCAAATTGAGTCCCTGGGTTTATATTTGGGCTCCCTATGGTAGCCCGGATTTTAACTTAGTACAATATGAGGAAATGTCTTTAAAAATCTTCTTCTTCTGATCCAGCAGTCAGCATCCTTTCCTATTTGGTATACAACATCTCTAGGGGGATCAGATTCATGTTTGTTCAAATCGAGTCCCTGTGTTTATATTTGGACTCCCTAGGGGAGCCTGGAGGGTGCAGTGGCATTGCAGTAACCTGTTCTCGTCAGATCACCAAAGTTAAGCAACGTCGAGCCCGGTTAGTCCTTGGATGGGTGATCCTCTGAGTGATCGATTCAGGCTCTGCGTTGTGTCCTTGGGCAAGGCACTTCACCCCGAATGTCCACGTGGGGGCACGATAACGCCATGTACTAAGGCGTATTGCATGTCGATGGTGCGCATGTCTTCTACCAATCTAACCCTGCCTGTGCTGCAGTGCAGAATTACGATAATGGAGAGCTGGCTGCTGCTCGTCATTGCTCGGTGGTTCTCTCCGGGTATTCCGGCTTCCTCCACCCATAAAACTGTCACCGACATGATATGACCTTGGCTGTTAATGTGTCGTTAAACCCTAATTAATAAATAAATAAATTGGGGAGCAGGAATTTTAACTAGGAAAATTCCTAGGAAATTTCTTTAAAAATCTTCTTCTTCAGATCCACCCGTCGGAATCCTTTCAGATTTGGTATACAGCATCTCTAGGTGGGTCAGATTTACGTTTGTTCAAATCGAGTCCCTGGGTTTACATTTGGAGTCCCTATGGGAGCCAGAATTTTAACTTAGTGCAATATGAGGAAATTTCTTTAAAAATTTTTTCTTCAGATTCACCAGTCAGAATCCTTTCATATTTGGTATATAGCATCTCTGGGTGGGTCAGATTCAGGTTTATGCAAATCGAGTCCCTGGGTTTATATTTGGGCTCCCTATGACAACCCAAATTTTAACTTAGTGCAGTATGAGAAAATTTCTTTAAAAATCTTCTTCAGATCCACCAGTCAGAATCTAAATTCTATGTAAGCTGTTCATTCTTCACTTAGGTATAAGTGAATCTCGTAAAGGAATTGTGACTACAGACCTTTAGTTTGTCATGTCATAAACATCTCATTGTAACAGCTCTGACCAAGTTGCTACTGATGCCATCAGACTCATTAAATCAGCTGGCCATCACCAGCAGAGGTAATCCAAACCAGATTATGTCCGACAAATTATTTTTATACTCAGTAGATGTTGATAGCATTGCTTTTATTATTTCAAGAAAAAATAAACAAACATCACTGAATTCATTTCATATAGGTGAACCAATATTACTATCAACATTAACCCTTTACCCAACGAATCGGCCGCATCCGCCCGCGTAATATTCAAATTCAGCAATTGAAAAAATTTTATTTTTCAAAAAAATTCAACAAAACCATATCATGTGACCCCTCGTTGGAACGAGCTCGACGAGCTCGTTCCAACGAGGGGTCACATGATATGGTTTTGTTGAAATTTTTTGAAAAATTCAAAAAATGATATTTAAAATAATAAATTTTGATATCGTCTGCGTTGGGTAAAGGGTTAAATCTCAAGTCTGCATTCCACATCTGATCTGCATTAAGTGGCCAAGTGTCAGATGACAGGTTATTTCTTCCCACCATCAAGGAGCCATGTGTTAGATTAGCTAATTATAGATAATTATCAAGTCTCATCTATGTGTGTGGAATTTGTCATGGAACAGAAATTAACTTATTCTCAATTATCACAATTCTTGTCTTATTTCATGATCCTTTCATAAACATTGAATATTATCCTTTTCATCAAACACTACTGTAGCGAAATTGGCTTTGTATTTATAGATGCTACATGAGATATTTACTACAAGAGTACTTACCGATTGCGTAGAGAAATTGCACAAGTGAAATGCGAAGAGATGAAATGTAAGCGTGTGTTTCAAGCGTTGGAATCTGGAAGAAGTCTAGCTGAATAATGTGTCTGTCACAAATTGGCGGGTTATGACATCACAACTTGCATCTTGGGAACCAGGTGAAAGGTCACGTCTGTCACTTCACATCACTGTTCCCTTATTTTGAAGAATAGGCTCCAAGCTGTGAAGTGTTTTTTCTCGAGTACTCACCCGAGACATGATATAAAACGGAAACAGTTTGAACACAAGGTTCAAACTGCTTAAAAGAAGAATAAATAACATGGAAACAGTTTGAACATTGTTCAAACTGCTTTACAATATTTGATATGTGAAAACAGTCTGAACAACATGGTTCAGACTGCTTGAAAAAGGAAAAGCAATACAAACATTTTTTATATGAAATTTAGTAATTTGAACTGTAATGTTGTGTGATGTTGGTTCAAATTACTTCACACTATGAATTAAGAATATAACTAGTTTTCTCAAGGAAGCAGTCTGAATTAAAAAGAACTGAATGTTCAAACTACTTGTTCTTGAGAAAACATGTAGCAATAAATATATTGCTGTCAGTGAGGCAATAGCCAAGTTTACTCTTAAAAGAGTAAACGATAGAGTAATGGTTGAAAAGTATATGGATTAAAGTCACCAATGCAACAAAAATATTTTAAATAAATAATATGGAAAAAGGTTCAACGAAATTATTTGCCAAAACACAAAAAAAAGTGTGTCTATGGTCAATTTACTGAAAACCATAGACACGTGTTGCATTGGCGTTTAGTTGGTCACTAAGAACCCTGAAGTCCATACAGAGAATACGGGACAGTTCCCTAGCATTCTCTCCGACTACAGACGGGGTCGTCCAAGGACGGTCCTGTCTGCCAAAATAGGGAGCATCAGATTCCAAAAGAATCCGGTCGAGTCGGATAGCGCGAACGCCCTCCCTCTGGATCTCTGTGAAGTTATGGAGTGCGCCAGTGAAACCAAAATAGGTATTGGGTCTGGCCAAACTCCAGGCACGAACCTGATATCTGGACCCCATGAATGAATGCAGGTGTATGATTTGTTCAACGTGAGTTTGGGACCTTATGTGTTCTAGGGCGGTATAACTCACGTCGTGGGAAAGTGAATCCCCCATGTGTCCCCTGATGTGCAATATTAGTGGTTTAGACACCAGCCTGGACAGTCCCAGAAGCCGGCGGAATGTTTCATCATGCTGTAGCATGGTTTCAACAGGTGAATTTGTTGACCTGTCTAAGCCTATTTCCCCAAATGCAACAACATTAGGATGTCGGACTAGGGAATCTAATTTGTTTCTGACCTCAGGGTTAGATAAGCAGTTATATTTTTTAGGATGACAGCCTACTGCTACTTTCCATTGTGGGTGCCACACAAGCTCTGCGGGAGATGGCCAAGTTTCAGGGTCACAGAAAACTTGAACGCCGCCCACAACAGAAGTAGGAACATCAACCTTGAGGTTGACGGCTTGGATGGCACGTGCTGCAGTCTGTAGGGACTTAATGTTGAATTTTTTGTGTAGCCGATCCAAGTGAAAATGCGTGTCATACAGTTTATTTGTCAAAGACCTTTGTTTTGGGGGCTTTGTTTTGGTGTTTGCACCTTGACCTTTACCTGCACTTTGTACTTCTGGTTTGCTGACCTTAGATTTAGATGGTGCATGTGTAGATGTTTCTTGTTCTGCCTTGACCTTAGAAGTCACTGCTTCAGCCATTAATGGTGTTACAGGTGGAGTGGATAATAATGGCTGTTTGTCGTAAGATTTTGGAACAGCAGTGCTTCCATTTGTGTTGTCCGACGCTTTCCTTCCAGCTAACATGTTTTTAAATCTCAAGTGCCGTCTTTCAGTGCGGGACAATCCAGAAGGATGTGTGGTATGTGTGGTGCTTGCAGTGTTAGTTGTTTTTGGTGGGTCTAATTCCATTGGTGTCACAGAGAGTGATGGGGATACACCTGACGAAAAAACATCAGGCGGAGGAGCGACAGATAGTCCAAGACTTGTTGAAACAACAGTAGCAGTAGTAGTAGTTGTAGCTATTGGTACTGGCATTGTGACAGTTTCCGGCACTGAACTGGCAGGATTCAGCGGTATATAAGCCAAGGTGAAAACAGGCATGGGAGAGGATGTAAGAGATAGAGCACTTGACGTAATAGCATCAAGCGAATAGGTAGGCAAAGAAGTACCTGACGCTGAGACATCAGGCATAGATGCAGAAGAAACACGTGACGAAATAACATCATGCGAAGGAGAAGTAAATGATATGAGATCACCTGATGAGAAGGCATCAGGCGTAGATGTTACCTGTGTAGCACTACTAATGGGCACTGTAATTGATGATTCAGTTACAGCGGTAAAGGTTTTGTCAGACATGTTTATCTGAAAAGAGAAAGAAAAGTATCATTTAGCATTTGGAACATCTATAAAAATCTATAGCATCAGTATCTTGTGATGTAACACCAATACAATCTCCATGATACCATTCAAAACAATAATCACATTGTATCATGAATCTTTTACCGGCGGGCTGACGGCATATACAAAATATTCCTTTTTGAGATTCCACTTTCACTTCACCAGTCTGATGGAAAAGTTCAAGCGTTTTAGTCAGCCAAACAGGTAAAGACTTATCAAAACATTTCTTAAGACGGTCATGATTAACGACGTTCAGGGAGTTCTTGAAAAGCACTTTGTACAAGTATGGGGTCAAAACCTCCGAAACGATTCCTGGTCCCTTCCAGAAAGGACATAATTTTCTGCACTTGCCCTTCTTGGATGAATCGTCTAATAAGAAAACCAGATCTCCCCCCTTGTATTCATATTTATGAGTTTTCACATCGTAATCACGTTTCATCTTTTGACATGCCATTTTTAATCTTGACCTGGCTAACTGGTGACATTCTTTAGATTTTTCTACCAAATTTTGGACAAATTGGCCAGTATTTTTGTGCTCAGTTTCACCAAGATGAAAATTGTACATGATGTCACTGGGATGATTTACTTCCCTACCCAACATCATTTTGTTTGGCGTAAAACCGGTCATTCGATGCACAGAGGATCGAATTGCTCCGGCTAACTGAGGCAAAAATTTGTCCCAATTTTTCTGATTTTTATCTACATAGCACCGTACAATATTCATCAGCGTTCTGTTCTGGCGTTCCGCCGAGCCATTAGCTGACGGTCGGTACGGCGTTGTCCTAGATTTATGAATTTGTAACACTTTACACATCTCTTGAAAAAGATTTGATTCAAAGCATGAACCTTGATCCAAAAATAGTTGTAAAGGACAACCGAACCGAGAAAAGAATTCATTTACAGCGGCACATGCTGCTGTTTCGGCGGTTTGATCATGTAAAGCGATAAATTCAACCCACTTTGTGAATTGACATGTTAGAACCAAAATATATTTATTTCCATTATCACTAAGTGGTAAAGGTCCGAGAAAATCAATATGCACTCTTTCCATTGGTGCACCTGACTGGTATATTATTTGTTCCCACTTAGCGTGTTTGCCTCCGGTTTTGCTCCTGACACACTGAGAACACGCAGCAACATAACTGTCGATGTCATCAGTGATGCCGTACCAATAAAACTGTTTTCGAAGTCGTTCACGAGTTCGGAACACTCCTAAATGACCAGAGGACGGTATGTCATGAGCGATATGCAAAAGATCTGGTGCGAATTTACTTGGCACTACCAGAACTTGACTATCATCTCTACAAATTTTATACAGAAGATTGTTTTTTATCAAAAATCGTTTCCGATTTATCCAAAAATATTTTGTTGCTGGACTACACCGGAAAAGTTCTCCTTCAGTTGGAGTTTCTCCAGATTCTAACCAATCAATAACTGGCTTGAGGTCAGGATCAGCTCGCTGAACGTCAACCAGTTCATCTGCGGAGCAGACGTCAGATAGATTAATTTGTTCAGGATCAGAAATTTTAAGAATTCTGTAATTTGGAGACGACTCAGGTGCATACTCCAAATTCAGATTGGTATTCAGCCAACCAGTTTCTTGAGAAATATGATCAATTTTGATTGGGTCGGGTTCTATTTCTAACGGCATATCCACCAGCGTGGTTTGTTTCACTGAGGACTCACTAGAAAAGTCATCGTTCCTAAATTCAATTACACCTTGAGATAAAGGCACGACGTCATCGACCTCTTGTTCAAATTTGGTCCAGCTGTTATGAACTCTAGTACAATATTTACATCCACCGCAAGGGAGTTCAGTTAAATCACAACCTGGGAAATAATTTTCACAGGAAGCGTTCACCGGAATTCTTGATAGAGCGTCGGCGTTTGTATGATGGATACCCTTACGATGTTCTACCACCATGTCATATTGACTAAGTTCTTCTAACCATCTAGCAAGTTGGTTTTGAGGTTCCTTGAAATTTAACAACCAGCGTAGACTACTATGATCAGTTCTTAAAATGAATTTTCGACCAAGCAGATAGTGACGGAACTGACGAACAAATCTTACCACGGTGAGTAATTCCAAACGAGTGGTACAATATCTTTTTTGTTGAGGGGACAAAACATAGCTACCATATGCTATTACTTTCTCTTCACCATTTTGAATTTGAAGCAGTTCGCCACCTATAGAATGAGCACTGGCGTCAGTATCAAGGATAAATAAATCAGTTGAATTTGGAAGAGCCAAAACAGGTGGAGAAGTTAATTGTTGTTTTAAATTATCAAATGCTTCTTGTTGGGCAGCTTCCCACTTGAAAGTTTTTTTCCCAGTTATTTCATATAAAGGACGAGCTATCTCGGCGAATTTTTTAATAAAGGAGCAGTGATAATTGACGAGGCCACAAAACCGTTCAACTTCATTTGTATTTGTGGGAACCGGCCAGTTTAATACCACATCAACTGATGAATCTAACATTTTCACTCCTTTTTCACTAATGTTTCAACCAAGAAACTCAATTTCCTTTTGAAAAAATTCACATTTGCTTGGTTTCAGCTTCAGATTGTGTAATCGAAACCTATCAAGCACTTTGCGTATATTTTCCAAGTGGTTATTTTCAGAACTACCCAACAGAACTACATCGTCTATGTACCCAAGGCATATGTCCCAATTTAATCCCTGTAGTACTAGATTTATCACCCTACACCAAGTAAATGGCGAGCCCTGTAACCCAAATGGCATTTTCAAATACTCGAAAATCCCATATTTGGTTAAAAAGGCTGTGATAGGGCGGTCCGAATTTTTCACCAAAACTTGATGATAAGCCAAAAGACAGTCAGCCTTGCCAAACCAAGAATTACCACTCAACGTGTCAAGACAATCGTCGATTCGCGGTAATGGGTAGACTTCTTTTCGAGTTACATCGTTTACACGATGATAATCAATACACCAGCGCATTGAATGTTTGTTATCTGGGTCACGTTTTTTCACTAATACAGGTGCGCTAGCCCATTCAGATGTAGAGGGTTGAATAATTTTTGCTGCCAATAATTTTTTCAAATGGGCTTCCTCTTGATCCACAAAACAAGCAGGTGTTCTGCGCATTGGCTGTTTGATTGGACGAGCACCTTCTATTAGCGGTATAGTGTGTTCGATTTGTTCAAAATTTCCTAAATCAAACTCATCTTTTGCAAAAACATCTTGATATTCAAATAAGAGTTCACCAAGACGAGAAACATATTTGTCTGAAATTAGTTTAGAGGACCGCTCAAATAATTTTTTCAAATGTTCTGGCATTTCAGACGAAACAATTCCTGAATCATCACTGCCGATTTGACTGACAGTAGCAGATTCAAAATTGTCAAAATCACAACATATTTCGGACACTTCATAGGCATCTGCGATATATTTGTTTTTATTTATCAACACTGGTCGATCATCTGAGTTTATAAAACAGACGTGAGGTGTCGTATAACCTTCATGGAGAGTTGGTAATAACACAGATTCTACACTATGAAGCGGTTCAATAACATAATCATTCAATGGCGGATTTATAGAACATTCAAGAAGAACAACTGAGTTGGGAGGAACCAATGTTTCGTGATTCGCAAAAACACGAGCAATTTTTGTGGCAACAGTGTCAGTAGATACAGTCGGAAAAACATGATTACACAAAGTGATCGTATCTGTTAAAATGTCAATTTGAGCTTTATACTTTTTCAGAAAATCCATCCCTAACAGCATATCATCTTCAATTGGAGCTACATAAATGTTTTCTTCAAATTTTAAACTACCAATTGAGATAGAAACTGGCCCTACCAGTTTACCAAACATGTGACTATCACGAGCTGCGGTATTAAAACGTATTGTCTTAATACACTGTGGTGTGGGATTCAGATTATAAAACAGTTTATCCGAGATCAAAGAAACATCAGCCGCAGTATCTATTATAGCATTTATTTGATGTCCAGAAAGTGATATAGGTACTGCGATTGACGAAGTAGATTTCACCTGAGTAATCATGGGCGGTGAGTCCGATTGAAAATCGAGGTCGTTGGAGAGAGAAGGGGCCAGAATCAGACCTCTCGATGATCTGACCCGTTCTCGTTTAACTTTCCAAATTTAACTCGATTGTCCTTGTTAGGTCTATTTGAAGGATTTTTTGTTGGACAATCTTTTTGATAGTGTGGACCATGACAAGTAAAACATTTAATTGTAAATTTTCTTGAAGGTGAGGGCGACCTCGACTGTGGGGACGACTCACGTTTTATAAAAGTTTTTGATGGATTGCTAGCCAAATTGGTGACCAATTTTGTCAACTGATCCAACTGCGACACAACTTTGTCGAGCGTCGTTTCAATGTTCAACGTCCGACTTTTGAGAGCAGCGATATCAGTCGTATCTGTTTTTGTCTTATTACTCTTGTAAGAATCACGTGGATTTATTTCTTTATCACATGACTTATGTGTCACAGCTCGGATATCATATTCGTCATCGCTTTCCTGTTCATTGTCTGAGGAAACACGACGTATGTCTTTTCTTGATTTATGCGGAAAAATAGCTGCATAGTTATGTTGGTGCCACCTGATTCTATTTATGGCTTGTTCCATTGTCTGCGGCATTTCCATAGCTACAGCCACCGCAGCATGTGGATCATTACAGCCCTGACAAAACCTAAGAATGGCTTGCCGAAAAGTAAAATCAGGCGAACAATCTTTGAAAGCACGTGTTGCCAGCGTTAAAACAGTTTCTGCCCACTCCTCTAAGGACTGGTTTGGCTTCTGTCTAGACTGCTGGAACCGTAATTGAGTGGTTTCGGGTAAGTCATGATACCCGAACCGATTTTCCAACGCCTTTAACAAAGCGTTGATTGACATATTAGGGTCACGCTCATTCATTAGAGTGAAATATTCGCTAGCGCACCCAGACAAAGACCAGCAAAGAACTTGTTTTTGTCCTTCAGGATTCCACTGTTGATACTCTGCATATTTTTTGAATTTCAATTGAAAAGGCTGCCAAACCTCAGATCCATCATAACTGAAACCACGGGGCAACCAAGGTGTCCTCCTTTCTCTACCCCAATCGGGACCAGACCTATAGGCTGGCTGAGAAAAAGGTGGAGGCCTAAAATGTGGCGCAGGGGGAGCCGAAGGTCCAAAATAAGGAGGGTACACCACATTTCCATAGGCATCATACAAAGGTTGGCCCATGTGACCTAAGTGAGGCTGGTAACCAGAATTCATCTGGCTTGAAAATCTGGAGTGATCTACCCACCCCAGACTGTGGGATGCAGGTGGGTAACCAGAACTGGGATAAGTTGAACCAGGATAGACAGGTCCACCCTGGCTAGGGAATCCTGAAGGTTGTCCAAAAACATGGCTAGGTGGTGAGGGAGGATAACCAGAGAAAGTCTGGCTAGGATATCTGGATTGCTCTGTAAAACCTTGGGTTTGAGTTACAGAAGGGTAACCAGAATAAGTTGGGTTAGGATACCTAGTAGCATCACCTCCCATACTAGTATTGTATGGATGAGAGGCGGGGGTAAAATTTGCCTGTTGAAGAAGTGAGGGTTGAGTCACAGAGTAAGACTGAGTTGGAAGAGGTGGGGTAAAGGACAGATGAGCAGAACTTGTTGGTAATCCAGTAAAAGTATCACAAGTAGATATAGGTTGGGTCACCTCCGATTGAGTTATTTGAACGGAAGGCGTATCATTAAAATGTGTCTGTAAAGAAGTATTCATCACCCTCACAGTTTCAAGAAGCCTACTGCGCTCATCACTCATGGCGAAAGAATCAAGGTCCTTAGACCAATTAGTGTCTGGTCCCAAGGAACTTCTAACCACAGTACTAGTCCGTGGCTGCACCAAAGTGGTCACAGTTGTTAACTGCGCAATAGGTGACGTTGTAATTGGAACAGTTGCAAGAACGAAAGTCGAATCCGCACAGATCGAAGTTTTCCGGTCCGGCGACTGTATTTTACTTTCGCTAAAACCAAAAGGTGGATCTGTTCCTGTTATATTTTTTGGTCTGACACTTTTATCAACCGTAGCAGGTGGAGTGAGTGCCGAGGCAATTAGCTGATGCTCTGTCATTGGTGGACTAGATGATCCATTACCTAGTGGAACGTTATTATTTACTACCTGTCCCACCAATGGTGTGCTGAGATCGATCATCGCCGATAAACTACGGGTGCCACGAAACAATGCTATTTCATCAAGATCTTGTTTACATGTAAAATAACCCACATCACGACGACGGTTAACAATTTGTGTAGCAGCAAAAGAGCCTATTTGATTTATTTGTGCCAGCTCTTCATAAGAAGCAGAATTTATAAAAACTTTCTTTGACATATTGTTTATACTTTTGTTCACTTTATAATAAAGAAGAGACTTATAACCAAAATCAAAATCAACCAAAAATAAATCTACCAATCTCCTCCCTTTTCTCTGAAAATTGAAGCTAAGTACACTCTATCACAGGATAGAGCGAATGTCAGAATTGTTAAACCTGGGTTAATGAAATCACAATGTTTTAATTAAAAAAAACATTGCGTGTTTGTAGAAATTTTGAAATTTGTCACTTTTAAAATATGTCCGGACGGTTCAACTTCAATTGCGGATCATCGCAGGAACACCGGTTTTATTTTTGTTTAGCGACGGGACACAATTGAAATCGAAAGTAGTGTTAATTGACCTTCATGTTACTGGTCGACTGCATGGAATTAAATTTTATTTTTTGTGAAAATCGAATTTAATTATGCCCAAAAATGAAATTAAATCGACTATGCTAGACTTCAAAGCATCGCAGTACGACGTTTGATTTTCAACGCTCGAAAACAAACTAGAAACACACACGAATCACCATGGTTACGGAAATTCAAATTTCTCAACACGAAAAACACAATTTCTGTCAAAATTTCACAAATCGGCAAGTAACATCGCTTGCAAGTAATTTGTATTAATGTTTAATACCAAAATAACATCAGATTATTAAATAATTAACGAAAAACTGACGTTAAAAAAATTGAAGTGAGAGAAAAGTAAACAAAAATTCATCATGGCGGCTCCTATCTGCATAAACGCACAAGACGATCAAAAAATAATTTTTTTCGCAGCGACGCCAAATGTAGCGAAATTGGCTTTGTATTTATAGATGTTACATGAGATATTTACTACAAGAGTACTTACCGATTGCGTAGAGAAATTGCACAAGTGAAATGCGAAGAGATGAAATGTAAGCGTGTGTTTCAAGCGTTGGAATCTGGAAGAAGTCAAGCTGAATAATGTATCTGTCACAAATTGGCGGGTTATGACGTCACAACTTGCATCTTGGGAACCAGGTGAAAGGTCACGTCTGTCACTTCACATCACTACATACAGTCAAGTTAAGCTGCAGTGTCATGGACACTTTCATTTAGGTTTCTATGGGGGCCCAAATTTTAACTTAGAGCAATGTGAGGACATTTCTTTAAAAAACCTTCTTCTTCAGATCCACCAGTCACAGTTCTTTCAGATTTGGTATATAACATCTTTAGGGGGATCAGATTCAAGTTTGTTCGACTTGAGTCCCTGGCTTAATATTTGGGTTCTCTTTGAGGGGGGGGGGGGGGGGGGGGGGGCAGGCTTGGTTCAAGTTGGTCAAATCCATTTCTTAGTGTTTTTCCATAAAATTTGCTTTTCATTATTTCATTCCTTTGTAGTGTTGATGAACCATGTCTAACTGAATGTGACCCCATATAATTCTTTGAATCACTTTGTCAGGTTAGCGATTAAGGCTCCTTGGAGCGTCTTGTTGTAGATGGAATCCATGTTCAACGGACTTGATGCCACAAATTTCCATCAAAAAACAAAATCGTAATTCTAAGAAATTTCACCAGATATCATGATACCTTGCATAGAATATGGCAACTGTGCTGTCTCTATATAATAATAGTATGCTGTATTAAGGCGATCTTTCTCATTATTTGATTTTAGATGGCATTTTTCAATGCTTTTTCCATCCGATGACGTAGACCAAAAATCAAAACTAATTTACAATGTAAACAAAGGCGTCAGTTTTGGACTTTATGTAACTAATTCTTGCTTATGATGAACAGAATAAACAAGTCGGTGGTTGAAGTTTATCGTGAGTTCAATTTATTGTCAACGATCGATAAATCATTAAATCATTTGATCAAATCAAATCAAAACTCCTACAAATAAAAACAATACAATACTTATATATATATCTATACACAAAATCGAAGCAAAAATATCAACCCTGTCACATCACTTTCCAGCAACAAGTGTGCAATTACCTGAGCTCCAGTCAAGAGTGCACGAGCCGATGAGCTGCAACAGAGTAAGTCCAAGGAGCTTCCTCCACCGAGGAACATCAGCCAATGAACCAAAGACACATACTGTCACTTATTTCACAGAGAGCTCCTTCCAAGACAGTATAAATGGATGAAGAGTACAAGAACAACCTCAGTAAGCTCATTCCAGTGAAGCACAACCATGGATGAAGTCCTGGTTTATATTACTACTGTGCAAACCACAGTAATCTACCAACAAGTGGACATCGGCCAATGTACCACAACAGTGCAAGCTCGATGAGCTCATTCTGGTGGGGCACAACAGTCGATGAGCTCTTGGTGTCCGATAAACAAAGACATTCAGCCAAATATTAATCAAAATATGATAAGAGTTGATCAGGAAAATCTAAATTATCCACCTTGCCCAACATTCCAATAAATTGTAATAGAACAGTATTACTGATCTGATCCAATGGTATGATCTCTCCATGCACACAACACTGAACAACTTGAAGACGAGAGTCTATCAAGGTGTTCAGCAAATGTGTACATGAACAGGTCATATAATTAACAATAACCTTCCAGTAAATCCTATCGCAGACACAAACTCAGTACAAATGACAATAAATAAATTGTTTCAGGTGGATAATAATTCCACTGCTGCATCCGTTAAGTACCAGGGTCACATGACTAGGATCCCCTAATAATAAAATAAACTTGATGGGTGGTTCAATGTTACTTTCAACATACAAAGCTATATCCCAACAATACAAAAATAACATCTGAATTAAATATATTCCCAACTATGTGACCCTGTCATAATGATTCAAAGCAACCATTTCAGTTATAATTCTCAACACAGTACACTACTACTGCACTATTTACCAACTATGAATAGTGAAGTACTGACATTATTTACAATTATAAAAGCAAATATATTATCCACAAGTAATATGGATGCCTACCATCAGTGTGATGAGCTCCATCCCTGTCTCTCTGCCTATCTACACCATGGTACAGCCACAGTACTGATCTTGTAACCTGAATATAATAAATTATAACACTAGAAATCAGCCAAATCAATTATAGATATTAGTTATCATAACTGCACTGTCCCCAGTGGTATGTGCTCAATGCATTCTGCAGAGCAGAAAATATTGAATCACATATCCACTGATGACAATGTAATTTCAAGTATAATTTCCAGCATCAACAGTGCTGATAATAGCCAAAGTGTTCTGAAATGTTACTGGTAAAATATTAACCAAATATTTAATAATTCCAAGTTACAAAAAATAATTTAGTTACGGTAAAAAATATTATAGACTACTGTTTATGTTTAGCATCAGTATGCAAAAACTATTCAAATCCAACACTGGTTGCATGATCAGACCAATGCTCCACACTGTGGGGCATTGAATTGATCAAGCAATCAATGTGGATAAGATTATTAATAAATAAATAATAAATAAATATTATAATAGCCTTATCATAACATGACTGTACCTTGGTTTCAGAAAATTCCTAAGTCCAATCCTGCTCCTTCCTACATATAACAAAGAGGGCTATATGTCTATGACCCCTTTTTTATCCATCATAACAGAGAATATTATACTCAGTAGAATGTTGAACAACACGACACACAAAATACACCTCTAATTGCACTGAAGAAAGCTGAGGGATAAAATTGCAAATTCTTTCTCCAGAAAATAACATGAACAGAGACAGGTGAGCACTTTACCAGATTTGTCCAATAGCATTCCTTGGACAGAAAACATTTCCTACTGTGGAGGAGTTAGTCAGGTTGATTAGTGAACAATTAATCATTGCAAGCAGTTTTGACCTTAATGAACCTGTATACACTTGAGAGTGGTCAGTCACCTGTGACTGGACAAAGTAGAATAATGTTGAGCCAGATGTTCAGCTGCAATAAACTTGAAGTAAACAAAACCCTCAAAGACACTTTTTTTACTTCCAGTCCTAAAATAAACAGTTATAAGGGAAACTATTTTCCCTTGTGAATATTAGTACTTTACCTAAAATAAAACATGAAAATTTGTACTGGCTTAAAACAGTAAAACTTGCTATGTACAGTTGAGATAAAAACATATTGCATCTTCCCTGTTTTAATTCTGTCACATTTATCCCCATGCAGCTCTGCCACTGTGTTTTGAAGAATTTTGATGCCCTAGCTTTGTTCTTGGATATGTGAAGAACATATTTCTCAGGAAATATTATTGTATTATCAGTTTTGGTACAAATATGATAGCAGACTTCCAGGAACCAGTGGGGCCTGCTGTCAACTCTATGAGTTGATTTCATATATTTTTCATGTTCTATAACTTCCAGCCTTCATTTTTATGTATACTTTGTGTATATTTAATTTGAATTTAAGGAATATCACAGATGGGAATTTCAAAATAAACAAAATTTCATTACTTATATAGCACCTTAAAATGACTTGTGAACTATTTCCACACGAATCATGATTAAAATTTCAGTTAATGCATGTTTAAAATTTACTCTTTCAGAATATTTGCAGAAAACTCTGCCATTTAATTCCATATCTTTTACACATTGACATAATTATTTGTTTGGCACAGGGTACAGTGTTACTGTCAGATTCTGCTGATCTGACTGTAAACTACAGGGCACTCATGTCAAACTTCAAATTGTCAACCCCTCCGCCTACAGGAAAACTGTCCCCTACACCCATGAAAACTGCCTCCATCACCCCCTCCCCAGGGAAACTGCCCCCCAGTTCCTGGGAAAACTACCCCCAGCTCCCCTAACAAAATTTTTCAAAAGTGCCATCCTAATAATAATAATGCAGGGTAACAATCTAACCAGAGGAGGGAACCAGTCAAGGATTAAGTAAATCTATTTGACTACAAATTGATATTTAACCCTATCAACCCGGTGAGCATAAATTTTTGCCTAAAAAAAAAATTGGTAGTAGATGAGCAGACAATATAAAGAGCAAAAAATCTGAAGCTCGGCTCGGTAATAATTTAATGCAACAGCTCGACAGAGAGAACCTACCAACAAACCAGGAAGGTTTCACCCATTTCGCTATTGACAGTGTTGACTGAAATGACACGTTCAAGGGTGCCAGTGTTGAAAGGGTTAATAATGATAATAATAAAGTGACCAATGGAAAAGATCAGCCAGTAAAAGTAAAAAAAATCGAACTCAGGACACAGAGCCTGCACTGTAGATTATAGTATTATAGATTATAACTCACTGCATTGCTGTCATAAGTGAAACTGCGCCCACAGAGATGCTTGCTCAGCTACATATCAGACGTGCAATTTGTATGTAAAAGCATACTGTTGACAACCCACTACCAATGCCATAACTTCATCGCTCAGATGAGGCATGTCGGTACTCACACTTTAATTCTAAATGACTACAGTGGACATCAACAGGGGTCAATGCCCCTATGACGTCGCATGCACTTCAGGATGCCATGACGATGATACCAACTTCAACTGTTTCGTGCAGAAAAAATGAAAGAAACTCTTCTTCCCCAGCAATCTTTCATCACATAGCCATCCTACATACACTCTAAAATCAGCATTAATCTAAATCAACTGAGTTGAATGACTATGAACCAACTGGGTTCATCTTCACTTAACCCAGTTGATTTTTAACCCAGCTGATTGTAGAGTGTACCTGAAGCCACTTATATACATAAAAAGACATGCCATAGCATACTACAATGTAACTTAGTATAGTATATATATAGTGCGCATACCACTTAACAGTATAGTATATATATAGTGCATATACCACTTAATGACCCTAGGTGGGGGGAGCCGATGTTTCATACATAAAAAGTTGCTCTGGCAAAAAGCTACTGGTAATGATGCTCGATTCCTGTGTGCTATACAACCTACACTTTTGTGAGTTTTGTTATTTTCCTTGAGTGATGCGGCAAAGGTGTTGGCCATAGATTTATCATCATGGGCGTGCATTTGTGCCATTGGTCCCATCGAGGGGGAGCTATTTGATGTATTAACGTGGCTATTATATACTCAGAGATTATCTCAAGGCCTGATGACCCCATCTGGGTATTTAACGGCCATGCAATCCCATTTCCTGAATTCCTTTCTAGGGTACATCTGTGGTTATAGAATCTCTTTTTCCTTGTGTGGGACCATGAGGAAATCTCTCCATGGGCTATAATCTTATATCTCCATCTAGGTATTTGGGGACTGAAGACAATGGCATTTGGGGATTAGTGGGGACTTTTGGAGGAAAACTTTTGGAGGATACTGGCCCATGCCTTCTACCTCTGCTTCTACTTTCTCTACCACATTACACACCTTCTATCTTTACTTCTAATTTCTAAGCTACAATGTACTATCTGTAATTCCTGCTACTGCTAGGACCTATTAGCCCTTTGCTTGTCACCCACTACTACCACTGCTGACATGACTAGTCTCTTCCATTGATGTTCCTGCGGACAACAATACTATGTTCACAGAATCGGTTAGGAATCCCACTTATGGAATCCCTCTTACGGAAACCCACTTACAGGAATCTCTTTCTCGGATACGTCTGGGATTATAGAATCCCTGTTTCATCATATTAGGGAATGAGGGCCATGAGGAAATCCCCCAGTGAGGTATAATGTACCAGCCCTGATATCCTCATCTGGGTATTGGAGGAACCTATGACATGGTGATATAGTAGTGAGGGATACCTTTTAGAGGATACCTCTTAGAGGATAGTTATGGACCCCTAGAACCTGTTCAGCTTCTTGCTTCTAGACCACCCCATGACATTTATAGCTCCAAGGTCACTACTACTGTGGGATTATGTTTTTTTTTTTTTTGGGGGGGGGGGGGGGGGAATTGCAATTGGCCAAAGGTCAAGGTCACTGTTTATGCAAATAAAAGTTTGGCTTCCATACACTAACATAAGTTTCCTCTTGCATACAAAACTCTAAATTCATATGCAGATTTACTGTCAGGTGTCATTGATTGGAATTGTCTATATAGAACAACTTGCGAAAGGTTAAGGTAGATGTTACTATCAATATAAGTTTTCGTTTTCATACAATAATTTAAGTTTCCCATTGCATACAAAACACACTCAAAGGTAATGCACAGATTGTCTACAAGGTGTCAAAATATTTGGAAACAGCCGAGTATAAGCTCTTTAGCTTGATGCTGAATCCATTTCCTTAATAGTTGTACGCTTTTATTGATTTGTGAAAAAATGTACTTTCATACTTTGGAAATAAATACTGTTTAAACTAAAATATTTGGAGTTTTTAGAGCGCTTGGTGCTTTCGCAGTTTTCGGAGTTAATAGAACAGAAGTCACTGTTACTATAAATAGAATTTGTTCTACCTGCAATAAATTTAGTTTCTATTTGCATACAAAATTCTAACATATAAACAGAGTGTCTCTAAAATGTCAATGAATGGGGTTGCATTTAACTCTTTACCCAAAACTGGCCAGCGTTATTCTCAAAAACTGCCAATTAATTTTCATTATATTTTCATTTTTTGTCTCAAAAACATAGGTTATGACCCCTCTTTGGAACGTTCCAATGAGGGGTCATAACCTATGTTTTTGAGACAAAAAATGAAAAAAATTAGTTGTTCAAGAATTTTGTTTGCAAGTGTCCTCTGCATTTCAGGTTAGGTAAAGGGTTAAGGTCAATAGGCCAGAGATCAAGATTACTGTTACTTTTTGGTTTCAACAAATTGATTCCTATGCTTCCTCTTGCTTTATAAAACTATACTTTCATACACAGATTACCTTTAAGGTGTCATTGTTTGTGATTGTGTCTGGGAACAATAGATCAAAGGTCAAGGTCACTGTTGAAAAAATTGCATTTTTGTTTCCCGATTTTTCAAGACAAATTCAGCCCAAATGATTGACAAAAAAAATATTAAATGACTTTTGGCCTGAATATTTATGTCAAATGGACATTCTAATCTTAAGAATTTATTTATTTTCATGCACTAATTTTTAGCTCAACTTTGACGAAGTCAAATTTGAGCTATTGTCATGGTCCGTCTGTCCGTCTGTCCGTACGTCAACAATTGGCTATGGCTCGGGCTAGAGGTCGTATTTATGAACCGATCTTTACGAAACTTCTTGTGTACCTTTGTTATGACCCTGGGACGGGAACGAGTGTTTTTAGGTGTGGTCCGAAATTCAAGATGGCTGCCAGCGGCCATTTTGTACCGATGATGCAAAAATCAGTTTTTTATACAGAACTTCTGTATGAAAGTTCTGATTTGGATAAAGTTTTGTATAAATGTTTAGTACCATGGGATACATCACATATAATACGGGTTTTTTTCTCGTGCGTAAATTATGCAAATTAGACTGACTTTGATTTATTTAGTGTTACTTTCAGAGCTGTAAGTGCCAAGCTGCAATGGCTCGGGCTAGAGGCCGTATTTATGAACCAATCTTTACGAAACTTCTTGGGTACCTTTGTTATGACCCTGGGACGGGAACGAGTGTTTTTGGGTGTGGTCTGAAATTCAAGATGGCTGCCAGTGGCCATTTTGTACCGATGATGCAAAAATCAGTTTTTTGTACAGAACTTCTGTATGAAAGTTCTGATTTGAATAAAGTTTTGTATAAATGTATAGTACAATGGGATACATCACATATAATACGGGTTTTTTTCTCGTGCGTAAATTATGCAAATTAAACTAACTTTGATTTATTTAGTGTTACTTTCAGAGCTGTAAGTGCCAAGCTGCTATGGCTCGGGCTAGAGGCCGTATTTATGAACCAATCTTTACGAAACTTCTTGGGTACCTTTGTTATGACTGTGGGACGAGAACGAGTGTTTTTGGGTGCAGTCCCAAATTCCAGATGGCTACCAGCAGCCATTTTGTACCGACGATGCCGAAATCTGTTTTTTGTACAGAACTTCCATATGAAAGCTCTGATTTGAATAATTTTTTGTATGAATGTTTAGTACCATGGGATACATTACATATATTACAGGTTTTTTTCTTGTGCGTAAATTATGCAAATTAGGCTAACTTTGATTTATTTAGTGTTACTTTCAGCACTGTGAGTGCAAATCCCAATACGGCTTGGGCTAGAGGCCGTATTTATGAACCGATCTTCACGAAACTTCTTGGGTACATTTGTTATCACTGTGGGATGAGAAGGAGTGTTTTGGGGTCCAGTCTGAAATTCAAGATGGCCGCTAGCAGCCATTTTGTTCAAAATTAAGTGCAATCAGATTTTTGCGCAGAACTTCCAAATGAAAGATCTGATTTGAATAAATTTTTGTATGAATGTTTAGTACCATGGGATACATTACATATAATACAGAGTTTTTCTCGTGAATAAATTATGCAAATTAGGGGTCCGGGTGGGACTTAGAAAATTTTGGACCAAAATCCGGAAATTAGTTTTTTGGTTTTTTATGCGTTTTGGTCAATTTTAAGACAAAAAAAAAAATTTTTTTTTACACTGAAAATTTGGGGTCCGGGTGGGACTTAGAAAATTTTGGACCAAAATCTGGAAATTAGTTTTTTGTGTTTTGATGCATTTTGGTCAATTTTAAGAAGAAGAAGAAAAAATTTTAGCCTGAAAATATTTTGTTTGGGACTGAAAATTTCCACACAAAAATAATAATCTACAATGATTGGTCTTAATCTGTAGTCCATTACAGTCACCTTGTAATTCTTTTATTATTGTTGACTGGGCCAAAACGAATACTAATTCCTGTCATATTCATTATTCAGTTGTCTTTGTCACAGCAAGTACTAATTCCTGTCATATCCAAGTTGAGCTACAGAGTCATTGACTCTTTCATTGATGAACAAAACAGAATTAAATGACTTTTTGGCCTATCTATATAACTATATGATATCTGGATAAAGCAGGCTGTCCGAAGTAATTCTACTTTTATAACTGTTCACCAATTTCAGCAAGTTTGATTTTGATCTATTCTGACATTGTGTCTGATTCTTGGTCCAAATAAGAAATTATCAGAATAATATGTACTTGTTCAATAATTTCTGAACACCATTTCAGAATAAAATGATTTTCATCTACCACATGAAAAGACCATTATTCCCATAGAATTTTATTGTTAGAAAATCGGTTTTCTGGTGGAAGGCTCCTAGGGGTTTTAACTGGAAATGTTGAAAGTGTGTTCATATGTTCTGGCAGGGTGTCTAGATGTGCATAAATGTTTCGGATTTTTGATTCAGCCCCGTGTGGCACCCACTTTTGCCGTTAGAGAATCGGTTTCCGGCAAAATGCTTCTAGGGGTTTTAATTCGAAATATTGAAAGTGTGTTCATATGTTCCAGGATGTCTAGATGTGCATAAAGGTTTTGATTTTTAATTCGGCCCCATGTGGTGTCCGTAACTCCACTTTTGTCGTTAGAGAATTGCTTTCCAGCAAAAGCTCATAGGGATTTTAATTTTAAATGTTGTTCATATGTTCAGGTAGGGTGTCTAGATGTGCATAAAGGTTTCAAATTTTTGATTCGGCCCCATGTGGCACCCATAGCACCACTTTTGTCATTGGAGAATCAGTTTCCTGCAAAAGGCTCCTTCGGGGTTTAAATCGAAATGCTTAAAATGTGCTCATATGTTCAGGTAGGGTCCCACATTGAAAGTGTATTCATATGTTTAGGTCGGGTCTCTAGTGTGCATAAGGGTTTCAGATTTTATATAATACCTTTTCATTTCTGTCTGTATAATGTATTAACCAATAATCAACAATGCAAATGCAGGGATATACTATTATGTGCTTTGCACACAAATGACAGCATCTAGTTGTTTTTCAGCTCACCTTGACAAAGTCAAGCTGAGCTAATCTCATTGCTCTCCGTCAGTCATCTGTCCATCCATCTGTTGTCCATTGTCCATCAGCACCATGTTTTGGTCTTCTCCTCCAAAACCACTAAGCCAATTCAAGTGAAAGTTTGTGTGAGTGATGGTCCTGAAGGGGCATTGCATTTTTCTTCAAATCAACATGCCCAACCCCATAGGGAGGGGGTGGGGGAAAATGCTCCAAAATATTTTTAAAATCTTCTCATGAACCAGTGGGTGCAATGACTTGATATTTGTTATTGAGCTTCCTTTTGAGGTGTAGAATCAAGTTTGTTCAAACGAAGTTTGTGAAGCAATATTTGGCTTTGTAATGGGAGGGGTAAGATTTTTGGTCCCACCCAAAATTTCTATTTTCTGAACCAATGTCCTGATTTGAACCAAATTTGGTATGTGGTATTATTGGGTCATACGTACTTGATTCGTGCAAAAAAAAAAAAAAATTCCCTCATCCTCTTGGGAACCCCATGAGCCAAAAATAGAAATATTTTCAAATGCCCATATTTCCCAAACCACGTGGAACAGAGAGCTGATATTTGGTTTCAAGCATCCTGAGGACCAGTAGAATTGATTGGTAAAAGAAAATTGCCATCGGTTATGTTAGGGTGTTCTCTAGAAGGCATCAAAAATATGCTGCGTCAGCATATTTGCAAAAATTTAAAATATCTTTTCTCCAGAACCAATGGTCAGAATCTTTTGATATTTGGTATGCAGCATTCATAGGGGGGCAGATATACATTTGTTAAAATAAAGCCCATTGGTTCATATTTTGGCTCAATACAGAATTTTAACTTAGGGCAATATGGGGAATATTCTTTAAAAATCTTCTTCTTCAGAACCACCAGTCAGAATCTTTTAATGTTTGGTATACATCATTGTTATGAGGATTAGATTCAAGATTGTTCAAACCAAGTCCCTAGGTTAATATTTGGGCTTCCTGTGGAAGTCCAAATTTTAACTTAGTTCAATATGGGAGATAATTTTAAAAAATTTTCTTCCGATCCACCAGTCAGAATTCGTTCATATTTGGTATACAACATCTTTAGGGGGAGTCAGATGCAAGTTTGTTCAAATCGGGTCCCTAAGTATATATTTGGCCTTGCTATGGTAGCCCAAATTTTAACTTAGTGCAATATGAGGAAATTTCTTTAAAAATAAAAATCTTCTCCTTCAGATCCACCAGTCAGAATGCTTTCATATTTGGTATTCAACATTTTTTTTGCGGGGGAGGGGGGGTCAGATTCAAGTTTGTTCAATTCAAGTACCTGGGTTAATATTTGGGCTCCATGTGGGAACCTGAAATTTAATTTAGTACAATATGAGCATATTTCTTCAAAAATCTTCTTCAGATTCACCTATCAGAATCATTTCATATTTGGTTGACAACATCTCTAGGGGAGTCAGATTCAAGTTTGTTCAAATTGGTTCTCTGGGTTAATATTTGGGCTCCCTATGGTAGCCCGAATTTTAACTTAGTACAATATGAGGAAATTTCTTTAAAAATCTTCTTCTTCAGATCCACTAGTCAGAATGTTTTCATATTTGGTATACAACATATCTAGAGGGGGTGTGGCGGTTGTTCAAATCGGGTCCATAGGTTAATATTTGGGCTCGGTATGGTAGCCCAAATTTTAACTTAATTAGTGCAATATGAAGAAATTTCTTTAAAATTTTTCTTCTTCAGATCCAACTGTCAGAATGCTTTCATGTTTGGTATACAACATCTCTAGTGAGGTCAGATTCAACTTTGTTCAAATCGAGAGCCTAGGTTAATATTTGGGCTCCCTATGGAAGCCAGAATTGGCCATGTAGCTGAAGAATTAGAAATTTCGTATTCAGTACCCTCTAGAGGTGTGCAACTAAGATTAATCCACATAGATTGTATCAAGGGGCTTCATAGGGGAGCTCCACATTTTACATTATGATCAACTGAAGAAAAGGCATGATGCTCGGAATATTTTTGTCACTCCTGAGGGGCTCAAGGATTGACAGTGTATCCTATGGAGATGGATTGCTTAATGTAGACTCATTCTTGGACTCTGTTTATATTGTTTTCTGTTCAAGATGAGTGCTTCAGGTCATGTGGGACCTCTTGTTTTATGCACATCATCGCACCTTTCACTTCTCGTCCACACCATCACTAAATTTATGCACACCATGACTTGCTTCCATGGTAAATTAGAGAGATACATACAATAAAGTCATAGAAAGGAAATTGGGGGATATTGAGACACCAAGCACTCAACCCAGGATTAAAAACATTGAATGAGTGTGGATTGAATCCTCGTGATAATATCGAGTCTTGAGGCATTTTAAGACTCCACATTCTCAGTATGAGAGGTGTTGTCTGTGGGGGGGGGGGGGGGGGGGGGGGGGGGGGGGGGAGTCACATTTTTTAAGAATGAATGGACAGTTGGGTAAGTAGGAAAGTGTGACAGAACTGTAACCTTTGAACAGAAACCCTGGTTTGGTATTAGCCGATTGCTCATCCAGCCCTTCTGCATCAGCTGGTTGGGACAGTTTTATATCAGTTTTTATATTTTACAGGAAAAAAAATTGATAGCTTCTGAAGATATGACTGTTGATTTAAAACAAACCACAGTGGAAGTGCATGTATCTCCTGCCGAAGATGAATCAGTTACAAAAGAAATAGTGGATAGTGAAGCCAGAGAATCTGTAATTCCCATTGATGTTTCATCAGAGACTGGCATAATTGAAAACAAACTTACTGATTCCCTCACAGTTTTACCAGAAACAGACAGTAATACAAATAAGTCAGTTAATCAATCAAACGGTGGCAGCAGTATATCAATTACTCGATCAGACAGTGGTGGTAGTAGATCAGTCACTCGATCAGACAGTGGTAGTAGTAGGTCTGTCGCTCGCTCTGACAGTGACAGTAGCAGATCAGTCACTCGATCTAACAGTGCTAGCGGCGATGAGCCTGTGAAAAAAAATGACAATGATTTGACGAAACATCCCAATATATTTATGCAGCTTGATCCAACAGTGCAACCAGCTAGAAGTGAGTTAGCTTTTAACTAACTATTGTAGAGCTACAGTTTATTTTGGATGGGAGAACAACATGTTAGTGCATCATTGCATTTGCTGAACAAATAATGCTATGTGATATACTGTTGGGAAAGCAGGCACGTAACCAGGGTCCGTCTTTTGGGGGGGCACCAAAAACATAAATAATTCTTCACACTTTAAAACATTTTTATTAAGTCAGTCATCGTACAGTACAGGTCGAAATAAGGTGTAGAATAACCACTATAAACTATGCATCTTTCTTTAACTACACGAAAACATAGGTTATGACCTCCTCGGAACGAGCTCGATGAGCTCGTTCCAAAGAGGGGTCATAACCTATGTTTTTGAGACAAAAAATGAAAAAATAATAAAAATTAATTGGCGATTTTTGTGAATAGCGCTGGCTGGCTGGCTTTGGTCATTATGTTGGGTAAAGGGTTAAAGTCAATATTAATTGTGTGTATGGGCAGATTGGCTGCTATAGCTAACTATGCTTTCATCAGAACAGTGTCAATGTCCAAACTCTCCGAATACATTTCAACAAATGGTGCTATTGTCGCTTCATAGTCTAAAAAGGGACGTGATGAAAACCTCAGAAGTGAATCGACACCTTTCATTACAGTCAAACTGCTGGGCAAAAATTGTTGTTCAAGTTCTACTTTGAATTTGTCTAATAACTGAATAAACGTGTCAATTCGTAGATGTTCTGAAACATTTTCTGGCTGATCTCTTTGGCCAGTTATACAATACATTATACTTATTATACCAGACATCAAAAAACAACATAAGCATTATAGGTGTAACAGATCCCCATCAGCCAGCTGGATTAAATTTGTTATCAATGACCTTAATTAATTGCATACTGAATCGACAACAAGTGTACAAAATTGTATGCATAACTTTATCCCTCTGGGCCAGCTGGATTAAGTAATGTTATCAGTGACATTAATTCATTGGCATAACATAATAAACTCGACTGACAATAGTTAACTTAATATGGTACCGGTACATCTGAACTTCATAAATTAAATTTTTATTTTAGAAAAATTTGGGGCATGTGCCCCCCCCCCCCTGTGCCTCCCCTCCCCTGGTTACGTCCTTGCGGGAAAGGCTCTTAGATCCATCTCCAGCTGTGTACAGTATAACAGCAAATGTGTGATCTGTTCAGTGCAAAAAGCTCAACAAATAGCAGGCAAATTCTTGGCTAATCAATATGAACTCAAAGCTGAAAAAGTTGAGAACACATGGAAGCGGAAAAAGATTATATTTAGTAGCTAATCTGACTGAGTCTATCTAACATAAACTCTTACGTTGCATTTTAGTTCCTTCTTCAAAACCAACCAACTCAACCAAACCTGGAACACAAATATCTTTGGGAGATATCTTTCCAAGTTTGTTGGATAGAAGTTGCTATTCTCGATGGGCTTGGAGCAGTGCCCAAAAGCCTGTAATGTTTAAAAAATCTTCTCGTTAACCACTGGTCGCTTTGAAATATGTATGAAACTTCCTTTGGTGCTCAAAATTCAATTTTGATCAAAGAAGGTTCCTTAGGCAATATTTGGGCTCGTGCTGGGAGGAACAAAATGTTTTGCTGTCACCTAAAATTTCTATTTTCCAAACCGGTTGGCCAATTTGAAACAAATTTGGCATGCGGTAGTATTGGGGTCAAATACTTGATCTATGATGGAAAAAACACAGCTGCTAAAAATTTAAAAAAAAAATCAAACGCCCATATTTCCAAAACTGCGTGGAACCAAATATTGTTATTTGAAACGTCCTCAGGACCAATGGAAATGAATGTCCTTAGGACCAATGGAAACGAATGAGAAAAAAGCATTGCAAAGGTGATGAAATGAAAAAATGTTGAGTCACCACTTTAAAATTAAAAAAAAAATCTCTTGCGAAACTACCAATCATAAACCTTTGATATGTGGTATACAGCATCTTTAGAGTGATCCAATTCAAGTTTGATCAAATCAAGTCCCTAGGTTCTTATTGGGCTCCATAACTTGGTGAAATATCAGGAAACTACATTAGAAATCTTCTTCTTCGGATCCACTAGTGAGATTCTTTAGACTTTTAATAGTATTCAGCATCTTTAGTGTTGGTAGTAGGGGAGTTAGATTCAAGTGTGTTCAATCAAGCACCTCGGTATATTTGAGCTCCCGATGTGATCTCGAATTTGAACTTTGTGCATATGAGGAATATTCTTTAAAAACCATCTTTTTCAGAGCTACCAGTAAAAATCTGCTGATATTTAGTATACAGCATGCTTATAGGGGTCAGATTCAATTTGGGTCAAACTAAGTTATGGGCTCATATTTGGGATCCCTATGGGAGCCGAGATTTTAACTTCATTCAGTATGAGGAATATTCTTTAAAGATCTTCTCCTTCAAATCCACTTGTCAAAATATTTTGATATCTACTATACAGCATCCTTAGGGTGGGGGCAGATTCAAGTTTGTTTGAATCAAACCCATGGGTTCATATTTGGACTTCCTGTGGAGCCCATATTTTAACTTAGAGCAAAATGATGAATATTCTTCAAAGCTCTATCTCATCAGATCAATCAGGCAGGTTCTTTTGATATTTGGTACGAAAACAAATTTTCTTTCTTAAAAATATTCCGTTTTCATTAACTGGTAGAGTGCTAAATTTTTTCTCATCCTCAAGATTTGTTCACACATTTTTGTCAATTAATAGGAGAGTGCCTATAAATTGTAACAATGCAAATCAATGGAGATGAAGTAATTTTACCTCCAAGATAATATGAAGGACATCCACAGAATATGAAGCCTTTAGATTTAAGTACCTGTAGAGTTCAGAATAAAGCCCAAATATGGTCTTCTAGCACTCTACCAGTTAATAATTACATCTGGTTGTGAGGTTGTAAGAACACACACCCAGAAAGCCTTAATTTGTAAACAAAAATGTCTCAGTCATATCCTTGTTGACTGCCATTCACTCCATTTCTGCACACAGCTGGTGGCTTTCAGGAGCCCTGAATATATCATCCAATTTCAACCCCAAATTCTCACTTACCTAGGAGATCTATTCATAGGGAAGCTCTTTCAACAAAATTTTAAGCCAAACATAGGATGGGGAGAGTGGTCGATGGAAAAGAGACATCCTATTTTAGAGCATTTGGTGAGAATCACTGCAATACACATAAGTGTACAAGGTGACTTTTTTTTTTTGCCTCCGTTTTTCTGATCCCTTTACACTAATACTCTTATCAGCTCACCTGACTGAAAATCAGGGTGAGCTTAGTGATCACTCTTCGTCCGCCATCCATGAACATGGTGATTGTGACTTCTCCTCCAAAACTGCTGAACCAATTGAAGTGAAATTTGAGATGCTTGTTTGTTATGACATCTCATTTTGATTTTGTTCAAATCAAGTTGCCCCACCCCTGGGTAAGGCCATGCCCAAAAAGTGTGCCTAAATCTTAAAAAGTCTTCCTTCTCAGGAACCAGCTGTAGCAGAGACTTGATATTTGGTGTGCAGCTTCCTTTCGAGGTGTAGACTCAGATTTGTTCAAGAGAAGCTCAAGGGGCTATATGCCATCATTATGGAAGGGGCAAGAATTTTGGCCACGCCCAAAATTTAGATTTTTCAAACCGAGAGGCTGATTTGGACCAAATTTGATATGGGAAGTGCAGGAGCTAAAAATAGAAAAATTTAAAATGCCCATATCTCCAAAACTACACTGCACTGAGAATTTTTATTTGGTGTGAAGCTTCCTTAGGACCAGCACAAAGGATTGGTTAAAAAAAAAATTACCATCGGTTTTATCATAGGGTACTTTTCCGGGACTTTGAAAAAGTGCTAGCATTTTTTAACACTGTGGGCAATGGGAAAACATTAAAGAATCTTCTTCTCCCAAACCACTGCTCCAAAAGCTTTCATAGTTCACATATAACATCATTGGAAAATTGATTCACATGTTTGTTGAAATCAATTCCCTGCATCCATATTTGGGCTCTGTACAGGAGCCCAAATGTTCAATTTAGTGCAATATGAGGAATATTCTTTAAAAATCTTCTCTTCTTCTTCAGATCCACCAACCAGAATGTTTTGATATTTTGTATGCAGCATCCTTAGGGGGGTGAGATTCAAGATTGTTCAAGCCAAGTCCCTGGGTTCATATTTGGGCTCCCTGTGGGAGCCCGAATTATAACTTAGTTCAATATGAGGAATATTCTTCAAAAATCTTCTTCTTCACATCCACCAGTCATAATCTTTTGATATTTCGTATACAGTATCCTTAGGGAGGTAAGATATAAGTTTGTTAAAGCCAAGTCCCTGGGTACATATTTGGACTTCCTGTGGGAGCCCGAATTGTATCAAAATTCTTTTTTCCAAAATGAGAGGCCAGTTGAACCAAATTTGATATGAGGGCTTATTGGGTCATAAGTACCTAATTTATGCATAAAAAAAAATTTCCTTTCATTCTATGGGAACCGCAGGAGCTAAAAATAGAAAAAATTTAAAACGCTCATATTTCCAAAACTACACAGCACTGAGAATTTTTATTTTGTGTGAAGCTTCTTTAGGAACAGCAGAAAGGAATTAGTCAAAAAAAAATTGCCATTGGTTTTGTTTGTTAAAGCCAAGTCCCTGGGTACATATTTGGACTTCCTTTGGGAACCCGAATTGTACCAAAATTTCTATTTTCCAAACTGAGAGGCCAGTTTGAACCAAATTTGATATGAGGGCTTATTGGGTCATAAGTACCTAATTTATGCAAAAAAAAGAAAAATTTCCCGTCGCCCCATAGGAACCGCAGGAGCTAAAAATAGAAAAAAATTTAAAATGCTCATATCTCCAAAACTACACAGCACTGAAAATTTTTATTTTTGTGTGAAGCTTCCTTAGGAACAGCAGAAAGGAATTAGTAAAAAAAAAATTGCCATTGGTTTTATCATAGGGCACTTTTCCAGGACTTTGAAAGAATGCTGAGTCATCATTTTTTAACACTGTGAGTAATGGGAAAAACATTAAAAAATCTTTTTCTCCCAAACCACTGCTCCAAAGGCTTTCATATTTAACATATAACATCTTTGGAAGATTCATTCACATGTTTGTTGAAACCAAATTCCTGGGTTCATATTTGGGCTCTCTATGAGGAATATTCTTTAAAAACCTTCTTCTTCCGATCCACCAATGACAATCTTTTGATATTTGGTATGCAACATCCTTAGGGGGGGTGAGATTCAAGTTTGTTTAAGCCAAGTCCCTGGGTTCGTACTTGGGCTCCCTGTGGGAGCCCGAATTATAACTTAGTTCAATATGAGGAATATTCTTTAAAAATATTTTTCTTTAGATCCAGTAGTCAGAATCTTTTGATATTTGGATTACAGCATCCTTAGGGACGTGAGATTCAAGTTTGTTCAAGCCAAGTCCTTGAGTTGATATTTGGGCTCCCTGTGGGAGCCCGAATTATAACTTAATTCAATATGAGGAATATTCTTTAAAAATCTTTTTTTTTCAGATCCACTGGTCAGAATCTTTTGATATTTGGTATAAGCTTTTCTTAGGAGGTGCAGATGCAACTTCCCTGGGTTGATATTTTGGCTACCATGTCAGGTGAGCACCCGCAGGCCCCCTGGGTGCCTCTTGTTTTTCTTTTGCTTCCTCTCTCTAACACACTTTTATTTCCTTCATGACAACTTGATCCATGTGAGCATTTTGCGCTCACTTAAGCCTCTGCTTTTGCTTTTAGCTTCCCATCCATTCAAGGAACATTGTTTTTGGCTACGATGCAGTGAAAGAAAGATGTTCAGAAAGTTACCATAAAGTGAGATTTAACATCACCAGCTACGCGCTTCTTCTTTGACTAAAATTGAAAATATGGCGACAATAAGCTGAGGCATTGTTTTCCACATTGACATTTTTGGGCACATATTAAGAGTAATGAGTTTGTGCACCCCCTCCGGATAATTTCAATCCAGATGGCAATCATGGTAACTTGAAAGAGAAATGAAAGATTCATGTGACTGCATTTGACTCGTGACCTCCCCCCACCCCCTCTCCCTAACCCAAACTATCCTGCTTCTCTGGTGGTAGTGGTGGTTGTATTATGGTGTAAAAATATATTGGCAAATATGCTCTCAGCATAAACTCTCTCCCTCTCTCTCTCTCTCTCTCTATCTCTATCGGGTTATTCACTTCGACCATTTCTGGAAAAATGTTGGGAAGGTACATGCTCTTTTGCACCCTACAACCACATGTTCCTATGTCCCTATCCACATTTGTCGTTTGTTTTAACCACCTGGTGTAGTCTATTTATTCCTTGATAATCAAAGTGATTTATGCTGAAGAAATCTTGAAGATTAATTCATCTGCTGTTAACTTAAAAACTTGTTTGCTTTTTAGCTCACCTGACTGAAATCAGGATGAACTATAGTGATCACTCACCGTCGGTCGTCTGTGAACATGGTGTTTGCACATGCCCCTCCTAAACCGCTGAACGAATTTTAGTTATATTTAAGGTGGTTGCTTGTTCTGACATCACATTTTGTTTTTTTTTTTCAAATCAACTTAGGGAGGGGGTGGAGGAAAATCCACCAACATTCTTTAAAACTCTTCTCATCAACCAGTGGATACAATGACTTGATATTTGGTATGGAGCTTCCTTTTGAGATGTAGAATCATATTTGTTCAAACGAAGATCGTGGATCAATATTTGTCTTTGTAATGGGAGGGGCAAGATTTTTGGCCCTGCCCCAAATTTCTATTTTCTGAACCAATGGTCCGATTTGAACCAAATTTGAATTGTGGTATTATTGAGTCATAAGTACTTGATTCATGCAAAAAAAAATTTTCTGTGTCCCTGTGGGAAGCCCAGTAGCTAAAAATAGAAATATTTTCAAATGCCCATATTTCCCAAACCACATGGAACAGAGAACTGTCATTTGGTATGTAGCATCCTTAGGACCAGTAGAATTGAATGGTGAAAAAAACAAATTGCTATCGGTTGTGTCAGGGTGTTCTATAGGAGGTATAAAAAAAATCCAGAGTCAGCATATTTGCAAAAATTATAAAAACAAATTTCACCACAACCACTGATCAGAATCTTTTGATATTTGGTATACAGCATCCATATTGGGGTCAGATACAATTGTGTTAACATGAAGCCTCATGTTTCATATTTGGGCTCAATACAGGAGCCCAAAGTTTTAACTTAGGGCAATATGGGGAATGATCTTTAAAAATCTTCTTCTTCAGCTGCAACACTCAGAATGCTTTGATATTTGGTATGTAACATCTTTATGAGGGTCAGAATCAAGTTTGTTCAAATCGATTGCCTGGGTTAATATTTGGGCTCCCAATGGGATCCCGAATTTTAACTTAATGCAATATGAGTGAATTTCTTTGAAAATTTGTTTCAGATCCACCAGTCAGAATGCTTTCATATTTGGTATACAACATCTGTAGGGGGTGATTGGACAACTGTGACGGCTACAGGGCCCCGAAGCTCGAGAACCTTTAGCACAGTCTACAGGTCATATTTATGAAGGGATTTCATTGTAACTTAGTAGGATGACTCCAAATAATGTCTAGATGAGAACGTCCCACTTTGAGCATGACCAGTCAGCCTTGATGGGTGCCCCAGCCCAAAAACTGTTAGCATAGACTAAAAAGGTCATATTTATGGAAGGATTTCATTGTAACCTGTTAGGTTGACTCCATATAATGCCTAAATGATGACATCCCCTTTTGGTCATGATTGGTCAGCTGTGATGGCTACAGGTGCCCGAAGCCCGAAAACCTTGAGCACAGTCTATAGGTCATATTTATAAAGGGATTTCAGTGTAACTTCATAGGACCACTCCAGATGATGCCCAGATGAGATTGTCCCCTTTGGTTGCGATCATTCAACAATGATGGCTGCCCGAGCTCAAAAACCTTTAGCACCATCTACAGGTCATATTTATGAAGGGATTTCATTGTAACTTGGTGGGTTGACTTCATATAATGTCTAGGTGAGAACATCCTCTTTTGGACACGATTGGGGAACTATGACAGCTACAGGGGCCCGCAGCCCGAAAACCTTTAGAACAGTCTACAGGTCATAATTATGAAGGGATTTCATTGTAGCTTGGTAGGATGACTCCAAATAATGTCTAGATGAGAACATCCCCTTTTCGTCGTGATCATTCAGCCTTTACAGCTGCCCGAGCCCAAAGACCTTTAGCATAGTCTATAGGTCGTATTTATGGAAGGATTTCATTGTAACATGTTAGGTTGACTCCATATAATGCCTTGATAATGACATCCCCTTTTGGTCATGATTGGTCAACTATGATGGCTACAGGTGCCCAAAGCCCGAAAATCTTGAGCACAGTCTACAGGTCATATTTATGAAGGGATTTCATTGTAACTTGGTAGGTTTGACTTCATATAATGTCTAGATGAGAACGTCCCCTTTTGGACACGATTGGGCAACTGTGACAGCTACAGAGGCCCGAAGCCAGAAAACCTTTTGAACAGTCTACAGGTCATAATTATGAAGGGATTTCATTGTAGCTTGGTAGGATGACTACAAATAATGTCTAGATGAGAATGTCCCCTTTTGGTCGCGATCATTCAGCCTTGATGGCTGCCCAAGCTCAAAACCCTTTAGCATAGTCTGTAGGTCGTATTTATGGAAGGATTCCATTGTAACTTGTTAGGTTGACACCATATAATGCCTAGATGATGACATCCCCTTTTGGTCGTGATTGGTCAACTGTGATGGCTACAGGTGCCCAAAGCCCGAAAATCTTGAGCACAGTCTACAGGTCATATTTATGAAGGGATTTCATTGTAACTTCGTAGGATCACTCCAAATGATACGCAGATGAGATTGACCCCTTTTGGTTGCGACCATTCAACCATGATGGCTGCCTGAGCCAAAAGACCGAAAACCTTTAGCACAGTCTTCAGTTCATATTTATGAAGGAATTTCATTGTAACTTGGTAGGTTGACTTCATATAATGTCTAGATGAGAACAGCCCCTTTTGGACACCATTAGGCAACTGTGACGGCTACAGGGGCCTGAAGCCTGAAAACCTTTAGCACAGTCTACAGGTGATATTTATGAAGGGATTTCATTGTACCTTGGTAGGATGACTCCAAATAATGTCTAGATGAGAATGTCCCCTTTTGGTCGCGATCATTCAGCCTTGATGGCTGCCCGAGCCCAAAACCCCAAAACCTTTAGCATAGTCTATAGGTCATATTTATGGAAGGATTTCATTGTAACCTGTTAGTTTGACTCCATATAATGCCTAGATGATGACATCCCCTTTTGGTCGTGATGGTCAACTGTGACAGCTTCAGGGGCCCGAAGCCCGAAAACCTTGAGCACAGTCTACAGGTCATATTTATGAAGGGATTTCATTGTAACTTCGTAGGATCACTCCAGATGAGAATGTCCCCTTTTGGTTGCGATCATTCAACCATGATGGCTGCCCGAGCCCAAAGCCCAAAAACCTTTACCACAGTCTACAGGTCATATTTATGAAGGGATTTCATTGTAACTTGGTAGGCTGACTTCATATAATGTCTAGATGAGAACGTCCCCTTTGGATGCAATTGGGCAACTGACGGCTACAGGGGCCTGAAGCCCAAAAACCTGCACAGTCTACAGGCCATATTTATGAAGGGATTTCAATGTAACTTGATAGGATGACTCGTTTTGGAATAATTTCACTGTAACTTGGTAACTTTCGTTGATATACATTAACTGTGAGGGTCTCATACATTAACTGTGAGGTCATATTAACCCACCCCTCAGCTCTTTAGTACAGTGTACACCTCATATTATTTTTATCAAAAACATAGTATACAGGGAACAGAAATGAACATATTCCCAATTATCACAATTCTTGTCTTATTTCATAATCCTTTCATAAACATTGAACATTATCCGTTTCATCAAACACAACACACAAGTTAAGCTACATTGTCATTAACACTTTCATTGTTCAACTCAACATGCCCAGCCCCATAGGGAGGGAGTGGGGGGAAATGCTCCAAAATATTTTTAAAATCTTCTTCTCAAGAACCAGTGTGTACAATGACTTGATATTTGCTATGGAGCTTCCATATGAGGTGTGGAATCAAGTTTGTTCAAACGAAGTTCGTGAAGTAATATTTGGCTTTGTAATAGGAGGGGTAAGATTTTTGGCCCCACCCAAGATTTCTATTTTCTGAACTGATGGTCCGGTATGAACCAAATTTGGTATGTGGTATTATTGGGTCATAAGTACTTGACCCATGCAAAAAAAAAAAATATTCCCGCATCCCCTTTGGAAACCTGGGAGCTAAAAATAGAAATGTTTTCAAATGCCCATATTTCCCAAACCACACGGAACAGAGAGCTGTTATTTAGTATGAAGTATCCTTAGGACGAGTTGAATTGAATGGTAAAAAAATTGCCATCGGTTGTGTTAGGGTGTTCTGTAATGGGCATCGAAAAAATGCTGAGTCAGCATATTTGCAAAAATTTAAAAAAATCTTTTCTCCAGAACCAATCATCAGAATCTTTTGATATTTGGTATACAACATTCATATGGGGGGTCAGATAAAAGTTTGTTGAAATAAAGCTCATAGGTTCATATTTGGGCTCTCTACAGGAGCCCGAAGTTTTAACATAGGGTAATATGGGGAATATTCTTTAAAAATTTTCTTCTTCAGAACCACCAGTCAGAATTTTTAATGTTTGGTATACATCATTGTCATGAGGGTCAGATTCAAGATTGTTCAAACCAAGTCCCTAGGTTAATATTTGGGCTTCCTGCGTAAGCCCAAATTTTATCTTTGTTCAATATGGAGGTTAATTTAAAGAAATCTTCTTCTCCAGATCCACCAGTCAGAATGCTTTGATATTTGGTATGCATCATGTCAAAGGGGGGCAGATTCAAGTTTGTTCAAAGCAGATCCCTAGGTATATATTTGGGCTCACTATGGTAGCCCAAATTTTTACTTAGTGCAATATGAGGAAATTTCTTTAAAAATCTTCTTCAGATCCACCAGTCGGAATACTTTCATATTTGGTATACAACATCTCTAGGGGGGTCAGATTCCAGGTTGTTCAATTCGAGTGCCTAGGTTAATATTTGGGCTCCATATGGGAACATGAAATTTAACTTAGTACAATATGAGGGAATTTCTTCAAAAATCTTCTTCTTCAGATCCACTCATCAGAATGCTTTCACATGTGGTATACAACATCTCTAGGGGGGTCAGATTCAAGTTTGTTCAAATCGGATCCATAGGTTAATATTTGGGCTCGCTATGGTAGCCTAAATTTGAACTTTGTGCAATTTGAAGAAATGTCTTTACAATTTCTCTTCTTCAGATCCAACTGTCAGAATGCTTTCCTATTTGGTACACAACATCTCTAGGGAAGTCAGATTCAACTGTGTTCAAATCAAGAGCCTGGGTTAATATTTGGACTCTCTATGGGAGCCGGAATTGACCATTTTGCTGAAGAATTAAAAATTTTGTATTCAGTACCCTCTAGAGGTGTGTAACTAAGGTTAATCCACATAGGTTGTATCAAGGGGCTTCATAGGGGAGCTGTACATTTTACTTTATGATCAACTGAAGAAAAGGCATGATGCCCAGATTATTTTGTTACTCCTGAGGGACTCAAGGATTGACAATGTAGCCTATGGAGATGGCTTGCTTAATGTAGACTCATTCTTGGACTCTGTTTAAATTATGTTCTGTTCAAGATGAGCGCTTCAGGCCCCGTGGGGCCTCTTGTTTTCTTGTAACATCATTTTTATGTTCATTCTGTATTTTCCTCAACAGCTGAAGCACAGAAAGCACAGAACATAGATTCTACAGATGATGTAAGAAATTAATTTTATTCATTTCGTAACCCATACAACCAAGTTCAGAAATACGTTTTAGACAATCCTCTTAACACCTCACATTTTTCGACCTTATATATATTGTGATCATCGTAATTAAAAAAAGTATCTTCAAATGTTCTCCCGTGATGAAATTTGAAGAGTTCCAGTAGATCAATGTAATATTTCATTTTTCTTCTTTGACCATTGAGGACCTAATTCAACCTTTGATAAATATTGTGGTTAAGAAGAGATGCTCAACCTGCATCCATAAACAGGTCTTCCATACAGTGATGATACGACACTACTCTAGTCAAGTCATAACTGCCGAGAAATCTGTGCCAAGCATCTGCACTCAAAACTAATACTTAGGAGCAACTTGTCATACTTTACCCAGGCACGTGAGAGTTAATCATATTGGCTGATGACCTTTTGGTTCATGGGATTGTGATGGGACAAATACAAAAACGTTAACACTATAATCAGCAGACGAGGTGGCAAAAACACCTTTGTGAATATAAAAGGGACAATAAGCCGCGGTTTGGAAAAAGAGAAAAATAAATTGACCATTAAAGAAAACCATACTTTCCGTTGTGCAAAAGTATCCCATCGTTAATAAAATAAATGGCCTTGACAGTAAGAATTATGGGATATTTGAAAAAAGGCTGCCAGTTTTTTTCGAATATCCAATAAATAATCGCCTTCAAGTTAATTTCTTCTCGCAAATGGGACGCTTTCACAGGAATACAATAGATCGTTTTCCGTCTAGAATCTTCTTCGGTTTTGTGGGGGCACATACATCAGAAGGTGTTTTCCAAGTGGTAGCACACCTATAGTAAATAGATGGTAATTTTTAAGTATCAGAGCTGAAGTTCTTTATTTTTTTGTAAAATTAACGAAAAACTGGGGGAATTCCGAGGGAAATTGAGGGTCTTTCCTTTGTATTATTTTCATATTTGAGCTTAGCGTATCTGGGACATCAATCCCGTTGCGCGAAACTGTTACTTTGTCAAACACGAAGTTATCAACAATTTCATCTTTTGAAAGATTCCCATGTACTGAATAAAGCCAAATAATAGGTTTTTTTTTAAAAAAATAGGGAACAGGGACTTTCAGGTAACTTCAATCAATAATCAGACAACTTCACTTCTGGAACAGTGTCAAAGTTAACCCCTGAGTAAGCGGTTTCTCTTTAAAATATAACACATAAGGAATTCCGGATAAACTTAACACGGGTTAGCGATAGCTTGAATGGAAACTGTCCATTGCTATTTTTGGATTCCTTGTTCTTAATTCCGTGTTTGTGTGGTGTTGATTCAAATATGAGATGTTTAGTTTTTTATATCTGTGAAATTAACGAAGACTATCAAACTAAGCTCTAGTTACCAGTTATCCTTTTAAAGATCAAACAAAAAATACACCACAGCCATCGAAATCATGGTTAAACCTGCACGTAACATAGACAGGTGTAACTGAAATGAAAACTGGCAAATGTTGATACATGCACAAAAAGTGGAAAGTTATGATGAAGGTTGTCATCACTATCCGTAACCTTCTTATTAGATATGAGTTTCTTTCCTAAAATTTTCCATTATCAAGCTCGACTGATATGACTTTAAACTCGACTGATATGAGGCCGATCTCGGCTGATTGGAATTAGGCTAGAGTTGTTACCCTTGATGCCCTTACTATGCGCAATCAACGTATTTGCAGCGAAATCGTCCACTGTTATTCATTGAACGCATCGGCTTTACCAGGCAAAAGGGGGTAGTTTTTGTATGGCGAGGAATTAATGATGACAGTGAGTAAAGATTAGGCGGATAAAGAGTGTTACGGTGTGGAAATATTATTGATATTGGTAACAGAAAGAAATCTGAGAATCAGCAACAATAACATCCAGTGGTGAAGAATCTTGTGAAGAAAGTTACTAGCTGGTAGTATTAAATCCAAGAATGTCTCTTCAGAAACAGTATCCCATAGATTTGTAATAAAACTTTCTCTTAGAAATTTCAGCAGTCTCCAATAAAATATAATAAAATGCTCTGCAAAATTCAAATGGAGTAAAAATCCAAGAAGTATTGGCACCACAGGTAATTTCCAAATAATCCAGTAGAATCCTGGCTTTTCACAAAATAATATTACTCTGTTTCACAGAAAGTATAAATTCTCTTTTCCAAGACGAATAGATTCTCTTCAAAATTCTCTTTTGGAATCAATCTTCCAAATTCACATAGAAGCACTGCTTCTATAATAAATGCACTCTCCTAGAACAATACTAATCCCCAATGGAAACAACTGCTATGTTTTAACTGAAGTGAGTCTTTCTGAAATGGCTTTCTAAAATGAGTTTTTGAATTCTGTTGACAAACCTTTATATAGTTAACAGATAGAACATTCCAGAAGACGAAAACTCTACAAGGTTCTAACAGTTTCTAGGTGATTCTGTTATAGTTCAAGTAAACAAGTTCATTGACCTACATAAACAATCAACAGCTATATGTACATTATATTAGTGTAACAAAGATGTAAACAAAGGTCACTCAGTGCAAATGTGTCAGACCAGTCAGAAAATGCAGAAATAAAAATATCTATCTCATATAATTAACAACTAAGGATATATCAATCTCAATATAATATGGGGGCTATAACACACCCCGCCTTAAAAGAAAAAGTTTGAAGGTACTGAAAACTTTTTATATAATTTTAGCAGACTCTGACTGGTTTACAATACAGACACACCATAATCTTCACAATTTTTTTTTAATAAACATATATACACTTGAAGTGAATAGGGACCGATCATATCATTTTAAATTAGGATATTCTGGAAAGAGCATCAGCTACAACATTATCTCTTCCCGAAATATGCCTAATCTCTAAATTATATTCTTGAAGGGCTAAACTCCACCGCAGTAATCTTTGATTCTTGTTTTTCATTTTATTGATAAAAGTTAAGGGGTTATGATCGGTGTAAACTGGGCATTGGGTGGTTCCTAGATACATATCAAAATGGGTTAATGCCAAAATTAGAGCCAAAGTTTCTTTTTCTACTGTAGAGTAATTCTTTTGATGTTTGAGAAATTTTAAGGAGAAATAACATACAGGGTGATCAATACCTTGGGAATCTTCTTGGGCAATATACCCACCTGCTCCATTGTCACTTGTATCTATAAATAATTTGAAGGGCTTTTCATAATTGGGACTGGCCAGGATAGGGGAATTATTTAATAAAGTTTTTATTCTGTTAAAGGATTTCTGACACTCCTCAGTCCAAACAAACCCAACCCTTTTGCTCAATAAACTGGTCAAAGGGGAGACAACATCTGAGAAATTTAAACAAAATTTTCTATAATATCCAGCCATGCCTAAGAATCTCATGAGCTCTTTTTTAGAGCTTGGTACTGGAAAATTTACAATGGCATCAACTTTTGCTGCAATCGGCCTCACCTGTCCCTGACCCATAACATGACCTAAATAATTTGCAGTTGCTTTGCCAAATTCTGATTTTACCAAGTTAATAGTTAGGTTGGCCTGGGGCCACTTTGTCAAAAAATTCTTGAATATGCTTTAGATGATCAGCCCAATTTGTATCTGTGTGTATAATAACATCATCAATATAAGCTTCACTGTGATCTAGGTCTGCAATTAAGTGGTTAACCATGCGCTGGAATGTTGCCGGGGAGTTTTTCATGCCAAAAGGGGTTACTTTATATTGATACAACCCAAATGGGGTAACAAAAGCAGATATTACTTTTGCTTTTTCTGTTAAAGAGACTTGCCAATAACCCTTTAACAAGTCAAATTTTGTCACAAATTTAGCGTGGCCAAGTTTGTCAATGCAGTCATCAATTCTTGGAATTGGATAATTGTCTGTTTTGGTGAGGCTGTTCACTTTTTGGTAATCCGTACAAAATCGGTAACTCCCGTCAGGTTTTGGGACGAGTATACAGGGCGACCTCCAGTTGCTATGGCTAGATTCAATGAAATCAGTGTCCAACATATACTGTATTTCCTTTCGCATGATCTCAGCTTTGAAAGGGTTAAATCTATATGGATGCTTTTGATGGGATTTGCCTGTCCTACATCAACATCATGAAAAATAACTGATGTCCCACTAGGCACATCGGGAAATAAGTGTTGATACTTGAAAATTAAATCAACTAAATCTTTTCTTTGATCAGGCAGTAAATAATCCATTTTATTTTGTAGATCTCTCAGGACATCTGAGTTCTGTAACTTCAGAGGTACACTTTCGCCGCCTACATGAATATCCTGAATATCCTCCACAGGAATTTCCACCTCATCCATGTGGGTGACTGGTGAGACTGGTAGAGAGCTTGGTTCTCTCTCATAATATGTTTTCAACATATTTATTTGGCACAGCTGAGTATTTTTGAGTGTATCGGGAGTCTCAACAACATAATCAGTATCACTGATCTTGTACTTAACAATATAAGGACCTGAATATCTTGCTTGTAAAGCATTGCCCTTTAAAGGGAATAATACTAGCACCTTGTCCCCAGGTTTAAAGGTGCGAAATTTCGCCTTTTTGTCATACCAGGTCTTCATATGACTCTGGGCTTTCTGTAAATGTTTATTTGCCATTTCTCTGGAATGGTGAAATTTTTCCTTAAAAGTGGACACATAGTCGAGGAGAGAAATTTCAGGTGGCTCTTCCTCGAACCATTTCTCCTTCAAAGCAGTGAGTGGACCCTTCACTGAGTGTCCAAACACTAATTCAAAAGGGCTGAACCCCAGAGATTCCTGTACAGTCTCACGGACTGCAAATAAGAGGAGATGTACTCCTTCATCCCAATCCTTCTTATTATCCTCCCCAAAGGCCTTTATCGTGGTCTTCAGTGTTTGATGGAAGTGTTCTAGAGCTCCTTGACTTTCGGGATTGTAGGCACTTGATGTGTTCTGCTTAATTTTGAGCTCATACATCACCTGCTGAAAAATGTTTGACATAAAATTTGAGCCTTGGTCTGATTGCACTGACCTGGGTAGACCGAAAGTCGTGAAAAATTTTATCAAGGCCTTAACTATAGTCTTAGTTTTAATATTTCTTAGAGGAATAGCCTCAGGAAATCGTGTAGAAGCACATATGATGGTAAGAAGATATTCATTTCCAGATCTTGTTCTAGGCAATGGGCCAACACAATCAATAATAATTCTACTAAATGGCTCCTCAAAAGCAGGGATTGGTTGAAGGGGAGCAGGAGGAATCTTCTGGTTAGGTTTCCCTACAATTTGACAGGTGTGGCAGGTTTTTCAAAATTCAACAACATCCTGTCGAAGCTTGGGCCAGTAAAAACATTGCTGAATACGTGAGTAGGTTTTCCTAACTCCCAAATGTCCAGCCATTGGATTTTCATGAGCCAAGCTTATTATTTCATTCTGGTATTTAGTGGGGACAACTATTTGATAAATAACCTCCCAATCACTATTGGAGGGTACTTCTGGTGGTCGCCATTTCCTCATGAGTACATCAGATTTTTTAAAATAACAGACAGGGGAGTTTTGGGCTTCTGCCTCTGTTAGAGCCCTTTCACGTGGCTCGGCAAGGTCAGGATCACTTTCCTGTTCCTGAATTAAAGAAGACCGGGAAATGACATTCAAGGAGGTTCCCCTATCACTCTCGGGTGTAGTGGCCTCATTATAATTTCTGGAGGGGTCATCTTATTGACTCAAAAATGTCTGAGACAAATCAATGTCTTCAGAATCCGTAATTCTGTGACTTTTCTTATCCTCAGCTTTGCTGTTCAAATCAACACAATTGAGGTTGTTATCAACCTCAGCTTTCTTTGTCATGGACCGAGTTACAGCACATGCTGGAAAGGCAAAAGGAAAACATTCCCTCAAATTAATAATACTTTCATCTGTGCTCGGCTTATCCACCACTTGAGGTTCTACAGTGACTTTGTCACCAGCTAAGTCATTTCCCAATAATAAAGAAATACCTTTTACAGGTAGAGTAGGTCTGATTCCTACTGTCACAGTCCCATTTACTAAACTACTTCTCAAATTTATTTTATGAAGTGGGACATTTAAAGAGTTTGACTCAATACCCGATACTAGAACATGTGCCCCTGTAGCACTTTCTTCAGAAAATGGCAAAATGCCTTCTAACATTAATGACTGAGTAGCCCCTTGGTCTCTCAGTATTTTTATTGGTAAGAAACAGTGCTTATCTCCATCAAGGGAAACAAAGCCTTCGGAAATAAATGGCTTATAATTTTCTAAAGCATCTTCATTTATTACATAATTTTCAGGGCATGGAGCACATGCTAGTGCATTCTGTGAAGTAGAGGACTCATTTTTCCTTTTTAACAGCCAGCAATCCGATAATAAATGCCCTGGTTTCTTACAGTAATTACAAGTTTTAGTTGAACTGTTGGGTCGTAATGGTGTAGGGCTGGCATTAGATGACTTACTCTCATTAGGCTTCCGATTAAATTTAGGTGGTGACAAATTTGTAGGATTGGAAGGATGATTGGAAGGATGAGTTTTATCTGAAGTTGGTCTAGGTCCACTTTGGAAAGAATTCTTGTAAAGCCAAAAATTTGTAGAGTTACGACTCATTTTATGAGTTAAGCCATAGTCATCAGCTAGTACTGCAGCTCTGTTTAATGTGTCAACTTTCTGTTCATCCAGGTGGGCCTTTATATCTGAATGTATCTTTCCTTTAAACTCTTCAATCAGCATCATTTCTTTTAATTTCAAGAAATCTTTCCCAATTTCTTTGGAATGGCACCACCTGTCAAATAAATTTTGTTTCTCTCTGGCATATTCCACATGAGTTTGATTTTCGTTTTTATAATAATTTCTGAATTTCTGCCTATAGGCCTCTGGAACAAGTATGCCTTGAGTATAGCCTCTTTAACAGTGTCATAATTATTGCTTTGCTCAGAAGATAGAGCGGAATAGATTTCTCAGGCCTTCCGTTTCAAAACACTTTGCAATAGCAAAGTCCAGACGTCCCTTGGCCCTTCTAAACTTGCTGCCACTTTTTCAAAATGTGAAAAATATTTATCAACTTCTTTTTCTTGAAAGGGGAGAACTAGCCTAACATGTTTAGTTGCATCAAATCTACTTGGTGAAATTACATTTGAGCCTTGACACTGTGATTCTAATTCTTTTATTTTTATTTCCTTTTGGGCCTGAATTTCTAATTCTTTTAAGTGCATTTCTTTTTGAGCTTCTATTTCCCTTAATTTTAATTCCCTTTCCTCTTTTTGAGCCTGAATTTGTTCCCTTTCTTTTTGAGTTTGAATTTGTTCCCTTTCTTTTTGAGCTTCTAATTCTTTTTCTTTTTGTCGAGCTTCTAATTCTTTTAATTTTATTTCATTTTCCTGCCTTTTTATTTCTTGTTGCATTTCTAATCTCTTTAGTTCAAATTCTAACTTTTTGAGTTCAAGGGCATCAGTATGTTGTGGTTCAGAGGGGGGAGTTTCAGACTGAGGCAAAAGACCTTCTTCCATATAATGATTAACAATGAGCTGTTTAAGTTTATGTTTGTTCAGACCATGGGTGGAAGGTAATTGTAGATACTGAGCAAGTTGGAATAAATCTTCCTTCTTAAGAGATTCTAAAAGGGCCAAACTAGGAGAGCTTTCAAACTCCGAAATAAATTCTGTCACAATAAACACCATGATGAAAAGGTTTGCTGGTTCTCAGACGATATATAAATAATAATACTGAAATTTTCTAAGAAAGTTAAATGTTTTTGAAATTGAGCCAAAATAATAATTGCAATATGCCAATAAGGCTTTCTCGTTATCTAATATTCAATCCCAAACTATTCTGAAATTTAATTAAAAAAAATTAATATAAAAAAAAATTATACAAAGATCTTTTACACTAATTGGTTACAGAAAATAAAAACAGTGGTACTTATCAATTATAGAATTAGTCCAAAATACAGTTTGAGAGAATCCAGTAATCCAGTGGGGAAGAATCTTGTGAAGAAAGTTACCAGCTGGTAGTATTAAATCCAAGATTCTCTTCAAAATTCTCTTTTGGAATCAATCTTCCAAATTCTCAAAGAAGCACTGCTTCTATAATAAATGCACTGTTCTAGAACAATACTAATCTCCAATGGAAACTGAAGTGAGTCTTTCTGAAATGGCTTTCTAAAATGAGTTTTTGAATTCTGTTGACAAACCTTTATATAGGTAACAGATAGAACATTCCAGAAGGCGAAAACTCTACAAGGTTCTAACAGTTTCTAGGTGATTCTGTCATAGTTCAAGTAAACAAGTTCATTGACCTACTTAAACAATCAACAGCTATATGTACATTATATTAGTGTAACAAAGATGTAAAAAAGGTCACTCAGTGCAAATGAGTCAGACCAGTCAGAAAATGCAGAAATGAAAATATCTATCTCATATAATTAACAACTAAGGATATATCAATCTCAATATAATATGGGGGCTAGAACAAGTGAAAGAAGTGTGTTGTACAGAAAATTCAACGCAAACTAATATTCAGAGTCATGGGCGGAGATTCGTCGAAGTGAGAGAAGAGTTAAGGCCATTTTATACTGGAGGCGAACGCGAACACTGCGAATTTCTGCGCGACCTTCCACGCGAATTATTGTTTTACTGAAGGCAGTGATTCGGGTGGAAATTGGCATTGTTAACCTTTTACCTAATACGAAAAGAAGATGACGCGTGCAAATAAAATTCTTGAAGCACTATTTTTTTTTATTTTTTGCGTTAAAAACGTAGCTTATGACCTCTCATTGGAATGAGCTGGTTAAGCTCATTCCAATGAGGGGTCATAAGCTATGTTTTTGTGACAAAAATGAAACGGTAATAAAAATTGAATGGGAAATTTGTGAATAGCGCTGGCCGCTTTTTGCCGTTACGTTGGGTAAAGGGTTAATAAAAAAAATCCTCCAGATAGGTCATAGTACGCCCTTTGACCTCACCATCTGATTGGCTGAATAGAATTGTTCGAACAATTCCCAAAAATTCACTCTGGGGGCAATCTCCGCGCGAACAAAAAATGGGCCGCGTTCGCCCTTAGTATGAACGACTCCATTAAAATTGGTGTTAATAAAACAAATGCGACCACCGCGGTCGGAGTCGCTTTCTCATCCAGTATAAAATGGCCTTTAGCTATCTGAGCATCATGGCTTCCCCATTGGAGTTGCCGAGAGGTTCGGATAGGTATATTAGGAGAAAGGGATTCTTCGAACTTTATGACAAGAAAGAGAAACAATAACATTGCCAGAAAACTGTTCTGAGAACATTTTGTAATTATTTGTTTTGTTTTAATACATAAAGAAGTTATTAAAAACCAAAGTGACTTTTTAAAGTGAGTCCAGAATATCGCCGACCAAAATAACAAAGCGATCCTTTCGTCAGTTAGCACTTCCTCAAGGCCATTCTCCAAGTAGAATGAATGCTGCAGTGAACAAAAATTGCATTACCAATCTAATATTTCATGCTGTTGGAAAATGACCGAAGTCAAGTTGGCCAAATGGCTTCACGTTTAACTGGCATGTGTGATTGGGAGCGGGTCTTTTCGGCCTCGGGAACATTCAGCCTCGGGAACATTCGGCCCCGGGAACATTCGGCCTGGGAACATTTGGCCTGGGAACATTTGGCCTCCGTTTTAAACTAGGGAGGCTAAGAGAGACACGGGTTAAGATGAGTTTAAACATCTTTATTACAACCAAAAACAAAAATAAATACAGCGTAATATACAATATATACAAAAAAAAATACAGGGACGATGTGAGATTGAAATCCCTTGCGACCCTAATAACTTTATTTGCTTTATAGCTTTATTTGCTTATAAATCCATGAGAGGCGGAATCGAGCGAGCGAGAGCCAATAATCTTATTAAGTTTGAGTGTGCGACTGGCAGTAGGATAGTAGGTTGAGATCCCCGAGAACCACGAACTGGAAAATGGCTAGGAATTTGCATAATTACAAGAGTTCTGCTCCTCGTTTGATAAGAGAAGTGGGCAAATTTATGTTAATACTGAAACTGCAGTTTGGTGGTTATTTTAGAAACAGATGTATTGACAATTACACTTTATATATACTGGCACACAACCTCAAAAATCTATATATGTGAGGAGTTGTTTTTATGCGAGAAGTGTTCAAATAAATGTACAAAGAAACCCTGAAAAACAGTATAAGATTATCTCATCAAGGACAATTACAGTCCACACAAAAGGTTTAAGGGTCCGTAGAAACTGTAAAAACAGTATTTGATCTCCTAATCAAGTGCTATTAAATCAATCAAGATTCAGTCGGCATTGGAACACATGTATTGTCATTCTGTTATTCAGTTCAGTGGATTTTATATAATGGATTTTATATTTCATTATTCATTATGGATTGGTCTTGTGCTTAATATATTTCAACTTTAGGAATAAAGGTAGGTACGCCGTATATATTATTCTTTAAAAATTATTCTACAAAACATCCTAATATAAAAAAAAAACTAACAAAATGAACTAAAAAAATATTTTTTGAAGTTATTTTTCAACTCCCAAACTCCGAAAATTTTTACCAAAAGTGGGAACATTCGGCCTCAAAAGTGGGAACATTCGGCCTCAACTGAGGCCGAATGTTCCCAGAAAAATACCTGAGGCCGAATGTTCACGAGACCGAAAAGACCCAGACCCGTGTGATTGAGTTTGTGTGAAAAGAAAAATTACACGAACCGCTATTCCTATTACGTACCTTAAATTCGATTTAAAATATGGGGAGGTGAACCACAAGAACCACAGAACACAAATAAATATGTGAACACAAAAACGAAACAAAAACAGATACAAAAAATGGAGTCTTTGTGGACATCTGTATACACGTAATTAGGACCCTTACACAGCGTACCGACACGAGGTGAACCTGGGTGTCGAAATGTCGTTAAACTTCAATAAATAAATTTATTCAGCATACACGGTACTGTATCTATGGTCAAAGTAAAACTTTCTAGTCACATTGGTCTTGCAGATTGGTTCCTTTCTTCCTTTTTAATTTGTTCAACCCTTTCTCTGTCAAGCCTCCTTGTCCATTTAACGGTCCATTTTGGGCCCTTCATGTATTCTTATTGAGGAAGTGTTATACTATTTAAATACAGAAGTAACCATATCATATGATTAACTGTCGGTAAGACCTTTTTGATGGCCATCGGCCAGTCAATCAACGATAGTTGGAATCTGCACAGGGCGATAGTTTTAATTTGACAGGACATGTGAATTATTTTAGTGATCTAAATACGAATAATCGTAACAGGCAATATGGTTTTAAACAAACCAAACGAACCAAAAGAACCTAAAAAATCTGGAAAAAACTTTTCAAGGATTTTTGCGAGTCTTTATTATGGCTGAAAAAACTGTTTTGTGTTATATATACTACTCAAAGTTTGCTAAGCACCAAGTATATCCAACTACCTGTTTTACGTTTTAGTTGAAATATTGTTATGAAAAGTGTATATATTTTTTATTTAATTATATCTTTAATGATTTAAGTACAGAAATTAAGATTTTGTTTGTGTTTGACATTATTTTTTAGCTTTTGAATACGATAACCATGGGAAATGGATAATATTGGTAAAAGAAGAAATTTTTCAAATTTACCAAAAAGGTGACGGAGCGAACTGGTATGGGTTCAATATCAAGTATGAGACCCATTACTGTTAATTACAGCTTGACAATGCCTTCTCATGCTCCCAATCAGATTCCTGATGGTCCTTTGTGGAATGTTGTTCCATTCTTGGACCATCATGGCACCAAGCTCCTGGACACTTCTTGGCTTGACTGGACGGGCTGAAATTGCAAGCTGCAACTCATTCCAGACATGTTCGATTGGATTGAGGTCAGGGGATCTTGCTGGCCAGTCCATACGCTCAATCCACCCCCCCCCCCCCCTGTTGGTACTCCCGGACAGCATAGGCAACATGAGGACGGGCATTATCATCCATCAGAATGAATCTATCACCCACTGCACCTGCATACAATCTGACGTGGGCATCCAGGATCTCATCAATATACCGCAGTGCAGTCAATGTACCACGGTCAAGGACACAGGGCTCTGTACGTCCATCCCAGCTGATGCCGCCCCAGACCATTATTGACCCTCCACCATAGTGGTCATGTCCAGCAACGTTGGCTGCATGGAATCGCTCTCCCGGACTTCTCCATACCCTAGATCGCCTATCTATGTAGTCTAGGCAGTACCTTGACTCTTCTGTAAAAAGGACAGGTCGCCAATCTTCTCTGGTGCATTCAAGATGATCCATGGCCCATTCATATCGTGTCTGGCGGTGGTTCTGGGACAGCAGAATGCGAATACATGGTCTTCTCGATCAGAGACCACCTTCGTGCAACCTTGCCCGAAATAGGCTGCGTTGAAACATTTACCCTGGATGCATTCTGAAGGTCACTGCAGAGCTAGGTTGCTGTTGCAAAGCGGTTCCTACGGGCCTGAATGATCAAAAACCGGTCTTCAGCTGCAGATGTTGCCCTGTCTCTGCCACCACCATGCCGTCTTACTGGTGTGCCATACTGCTGAAATCTTGCTCAGGCTCTGGTGATCAGCGTTTGGTGCACACCAAGGGCTTCACCAACATACCTGACGATTCGTAGTCCCTTGCTCCACCCAACAGCCCACCACATTTCTGCTTCAGACAAATGTCTTCTTACATTTGCATTCACCGTATTCAATCATTAAATCACAAGGGTTTGTGTTAAAATAAAGGTTGAATACCCTGCACATGTGATGTACATGTAGACAGTACACGAAAACATCATGAAAATCAAAGGGTACATGCTTTCCATGACTGTCACGAAAAGTCTGCCTGTCAAGAGGGCTAATGAAAACACTTTGGACCATCTCAATACATTCCTCAATCATATCCACCAAATATATCGCAAGTACGTCACAAGCAAATTTCACAATGGTGTGTCAAATATGTGGTGCTTAGCAAACTTTGAGTAGTATATGATTGCGATAGTATTTCTATTTATGTGAAATTTTACATTCTGTGGCGAATCACTTTGCACGCGACCCCCACCCTATCCCCCAAAAACCCAAACAAAAAACCTCATTTATGAGATTACTTTTAGATTTATTATGTATATTCCTAAACAGGCTAGGAGACTCAGTCGTTAGCTTACCCCCACCCCACCCGCCCACATACACGCACCAAATCCATATTAGAAAACTATAACTAACAGGGAAATTATTTCCTCACATCGCTCTTGTATTCTCTTGAACCTTTTTGGTTGGCGTTCATAATGGGACATCATTTCAATTGTACGAAAAATTTAACTTTTTCAGTGAATGCTTTCAACAAGAGCTGTATTTATTAATATTATTATTATTATTTTTTTTTTTGGGGGGGGGGGTTGTCCTTGTATATTATCAAATACTCCAGTTCAGTAAGCCACCCCCCACCCTCCCGCCCCAACCCCAACAAAGGATGACAATTCCATGATCTAGGCGTACGAAGAACTAATAGGCCCCTTGGGTGAGAAAGAAGAAATATACCAACAGGTTTTTTTGGTCGTAGTGGTGGGGGCTCTATTACCCTGTATATTTCCAAATCCTGCAATTGGCCCTAAATTCCAAAATTTCTCTACTTCCGAAATATCTGCGCGGAGACTCTAATATTTTAGTATTTTCAATTGCCCCGTTGACGATTTCCTCTCACCCGCTCTCAGGTCCCGGAAGTCTATGATCTAGATGGAGGAGCAACCAGTTGGCTTCATATTCACTCAACCCAGTTGATTTGGGTTACTTTTTAACCCAACTCATTTTAAGAGTGTAAACACATATAAATCTTTTTTGTTCTTTTAGGACAAGGTACAAAAGAAGAAAACAATGCCAGAGAAGGAAGCAGAGATATCACAGATAAATTTGTGATAAATATGATGGCGTGTGAAGTGACACTGAGTTCATCCATATCATTACATGTTGGGATATATCATAAACATGGAAAATATATGCAAAACATCCGACGTATGACAGTGAACATGTCTTCAAAAATATGCTGAGTCATGAGTGCATGACAAACATGTTGAAGCACATGCTTTACTTTCATGTGTGACCCAAAAATGCTGCATCTCGTTGCAAGGTAGTTAGTGGCACAGCTACTAGGGGGGGGGGGGGGGGGGGGGGGGCTGAATATACAACAAATGCCCCAGATTCACTCTAAGAGCACAAAGTTTTGCAAACTTTTCTCGGAGGCGGGGTTTTGGGTCTGGTCCTAACTAGGACTCTCAGGTCGTTGCCCCCTTACTCACACTTCCCTTCAGGGAATTGAGAGAATAGGCAACGACCGGAGGGTCCCAGTTAGGATTGGGAAGGTCCTAGAAATCCCACACAATGACCTTTTAGATATCATCTTTGCTCCCCCACCCCTCAAAAAAAACAACAAAAAAAACAAAACAAAATCTGGCTAGAGAACCCTCTAATCCTGGCTACGCACCTGAGGATAGTAACCTGTGAATGGGCAGCATTGCAACTGTCAGCTTTGTGCCATATAAAAAATATGTATAATGTAGATTTATATCGAGAACTCCCGAACTTTATCTGATGCCAACAAGTGTCAAACCTTCGACATTAAATTAATTTGTTGCCACAATTATAAACATTCAATGGTGCACTGAACGATGTACTGGACTAGGAACACCATCTTCACTGCAGAGTTTAATCTAGGGCTTCATTGTATTTCGATAAACCAGTACAAAATTTCGGAAAAGAAAGTTTAATACTTGAGTTGAAATTAAAAGTTGAAGAAAAACGCTTAAATTGGGCCCGGTTTTGGATAAAGGCACAATATCAAACGTTGCCACCTTAGCGGAGAACTAGACCTAAAGGTAAAAAAGCGTGCCAAATTTCATGAGGATAGCGTTAGGGTATGTTACCGAAACGGGGCTCAACAAAAAAAAGAAAGAAAGAAAAATAGGTCTACGAATGCTATAAGTCATTTTGGTTAAATGACATATACTACAAAATAGCTTCTATGATTTGAAGGTTAGAAATATCAGGGGCGGCGGAACGATTTTCAAAGTGTGGGGGAGGGGGGGGGGGGGGTGCTGGATCGGGCGATGGATGGTCATCGGTATGAAAATTTCAAATTCCATGGTCCCAAAACCCCCATTTCCATGCATCTGAGTGAATGTTTTGAGATTTTTCGGGAGATGTATTTCAAAGATTTCACACTTTGAGAGCCGTTTTAAAAAGTCGGTAAAGCATACAGGTGAGGTCTATTTATCAGCTTTGGTCGTAACGACCAAAGCTGATAAATAGACCTCACCTGTATGCTTTATCAGACGTTTACAGTAATTATACTGTCTGTGGATTATCTTGTCTGGGGTGGATTTGGTACTTGTATGTCTGTAAGATTATGATCTATTTCAGTTAACCGATTTATTAACAGATTGTATACATTTTTAGCTCACCTGGCCTAAAAGGCCATGTGAGCTTTTCTCATCACTTGGCGTCCGTCGTCGCCCGGCGTCTGTAAACTTTTCACATTTTCATCTTCTTCTCTGTAACCGATGAGCTGGTGTGAACCTAACTTGGCAGGAATGGTCTATGGGAGGCCCTGTACAAACGATCCTTATTTTGTTCCTTCCAGAGGCATTCTTTGATTCTGGTTGGTGGATTTTCAAAAATCTTCTCCTCTGAAACTGCCGGGCCAAATGTTTTGACACTTCACATAAATGATGGCTGGGATCCCCTCTACCAATGATTCTCATTTAATGTTGACTGGGTAACAAACATGGCCGCAGTTGTGGCTTATAGTTACTGTAGAAACCCTACGAGAAATCACATTTTCATCATCTTCTCTGGAACTACTGAACTGACATAAACCAAACCTGGCAGGAATAGTCTATGGGAGGTCCTCTACAAACGATCCTCATTTTAATCCCATGGGTTTGAAAACATGGCCGCCAGAGGCATTCTTTGATTCTGATTGGTGGATTTTGAAAAATCTCCTCCTCTGAAACCACGGGGCCCAAATGTTTTGAAACTTTGCATGGTTGATGACTGGGACCCCCTCTACCAAGAATCCTCATTTAATGTTGATCGGCTGGCAAACATGGCTTCAATCGCAGCTTATAGTTACCATAGAAATTCTATGGAAAATCACATTTTCATCTTCTTCTCTGAAACTACTGAGTCGACGTGAACCAAACCTGGCAGGGATAGTCTTTGGAGGGTCTTTTACAAAGGCTCCTCATTTTGGTTACCGTGCATCGAAAAACATGGCTGACAGAAGCATTTTTTGATTCTGAATGGTGGATTTTGAAAGATGTTCTCCTCTAAAACCACAGGGCCGAATGTTTTGAAACTTTGCAGGGTTGATGACTGCGACACCCTCTACCAACAATCCACATTTAATGTTGATCGGGTTGCAAACATGGCTAAAAGGTACTATAGAAACCCTATGGGAAATCACATTTTCATCTCTGGACCTACTGAGCCGAGGTGAACCAAACTTAGCAGGAATGGTCTATGAGAGGATGGAAATATGTGGCCGCCAGAGGCTATATTCTAATGCTTAACCCAATGCCTCTCTTGTCTGCACGAAGACTGGTACTGTCAGCAAAATACTTATTTTTTGAGAATCTGGTAAGGGTTGGTTCCAGTTTTCTCCACTGAGAACTGGGAAAGAACCCCAAAATATTGTGTATACAGTACAAGTCAAAATAAGTTGTAGCATAACTGCAATAAACTAAGTAAACTACTGCTTCTGCACTGACAAGATCAGAATCTGACATTTTCTGGAAAGCTATCAGTGAGAGCTTTCCAGAAAATGATGTCAGCTTCTGGTCTTATCAGTGTAGGAAGAGAAATGATACATAGTTTATAGGATTATCCTACAACTTATTTTGACTACTACTGTAAATACTGTAAACAAGTGCAGCTGTAATTATGTTAATACATATATTACTCTCAAGTTACTTATCTGAAATACTGATTGATGACAGGTGTTTGGAAAAGCATGGAAGTTTTGTTTATTTAATAAATCATTTAAGATATGACAAAATTGGAGTAAAATTTGTTTCCTGTAACCCTTTACCTATCCAAAGCTATGTGAAAGAGAATACTGTCTGAAAAAAATTGTAATTTTCAAAATATTTAACCTTCTTTTCTGATTTTTTTGTTGAAACAGAATTCATAAATGTGTGCATTTTCAAGAAATCTTCTTTGAAACTACAAGGCCAAATGTTTTGAAACTTAATGTTACTGATGACTGTAACCCCATCTACCAATGATTCCCATTTAATCTCCATCGGGTTGCAATTATGGCTGTAATTGTGGCTTACAGTTACTATAGAAACCCTATAGGAAATCACATTTTCATCATCTTCTCTGAAAGTACTGAGACAATGTGAACCAGACTTGGCAGGCATGGTCTATGAGAGGTTCTCTACACCTGTTACTCATTTTATTCCTGTTGGATGAAAAACGTGGCCGCCAGAAGCATTCTTTGATTCTGATTGGTGAATTTTGAAAACTCTTCTCCTCTGAAACCACAGGGCCAAATGCTTTGAAACTTTGCATGATTGATGACTGGGACACCCTCTAGCAACGGGTGTCATTTACTGTTGATCGTGTTGCAAACATGGCCACAATTGCGGTTTATAGTTACTATATAAAAACCCTATGGGAAATCCCATCTTCATCTTCTCTCTGGAATTATTGAGCCGATGTGAACCAAAACTTGGAAGGACTGGTCTATAGGAGGCCCTGCACAAACGATCCTCTTTTTGTTCGCGTTGGTTTGAAAATATGGCCACCAGAGACATTCTATGATTCTGTTTGATGGATTCAAATGTTTTGAAACTTCACGTGATTGAGGACTGGGACACCTACTAATGATCCTCAAGTAATGTTGATGTAATGATGTAAACATGGTCCCAGTTGCAGCTCATAGTTACCATGGAAAGCCAATGGGAAATCACATTTTTATATGTAGTTCCAGGTGAGCGATTGCAGGCTCATCAGAGCCTCTAGTAGCATTTGCTGCCACTTAATGCAAAAAATGATCCGAAATCCATCGAAACTGAACCAGTACGAGAGAAACATAGCTGGCGAAAATATGGGGGAGGTTCTGGATCCGCCCCTTGTTTTACCAGTCATTGGTTGTGTTAAAATATATGCATACAAAAAAACATGGCCCGGCAAACAAGTGGAGGGGTTGAAGCCCCCCCCCCCCCCATCCCCATCGGTTCCGCCGCCCCTGTATACACAAAAAGAGGGATAAGGAAGTATTGGATAATTATAGTGGGATCTCTGTCAGTTTTCTGTAGAGTCCTGTATGGGAGATTAGAGGAGGTCATCGACGAGAAGGGATTTCTGGGGGAGATTCAGAACGGCTTCAGGAAGGAAAGTCATCTTTTCATACTATGCCGAATGATAGAAACTGCAAAAGACAAAAAGAAAAGTAGGTTTATGACACTTCTGTATATTAAAAAGGCACCCAATAGAGTATGGAGGGGGATGTGACGAAAGCTTTAGGCCATGGACCTGGGAGGTGAGTTTGTTGGAATTCTGAATGCATTATGTAAAGATGTACAGCGTGAACTTAGTCTGGGTAACATAACAACAACACGGGTGCCCATACAGACGGGCCTAAGGTAGCGGTGCCTCCTGTCACCAATTATTTTGCATTGTACATCAAAGCTTTATGGGATGAAATCCTGTATAGTGACGGGATGGGGTAGGGTGGGGCGTTAGCTGTTGGGACCTGGAGATCCCAGGGCTGTTTTGCAGATGATATAAAATAATAATAAATGTAGTTTAAAGCCAAAAATCCTCATAGAGCACTTGGGCTCTTAACACAAAAAAAACTTTATATATATATATCACTCTGCATTACTCTGCATTTCCTATTTCACTGACTGTCTCCAAGCGGATGAATCATAATCAGCGGTCTTCATCGTAAGTTATATACCCGCTGGAACAAATATGATTTGAGAGCTGAGGTGGGAGACTCTGAGATGCTTTCAGCCCACTCGGAAGCAGGTTCCAAAGGAATGGAGCAGCCACCGAAAAGGCCCGATCGCCAGCTGTTGCGAGGTCGCCTGATACATGGACAAGATTGTGTGACGTTTTCGAACGTAGTGATCTACCGTGTTCGTAACGTCAAACCAAAGTGGACAGATACGGTGGGGCCTCGCCATTTAAGCATTTCCAGGTTAATATGAGAATTTTGAATTCAATGCGTTCCCTCGTTCCCTCGGAGGCAGCCAGTGCAGATTTTTAAGAATAGGTGTAATGTGGCAGGAACGTTTGGTCATAGTAATTACACGTGTTGAGCATTTTTGTATTGTGGCAATTTTGTCAATGATGCACTGTTTACAACCAAATAGGAGAGAGTTGCAATACTCTATGCCACTTGTAATGAAGGCATGGACAAGTTGTTAACCTGTTGCCCTATCAACCACACCCCGCAACCTGCTGATATTTCGGAGATGATAATACGAAGCCCTGCATACATGCAAGACATGTTTTCCCGCCGACAGGTTCTCATCCATAAAATATCCGAGGTTGCGTACCGTGGTCGATGGTGAGACAGTACTGCCTTCAATGTTGAGATCGGGTCTTGAGCATTTAGATAACTGATGGCTTAATCCAATGTATATGATTTCAGTTTTATCAGCATTCAGTTTTAAGAAATTTTCTGCCATCCAAGATCTAATATCAGCTACACATTTTTCAAGTTTTTCTTTCGCCATTTATCGGACTGTGGTGTAAAGTGTATGTACAGCTGTGTATCATCCGCGTAGCAATGGAATGACAGGCCATGTCTGCGGATGATATCGCCAAGGGGCAGAACATAAATGACGTATAGCAAAGGACCAAGCACTGACCCCTGGGGAACACCAAACTTCAAATGAGCCTATTTTGAGTTTGAGCCTGTGACAGTTACCCGCTGTGTTCGATCCGTCAGGTACGATCGGTATGGTACTAGTGTCAGAAAGCAAAACGCAAAACGGGACTAGAGAAAATGCTGGCAGTTGTTGGGAGATATAGGAACAAAATGGAGACTCGAACTAAATGATAATAAAAGCAAAGTTATATCTGTAGGTCGTAAAGTGGGGCCTACTCGAAAGTGGAGAGAGGATGAGTTCTTTATTCCGGCAAACATTAGTTTGGGAGAGATAGGTGGCTACGAGTACTTGGGGGTCATTATAAACACCAGGGAGGGGGGAATCATGTGGGAAATGGTGGGTGTACCAAGTATAACATATGGTACGGAAGTTGTACGGTACTCTAAACCAAACGGCTTTAAAGAGCTGCTTGGAAACCCAGCAGAACGATGCAGGCCGATGGATGACGGGGTCGAGTAATGCCGCAGCACTAGAAGCAATAAGGGGTGACATTCGGTGGATGAGGATCAAGGACAGGATAGACTTATTGAAACTCTGTTATCTTTAACTATTTGATAAATCTCCCCGACAGCATGGAATTCATATACAAAGACAAGGTGGATGGTCCAAGTGAGGGAATTAAACGAGAACTACTCACGGGAGATCTCGGACTTAGAAGTAGGGACAACCCAGGTAAAAAATCGTCAGAGAAAGAGTCGTGGATGGTAACCTTAATTGGCAAGAGGGGTCAAATCAAAGAGGTCTTTGGGTGGCCTGCGTGATAAAGAGAAGTCAGGTTTTAAAGAGTACATTGATGGCGCCTTTGGGGTGGGTGGTGGGGGCACTGCTTCTGAAGCTGAGGTCGCGATCGCTGGAGCTGAGGGACAAAATGGGGAAAACAGTGAAACGGAGTGTCGGATGTGTAATTTAGGCCTGATGGAGACCTGGAACACTTTCAACTATAATGCCTAAAATACCAGTCTAACAGAATAAGATGATTCACTGGGAGTATAATGGGGGAGTGGGATGGGAGACAGAAGGACATGTGGTTAGAGGATGGCACAAAGGAGAGGTTTAGTATGCTTATCGGAAAGACTGGGAAGAATTGGGCACGGGATGTCATCAAGCAGTTCGTCTCCGAGTGTGTGTGTGTGTGGGGGGGGGGGGGGGGGCGTGGGAAGAGGGAAGAGGTAGGCAGTTGGGAGCACATGGGTAACCAAGGCCTTCTCACCTGAGAACCGCGACAAATCAGCGACCGGCCAGAGTGTTACTATTATTATCATATCCATCAATTCTAATATTTGTAGATCCCGAGAGTAAAACACGATGAACAATACCTGCCACTTTCTTTTCTGATGTTATCATAACGTATCAGTTGCATCACATCCAATCAGCTAAAATGTTGTCTGAAAACAGTTACTGGGGTTTCTCGACAAAATAATAGAGAGTCTGTTATCCGTGACACTCACTATATTACAACAGCAGTTTAAACTTGGTGTATGGGCCAAATACACCCCAGAGTACACCATGTCCTGTATTGCCCACCATAGTTTTTGAAAAAAGATCGCAGTTCCCAGCATGATGAAGATGGCTGTTTTTTGTTAAATCCAGCTTCATTAACATATTTACAGAAATTGTACTCGTATTTCTTTTATGACAATGTATCAAAATGCGCGGTCTCGGCTCATATACTCTAGAAAAAGTCAGAACTACGTGTATAATTTCTTGTCGTGGTTGGAGTGCACAAGAATGAAAAAAAGCTGCAGAGAAAAAATGTTCTTCAAAAGTGAGATTATTAAATATTTAAATTATAAAATAATTTTTCAAAGGTATCAGCATACCTTTTTATGGTATACAATGCAACTGCACTAAGATTGCTTTATAAACTACGAAACAAAAAATTGCACACGACGATTTTCTCCAGATTGTTTCTCTTTACATTCGTTTTGACACTAGGGGTAATGGAGGAAACATTAAACAATTCATCCTTACTCAACACACTGCTCCAAATGCCTCCTTTTCGATTTATAGTATCTTTGTATAATCATATTGAGAATAGTCTCGAAATCCCTTTGTGAAAAACATGGGGCTTTGTCGGGTGAGTGGTTCGGACCTCATGGGCCTCAACTGCATTTATAGCCTATGAAGGAAGCATTACATTTTCCAATCGATCCATTTGCATGTGCTTACGTACGAACTACGTATATGTAGGTGCGAACACGTGCGAGTATGCATTCTTCATAATAATGTAGTGAAAATATAATGGGGTTGCAGAGTTTAATTAAATGTTAGGCGAATTACCGCCAAAATAATATGTTTCTACGAATAACAGCATCCGCTTCCCTGATATCACAGTACAGAAGTGCAGCTCCTGCTGGAAAGATAACTTCAATTTTCCAGCAATTTATGAAGTGGATTTCGATCAAGTGGCGTGGAAGTAGCTTTGTCGCGTATTCGTTTTTCCGGATTGTATTAGTCCATCTGAAATACACACACTATTGTTTTTGCATGGCTTCTTTTTCTTTTTTTCTTCTGGTCTTTTGCACACTTCGTTGTCCACATGACAACTCGAATTCAAATTGTCTTATCTCGCTGAGTTTAGGCATACTGTGACGAGACAGTGACTAGTACTCTGCCATCTATGTTTTTCGGGATCCCGGGGCATTGAGTGTATCCCTGGGAATTGTTTGAAAGTAGGTCATGCTCATATCTCAAACTTGGTATGACCTATGAACGAAGGACTGACATCAAATGAGTCGAAACTCGGCGGAGATTCAAAATATGGGGCAATGTCACTGAGGTCACCCAGGGGTCATTTCGTCCATTTTTCACAATTGCTGGAAAGCGCATTTTATTATCCCCTCTGCATTCCCGAAGTTCATACATGCACCTTTACTTTACTTTAAAAAAATTGAGTGGCCTGTATTTCATCACTCAAAAAAGTGGGCAGAGCAAAACATTTTGAAAGTGGGTCGCCCTCATCTCTGATTCTCATGGATGGTATGGGGTCCAAAACTCATTGGAGGTTCAAAAATATGGGTCAAGGCCACTGAAGTCACTCATGGTTCAGTGAGTGCATTTTCAGAATTGCTGGGAATCACATTTTATGACATCTAATGTATGTTTGTTTATTGGTGTTTAAAGTCACATACTTGTGCACATTGGCTAATCGTGACCGTGACAGTTTTACGGGTGGAGGAAGCCGGAGTACCCGGAGAGAACCACCAAGCACCGACGAGCAACTGCATTGCCCAATGACACAACGCGGGTCGTCCCGGACGGGGATCGAACTCTGGACCTCTAGCATAGAAGTCCAACAATCTACCACTGGGCCGCCGCGCTCCCGTCCCCTAATGTATTCCCCGGAATTCATACATGTATTTTCACACTAAACGTGGGCGAGACCAAACATTTTGAAAATATATCATGCTCATATCTCAAGCATGGTATGGCATGGGCCTGAGACCACCACCAAATTACTCAAAACTCAATGGATGTCCAAATATGGGTCAAAATCACCCAGAGGTCATGGGGTTCATTTTTATAATTGCTGGAAATCGCATTTTATGACCCCAAATGTATTCCCCGGAGTTCATACATGTATTTTCACACTAAAAAGTGGGCGGGGCCAAACATTTTGAAAGCGGGTCACGCTCATATCTCCATCACGGAAAGACCTATGGACCTGGGACAAGACCAAATTAGTCGAAACTCAGTGGAGGTTCAACATAATGGTTCTGGTTCGCCGAGGCCACCCAAGGGTAACTCAGTAAATTTTTCAGATCTGCTGGAAATCGCATTTCATGACCTTCTAATGTATTTCCGAAGTTAATACATGTATGTATTTTTATGCTAGAAAGTGGACGAGGCCAAACATTTTAAAAGTGGGTCACACTCATATCTGAAGCATGGTATGACCTATGGACCTGTGACCATCACGAAATGAGTCGGAGACGAAGCCAAAACTACCCATTTCTAATTTCTTAATAAAACACGTTGAATGTTTTGCACAGAAGTTTATTCTGGTTTCTTGAATTTTTTTTTATATCTGATTCCTGCATGAAAATCTTTAAATGCTGTTTACGAAAACTCATTTCTGATTTCTTTATAAAAATATTTTATTCCCGAAAACATGTCACCATATATTCTCTTTCTATATAGTTTATTTCTAATGCGTTCACAATTTCCACACATAAGCGAATTTACTGACCACAGTAATTGTTTCTCTAGTTTACAGGTGTCATTGGATTGAAGGAAGCGCTAAATTTTCTCGAGCTTGTAATACAATACGTACTATCAAGAACAAATAAAAATCGTCAACCACGAAATCTCTGCACCCAATAATTGCATGTTTGATATTTAACATAAGTAGTAAGACTTACATGTCTAATTGCCGTTTCAGACCTCTTGAAATTTCCTCATCTACCCTATACTATTCTACAATCTAGACGGTGACATTAAACAAAAAACAATAGCTAGCCTTGGATGCGACAATTTAAATGTTGAAGTCTGATTTTCTTCTTAACTGCAGTTATATTACTTTTTGATAACGATCTTCTTTTTGGAAGCTTTCGTCTGTGTACCACATACATTTGTGCATTTAGGGTGATATACAAGTAAGGAAAAATAGTTTACTTTGAAATTCCCAAGTCTGATGTTCCATAAACAAATTAAATACACACAAATTATTCTGCAAAATGAAGGTTATGAGGTATAGAACACGAAAAAAAACAAAAAACAAACACGCAATCAACTCTCAGAGTTGACAGTAGGCACCGCTGGTTCCTAGAAGTCTGCTAGAGCGTATATTACGGATGGAGTACGCCGGAGTACCCGATAGAACCACTGAACAACGGCAAGCAACTTTCAGACCCCACAACGTACTAACACTACACATGCAAGATTAGCAGTGGTTGAAGATAAGTGCCCCATCGACGTGCAGTACGCCTTAGTACACAGCGCCATCGTGCGCCCACATGTGCAGTCAGGATTAAATACCTTGCCCAAGGACACAACGCAGTTACCAGTGGGGACTGAACCGTGGACATTTCGGTTGGTTTGAAGTCCGATGCCGTAACTACACTGCAAAAAATATAGATTCTCTTTAGAACCAAAACTGGTTCTAATCTTGTCCCTGAGATGGAACCAGTTCTGTTTAAACAGTATTTATTTCAAATCAAATAAATTTACCAAGATTAGCATTCAATTTTAACAGAATATTACATGAACTGAAGTAGATTCAGCAGTAAACTTGGAGCTTATTCAACGCAGTCGCCATACATTTTGAAACAAAGGAGATATGAACAGTTGGCATATCGAACCAGTTTTGGTTCTGTACAGAACCAAAACTGGTTCGATATGCCAACTGTTCATATCTCCTTTGCTTAATATTGATTTGAGACAACCTCGTATAAGCTCTAAACTTACGGCTGAAACCCCCTCAATTTATGTTTAATTCTGTTAATATTTAATGTTAATCTTTATAAAGTTATTTGATTTGAAATAAATACTGTTTAAACAGAACTGGTTCCATCTCAGGGACAAGATTAGAACCAGTTTGGGTTCTAAAGAGAACCTATATTTTTTGCAGTGTGGCTGCTGTGCCACAGCTCTCCTTGGAACTTATTCTTCTCAAAAGTGTCACCAAACGTCCATCATTAATTTGTAATTCTGTTTTATTTGTACATAATTCAAAGCTGCGAATTTATCCCAGAGTTTCCGATATCGAAAGTAAAAACCAAGCACACTGAATAGCGAATTTTGGGAATTAGTTTTAGACCATAACTGTGTATATTGAAAAATGACACATGGAGTCGCCTGCTTTGAAACTCAATATCCAGCAGGTTATCGGGATTATTGAAGGATTACTAAAATTGTTGTAAGCAGATGGAAAACAGCCATGTTTCGAAAAGCGGATGGAAGAACAAACAAAACAAATACATACAAAAGACTTAATTGTTATGCACGATGTACTTAGATATTTCCTTATGTTTGTAAATGTTAAAATATTCAAATCATAATAAGTATATGACCAGTTAAACAGAATTTATGGGCTTATCATGCTTGCCAAGCTGAGTGGTCTCGTTATATTTATAGGTTAAAAGAAAAGAAACTAAATGGCCATTGTAAATATATTCAGGATTTACTTTTTGGGGTGAGTAAAAGGTGAAATTTGTACCTTAAATTATGGCCATAACTTGCCAGTTGCATATCAATCAGATGAAAAACGATCCAATTATTTTCGTTGAAATGACCTTGTTTTCGTTACCTATCGATCTTCTTTCTTCAGAGCCCCAGTTTGGATACTTCTTGTTACCACAGGGTTACGACATTTTGTACACTCTTCTGATGTATCTTGACTCCGGGGAAATTCTAATTTTTTCGAATCGAATCGTAAAACGAATTGGGATGCAATGTTGACCCCTAATCGGGAACAACGCAAAAACATTTTTCGTGAAATCACTTGATATTTTACCAATTTACCAAATAACAATGCATATCATTGCGGCTTGTGCGTGTCGCAGGTAGTGCGGGTAACCAAATGCAGAAGCCACAAGTAACATTGATACAACAGTACATTTATAAAGTGGAGCGCATCCAGCGCACCACTGCACAAGCATTGCTGTGGCAATGTAACCCGTGAGGCAGATAAACATGTTGATAGGCCGATTGATCGGAAAATTATTCTTTCATTTCTGCAGTATGATTTTATCGATAGAAGACATTTACCCCTTCGTAAAAAAATACAAGTTACCCGATTTGAAAAATAAACGAATTAGGAAGCCTATTAGATGTCGATCCCTAATCAAGCCATCAATGTCGACATCAAATAAAATCTTTGAAGCTTTTCAGGGCTCTACTTGACTCATATTTTATGTATTTGTTCTATGAAAATCTCAATATTTATCAGACAAGGATAAATGTGAATTCCCCCCAAAATGTCAGTTTCACAAAATTCTTGAGGTGCTCTTCTTTCAAACTTTGGAGAAGTTATCAACACATATACAACATATCTAAAAGGGCATTTACATTTTTGCCGACCACGCATCACTGCTTTTAACATTGTTAATGTTGACCTAACAAAATTCAAATACTTCCAGTCTTTTTTTAACATTTTGTATTTTTATTGGAAACAATAAATTTTATTGAGTGAGTTTACGTCTTTTCTTGTTTTTTAGTCTTCCATTTCAACTTGTTTGTATATTCTTTTCATTTGCATTTCAGAAAAGATGTCCTGCAATCTAAAAAAAAAGGATCACATGCTAATTCGTCGCGAACAGAGTTGAACTTTCCCATATTGTATTATGCTGCATGTTCCACTTCAAAGATAAGAAAACTTTTAAAATATGGAGAAACGAAAAAACTGGCCCTTTGTCCTCGTATTTAAGGTTTAACATCTACTGTAACATTTCCAGTTTCGATTTGGTATGATCGGTATACTTTCAAGCAACAAAATAGTAGGGAAAATAAATGGACGAGTTGAAAATGACAAACAGCTTGGATATTTATGGATTTTAAATGAGGTAGAGAAGCTGAAAACGACAATCTTAAACATTGCATATAGCAGAAATCGCAAATGACATTTCAGCTGTAGTTCCCTAAACGTTTGAAAACTTAACTTCAAATACCGCTCATATGTCGTAAAAACTGCGGGATCGGGAGGGTGTAAAATTTGGTCCTACTTAGAATGCCATAGTTGTTCAAGATACAGGTACAAAACATTAGTAAAGTTGTACAATGCTAAAAACTATCGAAACCCGGAAATAATTGTTACCAAGCTATAACTGGTACAGCTTACTCTCAATACAATCCGGTAAAATTTTGAGGAAAAAGAAAGAACATTTATATGTAAATTAGCTCCTAAACATGCAAGGATATTATATTGGGACTTCGGATTCTGAAAAAACCCTCAGCTTTTAGTTTTATAATTCAAAATTTTGTATTCTGATGGATCTGTGAGTCTGTTAGTCCGTGAGTCTGTAAGTCTGTTCACTTTTTCCTTTAGCACAGGCTACACCCCGTTGTTCTTATACGATTGTCACGAAATTTCATATGCAGATTTGGGGTCCTGTCTAGATGAGAACGTCCCCTTTTGGTGACGATCGGTCAACCGTGATGGCTGCCCGAGCCCAAAACCCGAAAACCTTTAGCACAGACCACAGGTCGTATTAATTAGGGATTTCATTGTAACTTGGTAGGATGCCTCTGTATAATATCTAGATGAGAACGTCCCCTTTTGGTCAAGGTCTGTCAACCGTGACGGCTGCCGAAGCTCGAAACCCCAAAACTTTTAGCGCAGTCTGCAGGTCATATTTAATGTGGGGGGGATTTCATTGTAACTTGGTAGGATGACTCTGTATGATGTCTAGATGAGAACTTCCCTAATTGGTCGCGATCTGTCAACCGCGACGACTGCCCGAGCTAAAAACACCAAAACCTTTAGCACAGTCTACAGGTCACATTTATAGAGGGATTTCATTGTAACTTGGTAGGTTGACTTCATATAATGTCTAGATGAGAACGCCCCCTTTTGGTCGTGATTGGTCAACTGTGACGGCTACAGGGTCCCGAAGCCCGAAAACCATTAACATCAAAATAAGGCTTGGTGATGACTTGCGATGGCCGCATCCGTACGATAAGGACACAACACTCAACTCTCCTCTGTTTTCTTTTGTTTTATACCATCTTATCCTATACCTGCATGTCGTGTCATTCACTTCTCTCCAGCTGCTATGAATTGGTTTCCTGTTACCTTATTTGAAGCATGTTTATTGTATTGTAGATATAAATTGTTTTTTTTGTTTGGTTTGTTCTTGTATATTTTTGTTAGCTGCCATTGAATGTTTTAGGAGAGGAACTTATATAAGTTTAATAACTTGTGTTCCAATCCTTTTGTCAGTTTTCAATTTAATGACAATAAAATATGTTTAAACTAACCATTAGCACAGTCTGTAGGTCATATTCATGAAAGGATTTCATTGTAACTTGGTAGGATGACTCCAGATAATGTCTAGATGAGAACGTCCCCTTATGGTCGCGATCATTCAGCCGTGACAGCTGCCCAAGCCTAAAACCCGAAAACCTTTAGCACAGTCTACAGGTCGTATTTATGGAGGGATTTCATTGTAACTGTGTAGGTTGATTCCATATAATGTCTAGATGACAACGTCCCCATTTGGTCCCGATTAATCAACTGCGATGGCTACAGGGGCCCGAATCCCGAAAACCTTTAGCATAGTCTACAGGTCATATTTATGAAGGGATTTCATTGTAACTTAGTAAGATGACTCCAAAAAGTGCCTAGATGAGAACGTCCCATTTTGGTCACGATCATTCAACCATGACGGCAGCCCGAGCCCAAAACCCGAAAAGCATTAGTACAGACTACAGGTCAGATTTATGAAGGGATTTCATTGTAACTTGGTAGGATGACTCAGTATAATGTCTAGATGAGCACGTCCTCTTTTGGTTGCGATCGGTCAATCGTGATGGCTACACAGACGCGAAGCCCAAAAACCTTTAGCACAGTCTACAAGCCGTATTTATGAAGGGATTCCATTGTAACTTGATAGGATGACTCGTTTTGGAATAATTTCACTGTAAATTGGCAACTTTCGTTGATATACATTAACTGTGAGGCCACATACATTAACTGTGAGGGCCACATTAACCCACCCCTCAATTCTTTAGTACAGTCTACACCTCATATTATTTTTATTGAAAACATAGCACACAGGGAACAGAAATTAACATATTCCCAATTATCACAATTCTTGTCTTATTTCATAATCCTTTCATAAACATTGAACATTATCCTTTTTATCAAATATAACACATAGACAAGTTAAGCTACAGTGTCATTGACACTTTCAGTAGTTCAATAAAAGGTTATGGGGGAAGTGGTGCCATACCAAGGTGTGTTTTGGATGTTATGCTAGTTGTTATGGTAACGTGTGTGAGTGGCTACTTTTAAGACATCATTACCATAGTGATATGCAATTTTCAGACATGTTGGGATGGTGTGTGTCTCAGTGATTTATTATGGCTGATGTGTCACCGTCCCAATTTTAAGTCGCATATAGAATGAATTAGCTGATATAGAGTGTAAATGTGTTCTCAGCGCCAGGGCAGGTTTAGCCACCATGGAGGACGCTGATATGTGCAATGAGTGTTGAATGAGAACATTTGGGGGTTCGGAATCCACATTTGGGGCTACTGCGTAGACGTTTTTGTGAAAATGTCTGACATATAGGTGTAGCCTCTTACAGATTGAGAATATGTCCACTTGGAATGAGATGTATTCGACTCAATGGAAGTACTATCATATTATAGTATGTGTCTATTTGTGCATAGTGTCTCCCTCTTTGTACAATGCAATTATTTTGAAATTAAGATTAATCTTTTCATAAAAGGCTTGTTATTCACCTCGTCTTCCCGTTTCAGACCATTCATTTTACCAACCCCTTCCATTCGAAATTCCCAAACAGAACTTAATTCAATTGTAGTGTTCTAACTGTTCTGTCTTTGAACATAACACTCCCCACACCAATTTGCACACAACACCCCTACTCGCACATTCTAACTCTTATGTCACACTATTCTGTCCCATTCGAAACATGCCCCAGTGTCTTCTTTCTACAAATACAAACGTTTAGTTTGTTTAGCTAGAGCGGATAATACTGATCAGTAACATAATCTCACAAATACGAACATGGATGTCGTGCTCTCTATGGCCGAGCATTTAGGCATTTCAACAGTTGATCATCAGCAGGATCTTCAGTGCTGTCAGTATCATCAATTAGTATGTCCCTTTCAACTGATTCTTTATCACTGTCTTCTGTTTCATCATCACCATCATTTTCCAGTAATTCATCATCAGCATTACTATCAGATCCACTTCTTACTGGTATGTCAGGAGTTGCACGCTGCTGCTCTAAAGTAATATTATGTTCTAAGTGCTCATTTCCTCTGAAGATATGATAGCACATTTTGTTTCTCATTTCCTCTGAAGATTTTATTGCACATTGTGAGGCTCTGTTACAACCAGTAGTGTATAAATTTACCAGTAATGTCGAAATCGACCAGTAATGTCGAAAAATTAACCAGTAGTGTCAAAAAGTGACGAACAAAATGACGATTTTTCGCAAAAATTTCAATATTTTTTCGGGTTGCTCAAATTGTACTTTTGCCTATATTTATCGACTTTTAACCGTTTTCGCGCAAGTTTAAACACATTTATCCCAGTAAATATGAAATTTTATGTTTAACAATTATTTCCCTCTTTCATATGCACAACATATCCCATCCTATTTGCTCTCTCTCTCTCTCTCTCTCTCTCTCTCTCCTCTTTCTCTCTATCTATCTCCCCTCTCTTTCTATCCTATGTCCCTCTGCCTTCCCCTTCTCTCTCTCTCTCTCTCTCTCTCTCTCTCTCTCTCTCTCTCTCCATCATTCTCTCTCTCTATCCCCCTCTCCGTCTGTCTTTGCCCAGCTCTCTTTCCCCATCCCCCTCTCTCTCTCTCACTCTGCCTGCCTGCCTGCCTGCCTGCCTGCCTGCCTGCCTGCCTGCCTGCCTGCCTGCCTGTCCCTCCCTCTGCCTTTGCCCATACCTCTATCTCTCCTTCTCTCTCTCTCTCCTTCTTTCTCCCTCTATCGCTCTCTTCCTATCCCCTTTTCCCTCTGTCTTTGTCCAACTCTCTCTCTCTCTCTGTCTCTCTCCCCTCTCTCTCCCCCTCCCCTCTCTCTCTCTCTCTCTATCCCTCCTTCCCCCTCTCTGTCTCTGGATAGATAATGAATTGATACGACGCTGAAATATTTAGTCCAGTATTTAGCGCTCGCACAGATAGACATACAGTCACACATGTAGGCTGACAAGTGTGTAGGCAGGCAGGTTAGCAGCATCCAGGCAGACGGACAGAAATCCAGACAGACAGATAGCAATGTGGCATGTGAAAAATAACCCCTAGACGTGGATAGACAACTGAATGATGGAAAGGCAGGCAGACCTACATACAAAGATTGATTGGTTGGTTGAGTGATTGATTGATTTCGTTTACGACACTTAGTTTAAAGCACGCGCACCATACACGTGTCATTTCGGCATGTGGCTTGGCACACGAAGTCAACGTGCACCTGGGATAAAGTGTCATTCCCAAGGACACAACTTAACTGACCTCGTCAGGTATAGAACCCGGATATTCATCAAATTGAATTGCGAGGCAATTTCTCGATTGAGCTAATAGTGCTCCCCACGTACATGCGGGTACATGCGGGTGACGCAGACTGACTGATTGATGGATGTAGGTAAAATGACAGGTAGCAAATTGTAGAACTAGATGATAGACATGTAGCAAATATCGGGTAGTGACTGACATTATAATAGTCAGTCATTAAAGCACGCGCTAAGGAGTGTCATCGGGGGGTACTGGCTATACCCCCCTTCCCCGTCGGCAAGTGTTAGTGCTCCTCATTTTGGTCGTCACTTTTTGACACTACTGGTTAATTTTTCGACATTACGGATTTTTACATTACTGGTCGATTTTTTCGACATTACTGGTTGATTTCGACATTACTGGTTAATTTTTTCGACATTGCTGGTCGATTTCGACATTACTGGTAAATTTATACACTACTGGTTGTAACAGGCTCCAATATAGAGCCTCTTCTCCCAGATTTGTCTTTGCCTTTTCTGTTGCTGAATTTTGTCTATCATTTTGTGCAAATTCTTATCAGGAGCTGCTGCTCCATTATAAAGTCTCCACCCAAGCCCCCAGATTCTGCAAATGGATATTATCTCTTCTGCATTCTGCAATATGCATCTGATATACTCTGTTACTGTGTGAGGTTCAGACTCCAATGGACAATGCAGCTTCAGAAATCTCCCCACCTTAACTGCTGGAATTTATATATACTTAGTCAAAGAAGAAAGTATAATAGAAAGAAATGTGAACAAATAGCATAAAGGATAAATTATAATTGTTCTAATGTTGCATGTTTGTGGACAAGAAGTCGTGCAAAGAGTTTAATGACATGTTGTTGTCCTCCCAACCGTATACAATTTTGCTACGGATTTCAAAATAGCACGTGCTACCCGAGAATGTCGAATTGAATGGGTGACCGACGATTTTCTTTGTGTTATGTTGTGCTAGAGAATCTGGGTTATTGAGAAAACATGCTAGTTTTTGTCTTCCGACATTTAAAAAATGCCAAGATTAACTGAAAATCAGAGGTTGCGTGCCATTGGTATGCATGTGGCTGGGATACCTGCAGATGAGCCCGCTGCTGAATTCGGAGTCACTGTGGCCACTACTTACTGTCTCATTGGAAGGTATAGAACCACTAGATCTACTGCCGACCGACCGCATTCAGGTCGACCAAGAGTTACAACCCCTGCACAAGACGGACCCATCAGGACATCTCACTTGCGGGATCGCTTCCCTCTGGTGACGAGGACAGCATCAATTACTCCTGGTAGAACTAACATTAGAGTCAGTGCACAAACTGTCCGCAACAGACTCACTGAATACGGCATCCGAAGTAGGCGTCCATACCACGGACCAATCCTTACCCAACATCGTCGTACCGTCAGAATGGAATGGGTACGTCAGCGAGTTCGCTGGACTCAGCAGCATTGGAGCTGAATGGACAGTGATATAGCGTCGAAATTCTCAACACTGTTGTTGTCCCATTGTTCAACGCTAATGTCGGATTGAAGTTATTCCAGCAAGACAATGCCCGATGTCACGTGGCACATATCTGTCGTGCTCTTTCTTGGGGAACAGAGCATCAAACTTCTTCCCTGGCCCCCACTTTTGCCAGATTTGTCTCCAATCGAGCATCTTTGGGATCAATTGGACCGTCGGGTACGACTTCATGATCTTCATACGTTAGGCAATTTATGTAATGTTTTAAGGCAGAAGTGGAACGCAATAACAGAGGGCGACATCAAGAGACTTATCAGGTCCATCAATGTCTTGCCATCCCAGAGGCAAACGGTGAACATACACGCTATTGACTGGATGTGTGAACTTTTCATTTCACCCCATGTCTGAATTGCGACGTCCTGACGTAACGCTGGCAACAGTAAGAACATGGAATTATGCAAATTCATACAGCTAGACTCTGAAATATGAATTTACAATAATTTGTTTGGGATTAAAGTCGGTAATACCAAAAAAATGCCTCCTCAAAGTTTATTATACTTTCTTTTTTGACTCAGTATATAGTAACCTTCACACCAATATTTAAAGGCTTGTCCATTTTTCATATGAGGCATATTTTGATGTTATCTCAGGCTCCTCTTGCCTTCTGCGAAACTTGAACTTTACATCAATTGATATCAGCTCACAGCCAAACATCAAGAAAGCTGAGGTGAGGGTAGAGGACCCATTCACAAAGTTCTGAAGGCTAACATAAGAAATGTGAGTTGCTCATCCCAATTTGTCTGGCCAACATCAACATGTTTGCTGAGTATTCCTTAGAGGGTTTGGTTGAACCATTCAACTTGACCACCGCATTGTGGGTGATATGCTGACGTCCTTTCTTTTTCTGAGCTATATAGTGTATTGATTTGTGAAAACAATTTCAACTCAAATTCTGGCCCTTGGCCTGTCTGGATGAAGTATGGTGCCCCAAATCTACAAATGAAATCTTCAAAAAAGCATTTTGCTAGTTTTTCCTGTCTGATACCTCAGTGCATTTGATTGAGTCTATTTGATAAAATAAGCAGAATAATTAGAATAAATCTATTACCATGTTTGGTTTTAGGATGCATTTTGTCAGGTAGAGCAGCAGTATTACTGTCAGAGTGGGACAGCAGTATTACAAAACAGAGGCGACCATTTTCTTTAGCTGAGATTGTTTTGGGATAAATACAAAATATTTCCACATCTTCAGACCACCCATGCTAGCAGTATCTTTACTGTACTTTCTTTTCATCTTCCAACTCCCCATATTCCCAGGTGTATCTCACATGGTATTTAGTTTCGTTTTGATTCTCAGACAGTTATTTGAAATTTTCCTTAATCATCTTCTAATAATTTCAAAATTTCCCCATTAATCACCAAATTATTCTATTGTTCTAACAGTAATTGTCATTGAACTTGATACCCATTCCTGAACAATCTGTTTACTGATTCTTCATTTCAATAATCAGCTTAATGTCACCATCATCAGATTATACAGAAACGAACAATAGTCATGAGATCTTCACTCGGAAGTATTGATGTGCAGTAACCAGTCCCCAATTACTTTAATCTTATCTGGGTCTGTCTATACCCCCTTTTCAGAAATATTATGCCTGAAACACTTGATATGCTTCACTACAAAATGACGTTTTGTTTTTAACCTTTTCCCCACCCATACGGACTCTTCTGAACACTATTTCTAACATTTTTAGATGTTCCTCAAATGTGGCTCTAAAGATAATTACATCATTACATCATCAATATAATACAAGGATGAATTTTCTCAAAGTTTTCTCTGATTTCAGAGACTTTTGTCTCACTGAACCTAATTATTTTTTCTGTGTTTTTTATGTCTGAATGCAAGATGAAGGCAAGTGTCTGTCTTGGGGAACTTTTTCTTGTCTTCAATACTGAGTATTTTAGTTTGACATTATTTAAGTTTAACAACTTTATCAAGATCCTTTTCAAGAGCTTTGACTTCAGAGATTTCTTATCTGGGCGCATAATACGTGATATAAATTAAAGAAATTTAAAACTACAAACCTCACAGGACTGATTCCACTAACCGCTGAAATGTGGCAGGAGCTCCGAAATCCAAATGCCACAACATTAATTTGTAAAACTCAAACAGTAAAAAGATGTCCGTCTCTTCTTTGTCTTTTTTAGAGTTCAACTTCCAATATCCACCACACAAATCTAGTGTAAAATAATAAGCTCCAATCAAAGTGTCAGCTTTGCATAATGGGTTGGCATCTTTCTTTCTTTGTTAGGTCATTAACTTTTCGAAAATCAATGAAAAATCTTGTGGTGTTGTCTTTCTTCTTAATCAAGATTGATGAAGACCATGGGCTCTGGGAAGGACAAATGCCTTTTTGCTGAAGCATTTCACCACCTATGGTTTTGCATTCAATGCCAAAGAATTTTTGACGCAGTGTTTAGTTTAAACAATATTTATTGGAATAAATTACAAAGTGGAATATTTATATAACGCAATATGAGAGAATATTACACAGCATGACAATAAAGAAAATACATTTTAAAGGATGGATTCGACAGAAAGCTTATAGCTTATTTGGGACGTCTCCCTAGCTCTTGAATATGCTGACACAAAAAGATGGTTAGGACAAGTAGCTTGGCTCATGCATCGTCATCTTGGAGGCAGATGCAATTTAATAAGCCACCCACCTACCAAGAACAATTACCCTCTGTCACCCACTGAACCAAACACCACACCCAACATGCAAACAGTCAAAAGACGCGAGAGCATGTTAACTCATGGTCAGACGAGTGGATGCCATTTTCCCGACAGATTTGAGGCAATACGTTTTCACACACACAATTAATCACTAGTACAGAAACACAAAATCACCATTGAATTAGAGAATGGGGGCGAGGAGGGTGGGGGACTACCATTGGCTCTATCCGAATATGAAAGCAGTTCAGTGAGAGTCTAACCCCCATGGCAGACGATGTATGTGATTGTTTAAACTTGCCCTATAGAAGAAGAGGGAAGAAATGAAGGGAATAACAAAAAAGATTTAGAAGAGAATGACTCGAATCCCATCGAGCAAATGAGCTATCGAGCAATTGCTCGATGGAGTGACTCCTTGAACGACTCGACGACTCATTTCAGAAAAAAGGGATTCCATAGCCACAGGCGTTTTTGAAAAAGGGATTCCACAAATGGGATTCCAAAAGTGGGATTCCATCTTATGTCGAGTGACTCGCAACTATTGCTCGAATGACTCGAATCCCATCGAGCAAATGAGCTATCGAGCGATTGCGAGGAGTCACTCGATCGAGCAATTGCTCGACAGCTCATTTGCTCGATGGGATTCGAGTCATTCAAGCAATGGTTTATCAGTAACTGCTCGATTGCTTATTGGGTTTGGGAATGCTTTTGATATACACAAGGGAGATAACTGCATTATGGGAAATCAAGCACTGGTAATTATAATACTTGGACGAGAGAACCAGAGATAGTTTGGACTGGATAGACTGTTAGTGATAGAGAAACATATGCAATAGGCATTAAAAATGGGATTCTGGGAAAATCAGGCCCTGTACTCCTATTCAATAGAACATACCCCTGTACCCCTTGGTACTATAGCATAACGTGTTATTTTATATGCCCAAAATGGGGCTTCACATGTCTGTTTGGGTGGTTTGGTGGAGATTTTGGTGGTCTGTAAGGGTGGTCGGGTCTATTTGGGTAATTAGATATACTCTAGTTCAATCGAACACACCCCCAGGGGATCCCTTGGTACTATAGCACTACGTGCTAAGCCGATAAATTGGAGAAATAAAGTCAATTTCGGTGATTTGGGGTGGATTTTGGTGATTTGGAGGGATTTTCGCGTTGTTTGTGGTAATTCTACGAATCGGGAAATTACTCTTCTACAAAGGAACATACCCTCCGAACATACCCCGTCCCATTGCAGAACAATTGGGTAACATAGCTACCACGTGCTACCATAGAAATCAAGATGGCGGCCTCCAGTATACAAAATGGACGACGGAAACACGTATCACCCTAACAACACGAGCTGCGCATGTGCACTAACACCACGTATCACCATGGGGATGACGTCACAAGATGGCCGCTCACGCGGGTTACCATGACAACACAACATGGCGCCGCTAGGTCACGTGACTATGACGTCACATGAGATCCTGCAATGAGATCCTGCCAATAAGGGTTGAAAAGCCCGAGACATACTACTGACATGTCTGCTCTGAATGGAAGTATACCAATCGTAACACGGCGAGCGTCTGCACAAGTTGGGCAATGAAGTAGAAAATGTTCAGGTTACAATGACATAATGGAGTCAATGCAAGATGGTTATTATATAAGTGTGTCTTCACGTTACTACAATGAAAGCGCATCTGCAATGATAAATTTGAGTTTCCGCGGGATCCGCTACCACAAAAAATGAAGGAGGCCATTGGTTACCTTCAATTAAGAAAGCCTTGAAGTTAATCAATGATGAATACTCATGAACGGACACAGACAAGTTGTTCCACTTGTCAGTGACATTAGAAATGAAAGAAGACTGGTACAGTTGTGTACGACAGGATGGGACTCAATTATTTTCACGTGACCGAAAATTAAGGGAAGGATTCACTGAAGAGATAAGCAGAGGAACTCTGTTGGGAATATAGGGGGGCGGGGGTGGGGGGGGGGGGAGACAAGTGGTGACACATTTTGAAAAACTGACTTTACTTGTGTTTACAGCGTCTTTCTTGCAATGTCTCACAGCGTGTTTTGTAATATAGAAGGGCTTTACTGGCGTTTACAGTTGCCCCTGTAATTAATATGGCTGCTGCTATCTGTATTTTTTTCTAAGTTTGCTATTTTGGATGTCGAACAGTTATCCTAGACTGCATTTGCGTAATCGAGGAGAGGCCAAGTAAAGGCAAAGTATATTTTTTCTAATACTTTACGGTCGAGATTAAATTGGTGTCTCCTCAGTAGGTCTAAACGAGTCCAGGCTTTTGAGCATATATGGTCGATGTGATCATTCCTTGTACATAAACTATTTAATATCACTACTAAGTGTTTGTGGTTGGTGACTTCCGTTATTTGGGTATTACCAAGAAATAGTGGAGGGTACGTGAAAAAGCAAACTCTCCATTTTATTAGGATTAAATTCAACTAACCATGCCTGGGACCAATGTTCTATTTTAACCAAATCCTGATTGATTAGGGTCGAAGCATGTTTGTGTTATGGCTCCCTCACCATCCATATCGATTTTGTGTTTAATGATTTTTGTCACACCAAGATCATCTGGTGAATGTGATAATATATCCCTGTGGTATTATGAGTTGTATCAGTTTTTCATTCTGTTCATCAGTTAAATTACCTTGCACATTGAACAATTCCTCAAGCATTTTTAGCTCAACTTGATAAAGTCAAGCTGAGCTATTGCCATCACTTCCCGTCCGTCGGCGTACGTACGTTAGTACGTACGTCCACAATTTCCTTTGGCACACCTCACAGGTGGCATTTATGATCAGATTACTTTGAAACTTGGTATGCTTATTTAGAGTGACCTCTAGATAGGAGCTATCGATTTTCTTCAATTTCCATAAAAAAATGTTGCCGCGGCCAACGTTCTTAGAACTTAGTTTAGTCAATCCACAATATTTCCCTTTGGCACACCCTACAGGGCACATTTATGATTTGATTGCTTTGAAACCTGGTATGCTTATTTAGAGTGACCTCTAGATAGGAGCTATCGATTTTCTTCAATTTCCGTCAAAAAATGTTGCCACGGCCAACGTTCGTAGAACTTAGTTTTGTCAGACCTCAATATTTCCCTTTGGCACACCCTACAGGACACATTTATGATCAGATTGCTTTGAAACCTGGTATGCTTGTTTGGGGAGACCTCTAGATGGGAGCTATCGATTTTCTTCAATTTTTGTCGAAAAATGTTGCCGCGGCCAACGTTCTTAGAACTTAGTTTAGTCAGAAGACTCAATATTTCCCTGTGGCACACCCTACAGGGTACATTTATGATCGGATTGCTTTGAAACCTGGCATGCTTGTTTGGGGTGACCTCTAGATGGGAGCTATCGATTTTCTTCAATGTCCGTCAAAAAATGTTGCCGCGGCCAACGTTCTTAGAACTTAGTTTAGTCAAATCACAATATTTCCCTTTGGCACACCCTACAGGGCACATTTATGATTTGATTGCTTTGAAACCTGGTATGCTTATTTAGGGTGACCTCTAGATGGGAGCTATCGATTTTCTTCAATTTCTGTCAAAAAATGTTGCCGCGGCCAACGTTCTTAGAACTTAGTTTAGTCAGAAGACTCAATATTTCCCTTTGGCACACCCTTCAGGGTACATTTATGATCGGATTGCTTTGAAACCTGGCATGCTTATTTGGGGTGACCTCTAGATGGGTGCTATCGATTTTCTTCAATTTCCGTCAAAAAATGTTTCCGCGGCCAACGTTTTTAGAACTCAGTTTAGTCAGACCACAATATTTCCCTTTGGCACACCCTACAGGGCACATTTATGATTTGATTGCTTTGAAACCTAGTATGCTTATTTGGGGAGACCTCTAGATGGGAGATATCGATTTTCTTCAATTTCTGTCAAAAAATGTTGCCACGGCCAACGTTCTTAGAACTTAGTTTAGTCAGAAGACTCAACATTTCCCTTTGCCACATCCTACAGAGTACATGTATGATCGGATTGCTTTGAAACCTGGCATGCTTATTTGGGGTGACCTCTAGATGGGAGCTATCGATTTTCTTCAATTTCCGTCAAAAAATGTTTCCGCGGCCAACGTTTTTAGAACTCAGTTTAGTCAGACCACAATATTTCCCTTTGGCACACCCTACAGGGCACATTTATGATTTGATTGCTTTGAAACCTGGTATGCTTATTTGGGGAGACCTCTAGATGGGAGCTATCGATTTTCGTCAATTTCCATCAAAAAATGTTGCCGCGGCCAACGTTCTTAGAACTTAGTTTAGTCAGAAGACTCAATATTTCCCTTTGGCACACCCTACAGGGCACATTTATGATTGGATTGCTGTGAAACCTGGCCTGCTTGTTTGGGGTGACCTCTAGATGGGAGCTGTCGATTGTGTTCAATTTCCATCAAAAAATGTTGCCGCAGCCAACATTCTTAGAACTTAGTTTAGTCAGACCACAATATTTCCCTTTGGCTCACCCTACAGGGCACATTTATGACTAGATTGCTTTGAAACCTGGTATGCTTATTTACGGTGATCTCTAGATGGGAGCTATCGATTTTCTTCCATTCCCGTCAAAAAATGTTGCCACGGCCAACGTTCTTAGAATTTAGTCTAGTCAGACCACAATATTTCCCTTTTGTACACCCTACAGGGCACATTTATGATTGGATTGCTTTGAAACCTGGCATGCTTGTTTGGGGAGGCCTCTAGATGGGAGCTATCTATTTTCTTCATTTTCTGTCGAAAAATGTTGCCGCGGCTAACGTTCTTAGAACTTAGTTTAGTCAGAAGACTCAATATTTCCCTTTGGCACACCCTACAGGGTACATTTATGATCGGATTGCTTTGAAACCTGGCATGCTTGTTTGGGGTGACCTCTAGATGGGAGCTACCGATTTTCTTCAATTTCCGTCAAAAAATGTTGCCGCGGCCAACGTTCTTAGAACTTAGTTTAGTCAGAAGACTCAATATTTCCCTTTTGCACACCCTACAGGGTACATTTATGATCGGATTGCTTTGAAACATGGCATGCTTGTTTGAGGTGACCTCTAGATGGGAGCTATCGATTTTCTTCAATTTCCGTCAAAATATGTTGCCGCGGCCAATGTTCTTAGAACGTAGTTTAGTCAAACCACAATATTTCCCTTTGGCACACCCTACAGGGCACATTTATGATTTGATTGCTTTGAAACCTGGTATACTTATTTAGGGTGACCTCTAGATGGGAGCTGTCGATTTTTTTAAATTTTCGACAAAAAATGTTGCCACGGCCAACGTTTGTAGAACTTAGTTTAGTCAGACCTTAATATTTCCCTTTGGCACACCCTACAGGGCCCATTTATGCTCAGATTGCTTTGAAACCTGGTATGCTTGTTTGGGGAGACCTCTAGATGGGAGCTATAGATTTTCTTCAATTTCTGTCAAAAATGTTGCCGCGGCCAACGTTCTTAGAACTTAGTTTAGTCAGAAGACTCAATATTTCCCTCTGGCACACCCTACAGGGTACATTTATGATCGGATTGCTTTGAAACCTGGCATGCTTATTTGGGGTGACCTCTAGATGGGAGCTGTCGATTTTCTTCAATTTCCGTCAAAAAATGTTTCCGCGGCCAACGTTTTTAGAACTCAGTTTAGTCAAACCACAATATTTCCCTTTGGCACACCCTACAGGGCACATTTATGATTTGGTTGCTTTGAAACCTGGTATGCTTATTTAAGGTGACCTTTAGATAGGAGCTATCGATTTTCTTCAATTTCCGTCAAAAAATGTTGCTACGGCCAACGTTCGTAGAACTTAGTTTAGTCAGACCTCAATATTTCCCTTTGGCACACCCAACAGGGCACATTTATGATCAGATTGCTTTGAAACCTGGTATGCTTGTTTGGGGAGACCTCTAGATGGGAGCTATCGATTTTCGTCAATTTCCATCAAAAAATGTTGCCGCGGCCAACGTTCTTAGAACTTAGTTTAGTCAGAAGACTCAATATTTCCCTTTGGCACACCCTACAGGGCACATTTATGATTGGATTGCTTTGAAACCTGGCTTGCTTGTTTGGGGTGACCTCTAGATGGGAGCTATCGATTTTCTTCAATTTCCATCAAAAAATGTTGCCGCAGCCAACATTCTTAGAACTTAGTTTAGTCAGAACACAATATTTCCCTTTGGCTCATCCGGCAGGGCTCATTTATGATTAGATTGCTTTGAAACCTGGTATGCTTATTTACGGTGACCTCTAGATGGGAGCTATCGATTTTCTTCCATTCCCGTCAAAAAATGTTGCCACGGCCAACGTTCTTAGAATTTAGTCTAGTCAGGCCACAATATTTCCCTTTTGTACACCATACAGGGCACATTTATGATTGGATTGCTTTGAAACCTGGCATGCTTTTTTGGGGAGGCCTCTAGATATGAGCTATCGATTTTCTTCGGTTTCTGGCAAAAAATGTTGCCACTGGCAAAAAATGACATTGGTACCAATGATCTTCAATTTTGCCATTTCATTTATAACTTACCAAGTTCTAGTTTGTCAAGTTGAGCTACAGTGTCATTGACACTTTCATTCATGTTGTTCAGCCTTGCCATTTAATTTCTCTTCTCTTGCAACTGCTACCTGCTGCTCCAACAAGAGAGCATCTTGTTCTCTGCTGTCTTCTTGTTCTGTGGTTTCAATGGGTGCCCCTCTTGGGACAGTCAGCTGCAGCTTCAAGGTGGGGCATCTTAGATTCATAGTATTTTGGACTGGCTTCACATGTAAAGATGTGGTGTTCAACAGTTGTAGTATACAATTTTCGCTACCTGAAGGTTTACATTACAAGGCACCAACATCTCATGACCAGGTGTCATGTTCACTTTTTCTCTCCGCGTCACTCTGCACACTGTTGAACTACTTCGATTAGTTTTCAAGTACCAGAATTTGCCGCATGTGACCATCATTAATTGTGTAAAGTCCACAATGTTCACAAATTTGGGACTGCCTGTGGGAGTTCTTTATGTCGTTCTTTTTTATTTAATTTAGTTGTTGTGTGCAGGCCATTATATAATTCTTTAAAACCAATTCTCAAAACGTTTCGTTTCCCAACTTCCCTCCTCCTAATGGATGTTTTAGTTAGGAAATTATGTCAGGAAATTGTTTGACATCCATTATTAATGAAGACAGATTATTTCCGAGAATTTTTTTAATTTCAATTATCCATTTATTGTATTCAAGTTACCGTTGAGATTATTTTAGAACCTGTCATCTCTTCTTTACTCAAGTGTGAATGGTAAGAACTTGTACTCTCATTATTGTTAATAGGTAAGATCTGAATTATATTTCAAACTTTTCCCATATTTCTGATTCGAAGATTTTGTTAAGCTGGTGATTCTACGAGCAATTTTGACAATTATTGTTTCATTTTTAGCTCATCTTGACAAAGTCAAGCTGAGCTAATCTCATCGCTCTCCGTCCGTCGTCCGTCAGTCCGTCGTCCGTCAACACCATGTTTTGGTCTTCTCCAAAACCACTGGGCCAATTTAAGTGAAAGTTTGTGTGAGTGATGGTCCCGAAGGGGCATTGCAATTTTGTTCAACTCAACATGCCCAGCCCCATCGGGAGGGAGTGGGGGGAAATGCCCCAAAATAATTTTAAAATCTTCTTCTCATGAACCAGTGTGTACAATGACTAGATATTTGTTATGGAGCTTTCTTTTGAGGTGTAGAATCAATTTGTTCAAACGAAATTCGTGAAGCAATATTTGGCTTTGTAATGGGAGGGGTAAGATTTTTAGCCCCGCCCAAAATTTCTATTTTCTGAACCGACGGTCCGGTATGAACCAAATTTGGTATGTGGCATTATTGGGTCATAAATACTTGACCCATGCAAAAAAAAAAAAAAAAAATTCCCGCGTCCCCATGGGGACCCTGGGAGCTAAAAATAGAAATATTTTCAAACGCCCATATTTCACAAACTACACTGAACAGAGAGCTGTTATTTTGTATGGAGTATCCTTAGGTCCAGTAGAATGGAGTGGTAAAACAAAATGCCATCGGTTATGTTAGGGTGTTCTGTAATGGGCATCGAAAAAATGCTGAGTCAGCATAATTGCAAAAATTTTTAAAAAATCTTTTCTACAGAACCAATCATCAGAATCTTTTGATATTCGGTAAATTTGGTATGTGGTATTATTGGGTCATAAGTACTTGACTCATGCAAAAAAAAAAAAAAAAATTCCCACATCCCCATGGGAACCCTGAGAGCTAAAAATAGAAATATTTTCAAACGCCCATATTTCCCAAATCATACGGAACAGAGAGCTGTTATTTGGTATGAAACACCCTTTGGATCAGTAGAATTGAATAATAAAAGAATTGCCATCGGTTACGTTAGGGTGTTCTGTAATGGGCATCGAAAAAATGCTGAGTCAGCATATTTGCAAAAATTAAAAAAAATCTTTTCTCCAGAATCAATCATCAGAATCTTTTGATATTCTGTATACAACATTCATAGGGGGGTCAGATACAAGTTTGTTAAAATAAAGCCCATTGGTTCATATTTGGGCTCAATACAGGAGCCCGATTTTTTAACTTAGGGTAATATGGGGAATATTCTTTAAAAATCTTCTTCGTCAGAACCACCCGTCAGAATCTTTTAATGTTTGATATAAATCATTGTTATGAGGGTCAGATTCAAGATTGTTCAAACCAAGTCCCTAGGTTAATATTTGGGCTTCCTACGGAAGCCCAAATTTGAACTTTGTTCAATACGGGGGGTAATTTTAAAAAATCTCCTTAAGATCCACCAGTCAGAATGCTTTCATATTTGGTATGCAACATCTCTGGGGTGTGTGTGGGGGGTGGGGAGGGGGTAGATTCAAGTTTGTTAAATCGGATCCCTAGGTATATATTTGGGCTCTCTATGGTAGCCCAAATGTTTACTTAGTGCAATATGAGGAAATTTCTTTAAAAATCTTCTTCTTCCGATCCACCAGTTCGAATGCTTTCATATTTGGTATACAACATCTCTAAGGGGGTCAGATTGAAGTTTGTTCAATTCGAGCGACTGGGTTAATATTTGGGCTCCATATGGGAACCTGAAATTTAACTTAGTACAATATGAGGGAATTTCTTCAAAAATCTTCTTCTTCACATCCACTGGTCAGAATGCTTTCATATTTGGTATACAACATCTCTAGTGGGGTCAGATTCAAGTTTGTTCAAATCGGATCCGTAGGTTGATATTTGGGCTCGCTATGGTAGCCCAAATTTTAACTTAGTGCAATATGAAGAAATTTCTTTAAAATTTCTCATCTTCAGATCCAACAGTCGGAATTGCTTTCATATTTGGTACACAACATCTATAGGAAAGTCAAGTTCAACGTTGTTCAAATCGAGAGTCTGTGTTAATATTTGGGCTCCCTATGGGAGCCGGAAATGGCCATGTTGCTGAAGAATTAAAAATTTTGTATTCAGTACCCTCTAGAGGTGTGTAACTAAGATTAATCCACATAGGTTGTATCAAGGGGCTTCATAGGGGAGCTCTACATTTTACATTATGATCAACTGAAGAAAAGGCATGATGCCCGGATTATTTTTGTCACTCCCGAGGGACTCGAGGATTGACAGTGCATCCTATGGAGGTGGATTGCCTGATATAGACTCATTCTTGGTCTCTGTTTATATTGTGTTCTGTTCAAGATGAGCGCTTCAGGTCGCGTGGGGCCTCTTGTTTTCTGACTTTTTGGACAACAAATAATGTATCTTTGATACTATCATTTTTCTTACAATCAACATGTATTTTGTCGTGTACAGATGTTTGTATCAGGGGGTCGGACACAAGCACGTTCTTTTCGCGAGTGCTCCATTTGTTTTCTTTTTGTTCATCCGTACGAATAAATAGTTCGTTATATATTCGTCTACATTCTTGACTTATCCCCAATATATTGTAAGATAAAATGATTATTACCATTATGTGGATATACAGAATATGTATCCGAGTCTCACTCCGGGTTCTAAGGGCAGATCACGACTCGTTCAACTCGTCGTGATCTGCCCTTAGAACCCGGAGTGAGACTCGGATACATATTTTGTACATCCACATAATGGTAATAATCTCTATTTTCAATGCACCACAACTGATCACCAGAAAGAAAACAAAATTGGAATAGTCAAAGTTGTAAAGGCGTTAATCGTGAATTCCCAACATGTAAAAACACTGGTTGTTTGTTTAATTTAAACAACATTTTATTTCCGGATTTTATAATCTCAACAATACAACATAATAACAAATGATGTATATAGAACAAAGACGGAAAGTGGATCCAGCAGCAAGCAAATGCTTATGTTATCTGTCTTCATGGTATTTTCACAAATTCTTTGTACATCAGAAAGGCGAGTATAGTTGTTTTACATAAAATGAGCTGAAATATGTCTGTATTCGGGAATAATAACAATAAGAAGAAAAGGCTGAAGAAGAAAATACTGTTTTATAGTTGTAATTATATTTATATTTGGACCATGAGATGGCTGTTTGTTTGACATAAATATAACTGTCTTTTTTTACAGCAACAATCAGTAACTTGATTTTATTGTGAAAACATTCCGGATTATATCTCAATATGTCAACACTGAACAATTATGTAAATGTGTCTATCATACAAAAGGTGACATAAGCAAAATCCACCACAATACACAAAGCAGCATTGTTTATCCACTCTCTTGATGATACTCTATTAAACTTCCTTCTATTAAATACTTTTCGCATGTGATTAAGGACCCCCTTAACAAGAGTGTAAATAATTCAGTTCCTTTAAAACCCCCAATGATCTAACCACAGATGATTTAGAAACATTTTTGAATGGTTCTACAATTGATAACACTTAATCCTGAAAAAGTGGAAGCTATATCTTTCTCATATAATCGTTTAGTCACACCAAACCTGCTGTTGACTTTTAATGATACACCTGTTGCTTTTGTAAATTGTCATAAGCACCCAAATCTAAAGTGGGACAGCCGCATGAAAGAGATATGCAAAAAAAAGGAAATGCTCGACTCTCTCAACTCAGAAAACTCAAACATTTGCCAATGTGGAAAACTCTGGAGCAAGTTTACTTAGTCTTCATTCTGTCTTAGATGGAGTATGGGGATATTGTATGGTGTGGCACACCATATTACTTACTCAAGAAAATTGATTGCCTCAACGCGACGCTGGCAGAATCATATCTGGGCTAACTCATATTACCCTTCCAACCAGTTCCTATTGGAACTTTGGTGGGCAAGTCTTGGAATACATAGACAATTTAAGAAACTCTATACTAGATATAAGACAATGAATCAAGAATCTCCCCACTTATTTGATATTCTCCCATGAAATATTAGTGAGACTACTATACAGTTTTCAAAATCCCATTAATTTTTAAAAAAAATCATTTTTGTTGGACTAAACATTTTAGATGTTCATTCCTTCCCACATCTATTGAACACTGGAATTACCTTCTTTGCTTTGCCTAAGATGCAACCACATTAAATGAATTCGAATAGTGTGTCTCATGGTATAATCACACGATGAAGCCCCCTACATACTTCTACAATGGAATAAGAAAAACGAATATTCTCCACTGAAGACTACGGATGGCCAGTGTGATTAAAAACATGATAAATTCCCCATCTTTATTTCCCTAACACTTTAGTATAGATGTGGTCATCTGACTGAGGATATTACTCATTTTTTTTGCTTTTTCAAATTATCAAAATCAGTGAGCAGAGATATTAGGTGTGGTAATATTTCGTTTGCAGACAACTTACTCTATGAGAACGTTGTATTGTCCATTAAACAGACGACCTTCGCTTTTGAGAGAACACTTCTCCATTATCTCAAATAGGGCTTTCAGCTAACATGAAAACCAACGTAACAATCAATTAAACAAATCTCCCCCGTGTTTCCTCCACGTGGTCTGCTATATTAAACAAAAGAGTGACCACTTTCTCGTTTTCCTTTGAACCAACTCAACATCCTCAAGATTTTCTTGTTCTTGCTCTTACGTGCTGTATCTTCTTAATCTATTCTTTTCTTTTATACTATATTTTGCAGATCTCCAGGTTTATATCTTTATTTTCTTATCTTATTTTGTATACGACTATGCTGCAATCTAGTGATGACTCTTCAAATCTGTCCAAACCATCCATATATACTACTCAAAGTTTACTAAGCACCAAATATTTGACATATCGTTGTGAAATTTGCTTGTGACATATTTGCGACATTTTTGGTGGATATGACCGAGGAATGTATTGAGATGGTTCCCAGTGTTTGCATTAGCTCTCTGGACAGGCAGACTTTTCATGACAGTCATGGAAAGCGTGCACCCCTTGATTTTCATGATGTTTTCCTGTACTGTCTACACGTACATGACATGTGTAGGGTATTTAATTTCACTTCAACACAAACCCTTGTGATTTAATGATTGAATATGGCAAATGCAAATGTAAGAAGACATTTGTCTGAAGCAGAAATGTGGCAGACTGTATGGATGGATCAAGGGGCTACCCATCGTCAGGTTGGTGAAGCCCTTGGTATGCACCATACGGTGATCACCAGATCATAGGCAAGATTTCAGCAGTATGACACACCAGTAAGACGGCATGGTGGTGGCAGAGACAGGGCAACAGCAACATCTGCAGCTGAACACCGGTTTTTGATCATTCAGGCCCGTAGGAACCGCTTTGCCACTGCAACCCAGCTTCGCAGTAACCTTCAGAATGCATCCAGGGTAAATGTTTCAACGCAGACTACCCGGGCAAGGTTGCACGAAGGTGGTCTCCGATCGAGAAGACCATGGCATTCCGCTGTCCCAGAACCACCGCCAGGCACGATATGAATGGGAAATGGACCACGTTGGATGGACCAGAGAAGATTGGCGACCCGTCCGTTTTACAGATGAGTCAAGGTACTGCCTAGACCACACAGATAGGCCGTCTAGGGTATGGAGAAGACCAGGAGGGTGATTCCATGCAGCCAACCTTGCTGAGAATGACCGCTATGGTGGTCAATCGTGGTATGGGCGGCATCAGCTGGGATGGGCGTACAGAGCTGCTCTGTGTCATTGAATGTGGTACATTGACCGCACAGCGGTATACTGATGAGATCCTGGATGTCCACGTCAGACATCTTGCAGGTGCAGTTGGTGATATATTCATTCTGATGGACGATAATGCCCGTCCTCATGTTGCCCATGCTGTCGGGGAGTACAGACACAGGTAGGGGATTGAGCCTATGGACTGACCAGCAAGATCCTCTGACCTCAATCCTATCGAACATGTCTGGAATGAGTTGTAGCTTGCAATTTCAGCCCGTTAAGTCCAGCCAAGAAGTGTCTAGGAGATTGGTGCCATGCTGGTCCAAGAATGGAACAGCATCCCACAAAGGACCACCGGGAACCTGATTGGGAGCACGAGAAGGCGTTGTCAAGCTGTAATTAACAGTAACGTGTCTCATACTCGATATTGAGCCCATACCAGTTCGCTCCGTCAACGTTCTGGCAAATTGAAAAAATTCCTCTTTTACCAATAATATCCATTTTCCATGGTTACCACCATCTTTTTAGTGAACAAAATGTATTTCGCTTCATTATTGGCAATGCACAGAATATTGCCTTTGCTAAAGCCTAGATTTTTAATGAACAGATGAGAATCTTATCCTGACAAATTATGAAAAAGACTGGGTAAAATGTCACGTCTTAACATCAAATAATAATAATAATAATAATAATAATAATAATAATAATAATAATAATAATAATAATAATAATAATAATAATAATAATATATCCATTTATATAGCGCCAAAATTATAGTTCAATAGATAAAGAACCATATTCTAAGGCGCTGTACATATTATTGAGCTCGCGTAAATCTACAAACAGAGTATACACAGCTTTTTACAGTCTAGAACATCACTTATAGGCTTTTTGAAATAGATATGTTAAGAGGTCGTTCTTGAAAGTATTGACATTTGACAGTCTTTTTAGATGATCAGGTAACTTATTCCATAAGTGAGGATCAGCAAATGAGAATGACCTCTCTCCAAATTCATATACCTATTTTTTTAACATGTAGTAGCATTTCACTATTAGACCTCAGGTTGTATTAACACACATTCTTGGTATTGATGAGTTCTTCAAAGTAGGCTGATGACATGTTATTTTGTGCCTTGAAAACTAATAATTAAGTTTTGAAAATTATTCTGCACTTTACTGGCAGCTTATGCAGATCCATCAAAACAGGAGTGATGTGTTGAGATCGTAATACTCTATATACCACTCGGGCTGATGCATTTAATACTTTCTGCAGGCGTGAGTACTGGTATTGTGGATGTTTGAACAGTAAGGCATTACAATAATCCAAATGTGAAGTTACAAAGGCATGAACTACATGAACTAGAGTTTTTATGGAAACTGTCTTATCTGTTTAATTTTGTTCAGAACTCTGAAAGCCTTGTTACACATATTTGTAACATGTTTGTCCATAGATATGTTTGAGACGAAGAAGGCACCAAGATTATATACACTGGCATTTGCTCTGATGATGGAATCTCCTACCTTCACTGAGTTGATGTCAATTTTAGTGAGTTACAGACGTGAACCAATTATTAGGAATTTAGTCTTATCATCACTTATTATTAATTTGTTTGAAATCATCCAAGTGCGAATGTCCGAAATACATGATTCAATAATTTCTTGAGCTTTAGTGTGATCCTTGGTTCATTGTCGAAAATAGAAGTAGACCTGTGTGATATCAGCATAACCATGAACGTCAGGCAGGTGCGATTCAATGATGGCAAACATTTTTGAAATATAGAACAGAAACAGAACAGGACAAGGCAACTTCCCCGTGGGACTCCACATTCCAGATAGAATGCTTTTGACGGGTTACTGTTTATTGATTACACGATGCTTTCTGTTCTTCAAGTATAATGATAGCCAGCTAGCGGCTACACCACTAAGTCCAAAATCGGAGTTCATTGTCTCTAGAAAAGTTGTATGACAAACTGTGTCAAAAGCTGGACTAAGGTCTAAAAGAACAAGCAAGGCTACTCTTCCAGACTCCATATTAAGCAGGATGTCATCCTGAACCTTGAGTAATGCTGTTTCAGTTGAGTGAAATTTTCTGAATCCAGATGTGTTGGCCGTTAAGTTAATGGAGCATACATACCACTATGTAACATAAGCTGATAAATGGCAGCTTTTTCGCACAGCTTAAAAACGAATGGTAAGTTACTCACTGGTCGGAAGTTTTTGAACACAAGTTCTGCACCTTGTTTCAGAAGAGGGTTTACAATCGCGATTTTCCACATATCAGACACATATCCTTCTTGCAGAGACATGTTGATATTTTTTGTGATTACAGGCGCCAACGAGACTACACATGATTTGATAACAGATGTTGGCATTGGGTCGAGTTGACACGAGGCATGTGAGGATTCTTTTATTAATTTGGTTACCACGTGGATTTCTGAAGGTCGAAATGTTGAAAGGTCTTTTTCTGATGGTCTCTGTTTGATGTCATGTTTGTCTACCTTTATGTTGTGAATTTTTTCGTGAATTAATTTTATTTTTTTAATGAAGAACTCGCCAAACTGATCAGCTAGCTTCGATGGATCATCATGTGGCGGTAATGACACACTTTGTTTTTCTGTATACAGATCTTTGACAACTTTAAACATTGTTTTGCTGTCATAATTACAAGCTTCAACACATGTTGTGTAGTCAGATTTTCTGGCTTCTTTTAGTTTGTAGGAGAACTGGTTACGAATATTCTGATATGCTGCATCCTCTTTGTAAGATTTGGATCTTGTCCACTCTTACTGTAGACGATTAGCTTTCAGAGTTCTCAGTTCGTCTGTAAACCAGGGTATACTTGGCCGAATAATAAATGTTTTGTTTTCAGAGGAGTGTGGCCATCAAATAGACTGGACAATGAGTTGTATGATTTCTCCAGATCATCCAGGTTAGCACAATGAGAATTACATAAATCTGATTTTTCGATGTCACATTTAAGCTTGTTAATGTCAATTTGATTGAGTTTTCGAAATGTTACTTTTTTTACGTGTCAGTGATGGTTTTTGAACACCTAGTGTGCATTCTACAAATGAATGGCCGGATAGTCTGAACGGGATTCATGGCTCAGTAAGCTGAAAGTCATTAGTGAATCTTGTGATGATAAGGTCTAGTGTGTGTCCAGAGGCATGGGTGGGACTTGTGACATGTTGTTGTAAACCAAATGTTTCTAAAAGGTTCATAAACTTGTTAGCATCACTGTCATTGTTGTCATCAATATGTATATTAAAATCACCAAAAAGTTTTTCAGAACACATAAAATGGATTCAAGGTACACAGAAAATTCTTCGAAGAAAACACTGGTCGAGACAGGATTATTTTGGGAGTAAGGTGATCGCTATTTCCCCACAGTTCGGATATTGCTGTGAGCCCGGCGTACAGTCCATTCAGCATATTCAAAAGATGATTTATCTCTTTGAGTTGAGGCTTTAATATGGATATTTTCTCAGCACATGATACCAATTTCATCTCCAGTCCTAGAGTTGATCCTAGGGGTACTTTTGAAAATATATCCTTCACAGGAAAGTCCTGAAACAATTACATTGTCCTGATCATTTAGCCAAGTCTCAGTAACCAAACAGAAATCAGTTTTATCATTGACGACATGTTCTACAAAGTCAGGCACCTTGTTCCTCACAGATCGGGCATTCACAGCTGAGAATTGTACACTAGAGGTAATTTTGGGAATAATAATATCTTTATTTTGCAGTATACAATTACATAATGTATATATATATGCTTGTGGTATTTTCTACAAAGATAAATTGTACACTGCATGGAAATTGCATAGCCATGAAGGCTGTCTTCCTGCCATTCCCATATGAAACAGTAAATGGTCTGACATCAAGGACAGTGGCAAGCTGCTCTAAAGTCTTTGCAAAGAATCCGGCATTATCAAAAATTAGCACGTTTTCATTAGTACAAGGAGGTATTATCTGTGTTGTGGATGTTGGGTATATTGAGATCCAGAAGTGACAGGGGTACAATCGGGACACCCTGGGTTATTAAAAGACACATCTGTAGTGTATGAATTTAGAGCCTTGTCCATTATCGCTTTCCTAAAATGATGCCTACTCAGAGTCTGAATTTCTGGATTAAGTTCATTCCAGACCCGTGGGAAAGTATGGAACGGAAGTTCAGCTGAAAAGCGTGTTCTTGGTTTATATGTGTATATTTTCCCAGATTGTCTAGTGTTCATGCCCGAGGGGTTCCTGTAAATGCTGAATGTGTTAGAGAAGGACACGGGTAGTTTATTGTTGAACCAATCATGCATGAACAGGAGCGAGTGCAGTGTATAAAGGTCTTTGAATTTTAGGATACCGCATCTTTTGAAAAGGGGGTCAGTATGTGACTTATAGGACATCTTTGTTATAATGCGAATGGCTTTCTTTTGTATGTTAACAATTCTATTTGTTGAGGTTGAGTGTCCCCAAACTAGTATCCCATAAGTCATATGGCTGTGGATAAGTGAGAAGTACAAGGCTTTTAGGGCTTTTTGGGGAAGAAATTTCTTTGCCCTATTTATAGCAAAAATCGCCCAACTTATTTTTGAACCAACAACTGAAACATGTTGTTTGAATTTCAGATTTTCGTCCATGTGGATTCCGAGAAATGTAAATGACGTCTCTTCTTGGTTATTGCCTATTAGTGAGACATTTATATCGTTTAGTGATATTTTCTTGTCCCGTCTGTGCGCTATATGCATCAAGTTGGGGGTGAAATCTCATAAATATGGATTTTGAAGCATTTAGGGCTAATTTATTCGCAGAACTCCATTCGTTTATTTTAGATAATTCAGAATTTGCATTTTCTGTTAGCGTGTTCACGTTGTTACTGGACCCGTATGCTGTTGTATCGTCTGCAAACGACAGTACCCTAAGTAGTATTGCTTCACTTATGTCATTGACACAAAGCAGGAACAAAATTAGGCCGAGAACGGAACCTTGGGGTACCCCTGAAGTTATTTGTTGTGCATCGGATGTTTCATTCTTAAATGAAACAGACTGGGTTCTTTCGGTCAAATAGTCTTTAAACCAACAGTTGGCCAATCCTCTAATACCGTAATGTTCTAGTTTCTTCAACAAAATGACGTGGTCGATGCTATCAAAAGCTTTCAAAAAGTCTGGAAAAAGTGACATCGTGCAATCTTTTGAGGGTGTATCATTTTCCTCGGCAACACTGTTAATCAAGTGTAAAACAGGATGAACTGTTGAATGTTTTTTCCTGAAGCCAAACTGGTACTGGTACAGGATCTTTTGTTTCTCTAGAAAAGCCATTAAGCGTATATTCATTATTTTTTCTAGTATTTTGGAAAATGCGGGCAAAATACTAATGGGTCGATAGTTATTGAATAATTGTGGGTCATATGGGTATAATTCTCGCTGTCTTCATTTTGTTTGGTACTCTACCAGTCGAAAACGAGAGATTGATTATGTGCGTTAGAGGCTGTGCCACTTCAGGGATTATTTCCTTTACGAGTTTGGTCGATAAGCCATCACAGTCTTTGGACTGTTTTCCACATAAGCTATCTGCACATCGAATTACTTCCTGTTCCTTAGTGGGTGATATAACAAAAGAATTTGCATTGTTGCTAACAATGTATTCTGAGAAATTACGGCTTGAGCTTGGAATTTTTTCACTTATTGATTTGCCTATATTAACAAAAAAAGTATTAAATTTGTCGGCAATTTTTTTTGCATCCGTTAGTTCGCTGTTTTCATCATAAAAGGACAACGGCAATGAGGGGATGTGTTCTGTTTTGTTGATGGCTTTGCGCAGAATTTCCCAGGTTTTTTTTATATTGTTTGTATTGGCTAGTAGGGTGTTGGTGTAATAATTCTGTTTAGCTATTCTTTTCAGTCGATTAAAGATCTGGCAGTAGTTTTTGTATTCCGTAATATTTTGGGGATTGGGGGAGTTAATTTTTTTAACATATAGCTTTTGTTTATTTAGCGAGGACTGCAAGAGTTCTTGTGTCATCCAAGGTTCACGTTTTATGAACTTCTTTGGAGTGGGCACCAATTCAAGCGGAAAGGCATTGTTGAAGAGTCTGTAAAATCTACCAAAGAATAGATCATAAGCTTCGTTTGGACAAGTGGTGTCGTATATACTTGTAAAGTCGCACGTTGACAGAAGGCGTTTAAAATAATTAATGTTGCGCCTTTTGAATACACGTTTCCGGGTTTGTGTTGGGCGGGCCGAGCACCTACCACTTTCCTCAGTATAAAAAGTGGCAAAGTGGTCGCTAACATCGGTTATAATGATTCCTGAATCACTTTTGCTATTATTATTACTAAATATGTGATCGATTAAAGTCGCCGAGGTGTCTGTGACTCTAGTCGGTCTCGTAATGGCTGGCATAAAACACGCACCAAACAACGTGTCTACGTAAGTATTGGTTTTATGGTGGCTACCGACATTTAGCAAGTCAATGTTAAAGTCACCCATAAGATAGGCCTTTTTATTCTCGTGGCTTATTATGTCCAGTAGCCGAGTCAGTTCAGAGAGAAAAAAATCGAGGTCTGCTTTTGGTGGGGTATTAGGTCTATATATGATGCCAATTATATACTTTCTGTTGGTACAGATTTCAATGAATAGTGATTCGAAGACATGAGGAATAAAGACTTAGAGGTCGGTGCGCACTTTGAAGGGTAAATTATTTTTAATGAATAAACCTACTCCACCTCTGCCGTCATCAGTCTCTGATCGTATTCGGTAGATTAGTGGGTGGTAGCCTTCAAGTTCGTAGGATATATTCTCTTTAATATTGGAGGTTTCGGTCAACCCTATTATATCGAAGAAATTTTTACTGGACTGTAAATCACCCAGCAAATTGAGGAGATTTTCAAAGTTGGCATTAAGACTTCGACAGTTAATGTTGAAAAGGGAAAGGGGTTTATTTTTGATCGCTATTTTGTGCTTGAATTGTTCGGGTGTGTAGTATATGTAGTTTACGTTATCTATGGTAAAAGGTTGGTTTTGATCCTCATTATCAGTCGAGAGTATTTCATTGAATTTTGAAACGAAGTCAAAGGTATCTTCTTTCTGGATCTCATCGAGTTTTTGATTATTAGCCATGATCAATGATTTGAGAGCAGAAAGCAAAATTCATTTGGTTTCTACTGGAAATCATCATAAAGCTAGTCAGTCCATGTGCTGTTAACAGAAAATATATGTTTTTATGATCATATTTGCCCTTGATGTCAGAAATAAGATACAGATATATACACGTACTATATGAGTTGTATACAAAACGTTGTGGGGAAAATATCCTCCTGATTGTTTGCCTGAAAGAGTGTTTTGGTCTTCTGCTCGTGTATCATCGGTTCATAGGTAATTTGAGCATAAAGGAAGTATATACAATTTTAAGTTACTAGAAAGCAATAACTCTACGACGGTTTATTGAATAGCCATAGGGAACGAACGTGGTCTGCCTAGCCTGACCATACAACCATTTACAAGATTTAGACTAATTTAGAGGCACTTATCATCTTGAAACATGAAATATTATATCAATCAATAAGAGGCCACAATTCACAAGTATGTATCGAGTTGCGTTAAAATCGGTCATGGTCTGACATTTTTGATACGGAGACCACCTTCTAGGGGTTAATCAGATCTCACAAGAAATAATTAAGCCGACTCCATGAGTCGACCACGCATGCGCCCCGCGCCCTACACATCCCAGCCCTCACCCCGATGTACCACCATGCAGCACTGTCGCGGTGTTTTTTTTGTTTTTTTTGATCCCAGTTTTTATATCCCAGCCTTGTCCCCGGATTCGTAACCCATTCGGCCACAAGCCACTCCCGCCAAACATCATCAAACTATCAGCTCCGGCACGAACACGACTGCAGACCTCCAGGAACCAGCGGTGCCCACGGCCGACTCCATGAGTCGACCCTACACGTGCCCCGCGCCCCACACATCCCAGCCCACACCCTGATGTACACCAGTGCACATCCAAACCGAACCGAAGGAATATCAGAGGTGAGAACTCTTAAAAGAAACAGAATTCCATCACCTTCACAGCCCCTTAAGATTTAATGATTGTTTGTATGTCACAGTTTTGCTTCCATTTCATACTTTTCGTGGAATACGATTTTTTCCATTTGTCGTCATTCCTAATGCGCCACAGAGGTGAGGTGTTAATAGTGTGTAAATTAGCTATGGATTAAATTCATACAACTGCTATCGGAAGTTCGATTTACAAATGGCATCTAAGGTTGGATTATCCTAAACACAATGTCCGATTTGCGATTCTTCTCGGGCAAGGATAAGAAATGCATCGAAAAAAAATCCTTTCACGTTCAACATTTCGCAGAGTCCATTAGAAACAATGGACCCCCACGAAAACTATTACGCATGAACATCCACACCGCCACCTTGGTACTGTGTATCCCCATACACAGTACAGTTGTGCTTTAAAAAACTGTTTTGAGCATATTTCGTTGCTTAGGAAATATATATTTCATGGGTTCCGACACCATAGCCCCATATTCTGGATCACAGATGGGTTACTGGGCTCTGTACAGTTACCCGCAAATTTATGGACAGGTGTTAGTTGCTATAGAAGTAATTTGTATCTGTATTTAATGTGGGAATGAATAGTATCTGTGCCGATAACATGAATGCTGTTGGTATTCACACCAGAATTAGTGGGCTTTGGTCTTATTAATTGTTTCTGTTGAATTTTTAATCCTTTTAGTTGGTATACTTTGTCTGAGCTGATGTTGGTAAAACAAAATTCAGGTTTTAGTATGCTTTGTTTTTCCAAGGCTTTAAAAGTGTATGCTTTAGGTCTATTCTTGACATGATCCATTGTGTTGTTGATGGAAAAGTGTTCATCTGAGGTGTAATTAAACAAACACATTTTGAATGTCACCAATTAAAACGCATTGATCTAATAGCATCAAGTTTGAGGTAATTGTCTCTTAGTAGGAGTGAATAGAGTGGCAAATAGCTTTCACAGTCCAAGAACAATAGGTCATGTAATCCGGATTAACTTTGTACTTGAGGAAAGAATCCAGACTGGAGAAATATTCAGTATTTCTTAAAAAACACAAAAAATGTTAAATGTTTCTTCTTGAAAGTCACATCAAAACAATGCACAACTTATGAGGATTATGTACAGCAACTAAATCCCCAAAATGTGCAGTAGAAAACTTTGAAACAGTAGGAGCTCAACAAAAGTGTGATCACACTTGGTGGCATTACAATCATCTATCTCAGATCTCAAGTTGGGAACTGCTTTCTTCACTGTCTTGGCACTTTTTCGCTTTGGTCAATTCGTATCTGTTCTTCAGACTCAAAATTATCGGAATATTGGTACATTTTTTCAATTCCAGTATTTTTCAAGTTACTAAATTAGCCATTTTATTTTATTTTTTTTTTGTTATTTCTGTATAAAAAAATTAAAGTAATTAATTAAATTTTTTTTGTGTTTTTTTTATATATTATTCGAATAAATAAAAAAATGAGATTTTTTTTGTTTCTTTAAATACAAATGAGAATCTTTTTTGTTTCTTTAAATACAAATTCAATTTTTAAATTTTTTTTTTATTTTAATTTTTTTTTTATTTTAATTTTTTTTTTATTATTTAGTGTGACGAATCCACTATCCCCAACCCAACACGAGTCTAGATTCAATTTCTCCCTCCCAAAAACAGTTCGATCAGCCGAGGCGGTGCAGTTTCTAAAACCACATCACCCCAGATGGTCGAACTATTTTATAAGAGATATTTAACATTTGCGTTTCCGACCGGGCTTTAAAATAAGGAAAAGGGATCGCAGTTATAATGGGTAGGTCGGAGCCCCACATAAAGTTCTCGGGTAGATGACCCACCTTTAGACTGAAATTAAAAACTACAAACCATCAAGATGTAGCAAGGTAACAATAATTCAACACTAAGAAATGTTATGGTATAATTTATTGAATGAAATTAAACATTATTACATATCCAAAAAGCGTTTGTTTCACTATCTTAAATTGGGCTGAAATTCGGAGGCTAGAGAAAAAAAAATATCAAGAATCCGATAAACAAGGCCCTTTTTATTATGTCCAGGCCACCCAGATTTTCTAATATAATATTAGGAGACTACTATTCTCCCATAGAGGACGTACCAATGACCAAAGGGAACTGTCATAAGAAGCTTCCACCCTCGAAGAACCAGAGTTCGTCGAGTGTGAAGTCTTCCAAATATAAATGAGGAATCACCTACATTCCTCCATAGATGTCATCTCCCAATAGTAATGGTCAGGACTACACAGGTAAGAAGCTTTCACCCTCGAAGAGCCAAAGTTCGTCGAGTGTGAAGTCTTCCACATATAAATAAGGAGTCACCTCTGCTCCTCCATAGGTGTCATACCAAATATCAATAATCAGGCCTCAATCAAGTAAGAAGCTTTCACCCTCGAAGAACCAAAGTTCGTCGAGTGTGAAGTCTTCCAATATAAATGAGGAGTTACCGCTGCTCCTCCATAGGTGTCATACCAAATATCAATAATCAGGCCTCAATCAAGTAAGAAGCTTTCACCCTCGAAGAACCAGAGTTCGTCGAGTGTGAAGTCTTCCAATATAAATGAGGAGTTACCGCTGCTCCTCCATAGGTGTCATACCAAATATCAATAATCAGGCCTCAATCAAGTAAGAAGCTTTCACCCTCGAAGAACCAGAGTTCGTCGAGTGTGAAGTCTTCCAAATATAAATGAGGAGTCACCGCTGCTCCTCCATAGGTGTCATACCAAATATCAATAATCAGGCCTCAATCAAGTAAGAAGCTTTCACCCTCGAAGAACCAGAGTTCGTCGAGTGTGAAGTCTTCCAATATAAATGAGGAGTTACCGCTGCTCCTCCATAGATGTCATACCAAATATCAATAATCAGGCCTCAATCAAGTAAGAAGCTTTCACCCTCGAAGAACCAAAGTTCGTCGAGTGTGAAGTCTTCCACATATAACTAAGGAGTCACCTCCGCGCTGCCATCTCTGACACCCCGCACACTCGGTGACTACCCAACAAGAAGAACTCACACTCGACAAAAGTTTGTCGAAGGCGAAATTCTTCAAAAAAAATATTCCCGGAGTTCCAGAGAAAAAAAACTACTCTAAAACTTACTTAACTCTGATTCCATTGATCCGACAAACGGAGAAAAAAGAATACCAAATAAATTCCTAAATAACTATCCCAGTCTCACCAATGGCACAGAGAATTCGGTGTTTAGTTTCTCATTCCGGAACTCCAAGGAATTACTATTTAAACTCATGACCAGCCGGCTCTTCCCAAACCTTCCAGAGAAAAGCTAAACAACCTACCCCAGTGAAATCCTATCTCGAACTGAACTTTTTCGACGGTCCAGATCACCCACTTCAATTCATACACAACACGAAAAAATCATGCAACCTCTGAAATCTTGTATCGATTCAGGAAATCGCTGGTGTGTGCATTTCCCTCAGTGAAACTTGACAACAATTCAATCAACCGTTACTAGATCTCGTGCTACCTGACACTCTAATCACTGGTGGAGACAACCACCACAGAGAGAGCAAATAAGTAATATGGAATTAACCCCTGTTGGACGACAAACCCCCGACTCCATTTATCAAAAAACAGCACACTACCCCCACCCCAAGGTAAACGTCCTCGTTTTTGGATGGCTCAGATAGTGTTTTTGATTTCTTATTAATAAAGATAAAAATAAAAAAAAAATGATTAATGATTTATAATGACTATATTTACACAAAAAAAAAAATGGGTCCGAAAAAAAAAATTGAGTACGATCTGTTCATACCTACTATCTAGATTAAATCTTTAGGCATGGGAAGTGCTACATCTGACGGAATAATCCGCCATCACATTTTATGTTTTATACAGCGGTAGGCAGGCCTGGGATACAGAAATCCAACCACCGACCAATTTCAATAAAAATTGAAACCGCTTACCGCCACGATCACTGACATGCGATAAGAGATGTTACCGCCTGGATTAGTTAAATCCCTGATCCGAAGAAAGCCACCACTATAACTTATATATTTATAAAACAATTAAACGGACCATACTTCATTGGAACACTACCCATAATTTACTACATATGAATTTTATCATCGTCCAGATGATGCTGCTCGCAGCGCCAAAAACTATCTTGGAAACCCTGCACACTACTGTATCCTTTTCATCACGACAACCCAGACAACAGCCACAAGATCCATTTATTGTTGGCGCGCTTGAATCATTCTAGATTAGAAAACAATTATCCAATATTTTTATGAATCCCGGAACTCTATTTCTCAATCGCCAACTCCATATTTCCAATTCAAAACAGTTGCAATTAATGCTTCGCTTGGGCAGCATAGTGAGCCCAACAAGGAATCACCATACCATGCCCAATCGAACCATCAACAGAGCCAACAATTGCCATCAAGGTCAATGTGAAATATCTCCAACTTTCACATTAATCACTTCTTTCCCACTTAATAAACCATCAACACATTCCCAATCACCCTGACTAGGGGGTTTTAAATTACAACATCTGGTGAATTTTCCTTTTTATTCTATCCCAAAAATTCTTTTGTGCATTCGGCCGGAGATGTACACCATCTGACAGAAAATGATGAGGATAAACCTGTCGATGGTGAAAATATAAAATATCTTCATCACCTACAGCCTTAAAAGCATCATTGACAGCCATACGTCTAAACTCATAAATCTCATAAGATACATTTCGGGGCTTTACTCTAGGAAATATACTACCTAATGTTATTTTCTTCACCCCAGCAAGCTTCCATTTCTTTAGCAATTCTCGGAGGTCCCGCAGGAAACATTCAAAAGAGAATGTAACGCAATCAATATCATTACCCCCAATCTGAAGAACTATCCATCTAGCCCCTCTGACATTAATATTTTGCAAATGGCTAATCTTTCCCCCAGGTATCCCAACAAATTTCACGGAGGCAAACAGTATGGTACAATGCCATACTTCTGGGCACAATAATAAAAATCGGTACAATCTCGCCACAAAACTGTGTCCAATCACCAGACCCTCCATTTTAAGGAGTCAAAATTAAATCCTAAAAAGCAAAGTTAAATTAGGAAGGTTTACAAGAACCAATTCACATTCAAGAGTCAATGTTAATGGACAACTGTCAATATCGTCTGAACTCATAACCATCAAATACCATGATACACCTACACAACTTCACTGTCACTGGACAACCATCAATATCGTCTGGTTTCATCACCATCAAATACCATGATACACACACATAATTTCAATGTCAATGGACAAATATCAGTATCATCTGGATTCATCGCCATTAAATACCATGACTCACATACATAATTTCAATGTCAATGGACAACATCAGTACCGCCCGGACTCATCGCCATCAAATACCATGATACACATACATAATTTCACCGTCAATGGACAAACATCAGTATCATCTGGATTCATCGCCATCAAATACCATGATACACATACATAATTTCAATGTCAATGGATAACATCAGTATCGTCTGGATTCATCGCCATCAAATACCATGATACACATACATAATTTCACCGTCAATGGACAAACATCAGTATCATCTGGATTCATCGCCATCAAATACCATGATACACATACATAATTTCAATGTCAATGGATAACATCAGTATCGTCTGGATTCATCGCCATCAAATACCATGATACACATACATAATTTCACTGTCACTGGACAACTACCAGTATCGTCTGGATTCATCGCCATCAAATACCATGATACACATACATAATTTCACTGTCACTGGACAACTACCAGTATCGTCTGGATTCATCGCCATCAAATACCATGATACACATACATAATTTCAATGTCAATGGACAACATCAGTATCGTCTGGATTCATCGCCATCAAATACCATGATACACATACATAATTTCACTGTCACTGGACAACTACCAGTATCGTCTGGATTCATCGCCATCAAATACCATGATACACATACATAATTTCAATGTCAATGGACAACATCAGTATCGTCTGGATTCATCGCCATCAAATACCATGATACACATACATAATTTCACCGTCAATGGACAAACATCAGTATCATCTGGATTCATCGCCATCAAATACCATGATACACATACATAATTTCAATGTCAATGGATAACATCAGTATCGTCTGGATTCATCGCCATCAAATACCATGATACACATACATAATTTCACTGTCACTGGACAACTACCAGTATCGTCTGGATTCATCGCCATCAAATACCATGATACACATACATAATTTCACTGTCACTGGACAACTACCAGTATCATCTGGATTCATCGCCATTAAATACCATGACTCACATACATAATTTCAATGTCAATGGACAACATCAGTACCGCCCGGACTCATCGCCATCAAATACCATGATACACATACATAATTTCACCGTCAATGGACAAACATCAGTATCATCTGGATTCATCGCCATCAAATACCATGATACACATACATAATTTCAATGTCAATGGATAACATCAGTATCGTCTGGATTCATCGCCATCAAATACCATGATACACATACATAATTTCACCGTCAATGGACAAACATCAGTATCATCTGGATTCATCGCCATCAAATACCATGATACACATACATAATTTCAATGTCAATGGATAACATCAGTATCGTCTGGATTCATCGCCATCAAATACCATGATACACATACATAATTTCACTGTCACTGGACAACTACCAGTATCGTCTGGATTCATCGCCATCAAATACCATGATACACATACATAATTTCACTGTCACTGGACAACTACCAGTATCGTCTGGATTCATCGCCATCAAATACCATGATACACATACATAATTTCAATGTCAATGGACAACATCAGTATCGTCTGGATTCATCGCCATCAAATACCATGATACACATACATAATTTCACTGTCACTGGACAACTACCAGTATCGTCTGGATTCATCGCCATCAAATACCATGATACACATACATAATTTCAATGTCAATGGACAACATCAGTATCGTCTGGATTCATCGCCATCAAATACCATGATACACATACATAATTTCACCGTCAATGGACAAACATCAGTATCATCTGGATTCATCGCCATCAAATACCATGATACACATACATAATTTCAATGTCAATGGATAACATCAGTATCATCTGGATTCATCGCCATCAAATACCATGATACACATACATAATTTCACTGTCACTGGACAACTACCAGTATCGTCTGGATTCATCGCCATCAAATACCATGATACACATACATAATTTCAATGTCAATGGACAACATCAGTATCGTCTGGATTCATCGCCATCAAATACCTCCCTCAACCTAAAACAAAAAAAGGAACACCACAGCAGTATACAAAATTTCGCAATTTTCTGTTTCCAACAGCTGAAATTAATTTATGTAATTTATTAGTTACATTACATGAAAGGAATGACCTCCAGTATTAAAAAAAAAAAAAAACAATCTTTCTGTGACTCAGTCAAACTGCAACCAATAGGTTTCCAAGCAATCCAAATTTTTAAGTCGTAAATTTCTGGTGGTCTTGCATATTTACCACGGACACATCACTTACGAAAAGTTACATACTGGCGACGCCATCATAAATTACTTACGAAACCCATTCTTACCCTAGCAACATCAACCACCACCCATCAGACACAATCATACCTAACCCCCACCCCAAATGCCCATCCCACATGCGCGCCATGCAAGTCACACCAAAATAAACGACGTATTTGGAATCACTCTTCTACTGGCTCAATTTCACTAGCGTATAATGCTCCCGCTCACGAGCATTTCCAAGTGTAATTCCCAGGGGTCACATTTACAAAACACAAATAGCGCTAGTATTTTTGAGATTACTAAGGTAATTTTTTTACATTTTTAGAATTGCGCTGAGTTAGGGTGTTCGTTTACACAATTTTTCCTAATGGAACACCTCCATTACGACACCCCGTAAGGGAAACCATGGAATCAATTGATTTCCATCCTTTCCCTACATTATGTGACCCATGAGAATACTATATCATTTATCAATCTTTACTTTATCCAATCCACTACCATAGGACATAACCACCGGTCCAATGACCCTACAACTTGTCCTATATATGACTGTTTGAAAGTCAAAATTAAACAATTCTGATTCAAAAGTTTCCAAATGAATCGAACAGCAAATTCAAATGAATTTGCAGTTTATTTTGTCTCCGCCCATTAACCCTTCCTTGGATCCCCAGCACCATTCCTCCTTGCCTATTAATTACAACTTCCAAATGGAAGACATAATTTAACCCTTGCATCGACATATAAGGCACACTCCGGGTAATTTAACAATTTTCCCATGATCACTGGGCACCACATCAAAAATTTAGCAAATCTTATCTTTGCTCGTGAGCTAGAGTTCTCGCCAAATGAATTCATTAAGCCAAATCTTAAATCATAAAATCACCGAATTTAGACCGGGGTCATTCCAGAATAATAAATACAAATCTTTTTTTTTTTTTTTTTAAGACAGATCGTACTCATTTGAGTTCAACCAGCGGGGACGACGGACCCTTCGCCCCCGGTGGGTGACAGGATCTCCGCTAGGGGCAGGATTGTTTAAGTTGCTGGAACTGCCCTGAGCCGACTGGTGAGAATCTTCCTCCCGATCAATGAGTTCCGAAAAAGGTAACCTACCAGAATCTCCTGAATTATCTACACTTGTTCCCATATTAGGTCGTTCAAAACATTTTTTTAATCTATTAAAGTGGACCACCTGCAGCCGACCACCATGCTCTCTACAAATAACATAATTTGCATCAGAGAGTCGCTTTTTAACCACAAATGGCCCAAACCAATATTTAGCAAATTTGGGGGTTTGACCTTGCTTTATTTTTTAAATATATAGCCACACTTTATCACCAACCTCATAAGGTCTTCCATGAACTCTACGGTCGTACAACCTTTTCCTATGTTTAATAGCAGTTTCACACTTACTGCTCACAAACTGGAAAATGGTTGCCATTCTATTTTCCAAATCCATCACATATTGAACTCGACTAAGATCCTTATCAGGAACTTTACCAGCCATAAATTCAATAGGTAATCGGATTTCTTTCCCAAAAAGGATCATATTTGGAGTAAGGCCCGTGGTCTCATGAACAGCACTACGATAAGCCATCATAACAAAAGGTAGATAGTATTCCCAGTCGTTATGATTATCTTCAACAAAACATGCTAGCATAGCTATCAATGTTCTGTTGAAGCGCTCAACCTGGCCATCAGACTGAGGGTGATATGGAGATGTTCTTGTCTTGGAAATCTCAAAATATTTACAGATTCCCAAAAACAATTCAGACTCAAAGTTGGCCCCTTGATCAGAATGGATAAACTTAGGCATACCAAAACGGGATATCCACTCTTTAACCAATATTTCTCCAATTGTACTTGCACGCTGATTAGGCATGGCATAGGCTTCAGTCCATTTAGAGAAATAGTCAGAAACAACCAGAATGTAAATGTTTCCACTCACAGATTCCGGTAGGGGACCCAATACATCAAGTGCAACCCTCTCCATCGGTTCCGAAACACGGTCGGTAACCAGGGGGGCCTTTAACGCTTTGTTGGGACTTTTCCGACGTTGACACACCTCACAAGTCTGCACCCACTGTTCTACATCCTTCTTTAGACCAATCCAAAAAAATCTTTGCCTAATTTTCAAATAGGTTTTCATCATACCTAAATGGCCTCCCACCACGGAATCATGGCAATGTTTTAAAATTTCAGGTTTTAGTTTCCCAGGAACAATCCACAAAAATTTATTTTCCTTTCCAAATTCCAACCATTCTCGATAAAGCATACCTTGCCTAACAACAATTTGTTCCCATTGGGCTACATATTTTTTAAATATTAATTCTTCACCCTTCATTTGCTCAGCCGACGGCTTAGAATCATTTGTTTTATTTTCAAACAATTTCTTTAATATTGGATCACTCATCTGATCATCAACCGAAATTACACCTCCTGGAGACAAATCAATAGCATTAGTCTCCAAAGATATCCTACTCAAGGCGTCGGCATTCTTATGTTGCTCTCCTCTACGATGGATGATAGAAAAGTCAAATCCACTCAAATATTCCAGCCAACGAGCCACTTGCCCCGTTGGTTCTTTAAAATTAAACAACCACCTCAAAGATCCATGATCGGTGCGCAGAGTAAAGTGTTTTCCTATCAAATAATGGCGAAAATTTTTAATGCTTTTAATAACTGCCAATAGCTCTTTCCGAGTGACACTATAATTACGTTCTGGAGGAGAATGCACTTTACTAAAATATGCAATTACCTTCTCCTGTCCGTTAACTAACTGAGACAACACAGCCCCACTAGCCTGATCACTCGCATCTGTGTCCAAAATAAACTCTTGCTCAAAATTTGGAAATCCCAAGATTGGACTCTCACATAGTTTATTCTTTAAAATTTCAAAAGATTCTTTTCTAGCCTTATTCCACTCAAATTTTACATTCTTTCTAGTTAATTCCAACAGGGGACCAGCCAAATCTGAGAAGTTCAAAATAAATTTTCTGTAATAAGAACACAAACCGACAAAACTGCGTATATCTCTGACACATCTTGGAATCGGCCAATCCTTAATCCTAGCTATCTTTTCTGGGTCAGCCCGTATCCCCTCTGAGGACACGATATGGCCCAAAAAAGATACCTGTTTTCTAAAAAGAGCACATTTAGAAGGCTTGAGTTTCAAACCAGCTTCCTTAATTTTTGTGAACACCTCTTCCAACCTTTCTACATGTTCTTGGAAAGTTTTAGCATAAATAATTATGTCATCCAGATATATCAGACAGGTCTTCCAATGAAGGCCCTTCAAAACGAGCTCCATAAGCCTCTGAAAGGAATGGGGAGCCCCAGAAAGCCCGAAAGGGAGTACCTTGAACTCATAAAGCCCTTTACCTGTACTAAAGGCAGTTTTTTCTTGAGCTGAGGAAGCCATCTCCACCTGCCAATACCCTGAAGCCAAATCTAATGTAGAGAACCAACTGGCCCCCTGCATTCCTTCAAGGCTGTCATCAATGCGTGGCATGGGATATGCATCCTTCCGAGTTACAGCATTTAACTTACGATAGTCTACACAAAAGCGTAGGCTACCGTCTTTTTTTTTAACCAGGACAATGGGGGCCGCCCACGGACTATCCGAGGGTTGTATTATCCCCTGTTCTAACATTTCTTGTAACTGCCTATCAACTTCCTGTCGCTTATGTACAGGAAGTCTATAGGCTCTTTGTTTTATGGGTGGATGTTTACCCGTGTCAATATCATGTTTTATAATAATTGTTCGACCTAAATCTTTATCATGGCGGATAAAAACCGACTCATTTCTATCAAGAAGCATTTTAACTTGAAATACCTGATCCGTAGTCAAAACAGTTTCATCAATTGTTTGCTGGAGAGAATACTTATCAACATTTTCTTGTTTTACATTTTCTTGAATTACACTATTTCCCAGAACCTCCCCTTGCTGGAATACTGCCACTGTTTCACCTTTTTTCAAGGACTGGGGTACCCCGGTGGTATTTACTAACCTCATTGGCACAACATCTCCATTTGAAGTACCCACAAAACTTCGCCCAACCATAATCCCATTATGTTTTTCTGAAAATTTTTGATCTACCTCACAAATTCCCTCTAAAAGAGAAACATTACTTACCTTACCATTAATTATAATCTCGGAAGATAGAGGTATAGTTACATTTTCAATAAGCATGACCTCATTACTATCGTTGTTATTGCCAAAATTTAGGGGAATTTCTTTTCCTGCTAATTTAACACAATTCCTCCCCAGATAAATGTCTAAGTCTAGGGCAGTCATCAGATCAACCCCCAATATTCCCTCAAATGATAACTCGGCAACATAAAACTCTTGATCAAAACTATTATTACCTATATTAATGGGAAGGTTGATAACTCCTGGCACCTGCAAGGGTTGTCCGCTAGCTCCACAAACCTCTCTAGGAGCTGCTTGTAATTCTGAAGAATCCTTTCCAAATACCTCTTCCAATACCTTAGTACTTAATATGCTAATGGCTGATCCAGTGTCCAGCAAAAATTTTACCTCTTTGTCACAAATGGTTAAGGGAAGAAAAAAATGACCAATCTTTTTCTCAGGGTGGGCCCCATTCTGTTGGAGCTGAGGTTTGACCCCAACCCCAGCTCTTATTCTTTTAAACCTTGCCTATTATTCCACCTTCCACCTCTTCGACCCCCATAATTCCGACGAACATTTCCTCGACCACGTCCATGAGAAAAATCTTCCCGAGTATTTTGTATTTCCGCTATTTTGTCAATTCCATCCTCCTTCCCCAATTGTTCTAAAAATTCGCGTCTCATTTCCCTTTGTTCTTTGCGCAAATCATCAATCTGAAACCGCAGATCAGTCAGCGTCTGAGTTAATAATTCCAATTGCTCGGAATTAACAGCTTCGTTGTCAGAAGGTTGGACAGTGGAAGCAACTTCCACTCTCCTATATGATTCTTCCTCTAATGCCAAACGAACCGCGGCATCCAACGTCTCGGGTTTTCCACGCAACACCTGCATCCGAACGTCTTTATCCGTTATGGCTTCAACAAAAGCTTCTTTTGCCAAATCGTCCATTAAAATGGATGGGGCTGAAGGGTAAGCTTTCTTTACCAATCTATGTATACTACTAGCCAGCTCGGGGAGTGTTTCTCGAGCGGTTCGCCTTCTTGAACGCAATTGTGACCTATAAATTGCCGTACCTCTAAAGGGATCAAATCGATCTATCAAACTTTTTAATATTTGTTTTAGGCCAATCTTATCATTACTATCTAGATCTTCGTAAAATTGCAATGCGGCCCCTCTTAATGAAACTACCAAAAATCTACAAGCCACCACCTCTGACCATTCATTGATTTCTACACATTTTTCAAAATGCGTCACCCAATCAACCACATTGGTGGACCCATTAAATGTTTCTGGTGTAACCACCGGTTTTCTGGGCCCGTTATATTGTTCACCACTTTTGGATGGACGTTCCTTAAGAGCAGGAAGGTCCGCACCCGGTGCCACTAACGCCCGATCACCCTTATCTTGATAGCTGACCCTCGCAAGAGGAGTTTTAACTTTCTTAGGAATGGCACCCGAAGCTCTTCTTCTACAAAATTCACGCGCAGAACTTCCTACCTGTTTATGAATTCCATTGTCCAAACCATTATGTTTTGGAATTTCACTCACTTGAATTTCTACATTTTCATTAAAAGACGTAGGAGTGGCCTCTGGTGTTTCTTGAAAAAAATCTAGAGCCTCAGCCATGGGGTATCTCCTTGGTGTGCTAATATCTGGATTTGTAGCCAAATCAGTTAACTTTTTAGATGCCCCCAAGTATTCATCCAGCCCTTCCGAAATTCCCGTAGCCATATTAAATTTGAACCAATACTAAACAATTTACCTGTATTAAATTTCTATACATCAGTCTTATGGTATCATAAAATATCCTGTCGGCGACGCCAATAACTGTGACGAATCCACTATCCCCAACCCAACACGAGTCTAGATTCAATTTCTCCCTCCCAAAAACAGTTCGATCAGCCGAGGCGGTGCGGTTTCTAAAACCACATCACCCCAGATGGTCGAACTATTTTATAAGAGATATTTAACATTTGCGTTTCCGACCGGGCTTTAAAATAAGGAAAAGGGATCGCAGTTATAATGGGTAGGTCGGAGCCCCACATAAAGTTCTTGGGTAGATGACCCACCTTTAGACTGAAATTAAAAACTACAAACCATCAAGATGTAGCAAGGTAACAATAATTCAACACTAAGAAATGTTATGGTATAATTTATTGAATGAAATTAAACATTATTACATATCCAAAAAGCGTTTGTTTCACTATCTTAAATTGGGCTGAAATTCGGAGGCTAGAGAAAAAAAAATATCAAGAATCCGATAAACAAGGCCCTTTTTATTATGTCCAGGCCACCCAGATTTTCTAATATAATATTAGGAGACTACTATTCTCCCATAGAGGACGTACCAATGACCAAAGGGAACTGTCATAAGAAGCTTCCACCCTCGAAGAACCAGAGTTCGTCGAGTGTGAAGTCTTCCAAATATAAATGAGGAATCACCTACATTCCTCCATAGATGTCATCTCCCAATAGTAATGGTCAGGACTACACAGGTAAGAAGCTTTCACCCTCGAAGAGCCAAAGTTCGTCGAGTGTGAAGTCTTCCACATATAAATAAGGAGTCACTTCTGCTCCTCCATAGGTGTCATACCAAATATCAATAATCAGGCCTCAATCAAGTAAGAAGCTTTCACCCTCGAAGAACCAAAGTTCGTCGAGTGTGAAGTCTTCCAATATAAATGAGGAGTTACCGCTGCTCCTCCATAGGTGTCATACCAAATATCAATAATCAGGCCTCAATCAAGTAAGAAGCTTTCACCCTCGAAGAACCAGAGTTCGTCGAGTGTGAAGTCTTCCAATATAAATGAGGAGTTACCGCTGCTCCTCCATAGGTGTCATACCAAATATCAATAATCAGGCCTCAATCAAGTAAGAAGCTTTCACCCTCGAAGAACCAGAGTTCGTCGAGTGTGAAGTCTTCCAAATATAAATGAGGAGTCACCGCTGCTCCTCCATAGGTGTCATACCAAATATCAATAATCAGGCCTCAATCAAGTAAGAAGCTTTCACCCTCGAAGAACCAGAGTTCGTCGAGTGTGAAGTCTTCCAATATAAATGAGGAGTTACCGCTGCTCCTCCATAGATGTCATACCAAATATCAATAATCAGGCCTCAATCAAGTAAGAAGCTTTCACCCTCGAAGAACCAAAGTTCGTCGAGTGTGAAGTCTTCCACATATAACTAAGGAGTCACCTCCGCGCTGCCATCTCTGACACCCCGCACACTCGGTGACTACCCAACAAGAAGAACTCACACTCGACAAAAGTTTGTCGAAGGCGAAATTCTTCAAAAAAAATATTCCCGGAGTTCCAGAGAAAAAAAACTACTCTAAAACTTACTTAACTCTGATTCCATTGATCCGACAAACGGAGAAAAAAGAATACCAAATAAATTCCTAAATAACTATCCCAGTCTCACCAATGGCACAGAGAATTCGGTGTTTAGTTTCTCATTCCGGAACTCCAAGGAATTACTATTTAAACTCATGACCAGCCGGCTCTTCCCAAACCTTCCAGAGAAAAGCTAAACAACCTACCCCAGTGAAATCCTATCTCGAACTGAACTTTTTCGACGGTCCAGATCACCCACTTCAATTCATACACAACACGAAAAAAATCATGCAACCTCTGAAATCTTGTATCGATTCAGGAAATCGCTGGTGTGTGCATTTCCCTCAGTGAAACTTGACAACAATTCAATCAACCGTTACTAGATCTCGTGCTACCTGACACTCTAATCACTGGTGGAGACAACCACCACAGAGAGAGCAAATAAGTAATATGGAATTAACCCCTGTTGGACGACAAACCCCCGACTCCATTTATCAAAAAACAGCACATTAGTATGAGTTCTTAACAGTATTTAAAAGAAATCAATTCGAAATACTTCAGAAAAAAGCAAAATTCAGTTTTCTTTAGCTCACCTAACTGAAAGTCACAGGGAGCTTAAGTGATCACTTTTTTGTCCATCGTCTGTCGTCCATCCCTCGTCCCTCGCATGTCGTCCGTGAACTTTACATTATCGACTTCTTCTCATAAACCACTGGGCCGAATTGAACCAAATATGATGTACATGTTCCTCATCATATGTTAATTCATGTTTGTTCACATAAAGTTGCTACGCCGACAGGGGGCACCTCAAGGGGCATTACTCTGATAGCACCCATAACTTATCCAGAACCATCAGTTAGAATGTTTTGATATTTGTTACATAACATCTCGGGGGAAGGGCAGATTCTAGTTTTTTTTTCAAATCGAGTCCCTGGGCTAATAAGATATTTGGTAAACAACATCCCTGGGGGAGGGGGGGGGGATAAGATTCAAGTTAAAATCATTTTATATTTGGTATACAATACCTCTGGGGAGGGGGGGGGGATCAGATTCAAGTTTGTTCAAATCGAGTCCCTGGGTTAATATTTGGGATCTCTATGGGAGTCCGAATTTTAACTTAGTGAATATGAGGGAGTCTCTTTGAAAAGCTTCTTCCGATTCAGCAGTCAGAATCCTTTCATATTTGGTATACAACATCTCGGGGGGGGGGGGGGGGGAGGGAGATTCAAGTTTGTTCAAATCAGGTCCCTGTGCTAATATCTGAACTCCCCATGGAATCCCGAATTTATTTTAATATTTGGGCTCCGTATAGGAACCCGAATGTTAATTTAGTGTAATATGAGGCAATTTCTTTTAAAATCTTCTTCAGATCCACCAGACAGAATCCTTTCATATTTGGAATACAACATCTCTAGGGGGTTTGTTCGAATCGGGTCCGTAGGTCCGTATTTGGGCTCTCTACTGGAGCTCAAAGTTTCATTTAGTGCAATATGAGGAACTTTCTTTAAAAATCTTCTTCAGATCCTCCAATTAAAATCCTTTCATATTTGGTATACAATACCTCTGGGGGATCAGATTCAAGTTTGTTCAAATCGAGTCCCTGAGTTAATATTTGGTATCTCTATGGGAGTCCGAATTTTAACTTCGTGAATATGAGGGAATCTCTTTGAAAATCAGAATCCTTTCATATTTGTCCAGGAGGGCCATATTTAATTTTGTTTAAATCGAGTCCCTGGGTTAATATATTATTATATATTAATATATATATCCCTATGAGAACCCGAATATTAATTTAGTGCAATATGAGGCAATTTCTTCTTCTTCAGAACCATCTTGTAGAATCTTTTGATATTTGGTTTTCAACATCCGAATGGGGTTCAGATTCAAATTTGTTCAAATCGGATCACTAGGTTAATATTTGGGCTCTCTATTGTGTGTGTGTGTGTGTGTGTGTGTGTGTGTGTGGGGGGGGGGGGGGGGGGGGTTACAGAGACTGCAGTGACATAACAACCTTTAGAAGTCTGGCAGTGCTTGTCTGCAGCTAATAGAATTGGAAGCAGTCAGGAAGACATATGATTATAATCATCTGACATGGACACCAGAGTTATGAATAATTTTACGACTTAATTCCTCTATCGTGTTGATGGACTATGACTAACTGAATGTGACCCAAAATACTTCTTAGAACCATTTTATGAGGTGAGCGATTAAGACCCCTTGGGGCCTCTTGTTTTTCAAATTTTCTATTTTCATTTTGTTATTTGTTTTTGAAATATTATTCACATAGTATTAGTTCTTCCAAGTATTTAAAGAATAAATTATAAATATTTCAGAAAAATTAAGCAAAATTCAATTTTTAAAAAGTGTTTCTAGTTTCTTTTTTTTAAAATTCTATTTAATTTATTATTAGTTCTTATAACTATTTAAAAGAAATTCTATTTTTTTCAAATTTTCGTTTTTAGCTCACCTGAATGCAAGTCAGTGTGAGCTAATGCCATCACGAATCCACAAACATCTTCATGTTGTATACTGTACTCACTGAGGTTGGAAATAAATATTGTTTAAACTAATGCCATCACTTGTCATCCACCGCCCGTCGTCCGTCACCTGTCGTCCATTAACTTGTGGAAACTTGTATTCTTATTTACAACCACTAAGCCAAATTCAAACATATATTACACCGACCAACTATGGAGTACACCCTTTCTATTTTGTTCAAATGCAGCAGCTGCCGTCTCCAGGCTCTGGTTAATGCCCCAATAGCCTAAAAATCTTTAAACATCTTCTTCATATGAACCACCAAAGAGAATGCCTTGAATTTGGTATGGACCCTCCCTTGATGTTGAAAATTAAAACTTGCGCAAGGGAAGTTGGTAGTTCAATATTTGGGCTCTCTGTGGGAGCATGTCCATTTTCGGCTCTGCCCAAAATTGTATTTCAAGAACCGGTGGGCCGATATGAACCAAATTTGGCACGTAGTATAAGTGGGTCCTAAGTAATTGACCGTTGCCCACAAATTTTTTACTGCCCCGTGGGAACCCCAGGGGCTAAAAATAGAAACATACAAACGCCCATATTCCCGAAACCACACGGAACTCAGAGCTGTTAATTGGTTTGAAGCATCCTTAGGACCAGTAGAATGGAATCCTAAAAAAATTGCCATCGGTTGTGTCAAGCTGTTCTGTACGGGGCATCGAAAAAATCCCGAGTCATCATATTTGCAAAAATTAAAAAAAAAACCCATTTCTTCAGAACCACTGATCAGAATCTTTTGATAATTGGTATACAACATCCATAGGGGGGGGGGGGGGGGGGGGTGGGGGGCAGATACAGGTGTGTTCAAAATAAACGCCCCAGTTAATAATTGGGCTCAAAACAGGAGCCCGAATCGTAAACTTAAGGCAATATGGGGAATAAGCTTAAAAAACTTCTTCAGATTCAACAGTCCGATTCTTTTGATATTTAGTATACAACATTTCTGGGGGTGGGGGGGGGGGGAGGGCAGATTCAAGTTTGTTCAAATTGAGACCCTGGGTTAATAATAGAAGATTTTGAAAGATTATTCCCCATATTGCACAAAGTTATTATATTCGGGAGCTCAAATAATAACTTTGTGCAATATGGGGAATAATCTTTAAAAATCTTCTTCTTCAGATCCACCAGTCAGATTCTTTTAATATTTGGTATACAACGTCTTTAGTGGGGTTTGATTCAAGTTTGTTCAAATCGGATGCATGGGTTGATATTTGGGCTCTTTATTGGAGTCCACCAGTAAGAATTCTTTCACATTTGGTATACAACATTTCTTGGGGGGGGGGGGGGGGGGTGTCAGATTCAAGTTTATTCAAATCGAGTCCCTGGGTCAATATTGGGCTGTCCGAATTTCAACTTAACTTTGTTAAGTTTTAACTTAATGCAATATGGGGAATAATCTTTAAAAAATCTTCTTCTTTAGATTCACCGGTCAGATTCTTTTGATATTTGGTATGCAGCAGCTTGAGGAAGGTGAGATTCAAGTTTGTTCAAGCCAAGTCTGTGAGTTTATATTTGGGCTCCTTGTGGGAGCCCGAATGAAAACTTAGTTCAATATGAGGAATTTTCTTTAAAAATCTTCTTCAGATCCAGCAGTCCAAATGTTTTTATAGTTGGTATACAGTATCTTCAGGGAGGTGTAATTCAAGTTTGTTTAAGCCAAGTCTCTGAATTGATATTTGGGTTCCCTGTGGAAGACCGAATTGTAACTTAGTTCAATATGAGGAACATTCTTTAAAAATCTTCTTCACACCCACCAGTAAGAATCTTTTGATATTTGGTATACTGTATAGTTGGGGAGGTGAGATTCAAATTTGTTAAAGCCAAGTCCCTGGGTTCATATTTGGGCTCATTGTAGGAGCCCGAATTTTAATTTAGTTCAACATGAGGAATATTTTTAAACAATATTTTTCTTCAGATCCAGCAGTCAGAATCCTTTGATATTTGGAATACCGCATCCTTGGGGGGGGGGGGGGGGGGGGGGATTCAAGTTTGTTCAAGCCAAGTACCTGGGTTTATATTTGGGCTCCCTATGTGAGCCCAAATTATAACTTAGTTAAATATGAGGAATATTTAAAAAACAAAATTTCAGATCCACCGGTCAGAATGTTTTGATATTTGGTATATGGTTTTCTTAATGGGGCAGATGCAAGTTTGTTCAAATCAGGACCGCCGGTTGATAGTTGTCAGTGTCAGGTGAGCGCTGTCAGGGCCTCTTGTTTCTTGAATACACTCTATTCCACCAATTTTTTCCAATCTTTTTTTTGACTATGAGATTACTACTTATGCGTGTAAGTAGGTGATAATTGCGGATTCTAGACCACTTTTCCAAAAAACTGTACACGTACATGTACATGTACGTGTACCGCCATTGGGGTTCAGTGTTAAATCGTGTACAGAGTGTAAAAAATGTCGTTTTTTCATGGTGGTCCAGAATCCGCATTGTTTTTGAGGCTCTCGTATCGCACTTTTAACCGTTCAAACATCCGAGTACATTCGACACATCGCTCAGAAGTGAAAAAATGTATGAAATTTGAAGAAAACGTAAATTTAAAACTTTTTGTCGACGTTCCCATCGCGGATCTGACCATCGATCTATCGTCGGTGAACGCAAGCAAAAACATTTTGCGGATTCTAGACCAGCATCAAAAAAAGTGGTTTGCGGATTCTGGACCACCTGCGTTCGCCAACGGCTGTTTGAACCGTCGAGGTTGCGATCCGATCGGGAAACCGATTTGCGGATTCTAGACCAGGAAAAATCGACCTCAAAACCTTTTCTCGACGTTGGCCAATGGTGAAAAATTAGTGTAAAGTGTAGTTACTCATTGAGGATTTTTAAAAAAAAATTTTCTCAACCGATTTCGGCTTCCGGTACATCAAAAAATGCGTTTTGCGGCTCCTGGACCACCACGTTCGCGATCGCGTAAATTGAATTTTAATTGACTTGTGATAATGTTTCGGAGATATGAATGAACCCTTTTAATGGATATAATTCTTCTCGAATGCGTTAAATCAGAAACCGGTTTTCATTTTTTCATTCGTAAAGTGGTTTTAAAAACAGAATTTTCACTTTCATCTAAAATGCTGTTTTGAGGATTACGATAAAAATGTGCCGTTCTTATGCGCTAAACTTTCAAACTTTTTCAAAGTCCTTCTGTTCGTCACGTAATGAATAATCGGTGATGTGATCTTTAACACGTTTGAGGGCAAAACGCATTTATAGAGGTTTTATTTTGTAAAATATTTTTCCTCAACTGGTTTTAGTTATTATATATTAAAGACAGAAGATTTTTATTTACTTAAAACATAAAACATAAAAATAATTATACATTTAATTTTGAGAATAATAAAATAACTCACGTTACCATACTCTAAAGGAAATATTACTAATTTTAGAAAACGAAAAAATGTTTTTACACATTACAGATTCCAAGAGGAGAGATCAGCTTTTCAACGAATATCAACGACTCAAGAAAAGCATCCAATCCTCTGACAGAAGCAGGCGACTTGGAGAAATGGAATTAAGACATGAAACCACACAATTATTTAAACCCATGAGGGAGGTTCAGGAACGAAGTAAGAAAGAGATCGTTGATGAATTGAAGGCCATAAAAGAAAGTTCTTTGAGAACGGGTTCATTGCCCGGCAGTTTTACGAGGGGGTTTTCCTTTCAAAGATCATCGCCGGATTACGTTCCCATGAGAATTGAAACCGACGTGAGTGGAAGCGATGATGCCGCTTCGACTATCACCACTGATAGCGTCGGGTCGTCCGAGGATGGTGGTAAGAGAGATCTGTTGTATGGAATTTATAAGGATTCTGATGGTAGAACTTTTATAAGCTACACCGAAGTGCTAGAGGATGATGATAATTTAATCGTCGGTTCAAATAGGTACGAATTAACTCCTGGACTGCGCAAATTGCTCCTTTTCGACAAGCCTGGAGATTACACAGATCGGGACTTCGACAATTATGGCGACATTCGGGTTCAGATTCAAGCCATGAAGAGAAATAACGATGTTAGAGAAACGAGACCGAAAGACAATAGAGGTTACAAGTGGACGAAGGTGGTGAAACCCATATGAGATATGAATAAGAAATTCGTCGAATCGGTGACTGGTAAAGGGGTGAGAACCACTTTTCTTCCGAGCGATTCTGACACTTTGTCTCAGAGATTGAGATTGTTGATGGCAAGTAGACGCGCTGGTAATACTGGATTAGATAATGAGATAGTGAGCATATGCGACGAATTGTTGAGGCAGAAGGTTTTGAATAAACATGATTATAGAAGGCTGATGAACGAATTGAAGGATTGATATAAATATATATAAGTAGAGAGAACAAACAAACAAAAAGTATATAAAATAAAAAACAGTAAATTTTACACGAGAAAATAATAAAAAGTATTTAAACAACAAACAATTTACCAGTGAAAAAAACAAAATATATTATAAAATAAAAATATGTTGGTGATAAAGAACAGGGGATACGTTAGAACTTACTTACAAGGCAGTTCTGGCATCGTCGATTCTATAATGCGAGCGTTCACGAGCGATGTAGGTAGAAAACTCGCATCGACCACATTTGAGGTCGGTAAGAAGACGGCTTTGGATGCAAGTTGATCAGTCCGCCAGCGAAGCAAGCTATGTTAGAGCGATCGCCGAAAAGTTGGAAAGATTTTAAGGATGCTGTGGTACCCATACAAGATTTAGCCAGAACTCGTGACGGTGTAATATAAATAAATAATAATATTTAGAAAAACTGAGTTTGAAAAAACATAAAAACTGAGTTTGAAAAAACATAAAAATTGTGTTTGAAAAATCTGAAAAATAACAAAAAATAAAAAAGATGAATATTAAAGATATGTCTTGGAACGACGCCGCGACCAAGAGGTCGAATAACGAGTTCTTTCCCAAAAGCATAAAAGGCTTGATAGTGGGAAAATCGAATTGTGGAAAGACCAATATGTTGATGAATCTGTTGTCACAACCCGACTGGTTGGATTACGACAGATTATTCGTGTTTGGCAAGAGCTTGTTTCAACCCAAATACAGATTGCTTTGAGAGTGCATGGATCGAAGATTGCCCAAGGACGTCATAGCCAGAATCTTTGACAGTAGGGAGGAATTCGACAAAAGAGAAGCTTCTCTTTCGACCATTTTGGATGGTGCAGCGATGGAATTGATGAAGAGAAATGCGTCTTTGAACGTCGAGTGTCAATTTTATGAGAACGCTAGCGGCGTTCCAGATCGTAGAGAATTGAAATCGGAAGATAAGAATCTCATGATTTTCATTGATCTGCTTTTGGAGAGACAGAACTGATGTGAATCGTATTACATTAGGGGTCGTCACAGCAACGTGGACTGTTTCTACCTGTCGCAGAATTATTTTCGATTGCCCAGACAGACGATAAGGGAGAACGCTAATTTACTGTGTCTCTTTCGCCAGGATCTCAAGAATCTCAATCACATCTACGGCGATCACATCGCAAACGACATGAGCGTGGCGGAATTCAGGAGATTCTGCAAGAGGGTTTGAGATGGAGGACTTTACAATTTTGTCATGATCAATTTGACTAGCGAATTTAATCATGGAAAATATCGGTGCAGATTCGACAAGTTCTATGTTTCTGATGATAATAAGATAGAGAGCGAAAACAAAAATTAGAAAATAATAAATCATCAAATAATTTAGTTTTGAAAAAATAAAAATAAAAATTAAAAATATAATGTTCGAACAAGGAGAATTGTTAGGACGGATAGCCGAGAATACGGCTGCAAAACAATCCATTCAAATCATGGTGAGTGGCGATTCGACTTGATTTGCAACGAAATTTGAACCTTTCATCGAATTGAATAGAGAGAAAAGATACGAGATGGCGTTGGTGAATCTGGAGACTTATTATTCCTTTCCCAATGTCACTGAAAAGAATAACTCGTTCAAGAATTCCGATGGAGTGGATTGGTTGGTTGGAGATTCGAATTCCCAAAGGAAGTTACGACATAGACGATTTGAACATTCAGATGCGAATGAAGACAGATGGAAAGGGAAGCAACAAGATCAGACTGGCTCCCAACCCTAATACCTTACAGACGATGTTGGATTTGGAAGATAATTTTCGAGTGGATTTCAACATGAACGATTCTATAGGCAAGATGCTGGGATTCGATCGAAAGATGTATCAAGGACATGCGGCATCTGAAAATACGGTTGACATTCTTGCAGTCAACAGCATTCTGGTGAACGTGGATGTGATTGCTGGAAGCTACATGAATGGTAGCGCTCAACCGACAATCTATTCCTTCTTTCCAAACGGGTTATAAAATCGTAGAGCGAACTCGAAATTTCGTTTATCTACCTGTGTTTTTAGACACGTTGTATAGTCTCAAAACCATGTTGACGGATCAAAATGGTGAACTGTTAGATCTTCGTGGAGAGAGGGTGACGATACGATTTCACATAAGAGAAATATAAAAAGCAAAAAAAAAAAATATTGTGTACATATATAAATAAGAAAATAAAATAAACGCAATATTAATTTACAAAAATTATTGAATATATATAATTATCATTAAAACCAAAAAAAACAATTGAACAAAATAAATTTAAAAAAAAAAAAATGACTGAATACATGGTTAAAAACGAGAACATATCCAAAGGACAGAGGAAGAAACTTGAGAGAGCATTAACTCGAGGTGAGCCGGTGAGATTCAAATTAACTTACAAAGATCTGACGAGTGGCGGTGACGATCAAATCACCTGCACCAGAACTCAAATCAAATGGATGGAGAAAGCGGTTGGTGATGGTAGAGAGTTGAGGGTGAGATTGAGTCCCACTCAATTGAAATACAATATGAAAGGCGATTTCTTACCGCTATTGGCAGGAATCGCTGCAAAAGCATTACCCTATGCCGCAAAAGCATTGCCCTTTCTTGGAAAGACTCTCAGCAAGGGAGCTCTCTCTGGACTCGCGAGTTCGGCAGTTGAGAAATTAATGGGTGGCAGCGGACTGTTTTTGAAGAATGGAGGAGCCGTGTGTTGCATCCACACAGACGACAATGGTGAAGGATTGTATCTAGAACCCGTTAGAGATGGCAACTCTTTCAGTGGAAACGGTCTCTATCTGAAGAGTGGACGGAACATTGAGTGAGTCGGTGAGGGTTTGCTGTTTGGTGAGAATTCGCCGTTTAAGAAATACCGATTTGAGTATGTTATTATAATGTAAAAATTATATAATTATATAAAATATAAAAATATAAATCCTAGAAAGTATAAAAAAAAAATATATAAAATGGATAAAAAGGTGGAAAAACAATTAAACGATAATGATGAATATCACGGGATAGAGTGTGAAAAAGATGTGGAAAAACGATTAGACGCTAATGATGAATATTGCGGGATAGTGTGGGAAAAAGATGTGGAAAAACAATTAGATGCTAATGATGGATATCTTAGGAAAGAACTGAAAAAAGAGTGGGATAGATGGTTGAAATTTAAAAGAATTAGACGTTTTCCACTGTCACCACTACCTTCTGAAGAGAATGGTAATGATGTGAGTGTTACCAAGAGATGCACCACATTCATTCATAATTATGATTCAGATAAACAAATGTGTTCTTATAAAAAGGTAATATATCACAAAAAAAAGAAAAGAAGAATCGACGCCGAAATTTGAGAAAAAAAGAAACGTTATTATAAGGAAAACAAAAAAAAACAAAAAAAAAAGTAATGAGATCTAGAGATGTTCAACCTCTCTAGATCTCATTACTTTTTTTTCCCTTCTTCTTTGCTAAAAATCAGTCTCTCTATTGTTTTATATTTTCAAGTCTGTTATTAGCATGTTGATGGTCGTGTCTTCTCCTTTTTCGAAAATGTGTTGAATGTTTATCTTTACTTTTGCCAGTTTTTTTACATCGGTGAACGCTCTCGCCATCCAGTTTGTTCACAAGTTCGAGAGAGATTTTTGGATATATGTAACTTCCGTAGGGCAATGACAAATCATCCTTGTCGAATTCTCTGTCTTCGGCGACGATGATGTTCTGTAGATCGCTTTGGTAATCATAAAACAAATTGAGAGTGACTTCATCCAATTTCAAAGGCATGCTATATTTATCGTATTTGTGCTCTAAACCCTTCGTCTCGACATCGTTCAATTTGATGGCATCGTGTCATTGTAATCTATAGATTTTACAACAAAATTTCTTAACGTTTCGATTCGTTTCAATTTCAATTCGCATCTTTTAGGTGTTGTTGTCATGATCGATTATTTGTTTTTTTGTTTTATGAATTATTGCAAATAATATGTATTTTTGAATTTTGTATTTAAATAATAATTTGTTAAAAAAAGTTTGTCTTTTTTTACTCTCTATATATATAAAAAGTTTTTTTAATTTTCTTTAAAGTGAAAAATTTTTTTTTTGTAAAAATTTTTTTCTCTTTATATATAAATAAAAAGTTTAAATTTAACATCCTTTTTTTCTCATATTAATTCAATTTTTTTTCACGTTAAGGAACATAAAAAAATTGATTAATTTTTTTGTGTTTTTTGAATTTTATGTTTAAATAATAATTTATTAAAAAAAAAAGTTTTGTTTTTTCTCTTTATATGTATACAAAAAAAGTTTTTAATTTTAATTTTCTTTAATGTGAATTTTTTTTTTCTTACATATATATATAAAGACTATTTTAAAACTTTTTAACAAATTATTATTTAAATACAAAATTAAAAAAAAAAATTTTACAAATGAAGCAACAAACAAAAAATGGAAAATTTAAATGAGAAAACCGTACCTCAGTTAAACAAGATGTGTAGAGAATTAAACATTCCACATTTCAGAAATCATAGAACCAAATCAAAAAAATTGAAGTCATACAGGAGTATTGTTTGCGAAACGATGGAAAGAAAAAAATCGAAAGATCGAAAGTGGACAAACTTAAACAGACTGGAATTGCCAAAAAAATAAGCCGATGACAGTAACGCCTGACGATAGAAAATGAAACATGGAGCGTGATGAAATTAGAAAGATCATGCGTGAGGAGATACGTAGTTTGCTCAATGAAAAGGTAAACAAAATGTTGATAGCAACGATGTCAAAAAATGCAGCAGTTGTGAAAAATGAGAAGAAAAAGATAGTAAAAGTAATCTAAATGTTGACGTCAAAAAAAAACAAAACGTTTCGGTTGTGAAAAATAAGAAGATGACTAAACAAAAAGCCATTGAAGAACTTCAAGTTTCAAAAGAAAAAAAAACCTAAAACGAAAATGAGTGATGCAGTTCAGAATCTAGACAAACAAGATATATCAAACGAAATTCGATGAGCAATCGATGAAAGGAAAGGAGAAGAATATGTAGCATGAGTCATCATGGAAGCATTCCCATTGAATCCCGTAGAATGGGAGAGTGTGATCAAAGGCATTTTTAAAACTTTCGATGTGGTTCCCTCATTCAAGAAAGTCAATCCAAAATTGTTCATGGAACAGGTGAAGAAAAAAGTATTGGATTTGTTTCACGAACACATGAACGTGGGACAAAAAATTAAGATGATACTCCATTGTGTGATGAATAAAATCGACGTGAATTCTGGCGAGAGCATCGTGAAAAATGCATATTTTAGATCTAACATCGAACGCGTATTTCAAGGTTCAGATTTATCAGACGTTTTCGAAATGATGAAAGACAAGATGTTGACATCTCTCATGAATTATCAACATGAAGGTAGTAATTGGACGTTCAATGAGGTGTTGAAACTCGAAATTCATATAACTAAAAACGATTTGTTGAAAGCGTCTTCCTACGAGGAATTACCATATTTCTTAGCCAAAAAAAGCTGTGATCAACGTGAGAAATAAAGATGATCAGTGTTTTAAATGGGCAGTCACGTCCGCTTTATACCCCATCAAAATGCACTCCGATAGAGTTTCTTGTTACAAGGAGACTTCTAAAAATCTTAATTGGACCGGAGTGACTTTTCCAATGCAGTTAAAACACATCGAACATTTCGAGGTTCAAAATCCCACCGTAGCGGTAAACGTCTTGGGATACGACAATGAAAAACGAACGATCTATCCTCTCAGACAGACTTCGTATCTCGAAAGAGAAAAGACGATTATTTTATTATTGATTTCAAATGGTGGCAATCGTCATTATTGTTGGGTTAAAGACTCGAGCCGATTACTGTCAAGACAAAATAATAAACATAAAGGAAAGATATGTTTATGTTGCAACTGCATGAACACGTTTCACAGCGAAAAATCGTTAGTGAAACATCAGGAATATTGCAACAAAAATCAAGGTGTCGCCGTCGAAATGTCTAAACACAAAACCATCGTGAACTTTCAAAATCACAATAGAAGGTTAAAAGTACCATTCGTCGTGTACGCCGATTTCGAATGCTTCACTGTGAAAATGAGTTCCTGCCAACCCGACGCTCTTCAAAGTTACGTCAAAAGATATCAAAAACACACGCCTTCAAGCTATTGCATTTACGTGAAATGTGCTTTCGACTCACAACATGACATGGGTCCCTTCACCTACACAAAACAGTGCAAAGACGACGACGTGGCTCAAAGGTTCGTGGAAGAGTTAGAATCAAAAATTCAAATTTTATACAACAAATTCAAAACTCTGGCGAAAATGATCATAATGCAAGAGCAGCAGGACGAAAATAACAGAGCCACCGAATGTCACATATGCAGACAATCATTTGACGAGAATTTGAAGGAAAATAAGAAGGTCAGAGACCACGATCATTACACAGGGTCTGTATCGTGGTCCGGCTCACAGCAAGTGTAATTTAAAATATCGAGACTCCGTTTTCTATCCGATGATATTTCACAATCTCACAGGTTACGACAGTCATCTGTTCGTGAAAAATCTCGGCACCTCCCACGAAGAATTAAATTGCATCGCGAACAGCAAAGAAAGATACATTTCCATCACGAAATGGAAGCTTATGGAGAAGAAAAGAGTAATTGATGAAGAGACGTTGGAAGAAAAAACGAAATCCATTCGTAGAGGCATACGTTTCATTGACAGTTTTAAATTCATGTCGACCGCTCTGGAAAAATTAGTCAATAACATGAGCAAGGATAAATTTAAAATCACGAGCGAACAATTTGGAGAACGAGTAGACATCATGTTGAGGAAAGGAGTCTATCCTTATGATTACATGAATGATCTAAAGAGATTTGCCGACACCGCACTACCTTTCGAAAGAAGATTTTTATTCGAAATTATACGAATCCGACATTTCTGACGAGAATTATGAACATGCCAAAAACGTGTGGAAATCATTTGATATGAAAACCATGAGAGATTATCATGCTGTCTATCCCGACGTTCTGCTCCTGGCAGATGTGTTCGAAAATTTTCGAAACGTCTGTCATCGAAATTACGATCTGGATCTGGCTTGGTATTTCACCGCACCCGGTCTGACGTGGGATGCTCTGTTTAAGACCACCGAAATCCAATTATTATCCGACGTGGACATGTTGCTCATGTTCGAAAAGGCCACGAGAGGTGGCATCTCGATGATCTCTCACAGATATTCTAAAGCTAACAATCCCTACATGGAAGAAGGTTTCGATTCAGAATGATTGAATAAATACATACAGTTTTGGGATGCTAATAATCTATATGGTTGGGCTATGAGTCGTCCTTTACCGATTGGAAATTTCAAATGGGTGATGGAACCAGAAGAGATGCAAAAATGGAGAGACTATCCTTGCATTTTAGAAGTCGATTTGCACTATCCGGAAGAATTACACGTTCTACATAATGATTATCTGCTGGCTTCCAAATGAATGGAGCCAATCGAAGGAGATGAGGAAAAACTCATTCCCAATTTATTTAACAAATGTAAGTACATCATCTACAGCGAGAATTTGAAACAATACGTCGATTACGGGATGAGATTAGTCAACATACATCGCACCATTCGATTCGACGAAGAGCCTTGGATGAAAAAGTACATTGATCTCAACAAAAATCTCAGAATTCAAGCCGAGAACGATTTCGAAAAAGATTTCTTCAAACTCATGAACAACTGCGTGTACGGTAAATCAATGGAAAACATCAGGAAGAAAACCACGTCTGAGAAAAAATTAGTGGCGAAACCCAATTACAAACACCAAACCATATTCAACGAAAATCTAGTAGCCATTCACATGCAAAAGACGCACCTGAAGTTCGACAAACCCTATTTTCTCAGACCGATCATCTTGGATATCAGCAAGCGTTTCACTATGATTATGTCAAATGGAAATTTGGTGAGAAAGCCAAACTACTGTTCACCGACATGGACAGTTTAGTTTACGAGATAGAGACGAAAGATGTCTACCAAGATATATCTCCGGACGTGACCGCGTGGTTCGACATGAGCATTTATCCCGTCGATCACCCATCCAACATTCAATCGAACGACAACAAAAAGGTGTTGGGTAAATTTAAGGATGAGAGCGGTGGTAAACAAATCGTTGAATTCGTAGGTTTGAGACCCATACTGTATGCTTATCATCTAGAAGGTGAAGAGATCAAGAAGTGCAAAGGGGTTAAAACGTGCATGGTGAAGAAAAACATCTCTTTTCGAGAGGATAAAGATTGTCTGTTCAGAAGTGGTCCAGTGTATAAGTCTATGAATTTGATTCGAAAAAAAAAAAGAGAAAATCACGACTTGTATACCAAAATAGTCAACAAGATTTCGCTGATGGCCGACGATGATAAGAGAAGAGATTCGTGTTAGACGATAACATAAGCACTTTGGCACTCGGACATTGGACTTTGGGTATGATTATGGACGATAGGATTCCAGATAGGATTCCAGATAGGATTCCAGATATTATTAAGGACGATAGGATTCTAGAAAATCAAGAGGAATTAGACGGATTCAAGATTATGAAAGCCAATAGAGACATTGAGAGAGTTAGTTTAAAAAAGAAAAAGAAAAAAAATATACAAAAAATAATGTCATTTTAGTGAATTATAATAAAATAAATAAATAAAAAAAATATACACATTTATGAATAAGAAAATAGAGATATCCGTAGAAGGTGTCGTCTTACCTAATGAACCCCTATCCAACATCGATCTGTCAAATGCGGTGAAGGATTTGAAAATCAATGATTTTCTAGGCGTGTTTTCCAGAGATGCCTTGCCGAAGAGAAGACCTCGACAATCAGAATGCAGAATTTTAAATCTAGACGATTTATCAGGTGAAGGCACTCACTGGGTGGCATGGTTCAAGAATGGGAAGAAGAAGAATTATTATTTCAACAGCTACGGAATCTCGCCGCTGAAAGATATAAAGAACTATTTCGATGAATCGATGGTTCATTACAACACGGAATGAGTGCAATCGCCAGATCAAGTGTTTTGCGGTCACCTATGTCTCTACGTTCTCAAGAGATGGTCTGAAGGAGATCGGTTTCAAGACATTCTCAATGATTTACATTAGAGAGAGATTTTTTTTTATAATATATATAAAGGTAAAAAAATTATTTAAAAAAATTTAATTGAATAAAAACAAAAAGTAAAAAATAAGTGAAATAATTCATTTTTAACAAACTGCGTTTGAAATATATTTTTTAAAACAAAAAACCTCAAAACAACATGTCAGTCGATAAATTTGGTAGAAATGATGACGAAAGTCGACAAAAAAAGAAGAGGAAGACGCTCGAAGTCGGCGATAGTTACGACATTGCCAACTTGATTGAACATTACATTTGGAGATACGAACCTCGAGAGGAACCTTTGAACATGAATGATAAGAAGCTCTACAATCTTCCCGAGCCGATAGATCTCGCAGATGCGGCGACTAAATAATATGTAGACAGGGGGAATGCAGATTTTGAACAAATCATGCTAGATAATTACGTAGATAAAGCCTTGACCGACGATCTCGATCTGAAATCCAAACATTTGGTGAATGTTGCGAAACCCATATATTCCACCAATGCTGCAACCAAGAAATACACGAACGATTCTCACGCGCGATTCAGCGAACATCTGAGAAATAGATACATTCAGAAAACGAAGCAATCAGAATTGAACGCCAATTCTAACAAGATAACGAACGTGGCCACTCCAACGAATCCCAAGGATGTGGCGACTAAACACTACGTAGATCTGGAACAGAGAAAGTCTGACAGACAAGAAATGAAATCGGATCTGAATGCGGGATTCAACAAGATACTGAATCTGTCGAAGGTCGACGATGCGGATGCGGACTCCACCGCAGTCAACAAGGGCTACGTGGATTCTGCCGTGATATGATCTCAAGAATTCGTAGAATTGCAAGTGGACGATCTCTACCTGAACAAACAATCTGGCGGAACCATGGAGGTTGGCATCAACATGAATGGTCACAATTTATTTAGTCTCGATCACGATCCTGAATTCGATTCCAGCACGGTCAGCAGGAAGTACATGGACGACAGCTCAGTCTTGAGAAAGGGCGGCATCATGGAAGGTAAACTAGACATGGGCGGACAGGCACTCACGAATCTACTGGACCCCATGAACATGACAGATGCCTGCACCCCGATTTCGGTGGTGGAGAAAATCAAATACATTAGGCAATTGGTCACTGTGTGGGCTGAGGAGAGCACTGCGTTAGAGGAGGGAAAAGCTGAGTGGTCTTTTGGAAATGGAGGTAGCAGATCGCAACATGGTCAGGTGGGATATCCCATGCCATTGGGAGGTGAAATCATTCGAATGAGTCTGACTTCCACGGATTTGAATAACAGAGCGGTCGTCAATCTCGCGTTGAATTGAGTAGAGAGCAATAAGAGATACAGCATCGAAAAGACCGAGAATCAACACTCGAATGTTAGCACATTCGGCACACCTCTCAAAGTGAACGCCGGAGACAGGATTAATTTCATTACGAAAACCAATAATCCCGAAGCCGCCACTTCTGTGGTGAGCATACTGATCGAACTACATCCTCTGAACAAACAGTGAATGCGTGGAAATAATTAATTAAAAAATAATGAGTGATTATTAAAAACAAAAAAAAGTAATGAGATTTAGAAAAATGTTCAATCTCTCTAGATCTCATTAATTTTTATTTTTTTTTTGTTTTTTTCTGTTTTTTTTAAATAATTACTCATTACTTTTTATGTTTTTTAAATTTTTTTCTTTTTCACACACGTCTCTCATTGAATGATCGACATCTTATTTCCATCTGATTTGAATTGTAATTCTCTATCCAACAGGACCAGGGCGAAGGCTTCAGTTTTTCTCGGCACCTTCCTATCAAATTGCATCTTGATCTGAATGTCTAAGACGCTACTCTTGAGTCGTTCGCTCTGTTTACTGACATCGAATATGAACATGGGATACATCAACTTGTATTTACCTGGAAATATATTAGGGTTGCTCATCAATTCGTCTAGACCATGATACTTCTTTCTAAAATCCGTGGCGTTGCCGTACAGTCTGCAGAAATCGTTCTTGTGGAACGACGCATTGCAATCGATTGCTGGATATCTTGTGGCATTCAGAAACACTTGCATGTTTCTCAAATTGCAGTGATCGAATAGCGATGCATTCTTTTCCTGAGACCCGTCCCTATCAGTCTGAAACGCGACCACGATGAAATGCGGTCTCTCGGAAGCGGATTTCACGGTCAATCTCCAGTCGAAGTGATTCGTGGAGAGTGGAATTCTAGCCGCATCGCACTGTCTGATTCTAAATCCCACGGGTAATTTACTCTTGGATTCTATGATCTTGTAGAGACACGTTTTTTGCACGATCGAAGGCTGCACGTGCGGAACGAACCACGATATCTTGTGTAGAGTTAACTTACCCACATTGGTCGTGGGTAGTCTCACTATTGCGTCGTCGGTTCCCTTTCGAATCAACGTCAGATTGTGTTTGATTCCATACATGATCTTGTTGTAATCGTCAGCGAATCCGAAGATGTGTTTCAAAGGCATCCTGAACAAAAACGTTCCTTAGGGTCTGGACGTCTTGACGACGTAGTCAAATATCAGGGCCGACAGTGTCTTTCATCCACAACTGATTAAGTCCTCTGGATTTCGAAAAATCATCCGGATACATCAAGAGTCCGAACATCGTTGTGGCCTGACCGGGATGAAACACAGATTCTATCTCTTGTCCGGATAGCAAGTATTTTATATTACTGAATAGATGCATGATACGATTATTGGCTAGAGTAATCGTGTCGTCGTCGGCGTAGTCGGTCCCTTTTTCCTTGGTGAGACGTCCCTGCACCACTGTGGAACTCTCGCTAGGATGAACGAATAGATCTTGGGCTTCGACATTGATTCTTATCTCTCCCGCATTGTTCAAACTCATTTCGGTTATCGGTTTGTATTCATGAATATCATATTCTTGAATACTTTCATCTTTCACTATGCTTTGTGCGATATCTAGTATATTTGCCATTTTTGAAGGTTTTTTTTTGTTTTTTGTTTATTAATTAGATTGTTTTTTTTATCTAAAAATAGTTTTAATTATTTTTTATTATTATTATTTTTTCTCTCCATTATATATATATGTAAACAAGAAAATGTTAAAGAGAGTAAATAAAAAAAAAAAAAAAAAAAAATGTTTTCTTTATTAAAACTTCGTCTTCTGCAATTGCTGTTCGTAAAACTTTCCGTTGATCTCTTCACCATCTAAAGCTTCGATTTCGTAAGTCACTGGATCGGTGTGAAATATTCTGATTATCACGAAGATATCCGAGGAGTGAAACCCTTTTCGAAATGCTTCTTATAAGCATAGATTCTCACTCGATCGCCGACTGCAAATTTTGGTGTTCTAGACTTCTTCCTGATCTTAGATCTCTCAGGATATAGATTCGCGTAGACCCGTTTTTCGTTTCGAGGATCGCTAGCTTCTGTGGGAGTCATCTTGATCAATCTATGTCGCATGTTGTTGTAATCTTTGACCATACCATTCAGAGCGTATATGTATTTCTTGGTCGAATTCGCCATGAAGTATCTGTACATCTTTTCCTTCATCGTTCGATTCCAACATTCCACTTTCCACTTGGCTTTCTCTTCATTTTCGATTGAGTAGAGGTCGACTAATCAATGAACATGCTTGTTGTAGAATTCCTTTCCCTTGTCCACCCATAATTTATTCGGTTTTCAAGAAGACGAGTTGAACACGCTCTTCAGAGCCTCGGCGATGCAAGGTCCCGATTTATTCTTCAAAGCTCTGATCCAACCATATTTGGAAAACACATCGATGACCGTCAATAGATATTTGACGTCCTCGTTCCACCTCGAAAACGATATCATGATGACCAAGTCGGCGGACCAAATGTCATCCAGATCCTTCACAAACACCCTTCTCTTTTGAAATTTACACACGATGGGTTTGTGTAACTCCTTGGCCAATTCACTCGTCAATAATCGTTTCTTCTTCTTTTCCGATGCGCTTTTTTTTTTTTGAATGCCCCATCCGAATCGACGTTTTGCACCGATCAGATTGCCGACCAGCGAACGTTCTATCTTCTCTCTCCTGTTCGGATTCGATATACCTCTCAATTTCGCCAACATGTTTTTATCGCAGACGTCATTGTGAGTTTTGGTGTCGGGATGTCCGGCATAGCACAGACCGTGATCATATGCGGCTGCGTCCACCCTATTCACGGAGTTGCTCCAAGATTTAGGAGTCAGATCGACATTGAGTCTCTTGTCCAATTTCGTTCCGGGTCCAGTGAAACTGTGACCCAGCAGATGCATTTCAAAAGGTAGACTATTGATCATTTTATTCACGATGCCTTTGCCTTTGCTCATTTTTTTTTTGGACGAATCGAGTCTTGATCGAACCACACACATTGCAAATTCCACGAAGCATCTGTCTGTCGTTTTTAGTTCGTACTTCTCGAGCATTACCTGTCTTGGTAACTGTCTTACACTTTACGCAATACATTTTTTTGAAGGTTATTTAAATTAATTTCGTATTTATTTTTAATTTTATATATAAATTTAATATTTTTTTTAAAAAAATTCTGTTCTTATTATATATATATATATTTTTTCATTCACTGCTCTTGAGTTCTATCAACTTACCGAATTCCTCCCTGGCCTCTTTCCTCCCCCTTTCCACGAGAGAATCCTTCATCTCTTCCTTGATGATCTGACGAGTCTTGATTCTCACGACTTCTTTCATAGCATGGTATTTCGTTTTCTCGCTCAATATCGTGAAGTATTCTCCATCCGATATCCTACCATCTTTCAATTCCATCGAGATCATTTCGGATATCATGTCAATCTTGGAGTTGGCCAAGACGCGAATCTCTTCATGTTTCCTAGCCTTCAGATATAATTTCCTACTCAAAAAGTTTCTGAGCGTGCTAAACAATCCGCCGGCGAGAGGCACTCCTTCTATGGTCAACACGATCGGAACGCCAACCGCGGTTGACAACAATCCGATGGCGGCCATGTGTAAACCCATGGAAATCGTGATGAGTGTCGTGTTGACCGTGTTGACGAATTTCACGAAATGCGAATACTTCTTCTTGATAGAACGACTAGAATCTCTCTCTAGAGTCAGATACAATTGGATTCTACTGATTTGATCGATGCGACACCTCTCTCCTCTTTATTTTTCTTCTGGCGATGGCGCCATTGGCAAAACGCCGTTCGGCTTCTCATCCTCGTCGTCATCTAACGTCGGATACAATTTATTTCTGGTTCTCATTTTTTATTTTTTTTTTCTTTCTAATATTAGATAAAAAATATTTATGTGTGTATTTTTTTTTATTTTCTATTCACCTAATTTATATCAGCGAGAAAACTCAGATGTATGCTTCCTCCAGCAAGAATTTCAAGATGCATCCCTTGTCTTCTAAAGTCAGACTTCTACGCGCCAATTTCATTTCTTCCGAATTAGTGGGCATATCTTGCCCGCTACAGAAGACTAATTTCTTCCAAAACTTGATACATCGTCATTTTGAATGCATTCGAATGCCGGTTCGAAATACTTGAGGACCATATCTTCCCTTTTCAAACATGAATGATCCTCGTGATCAAAGTCTAGATGATCCTGACACCCGATGCATCGTTCTAACAAGAGGCGACCTAGTTGTTTGTTCACGCAGAATGCATAGGCTCTCATCAGCTTTTTTAAAAGAAACCTTGCTCTCAAAATCTGGGAATCGTTCATGATTTACGTATATTTTATTATCTATTTCGATTCGATATTTATTTTTTTTAAATAACTATTTATTTATATATTTTTTTTCTCTCCTATATATATATATCAATCACTTTTTTATTTCCTCTCGACAAAACTGATTCTGTTACGATTCACCTCACAAAACTCGCGAGGTGAATGGACAAATCGTTTTTGCCGATCGGATCACACCCTAGACTGTCCGAAATGCGATCGCGAATGTGGTGGTCCAGAAGCCGCAAAACGCATTTTTTGATGTACCGGAAGCCGAAATCGGTTTGGAAAAAAAAAATTAAAAAAATCCTTGATGAGTAACTACACTTTACACTCACTTTTCACCGTTGGCCAATGACGAGAAAAGGTTTTGAGGTCGATTTTTCCGGGTCTAGAATCCGCAAATCGGTTTCCCAATCGGATCGCACCCTCGACCGTTCAAATAGCCGTTGGTGAACGTAGGTGGTCCAGAATCCACAAACTGCTTTTTTTGATGCTGGTCTAAAATCCGCAAAACGTTTTTGCTTGCGTTCACCGACGATAGATCGAAGGTCTGATCCACGATGGGAACGTCGACAAAAATTTTTAAATTTACGTTTTCTTCAAATTTCATACATTTTTTCACTTCTGAGCGATGTGTCGAATGTACTCGGATGTTTGAACGGTTAAAAGTGCGACCCGAGAGCCTCAAAAACAATGCGGATTCTGGACCACCATGAAAAAAAGACATTTTTAACACTCTGTACACGATTTAACACTGAACCCCTATGGCGGTACACGTACATGTACGTGTACGTGTACAGTTTTTTGGAAAAGTGGACTAGAATCTGCAATTATCACCTACTCGTGTATAAGATATATTTCATCTGACTTTCAATTCTATGGTAAGTTAAAAGACACAAAAGTACATGGCAACCAAATTGTCAGTAAACTGGTCCTAAAAATTCTAAATTTTTGCCTACTACTTGCATCATGCCATTACTTGGTGACAACGCCCCATTTCATCAATTCCTTCCTATTTTTGTTTCATTATGAGCTCACTACTTATGTGTGTATAAGAGAAATTTCATCGGATGATCAATTCTATGGTTACATGTATGAAAGAGGCACAAGTATTCCTCCATTTCTTTCCTATATTTTGATTCTGAGCTCATTACATATGTGTATATAAAATACATTTCTTCCGATCTTGCATTCTATGGCTATGAAAGAGACACCAGTTTATGGCAGTCAAATGGTGACTATACTGGTTCCAAAAATTATAAAATTCTTGTCTCCTACTTGTATCATGCTATTAATTCTTTATAATACCTCATTCCATTAGCTCATTCCAATGTTTGTTGTATTATAAGATGAATACATATGTGTGTATAAGATAGATTTTATGTGACTTTCAATTCTATGGCTGTGAAAGTCACACAGGTATATGGCAGTCAAAGGATCACTAAACTGGTTCTAATAATTCTGAATATTTGTCTTCTACTTGCGCCATGCTATCACTCGTAATAAAACACTATTCCATCAGTTCTTTCCAATTTTTTTGTTTGATTAGCAGCTCATTACTTATGCCTGTATAAGATAGATTTATCTGACTTTCACTTCAATGGCTATGAAAGAGACAAAAGTATATGGCAATCAAATGGTCACTAAATTGGTAAAAAGAATTCTAAAATTTTGTCTCCTACTTGCATCATGATATTGCTTCTTGATATCATCCCATTCCATCAATTCCTCTCTACTTTTGTTTGTTCATGAGGTGACAACGTGTGTATTTCAGTGACATTCAATGGCTATGAAAGAAACACAACTACATGGCAGTCAAAGGTTCACTAAACTGGTTCTAAAAATTCTAAATTTTGTCTGCTACTTGTACCATGCTATCACTTCTTGATAATACCCGATTCTATCAATTCTTTCCAACTTTTTATTTGATTGTGATCTCAATACTTATCTGTACATAAGATAGATTTGAACTGATCTCGAATTCTATGGCCTTGAAGGAGACATAAGTATATGGCAGTCAGTGGTCTCTAAACTGGTTCCAAAAATTTTAAATGCTTGCCTGCTACTTGCATCATGCTATTACTTCTTGATAACACCACATTCCATTAATTCTTTCCTATTTATTTTAGTTTCATTATGAGCTAACTACTTATGTGTGTATGAGATAGATTTCATCATTATTCACTTCTATGGCTATGAAAGAGACACAAGTATATGGCAGTGAAAGGGTCATTAAACGTTCTAAATTCTCCCTCGCTACTTGCAACATGCTATTATTTCTTGATAACGCCACATTCCATTAATTCTTTCCTATTTTAGTTTCATTATGAGCTCACTTGTTATGTGTTTTAGATAGATTTCCTCTGACTTTCAGTTCTATGGCTATGAAAGAGACACCAGTATATGGCAATTAAATGGTCACTAAACTGGTCCTAAAAATTCTAACCTTTTGTCTGCTACTTGCATAATGCTATTCCTTCTTGATAACTCCCTATTCCCTCAATTCCTTTCTACTTCTGTTTGATTATGAGCTGACTATTTATATGTGTATAAGATAGATTTCATGTGGCATTCGATTCAATGGCTATGGAAGAGACACTAGTATATGGCAATCAAATGGTCTCTAAACTGGTCCTAAAAATTCTAAATGTTTGTTTTCTACTTGCATAATGCTATTACTTCTTGATAACACCATATTCCCTTAATTCCTTTCTACTTCTGTTTGATTATGAGCTCACTATTTTTTGTGTATAAGATAGCTTTCATTTCTGTGGCTACAAAAGAGACAAAGTATATGGCAGTCAAAGGGTCACTAAATTGGTATTAAAAATTCTAAACTTTTGTCTACTACTTGCATTATGCTATCACTTCTTGATAAAACTCCATTCCATCGACTCTTTCCAACTTTGTTTGATTGTGAGCTCACTACTTATCTGTGTATAAGATAGATTTGAACTGATCTGAAATTCTATGGCCATGAAAGGGACAGAAGTATATGACAGTCTATATGACAGTCTAAACTGGTTGTGAAAATTATAAATTTTCGTCTGCTCTCTATCAATTCCTGTCTACGTTTGTTTGTTTATGAGCTGACAACTTATGTGTGTATACCGGTAAGATAGATTTCATTTGACATTCAATTCTATGGCTATGAAAGAGACAAAAGTATATGGCTGTCAAAGGATCACTAAATTGGTTCTACAATTTACAAATTTTTGCTGGTATTTGCATCATGCTATTACTTCTTGATACCTCCACATCCCATTGATTCTTTCATATTTTAGTTTCATTTTGAGCACACTACTCACATGTACATGTATGTATTTATAAGACAGATTTCATCTGGTGTTCAATTTTATGGCTATGAAAGAGACACAAGTATATGGCAGTTAAAGGGTCACTAAACAGGAACTAAAAATTCAAAAGTTTTGTCTGCTGCTTGCACCACGCTATCACTTCTTGATAAAACCCCCATTCCATCAATTCGTTCCAACTTTTTGTTTGATTGTGAGCGAACTACTTATCTATGTATAAGATAGATTTGGACTGATCTCGAATTCTATGACCATGAAAGAGACATAAGTATATGGCAGTTAAATCGTCTCTAAACTGGTTGTAAAAATTCTTAATTTTCTTCTGCTACTTGCATCATGCTAATAATTCTTGATATCACCCTATTCCATCAGTTCTTTCCAATTTCTTTGTTTGATTATGAGCTCACTACTTATGCATGTATAAGTATATGGCAATCAAATAGTCACTGAACTGTCCTGTAAATTTAAAATTGTCTTCTACATGAATCATGCCATTACTTGTTCACAACAGCCCATTCCATCAATGCCTTCCTATTTTTGATGGATTATGAGCTCACTGCGTATGTGTGTATAAGAGAGATTTCATTTGATGACCAATTCTATGGCTTTGAAAGGGACACAAGTATATGCCAGTCAAAGGGTCACTAAACCGGTTCTACAAATTCAAAATTTTTGTCTGCTACTTGCATAATGATTTTACTTCTTGATAACACCATCTTCCTTCAATTCCTTTCCGCTTCTGTTTGATTATGAGCTCACAATTTATACGTGTATAAGATAGATTTAATCTGACATTCAATTCTATGGCTATGAAAGAGACACAAGTATATGGCAGTCAAAGGGTTACTAAACTGGTCCTAAATATTCTAAATGTTTGTCTGCTCCTCGCACCATACTATTGCTTCTCGGTAACACCCTATTCCCTCAATTCCTTTCTATTTCTGTTTGGTTATGTGCTCACTATTTATTGTATATAAGATATATTTCATCTGATTTCATATGGCCTTGAAAGAGACACAAGTACATTTGTATCTGGCATTCAAAGGATCACTAAACTGGTTGTAAAAATTATTAATTTTTGTCTGCTACTTGCACCATGCTATCACTTTCCATTTTTTTGTTTGTTAATCAGCTCACTACTTATGCATGTATAAGATAAATTTCATATGACTTTCAGCTCTATGGCTGAATCAGATGGTCACTAAACTGGTCCTAAAAAATCTAAATTTTTGTCTGCTACTTGCATAATGCTATTACCTCTGGATAACACCATATTCCTTCAATTCCTGTCTACTTCCGTTTAATTATGAGATCACTATTTACACGTGTATAAGATTTCATTTGACATTCCATTCTATGGCTATGAAAGAGACATAAGTATATGTCAAAGTGTCACTAAACTGTTTCTAAAAATTCTACAGTTTTGTCTGCTACTTGCACCATGCTATCACTTCTTGATAAAACCCCATTCCATCAATTCTTTCCAATTTTTTTGTTTGCTTGTGAGCTCACGTGTTATCTGTATATATGATAGATTTGATCTGGGCTAGAATTCTATGGCCATGAAAGAGGCATAAGTATATGGCAGTCAAATGGTCTCTAAATTGGTTCTAAAAAGTCTAAAGTTTTGTCTGCTGTTTGCATCATGCTAGTACTTCTTAATTACACCATATTCCATAATTTTTTTCAGTTGTTTTTGTTTGGTTATGTGCTCACGACTCATGGGTGTATAAGATAGATTTCATCTGACTTCCAGTTCAATGACTATAAAAGAAACACAAGTATACTCGCCCAAAAAAGAAAGTGTGCATTGCAGAAATTGATCAAACTCCAAAAAAATAATAACCTGTTCATGAATAAGTTATATTGAACACAAAAACAGCTTTCCCCATTAAAATTGCATTAATGTTAAATTACGTGCTGCATGTTTGTGAAAAGGAATGTTTTGCACGTGGAGAGTCTGAAAATTCATGCAGCAGTGTGAATCCTTGGGTATTTAAACACTAAAGTAAGGCCTTCCTATCATTCACATTCAAACTTGCGCTGCTGTTAAAACGACTCCACATTAGCATGCCAAGATTGACAATGAATCAACGTCTCCTTGCCCTGTGTATGATTAGAGCTGGCAGAACACGCAGAGAGGTTGCCCAGCATTTGAACTGCCACCGTAACACTGTAGACAGGCTAGTCCATGGACATGCACAACATGATGACGTTCGAGACTGACCCCGATCCGGGAGACCCTGAGTTACCACCCCTGCACAAGATCGGTATATCCGTGTCGTCCATCTCCGGAACCGGCAACAAACGGCAATGACGACAGCCAGGAACATCCCTAACCTGAGACGGATACATCCTCAAACAGTAATCAACTGGCTGAGAGAATATGGGTTACGTCCTCGAAGACCTGCAATTCATCCGATTTTGACATTATGTCATCGTCGTGCTCGACTGCAGTGGTGTAGAGTAGGGTTAGGGTTAGGGTTAGCCTAACCTAACCCTAACCCTAATCCTACCCTAACCCTAAACTAACCCTAACCCTAACCCTAACCCAACTCAACCCTACCCTAACCCTAACCCTACCTAACCTAACCCTACCGAAACATCACCTAATCCTACCCTAACCCACTTCCATGTTAACTTGTTCGCTTCCATGAGGCGTAGATGCACAGCAGTAGTCAATGCAGATGGAGGTCATACCAAATATTGAGTGTGTGACTTTTGTGTTGGACCCTTAGTGTCTTTGACTCTCCATGGCACCAAGAGTATTCATCGTTAATGAAATTTCTCGTGTTGATCACAAATTGATTCATCTGTGATTGAATAAAATTTCCATGAATGAAAATGATATATATCTTTTTTTAGTGTTATTTTTTAGCATGCACACTTTCTTTTTTGGGAGAGTATATATGGCAATCAAATGGTCACTGAACTGTTCATAAAAATTCTAAATATTTGTTTACTTCATGCTAATTTTAGTCTGCTACGTACATATATCACTTCTTGATAATACCCCATTCCATCAATTCTTTCCAAGTTTATGTTTGATTATGAGCTCACAACTTATCTGTGTATAAGATAGATTTGATCTGATCTGGAATTCCATGACCATGAAAGAGGCATAACTATATGGCAGTCAAACGGTTCTAAATAAACTCGTTCGAAATATTCTAAATTTTTGTCTTCTTCTCACATTATGCCATTGTTTTTTGATAACACACCATTCCATCAATTCTTTCCAACTTTTGTTTGATTTTGAGCTCTCTACTTTTGTGTGTATAAGATGTATTTTGTCTTATTTTCAATTCTGTGGTTTGAAAGAGGCAATTATATGGCTGTCAAATGTTCACTTAACTCGGTCTAAAAATTCTAAATTTTACGTCTCCACCCCACCCGATCGCCTCAAACCTAATATTGCAGTCTTCTAAGAAACTAGCTTTACCTAAAAAATGAAAAGAGTCCCCAAGGGGCCTTAATCGTTCGGCTGATGAAACTGTTTAAAGAAGCTAGGGGAGTGGGGTAGTGGGAGATGAGTCTGTTGGGGGAGATTTTTATTTTTCACGTGAAATCACACAAACCCCTTCAAAACCTCATTATAAAGCAAAAAGAAAAAAAATTACCCAATTCAATCTCACCATTCTAAGGGTGTCAGTATTAATAAACAAGGGATTTGAATCTGATTATTTATTTATTGGTATTTAAGGTCACATATGTCTGTGCAATGACTAATCTTGACCACAATATGGACATAAAGTCAAGTCCATCCAATTCTTTATATCCATGTTGCCCATTTTAGAGGACTTTCATAGGTTGGTGACCAAGGTCTTATTTTATCAGTAAAACAGAGCTTGTTTACCACAGTAAACAAGCACTGCTTCACTTTTGTTCTATGGGAGAGATTCTTGAAGGAGTTCTCTGTATTGCAGTTAAAATTTAGGTTGCCGCAGGGAGCCCAAATTTTAACCCAGGGACTTGATTGGAACAAACTGAAATCTGACCCGACCAAGGAAACTGCAAACCAAATATCAAAAGATTATGACTGGGAGATCTGTAAAAGGTTTTTAATGAATATTCTGCATATTGGACTAAGTTAATATTCAGGTTCCCACAAGGAACTCAAGTATGACACCAACCCGAACTTCCTAAGAATACTACACATCAAAACATTCTGATTGGTGGACCTGAAGACATGAGGTTTGTTAAAGAATATTCATCATATTGCACAAAGTTGAAGTTCTGAATTCCTATAGGGAGCCCATATATTACCCCAGGTGCTTTATTTGAACAAACTTGAATCGGAATGCTGCTTCCCAATCATCAAAATTTCAGACTGGTGGTTTTGGTGCAGCATCCTTATGAGGTTCAGATTCAAATTTGTTCAAATACTGAAAACGATTCTGCTTGGTAGATCTGAAGAACATTTTTAAAGAATTTTCCTCATATTGCACTATGTTAAAGTTGCGAGTTTCCAAAGAGAGTCCAGATATGAGCCCGGGGTCTTGATTTGAACAAATTTGAATCTAACACCCTAAGGATGTTATATACCAATTATCAACAGATTCTGGCTGGTTGGTCTGAAGATGATTTTCAAAGAATATTCCTCATATTAATAATATACACATTTATATAGCTCCAAAATTATAGTTCAGAAGATACAGAACCATAATCGAAGGCGCTGTACATGTTACTGAGCTCGTGCAAATATACAAACAGAATATATACAGTATCTTACAGTCCAGAACATCACTTACAGGCTTTTTGAAACAGGTGTGTTTTGAGATCTTTCTTGAAAACGCTGACATTTGAAAGTCTTTTTAGGTGTTCTGGTAAATTTTTCCACAAGTGAGGGGCAGCAAATGAGAATGACCTATCTCCAAATGTCTTACACCTATGTTTTGGAACATGTAGCAGCATTTTACCATCGGACCTCAGGTTGTATTGATACACATTCTTGGTATTTAGGAGTTCTTCCAAGTAGGCTGGTGACATGTTGTTTTGTGTCTTAAAAACTAATAATAAAGTTTTGAAAATTATTTTGTACTTGACTGGCAGCCAGTGCATATCCCTCAGAACTGGAGTGTTGTGTTGAGATCGTGATACCCTACATACCACTCGGGCTGATGCATTTAGTATCATCTGCAGGCGAGAGTACTGATATTGTGGAAGGTTGAACAGTAAGGCATTACAATAATCCAAATGTGAAGTTACAAAGGCATGAACTAGGGTTTTTGTTGAGTCTTTGGTGAGGAACTGTCTTATCTGTTTAACTTTGTATAGACCTCTGAAAGCCTTATTGCACATATTTTAACATGTCTGTCCATAGACATGGTAGAGTGGAAGAAGGCACCACGATTACGTACACTGTTACTTGCACTGATGTCGGAATCTCCTACCTTCACTGAATTGATGTCAACTTTAGTGAGTTGTTATCGTGAACCAATTATTAGGAATTAATCATTTATCATTAATTTGTTTGAAACCATCCATGTGCGTATGTCCGAAATACATGATTCAATAGTTTCTAGAGCTTTAGTTTGATCCTTGATTGATGGCCGAAAAGAGAAATAGACCTGTGTGTCATCAGCATAACCATGGACGTCGGGCAGGTGAGATTCAATGATGGTGAACATTTTTGAAATATAGAATAGAAACAGAAATAAGGCAACTGCCCTGTGGGACTCCACATTCAAGATTGAAGTCTTTTAACAGATTGCCGTTTATTGATACACGCTGCTGCCTATTCTTGAGGTATGATGGTAGTCAGCTAGCAGCAACACCATTTAGTCCAAAATCAGAATTCATTGTCTCTAGCAGAGTTTAATGACAAACGGTGTCAAAAGTAGCACTAAGGTCTAAAAGAACAAGCAATGTTACCCTTCCAGACTCCATAATAAGGAGGATGTCATTCTGAACCTTGAGTAATGTCGTTTCAGTCAAGTGAAATTTTCTGAATCCAGACGTGTTGGCCGGTAATGGAGCATGCATATCACAATGTAACATCAGTTGGTCAGTTGCGGCTTCTTTACAAAGCTTTGAGACTAACGATAAGTTACTCACTGGTCGGAAGTTTTTAAACACAAGTTCCGCACCTTGTTTCTTCAGGAAAGGATTAACAATTGCTATTTTCCACGCATCAAGCACATATCCTTCTAGCAGAGACATGTTGATCGTTTTTGTGATTACAGGAGCCAAAGAGTCTACACATGATTTGACAATACGTGTTGGCATTGGATCGAGTTGACATGAGGCATTTGAGGATTCTTTTATTAATTTGGTTACCTCGTGGATTTCTAAAGGTTGAAAAGTTGAAATATTACACTAAATTAAAATTCTGCTCCCACAGAGAGCCGAACCATGACTCCAGGGACTTTGGTGTCAAAATACCAAAAATTTTCACCCAAGCGAGTATGTAGTGTTTTCTGAAGCTAGCAAAACTGATGAAGGCCTTTGGACGAAAGCTTTTAATAGAGCAATTTCTTCCAAAATTTTCAAATCGTCATTTTTTCCCATAATACAACTAGGAATTTAACAAATTCAATCTTGTTTGACAGAGCTCATTAGACAAGGCTGAATTGATTAAATTTCTAGTTGCATGATGGGGAACATTAGCAGCCTGAATTTTATATAGTCTGACATCAGTGTGCAAGGGGTTAAACAAACTCCAAGCTGACCCTCCACCCCCTAAAGATGTAATGTGCCAGATATCTATATATTTTGACAGATAGATCTGATGAAGACACTTAAATTTCCTCATATTGCACCACGTTAAAATTCCGTGTCCAAATATGAATCAGGATACTTGCTCTGAATAGTCCTGAATCTGACCCTTCTAAGGATGTTGTATTCCAAGTATCAAAAGATTCTGATTGGTAGTTCTGGACAAGAAGATTTTTTCAGTCAGGGGAGCTATAGTGATCACTCACCGTCCGTCGTCCGTAGTCGGTGAACATGGTGTTTCGTCTTCTCTCCCCAAACCGCTGAATCAATTTAATTGATATTTGTGATACTAGTTTGTTATGACATCGCATTTTGATTTTGTGCCTTGCCCTCGATAGGGCCACGCCCAAAAAGTGTGCTTAAATCTTAAAAAATCTTCTCATGAACCAGCAGTAGCAAAGACTTTATATTTGGTGTGCAGCTTTCTTTTGAGGTGTAAACTCAGATTTGTTCAAGAAAAGTTCGAGGAGGTATATTTACCTTCGTTATGGGAGGGGCAATAATTTTCGCCCCGCCCAAAATTTCTATTTTCCAAACCGAGAGGCAGATTTGAACCCAATTTGATATGAGGGCTTATTGGGCCGTAAGTACTTAATTTATGCCAAAATAAATTTTCCCGTTACCCCATGGTAACCGCAGGAGCTAAAAAAAGAAAAAAAATTAAAGCGCCCATATCTCCAAAACTACACGGCACTGAGAATTCTTGTTTGGTGTGGACCTTCCTTAGTACCAACAGAATGGAATGGTCCAAAAAGATTGCTATCGGTTTTATCATGGGGTACTTTTTGGGACTTTTAAAAGGTGCTGAGTCAGCATTTTTTAACACTGTGGGTAATGGGAAAAACATTTAAGACTACTTTTCTCCCAAAACACTGCTCCAAAAGCTTTGAAATTTCACATATAAAATCTTCGGAAGATTTCCTCATATTGCACCAAGTGTGAGTTTATTGAAATCAAATCCATCTCTATGGGAGCCTAAATGTTTAAATTGGTGCAGTGTGAGGAATATTCTTCAAAAATCTTCTTCAGATCTACCAATCAGAATCTTTTGATATTTGGTATGCAGCATGCTTAGGGGGTGAGATTCAAGTTTGTTAAAGCCAAGTCCGTGGGTTCATATTTGGACTCTCTTTGGGAGCCCGAATTATAATTTAGTTCAATATGAGGAATTTTTCTTTAAAAATCTTCTTCAGATCCAGCAGTCAGAATGTTTTGCTATTTGGTATACAACATCCTCACGGGGTTGAGATTCAAGTGTGTTGAAGCCAAGTCCCTGGGTTCATATTTGGGCTCCCTGTGGGAGCCCGAATTATAACTTAGGTCAATATGAGGAAATTGTCTTTAAAAATCTTCTTCTTCAGATTCAGCAGTCGGAATGTTTTGATAATTATCATGCAGCATCCTTAGGGGGTGAGATTCAAGTTTGTTCAAGCCATGTCCCTGGGTTCATATTTGGGCTCACTGTGGGAGCCTGAATTATATCTTAGTTCAAAATGAGGAATTTTCTTTAAAAATCTTCTTCTTCAGATCCAACAGTCAAGATGCGTTGATATTTGGTATACATCATCCTTAGGGGGTTGAGATTCAAGTTTGTTGAAGCCAAGTTCCTGGGTTCATATTTGGGCTCCCTGTGGGAGCCCGAATTATAACTTAGTTCAATATGAGGAATTTTCTTTAAAAATCTTCTTCAGATCCAGCAGTCAGAATGCTTTTATATTTGGTATACTGCATCCTTAGGAGTTGAGATTCAAGTGTGTTGAAGCCAAGTCCCTGGGTTCATATTTGGGCTCACTTTGGGAGCCCGAATTATAACTTAGTTCAATATGAGGAATTTTTCTTTAAAAATCTTCTTCTTCAGATTCAGCAGTCGGAGTGTTTTCATATTTGGCATGGAGTGCCCTTGGGGGGGGGGGGGGGGGTGAGATTCATGTTTGTTGAGGCCAAGAGTCCCTGGGTTCATATTTGGGCTCCCTGTGGAAGCCCGAATTATAACTTAGTTCAATATGAGGAATTTTTCTTTAAAAATCTTCTTCTTCAGATCCAGAAGTCGGAATGTTTTGATATTCGGTATGCAGCATCCTTGGGGGTTGAGATTCAAGAGTGTTGAAGCCAAGTCCCTGAGTTCATATTTGGACTCCCTGTGGGAGCCCGAATTATTACTTAGTTCAATATGAGGAATATTCTTTAAAAATCTTTTTTTAGATCCACTGGGTTGATATTTAGGCTACCATGTCAGGAGAGCACCCTCAGGCCTCCTGGGGCCTCTTGTTTTTAAAAACAGCTTGCGAACTGCTAACTGAATTATGCCTCCTGTGGGCTTGGCAACTTCATTTAAACAAACTTGGATTGAAATATGATAAGGAACATGCATATTACAATTGGTTCATTTGTGCCCGGCTCTGTAGTTTATGAGAAGTCGGTAATGTAAAGTTCACACCAAACAGATGGATGGACGAATTATGGACTGAAAGTGATCAATAAAAATCCCCTTGAGCTTTGCTTGGATGAGCTAAAAATGCTGCGTTGGCAGTTTTCACAAAGTAAAAAAAATCTCCAGAACGATCAGTAAAAACCTTTTGATATTTGGTAGACAACATCCTTGGGGTGATCAGATTCAAGTTTCTTCAAATCAAGACACTAGGTTCACTGGGCTCATTAAAGCATCCCAAATTTTAACGCGGTGTAGTGAGAAAAATTCTCAAAAAATCTTATACAGACCTACTGGTATAAATCTTTTGATATTTATTGTGCATCATCTCTATAAGGGTTTGTTTCAAATTTGTTCAAATCAATTCCCTATGTTCATATTTTGGGCTTGCTATGGGAGCCCAAAATTTTGCTTGGTGCACTGTAAGGATATTCTTTGATCCACCAGTAAGGAACTTTTGATATCTGGTACACACATGCCCTCCTTATGACGACAGAGGATCAGATTTCAGTTTGTTTAAATCAAAGTTCTGGATTCATATTTGGGCTATCTGAGGAACCTAATTTTTAACTTGGTGCAAAATATGGAATATTTTTAAAAAATCTTCTTCAGACCCACCACGCCGGATCTTTTGATAGCTGGTGTTCAGCATCCTTATGTGGCTTGGATTGAAGTTTGTTCAAATCAGGTTCTGGAGTTAATACTTGAGATACAGGAGCTCAAACTTTATGTATGAAGAATGTTTTTTTTAAAAATCTTCTTCATATCCAAAAGTCAGAATCTTTAGATATTTGGTATATAGCACCTTTATGCACATCAAATTCAAGTTTCTTCTAAACAAGTCGTCCCTGGGTTTGAATTTGGGCTCGCCATATGAGACCTAATTTTAACTTGGAGCAGTAGAAGGAAATTTTTTTAAAAATCTTCTTCAGATTCACTAGTCCTAATCTTTTGATATTTGGTAGATAGCATCCTTATGGGCGTCAGATTCAAGTTTCTTCAAATCAAGTCCTGAGTTCATATTTGGTCTGCTTATCAGAGTTCAAATTTAACTTAATGTAATATGAGGAAATTGTTTTTTAAATGTTCTTCTTAGATCCACCTGTCATAATCTTTTGGTATTTGGTTTATAACATCCATATGGTAGTGGGGGTTCAAATATGTTCAAATCTAATGCCTGGGTTCATATTTTGGAGCTCAAATTTTAACTCAGTGCAATATGAAGAAAATTCTTTCAAAATCTTCTTATTGGATCCTCTAGTCAGAATCTTTTGATATTTGGTTTTAGCATCTTCAGTAGAGTCACATACAGATTTGTTCAGCTCAAGTACCTACCAATTCAGCCTTCAGTCATTTTAATCCAATCAACTGTATTTCTCTGCATTTGTGGTAATTGCTAATTTCCCTTTCATATAAAGTATTTGCAATAATGCAATTTTCTTGGAGTTGGTTTCGACTCTCTAATTGAAATTCTATGGTGCTAATCAGAACCAACTTTGAAATATTGGTTGAGTATGGTGAGGGGAAGAGCATTATTTGTTTAGGGGTCATTGTGCCAAAGGTTAAGGTCACAGTGGTCTTTAACATACTGATTTTCCTGATATCTGATCTCTAATGAAAGTTTTGCTGTGACAATGGAATCCAAACTTGACGTATAGCTTGGGTGGGATGTGAGAAAGAATCCTGTTTTTATTGGGGTCATTGTGCCAAAGTTGAAGGTCACAGTGACCTTTAACTTACAAATTTTCCTGTTTTTTTTTGTCGGGGTGATTAGCCACCCTTCGTGGTTAGCTCTAGTTGTACTTGGATTAACAATCTATATCCTCATGGGAATCCCATGAAGTGGAGTAGTCCCTGTTTACTGTTCTAAACAGTAAATAATTTCTAGCTTGTTTATTTTAGTAAACAAGTTCTGCTCTACAGGTGAAATCAGACCTGGTAAGTCCTCTAATGTGGGCAGCATAGGTATAAACGATTGGCTAAACTTGACTTTATACTTGTGTTCCAATCATGATATGGCCATAGATATTGAAAGTGACCATAAATACCAATAAATAAATAAATTACAGTCGGTTTAATTTAAACTAATTTATAGTCAAGTGGCTTTCGGGCATTCTAGTCAAGGTATGTTGTTAAATAATATTAAAATGCTTCAAACAGACTCTTAGCAAAGTGTTGAAGGAAATTGTATTACAGTCTGTTCAATGTGAAATATTTCTAGCCATCAGGTGTTCAGGCATTGAAGGTGGTGATTCCTTTTAGTAGATGGCCATTAAAGTGAGGATATATTGAGGTTATGTTGTCTTTGCAATTACTTTTAACAGGTGCTTTTAGAATGGGAGTGTGACTTGGAAATATAGATATTCTGGTAGTTGTAGTTACAATTTGATTTGAAATAATTTATAGTCGGAAGGCCTTCGTGTAATCAGTCGGATGTTTTAGATGGTCATAAAAGTAAACATTATAGAGGTTATGTCGTCACAAAAGGTTTCAATAATTCGAAAAGGCTATTTCAGATGATAGTGTGAGTTAGAAATCTGGATGTTTTCTACTTGGTGTAACAGTTTGTTTCAAGGAGGAGGTATCTAAACAATCATACTGGTGTTTTTCTATAAGACGAGAGTCACAAATGTGTAAAAGTATGTAACACACTACAATCAGTCAGCATCATCTTGGTTCCAACAGCATTCTCTCTCTTATGTTAATTGTCAACTCCATACACATCTGCATTTTCCAATGAAGGCAGCCTTTGCTAATTAAATAACCTGAAAGGTGTGAGGTCTGTATCTGGAATATAACATTTATCAGAGGGATTATCATACAATGTCCACTTCATCTGACAGCCGCATTGATTGTGTTTAAAGTAGAAAAATAGTATGCACAAGCTTAGAGGAGGTAGGTCGAATTTCCATCTTAAGGACAATCTGATGGGCTTTTGTCTATTTTTTGTATAGGTTGTTGAATTTTCATTGATGATTTTATAACAGAATGCATCAGGAACAAAAACAAACAGAAAGTGTCACTATAGTTTCCAGTATATGCAAAGTGCTAATGCAAGCAGAAATTGTACAAAACAGAAAATGACACACTGGAGCTATTATACATGACACTGAGGCATTTGCTGTTGTACACAACCCATACTTTAGTCCGAATTTGGCATATTTTCGAATTATTCATGTATGTATCTTCTTGCCACTTGTTCTTTACCTGAAGACATTCTTCTCCCATTATATCAATGAAAATTCAGCATTCTGTACCTAAACTCTGGGTAAATACACACCAGATTATCCATTAGAGGGGAAATCCTACCCACCCTTTTGAGTTTGTGAATCCTAAGCTTCTTCTTGAAATACGAGGAATACAGCTGTCAAACAAACAGACTTTGCAGGATAACCAACTCTAATGGATAAATAGTTGATATTTACCTCTTCCTTTAGGCTTTTGTAGCAGTTGATGTGAAACAGCCCCCACCCTTTTTTCAAAAATGCCAATTTGCACCAAGACAGTGACTGACAGCACAAAGAGGCCACTATTTTTTGTACTGAGATGATCAAATTAATTGTATGGTGTGTTGGGGTTTTGCTATCATATCCTCTTACAGGCTATTTTAGATTGTAATATTGTATGTAGGATGACTCAGAAATCGATACATTTTATTATACACTAAACAATAGATAATCGACAAAATTATGGAGAGATAGAAATTGTATCCCCCACTGTGAAGATATAGAAATTTCCACTTTCATGGTATCAATCAAAATGCTGGCTTTCAAAGCGTCACTTCAGGGTGAATACGAGTCAAATTATCACGGGAAATGATCAATTTGTTCTAAAACATATAATGAAAAGAAAATCTAGTGTTTTTGACGGAATACTGATCATTTCCAGCAATAATTAAACACATATTCACCTTGAATTGATGCATGCAACCCGCCAGCTGAATCGGAACTCAAGATGTTACGGCTTCCGAGTATCGATCAGATCACTTCTGCATATAAATGCGCATCAGCTGTTTACTTTCATGCATCAGTTCAAGGTTGAAACAAGTGGAATTATCAAAAGGAATGATCAGATTCTTATAAAAAGAGTATAATAAAAAAATCTAGTGTTTTTGAGTGGATACCGCAAATTATCTCACTCGTGACTGAGACAAATGGTTATTTTTGCTCGCGCAAGTGCTCGCGAAAAATAAACATTCGTCTTGATCACTCATGAGATAATTTTCGGCATCCACTCAAAAACTCCTAGATATCCTACTTCATTAACATCCTTGTTGATGTAAATTAAATTAAGATTATAGGCAAGTAATTTCAGGTCCCATAATCATGTTACGTTTTTCGATAACTAGATGGTCATAAAAGTATGGCAAAAGGGTGGGTATGTTTTCACCAATTTTTGAATGCCTCTAACAGTTTCTTTTACAAGGTATCAAGTCTCGGAAAACTGCTTTTTCTATACTTGGTAGTAACAATCTGATTGATTTAACCTTTTCCAAACGTTACGACCAAAACCAGCCAACGTTCTCTTCATAAAAAGTACCATTCAATTTTTCATTATTTTTTCATTTTTTTGTCTGAAAAACATAGCTTATGACTCTCATTGGAACTAGCTCATTGATCTTGTTCCAATGAGGGTCATAAGCTATGTTTTTGATGCCAAAAATGAAATAAAAATTAGTCATTCAACAATTTTGTTTGTAAGTGTCATTTGCCTTTCTTGTTAGGTAAAGGGTTAAAACACTTGTGTTCAAGGGGCTTTCGTGGTGTCAGCCTAGTGCTTTTATATAACTCATAGCAAACTCTTTCAGCAACATGTTTTAGAAAATCTGATAATTTTTAACTCACCTGCTACAAAGTAGGTGAGAATTTACATTAAGGTCAATAGCTTCAAACCCTCCTATTGCAGGTCAGTTTATGTTCTCAAGAATGGGTTATCAGATTTTGATGCTCTTTGGTATGGTGACAGAGCAGCATGGAAGAAAGGATATACGCATATTTGGGGTTTCATTCGTATAATACGTGACACAAGTATGGTACTTCTTACACTTATGAAAACTTTCTGTACAAGCATTGTGCATTATAATTCAACCATCGAATGTCCTTTGGTGTGGTGAGAGATTAGTATAAGGGAAAGAATATACACATATTGTCATATTGTGGGTGCCTGAGTTATGGCCCTTGTAACACTTTGAAAACTTTCTGTACACATGTTTTGCTTTATAACTCAAACATCAATTGTCAGATTTGTTTGTCCTTTGGTAGAGTAAGATACCAGTATGGAGGAACAAATATCTAATATCAGATTCAAGTTTGTTCAAATTAAGGCCATGGATTCATATTTGGGTTCCCTACAGCTGGGATCCAAATTTAACCCTTTGAGACTTTAATTATCTTACCTTCACTGGGAATTCAGTTTCTTCAACATTTTTCAAAATGCGATGTCAAACATCGAAAAGTACAAATAAAGAGGGTATCTACGTTTTTTAGTGAATATCAGGAATTATCTCATGAGTGTAGACCTGAAAATTTTATATTTTCACGAGCGCTTGCGCGAGAGAAAAAGAGTACTTTCAGATCCATACAAATGAGATAATTCCCGATATTCACTAGAATAGCATAGATTTTCTTTTTATTGTATGTCGTGTGACATTTTACTGCGCAATTTTCACCCCAATTCAACTGCAAACAATTTCAAGACAATAACAAAAAGCTGCTGATCGTTCCTTCAAGGTGACATTCAAGGCAAGCACTCGTGAAAAATAAAACTTTCAGGTCCACACTTATGAGATAATTCCTGACACTGACTAAAATAGAGTAGATTTTCTTTTTTATTATATGCTATGAGACATTTTATTTTGCAAAATTCACCCAAATTTGACCCCAAATGCATACGTTTCAAAACAATAAAAAAGATGAGCTGATCGTTCCTTCAAGGCGACGTCATGCACCTAAGCATGACATCATTTAGGAAGTCACCGATGAATATTCCTCGATATCTATCGAGTCAATAGATATGAAGGAATAACTTTTAGATAATTTGAGATAATTCACAGACTAGCATATAATATAACAAGATGTTTTTCACATTAGTGATTATCTGATTGAAGGCTAGATTATTTTTGGTGGTCTGAATATGTTATTCAGAACTTGTGTTATTACAAATTATTAGAGAGTACCTACTGGCACACTCCAATAATTTGTAATAAAACAAATTTATATAAACAAAAGATTATTTGTCTTTTACTGAATATGAAATAGAAGCAAGGAAAGTGTTGACTTTTGCTCTGGTATCCTCATTTTTGAAAGCCCTGATAGTGGCTTCTAGCACTCAACCAGTTAAGAAGTCTTGACAGCAGGATTTTATTAGTATTTTAAGCTGCGATAACATTTGGCTTAATGATTGTCACTGAGCACTATTCGGGAGAAAATGGGAATTGAAATTAAAACTTTAAAAAATCGATAAATAACAAAACAAATGACCACAAAGTGTCAACACGCTGTTTGATTCCGTACGTCATAAGACGTACAAAAGTACCAAAGGGTTAACTTAGAGCAATATAAGGAAAACTCTTTAAAATCAGTTTTTTCAGCCCCACTGATGAAAATCGTTTCATATTTGGTATACGGCATCCCTGTTGGGTCAGATTCCAGTTTGTTCAAATTAAGACCATGGATTCATATTTGGGGCTCTCCAGCTGGGATCCAAAGTTTAATTTAGTGCAATATGGGGACAACTCTTTAAAATCCATTTTTTTTAGACCCTCTACTCAAAATCATTTGATATTTGGTATACAGCATCCCTGTTGAGTCAGATTCAGGTTTGTTCAAATTGGGTTCCTGGCTTCATATTTGGACTTCTTGTGCATGTTCCGAATTTTAAAACAGTTTAATATGAGGAATATTAATATTCTTTTGGAATCTTCTTCAGATTTGCCAGTCAGAATATTATGATAATTGGTTTACATCATCATTAGGGGGGGGGGGGGGGGCAGATTCAAGTTTGTTCAAATCAAGTCCCTAGCTCATACTTGGGCTCTTTATGGGATCGCTAGTGCAATATAAGTAATATTCTTTAAAAAATCTTCTTCAGATCCATCAGACAGAATTGCCCAATATTTAGTATACAATTTCCCTTTTCAAGGGAGGGGCAGCTTCATAGTTGTTCAAATAAAGTCTTTTGAGTCCCTAATTGTCTTCTTATGTAAGACTGAATTTGAATACAGTGCAGTATGAGGAATATTCTTTGAAAATTTTCTTCTTCAGATCCACAACTGAAAATTTTTAAATATTGGTATGCAGCATCTTCAGGAGAGTCGGATTCAACTTTAATTGTCTTCTTATGTAAGACTGAATTTGAATACAGTGCAGTATGAGGAATATTCTTTGAAAATTTTCTTCTTCAGATCCACAACTGAAAATTTTTAAATATTGGTATGCAGCATCTTCAGGAGAGTCGGATTCAACTTTGTTCAAATCAAGTCCTTAGGTCATATTTGGGTTCTCTGTTGGAGCCCAAAGTTTAACTTAGTTTGATATGGGGAAAATTCTTTAAAAATCCTCTTTTGATCTACCAGTCAGAGTCTTTTGGTATGCAGCATCCTTATGGTGATCAAGTGGTCTGTTCAAATCAATCCGTGGGTTCAAATTTGGGTGTGTTATGGGAGTCCTAATTTCAACTTGGTGCATTCCTAAAAAAATCTTGGTGTTTTGCATCTTTAGTATGTGTGGGCTGGGGGGGGGGGGGGGGGGGCAACTTCAAGTTGTTCATAGGGGTCCATATCTGGTAGTGCAATTTCATGGCCCTGGGTCTATATTTTGTTCTCTTATGCAAGTCCGAATTTTAACATAGTGCAATGTGAGGAATATTTTTTGAAAATTTTCTTCTTCAGATCCATAAGTGAGAATCTTTTGATATATGTTACACACTATCTTTAGAAGAGTCAGATTCAAGTTTGTTCAAATCAAAACCCTGTGTTTATATTTGGGCTCCCAAAGGGATAAAAAAATTTAACTTGGTGCAATATGAGAAAATTTCTTTAAAAATCTTCTTCAGATCCACCAATCAGAACCATTTGATATTTGAAATACAGCATCCTTATGGAGGTCAGATTCAAATTTATTCAGATCAAATCCCTGACTTCATACATGTATATTGGCTTCCAATGGGAGCCCAAATCTTAACCTGGTGCTGTATGAGGAATATTCCTTAAAAATCCTCGTCTTCAGATCCATCAAAATCTTTTGATATTTACTAATGAGCATCCTTTGGGGTGGGTCAAATTCAAGTTAATTGAAATCAAGACCATGTATTCATAATATGACTCCCTCGGGAACCTGAAGTTTAACTTGGTATAATATGAGAAAAATTCAAAATCTCCTTCTTCAGATGAATATGTGAGACCATTGTGTTATACAACATCGTCATGGGTTGGGGAAGGGGGTGGGCGGGGTGGGTGTGGCAGATTCAAGTTTGTTCACATTAAGCCAGTGGTGTGCTATTTACAAACCTTACCCTTGTAGGAGCCCCAATTTTAAGTAAGTCAGTACAATATGAGAAGTACTTTTTAGGAACTGTTTTTTTCAGATTCATCAGTCATCCGAATCTGACATTTGATATCCAGCGTCTTTGGGGGGGGGGGGGGGGAGGCGGGGGGGGGGGGGGGGAGGGACAGATTCAAATTTGTTAAAATCAAGAAGTGCCTAGATCCACATTTGGGCTCTCTATTTAAATGTGTTAAAATCAAGAAGTGCCTAGATCCATATTTGGGCTCTCTATATGATCCCAAATTTTAATTTAGTACAATATGAGAAATATTTCTTAAAATTATTTTTCTTCAGATCCACCAATAAGAGGCTTTTGATATTGGTATACCTAGGGGGGGGGGGGGGGGGTGGGGGGGCAGATTCAGGTTTATTCAAATCAAAATCTGGGGTTCATTTTTGGGCTTTCTATGGTAACCTTATTTTTAATGTAGTGCAATATGCAGTAACTTTTTCTTCAAGTCAGAATTATTTGATATTTGGTATGTACAGCATCCTCGGTGGGGGTGTCCGAATCAAGCTTGTTTAAATCAAATGTCTGGGTTCATGTTTGGGCTCTGTAGTGTTAAGTGGCCATAAATGCTGAATATGACAAATCCTTCTTTATACAGGTGAGCGATTAAGGTCCCCATTGGAGCATCTTGTTTAGGGTAAATCTTAGTCATTTTCAGTTGTGCAATTATTTTGGTTTAGATCAGTTTCTTTAAATCACATGGTCCCATACCTTTCATTTGTGCATTGCATTTTAGCTCAACTTGACAAAGTCAAGCTGAGCTATCGTCGTCACTTCTCGTCTGTCGGCGTACAATTTCCTTTGGCAAACTGCACAGGTTGCATTTATGATCAGATGGCTTTGAAACTTGGTATGCTTGTTTAAGGTGACCTGTACACGGAAGCTATCTATTTTCTTCCATTTCAGTCAGAAAATGTTGCCGCTGGCAACAGCCTTTGAACTTAGTTTAGTCAGACCTCAATATTTCTATTTGGCACACCATACAGATAGTAGCTATCGATTTTCCTCCATTTCCGGCAAAAAATGTTGCCGCTGACAACGACCTTTGACCCCAGTTTAGTCAGGCATCAATATATTCCTTTGACATGCCTTACAACTGGCAACGTTCTTAGAACTTTAGTTAAGTCAGACTTCAATATTTCACTTTGGAACACCCTACAGAGCACATTTATGATCGGATTGCTTTGAAACCTAGCATGCTTGTTTGTGATGACCTCTAGATGGGAGCTATCCATTTCCTTCCATTTCCATCAGAAAATGTTGCCGGTGACAATGCCCTTTGAACTAAGTTTAGTCAGACTTCAATATTTTCCTTTGGCACACCCTACAGGACATATTTATTAGCTCACCAACGAAGTTGTGTAAGCTTATGTCATGACCCGAGGCGCGTCGGCGTCAACACTTGTGCTAAAGTTATTGTACCAGTCCACTTTGACATTCAGCCCCGTTGCTATGCACTTCACACTGTGTTTCTATGACCTACAATTACCCACAGACCCTTAACCAGTGATATTTTATTATTTTTTGTTTTTGCAATGTTAGACGTTTTTGTCAGTGTGGAGACTACCACTGGTATGCTGTGACTTCATATTTCATATATGTGTTAAATGCATCAATATAAGATGACATTAACCCTTGGTCGGACATTTTTCAGAGATTTTGGACTTTTATAATGCAATGTTAGACTTGTCACTGTGGACTAAGAAAATTTCTGACCTGTTTTGCTATGCATGTACATGACCGGACATTTTTTTGCAGATTTGTGATAAGCCTAGATTTATTGCTTGCCATGTGGTGGTGAGCTAATGGGGGTGGACACGCCCCTCTTGTTATCTGATTGCTTTGAAACCTGATATGCTTATTTGAGGTGATGTCCAGATGAGAGCTATCGATTTCCGGCAAAAAATGTTGCTGCTTGCAACGACCGTTGAACTTGGTTTAGTCAGGCATCCATATACTCCTTTGGCACGCGACACAGGACACATTTATGATCAGAGTGGGTTGAAACTTTGTATGCTGGTTTGGGGTTACCTCTAGAGGTGAGCTATCGATTTTCTTCCATGCTTCCGCTGGCAATGACCTTCGATGAACTTAGTGCAGTCATGCATCAACATTTCCCTTGGGCGCACCCTGCAGGGCTAATTTATAATCGGATCGCGTTGAAACTTGGTGTGCTTGTTTGGAGTGACCTCTAGATGGATACTATCGATTTTCTTCCATTTCTGTCAAAAATAGTTGCCGTTGGCAACGACCTTTGAACTTAGTTTAGTCAGGCATCAATATATTCCTCTGGCATGCCATACAGGGCACATTTATGACAGGATCGTTTTGAAACTTGGTGTGCATATTTGGAGTGGCCTTTAGATGTGAGCTGTTGATTTCTTTTCATTTCCATAAAACATTATTGTCGTCATCACCAGCCTTTGGACTTCGTGCACTTTTGTAGCAACGTATCCCTTTTGCACTCTCTGCAGGGTATATTTATGAATTTCTATAAAAAATGATAAAAAAGACCATTGCCATCAGCAATGACTGTCAAACTTAGTGCAATTGTGCATTAACATCTTCCTTTGGCATGCCTCAGAGGGCACTTTCATTATCGGGTTGTTTTGAAACTTCATATGCTTATTCAGGATGACAGAGATAGGAGCTATCAATTTTCTTTTCATTTCCATCAAAAACCGTGGCTGTTAGCAACAATCTTTGAATCTATTGCATTTGTGCATTTACATTCTTTTTTGACATTGTCTACAGGACACAATTTTTTGTAGGATTGTTTTTGTACGGACGCTCGTATGAGCGGGCCGTATTATGTTATGACGATGTCCGTCCGTCCGTCCGTCCGTTTGCTTTTGTTTGTCCACGCGATAACTTGAAAACAATACATCCAACAGATACTATTTTTTATGGTTGATTAGTCATGACTAGAGGATGGTTCCTTTCGATAACCAGCATTCTGGCATATCCAGTATGGCCACCACGGCAGCCATCTTGGATTTTCAGGGACTTTTGGTTGTCCACGCGATAACTTGAAAACTATAGATCCAACAGATGCTGCTTTTTTATGGTTGATTAATCATAACTAGAGGATGGTTCCTTTCGATAACCAGCATTCTGGCATATCCAAAATGGCCACCATGGCAGCCATCTTGGATTTTTAGGGACTTTTGGTTGTCCATTTGATAATCCAACAGATACTGTTTTGTATGGTTAATTAGTCATGACTAGAGGATGGTTCCTTTCGATAACCAGCATCATTGTCCGTCCGTCCGTCCGTCCTTCCATTTGTCCGTCCGTCTGTCCGTCCGTCCATCCGTCCGTTAACTTTTGTTTGCCCACGTGATAACTTGAAAACAACACATCCAACAGATACTGTTTTTTATGGTTGATTAGTCATGACTAGAGGATGGTTCCTTTCAATAACCAGCATCAATGTCCGTCCGTCCGTGTCCGTCTGACCATCCATCCGCCTGTCAGTTAACTTTTATTTGTCCATTCTATAACTTGAAAACAATACATCCAACAGATACTGTTTTTATGGTTGATTAGTCATGACTAGAGGATGGTTCTGTTCGATAACCAGCATTCTGACATATCCAATATTGCCGCCGTGGCAACCATCTGAGAGTTTTGGTGACTTTTGATTCTCTGTTTTTATGGTTGATTAGTCATGACTAGAGGATGGTTCTGTTCGATAACCAGCATTCTGGCATGTCCACCATGGCCGCCATGGCAACCATCTGGGAGTTTTGGTGACTTTTGATTCTCCACGCAATAACTCGAAAACAATATATTCATCTTTAATGGGTCGTAAGCCAGGAATGTACAATTATTTTTGAAGGAATTATTGACCTTTAGTTCAACTAAAAAATTCTTCATAATTGCAATTTCTTCTTAGGCGGCTGTATATTGATCCACCGCCTGGTGGTGCACTTGTTGATCTTGGCGTGCTCATTGGGTAAAACCTCTGCATGGAGATTCATTTCTATGAAAAAAGTTGCTGTTTACAATGATCTCCGAACTTTCTACATTTGTGTGTCAACATTCTTCCTTTAGCCAGCCTTACAGTTTACATTTAAAAATGTATGGATTGCTCTGACGTTGTACACACACAATGATGTTATGTTGAAGTTTCACCAAATAACATTGGAACCAATGATCTTCAAATTTATCATTTCAAGTTTGTTAAGTTGAGCTACAGTGTCATTGACACTTTCATTTCAAATTGCCAGTCAAAAGTTGGTGATCTTATTTGTGTTTTTCTATACATGTACTTAGAAAGTAAGGCCATGATAGGGTTATTTTGTCATTTCGCGGACACATTATTTTAGATGGTGGTACAACGTGGCAATCAGGATTTTTGTTGTGTATCAAATTATAGGCAGGAAGCTTTTCAGACAATCAAGCTGTGTTTCTCCATTACTAAATGGTGCAGAAAGTAAGGCTACATGGGGTCTATGCAGTTAAAAAAATGTTGAATGCATCTAACAGGCTATCTTACATGGTGAAAGTCTTTGAAATCTGGCCTTTTTAATCTTGGGGTAACAATCTGTTTGATTTAAAATAATTCATAGTCAGATAGAGTTCAGGATAACAAGCTCGTGGTTTGCTATCAGTCTTTCGATTTTGAAAATCGGGAGGTGCGCTGTGCCGTGTCCTGTTCCTTTTGAAATGAGGCTCACTGTTGTCAGACCAACTTGGGTTCAGATGTTAGGGAAATCTTGGAAAGAAAATCCACGTAATGTGATTACTGCACACATTGAACGCTCCCAAGAAGTAGTACAATGTTTATATTATTTAAAGGTCACATTCAAGTTGATCATTAGCAAGAAGCAAGTCTTTGCAGTGTGTCGTAAGTGGAGGATTACTGGAATATTTCAAGGGAACGATTCATTGGACATGGGTGTCCTCACATCAAGGGAGGATACTCTCAAACATTTGGACTGCACAAACGGTGAATGACAACAGAAAATCAATGTCAGCCAATCAAAAGCAGGGACGAAAACAGATACAATTTTATCAGTGACCCCCCCCCCCCCCCCCCAAAAAAAAAAAGAATTGTGTACAAACAGCGTGTGTTACTTTGCAATTTATTCTTCATGTTTTATTAATGAAATCTTTAAATTACATTTTCTGCAAATAATACATACGAGAATAGGTTGTATATTGTAACATTCAATATTTAATCCTTTCAAGAACCATATTTTTAGCTTAACTTGACAAAGTCAAGATAAGCTATTGCCTACCATCACGCGTGTGGAAGTCTGTGAGTCTGTGAGTCTGTTCACATTTTCCTGTAGCACAGTCTACACCCAGTAGTTCTTGTCTGATCGTCACAAAATTTCGTATGCAGGTTTGGGGCCATATCTAGATGAGAACGTTCCCTTTTGGTCATGATCGGTCAACCGTGATGGCTGCACGAGCCCAAAACCCGAAAACATTTAGCACAGACTACAGGTCATATTTATGAATGGATTTCATTGTAACTTGTTAGGATGCCTCTGTATAATATCTAGATGAGAGAACGTCCCCTTTGGTCATGATCTGTCAACCGTGACCGCTGGCCAAGCCCAAAACCCCAAAATTGTTAGCACAGTCTGCAGGTCATATTTAATATGGAGGGATTGCATTGTAACTTGGTAGGATGACTGTATGATGTCTAGATGAGAACTTCCCCATTTGGTCGAGATCTGTCAACCGTGACGACTGCCCGAGCCCAAAACGCGAAAACCTTTAGCACAGTCTACAGGTCGTATTTATGTTTTATGGAGGGATTTCATTGTAGCTTGGTAGGTTGACTTCAAATAATGTCTAGATGAGAACATCCCCTTTTGGACGCGAGTGGTCAACTGTGACGGCTACAGGGGCCCGAAGCCCGAAAACCTTTAGCACAGTCTATAGGTCATATTTATGAAGGGGTTTCATTGTAACTTGGTGGCATCACTCCAGACAATGCCCAGATGAGAACGTTCCCTTTTGGTTGCGATCATTCAACCATAATGGCTGCCCCAGCCCAAAACCCGTAAAACTTTAGCGCAGACTATAGGTCGTATTTATGAAGGGATTTCATTTTAATTTGGTAGGATTACTCAGTTTAATGTCGAGATGAGGACGCCTCCTTTTGTTTGCGATCGGTCAACCGTGATGGCTAAAGAGGCCCGAAGCCCGAAAACCTTTAGCACAGTCTACAGACCGTATTTATGAAGGGATTTCATTGTAACGTGATAGGATGACTCGTTTTGGAATAATTTCACTGTAACTTGGTAATTTTCGTTGACATACATTAACTGTGAGGGCCACACACATTAACTGGGAGGGCCACATTAACCCACCCCTCGATTCTTTAGTACAGTCTACGCCTCATATTATTTTTATTGAAAACTTAGCATACAGGGAACAGAAATTAACATATTCCCAATTATCACAATTCTTGTCTTATTTCATAATCCTTTCATAAACATTGAACAGTATCCTTTTCATCAAACACAACACACAGACAAGTTAAGCAACAGTGTCAATGACACTTTCATTCTTGCTTGCCTGCTTGGTTGAGCTGATAGGGACTGGACTCTCAAAATATAAAAATTGTAGGAGTGATGGTGCCCAAGCACGATAGTGTACATCAAAATCAAAAGACTATTTGTGATAACTAGATCATCATCCATGTCAAGATATATAAATGTTTATTTATCACAACATTCTCAATGTTTCTAAAAGGCTCTCTCAACAATTTATTTCAGGAAGTCACAAGACTTTTACTACATCAAGTAACAGTCTAGTTGATGTGAAGTAATTTTAGAATCAAGAGACATTTAAGCAATCAAGATGATGTTTCCTGTGCGTAGATGGTTATGAACATAAGAATGTATAGGGGTTATGTTTTCAATACTTCTCATGAGTTAATGTAGACGGTACTTTGACTCATAATTGTGGAGGATATTTTTTTACAATGAGGGACTAACAGCTGGTTTGATTAAAAATATTTTATAGTCAGTAGGCTTTGGAGGTAATAAACCTGTGTTTCTGTCACTAGATACTGATAAAAGTAGCGCTGGGACAACTGGGAGTAATTATCAGTTTAATGTGAAAGAATTGATAGTCCGGAGGGTTTCCGGGCTAATCAAGCTGCAGTTTTTCTGTCACTGGATGACAATAAAAGTAGGGCTATGTGGGGGATTAAAATGTCACCAAAATTTATTTATTTATTCGCCATACCAATTACTCAAACATGCCAGCTGCACTACATCATTAAATCAGGTGATTATTGTTTAATTTTACCCCAACCCTCCAATATTGAGCCAGAAACAACAACAATTTGAATTCAGTATGGCACACTGTATGAGGTAATATCAGATTTGGTCACTCATTGAATAACCACCTTTTCGTTTCCATCTGTCTGCTCAGTGTTCATCCTTCACCTCATTCTTTCCTATCCACAGTCAGTTCTCTTCATTGTGGAATTTTGGGGTTCATTTTATTCAAAACTCTATGACCTTGATTAAAATGGCTGTACTCATTTAGTAAGAGAAATACGAATTTCAGTATGGAGTTTATTTTTGATTTCTGTGCGCTTAAAATCTTTCCAGTTCTTGTTGCAATTTCATTCAGAAGGATTGTGTGATAGGCCTAAACAAAAACATTTTAAATCTTCAGGGACATCAATTTTTCCATGTTTTGGTGGGGAAAGTTTATATATGAGTGCGGCATCCCCTCCCCACATAGCAGACAGCAAGATATGTTTGATGCCCATCATTTTGACATCAGTAACACCCCTATGTTGAAATTATTTCAAATACTGCATGCAATGTTATCTTTTGCTCTTATTCTGGAATCAAAAATATCCAATCAGATGATTGAAAATTTCGTTCTAATTTCCAGTTGATGAATGTTCAATATTTGACCGCAAATATTTACTTTCAAACATGCATCACATTCCAACATGGCGAGTGTGAAAATACAACTAATGCCCATAATGTTTACACAAATAACACCCCTATGCTAAGGATACAGCAAATTTTCTTTCCAACCTACCCATAACATGACCCCACCCCTACACACACACACCCTAACAAGTGTGGCACTCGCTCAAAATGGCTACAAATAACATGTTGCTGGGGTGAATCCTGTGCATCATAACTGTTCAGTATTCAAACAGACATTGTTGGACCTTGCTGCAGTGAGTCCAGAGCAATTAAAATCCTGGATCCAAAGGCATAAATCTGTTCTAAATCCCCCACCCCCTTTCCTCATCTTTTATTAATATCAAAGTACCTTTGTGGCTGACACTTGGACTTTAGCTGACGAGATCTAACAAAGCCACAGTATTGTGTGGTGGCGATCCTTGAGCATATAGTTTCTGGTAGTGGTAGAATTGCAATAAAGTATATGTTCAGCAAAATTATAATAGTTTTTTTATTCTGGTTCATTAGTTAGGTACTAATAAGTTACATTGTACAATTTGTTTTCAGTTCCCTCCGAACAGCTGTAATTTACCTTGAGTTCATGCAGAAGTGATTTTCCAAATGTATAGTTGTAGTATCATGCCTTTGAAAATGTGACTACTAATAATGCATTTCTTTGGTATGGTACTATTGTTTACATGTGAGCAGCAAAATAAAAACTGGACCAAAAATTAGAGAAAAATGGATAGTGTGTAACTTGACAGTATTGACACTCACTGGGGAAACCAACCATAAATTATGCTGTGGAGATTCAATTTCGTGCATCCACATCTCTCATCATTGTTCAGAATTCATTGGTTTACGTATTTATTTGCATGAATGTATGGAAGGTATGGTAAAAGGTTTTGTATTTAGAAGTTATATGAAAGTAACAGGGTCATCCAATTAAGAAATATCCAATTATGTGTGTACTACTGTAACTATTGAACAATATAGGCAAATCTGATTTTCTAGATTCTTTTTTAGAATCTATGAATTTTGTAAATCTTAGTACTTCAGTCCATCCCATGAAAAGTTTTATAAACTCAACTTCAACACCATCACAATTTTGTCAACTTCCTTATACTTGAAGTGAATTTGTAACATAACATGTACATACTTAACCATTCATAGTAACTACAACTGTTTGCTTCTGTACCATTCTCACCCAACCCCCTAACACATCCATGCAACCTGACCCCCAAAACACTGCTTGTTTTATTATGCCTCGTCCGCCCTCGTCTATAGGAGGTTTTGGGATCATATAGTTGAGGGCTCCGTCCATCTGTACCGACAGATGGACCATTAAGTGGTTTTTATTTAGTTGTAAACCCAGCCCTTTTTCACGTTAGGCAACACCTCCTATCAATAAAGTTAGTGACTGTGAACTTGGAAGGGGAGTCGGACAGACATATCCGTCAGTACTTCTGTATTATTAATTATTTATTGGTGTTTAAGGTCACATACTTACGCACAATGGCTAATCATGACCGTGACAGTTTTACGGGTGGAGGAAGCCGGAATACCCGGAGAGAACCACCGAGCAACGACGAGCAGCTGCCAACTTCTCAACATCGTAACTCCGCACTGCAGCACAGGCAGGGTTAGATTGGTTGAAGACATGCGCACCATCGACATGCTGTACGCCTAAGTACAGAGCGTCATCATGTCCCCATGTGGACAATGGGGGTTAAGTGCCTTACCCATCAGAGGACTAACCGGGCTCGACGTTGCTTAACTTCGGTGATCTGACGAGAATCGATTACCGAAACGCCACTGCGCCCCCAGTACTTCTGTACTTCCATACAATCATTTCACATTATAATTGAAGCATCAGTTGTCAGATTTTGATGTGCTTTGGTATGGTGATAGACCAGCATGGGGGAAAGAATATTCATATATTGCAGGTTTTGTTCATGTATACACACCAGAGTTTCCAACACGAGGTGATCCTGGCTGTTGAAAGTGTCAATGAACTCAAAAAACAAAAGACATACCCGAGTTATGGCCTTGTTACACTTGGGAAAACTTTCTATACAAATGTTTTGCATTATGATTCATGCATTGGTTGTCAGATTTTGTGATCCTTTGGTACGGAGAAAGACCAGAAAAGGTGAAAGGATATCCCCATATTGCGAGTTTTGTCCATGGATATGGGCCATAGATATGGCCCTTGTTACACAAAGAAAACTTTCTATAAGAACATTTTGTATTATAACTCAATCATTCATGGGTGGATTTTTACGTCCTCTGGTATGACGAGAGACTCCCATGGGGGAAAGGACATCCACATATTGTGGGTTTCCTTCATGCATCTGTACGAGATTTATGACCATTCTTACACTTATAAACCTTTCTGCATCATAACTTAACTGGTTGAGTGCTAGAAGCCATTATCGTGTCTCTATAGAAAAGTGTTAGAAGCCACCTTAGTGGCTTTACACTTTATGCATTAGCTTGAGATTTGATCAGCAGAAAAAATTAGACCTGTCCGTAAGCACAGCTAACGAAATACCCCCACAAAGTGCAGGCCAACCCAAAATAAAGATTGCTATCAAGTCGAGTTTTAAAAATATGGTAGCACATTGTATAGGCGCTTCATTTTGATATTCAGAAAAGGAAAGTAAAACAAAAAGACCCACCATACGGTGACACAAAAGGATACTTCGGCTTATTTAACAATGCAAGTCTGACTATAGGGGATACAGTTTTGGGGTATATACAAATACTAAGTCCATAAAGGGCAACGATTCTGGCAATAAAATCTCGAACGACACCTGCATTCACCATGGGTATACAGCAATAGGATACACTTGCATACCAAATATCAAGTCACTATATCAAGTACTTTACAAGTTATTCATGATTGCATTTTGGGACGGACGGACGGACGGACGGACGGACGGACGGACGGATGGACGTTCTTACACGTTCTTACTTGTGTTTTTTTTTCCATGTTAAACCCTAACCCCACAAGGTCAAGAAATTAACCCCACAGTGCAAATGCAAAAAATAACCCACAAGTGGCCACTGTACTAACCCAACCCCACACTACCACTGACCCTAAATTGTAAACCCAACAATGTACCTCTGCTAAGCCTGGACAGACGGATTGATGGACCTTGTACTGTGGGTAGACATCAATAAGATAGAGTTTCACATCAAATAATATGAAGTCATTCCATTGAGTACTCTGCAAGTTAATCATGAATTAATTTCAAGGCGGACAAATTCTAAGTCCATAAAGGGCAAAGACTCTAGTAATAAAATCTCGAACGACACCTGCATTTCACTATGGGTATCCTGCAATAGGATACACTTGCATACCAAATATCAAGTCACTCAACCAAGTACTTTACAAGTTATTCATGATTGAATTTCAGGATGGACGGCCGGATAGACGGCCGGACAAAACAATTCCTATATACCCCCGGTGGGAGGGGGGGGGGGGGGGGGGGTGGTATAAAAATTGTTCCCACGAAATTCTTGCATGTTGTTTTTTGTCCATTGGAATAATTTTTATTTAATGACATCAGAAAATTTGGTAATTTTTATATCACCCATGCTGAATGAGTATGCATGGAGAGTTTAATCAAGTTCGTCTGTTTGCGTGTTCACTGCAATGAGCAGTATATGCTGCCTGTGTTATGGCAGGAGGGAGCATATGCTATGCTTTGCACTGCTCTTTCTTATTGCTATTTTGCTCTCCTGACTTTCAGACTATTGATCTGAGGTGATCACTCACCATCCGTCGTCCGTGAACATGGTGATTGCGTCTTTTTCTCCAATAGCCCAAGAACATTAGGTTTCACTAGGGAAAAAAATCGGAGAAAGCTGATTTTTTCAGGGAATGTCGAGTACATGTCACTGAACGATTAGACAAAAGTCCCCTAAAATCCCAGTTGAGCTTTTTTTTCTACAGCCTTTTTTCGAAAACGCGTTTGAAAAAAATTAAAAAAAATCGCACGAACTTTGTAACCTCGAATTGATCCAACTGTATTTTTTGTTTACGCGTATTTCGAGCTACATAATGTCTAATATACATTTACCTAGAGGAAAATGTGCATTCTGTGACAATTTCTGCGAAAAATTATTGAAAATTCACAAAAAAGTATCGGATTTACGCAAAAAATGACGATTTTCCTAACGGATTTGCCCAAAGGGTCGTAGTACAGAACGGGATGTTAGTTGGACAGACGATAAAAAATCCACCACCATTTGAAGACTTTTATCATTGCTTACAAAATAGACATTATGGAAGACCCCCTCTGCTTCTGGTCGAGTTCCCCTTTTGGCATAAAATTCGTCAGCATGAGAACTCAACTATTTTCGGGCTTGGGACCGAACAGACACGTCTGTGTCTGGCAGCATTAGATCAATAAATAATATTTACAGAATGTACAAAAATCAATAAATAATATTTACAGAATGTACAAATCACTCAACATGGATTAAGTTACATTGACTATTATCAACGCTATATACAGAAATGACATGACCTATATACATATTATTCGTCGAACTCAGAAATTTCCGACAGGACAGTGTTTCTGTGGTTGTTACAAGAATCCGAACTGCAATTACACAAACCTGAGCAAGAGAGTCCTGCCTTCTTACACCCACACCTTTTTGTACAAGCACTCTTGCAACCACAACTGATCAGATTCAGTAGGTTATCGGGGGCACATGGCTTTGTGGCTGCAGTCGGTACAAGAAGTCCATTGTCTAGCGACCACCCCCAATCCGTCGGAGGAAGCGAAGTGCCCAGCCATTGTTGGACCTGGAGATAACATCTGTAGACATGTTGTTGTGCAGCATCGCTGCTTGGTGGGAGTGAGGCTAGGTCGATGGGTTTATTCAGTTTAGATTTTGCTACAAAACGCTTGTAAGTGACATATCTATATTGGTCGAGAGAGGAAACAGTTTTACTCCCGTATAAGATCAGGAGAAGTTGTTCCCCGGCAGCGGCTACTGCACTTGGTGTACTGTCATCCGCCAAAATTGTGTTGACATACTGTTGTGAGTCGCTAGTAACATCGGAGACAATTGTACTGAATACTTTCTTCTTACCAACTCGAAAGAGTGCAGAAGTAGTGTCACAACCACTTATAGAATGTGCTACAAGGAGGTTGCTTCTATGGTCACCCATTTTGGTTGCTATTTCACTAACTGAAACTAGTAAGTTTGGGGTAATGGAATACATCATGTGAATATTACATCCCGGTTGAACTCGAGAGGTAAGAATGACTAACAAGTCTGTGTCTGTTCCCACAACGACAACATTGTTGTCATCTTGAGCGATGTCAAGTGCAGTTTCGACTATCAGTACATCAGCATCAGCCTCGGCCTGCTTGGACTGAATATTGATAGCAGATAGCTCCTGCATTAGAAGATCGATCAGTTGGGTTTTGTTCTTGGCATTTGCAAGGAAATCGGATTGGGGTGTGGTGGCTGGTAACTCGGGTGAGATATTGATATCAATGGAATACCTGTCTTTAGATCAACGGGCTTGTTCCATGCCCTTTGTCGACATTGTACAAGCATAACCATCAAAAACAACCACGACGTTCGCCCCAAAATGTCTCACTAGATAATTGGAATATGATGTACATATGTCCTTATATGACGACTGTTTAGGCCATACAACTGCCCTCAATAAAAATCCACCATCTACAACAAACAGAGAATGTTCTGGGATTTTAGTTTGCTCGGAACCGTATGTTTTGAGGATCTTACCGAGCGTGCTTTTCTGTGTCTTCCTCATTCCAGCAGAATCAAACAATGCTGGTGGTTTCGGGGCGAGTTCATATTTGAGATACTCTTCCATCTCTGCTTGTGACTGAATAACACATGTGATGCGGTTAAACAGAATTGTGGGGTCAATCACTACCTTACTTCCACGGACTTTGATGCTATTTGCCATCGATGCGAAAGACTTCACAGTGTCAACACGTCGTAGTTTGATGCTGTTGAACGTTTTGCTTACAACATTCGATACGCAACATTCACCAATTTTGCGAACTTGGTCACAGTTCACAGTTTCGTCGGCCACAAGCCCGGTCGCTATAGAGACTAATTGTAGTGGATCTCTATTCTGAAAGGGGGAATGCACTCTGAGCCAATTCAATAATTTGGTGATATCATTGGCATCAGTCAATTGTGAACTTTGACGGAGATCCCGATGTTGTTCGCCATGACCAGTGTGAACATGAACAAAATTTTCGAGAGCATTACATATCGGAAGGCAAAGAGGTAGTCCATGTACCCATTTCGCAACAGTGCTATCGGTTATTCCCCTGCCATGTGTGAGACCACCAGGGAGCTTGAACATTCTCATTAAACACTGCTCTATGGTCTGATCAGAATATATCCCGTCCCAGAATTTATCTGAGCGCCTTATGGTAAAGTAACCTTTCTCAGTGAACAACTTCAAATCATCCTGTTGCATTATTTCTGTTAGCTCATTCATCTGCTGCAAATAGAGATGAGAACATTTTGCGTATGCAAAATGACCACCTGCGTGAAATACTGGAATCATATTGCGAACACAATATGTGTGGAGTTCCCAGTCGCCTGTGCGCTCTGCTCTCAAGAACAACTGGAGAAGACCTATTTGCTCGTAGTATTGTACCCAAAGCTTTCCTGTGCGTCCTACGGACGTATTCTGGAGCAGTTCGTGTAATTTTGACAGTAGGTGGTTGACACTTTCTTGATTGACAGCGTCAGCTGTTGTACAGTCACCTCTGGCAAGTCCACAGAATATTTCATTGACTTCTGTGCAGTCTATGTTATCTGGTGTTCGGCTTTCTTCAAACACAAGTTTTGTAATGGCAATTTGTGTTAGCAAATGGGCACGAACTGCTCTTGAATATGCATGACCACTGATCAAATGATGGATTGACCCACCAGCATAAACAGTCCCCCAAAGTTCATCCAAGCCGCTACCAGCCATGATCGAACCAATTGCCCCTAAATATGACATAATCATATGGAAGCCGCCGAGTCTAACGAAAACTTTTGTCAACTTATCTGACGAAGACACAATCTCCACTGCTTTGATATAAAGTGGTTGGTCAAACGTCACTGGACAAACGTATAATACGGTATTTGAATGAGAAAAGTCGATGCCGTTTGAATTTGAGTTTAGGGGGTATGGTTAATATTTCACACGTTTCACCAGTTCATTATGGAATAAATGACTATTGTTATATATCATTATAAAGCCACTGCTTTTCTGCAATTTTTGATATATAATTTAACTCCCAAAGTAGTCGTAGATTTGATTTAATGGACGTTGTGTACCGTTGTGTGTATGAAAACAATAAATTTTTTTTCGTAATTTTGTACATTTTCGTGAATATTTCACCATTGAGTGTGAGGATTGGTACAAAGTTGGCATTTTCTGTTGGGGATATGTATTCTCAATATAATTCAGCACGATATTTATGATTCTCACCCTACTAAGGCGAATAAGAATGAGAAATATGGAGCTGGGTCGATTTTTTTTTTAAATTTTTTTTTTCATCAAAAAAACACTATAACTAAAAAAGCTCAACTCGGATTCGCGGGGACTTTTCACACTTTATCCGCAATGTGTGTCCCGGAAACATATAAAAAAATCAGCTTTCTCCGATTTTTTTCCTTACTTTCTCATTTTTATGTCTAATGTGCCTGGACTACAATGCTAGTCCAGCACCCCAAACTTAATAGTTTCAGTTAGTGAAATAGCAACCAAAATGGGTGACCATAGAAGCAACCTCCTTGTAGCACATTCTATAAGTGGTTGTGACACTACTTCTGCACTCTTTCGAGTTGGTAAGAAGAAAGTATTCAGTACAATTGTCTCCGATGTTACTAGCGACTCACAACAATATGTCAACACAATTTTGGCGGATGACAGTACACCAAGTGCAGTAGCCGCTGCCGGGGAACAACTTCTCCTGATCTTATACGGGAGTAAAACTGTTTCCTCTCTCGACCAATATAGATATGTCACTTACAAGCGTTATGTAGCAAAATCTAAACTGAATAAACCCATCGACCTAGCCTCACTCCCACCAAGCAGCGATGCTGCACAACAACATGTCTACAGATGTTATCTCCAGGTCCAACAATGGCTGGGCACTTCGCTTCCTCCGACGGATTGGGGGTGGTCGCTAGACAATGGACTTCTTGTACCGACTGCAGCCACAAAGCCATGTGCCCCCGATAACCTACTGAATCTGATCAGTTGTGGTTGCAAGAGTGCTTGTACAAAAAGGTGTGGGTGTAAGAAGGCAGGACTCTCTTGCTCAGGTTTGTGTAATTGCAGTTCGGATTCTTGTAACAACCACAGAAACACTGTCCTGTCGGAAATTTCTGAGTTCGATGAATAATATGTATATAGGTCATGTCATTTCTGTATATAGCGTTGATAATAGTCAATGTAACTTAATCCATGTTGATTGATTTGTACATTCTGTAAATATTATTTATTGATTTTTCTACATTCTGTAAATATTATTTATTGATCTAATGCTGCCAGACACAGACGTGTCTGTTCGGTCCCAAGCCCGAAAATAGTTGAGTTCTCATGCTGACGAATTTTATGCAAAAAGGGGGACTCGGCCAGAAGCAGAGGGGGTCTTCCATAATGTCTATTTTGTAAGCAATGATAAAAGTCTTCAAATGGTGGTGGATTTTTTATCGTCTGTCCAACTAACATCCCGTTCTGTACTACGACCCTTTGGGCAAATCCGTTAGGAAAATCGTCATTTTTTGCGTAAATCCGATACTTTTTTGTGAATTTTCAATAATTTTTCGCAGAAATTGTCACAGAATGCACATTTTCCTCTAGGTAAATGTATATTAGACATTATGTAGCTCGAAATACGCGTAAACAAAAAATACAGTTGGATCAATTCGAGGTTACAAAGTTCGTGCGATTTTTTAAAATTTTTTTCAAACGCGTTTTCGAAAAAAGGCTGTAGAAAAAAAAGCTCAACTGGGATTTTAGGGGACTTTTGTCTAATCGTTCAGTGACATGTACTCGACATTCCCTGAAAAAATCAGCTTTCTCCGATTTTTTTCCCTAGTGAAACCTAATGTTCTTGGGCTATGCCACTGAACCGATTTAAATGACATTTAAGTGACAATTGAGATGGTTTGAGATGGTTGTTTGTTATGACATCGCATTTTGATTTTGTTCAAATCAAACTGCCCCGCCTCTCTGTAGGGCCACACCCCAAAAGTGTACCCAAATCTTAAAAAATCTTCTTCTCATGAATTAGCAGTAGCAGAGACTTGATATTTGTTGTTCAGCTTCCTTTTGAAGTGTAGTCTCAGATTTGTTCAACAGACGTTCGAGGGGCTTTAGCTATATTGCCATTGTTATGGGAGGGGCGAGAATTTTCGCCCCGCCCAAACATTCTATTTTCCAAACCTAGAGTCTGATTTGAACCAAATTTGATATGGGGGCTTATTGGGTCATAAGTACTTAATTTATGCCAAAAACAAATTTTCCTGTCGCCTCATGGGAACTGCAGGAGCTAAAAATGGAAAAAAAATAAAACGCTCATATCTCCAAAAAACTACACGGCACTGAGAATTCTTATTTGGTGTGAGGCTTACTTAGGACCAACAGAATGGAGTGGTCCAAAAAAAATTGCTATCGGTTTTATCATAGGGTACTTTTTTCGGGACTTTGAAAAAGTGTTGAGTCAGCATTTTTAACAATGTGGGTAACCTCTCGAGTTCAACCGGGAAAACGGAGCACGGTGGCTCAGTGGTAAGACTGTTGGACTTCTATGCTCGAGGTCCCGAGTTCGATCCCTGTCCGGGACGACCATCGTTCTGTCCTTGGGCAAGGCACTTTATCCCGGTTGCCTACACGGGGGCACGATGACGCTGTGTACTAAGGTGTACTGCCCGTCGATGGTGCACATATCTTCAACCGTTGTAAACCTCATTGAACGGAGCTTGAATAGAGTTAGAATATTGAGGAGCTGACAGTTGCTCATCGATACTCGATGGTTCTCTTTTGGTACTCATGCCTCCTCCACCCGTAAAACTATCGCGGTCACAATTAGCCATTGTACATACGTATGTGACCTTAAACTGACGGGGAAAACATTTAAGACTCTTCTTCTCTCAAACCTCTGCTCCCTTTGAAATTTCACATATAACGTCTTTGGAAGATTCATTCACAGGTTTGTTGAAATCAAATCCCTGGGTCGATGTTTGGGCTCTATGGGAGCGCAAAGGTTCAGATCCGTGCAATATGAGGAATATTCTTTAAAAATCTTCGTCTTCCAATCCACCAATCAGAATCTTTGGATATTTGATACGCAGCATCCTTGGGAGGTGGGGGGGGGGGGGGGGGGGGGGTGAGATTCAAGTTTGTTCAAGCCAAGTCCCTGGATTCATATTTGGGCTCCCTGACTTAGTTCAATATGATGATATTTGGTATACAGCATCCTAAGGGAGGTGAGATTCACGTTTGTTCAGACCAAATCCCTGGGTTCATATTTGGGCTCCCTGTATGAGCTCAAATTTTTGCTTAGTTCAATATGAAGAATATTCTTTAAAACTCTTTTTTTGCAGATCCACCAGTCAGAAACTCTTGATATTTGGTATAAGCTTTTCTTAAGAGGGGCAGATACAACTTGTTCAAATCAATTCACTGGGTTGATATTTAGGCTACCATGTCGGGTGAGCGGCGCCCTCAGGCCCCCTGGAGCCTCTTGGTTTTTCACAGTATCTTGTAACAGTGATGAATACTTTGTGATTATTATACCTCTAAAACTGTTCATTTCCACCAGTAAAACTGACCTAAAGAGAACAGTTATTTTGAATTTGTCTTCAGAATGTGTGTCGAGGCCTCCAGGTTTCAAACCTGGTAGATGCCCATGTAATAACTTGCAGATTGTATACATGATAATTTCAGATGGAAATTTTGATTAGTCATTTTGACAAATTACTGTAAGTATTAGAACTGCAGTTGATATATCAAGAGGTGAAATTTGAAACTTTGACTGAAATGAATAATTACATATTTTTCAAGTCTTTAACCAACAAATCCATCCATCCATCCATCCATCCATCCATCCATCCATCCATCCATCCATCCATCCATCCATCCATCCAATCCATCCATCCATCCATCCATCCATCCATCCATCCATCCATCCATCCATCCATCCATCCATCCATCCATCCATTCCATCCATCCATCCATCCATCCATCCATCCATATCTACAAAGCAGTTGCAATATCATTGGTATATATCATTTGAAATCATTGATTTGCATGTTTGTTTGGTAAACACAAGAGTAGGTGTAAAGTGCCGATTCTGAACCACTTTTCCAAAAAAAGTGTACAAGTACACGTACATGTACGTGTACCGCCATAGGGATTCAGTGTTAAATCGTGTACAGAGTGCAAAAAATGTCGTTTTTTCATGGTGGTCCAGAATCGGCAATTGTTTTTGAGGCTCACTGATCGCACTTTTGACGTTCAAACACCCGTTGGCGAACGTGTAGATTTGACACATCGCTCAAAAGTGAAAAAATGTACGAAATTTGAAGAAAATGTAAATTTAAAAATTTTTCTCGACGTTCCCATCGTGGATCAGACCATCGATCTATCGTTGGTGAACACAAGCAAAAAACGTTTTGCCGGTTCTAGACCAGCATAAAAAAGCGGTTTGCCGATTCTGGACCACCCACGTTCGCCAACGGGTGTTTGAACGGTTAAAGTGCGATCTGATCAGCGAAAACCCATTTGCCGATTCTAGACCAGGAAAAATCGACCTCAAAACGTTTTTTCGAAGTTCGCCAATGGTGAAAAGTGAGCGTAAAGCGCAGTTACTCATCGAGGATTTTAAAAAAATCGATTTCGGCCTCCGGTACATGGAAAAAAGGCGGTTTGCCGGTTCTGTATCACCTACGTTCGTCAACGGTTGTTTGAACGGTCTAGGGTTCGATCCGATCGGCGAAAACCCATCATGCCGATTCACATCGCGAGTTTTGTGAGGTGAATCGTGATAGAATCGGTTTTGAGGAGTTTTTCAATTTTGTAGTCAGTGTAAATAAATAGCTTTTTTCATTCAATAGAGTCGTCTATAAAAGTGAGTCCCATGTATTGTAAATTGACACTCATGTTTTGTTCTGGTGTGAATGAAAGGTATTCGTTCAATGGATGACATTGAAAACTCGAGTTTCGGAAAATTAGAACCGATGGAAATCGTCCGTTCACGTTTTGTCATAGCGAAATTTTGTTAGATAAATCTTAATAAAACAGTTTGTAGAATTGTTTCATTCAAATAAAAATTCCACTATAGAGGGTTTTTCACTTGGATGAATTTTAACAGATAGATTCTATTATAATAGACATTGGTGTTTTGTTCCCGGTGTGAATGAAAGATATTTCGTTTTAATAATGGACAATAAAAGCGCGTTTTCCACTCAGTCAGGTTTTAAGAGGTAATTGAATTGTAATATACTTGTGATAATGTTCGGAGATATGAATGAACCCTTTTAACGGATATAATTATTCTCAAACGCGTTAAATCAGAAACAGGTTTCTTATGCGCTAAACTTTCAAACTTTTTCAAAGTCCTTCTGTTCGTCGCGGAGTGAATAATCGATGATGTGATCTTTAACACGTTCGGGGGCAAAAACGCATTTATCGAGGTTTCATTTTGTAAAATGTTTTTCCTCAACTGGTTTTAGTTATTATATATTAAAGACAGAAGATTTTTATTTACTTAAAACATAAAACATAAAAATAATTATACATTTGATTTTGAAAATAATAAAATAACTCACGTTAGCATACTCTAAAGGAAATATTAATAATTTCAAAACGAAAAAAATGTTTTAACATCACAGATTCCAAGCGTAGAGATCAACTTTTAAACGAATATGAACGTGCTAAGAAGAGTATTCAATCAGCTGACAAAAGCAGATGACTTGGAGAAATGGAATTGAGACGCGAAGCCACAAAATTATTTAAACCCGTGATGGAGGTTCAGGAACGAAGCAGGAAGGAGATAGTTGAAGAATTGAGGCCCATAAAAGAGAGTTCTTTGAGAATGGGTTCGTTGCACGGTAGTTTTACAAAACAGTATTCCTTTCAATCTACACCGGATTACGTTCCCATGAGAATCGAAACCGATGTGAGCGAAAGTGATGATACAGCTTAGACTATCACCACTGATAGCGTCGGGTCGTCTGAGGATGGTGGTAAGAGAGATCTGTTGTATGGAATTTATAAGGATTCTGATGGTAGAACTTTTGGGGGCGACACAGAAGTGCAAGAGGATGATGATAATTTAATCGTCGGTTCAAATAGGTACGAATTAACTCCTGGACTGTGCAAATTGCTCCTTTTCGACAAGCCTGGAGATTACACGGATCGGGATTTCGACAATTACGGCGACATTCTGGTTCAGACCCACGCCATGAAGAGAAATAACGATGCCAGAGAAACGAGACCCAAAGCCAACAGAGGTTACAAGTGGACGAAGGTGGTGAAACCCATATGGGATATGAATAAGAAGTTCGTCGAGTCGGTGACTGGCAAAGGGGTGAAAACCACTTTTCTTCCGAGCGATTCTGATGCTCTGTCTCAGAGATTGAGTTTGTTGATGGCAAGTAGATGCGCTGGTAACACTGGATTAGATAATGAGATAATGAGCATATGCGATGAATTGTTGAGGCAGAAGGTTTTGAATAAACGCGATTACAAAAGACTGATGAACGAATTGAAGGATTGATATATAATAAGTAGAGAGAAACAAACAAAAATATATAAAATGAAAAGAGTAAATTTTACACTACAAAATAATAAAAGTAATTCAAACAACAAACGATTTACCAGTGAAAAAACAAAATATATATTATAAAATATGGTGGTGATAAAGAACAGGGGATACGTCAGAACTTACGTTCAAGGCGGTTCTGGCATCGTCGATTCTATAATGCGAGCGTTCACGAGTGACGCAGGTAGAAAACTCACATCGACCGCGTTTGAGGTTGGTAAGAAGACGGCTTTGGATACTGGTAAGAAACCTGCTTCCAAAGCCAGTGGTAGGATAGCTTCTGTGGCTGGCAAGAGGGCAGCCGACGTGTTGATCGACAAGTTGATCAGTCTGCCGGCGAAGCGAGTTACGTTAGAGCGATCGCCGAAAAGTTGGAAAGATTTTAAGGATGCTGTGGTACCCATACAAGATTTAGCCAAAATGACGAGTGGATCTGGATTGAAGAGAACTCGCGACGGTGTAATATAAATAAATAATAATATTTATAAAACTAAGTTTGAAAAAACATAAAAATTGTGTTTGAAAAATCTAAAATAACAAAAAATAAACAAAGAAGAACATTAAAGATATGTCTTGGAACGACGCCGCGACCAAGAGGTCGAATAACGAGTTCTTTTCCAAAAGCATAAGAGGCTTGATAGTGGGAAAATCGAATTGTGGAAAGACCAATCTATTGATGAATCTGTTGTCGCAACCCGACTGGTTGGATTACGACATATTGTTCGTGTTTGGCAAGAGCTTGTTTCAACCCGAATACTGATTGCTTCGAGAGTGCATGGATCGTAGATTGCCCAAGGACATCATAGCCAGAATCGTTGACAGTAGGGAGGATTTCGACAAAAGTGCAGCTTCTCTTTCGACCATTTTGGACGGTGTGGCGATGGAATTGATGAAGAGAAATGCGTCTTCGAACGTCGAGTGTCGATTTTATGAGAACGCTAGCAACGTTCTGGATCCTAGAGAATTGAAATCGGAAGATAAGAATCTCATGATTTTCGACGATCTGCTTTTGGAGAGACAGAACCGATGCGAATCGTATTACGTTAGGGGTCGTCACAGCAATGTAGACTGTTTCTACCTGCCGCCGAATTATTTTCAATTGCCCAGACAGACGATAAGGGAGAACGCTAATTTACTGTGTCTCTTTCGCCAGGATCTCAAGAATCTCAATCACATCTACGGCGATCACGTCACAAACTACATGAGCGTGGCAGAATTCAGGAGATTCTGCAAGAGGGTTTGGGATGGAGAACTTTACAATTTCATCGTGATCGATTTGACTAGCAAATTTAATCACAGAAAATATCGGTGCGGATTCGACAAGTTTTATGTTTCTGATGATAATAAGACAGAGAGCAAAAATAAAATCAGAAAATAATTAAATCATCAAATAATTTAGTTTTGAAAATAAAATAAAAATTAAAATATAATGTTCGAACAAGGAGAATTGTTAGAACGGATAGCTGAGAATACGGCTGCCAAACAATCCATTCAAATCGTGGTGAGTGGCGATTCGACTCGATTCGCGACCAAATTCGAACCTTCGATCGAATTGAATAGAGAGAAAAGATACGAGATGGCGTTGGTGAATCTGGAGACTTATTATTCCTTTCCCAACATCACCGAAAAGAATAACTCGTTCAAATATTCCGAAGGAGTGGACTGGTTGGAGATTCGAATTCACAAAGGAAGTTACGACATAGACGATTTGAACAATTACATTCAGACGTGAATGAAGATGGATGGAAAGGGAAGCAACAAGATCAGACTTGCTCCCAACCCTAATACCTTACAGACGATGTTGGATTTGGAAGATAATTTTCGAGTGGATTTCAACACGGACGATTCTATAGGTAAGATGCTGGGATTCGATCGAAAGATGTATCGAGGCCAGCGGCATCTGAAAATACGGTCGACATTCTCGCAGTCAATAGCATTCTGGTGAACGTGGACGTGATTGCTGGAAGCTATGTGAATGGTAGCACTCAACCGATGATCTATTCCTTCTTTCCAAACGTGTCGCCAGGTTATAAGATCGTGGAACGACCTCGAAATTTAGTTTATCTACCAGTGATTTTAGACACATTGTATAGTCTCAAAACCACGTTGATGGATCAAAATGGTGAACTGTTAGATCTTCGCGGAGAGAGGGTGACGATACGATTTCACATAAGAGAAATATAAAAGCAAAAAAAAAAAAATATTGTGTATATATATAAATAAGAAAATAAAATAAACGCAATATTAATTTACAAAAAATTATTTAATATATATATAATTATCATTAAAACAAAAAAAACAATTGAACAAAATATATTTAAAAAAAAGAATTATGACACAATACGTGGTTAAAAACGTGAACATATCCACAGGACAGAGGAAGAAACTTAAGAGAGCGTTAACAACTCGAGGCGAGGCGGTGAGATTCAAATTCACTCACAAAGATCTGATGAGTGGCGGTCAGGATTCGATCGCCTGGACCAGAAGTCAAATCAAAAGGATGGAGAAAGCGATTCGTGATGGAAGAGGGTTGACAGTGAGATTGAGTCCCGCTCAATTGAGATACAATTTGAGAATAAAAGGCAGTTTCCTACCGCTATTGGCAGGAATCACTGCAAAAGCATTACCCTTTGCCATGAAAGCATTACCCTTTCTCGGCAAGACTCTCGGTGTGGGAGCTCTCTCGGGACTCGTGAGTTCGGCAGTTGAGAAATTAATGGGTGGCAGTGGACTGCTTTTGAAGAAGGGAGGATCTGTGTGTCGTGTCCATGTAGACGACAGCAGTGAAGGATTGTATCTAGAACCCGTTAGAGGTGGCAACTCTTTGAGTGGAAATGGTCTCTATCTGAAGAGTGGATGGAATGATGAGCGACTCGGTAATTATATAAAATATAAATCATAGAAAGTATAAAATAATATAAAATGGATTAAAAGGTGGAAAAACAATTAGACGATAATGATGAATATCACGAGATAGAGTGCGAAAAAGATGTAGAAAAACGATTAGATGCTAATGATGAATATTGCAGGATAGTGTGGGAAAAAGATGTGGAAAAACTATTAGATGCTAATGATTGATATCTTAGGAAAGAACTGAAAAAAGAGTGGGATAGATGGTTGAAATTGAAAAGAATGAGACGCTTTCCACCGTCACCACTACCTTCTGAAGAGAATGGTCATGATGTGAGTGTTACCAAGAGATGCACCACATTCGTTCATAATTATGATTCAGATAAACAAATGTGTTCTTATAAAAACGTAGCATATCACAAAAAAAAGAAAAGAAGAATCGACGCCAAAATTGAGAAAAAAGGAAACTTTATTATAATATATATAGGCGATAGTGAAGAAGAAGAAGGAGGAAAACAAAAAACAAAAAAACAAAAAAGTAATGAGATCTAAAGATGATCAACCCCTCTAGATCTCATTACTTTTTTTTTCCTTCTTCTTTGCTAAAAATCAATCTCTCTATTGTTTATATTTCCAAGTCCGTTATTAGCATGTTGACGGTCGTGTCTTCTCCTTTTTCGAAAATGTGTTGAATGTTTATCTTTACTTTTTTGAGTTTTTTTACATCGATGAACGCGCTCTCACCACCCGATTTGTTCACGAGTTCGAGAGAGATTTTTGGATATATGTAACTTCCGTAGGGTAATGACAAATCGTCCTTGTCGAATTCACTATCTTTGGCGATGACGATTGTCTGTAGATCGCTTTGGTACTCGTAAAACAAATCGAGCATGGCTTCATCCAATTTCAAAGGCATGTTATATTTATTGTGTTTGTGCTCTAAGCCCTTCGTCTCGACCTCGTTCAATTCGATGGAGTCGTGTCATTGTAATCTATAGATTTTATAACCGAATTTCTTACACGTTTTGACTCGTTTCAATTTCAATTCGCATCTTTTAGGTGTTGTTGTCATGATCGATTATTTAGGTTTTTTGTTTTATGAATTATTGCAAATAATGTATATTTTTGAATTTTGTATTCAAATAATAATTTGTTAAAAAATTTTTTTTTTTACTCTGTATATATATATAAAAAAAAAATTTTTTTAATTTTAATTTTCTTTAATGTGAAAAAGTCTCGTATTAATTCAATTTTTTCACGTGAAGGAACATAAAAAAAATTGATTAATTTCATCAAAAAAATTTTTTTTGAAGGAATTAAAACATATATATAGAGAGTAAAAAAACAAACTTTTTAACAAATTATTTAAATACAAAATTCGAAAAAAAAAATTCTTACAAATGAAGCAAACAAATAAAAAAATGGAAAATTTAAATGAGAAAACCGTACCTCAGTTAAACGAGATTTGTAAAAAATTAAAAATTCCACATTTCAGAAATCATAGAACCAAATCAAAAAAATTGAAGTCATACAGGAATATCGTTTGCGAAACGATGGAAAGAAAAAATCGAAAGATCAGAAGTGGATAAACTTAAACAGACTCAAATTGCGAAAAAAAATAAGCCGATGACAGTAACGCCTGATGATAGAAAACGAAAAGTGGAGCATGATAAAATTAGAAAGATCATACGCAAGGAGATAGTAGTTTGCGCGATGAAAAGGCAAACAAAATGTCAATAGCAACAATGTCAAAAAATGCATCGGTTGTGAAAAATGAGAAGACGACTAAACGAAAAGCTGTTGAAGAACTTGAAGTTTCAAAAGAAGAAAAAAAAAACTAAAACGAAAACGAGTGATGCAGTTCAGAATCTAGACAAACGAGATATATCGAACGAAATTCAATGAGCAATCCACGAAGGGAAAGGAGAAGAATATGTAGCATGACTCATCATGGAAGCATTCCAATCGAATCCCATAGAATGGGAGAGTGCGATCAATGGCATTTTTAAAACTTTCGATGTGGTTCCCTCATTCAAGAAAGTCGATCCAAAATTGTTCATGGAATTGGTGAAGAAAAAAGTATTGGATTTGTTTTGTGAACACATGAACGTGGGACAAAAAATTAAGATGATACTCCATTGCGTGATGAATAAAATCGACGCGAAGTCTGGCGAGAGCATCGTGACAAATGCATTTTCCAGATCTAACGTTGAACCCATACTTCAAGGTTCAGATTTATCAGACGTTTTCGAAAAGATGAAAGACAAGATGTTGACGTCTCTCACGAATTATCAACATGAAGGTAGTAATTGGACGTTCGATGAGGTGTTGAAACTCGAAATTCATATAACTAAAAACGATTCATTGAAAGGGTCTTCCTACGTGGAATTACCGTATTTCTTAGCTAAAAAACACTCCGTGGTCAACGTGAGAAATAAAGATGATCAGTATTTTAAATGGGCAGTCACCTCCGCTTTATACCCTGTCAAAATGCACTCCGATAGAGTTTCTCGTTACAAGGAGACTTCTAAAAATCTCAATTGGACCGGAGTGACTTTTCCAATGGAGTTAAAACACATCAAATGTTTCGAGGCTCAAAATCCCACCGTAGCGGTGAACGTCTTGGGATACGACGATGAAAAACGAACGATCTATCCTCTCAGACAGACTTCGTATCTCGAAAGAGAAAAGATGATTAATTTATTTCGAATGGTGACAATCGTCATTATTGTTGGGTTAAACATCCGAGCCGATTACTATCGAGACAAAATAATAAACATGAACATAAGATATGTTTATGTTGCAACTGCATGAGCGCATTTCACAGCGAAAAATTGTTAGCGAAACATCAGGAATATTGCAATGAAAATCAAGGTGTCGCCGTCGAAATGCCCAAACCCAATACCATCGTGAAGTTTGAAAATCGCAATAAAAGGTTAAAAGTACCATTCGTCGTGTACGCCGATTTCGAATGTTTCACCATGAAAATGAGATCCTGCCAACCTGACGCTCTTCGAAGTTACGTCAAAGATATCAAAAACACATGCCTTTGGGCTATAGCATTTACGTGAAATGTGCTTTCGACTCGCAACATGACATGGGTCCCTTCACCTATACGAAACAGTGTGAAGATGACAACATGGCTCAAAGTTAGAATCGAAAATTCAAATGTTATACGACAAATTCAAAACTCTGGGGAAAATGATCATCACGCGAGAACAGCAGGACGAAAATAACAGAGCCACCGAATGTCACATATGCAGACAATCATTCGACGACAATTCGGAGGAAAACAAGAAGGTCAGAGACCACGATCATTACACAGGTCTGTATCGTGGTCCGGCTCACAGCAAGTGTAATTTAAAATATTGAGACGCCATTTTCTATCCAGTGGTATTTCACAATCTCTCGGGTTACGACAGTCATCAGTTCGTGAAAAATCTCGGCACCTCCCATGAAGAATTAAATTGTATCGCAAACAGCAAAGAAAGATACATTTCCATCACGAAATGGAAACTCATGGAGAAGAAAAGAGTAATCAACAAAGAAACGTTGGAAGAAAAAACAAAATCCATTCGTAGAGGCATACGTTTCATCGACAGTTTTAAATTCATGTCGACCGCTCTGGAAAAATTAGGTGATAACATGAGCAAGGATAAATTTAAAATCATGAGTGAACATTTCGGAGAACAAGTAGACGTCATGTTGAGGAAAGGAGTCTATCCTTATGATTACATGAACGATCTAAAGAGCTTCGATGACACCGCACTACCTTCGAAAGAAGATTTTTATATGAAATTATACGAATCCGACATTTCCGATGAGAATTACAAATACTCCAAAAACGTGTGGAAATCATTCGATATGAAAACCATGAGAGATTATCACGATCTCTATCTGAAGACCGACGTTCTGATCTTGGCAGACGTGTTCGAAAATTTTCGAGACGTCTGTTGTCGAAATTACGATCTGGATCCGGCTTGGTATTTCACTGCACCTGGTCTGGCGTGGGACGCTCTGTTGAAGACCACCGAAGTCTAACTGGAGTTATTATCCGACGTGGACATGTTGCTCATGTTCAAAAGGGCTGCGAGAGGTGGCGTCCCGATGATCTCCCACAGATATTCTGAAGCTAACAATCCCTACATGAAAGAAGGTTTCGATTCGAATGATCAAATAAATACATACAGTACTGGGATACTAATAATCTGTAAGGTCGGGCTATGAGTCATCCTTTACCGATTGGAAATTTCGAATGGGTGACGGAACCGGAAGAGATGCAAAAATGGAGAGACTATCCTTGCATTTTAGAAGTCGATTTGAACTATCCGGAAAAATTACACGATCTACACAATGATTATCCGCTGGCTGCCGAAAGAATGGAACCGATCAAAGGAGACGAGGAAAAACTCATTCCCAATTTATTTAACAAACGTAAGTACGTCGTCTACAGCGAGAATTTGAAACAATACGTCGATCATGGGATGAAATTAGTCGACATACATCGCATCATTCGATTCGACGAAGAGCCTTGGATGAAAAAATACATCGATCTGAACACGAATCTCAGAATTCGAGCCGAGAACAATTTCGAAAAAGATTTCTTCAAACTCATGAACAACTGCATGTACGGTAAATCGATGGAAAACATCAGGAAGAGAACTGACGTTCGACTCGTCACGTCTGAGAAAAAAGCTAAAAAATTAGTGGCAAAACCCAGTTACAAACACCGAACCATATTCGACGAAAATCTAGTGGCCGTTCACATGCAAAAGACGCACCTGAAGTTCGACAAACCATATTATCTCGGACCGATCATCTTAGATATCAGCAAGCGATTGATGTACGAGTTTCACTATGATTACGTCAAATGAAAATTTGGTGAGAAAGCCAAACTACTGTTCACCGACACGGACAGTTTAGTTTTCGAGATAGAGATGAAAGATGTCTACTGAGATATATCTCCGGATGTGGCCGCATGGTTTGACATGAGCAATTATCCCGCCGATCACCCGTCCAACATTCAATCGAACGACAACAAGAAGGTGTTGGGTAAATTTAAGGACGAGAGCGGCAGTAAACAAATCGGCGAATTCATGGGCTTGAGACCCAAACTGTATGCTTATCGTCTAGAAGATGAAGAGATCAAGAAGTGCAAAGGGGTTAAAGCAATCGTGGTGAAGAAAAACATCTCTTTTCGAGAGTATAAAGATTGTCTGTTAGGAAGTGGTCCAGTGTATAAGGCTATGAAATCGATTCGAAGCGAAAATCACGACTTGTATACCGAAATAGTCAACAATATTTCGCTGATGGCCGACGACGGTAAGAGATTCGTGTTAGATGATAAAATAAGCACTTTGGCACTCGGACATTGGACTTTGGATATAATTTTAGATGATAGAAATTCAGATATGATTAAGGATGATAGGATTCCAGAAAATCAAGAGCAATTAGACGGATTCAAGATTATGGAAGTCGATAGAGATATCGAGAGAGTTAGTTTAAAAAGAAAAAGAAAAATCTAAAAAAATAACGTCATTTTCGTGAATTATAATAAAATAAATAAATTAAAAAAAAAAAATATACACATTTATGAATAAGAAAATAGAGATATCCATAGAAGGTGTCATCTTACCTAACGAACCCCTATCCAACATCGATCTGTTGAATGCGGTGAAGGATTTGAAAATCAAAGATTTTCTAGGTGTGTTTTCCACAGATGCCTTGCCGAAGAGAAGACCTTGACAATCAGAATGCGGAATTTTAAATCTAGATGATTTATTGGGTGAAGGCACTCACTGGGTGGCGTGGTTCAAGAACGGGAAGAAGAAGAATTATTATTTCAACAGCTTTGGAATCTCGCCGCCGAAAGAAATAAAGAACTATTTCAACAAATTGATGGTTCGTTACAACACAGAACGAGTGCAATCGCCAGACCAAGTGTTTTGCGGTCACCTGTGTCTCTAAGTTCTCAAGAGATGGTCTGAAGGAGATCGGTTTCAAGACATTCTCAATGATTTACATTAGAGAGAGATTTTTTTTATAGTATATATAAAGGTAATAAAATTATTTAAAAAATTTAATCGAATAAAAACGAAAAATAAAAATAAGTGAAATAATTCATTTTTAATAAACTGCGTTTGAAATATATTTTAAAACAAAAACCTCAAAACAACATGCCAGTCGATAAATTTGGTAGAAGTGACAAAGAAAGTCAACCCAAAAAGAAGAGGAAGATGCTCGAAGTCAGTGATGGTTACGACGTTGCCAACTTGGATGAACGTTACGTTTGGAGATACGAACCTCGAGAGGAACCTTTGAACATGAACGATAAGAAGCTCTACAATCTTCCTGAGCCGATAGATCTCGCAGATGCTGCAACTAAAAAATACGTTGACAGGGGGAACGCGGATTTCAAATGAATCATGCTAGATAATTACGTGGATAAAGCCATGACCAATCTCGATCAGAAATCTAAACGTTTGGTGAACGTAGTGAATCCGATAGATTCCACTGATGCCGCAACCAAGAAATACGCGGACGACTCTCACGTGCGATTCAATGAACATCTGAGAAGTAGAGATGTTCAGAAAACGATGCACTCGGAACTGAACACCAATTCTAACAAGATAACGAACGTGGTCCCTCCCACGAATCCCAAGGACGTGGCGACCAAACACTACGTAGATCTGGAACAGAGAAAGTCTGACAGACGAGAAATGAAATCGGATCTGAATGTGGGATTCAACAAAATATTGAATCTGTCAAAGGTCGATGACGCGGATGCGGACCCAACCGCGGTCAACAAGGGCTACGTAGATTCTGCCGTGATATGATCACAAGAATACGTAGAATCTCAAGAGGATGATCTCTACCTGAACAGACAATCTGGCGGAACCATGGAGGGTGGCATCAACATGAACGGTCACAATTTATTTGGTCTCGATCACGATCCCGAATTCGATTCCAGCACAGTCAGCAGGAAGTACGTGGATGACAACTCAGTCTGGAGAAAGGGTGACATCATGGAAGGTAAAGTAGACATGGGCGGACATGCGCTCACGAATCTACCGGATCACGTGAACATGACGGATGCCTGCACCCTGATTTCAGTGGTGGAAAGAGTCAAATACGCTAGACAATTGATCACCGTATGGGCAGAGGAGGCCGGCACGTTAGAGGAGGGAAAAACCGAGTGGTCTTTCAGAAACGAAGGTAGCGGATCGCAACATGGTCAGGTGGGATATTCCATGCCGTTAGGAGGTGAAATCATACGAATGGGTCTGGCTTCCACGGATTTGAATAACAGAGCAGTCAGCAATCTTGTGGTGAATGGAGTAGAGAGCATTAAGAGCTACAGCATTGAAAAGACTGAGAATCAACACGTGAATGTTAGCACGTTCAGCACACCTCTCAAAGTGAACGCCGGAGACAGGATTAATTTCGTTACGAAAACCAATAATCCCGAAGCCGCCACTTCTGTGGTGAGTCTACTGATCGAACTATATCCTTTGAACAAACAGTGAATGCATGGAAATAATTAATTAAAAATAATGTGTGATTATTAAAAACAAAAAAAAAGTAATGAGATTTAGAAAGATGTTCAATCTCTCTAGATCTCATTACTTTTTTTTGTTTGTTTTTTTTTGATAACTTTTTATTATTATATATTATTATACGATTTCTGAAATGTTTTTTTCTTTAGTAAAAGAATTTTGTCACTTATGACGATGATTAAAATTACATCTCTTTTTTAATTTCTATCCATTTATGATTACAATTTATACACTTTGCGAATACGGTTGTTGGTTCATCACCAGATCTAGTTTGTTGGGATTCGATTTTTATTTGACGTTTCTTACATTTGCGACATTTTAAAATTGTATTTTTTTATAATTTCTTAGTTAGATCTTATGAGATCAAACTCTTCTTTTTCTTTTAAATGATATTCGTTAAAATCACAACTATTCCATCCTTTTTTGTCATACGTTCTTAATATTCAATTTGAATCCATTTTTCCAAGCATTTTATTATAACGTCGTAGTAATCTGAAGTGAACAGACGATTTGTTGTTTTCGTGTCAAAAACATTCATTTTGTTTTCGAGATTTTGGTTTTTTAATTAATCTTACATCCTCATTTTTAACGTTTATTAATTTTTTTCACACACATCTCTCATCAAATGATTGACATCTTATTTCCATCCAATTCGAATTGTAATTCTCTGTCCGACAGGACCAGGGTGAAGGCTTTGGTTTTTCTCGGCACATTCCTATCGAATTGCATTTTGATCTGAATGTCTAAGATGCTACTCTTGAGTCGTTCACTCTGTTTACTAACGTCGAATACGAACATGGGATACATCGACTTGTATTCGCCGGGAGATATGTTAGGGTTGCTCATCAATTCGTCTAGACCATGATACTTCTTTCTAAAATCAGCGGCGTCGCTGTACAGTCTGCAGAAATCGTTCTTGTTGAACAACGTGTTGTAATCTATTGCTGGATATCTCATGGCGTTCAGAAACACTATCATGTTTCTCAAATTGCAGTGATCGAACAGCGATGCATTCTTTTCCTGAGACCTGACCCTATCGGTCTGAAACGCAACCACGATGAAACGCGGTCTCTCAGAAGCGGATTTCACCGTCAGTCTCCAATTGAAGTGATTCGTGGAGAGTGGAATGCTAGCCGTGTCGCACTGTCTCATTCTAAATCTCTTGGATTCTATGATCTTGTAGAGATGCGTTTTTCCACGATCTAAGGCTCCACGTGCTGAACAAACCATGATATCTTGTGTAGAGTTATCTTACCTGCATCGGTTGCAGTCACTCTCACTATCGCATCATCGTTTCCTTTTTGAATCAATGTCAGATTGTGTTTGAATCCGTACATGATCTTGTTGTAATCGTCTGTGAATCCGAAGATGTGTTTCAAAGGTATCCTGAGCGAAAACGTTCCTTTGGGTCTGTACGTCTTGACGACGTAGTCGAATATCGCGATGGCGCCGGCGCTAGCAGGGCCGACGGTGTCTTTCATCCTCAACTGATCAAGTCCTCTGGATATTGAAAAATCATCCGGATACGTCAAGAGTCCGAACATCGTGGTGGGCTGACCGGGATGAAACACAGATTCTATCTCTTGTCCGGATAGCAAGTATTTTATATTACTGAATAGATGCATGATGCCATTATTGGCTAGAGTAACCGTATCGTCGGCGTAGTCGGTCCCATCTTCCTTGGTGAGACGTCCCTGCACCACTATGTAACTCTCGCTAGGATGGACGAATAGATCTTGGGTTTAGACGTTGATTCTTATCTCTCCCGCATTGTTCAAACTCATTCTTGTTATCGGTTCATATTCGTGAACCTCGTATTCTTGAATACTTTCATCTTTCACTATGCTTTGTGCGATATCTAGTATATTTGCCATTTTTGAAGGGTTTTTGTTTTTTGTTTATTAATTAGCTTGCTTTTTTATCTAAAAATAGTTTTAATTATTTTTTATTATTATTTTTCTCTCCTATATATATATGTAAACAAGAAAATGTTAAAGAGAGTAAATAAAAAAAAAATTGTTTTCTTATTAAAACTTCGTCTTCTGCAATTGTTGTTCGTAAAACTTTCTGATGATCTCTTCTCCATCCAAAGCTTCGATTTCGTAAGTCACCGGATCGATGTGAAATATTTTGATTATCACGAAGATTTCCGAGGTCCATCGAGGAGTATAACCCTTTTCGAAGTGCTTCTTATAAGCATAGATTCTCACTCGATCGCCGACCACAAATTTCGGCGTTCTAGACTTCTTCCTGATCTTAGATCTCTCAGGATATAGATTCGCGTAGACCCGTTTTTCATTTCGAGGATCGCTAGCTTCCGCGGGAGTCATCTTGATCGATCTGTGTCGCGTGTTGTTGTAATCTTTGACCAGACTGTTCAGAGCATATACGTATTTCATAGTCGAATTCGCCGTGAAGTATCTGTGCATCTTTTCCTTCATCGTTCGATTCCAACGTTCCACCACCCTGGCTTTCTCTTCGTTTTTGATCGAGTAGAGGTCGACCAATCGTCGAACGTCCTTGTTGCAGAATTCCTTTCCCTTGTCCACCCACAATTTATTCGGTTTTCGAGAAGACGAGTCGAACACGCTCTTCAGAGCCTCGGTGACGCAAGGTCCCGATTTATTCTTCAAAGCTCTGATCCAACCGTATTCGGAAAACGTCGATGACCGTCAATAGATATTTGATGCCCTCATTCCACCTCGAAAACGATCTCATGTTGCCCAAGTCGGCGGACCAAATGTCATCCAAACCCTTCACAAACACCCTTCTCTTTCGAAATTTACGCACGGTGGGTTTGTGTAACTCCTCAGCCAATTAGCTCATCAATAATCGTTTCTTCTTCTTTTCCGATGTGCTTTTTTTTTTTGAAAGCCCCATCCGATTCGACGTTTCGCATCGATCAGATTACCGACCAGCACATGTTGTATCTTCTCTCTCCTGGTCGGATTCGATAAACCTCTCAATTTCGCCAACATGTTTTTATCGCAGACGTTGTTGCGAGTCTTGGTGTCGGGATGTCTGGCATAGCACAGATCGTGATCATACGCGGCCGCATCCACCCTATTCACGGGTTTGCTCCAAGATTTAGGAGTCAGATCGGCGTTGAGTCTCTTGTTCAATTTCATTGTGGGTCCCGTGAAACTGTGACCCGGCAGATGCATTTCGAAAGGTAGATTATTGATCCAAGATTTAGGAGTCAGATCGTCGTTGAGTCGCTTGTTCAATTTCGTTCCGGGTCCCGCGAAACTGTGACCAGGCAGATGCATTTGGAAAGGTAGATTATTGATCATTTTATTCACGATGCCTTTACCTTTGCTTGTGTTCTTTTTTTTGACGAATCAAGTTTTGATCGAACCACACACATCGCAGATTCAGCGAAGCATCTGTCTGTCGTTTTTAGTTCGTACTTCTCGAGAATTACTCATCTCGGTAACTCTCTTACACTTTACGCAATACATTTTTTGAGAGTTATTTAAATTAATTTCGTTTCTATTTTATATATAAATTTAATATTTCTTTTTTCTGTTCTTATTATATATATTTTTTTTTCAATCGCTGCTCTTGAGTTCTTTCATCTTACCGAATTCCTTCCATGACCTCTTTCCTCCCCTTTTCCCGAGAATCCTTCATCTCTTCCTTGATGATCTGACAAGTCTTGATTCTCATGGCTTCTTTCATGGCATCGTATTTCGTTTTCTCGCCCAATATCGTGAAGTATTCTCCGTCCGATATCCTACCATCTTTCAACGACATCGAGATCATTTCGGATATCGTGTCAATCTTGGAGTCGGCCAAAATGCTAATCTTTTCATGTTTCCTAGCTTTCAGATATAATTTCCTACTCAAAAAGTTTCCTAGCATGCTAAACAATCCGAGAGCGAGTGCCACTCCTTCTATGGTCAACATGATCGGAACGCCAACCGCAGTCGACAACAATCCGATGCTGGCCGTGTGTAAACCCATGGAAATCGTGATGAGTGTCGTGTCGACCACGTTGACGAATTTCAGGAAATGCGAATACTTCTTCTTGAGAGAATGGCGAGAATCTCTCTTTCGAGTCAGATACAATTGGATTCTACTGATTTGATTGATGCGATACCTCTCTCCTCTTTCTTTTTCTTCTGGCGACGGTGTTGTTGGCAAAACGCCGTTCGGCTTCTCATCCTCGTCGTCATCTAACATCGGATACAATTTCTTTCTGGTTCTCATTTTTGTGTTTTTTTTCTAATATTAGATAAAAAATTTATGTGTGTATTTATTTTTATTTTCTATTCTCCCTTATTTATATCAACGAGAAAACTTAGACGTATGCTTCCTTCAGCAATAATTTCATGATGCATCCCTTGTCTTCTAAAGTCAGACTTCTACGCACCAATTTCAGTTATTCCGAATTGGTGGGCTCATCTCGCCCGCTACAGAAGACTAATCTCTTCCAAAACTTGATCACGTCGTCGATTTGAATGCATTCGAACGCCGGTTCAAAATTCTTGACGACCATATCTTCCCTTTCCATCGTCAGACACGAATGGTCCTTGTGATCGAAGTCTAGATGATCCTGACATCCGATGCATCGTTCTAAGAAGAGGCGACCTAGTTGTTCATTCACGCAGAATGCATAGGCTCTCATCAGCATTTTTAAAAGAAACCTTGCTCTCAAAATCTGGGAATTATTCATTATTTACGTATATTTTATTATCTATTTCGATTCGATATTATTTTTTTAAATAACTATTTATTTATATATTTTTTTTCTCTCCTATATATATCAATCACTTTTTTATTTCCTCTCGACAAAACCGATTCCATCACGATTCACCTCACAAAACTCGCGAGGTGAATCGGCATGATGGGTTTTCGCCGATCGGATCACACCCTAGACCGTTCAAACAACCGTTGACGAACGTAGGTGATACAGAACCGGCAAACCGCCTTTTTCCATGTCACGAAATTTCATATGCAGGTTTGAGGTTATGTCTAGATGAGAACGTCCCCTTTTGGTTACGATCAGTCAATCGATATGGCTGCCCGAACCCAAAACCCGAAAACCTTTAGCACAGTCTACAGGTCGAATATATGAAGGGATTCCATTGCTATTTGGTAGGATGACTCTGTATAATGTCGAGATGAGAACGTCCCCTTTTGGTCATGATTTGTCAACCATTGTGGCTGCCCAAGCCCGAAACCCAAAACCTTTTAGCACAGTCAACAGGTCATATTTAATATAGAGGGATTTCATTGTAACTTGGTAGGATGACTCCGTATGATGGTAGATGAGAACTTCCCCATTTGGTCGCGATCTGTCAACCATGATGGCTGCCGGAGCCCAAAATCCAAAAACCTTTAGCACAGCCTACAGTTAATATTTATGGAGGGATTTCATTGTAACTTGGTGGAATGACTCCATATCATGTCTATATGAGAGCGCCCCCTTTTGGACGCGATTGGTCAACTGTGGTGGCTATATGAGCCCTAGGGTGCGAAGTGGCTCAGTGGTGGACCGTTTGACTTCTATGCTAGAGGTCCGATCCCCGTCCAAGACGACCCGCGTTGTGTCCTTGGAAAAGGCTTTTTATCTCGGTTGCCTACATGGGGGCGCGATGACGCCGTGTACTAAGGCGTACTGCACATCGATGGTGCACATGTCTTCAACCGCTGCAAACCTGCTTGAGCGGAGCTTGAACAGAGTTGGAATGTTGAGGAGCTGACAGTTGCTCGTCGATGCTCGGTGATTCTCCCCAGGTACTCCAGCTTCCTCCACCCGTAAAACTGTCACGGCCACAATTGGCCATTGTGCATAAGTATGTGACCTTAAACACCAATAAATGAATAAATACAAGGGCACGAAGCCCGAAAACCTTTAGCACAGTCTACAGGTCGTATTATAAAGGGATGTCATTGTAATTTGGTAGGATGACTCCAGATAATCTCTAGATGAGAAGGTCCCCTTTTGGTCACGATAATTCAACCGTGACGCTGCCCGAGCCCAAAACACGAAAACATTTAGCACAGACTATAGGTCATATTTATGAAGGGATTTCATTGAAACGTGGTAGGATGACTCAGGATAATGTCTAGATGAGGACGTCCCCGTTTGGTTGCAAGTGGCCAACTGTAATGGCTACACGGGCCCGAAACCCTTAAGCACAGTCTATATTTCATGGTAACGTGATAGGACGACTCGTTTTGGAATAATTTCACTGTAACTTGGGAACTTTGGTTCACATACATTAACTGATCGGGTCATATTAATTCACTCCCTCAATTCTTTAGTACACTCTACACCTCAAATTATTTTTATTGAAAACATAACGTACAGGGAACATGTGCTGGAAATGTGTTTTGTTGTCTGCATGCTCCAAGATTCTGTGGTCCGCATAGGTTTTTTTGCAATCGTGTTGTTCAAATCATGTTTTTTTTTCAATGTTGGAAAGAAAAGTGTTAAAAAAACATTTCTGCAAATTTTTGAAACTGTTTTTTTTTAATTTTGAATTTTTGGGATCTATTTTGTGAATTTCAGATTTTTTTCTGATTTTTTTTTCTTCTGAAAACCCATATATCCCAAACCACAACGAACATAGAACTGTTATTTGGTATGAAGCATCCTTAGGACAAGTCGAAGGGATTGGTAAAAAATTGCCACCGCTTCTATCAGGGTGCCTGGTAGAGGGTATTGAAAATGATGGGTAAGCATTTTTGAAGTTGTTTATCCTGGAGGAAAATGTCATTCACTGAGAACCTAGAATAACATGTTGTTCTTATCACAATAATTTGCTGTCAAACACACTTTCTAATCTGTTATTGCAATCAGAAAATGAAATTGTTCAGAAAATTTGATCAAACCCTTTCAATTCTGTGCACGTATGTTTTTTTTTGGGTTCTTTGGAAAAACATTGTTCTGATTCCTATATGAATATCTTTAATTTAACCCTCTCATGACTTTAGAGTTTTTTCTGGTTTCTTAAAAACATTATCTGATTCCTGTATGGATGTCTTTAATTTAACCCTCTCAAGACTTCAAGGTGGGTTTCAAAGATTTTATTGATGCCTAAGATTTTATTGATACCATGATCAAAGACTTTTAATGCTGTGCACATATATGTTTTTCTGGTTCCTTGGAAAGCAAATTGGTCTTCTTCCTGTGTGAATATCTTTAATTTAACCCTCGTGACTTCAATGTGGGTTCCAAAGGTTTCATTTCGTGTAATACTGTTAAACGAAAACCTATTTCTGATTTCTTTAAAAATATTTCACCCCCCAAAATAAGCCTCCATAAATTCTCTTTCTGTCTTGTTTATTTTTGATGCTTGAACCATTTTCACACAGACTTGAATTTACTGGTGTTTTGGGGCTACACTCAAAATTTATATACACAAAGAAAAAAGTTAAGCACTCCCTGATATTTTCACAAAGCCGAATGCCAAAAACATGTATAATCCGCAATAGCCCTGAAATACTCGAAAATGCTAATGCCATCTGAAAGAACAATCATCTGGCAAGACTAAAACGCAACAATGGCTAGCTGTGATTGTAATTTAATAGAGATTACATCATGTTATCACAAGTACTGTTTTTACCATGAAACACAGCTCTCAAAAGTTTGGATGGACAAGTCACAGAAAGAGCGTTAACATTGATATTGTCACATAAAAATGTTCTTCGAAGACACTAGAGTACGTCTTCAGTAAGAATAATCAGCACCGGGTGGACCCGCCACGTACCCGGATAACACTCTCCACCCTACGTCTCATGCCTCCAGTCAAACGTCGGATCTGTTCTCGGGTCAATAACATCCATTCAGCATGCAGAGCTGCTTCCAACTGGTCTAAAGTCTGTACTGGGGGTTCCGTGCCTGGATTCGCCGCCCTATAATGTCCCACACATGCTCCAGAGGATTCAGATCTGGGCATACAGCTGGCCAGGGTAGAGTTGTCACTGCATTGGCTCTCATGAAATCCACCACGGCACGTGATCAGTGAGGCCTGGCGTTGTCGTCCATGTACTGAGGTCGTGTAGCAAGTGGATGGTTGTCGAAATGTGGGACAACGACTGGCTGTAGGACGTCACGGATGTACTGAGCTCCGGTTAAGTTGCCCCTGATGGTGACCAAATCCAGCTTGCAATCATGGGACAGGCATCCCCACACCATAACAGAGCCACCTCCATACGCAACAGTTGGCTGAATGTTCCTGGGGGTATAAGCTGTGACCGTCCATCAGTAACGTGCAGTAAATATCGACTTTCGTCTGACCAATGAATTTTCCTCCAGGTCCTCAGATTCCAGTCTCGTCTGGTCAAACACCATGCCAAACGTGCACGTTTATGGTGGTCTCTTAACAAGGGACGTTTAATGACTCTTCTGGCCTTTAATCCTGCCGCTTTGGGGCGATTTCGGACTGTTCTGGTGCTGATGGGTCGATTTGGTAACCACAGTCTTTTCATCTGAGAACTTGTACTGAAGGGTTCTCGGCGAGCAAATCGTATCAGATTCCTGTCTTCTCGCGGTGTAGTGAAAGGAGGTCTTCCTGACCTTGGACGGTCCATTGCACTTCCGGTCTGCGCATGCTTCCGGACTAAGCGGCTAACAACAGTGTAATGGTTGCCCAGATGTCGTCCTATCGCCTTAAAAGACATTTGTTACAACCAGTAGTGTATAAATTTACCAGTAATGTCGAAATCGACCAGTAATGTCGAAAAAATTAACCAGTAATGTCGAAATCAACCAGTAATGTCGAAAAAATCGACCAGTAATGTAAAAATCCGTAATGTCGAAAAATTAACCAGTAGTGTCAAAAAGTGACGACCACAATGAGGAGCACTAACACTTGCCGACGGGGGAGGGGGGTATAGCCACCCCCCCCCCCCGATGACACCCCTGGTCGTGTGCTTTAATGACTGACTATTATAATGTCAGCCACTACCCGATAGTTGCTACATGTCTATCACCTAGTTCTACCAATTTGCTACCTGTCATTTTACCTACATCCATCAATCAGTCAGTCTGCGTCACCCGCATGTACCCGCATGTACGTGGGGAGCACTATTAACTCAATCGAGAAATTGCCTCGCAATTCAATTTGATGAATATCCGGGTTCTATACCTGACGAGGTCATTTAAGTTGTGTCCTTCGGAATGACACTTCATCCCAGGTGCACGTTGACTTCCTGTGCCAAGCAACATGCCGAAATGACACGTGTATGGTGCGCGTGCTTTAAACTAAGTGTCGTAAACGAAATCAATCAATCAATCAACCAACCAGTCAATCTTTGTATGTAGGTCTGCCTGTTTTTCCGTCACTCAGTTGTCTATCCACGCCTAGGGGTTATTTTTCACACGCCACATTGCCATCTGTCTGTCTGGATTTCTGTCCATCTGCCTGGATGCTGCTAACCTGCCTGCCTACACACTTGCCAGCCTACATGTGTGACTGTATGTCTATCTGTGCGAGCGCTAAATACTAGACCAAATATTTCAGCGTCGTATCAATTCGTTATCTATCCAGAGAGAGGGGGGGGGGGGAGGAGAGAGAGAGAGAGAGAGAGAGAGAGGAGAGAGAGAGAGAGAGAGAGAGAGAGAGAAAAAAAAAAACAGAGGGAAAAGGGGATAGGGAGAGAGCGATAGAGAGAGAGAGAGAAGGAGAGATAGAGGTAGGGGCAGAGGGATAGATAGATAGATAGATAGATAGATAGATAGATAGATAGATAGATAGATAGATAGATAGATAGATAGATAGATAGATAGATAGATAGATAGATAGATATTTTTCAAAACAAAGAAGCACGGGCGCAGGTCGGTAAATCGATTTCTGTTGTAAATTATTTCTATGGAATTCAATGTTGTTTTAATATTTTTGAAGTTATATGACTTTATGACAAAATGAACTCATCTCAGAAGTGCTTTCACAAGAATGTTTCGAAGACTGGGATTTTTCTTATAAGCTATGATGCATCGTTTGTTAATGGCTTCTGGCAGTTTTGTGTTTAATTCCGTAAAGTTGTTTTTGAAAATTTTTGCAATTTCGACATTGCGTCGATTATAAACCAAAGGAAAACAAATAATTTTATTTGGCAACCCAGAGTACTCTCTATTGAGTCCGTATGGGAGATAGGTCCTGAGCTTACCAATCCAATAGTTTTCACGCTCAAGTCGTTTGTCTGTTGTGGTTTCATCATCGTCCAAAAACGGAATTTGCTCAATGGGTTGGAAACTAAAATGTGACTTAATGTCATGACTCGGGAGGTTAAAGTGGTCTGAGACTGCCTTTCCTGAATCTAAACGGATATTTGATAAATGGTTTTGCATTCTGACGCGCAGAGGGTTTTTCGTCTGGCCGACATATTGGATATGGCATAATTTACATGTGATTAAATAAATGATGTTTTCAGAATCACAGTTGAAGCTGTTTCTAACTTGGTAAAACATACGGGTTTGTTCGCTAAAGAATGTTTTACCGGTATTCATGTAGTTCATACGATGTATGTAACAAATTTTGCGTTGACATAGATTTACTGATCCATTTCCCAGAACTGGGCGGTTATGCCGAATTTTCGTGGGGTGCGTTGGCTCAGAGTCCCGAATGGGTGTCTCTATCTCACGGATTGTATCAGATTTAATTTTTCGCAAAAGTCGTTTTGAGTAACCGCGTTTAACAAGTGTTTTGAAAAGAATTGAACATGCGTGATTGAGGTCGCTTCTGTTCGTACAATTTCTATGGAATCGAATGATTTGAGATTTTACCAACCCATTGAATAGTTTGGGTGGGTGGTAAGAAGCTCTATGGAGAAGTTGGTGAGAATCGGTCGGTTTAAAAAAGACTTTTGTGTCTAGTACGTTGCTATGCCGGAAATGAGGGCCCTTGAATACAGTCACATCCAGAAAATCAATGGTATTTTCTGAAATGCAGGGCTGTAATTTAATGGATTCATCGTGGTTGTTCAGGATTTCCAAGAATTCGTTGAAGTCATCACGGCCATGGGGCCATATGATGAAAATGTCGTCTTGGAACCTGTGATAACATAATGGCTGTTTTCTTGCTTTAGCAAGAGCACCTCTCTCCCATTCTGCAACAAAAATATTAGCAAAATTTGGACTGAATTTTTTACCCATACTACATCCACTTATTTGGAGATAAAATTTATTGTTAAATTCAAAGTCGTTACCTTTCAATGATAATTCTAACAATTGCAGGATTTCTTCCGATGGCCTGTTTGGGTCATCGTACCTTTTGAATGATTTTTTTATTGCCTCTAGACCAGCGTCAATACCAATGTTAGTATACATACTTTCAATGTCTAGGGTAATGAGGAGACTGTCGGAAGGAACCTGCAATTTGTTAATTTTCATTAAAAAGTCCTCAGTGTCTTTGAGGAAGCTCGGATGGCGGCAAGCAATTGGTTTTAAATAAAAATCAATATACTGTGAAATGTGGTAAGATTCCGAGCCACAGTCGCTGACAATAGGCCGACCAGGAGGGGTGAATTCGTCACTCCAACTGCTGAGTGGTTTATGTATTTTAGGCAAGAGGTAAAACTTACGATTGTTTGAATCCCTCTCTGCAATTAAATACTCGACATGTTTTTTCTCAATGAAGTCGTGGTCCAGCAAGCTTTTTAGAATTCCATTAAATTTTGAACAATTTTCTTGCCAAATTGGTGCTTCTAAAGGTTTGTAATATTTTGGGTTATTTAATTGGCGTTCAGCTTCTTTAATATAATTATCTTTTGACATCAGAACTGTAGCAGATCCTTTGTCACAAGGCTTGATGATAATTTGTTTGTTGTTTTTCAGCGTCTTCAGGGCGTTTCTTTCGATTTGGTTCAAATTTTGTTTGTCTTTCAAAAATGATTCCGGGATTTGGCTTACTTGTTCTTTAACTTTTTGAGAAATCTCATTAATTTCAGGTTTAACTTTCCGAGGTGATGGGCACCACCCGGTTGGATTGGCAAAGAGGTCTTTTGAGCCTGTTGAATTTCGAAATTTATCTGCCAATGCTGTTGCCCTAAAAAATTGTTGGCTTGCTGGACCACCGTTCATTTCGTTAATGTAACTGTAATCATCCATGACAACTGCACCTGTCCCAAAATCTACGATTTTGGGCTTAGGTTTTAATGGGGCTGGGGCGGGAACGAAAGTTAAACCATACCTGAGTAGATCTTTCTCACCTTCAGTTAATTTTAGATCAGGAACCAAGTTTACTATTTCGGTTCCTAGTCCTACTTTTTCTCCATGGCTGATGCCTTCTTCTGTAATTAGTTTAAAGGCTGCTCTTTGATGTATGGTTCTATGCGTGGCAGCCATCCTTGGTAGATTTTATTCGCTGTTTCCGTCGACCAGTGGATGGGATCACCTGGGCAACATTTAAACTGGCTTGCTGGAATTGCCGGGATTATCTCCAAATTCTTTGTTGACTTCGCAGCCTCGTTGATAACAGTCAAATTTTGTTGGTCCCTAGAACATAAACTAGAAGAAAAATTATGTTCCTGAAAAAGAAGTTTTGTATTAGGGTAACATTTGCGGAAATTGCTTATCATATTACCTAGTCTACCTGTTGATGTGTGGCCAATCTTTTTTCTGTTCTGCACGTCTGTGCGCCAGTCTTCTCTATTGTTGACCCCAACGTTGAATAAAATGGCTTTGGGATGTTGTCGATCTTTCTCTTTTTCCATGTTCTTAGCCATCTGCCGAATGTGGTTTAAGGTTCCACCAGAGTATGATGCGATGAAGGTGTTGGGTGGTGGGTTGGCATCAATCCTCGAGATGTTCGATGATCCGATGATCCAAACAGGTTTGTTTGGCTTGACTGGCAGGGTCCAGCTGTTCTTGTTTTCACCAGATTTCCAGAATCGGTAGAATGACGACTTGCCGTTTGTAGATGGTTTCTTTTGAGGTGGTGTCTTGACTATGCTGGCGTACGATGGCGATTCCGGTGTTGTGGAGCAACGTGCTGTAAATGATGGTTTTTTGGTCGCTGGTGCTGTTGGAGAGATGGTTTCTCGTCTTTTTCTTTTCGATGGGGTTTCTCTGGAAGTAGAAAATGAAATTTGCTGGCGGGCCACCGGCGATTTAGAACGAGCACGTTGATTGAAAGCGGTCTGACTAATGACCGCTGGTTTTTTGAACTGGGACAGAAGTTGATCCGAAAGAGAATAAAATTTGTCAATAGTACTTTCTTGTAGTCGATTACCAAAATTCTTCTGTCCCCATTTAACTGCCGTATTCCGTGCTCGTGGAAAGTCCTGGGGTTTTAGAAAAGGAGCCGAAAGAACCAGGTCTTGTTTTTCTTTTAGAGTTTTTTTGTAATAGTCCACCAAAGTTTGTATAACTTCAAAAGCCCATTTTTTTGTAAGATTGTTGAGCGCGTCCGAAATATAAATGGTTGGCAGAGCCGGCCGAAAAGTTTTGTTGCGCTCGTCCACTGTTTTTTGGAATGATTTTGGGAGGACTTTCTGTGCCAAACAGTCCTCGAGAAATGCCAAATGGTGAAATAATTGAAGAATTTGGTAAAGGGATTTTACCAATTGTGCATGAGCCGAATATGCCGGGTCTTTTTGCCGCTCTTGGCACTGCATTGGCTCTCATGAAATCCACCACGGCACGTGATCAGTGAGGCCTGGCGTTGTCGTCCATGTACTGAGGTCGTGTAGCAAGTGGATGGTTGTCGAAATGTGGGACAACGACTGGCTGTAGGACGTCACGGATGTACTGAGCTCCGGTTAAGTTGCCCCTGATGGTGACCAAATCCAGCTTGCAATCATGGGACAGGCATCCCCACACCATAACAGAGCCACCTCCATACGCAACAGTTGGCTGAATGTTCCTGGGGGTATAAGCTGTGACCGTCCATCAGTAACGTGCAGTAAATATCGACTTTCGTCTGACCAATGAATTTTCCTCCAGGTCCTCAGATTCCAGTCTCGTCTGGTCAAACACCATGCCAAACGTGCACGTTTATGGTGGTCTCTTAACAAGGGACGTTTAATGACTCTTCTGGCCTTTAATCCTGCCGCTTTGGGGCGATTTCGGACTGTTCTGGTGCTGATGGGTCGATTTGGTAACCACAGTCTTTTCATCTGAGAACTTGTACTGAAGGGTTCTCGGCGAGCAAATCGTATCAGATTCCTGTCTTCTCGCGGTGTAGTGAAAGGAGGTCTTCCTGACCTTGGACGGTCCATTGCACTTCCGGTCTGCGCATGCTTCCGGACTAAGCGGCTAACAACAGTGTAATGGTTGCCCAGATGTCGTCCTATCGCCTTAAAAGACATTTGTTACAACCAGTAGTGTATAAATTTACCAGTAATGTCGAAATCGACCAGTAATGTCGAAAAAATTAACCAGTAATGTCGAAATCAACCAGTAATGTCGAAAAAATCGACCAGTAATGTAAAAATCCGTAATGTCGAAAAATTAACCAGTAGTGTCAAAAAGTGACGACCACAATGAGGAGCACTAACACTTGCCGACGGGGGAGGGGGGTATAGCCACCCCCCCCCCCGATGACACCCCTGGTCGTGTGCTTTAATGACTGACTATTATAATGTCAGCCACTACCCGATAGTTGCTACATGTCTATCACCTAGTTCTACCAATTTGCTACCTGTCATTTTACCTACATCCATCAATCAGTCAGTCTGCGTCACCCGCATGTACCCGCATGTACGTGGGGAGCACTATTAACTCAATCGAGAAATTGCCTCGCAATTCAATTTGATGAATATCCGGGTTCTATACCTGACGAGGTCATTTAAGTTGTGTCCTTCGGAATGACACTTCATCCCAGGTGCACGTTGACTTCCTGTGCCAAGCAACATGCCGAAATGACACGTGTATGGTGCGCGTGCTTTAAACTAAGTGTCGTAAACGAAATCAATCAATCAATCAACCAACCAGTCAATCTTTGTATGTAGGTCTGCCTGTTTTTCCGTCACTCAGTTGTCTATCCACGCCTAGGGGTTATTTTTCACACGCCACATTGCCATCTGTCTGTCTGGATTTCTGTCCATCTGCCTGGATGCTGCTAACCTGCCTGCCTACACACTTGCCAGCCTACATGTGTGACTGTATGTCTATCTGTGCGAGCGCTAAATACTAGACCAAATATTTCAGCGTCGTATCAATTCGTTATCTATCCAGAGAGAGGGGGGGGGGAGGAGAGAGAGAGAGAGAGAGAGAGAGAGAGAGAGAGAGAGAGAGAGAGAGAGAGAGAGAAAAAAAAAAAAACAGAGGGAAAAGGGGATAGGGAGAGAGCGATAGAGAGAGAGAGAGAAGGAGAGATAGAGGTAGGGGCAGAGGGATAGATAGATAGATAGATAGATAGATAGATAGATAGATAGATAGATAGATAGATAGATAGATAGATAGATAGATAGATGGATGGATGGATGGATGGATGGATGGATGGATGGATGGATGGATGGATGGATGGGTGGGTGGGTGGGTGGGTGGGTGGGTGGGTCTTGGGTGGATGGATGGATGGATGGATGGAATGGATGGAGGGAGGGATGGAAGGATGGATGGAAGGATGGATGGATGGATGGATGGATGGAGGGATGGATGGATGGATGGATGGAGGGATAGATAGATAGATAGATAGATAGATAGATAGATAGATAGATAGATAGATAGATAGATAGATAGAGAGAGAGAGAGAGAGAGAGAGAGAGAGAGAGAGAGAGAGAGAGAGGGGGAATGGGGAAAGAGAGCTGGGCAAAGGCAGACGGAGAGGGGGATAGAGAGAGAGGGAGTGATGGAGAGAGAGAGGGAATGATGGAGAGAGAGAGAGAGAGAGAGAGAGAGAGGGAGAGAGGGAGAGAGAGAGAGAGAGAGAGAGAGAGAGAGAGAGAGAGAGAGAGAGAGAGAGAGAGAGAGAGAGAGAGAGAGAGAGGGCAAAGGCAGAGGGACATGGGATAGAAAGAGAGGGGAGACAGATAGAGAGAAATAGGAGAGAGAGAGAGAGAGAGAGAGAGAGAGAGAGAGAGAGAGAGAGAGAGAGAGAGAGAGAGAGAGAGAGAGAGAGCAAATAGGATGGGATATGTTGTGCATATGAAAGAGGGAAATAATTGTTAAACATAACATTCCATATTTACTGGGGTAAATGTGTTTAAACTTGCGCGAAAATGGTTAAAAGTCGATAAATATAGGCAAAAGTACAATTTGAGCAACCCGAAAAAATATTGAAATTTTTGCGAAAAATCGTCATTTTGGTCGTCACTTTTTGACACTACTGGTTAATTTTTCGACATTACGGACTTTTACATTACTGGTCGATTTTTTCAACATTACTGGTTGATTTCGACATTACTGGTTAATTTTTTCGAGATTACTGGTCGATTTCGACATTACTGGTAACTTTATACACTACTGGTTGTAACAACATTCCTGCGGAATGCATACCAATAATCTGATTCCTAATCTCCATTGACAATCGTCTCCGTGCCATGTTCAATGTTAAGCATAATCAATGATTATGCTTAAATGCCCGTTTCGCACTACGTTAAATACCCACAAATACAGACGGTACATACTTCTTTTTGTGATCCGCGAGGGTAGCATGTTGCACGAATTGTCACAAGCGATGCAAGCACGACTGTCACACATCACTGGTTACAACGTATCGTGCAAACCCTACTTTTCCCATCATTGTACCTTGTTTAATTATTTCGAATAATCAGAGGTGGGAAATCATCAAAAATATCAGGGGGTGCTTAACTTTTTTCTTTGTGTATATTTTCAGATTCAATGGGCAGATGTGAACCACATTTGTCATGTAGTATATAACTGGGTCATAAGTATTTCATTTATACCGATTTTGTAAAAAGAATTTCGAGGGGGGTGGGGTGGGGTTCGGGGGGGGGGGGGGCAGAGAGAACCACAGTAGTTGAAAACAAAACACAAATTTCGTTCAGTTGTTGGTTTTTAATACTTCACAGAACAGAAGCTTTCCTAGGACCAGCAGAAATGAATGGCCAAAAAAGTTGCCTTTGGTTGTGTCATAGCAAATCAAAAAATTGCTCTTGCCGCTGATTACTAACTGATACACTCATCTCGTTTGACAACTTGATCCAGGTGAGCGTTTTAAGTTCACTTGAGCCTCTGGTATTTACATGTGATTCGCCATAGCATGTGTGAGAACACCGTGTCTTCCTCGAATGTGTTCCTCTCTTTAAAATTGTGTAGGCAGCAGGGAGTTCTATCTCAATTCACAAAATGTCTATGGAGAATCCCATGTTGAAAATTCTCCGATCACCTCCTAATTCACCTCGAGAGCAATTAAAAATATTTTCAACATGATTTGTAGTGCTCAAATGCACTTTAATAGTAAGTACTAGTCAGTACATAGTTACTTCATATTTATATCCCTCAACTTGGAAAATGAATGGCAGCAAGTTCTTCAAGCCTGTACAGGCTTATATGTGGGGGGTTGGTGGGGGAGACCACAGTTGTGGAAAGGGGTGGAAATAATTAACGTCTAAATTTTGAAATAATTGTGGCATAGGTATCAAAATAATAGGCATGGATCAAATTGTCAGATCCTTCATTGAAAGATGTGACACCAGACCAAGAAATAAATATTTAAGTTCAAAAATTTGAAAATCTTGCAGTTTGGTATGGGACCAAGATTTTCAGTCATCAGCATATTTGTGAATTTGGGTTTCAAAATGAGAAACTGTGTTCTGTCACCATACCATATTGTGCTGTTCTTATACATTACATTTGTGTGGGGCTAAACCATGTGGGTATGGGTGTCGAAGGGATAAAGTTAACTGTAAATTTTGAAACAATGACGACATAGAGATGTGGTTGGTGCCCAAAATGACGTGTGTCAAGCATATTTTACAGTCTACTATGTGGGGCTGGGAGGTTGTGATAAAAAATAAATCGGACCAAAACATGGAAAACTGATAAGTCCCCCAGATATTTAAAATGCCTGAAAGGTTGCTGTTTGTCTGTGCCATGCACTAATGTTTGGCTCAACTTGACAAAGTCAAGCTGAGCTATTGCCATCACTTCTCGTCCGTCGCCGTACGTATGTTTCCTTTGGCACACTTCACAGGTCGCATTTATGATCAGATCGCTTTGAAACTCGATATGCTTATTTTGGGGTGACATCGAGATGGGAGCTATCGATTTTCTTCTATTTCCGTCAAAAAACGTTGCCGCTGGCAACGTTCTTAAAACTTAGTTTACTCAGACCTCAATATTTCCCTTTGGCACGCCCTACAGGGCACATTGCTTTGAAACCTGGCACGCTTGTTTGAGGTGACCTCTAGATGGGAGTTTTCGATTTTTATCCATTTCCGTCAAAAAATGTTGACGCGGGCAACGACCTTTGAACTCAGTTTAGTCAGGCATCAATATATTCCTTTGGCACGCCCTACAGGGCACATTTTTGATCAGATCGGTTTGAACCTTGGTATGTTTGTTTGGGGTTACCTCTAGATGGGAGCTATCGATTTTCTTCGATATCCGCCAAGAAATGTTGCCGCTGGCAACGACCTTTGATGAACGTAGTGCATTTATGCATCAAAATGTCTATTTGGCACATCCTGCGGTGCACATTTATTATCGGATCGCTTTGAAACTTGGTATGCTTGTTTGGAGTGACCTCTAGATGGAAGCTATTGATTTTCTTCCATTTCCGTCAAAACTAGTTGCTACTGGCAATGACCTCTGATGAACTTAGTAAAAACTTAGTGCAGTTATGCATCAATATTTCCCTTTGACACATCCTACAGGGCACAGTTATGAGTGGATCGCTTGAAAACTTGGTGTGCTTATGTAGGGTGATATCTATATGAGAGTTATCGATTTTCTTCCATTTCTGTTAAAAAATGTTGCCGCTGGCAACGACCTTTGAACTTAGTTTAGTCAGACTTCTATATTTCCCTTTGGCACGCCCTTTGGGGCACATTTATGATTGAATTGTTTTGAAACTTGGTGTGCTTGTGTGGGGTGATATCTACATGGGAGCTATCAATTTTCCTCCATTTCTGTCAAAAAATGTTGCCGCTGGCAACGACCTTTGAACTTAGTTTAGTCAGACTTCAATATTTCCCTTTGGCACGCCCTACAGGGCACATTTGTGATCAGAATGGTTTGAAACTTGGTATGTTTGTTTGGGGTTCCCTCTAGATGGGAGCTATCGATTTTCTTCAATTTCTGTCGAACAATATAGCCACTGGCAACGACTTTCGACGAAAGTCGTGCAGTTATGCGTCAATATTTCCCTTTGGGGCACCCTGCAGTGCACATTTTTGACCGGATCGCTTTGAAACTTGGCGTGCTTGTTTGGGGTGACCTCTAGATGGGAGCTGTCGATTTTCTTCAATTTCCGTCAAAAATAGTTGACATTGGCAACGACCTCTGATGAAGTTAGTAAAAACTTAGTGCAGTTATGCATCAATATTTTGATTCACCCTGCAGGGTACCACATTTATGATTGGATCACTTGGAAACTTGGTGTGCTTGCGTGGGGTGATATATATATGAGTGTTATCAATTTTCTTCCATTTCGGACAAAAAATGTTGTCGCTGGCAACGACCTTTGAACTTAGTTTAGTCAGACTTCAATATTTCCTTTGGCACAACCTTCAGGGCACATTTGTGATCGGATCACTTTGAAACTTGGTATGTGTGTTCAAGGTGACCTCTAGATGTGAGCTATTGACTGTTTTCATTTCCATAAAAAATTATGGTCGTTATTTCCAGCCTTTGAACTTACTGCATTTGTGCAGCAACTTATCCCTTTTGAACTCTCTGCAGGGTATATTTATGAATTTCCATAAGAGGAGAGAAAAATACATTGCCACAAGCAATGACCTTAAACATTTGTGCATTAACATCTTCCTTTGACATGCCGCAGAGGAGAAATCATTATCAGATTGTTTTGAAACTTTGTATGCTTATGCAGGGTGACAAAGATAGGAGCTATCGATTTTCTTTTCATTTCCATCAAAAACTTTTGCTGTTTGCAACAATCTTTGAATTTATTGCATTTGTGCATCAACATTTTTCTTTGACATGGCCAACAGGCCACATTTATCATAGGATTGTTTTTGAACTTGGTGTGCTCATTAGGCGAGACCTTTAGATAAGAGCTTTTGATTAGCATTCATTTCTGTGAAAAAAGTTGCCATTTACAATAACCTCTGAACTTATTGCATTTATGTTTCAACATTCTTCCTTTAGCCAGTCTTACAGTTTACATTTAAAAATGCATGGATTACTCTGACGCTGTGCACACACAATGCTGTTATGTTGAAATTTCACCAAATAACATTGGTACCAATGATCTTCAATTTTGCTGTTTCACTTATAACTTACCAAGTTCAAGTTTGTCAAGTTGAGCTACAATATCATTGACACTTTCATTATTTAAGGCTATCACACAATCCCCCTTGAAGCACATACAAGACCACTAAGTGAATACCTAGTGGGATGGGTAGAAAACTATGGTCACCCAAGAACATCAGTCTTTAGGTATCTGTGGGTATATTTGGTACCTTTATTGTTTTTTGGGGGGAAGGAGAACTGTCTGAGTATATTATGTAGTATTAGCTTTAGCAACTGCCTTTAGGGTACTGTTGTTAAAAAGGGAAGTGAAAACTGTTTTTATTTCACATCTCTAACTTATAAGGATTTCCTCACTTAGTCGGGAGACATATTGTCAGGATTATATAGTGATTTAAATGTGTGGGCGGGTATGTCTAAACCTATAACTCAAAAACTATTGGACCAATAAATTATCAAACTTCATACAAACTTTACTTTAGTTTAAACATTTTATTTAAAAAAAAAAATGCAAAAGGATCGGAGTACAAGTAAAACAACTTATGTTAAGGACAGTCAGAAGATTTGCCTTGTATAATAGTTGCTTGAACATCTTTAAGGTCAAGGTCATGCTTGAGTGCCATATGTTGAAGGTCACAAATCGTGCGTCAGCTATAACTAAGAAACTATTGGGACCAATATCATCAGATTTCACACAATTATAAAGGGCAACTGGAGGATGTGTTACAAACCATAGCTGGATTTATAACTTCAATCTGGGTCTGTAACTTCCAGGTCAAGGTTAAATTTCAAGATCATACTTAAAACCCATCAATATTCCTTTATCAGCCGTACGTCAGAAACAAATCAAACTGCAATTTTTAAGCTTAATATAAATGTTAAGGACAGTCAGAAGATGTGTCGAGTATAATAGTTGCTTGCACATCTTCAAGGTCAGATTCTTACTTGATTGGCATATGCTGAAGGTCACAATTCATTTCTGCCTGGGTCCATAACTTCAAAGTCAAGGTCATATTTCAAGATCCGACATAAAATCTATTTATATCACACACAAAATCTGTCGATATTTTCTTGCCTCAGTCAAATAACAATTGAACCAAACTACAATTTTTAAACTTCTTACTCTTGTTAATGAGAGTCAGAAAATGTGGAGCATAAAATACTTACTTTTGTTTGTAACTTCAAGGTCAAGCTCATACCTGAGTATATATGTTGAAAGTCACATGTCATGCCTCAGCCATAACTCAGAATCTGTTGTGGCTACACTCACTCATCAAACTTCACACAATCATTGAGGTTAGTTCCATTCAGTCTTTTGATTCAGTTTATTAGCTCATCTGGCTGAGAGGCATGGGGAGCTAAAGTGATCACTTTCTGTCTGCTGTCTGTCAATCCGTCGTCCATCCATCCCATGTGACGTTTAGATTATCGACTTCTCATAAACCACTAAGCCGAATTGATATGAATGTTCCTTATCATATGTCAATTCAGGTTTGTTCAGATAAATTTGCCACACCCAAAGGGGGCACCAAAAGGTACATAATTCTGTTAGCACCTCACAAGTTTCTTTTCATACTTTGAGGAGTCAGATTCAGGTTTGTCCGATGCATGTTCCTGGGTTCATATCTGGGCTCCCTATTGGAACCCGCATTTTAACTTGGTACAATATGATGAAATGTATTAAAAATGAGGGGGGGGGGGGGGGGGGGGAGGGGATAGGAGGAGGCAGCTTGAAATTTGCTGAAATCAAGTTCCTGCAGTCTTATTTGGGTTCCATTTAGGAGCTCAAAATTTAAATTGGTGTGATATGATGAATATTCTTTAAAACTCTTCTTCAGGTCGATCAGTCAGAATCTTTTGGGTATGTAGTGTTCTAAGCTGGGTTAAATTCAAGTTTGTTCATCCCACGTCCCTCAGTTCATATTTGGGCTCGCTATGGGAACCCAAATTTTAATTCAGCCCAACATGACCAATTTTAAAAAAAATCTTCTTCAGATCAACTCTTCAAAATCTCAAGATATTTTGTATACTGTATCTTTTGGGTGGGTGGGGGAGGGGGGATTCAAGTTCTCAAGGGAACCTGAATTTTAATTCACTCCAATATGACAAATTAAAAAAAAATCTTCTTCTTCAAATCCACCAGTCTGAATCTTTTGATGATATATTTGGAGACTTTAACTTTAACATTGTACAATATGAGGAAATTTATTTAAAAATCATTTTATTCTGATCTTCCAGTCAAAATCCCTTGATATTTAGTATACTGCATCTTTAGAGGGAGCCCAGTTTTTAACTTTGTGTAATTTGGGAAAAAGGTTTTAAAATCTTTTTCATCAGATCCACCAGTCACATTTTTTTTGATTGTTATGTAGCATCCTGATTCAAGTTGTTCAAATCAAGTCCCTGGGGTAATATATGAGCTCCCAATGGGTACTTGGGACTTTAACTTAGCGCAAAATGAGAAATATTCTTTTACAATCTTCTTCTTCAGATCTATCTGTTAGAATGTTTTGATGTGCCGCAACCACAGGAGGTCCAGATTGGCGTCATATTTGAGCTCCTTGTGGAAGCCTTAATTTTAACTTGGTCCAATATGCGGAATATTCTTTAAAAACCTTTTTCGATCTCCCAGTCAGAATCTTTTGATAGTTGCTTTGCAGTATCCTCAATGGGATATGATTCCAGTTTGTTCTAATCAAGTCCCTGGGCTCATATTTTGGCTCCCTGTGGCAACCTAAATTTTAACTTAGTGCAATATGAGAAAATTCCTTCAACAATCTCTCCCCATGCCTCCCCCAGAGTTAAGATTAAGAAGTGTTTTTTACTGTGTTCAGCTCCGTTTTACTGGTAAAATAGGACCTTGGTCACCAATGGGGGTGGAAGTCCTCTAAAAATGGGCATCGTGGGTATAAACGAATGGATGGACTTGACTTTATATCTATGATGTGGTCATGACCAGCCTTTGTGCAGATATATGTGACCTTAAACACCAATAAATGAATAATTTACCAGTCAGAATCTTTTGACATTTTGATATGCAGCAACCTTAAGTGGTTTTGATTTCAGTTTGTTCAAACCATGACTCTTGGGTCATATTTGGGCTCCCTGTGGTATCCCAACTTTTAACTTGAAGCAGACAAAAAAATTAGAATTTTTAGAAACAGTTTAGTGATCATTTGACTGCCATATACGTTGTGCCTCATTAAAAGCCATAGAATTCAAGATTGGGTGAAATGTATCTTATACACTCATATTATGTGAGCTCATAATCAAACTAAAAGCAGGAAAGAATTGATAAAATGGGGTACTGTCAAGAAGAAATAGCATGATGGAAGTAGCAGACAACAATTTAGAATTTTTAGAACCCGTTTAGTGACCATTCCTCTGCCATAAACTTGTGTCTCTTCCATTGCCATGGAATTGGAAGTCAGATGAAATCTGCATTATATGTACAGCTCATGAGGTGTTATGAAGAAATAATAGCACATACTAGTAGCAGACAAAAAAATTACAAGTTTTAGAGCAAGTTTGGTGACCATTTGATTGCCAAATATTTGTGTCTCTTTCACAGCCATAGAATTGAAAGTCAGAAGAAATGCACACATAAGTAGTGAGCTGATAATCAAACAAAAATAGGGAGGAAATGATGGAATGGTTGCTTATAAATTAGTCATAGCATGAAGCAAGCAGAAGACAAAAATTTGGAATTTTTAGAACTAGTTTAATGACAAGTGGATTGCCATAAACTGGTGTCTCTTTCATAGCCATAGAAGTTAAGATCGGATGAAATCAAGCTTCTACACACATAAGTAATGAGCACATAAAAAAAGAAAAATAAGAATCAATTGGGAGAATGGGGGTGCTATCAAGAAGTACTAGCATGACACAGGTCGCGGGAAACAAATTAAAGTTTTTAAAAACAGTTTAATGACCACTTGACTGCCATAAACATTGTCTCTTCCATAGTTATAGAATTGAAAGTCAGATGAAATTTTTATTTAATGCTCAGGCATCAATTCACGCTGAAAAATTAAGTCATATTCCCCTGTCGGTCGGCAAAACGAAATATCAAAATGATATTTAGAAATCGATATTTCATCGTAGGTTCGGATGACGAATCACATGTACTTTAAACGAGTCAGCACATCAGTAATGAATTCCAGAGTCCCAAATACAAACGAATTCGAATAATTGATAGTGACAGTGACTAAATCAATTCATTAAATCAGCGGTTTCAAAGTTTGACTTTCTCATTCACCTTCCAGCGAAAAGCCGAAATCACTTTCAAATTTCTTCAGTTCAACTTCACACGTCTTCAGTGCACTGAGTTCAAAAAAAATAAAATGACGTGTCTTGTTATTGAAAATAAGAAAGTGGTGTTTTTTGTTATTGTTCTATTTCTTCGAAACACATTGCGATTATTTCAATTCGCCAGCCTTGGTAAATCGTAAGGTTAGGGGAGAAATAAGACGGGACTACTTTTTGTGCGGATATTCACACATTCCAATGGTTGGAGTTTGGTTGTTGTAATTTTTGTATGGACGACGGTTCGGCACATAAATTTTGCGCCTTAATGGCAAATAAAGGCCACAAATTGGAGAGTTTGTAGTCGTAGAGCATTAAATAAAAAGAAAATTCACGAAAATTTGATGAATACCGAAAATATCTCGTTCGTGGCTACAAGAAATATGAGGATCTTCACTCGCGACTGCGTCGCTCGTGAAGATCCTCATATTTCTTTGTAGCCACTCACGAGATATTTTCGGTATTCATCAAATTTTCGTGAATATCCTCTATATCTTACACACACAGAAGTAGTGAGCTCATAATGATACAAAAATATGAATGAATTGATGGTGTTATTAAAAAGTAATAGAATTGGAGCTAGTAGCAGACAAAAATAGAGATTTTTGGGAACCAGTATGTTGACAATGTGACGGCCATAAACTTGTGAATCTTTCATAGCCATAGAATGGAAGATCAGAAGAAATCTTTCTTACGCACACAGAAGTAAAGTAATGAGCTCAGAATCAAACAAAAAGTAGGAAAGAAATGGTGGAATGGAGAGTTATCAACAGTAATAGCATGATGCAGGCAGCAGACAAAAATTTAGATTTTTCACCCCAAGTGGAGTGACCATTTGCCTGCCATATACTTGTGTCTCCTTCATGGCCATAGAACTGAAAGTCAGATAACATCTGTCTTATACTCACATTAGTAGTGAGCTTATAATGCAACAAACTATTGGAATGAGTTGATGGAATGAGGTGTTATGAAGAGGTAATAGCATGATAAAAGTAGCAGACAAAAATATACAACTTTCAAAGCCAGTTTAGTGACCATTGCACTGCCATATACTTGTGTCTCCATAGAATTAAAAATTGGCTGAAATGTATCTTTTAAGTATTGAGCTCATAATGAAACAAAAATAGAAATTATTTGATGGAATGAGGTGTTATAAAATAGTAATAGCAGAGTGCAAGTAGCAGATAAAAACTTAGATTTCTTAAACCATGTGGGATGACCATTTGACTGCCATATACTTGTTTCTCTTTCACAGCCGTAGAATTGAAAGTCAGATAAAATCTGCATTATACACATATAAGTAATGAGCTCATAATAAAACAAAACTAGGAATGAATTGATTGAATGAGATGTTATTCAGCAGTAATAGCATGAGGCAAGTATCAGACAAGAATTTATAATTTTTTAAACGAAGTATGGTGATCATTTAACTGCCATATACTTGTGTATCTTTCATAGCAAAAGAATTGAAAGTCAGATAAAATTTGTCTCATACAAACATACGCAGTGGGCTCATAATCAAACAGAAATAGGAATGAATTGATGAAATGAGATGTGATTAAATAGTAATGCCATGGTGTAGGTAGCAAACAAGGATTTTCAATTTTTGAAACCAATATTTTACCTATTTGACTGCTATAAACTTATGTCTCTTTCAAAGCCATTGAATTCAAAATCAGATGAATTATATCTTTTACATTTATAAGTAATGAGCTGATAATGAAACAAAAATAAGTAAGTAATGAGCTGATAATGAAAAAAATAGGAATGAATTGATGGGATGAGGTGTTGTTAAATAGTAATAGCATGGTGCAAGTAGCAGACAAAAACTTAGATTTCTTAAACCAAGTGGGTTGACCATTTGACTGCCATATACTTGTGTCTCTTTCATAGCCACAGAATTGAAAATCAGATAAAATTTGTCTCATACCCACATAAGTTGTGAGCTCATAATCAAACAAAAATAGGAATGAATTGATGGAATTGGATGATATTAAATAGTAATGGCATGGTGCAAGTAGCGAATAAGGATTTTCAATTTTTGAAACCAATATTGTGCCTATTTGACTGCTATAAACTTGTGTCTCTTTCAGAGCCATAGAATTCAAGATCAGGTGAAATCTAGCCAACATGCACATAAGTAGTGAGCTCATAATGAAACAAAAATAGGAATGAATTGATGGGAATGGGGCATTATTAAAAGGTAAAAGCATGATGCAAGTAGGACACAAAAACTTAGATTTCTTAAACCAAGTCGGGTTACCATTTGACTGCCATATACTTGTGTCTCTTTCAGAGACGTAGAATTGAAAGTCAGATAAAATCTGCATTATACACATATAAGTAATGAGCTCATAATAAAACAAAAATAGGAATGAATTGACTGAATGAGATGTTATTCAACCGTAATAACATGAGGCAAGTATCAGACAATATATAATTTTTAAAACGAAGTATAGTGACCATTTGACTGCCATATACGTGTGTCTCTTTCATAGCCATAGAATTGAAAGTCAGATAAACATTGTCTCATACATACATAAGCAGTGAGCTCATAATCAAACAAAAATAGGAATGAATTGATGAAATTGGATGTTATTAAATTGTAATGGCATGGTGCAAGTAGCAAACAAGGATTTTCATTTTTTTTTTATTTTGCCTATTTGACTGCTATAAACTTATGTCTCTTTCAAGGCCACAGAATTCAAGATCAGGTGAAATCTAGCTGACATGCACATAAGTAGTGAACTCATAATGAAACAAAAATAGGAATGCGCTGATGGAATGGGGCGTTATTAAAAGGTAATAGTATAATGCAAGTAGGACATAAAAATTTAGATTTATTAAACTAAGTGGGCTGACCATTTCACTGCCATATACGTGTGTCTCCTTCATAACCATAGAATTGAAAGGCAGATAAAATATGCCTTGTACACACATATGTCGTTAGCACATAATCAAACAAAAATATGAGCAAACTGAAGGAATGAGGTATTATTATAAAGTAATTGCATGATGCAAGTAGCAGACAAAAATTTAGAATCTTTGGAACCAGCATTGTGACCATTTGACTGCCATAAACTTGTGTCTCTTTCATAGTCATAGAACTGAAAGTCAGATAAAATCTATCTTATACACAGATATGTCATCAGATCATAATCAAACAAAAAGTAGGAAAGGAATGGAAGACTGAAGAGTTATCAACAGTAAAAGCATGATGCAAGCAGCAGACAAAAATATAGAATTTTCAAACTAAGTATGGTGACCATTTCCATTCCATTTACTAGTGTCTCCTTTATGGCCAAAAACTGAAAGTGAGTTGAAATCTGTCTTTTACGCCCATAAGTAGTGAGTTTATTATGAAACAAACTATTGTAATGAATTAATGGAATGAGGTATTATTAACAAGTAATAGCATGATGCAAGTAGCAAACAAATATTTAGATTTTTTAACCCAAGTGTGGGTGACCATTTGACTGCCCGATATCTGTGTCTCCTGCATGACCATAGAATTGAAAGTCAGATAAAATCTGTCTTATACTCACATTAGTAGTGAGTTTATAATGAAACAAACTACTGGAAGGAATTAACTGAATGAGGTGTTATGAAGAGGTAATAGCATGTTACAAGTAGCAGACAAAAATATACAACTTTCAAAAGCAATTTAGTGACCATTCCACTGTCATATACGTGTGTCTCTTTCATAGCCATAGAATACAAAATCGGCTGAAATGTATCTTTCACAAATATATGTAGTGAGCTCATAAAGAAACAAAAATGGAAATGATTTGATGGAATGAGGTATTGTTAAATAGTAATAGCATGATACACAAATTTGTCGTTAGCTCATAATCAAACAAACATTTGGCGAGAAATGGTGGAATGAGGAGTTATCAACAGTAATAGCATGATGCAAGCAGTATACAAAAATATAGAATTTACAAACTGAGTATGGTGACCATTTGACTGCCCAATCCCAGTGTCTCCTTCATGGTCGTAGAACTGAAAATCAGTTGAAATCTGTCTTTTCTACCCATAAGTAGTGAAATGAAACAAACTATTTAGCTTTTTCAACCCAAGTAGGCTGACCATTTGACTGCCCAATCCCAGTGTCTCCTTCATGACCATGGAATTAAAAGCCAGATAAAATACACACATTAGTAGTGAGCTTATAATGGAAAAAAATATTGGAATGAATTAATGGAATGGGGTGTTATGAAGAAGTAATAGTATGATACAAGTAGCAGACAAAAATATACAATTTTCAAAAGCAGTTTAGTGTCCATTTCGCTGCCATATACTTGTGTCTCTTTCATGGCCATAGAATTCAAAAATGAGATGAAATGTATCTTTTACATTTATAAGTAATGATCGCATAATGGAACAAAAATAGGAATGATTCGATGGAAGGAGATGCTACTAAATAGCAATAGCATGGTGCAAGAAGCAGACAAAAAGTTAGATTTTTCAACCCATGTGGGGTGATCATTTGACTACCATATACTTGTGTCTCTTTCATAGCCATAAAATTGAAAGTTGGATAAAATCTGCATTATACACGCATAAGTAATGAGCTTATAATGAAACAAAAATAGGAAGGAATTGATGGAACGGGGTGTTATTAAAAAGTAATTGCAATATGCAAGTAGCAGACAAAAATGTAGATTTTTTACACCAAGTGGGGTGACCGTTTGACTTCTATAAACTTGTGCCTCTTTGATAGCCAAAGAATGCAAGATTGAAAGAAATCTATCTTATAGACACATAAGTAATTAACTCAGAATCAAACAAAAAGTAGAAAAAATGGTGGAATGGAGATTTGTCAACAGTAATAGCATGATGCAAGCAGCAAACAAAACTTTAGAATTTTTAAATTAAGTATGCTGACCATTTGACTGACTGCCATATCCCTGTGTCTCCTTCATGGCCATAGAATTGAAAGTCAGATAAACTCTGTCTGATACAAACGTAAGTAGTAACCCTATTATGAAACAAACATTGGAATGAATTAATGGAGTGAGGTGTTATCAAGAAACAATAGAATTTATAGTTTTTCAAACCAGTATGGTGAACATTTGATTGTCGTAAACTTGTCTCTCTCAAGGCCATAGAATTCAAGATCTGATAAAATCTTACTTATACAGCACATAAGTGGTGAGTTCATAATGAAACAGAAATTATGAGTGCATTGATGGAATGAGGTGTTATTAAAAAGTAAAAGCATGGTGCAAATAATAGACAAGAATTCAGAATTTTTGAAACCAGTATGGTGCCCATTTGACTGCCATAATCTTGTGTCTCTTTTATAGCCATAGAATTGAATCTATCTTAAACACACATATGTAGTTAGCTCATAATGAAATGTATCTTATACACACATAAGTACTGAGCTGATAATCAAACGAAAATAGGAAGGAACTGATGGAATAGGGTGTTAATAAGAAGTAATAGCCTAATGCAATTAGCAGACAAAAATTTAGAATTTAAGAACTAGTATAGCTACCATTTGAGTGAACATAATCTCATTAATGTATTACATTAGCACCGGAAAATTTCGAATTTTCTTCACCTTTATTTAGACCAGTTCTCATGTATGTGTGTCCCTTTGAAGAGACAAAGAGTTGTGTTTAGAAATATTCATTTATTATGAATTTAAAACAAAACATGGCTCAGAGATTTTTACCTTATATTACTAAGCCGACGAGAGTTTCTAGACATTCTGCTAGTCTGATAGACCATATCTTTACTAACAATACTTCACAAACAGCACTAGCGGGAATAATTTTATCGGATGTATCAGACCATTTTGGGTTTGTTTACATTGAAGTTACACCCAAAACATGTAATACACCACGGTTTACTCTGAAACAAATTATAAGCGCGAAAAGAATCGCCGAATTCAAAACACTTCCCTCCGAGAGTGATTTTAACCCGGCAATGGCGTCGAATTGTCCCAATGAGTCATACAAAACCTTTCTTAGCATCTATATGAAAGCCTACGATAAAGCTTTTCCGTACAAACGTGTTCGTCGGAATAATAAATTTATTAAAAAGCAGCCTGTGATGACAAGGGGACTTATCATATCCTCTATCAATAAAGAAAATTTCTACAACAGAAATCTTAAGGCCCCCAACGAACAGAACACATTAAATTACAAAACACTATTGTAGAATATTAAACAAGGTCAAAAAGCAGTGCAAAACCATTTATTATAGAGACATCTCAAACAAAAATAGAAATAATATGCGAAGAACATGGCAAATCTTAAACGAAGCTATAAACAAGGGAAAGCGCTAAAGAGGGTTGCCATCGTTTTTTATGCAGGATGATACAGAAATAAAAAAAGCCAATAACATAGACAACTAATTCAACAATTTTTTTATCAGCATTGGAAAGGCTGTAGCCGACCAGATTCAGAAACCAAACAAGTCCTATTTTGACTACATGAACACCAATATCTCCAACAACTTTTATCTGTTACCCACAGAAGTCAGCCGAATAGTAAATAAAAGGAAGCCCAAATTATCAAAAGACTGCGATGGTATAACTAGCAGTCTTCTTAAACAAACAATAAACGAAATAGTTGATCGCCTCACGCATGTTATTAATAATTCTTTTATTAATGGCAGAGTACCTGATAGGATTGAGATTGCTACCTATACCTATACCTGATACCTATATTCAAAACAGGCGACGAACATAGATTTACCAATTACAGACCTGTTAGTATACTTCCCGCGTTTTCAAAAGTACCGGAAAAGCTAATGGAAACGAGACTTACAAATTGTATAAATAGATTCAATATTTTATACCCACCACCCCCCACCCCCCCCCCCCCCCCACCAATACGGATTTAGAAAACGTCATAGCACCATTCACCCAACCTCCAACTTCTGAAAAGCACCGCAATAGAAAACAATAGACAAGAAAAGAACAGCACTTTAGCACTATTCTTGGATTTGTCAAAGGCCTTCGGCACGATAAATCACGAGATTCTATTAGGTAAACTCGAAAAGTATGGTATCCGAGACCTCGGAACTAACTGGTTCAGAAGTTACCTATCTGACAGGCTTCAGTGTGTTATGTACGAAGAACACAAATCGGACTCAGCGGTACTAAGCTGTGGTGTCCCACAGGGCTCAATTCTGGTCCCTGCACTCTTTCTTTTATATATCAATAGTAACTCAACATCACTCTATTTATTATCGTTTGCTGATGATACCACGGTACACTGCTCCGGTTGGTTCAGACGGGAATGCCATAACACACTATTTCAACAACGAAGTTCAAAGAACATTTGAATGGTGCTCGGCGAACCAACTGCTGTTGAATGCTAAAAAAACCTCTTATATTATACTTAACCCAAATAAAAGTAAGAATAATAAATTTTGTCAAGAGATAAAAATAAATAATCAAAAGATAAGCAAAGTCGGGGGAAGTGGAGACAGGAAAATCTCTAAAATTAATGGGAATAAGCATTGATGAACCCTTAACGTACAAAGCTCATATATCTTGGCTATGCTCGAAAATAGCTCACGCAAATTATAGCCTCAACAAAGTAAAACATATTCTCCCACGTAAAATCCTGAAAACATTGTACTACGCCCCTGGTTCATAGCCATCTGGTGTACGGGATTTTAGCATGGGGCAATTCAAGAGCTATTAATTAACTAATTATCATGCAAAAGCGCTCATTGAGAATAATAAATAACAAAAAATACAATTCCCACACAGACCCCTTATTTAAGGAAAGTAAAATACTTAAAGTAGATGACTTGTTCAAATTGCATGCATTACTGTTCGCGCATGACTGGCAAAATGGCAGATTACCGGCTTCTTTTAACGATACATTCAAGGTTATTGACAATCCACTTGGTATGACAACTCGGCAGTCGGGACATCTATACATAGAAAAAACACGTACATGAATCCTAGATAAACTTCATCTATACGTCATCCCAAAACTATGGAACGCTTTACAAATATCAGTAACAGGGCTACGCTTTCGAAATATCAGTAACAGGGCTACATTTAAGAAAACATTGACCTCAACATTCATTTCGTCATATTTGACTTATGTCCGTTGCGATAATCCCTACTGCCCAGACTGTACTTAGTAAATATTGATCGTAGTGAGTATTAGCAAATTAAACAAATCCGCAATAGAAACATACTAATCGTGCGATATGTCCTCATCTTGCATCCTCGTCCAATGCAACCTGCAGCGTTTTCCTCTAGTTGCCCCCACTAACCTCGCGTTGAGCCACACGTGGTTAAGAAGCTGTAAACAATACTCTTGAGGAAAACATTTGCGTTCCGGAACACATATTTAAGCAGGTGTTTGGTCAAGTCGGTCGGCTAATCATGGGGAGTCACATGCGGTGAACTGGCCAACACCTAAATGATGTCAGCTAGTTTACAGCATTTGCCCCCCCCCCCCCCCCCATGGTGCGCCCACCGATATAGACCCCTCGTCCAATTATAAAGATCATGATCTTCTCAAATTGGAACGATATTAACCGCTCGATTTGTCTGATTGTGGCTCTTGAACTTTACGCGAAGCAATGATGGAAATTTGGCAAGAAGGTTGCCCTCTGCCTAAACAGAAACACCACCCTCCCGCTGGCTCTTTATCCTGTCTTTTTACACCAGAACATAGTTTCGACCCACGGAACGGAAAGAAACTGGCATCCCTATCATAGATAAGATGGAACGCTCCATGTTTACCCATCTAGTCACAGTCTATTCGCGGGTTCTCTTTTCTTTAGGGGGTGGCAGGTAGACGGCCAGTCTGGCTATGTCACTTCCCATGGTATGCTATTTGTTAATCTTGTATACTGTTTATTTTTTGTAAACTCTTACATATATGTATACCGTGAATAAAGAATCTGTATCTGAGAATTAAACCACAAAGCACATTTTGGGGGCGTTATCTCTTGGCGCAATATATTTAAGTATCAGTCTGTATGCAGAAAGTCGAACTGTATTTAAAATTTCATAATACGTTCTTATGGGGCGAAATCTCTAGGCGCAAGATCTTGTTGCGCTATATCACTAGGCGCAATATCTTGAAAGATGTCTGGACAATTGTTGAGTGCACTCTTGGCGAGTGAACACACCCATATGAATGTCTCGCTTAGCGATAATAAAACTCTTTTTCTTCTAAAATTGTGGAAATTATGATGATAAACCCTGCTTCATCACATTCAGAAAGATAAATTACATGTTCTATACTGTATTTAAAAGCAAAAACAGTACGAAAGGGGCGTAATTGGGTTGTTTACAATTGAAATTCTATGGCCCCAATTCTGTGTCTAAATTCTTTGTCACAATACACTGAAAGATTTGCATTGGCGACAGTGTTAACAATTTCCTGTCTCCTTGGCTCATCAAAGTCATTTGGGAGGAAAACGGTCCTGAATCCACTTAGTATATCATCTCATTAAAAACCTGAACAGGAAAAAAAATATATATGTCACCGTGTGTTTTCTGTGGACAAATTTGACGATTTCCCAACTGCCGTCGAGTTTCACGCTCAGTTGAAAAGGCATATTTTACTTGCCCCCCCCCCCCCCCCCCCCTCACCTTATATTTCAGCTCTCACAATTTTGAAAGGACAGCCAGTGCCAATATTTTCAGTCTTTTCTAAAATAGACACTGTGGCATTTTTATTGAGGGTTTCAAAATCAATAAATATTGCCCCAATCAGCTGATCTCCTTCATTTTATGCTCTATTAAATGTTGAAGTAAAATCCGTTAGAGGGCGCCTTTGCCTCCATTTAGTGCATTGTAACCTCTATGCCTATGCTCCTGTCTCGAGACGTAGATTAATGAACGGTGTTGTGCAAACCAACTTGCATTAAACGCTGGCAAAACAAAGTATATTGTTATAAACCCATTTCAAACAACACAAAATCGGAGATATCCTAACATTTATAGCTATAAGGCAACACGAATGTACCGTTTGTATGAACTCAAAGTCAAGCTCATCTCAAAGGCATCAACTTCAAAATTTGTCAACGGAAGTTGTGCACAAGGACGCTGACATGTTTGCGCAGAAACTTTTAGGGATTTTTCCCAAAGAAAGCGGGGACAAATGAGGTTACATTTTTTCAAGGATACTCGGACGCTAGATCAAGTGATGGCTCTCCACCATTGCTTTCACCCTCATTGGGTCAAGAGACCCTTAATACATTGGGTGGTGGTGGGGGGTGGGCGGGAGGGGGGGGGGGCTAATGGGTCACTGATTATGTCACGTGACGTCCATAGCAAGTAAAGCTCGCCCCTAGCTACGGGCAAACTATTGGGCCAATTTTGACCAATTTTGATACATGGACCCAACATGCATTGCAAACGAAAACAGACAGGTCAATGGTGTCGTCACGTGACTTCCCTAGCAACTAGAGCTCCCCCTTAGCGACGGGCTAACTACTGGGCCGATTTTGACCAAATTCGGGATACGGACCCAAAATGCATTGCAAATAAAAACAGACAGATCAATGTTGACGTCTCGTGACTTCCCTAGCAAACAGAGCGCGCCCTTAGCAACGGGCTAACTACTGGGCCGATTTGGACCAAATTCGGTATACGGACCCAGAATGCATTGCAAATGAAAACAGAGAGATCAATGATGACGTCACGTGACTTCTCTGGCAACCAGAGCGCCCCATTAGCAACGGGCTAACTACTGGGCCGATTTTGACCAAATTCGGTATACGGATCCAAAATACATTGCAAATGAAAACAGACAGATTAATGTTGACGTCACGTGACTTCTCTGGAAACTAGAGCGCCCCCTTAGCAACGGGCTAACTACTGGGTCGATTTTGACCAAATTCGGTATACAGACCCAAAATGCATTACAAATGAAAACAGACAAATCAATGTTGACATCACGTGACGTCCCTAGCAACCAGAGCGCCTCAATAGCAACGGGCTAACTACTGAGCCTTTTTGACCAAATTCGGTATACGGACCTAAAATGCATTGCAAATAAAAACAGACAGGTCAATGTTGACGTAACGTGACTTCCCTAGCAACCAGAGCACCCCCTTAGCAACGGGCTAATTACTGGGCCGATTTTGACCAAATGCGGTATACAGACCCAAAATGCATTACAAATGAAAACAGACAGGTCAATGTTCATGTCACGTGACTTCCCTAGCAACGAGAGTGCCCCTTAGCAACGGGCTAACTACTGGGTCGATTTTGACCAAAATCGGTGTACGAACCCAAAATGCATTGCAAATAAAAACAGGCTGGTCATAGTTGACGTCACGTATTTTTTCCTCTTCCCTGACATGACCCAGAAGCACAGGATTAGCTGTTTCACAATTACTCTCAGAATTATCTGTTGTGATAACTACAAACAATACCGGTCCGTCGGTATTTTTTCAGTGAAATTAATGAAAATGGCTCACTGAAATTGGCACATAAAGCTCTAGGCCTACTTAATTCAAAAGACAAGTCTGTGCAGTCTTGTGAAGTGTGTATGTCTGTGCTGCCTTGTGTGTCTGTTGGGCAAATCACCCAGAAACCTGGTCCGAATCGTCCACAAACATGATCCGAATCGTCCAATAATCTGGTCCGAATCGGCCAGAAATATGGTCCGAATCGTCCATAGATCAGGGCCGAAACGTCCTTTATAAAAATCTGGTCCGAATCCTGAAACTACATTTGTGATACTCAGTCTTATTATTATAAAGATGGTCTGTTCAGTAAAACTGCATTAGCATATTATCATTGTCCTTTTTGCACAGCACTGCTGTATTTTCTTGTTGTGGCTACTAACAGTTGGTAATAGTAACAATAAATGCTACACGCTATTTGTGAAAAAATAAAAATGAACGCAGCAATTTCCGTAACTCCTCGGATAAATTCCGAAAAACAACGACGCCATAAATATATCTTCCAATAAAAGAATGATAAAATTATCTTTCAATCAGAGCACTGGAAAATAATGTCTTCCAATCAAAACGCAGGTAAAAATAGTTATCTCGAAATTTGGTTGTCCCCTATTCTTTACCAGTCAATGTAGGCCTACAGCACTTTAGGCCTAATGCATCATTTTCACTCGCTTTTAGGTTTGCCTAAATTTCATATTATAAATAACCAAACGATAACGCGGGTTGGATTAAACAAGGAAGAAAAATCCTTGAGTTTCCTTGGGGTAAATATTGATGAAACCTTATCATATCAAGCCCACATATCAAAAATCGGCGCAAAGATAAGAAGGGCTAATTTTACTTTAAATAAAGCAAAAAAAAAAAAAAAAAAATTACCACAAAAAATCATGAAAATACTTTTTTTCCCTTGTACAATGTCATTTAATATACGGTATTCACATATGGGGCAATTGTAGGGCAGTTAGGGACGTATTGAAAATACAGAAGCGCTCGATCAGAATAATAAATAACAAAAGGTTCAACTCCCACATTGTTCACAAAGGATAAGATACTAAAAGTCAATGATCTGTTTAAATTGCATGTTTGTCTTTTCATGTTTGACTGGAAAAACGGCAAGCTCCCAGGCTCATTCGGAACCTTTTTCAGTATTTCCGACACAAATACAAGACAGTCAAGTCAAGTACAAATTACGAAAACTCGAACAAAAACACTGGACAGACTAGCGGCATATGCCTTTCCCAGACTCTGGAATGAATTGGATCCAACCATGCGAGCAACGAGTAATAGAAGTGAATTCAAAAAGAAATTAAAAGAGAGATTTCGAGCCAGGAGAAAAGACACATAATTCATCATTAATCTACGTCTCGAGAAACCTGCTCCAGTAATGCCAGAAAAGCTAGAATTTCCAGAAATGAAATTCTGTGTCTTATGACTATGAATTCTTTGTCTTTGCTCCTGGCTCGAGATATAGGCATCTCACACCATTCGTGAATTTTGGTGAGTTCGATATTGAGATTTGTATCCACCGAATCGGTTCCTGTTTGTGGGATAGAGTCGTGGACAGTAGTATCATCGGCAAAAGACAGAAGGTTCAGGGATGTCGACCGATTAATATCATTCATATCGAACAAAATAAAAGCAAAAGCAAAGTTATACCCGTGGGTCGTAAGGTGGAACCGACTCGAAGGTGGAGAGTGGGAGAGTTCTGTATTCCAGAACGCATCAGCCAACTTCTTAGTGTGGGGGAGACACGTGACTACGACTACGAGTTTTTGGGGATAAATATAAACATTACGGGAAGAGGCATCTAAAGAAACCACACGAATAAACTAACTATGAAGAGGAAGCGAATTCTTAATCAAATGAAACTCTAAAAGCATATGGGTTAAAAAATAACCCAAATCAAGTGGGTAACAGAATTGAGTGAATGTGAACCCAGTTAGATTCATATTGACTCACTCCAGCTGACAGCTGACAGTTGACAATTCGAAGTGTGAAGTCAGCTGACAGTTGACAATTCAAACGTGAAGTCAGCTGACAGTTGACAGTTGACAATTCGGAAAAGGGTCTCCAATTCACATTTACCACAGCTACATCACTGTTTTCGGTATTTACCACAGCTACATCACTGTTACGTCATTTTACATGTCATGTGCGCGAATATTTCGAAATACCGACGAACTGTCAGCTGAATGTGAATTGGCAGCTAGATCAGCCCAGCTGACAATTCCGTGAAGTCAGCTAACAAATCGAAAGGCTTTATAAATATGAATTTATTCTCTGTTATATTTAAGCTTACACGCTGTAAATCTATTCTTCGTGGACCAACTCTCGTGCTTTAACAACATACAGTGAATTTTAAACAATTTGTCTCTTGAAAAAGACAGTATTTGCATGTTTCCGAATCGTCAGCTGACTAGGCTACTTTCAACTGTGGGCGTGTGATATGAAGTTAGCTGACAATTCGAATGGCATTATTAATATGCGTTTACCATGTTGTTTATGAGCTTACACGCTGTAAACTCGTTTACGCTGGTCCACTCTCGTGCTCTAACACAATATACTGTGAATTTTAAACATTTTTTCTCTTGAAAATGACGGTATTTGAATTTCCGAATTGTCAACTATGAATCGATCGCAGTGCCATTTCAACGAGTTGGTAGATCTGATTTTTGACCCCGTTCCAATACATGATGCAAAACAAATTATTTATTAATTTGCAATCTGTAATCTACAGGTGGCAGTTGACTATTTCTATAAAAAGAGTCTCCAATTCACATTTACCACAGCTACGACACTGGTACATTGGTAATATTTCGAAATCTCGAACCGTCAGCTGGGTCCGCCGTGAAGTCAGCTGACAATTCGAACGGTTTTATAAATATGTGTTTATTCTGTTAAATGTAAGCTTACACGCTGTAAAACTCTTTTACGTGGGCCCACTCTCGTGCTTGAACAATATACTGTGAATTTTAAACAAATTTTTCTCTTGAAAATGACAGTATTCGCAGGTTTCCGAATTGTCAACTATGAATCGATGACAGTGCCATTTCAACGAGTTGATAGACCTGGTTTTTGACCCCGTTTCCAATACAAATATAAAGTCAGCTGATAATTCGAACGGCTTTATAAATATGCGTTTATCCTGTTATATATAAGCTTACACACTGTAAAACTCTTCTACGTGGGCCCACTCTCGTGCTTGAACAATATACTGTGAATTTTAAACACATTTTTTTTTCTTGAAAATGACAGTATTCACGAGTTTAGACTTATTCCGGAATGAAAATAGAACTGGAATTCTCAAAAGTAGATCACGTGATGTAGGTACAAACACGCGGCGCTGTCTGCTTTCTCTTTTCGCGAAAAAGCTCCGCTTCTCCTCTAATTCTCCATGGAATCCTTCGAAACAAAACGCGTTAGTGAGTTACAAACATATATATACATCAACGTGGCGTTCAGTTCAGCAACTTAAAAAGGCTGATTTAGTCAATTTATGTGAAATCGCGTCCGAGATTGGAATCGAAGTCGATCCAAATGGATTGATTGAAGACAGATCAGCCGTGATTGATGACAAATTGCGCATAAATGAAACGACTTGCTTGGTATTACCCCAGCTTATGTCGGGATCGGCAAATATGTCTGTTATACCACCCTTGTCCATATTCGACATTTATAATTATTTGATGAAATTGAAAGAATTTGATCACGGCTCCCTCAGAGAATACCAGAAAATGGAGGGTTACACCCTGTTCACAGGCGGTTATGTTTTGAATGTCGAAAGTTTTCAGTGTATACACAGCTACTCCAGATTATGTAGCGCTCAAAAGTCACGTGAAACCAAGGACAAACGAAAAGGACCCAGTTTCAAAACTCGGATACTACTGTTTATGGATAGTCTTAATAAACAGTTGGACTCAAGAATCAATAAAGTCAGCATTTTGTAACTGCAAGGGAGGGTATGGTATAATGAAAATTATCCAATGCATGTGAGCTTGGAAAATTGTGCAAACCTCGAAGTCCCCCTCCCCTTTTCCCACACATACACACGCGCGCGCGCCTAAAGTCGAAACTGAAAAGGAGGGTATGGTGTAATGAAAATTGTCCAATGCATGTGAGCTTGATACTGTGTGCAGACCTGGAAGCCCCTCCCCCACCCCCGCCCCCCACACAAACACGCCTGAAGTCGTAACTTGCAAAGGAGGGTATGGCGTAATGAAAATTATCCAATGCATGTGAGCTTGGAACTATGTGCAGACCTTGAAGCCCCCCCCCCCCCCCCCCACCACCACACACACACGCGCGCGCGCGTTTAACGACCCACTCTTGTTTAAATATACACTGTAAAGGTCCATCCGCATACTGATTCACCTCAGGGCTCAAACAAAATAAAATTTCACACCTACGGGAAACTGGATTGAATCAAGCCAAGACTCCACCCTCGCTTTTTCACGCAGATCGCACAAACAATTCCATCGATATCGATTTGAGTAAAACATTTTCAAAATAAATTTTATTTTTTTTTTAAGTTTCAACTCATTTCGGCATCGGTGACGTCGGGGCAATATCTGGCTGAAAGGGGGTGTGGAGTAGCACAGTAGCAACCGTCTCATCACCACGGTCTTTTTTCATTTGTTGGGGCACTGACATGGATCGGTCAATAGGACGTTTCCTTGAGTTTCGTACCCTGGAATACTGATCGGCTGGGATGGGGTTTTCTGAGCCATTTATGAAGTGCTGGAAAATAAAGAGACAAGAATATGTATCAAGTCAAATCATACCTGTATATCTTACGGACTCGACCACCCCCACTCACCCCCTCTCCCACATACCACAGTTTATAAAACACCCCCTCCCCCCTTAAATTGACATCATTATAACATTGACACCATATAAGACCACCTAGACCCTAGAGGGCCTTATATGGTCGGTAGGACAAGTTCCAGACTTGTGTGCTATGACACAATTGCAAAGGTAATAAACATGACGGAAAATGAAAGCATAGTTTGTGTAAAATCTCGAGTTGTGTTTGTTGTTACTTATATTTTCCGGGTGTTTGCATCGCGAACGCGGAGCTTTGTGTGATTTGTTTTGCATTGGTCAAAATACGAATAAAAAGCGCCATGAACCAAGACCTTTTTTTGGGGGGGGGGGGGGGGGGGGGGCTAAATTATATCTTTAGTTGATACCTAATCTCCAACCTCGTCTATACGTATGATTCTTTCCAATACGTTTCAGTTTAGTTCTGTGTGCGACATCACTAAATAAACTCATCAAGACTACAGTCTACACACTAACTGGTTTAAAGTGGAGAGTGATTTTTTTTGTTGTTGTGTTATATAGAGAGTGATTTTCGGGGAAAAAATCTGAATAGGTTTGATTTCAAATGAATTAGTGGCCAATTGCTTTCTTTATTTGTCTACTTAATGACTGTACTATGGTGTGCTGGATATCAAGAAAAGTATCAGCAGTCTCCGATTTTGATTATTACAGTGAAAACTTTGGTGGAAACTTTTGTTGAATGCCTCACTGTGAATAGAGCAATTCCTTCTCTTTATCGTCGTCTTTTGATTCTCCAATTGGATATGTAAGTTCACGAAGAAGTTCTGTTTTACTAATTTTCATGCATAAATTAATGAGTTATGACCATAGTCGTATGGGTCAATTTTTTTGAGGGGCTGAAAGATTTGCCGAAAAGCGATGCTGCAGGCACCATCGAGGCACGTCGCTCCGAACAGGAACAGGAAAACCGCCTCCTAAGCTACACCCACCAAAGGGCCACCTGGCTCAGTAATGCCTGCATTATCACTTTTCGGGCAAAATCTCCCAGCCCCCTCCACAAAAATTTGGCCCGTACACCTGTGCATTCAGCCATGGATGATGTGAATTGGAGAAAAAATTTCATGTGGATAAGAGAAAACTGTGAGCTGACTTCACATTTGAGTTGGAAACGAAGGTCAAAATTCAGGTCGATCAACACGTCGTAATGGCACATTGATCGATTTCATTATACCATACCCTCCCTTGAAGTTGACTTTATTGATTCTTGAGTCCAACTGTTTATTAAGACTATCCATAAACAGTAGTATCCGAGTTTTGAAACTGGGTCCTTTTCATTTGTCCTTGGTTTCACGTGACTTTTGAGCGCTACATAATCTGGAGTAGCTGTGTATACACTGAAAACTTTCGACATTCAAAACATAACCGCCTGTGAACAGGGTGTAACCCTCCATTTTCTGGTATTCTCTGAGGGAGCCATGATCAAATTCTTTAAATTTCATCAAATAATTATAAATGTCGAATATGGACAAGGGTGGTATAACAGACATATTTGCCGATCCCGACATAAGCTGGGGTAATACCAAGCAAGTCGTTTCATTTATCACGGCTGATCTGTCTTCAATCAGTCCATTTGGATCGACTTCGATTCCAATCTCGGACGCGATTTCACATAAATTGACTAAATCGGCCTTTTTAAGTTGCTGAACTGAACGCCACGTTGATGCATATATGTTTGTAACTCACTAACGCGTTTTGTTTCGAAGGATTCCATGGAGAATTACAAGAGAAGCGGAGCTTTTTCGCGAAAAGAGAAAGCAGACAGCGCCGCGTGTTTGTACCTACATCACGTGATCGACTTTTGGGAATTCCAGTTCTATTTTCATTCCGGAATGAGTCTAAACCCGTGAATACTGTCATTTTCAAGAGAAAAATGTGTTTAAAATTCACAGTATATTGTTCAAGCACGAGAGTGGGCCCACGTAGAAGAGTTTTACAGTGTGTAAGCTTATATATAACAGGATAAACGCATATTTATAAAGCCGTTCGAATTGTCAGCTGACTTTATATTTGTATTGGAAACGGGGTCAAAAACCAGGTCTATCAACTCGTTGAAATGGCACTGTCGTCGATTCATAGTTGACAATTCGGAAACCTGCGAATACTGTCATTTTCAAGAGAAAAATTTGTTTAAAATTCACAGTATATTGTTCAAGCACGAGAGTGGGCCCACGTAAAAGAGTTTTACAGCGTGTAAGCTTACATTTAACAGAATAAACACATATTTATAAAACCGTTCGAATTGTCAGCTGACTTCACGGCGGACCCAGCTGACGGTTCGAGATTTCGAAATATTACCAATGTACCAGTGTCGTAGCTGTGGTAAATGTGAATTGCCACTCTTTTTACAGAATTGTCAACTGCCACCTGTAGATTACAGATTGCAAAATAATAAATAATTTGTTTTGCATCATGTATTGGAACGAGGTCAAAAATCAGATCTATCAACTCATTGAAATGGCACTGTGATCGATTCATAGTTGACAATTCGGAAACCTTCAAATACCGTCATTTTCAAGAGAAAAAATGTTTAAAATTCACAGTATATTGTGTTAGAGCACGAGAGTGGACCAGCGTAAACGAGTTTACAGCGTGTAAGCTACATATACAACATGGTAAACGCATATTAATAAAGCCATTCGAATTGTCAGCTAACTTCATATCACACGCCCGCAATTGAAAGTAGCCAAGTCAGCTGACGATTCGGAAACATTCGAATAATGTCATTTTCAAGAGACAAATTGTTTAAAATTCACTGTATGTTGTTAAAGCACGAGAGTGGGTCCACGAAGAATAGATTTACAGCGTGTAAGCTTAAATATAACAGAGAATAAATTCATATTTATAAAGCCTTTCGATTTGTTAGTTGACTTCACGGAATTGTCAGCTGGGCTGATCTAGCTACCAATTCACATTCAGCTGACAGTTCGTCGGTATTTCGAAATATTCGCACACATGACATGTAAAGTGACGTAACAGTGATGTAGCTGTGGTAAATGCGAAAACAGTAATGTAGCTGTGGTAAATGTGAATTGGAGACCCTTTTCCGAATTGTCAACTGTCAACTGTCAGCTGACTTCACGTTTGAATTGTCAACTGTCAACTGCCAGCTGACTTCACACTTCGAATTGTCAACTGTCAACTGTCAGCTGACTTCACGGGCCCCCAGTTGATTTAGGTTGACTTTAACCCAACTGAGTGAGTGTAGTGAGAAACAGCCCTGAGGAAAACCATTTGGGAAATGGTGGATGTACCAAATATAACATATGGTTCGGAAGTCATACCTCTAAACCAAACGGCTGTAAAGAGCTTGGAAACCATGTAGAACGATGCAAACCGATGGATAACGGGGTAGAGTAATGGCACAGCACTAGAAGCAATCAGGGGTGATCTTGGGTGGATTTATTTATTTATTGGAGTTTAAGATCATACATTTCTGCAAAATGGCTAATCATGGCCACGACAGTTTTACGGGTGGAGGAAATCGGAGTACCCAGAGAGAACCACCGAGCAACTGTCAGCGCCCCAACATACTAACTCCACACAGGCAGGGTTAGCATTGTTTGAAGACAAGTGCACCATCAACGTGCTGTACCCCTTAGTACACAGCGCCACCGTGTCCCTACGTGTGCAGTTGTCCCTAACAACGCGGTTGCCGCAGGTGGGATTTGAACCGAGGATGTCTCGGCTTGCAGCCTGTACCTCTACCCAGTGAGCCACAGCGTCCCCGTTCAAAACTTAATGAAAACTCTGTTATGATTTAAATAAAAAATTTACAAATATTCAGAAATATTTTCAAAACAACTTGGAAATGAACTGAAACAAGATGGAATGCATATTAACTGTTGAAATACAGTTATCAGCCCTTGTTTGTTATGGCAGTTAGAACTAATCGATGGTGTGGGAATATACATCCCACCGTGTCATCACTGCTGGAACGTTATGTGGGGAAGTAAAATGTTCCTGAATCTTTTATAAGTTTATATAATTTTCAGCTAATATGAATAAAACTATATTCAAGTGAATATAGATTTTAAACCATTTAGCCACATATATGATAATCTTTCAATAAACCCATTAAAAATACGAAATGAACTCTGAGAACAACGATCAGTGATTTAAGTATCAAAAGTATCAAAAAATGATTTTCAAGAAATCATCTTCCTTCCAGCAATGCTGTAATAATGTGAACACATTATTTTCAATGATTCCTCTCTATTTCCATATATGCCAAATGTCTATTCTATGTCAAATATATTCTGAAATTCTTCCACTCATAGCACCTCAGACTGAAATGGTTAACACAGGTAAATATTTTAGTATCAGTTATTTGTGTCCATTCTTGGGGCAGCCTTTGGAACAAACTGCTGCCAATACATCCTGTTTCTCTTATCTAAAGGAAAAAGTATCCTTTGGTGGATAATTTATAGTATAGAAATAAAAATCAAATAGATCGATTTAAATAAAAAAATACGATTTAAATAAAAGAAAATCGATTTTTGGGGATTTTAAAATTAAAAAAAAATCACCAACCCTGGAAGGAGTTAATAGAGAACTATTCAATGGAGACCACGGACTTAGAAGTCGGTACAACTCAGGATAAAAAAATCGTCAAGGAAAAAGCCATGGGGGTTGTAACCGGAATTGGCGGAGGGGGTCAAAAACAAAGAGGTGTTTGGTTGGCCTGCATAAAAAAGTGAAGCCAGATTTTGAAAAATACCGTGATGTCATCTTTAGGGGTGTCACTGCAGTTCAAGCTGAAGTCATCGTCATTGGGGCTCAGGAGAATTTGGTGGTTCAACTGTTGAATGAATTTAGTGTAAAACCTTTTTCAGGGTTCAGCTTTAACTTTCAGAAATTAGATATATATTGTGAATACGTTTGAGCTAAATAGCCTACTGGGTCAGTATATTTTATGAGTTTTGCTTTCACGTCTGTTTTGTTATTTATAACTATATGAAAATTTCAAATATTGATTAGGGATAAACTTAACCACGTGGGCATTAACTCGATAATCGCAATAAAGCTGTTGGCTCCATTCTTTCCAGATCTATCAAAATTTGGGGTCATCTCACTTGCCTTTCTGCTATTGTTTCGATAAAATGTGTTAAAATTAGGTAGATCAAAGGGAGGCCGATTATAGTCAGTATCTAGTAAGTTTGTTCGCTTAACTCAATTCGTGTTCATTACCAACAACCAATCGGATAGGTGGGACAGACAAGATTAACCCATAAGTGCCGTATATTAATTATAATCAGTATCTAGTATGTTTGTTCGCTTAACTCAATTCGTGTTCATTACCAACAACCAACCGTATAGGTGGGACAGACCAGATTAACCCATTAATACCGTGTATTAATTAAAAATTACTTTATAAATGCACTAAAATCCAGTACTGAGAGACACAAAGTCCGAGTAGTTTAGTAGTCCAATTTCTCCAGCTAGAAATATTCTTTTGAAAGGTTCAATTGAATAGTGTATTTTGTATAGTTAAGTGAGATGAGTGTTAATGAAAACACAATGGATAATCATCAACATAGACAAACATATTTGGAACAGACTATAGCGTGTTTACTTAGCATATAAGTTATTAATTACCTACGACCAATCGGGCAGGTAAGACTAACCCCTAAATTTGTGAGTTTGCCCTGAAGGCGAGGTTGTTACATTGGCGATGATGTATAAGCTTACAAATGGATTGATGAGGGTTGACATCTCGAATACAATTTCCTCCATCATCAAAATCTCCCGGAACAGCAATGCAAAAGCCATGCAAATAACATCATGCAGGATCACAGCGAGGAAGTGGTCGTTTTACCCAAAGACCATCAGGGACAGCGACGCTTTGGCGCCCGACACTGTAGTCTGTAGCTGCTCTGAGCCCTGAGACCAGGGGACCTTAGTCTACTTAGCAAGTTCAGCCTACAGACACCTGTAACCAAGCAGAGGGCATTAACGGCGAAATACCAAGCAGAAGTTTTACATCCACCTCGTTGTATATTTTGATGAAATATTGGGATTAAATTACACTTTTATATTTTTATAATAGCTTAATATAACAAGAATGTGAGTTTGGAGGGCGCTACATTTTATTGACTGCCAGAGAGAAATGAATAACAGCCCGAGGGTTTATTAAGGGCTCGAAATGAAGTCGAGGGCCATTAATACGCCAGAGGGCTCTTAATCAGACCTCGAGGGCCGTTCATAAAACGGACCATTTTCGGGACCCACCATCCCCCTTTTATTCCAAAACAATTTTTTTTACTCTCAATTTTTGGACACCCACCCGCCTTAGAACTGTACAACTTGTCTTCCCGAGAAATTAAAGTTCCAAATAATCCTTAATGAGGACTATTATTGTAGTATAGATCGTAATCAATATAGATCTACACTACAATAAAAGGGATTAGTTGTACATTTCAGCTCATATTTCCAAACTGTCACCTTTCCACCAGCTGATTACAAAAAATAGATAAGTTGTCAACATTACATGTACACCTCCTCGAATACTTGCAAAATGACTGAAATGTCACATTCAGTGCTCCAACAAAAGACTATGTTGGACTCCTTTAGTATTGATAACATTATCAGACTATTAAAGCATTGAATTGTCTTCGAAGCAGTTCTCAAAACAATGCAAACCGAAGTGTATGCTTGGTTCAGCATATTTATTTTTGTGCGTAAATTTTATAATAATAACCCTCTGACTGGCTCTCCCACTAAATGTTTTACTGATACCTGCTGATACTGTTTTTATTGTGTCTTATAAACATTTGGGAAGCAAATGTCAAATTTTCAATGGCTATTTTTCCATAAAACTTTTGAGATATCCAAGGTTTTTATAATTCACGTTCAAATATAGAGTTACCTCTCCTAAACTATACTAGTAATTTGTGGCATAATTCAAATTAATGCTATAAGAGACCATATAAGAATCATTTTGGAATAATTTATGTTTCCCTGATGTGCAGTGCCGAATTTAGGGCGGGCCCTCCGGAGCAGCCCCCCCCTCCATTTAGGCTCCCCCCCCCCCACATTATTGACCCAAAATATTTTACCTTCAATTTTTAATGGTTGTTGCGGCACTAATTTTTTTTAAAAGCGCCAACTATTTTTACTTGAATATGTGGATGAAGTGCCAAGCCTGCATCAGACAAAGAGAATGTTCCGTTGATCAACGAAGCCATCAGTTTGTAATCCTTGGTTCCATGATCCCCAAACAATTGGTAATTCAGTGTGTATCTAATTATAATTTACACAGCTCAACTAGTTAACCCTTCACGTGTGGTCATTTTATTGAATCGTAAAGTTTCTTCGATTATATGTATTATGCTAACGAATATTTACCTCTCTGATTGAGTGATTGTCTTGGTTTAATCAGAGCGATCGTTTTCTAAACTGAAGCTGATAAAAAATCACCTTCGTTCAGTTATGGGTCAACCAAGACTCGTCTGTACCAGCATTCTTGCCAAGAAGCCCGATGTGCTCAAAACCATTGATGTTGGGGAGATTGTTAAATATTTCGTTAACGACAAAGCCAGACATTTATTTATTTATTGGGGTTTAACGACACTTTCGACAGCCAGGGTCACAAAGCTAGGAGGAAGCCCATTTATAAATGGATGTAATCATGTGCCTGAAGACATTTCTTATGATTTTAGGTAATAATTGTGAACGGTGATACTTCTAAAAAATGGAAAATTCTGTAACATACATTTACTACAAAATATGGGACCATTTTGTATCTAAGCACTCTTATTCATACAAAAAAATTCACCCCCTCCCATTAGACTCCACTCCCAGGACACATTTCAGAAGCATTCGCAATTTCGTGAAAGCCGCCCCCACAATATTCTGCCACCCCGCCCCCACAATATTCTGTTCCCCCAGCTAAATATAGTCCTACTGACGTGGGAAATGTACAGTCTCTGGAAGAAGAAGCTTTTTAAATCGTTTTGTGGTTATTCGGTTGTATGCCAGATTGAGCCACTTTGGGGCCGGGAGGCTCGGACCTAATGGAAGTCCCTTCATCCCACCTTATGAGTTTTTTATTTTCCGCTTGTCGAGTTTTGTTTCTTCGAGATTCTCTTAGTTGTCTGACGTCTGAATTGGCGAAAGTGCAGTCTTTTATTTATTTTCATGACGAGCTGGAGCTCAAAGGACGTGGACCAATGTGGGCGGAGACAGTCCTCCCTGGGAGGTACTACCACTGTCTGTTTGAGATCCAGCTCTGTCTGGTTTTCTGGTGTAGCGTCATTTGTTATTCTTTTGTGGTTTTTCTGGCCTTTTCCATTATAAAGTCTAGTCAGTGGTTGGATCCTCTGGTATTGGGTTTTCTTTTAGTCTGGTGGTGTATTTCCGCTGAAGGTCTGCGTATCCTGATGATTTTGGCATTTGTCTGGGAGCTTGTTGATTTTAGTGTGTGTTGTTGTTCTGGTTCGTTGTTGTTGATTTGAGATTTGTCACTTGATGTTGTTCTAAGTTGTTGATTCGGGAGTATCTTAAAGTTAACCCTCTGACTGACGTGGACCAATGCGAGAGGCGCTTTAAATTATATTAATTTGAGTTTAAATACGGCTCAATCTGATTCATTCCAGTTTTTCTCCTGCCCAAACACTTGACAGGTTCTCTTCTGAGTTGATCTGATTATTTACCGTCATCAAACTGGAGCAATGAACAATGAATGCCAGTGATCTCGACCCATGACGATCTCGTCCCAAAGTGACCTCGACCCGATTTGGTGACTTCGACCCACTTTTGGTGATCTCGACCCAGAGTGACTTCGATCCACTTTTAGTGATCTCGACCCACTATTTTTTCCCGTCCAGAAGTGCGGTAATGGCCTATATTTATGAAAATCGAATGTATCGACATGAATAAAGCCTTGGTTTTCTTCAAAGATAATTCGTGTTATATTTTGTCTAAACTCCCGACATTTCCATATATATATCTAGTCACTCCCGACATTACCATATCTAGTCACAGGAACACGCTACAAACGAGTTTTAAGAACAAAATAATATTTAAAATAACAAAATCATAACTGGATATCCCCATCATACTATACTATGATCGGGGTAGTCAGTTACGATTTTTTAACAAATAATATTTTGTACATAAAAATCGTTTGTAACGTGCCCCTGTGATTATAATATCCAAGGTGGGTCGAGATCACCCACGGGCCATTACCGCACTTCTGGACGGGAAAAATAGTGGGTCGAGATCACTAAAAGTGGGTCGAAGTCACTCTGGGTAGAGAGCACCAAAAGTGGGTCGAAGTCACCAAATCGGGTCGAGGTCACTTTTGGGACGAGATCGTCATGGGTTGAAGTCACTGGTACCTGAACGAATAGGTGATCAAATAGTTAGCTACTGCCTTTCAATGGTCTGTATTGACCAATAGTGGGCTATAATATGTGTTAATCAACATAAAAGCTGAATTTTGTTTTTAAAAGTGAATGTTACTATAGTGAAAGTCATAAAAATTACATAACATAACATAATTTTATTCATTGATTGAATATATACATATGCACCGTATAAGACAATAAGAAGGTAATAAATTAAACCAATACAATGTAGCCCACCCAACTGGGTATCCCTCAAATGAACATCCCCGCCACCCGAATACAAATTACTAAACACTACACCATTTACCATATCTTCAATACAAGATTGAGCCACTAATTGCATATAGGCTACAGACTCTACTCCTGTTAACTGAATAATTTTTTTTTCAATCCATCAAATTATAACTCTGACAGTCAGCGATCTACACATTGAAAATACATTTCTGACCTCCTTACATATTACTGACATTTAATCTGTTATATCTTGTCCGACAGAGCTCAATGAGCTATGTCAAACAATATATAACAGTATAAATACTCAATTGATCATCAAAAGACGGAAAATGATCCAATTCCCCAAAACTGCACACCCCCGTTAATTGAGTACCCCGCTCTGACAAGAGCGCGTAAACAAATCCGGCCTTCGCTAAATGCGGACGATTCGTCACCTGAACGATTTGGCGCTTGGGCGATTTGGCGCTTCGAGGATTCGGCACCAAGGTTGGACGATTCGGCACATAGGTTTGGACGATTCTGTACTAGGTTTGGGTCGGGCGATTCGACACTTGGATGTGATCAATTCGCCATCCGTGGATATAATGTAATATACATGTGAAAGAAAAAAAATCAAAAGTTCAAAATAAAAACAACGAAATTATGTACATTACTTCCTGCTTGCACTTTCACAACTCTGTGTGCGGATATTCAGGCCTTTTTACTTTACTATTATTTTACTTTATTTTGAACATTGATTTTTTCTCATAACTACCCGCGCAAGGACTTGTTTAAACTTTCTGATGTTATATATATATCCCATATAATAAGACAGAGTTCATTTGGCGACTCTAGCCCCAATACTTTGCCTTGGTCTCTTGCGGTTTCATTTTCTACCTTCGGTCTCATTTTAATGCGACCGTTTTTGACAGCCATCCCCTGGAAGAATCGACCCTGGGAGGATTCCAATTCCACCGGGAAGATTCGGTTCTGGTAATCGACCGAATCGTCTCACTTTGAGTTGAATTTTTAAAATTCATCTTTACTCAATTATTTTGTAAGATGATTATTTGACTAATATTTAAATCATTACATTACAATTAAAAACTCTAATAATTTTACGAACTATTTACAAACAGACATGGATAACCAAAGTCAGTCTCAAATAAATAATTTCCCACTACCCCGTCATCTGCACCCCCCGAAGGAAGGCCAGGTGGCTAAGATTTAGCATCCACTCTCCCTCAAAGGCTGATGGATGACTCTCAGCTTTCAAAAACACATATTGGCAGATTTTTTTCTTTTTTTAATAACAATTATTGATAACATGGGGGGACTGCTCCCAAATCAGCGATCTGTTTGGTTTTATCTTTCTTCTTTCTAAAACAAACCATCAAACTGTGATTTCAGTTTTACTATAAATATCCCAACGTCACTAAGAAAAACGCAATCATCAAGCTGCGATTTCAGTAAATATTACCACAAATATTTCCACGTCTCTAAGTAAAACACCAGAGCAGAATTCTTGCAGTTATGCACAATTCTTAGTCACCTTGCAGTTCGTGATTGTCAGGGATCTGACTCCAATTCCCTACCACCAATGCGCACACTAAATCAAATAAGATTCTTCTTCCTCACTTCCGACTGTCCTGGCTTTATAAGCAAATAAAGTTATTCGGGTCGCAAGGGATTTCAAATTCCTCATCGTCCCTGTGCTCGTTCATTCGTTCGTTAGTTCGTTCGTTTGTTCGTTCGTTCATGTAATAGAGGGGTTATGAGGATTTATGGCTTGGTTCAATTTGAAAGTCAAGCCCTGTTTTTCTAATAAGAAATATTAATTGATGATATGATTTATTCACACACAAAAATAACACTGTATTTCAGTCAAATAGACGGATGACGGACGGAATGGTCAAATGGACATATAATATCTAAAAAGGCAGAATTCATCGAGACAACTTGACAATATCAATGGTTTCGGATGCAAAGGCGCGCCGGGCGGTATGGAGCAAGCTCCTTTCAACCCTACTCTGTCTTTTTAAGTTGGAACGGGTCAAGTCGCCCCCAGGTCAAGTCGCCCTCGGGTCAAGTCGCCACCGGGTCAAGTCGCCTCCGGGTCAAGTCGCTCCATACATCGGGTCAAGTCGCCCCCCCCCCCCATAGTGTTGGACTGGAAAGACTAAATAATAACGTAACACTGGTCTGATTAAACACGTAATTTTTATTTATTCAAACCAAAACATAATAACAAATATATTATTTTGCCAAACTATTTATTTATTAAAACAAACTAGAATATACATGTAATACATAAATGTAATAACAAAATATATACAACTATACATTTCATAAATTACATCAATATCTATATCGATGTAATTGGGACGAAGTGGGATTGAAATCCCTTGCGTCCCGAATAACTTTATTTGCTTTATAACTTTATTTACTTATGAATCAACGAGAGTCGGACGCGAGAGCCAATAATCTTGTTTGATTTGAGTGTGCGCACTGGCAGTAGGGTAGTGGGTGCAGATCCACCAATATGTGTTTTTGGAATGCCGGAAAAAAACCCACGGAAAAAAAAACCCAAGGAAAAAACACTCAGGAAAAAAACCCCAAGAAAAAAAACCTACCAAAAATGACAGGGGTAGGAAAAAACCCTACCTTTTTTGAAGGTAATGGCATAAAAATATACCAATAAGTAAAACAATAGAAAAGATCACATATCAGAAATTTATTCTTTGCATATAGAATCAAAATAGACATCACACAAAAGTAAATATTTCTGCTTTTTCACCTTAAATCCAACACGATGTATTACATAATAAATGTGATTAAAACATGATTAAAATGCCTATCCTTCGGAGAAAAATGTAGTATCTGAATAAAACAATACTAATATGGATGCATTTGTGATCAGGTCACTGACATGGTTCCATTGGTATCCATACTTGCATGGTTGTAGCACAACAAGTAGCACAAAAATCACTGTATAAGACATTTAACCATTTCCCAGTATAGGACTCAGAAAAATGGATCTTATTTGCATGACAAGATATAAAACCAGACAAGACCTGATAAAACCATACTAATATGGATACATTTGGAATCAGATCAATGACCTGGGGTCGTATTCATGAAACCTACTTATGACATAGCTACAACTTAAGATGGTCCTGAGACCATCATATGTCTTAAAGTGCGATTCACGAACAACGTCTTAGCTAAGATCGATCGTAGCTAAGACCAAAATGCCGAGACTGGTTGGGGTATGTCATAAGATGATCTTGACTAGGTTAGATAGTGTTAAGATGGACTTAAGACGGTCTGAAGGTTAAGTACTAACTTTTTGTTGACATGAAAGGCGAGATAACTCGCCTAATCGAAGAAAACTGACAAATATGGCTGCCGTGTTTATGGTTTTGCAAGCTCGAAGAAGTTTAAGGCGACAGAGGGTGTTCAGGGACAGGAATAACCCTTTGGACTATATGGATGACGAAGAGATCATATCCAAGTATCGTTTGAACAGACAAATGATTCTCAACCTATGCGACATATTGCGGGATAGACTAGAACACCCGATAAGAAGATCACGATCACTTTCTACGTCACAGCAGGTACTTTTGACACTGCGTTTTTACGCAACTGGTAGTTTCCAAGCGGTTGCCGGATATATTCACGGGGCGAGTCAATCAACGATGTCTTGCGTCATCAATTCAACAAGAGCGGCTTTGTGTGACAAAACAAACCGGTATATCTATATGCCTAGAGATGAGGCGAGTTTACGACAAATTAGGGCTGCACGGTATATCGATAAATCGATATACCGGTATTTAAACCAGTATCGATTAAATACCGGTGAAAATTGCAAAAATATCGGTTTATCATTATTTATTTACCAACAATTTAATTTTCAAGATGTCTTTAGTTTTTTAACTGTAGTACCAAACAAATAATATCCCTCTACCTAACGAATCGACCGCATTCGCCCGGGTAATACACAAATTGTGCGGGTGAAAAATATTATTTTTCAAAACATTTCAACGATGAGTTCGTTCCAATGAGGGGTACATGATATGGTTTTGTTGAATTTTTTTGAAAAATTTGATAACCTAATATTTCAAAAATAAATTTTGATATCGTCTGTGTTGGATAAAGGGTTATTCGAACTGTATCGTCAAGGCATGCTGTTTGTTCCGGTTGTGATGGCTCAAGCCCCGATTATGGTTCGTATCTGAACAGTCTTTCGATATATCGGTATACCGAAGTATGTTTTTGAACACCGATACCGGTATTCAGTTGCGAATACCGCGCAACCCTACGACAAATATTGGTTGGGTTCCATCAGCTAGCGGGTTTCCCAAATGTCGTAGGTGCAATTGATTGCACTCACATCAGAATAGCGGCGCCTCCAGTTGACGAAGGTGCTTACGTTAACAGGAAAATATACCATTCCATTAACGTACAAGGTGTTTGCGACTCTACATTGAAATTCACCAACATTGTTGCTAAATGGCCGGGTTCAAATCACAACCCATCCATCTACACAATGTGTGGACTCTGTAGACTTTTTGAATCGCGATCTATACCGATCTGATGGCTTGTCGGCGATAGTGGATAGCCCTAACGCCCTGAGTTGATGACACCTATAAATGACGGAGCCACACCAAGTGAATGACACTACACAAGAACACACGTAAAGACAAGAAACCCCATTAAACGTGCATTCGGTGTGTTGAAAATGCGATTCCGGTGCCTTGATACGTCCGGCGGGGGGGGGGGGGGGGAGGGGGCTCTTATGTATTCACCTGATAAGGTGTGCAAAATCACGATTGCGGCAGCGATCTTACACAACATGTGTGTAACAAATGGACTGCCATTACCGGATGAAGAAATTCCAGCGGACGATGACGTGGGCACCGTGTACGAAGGCGAGCAGGACAAACTAGTGCGATTGTTTTGAGGACCCATCTGATGGAAGGAAGATTCAGATAAAATAATAAATCCATTGATACTCCTTTTTTCGCTGACCATTTGACAGTGAAACCCGTGCTTTTCAATCGAACTCAGATTTTGGGGGTTTGTTCTGTACGAATTCCCATATTTGACTCAGTTATAGGCAAGTTGATTTGGAAACAACTAGAATGCGGAGAAAATAAAAATAATAAAAAAAAAAATAACGAAAGAAAGAAAAAAAAAAGAAAAAAGAAAAACGAAATAGGAAAAATAAAGTACAAGATGAACAGAATAAAATAAAAAAGAACGAATTCCTAAAAATTACATACCACCCCACCCCTATCCCCGGTGCGCATTTCTATTGTGGTGATAAGAGAGACAACTCTACTTATAACCTCCACATCAAGCAGCTTCCAGTACTCAATATCCAACTTATTTTGAGCATAACTACAACATGAGGGCACTAACCATTTTAGGGAAAGTAACATCTCAACTAACTCCGTAAGATGGTCTTAAGTCCTTTTCCTGAATCGCGTTCATGAACAAGAAATATCACAGCTAAGTTCGATCTTAACTCTTAGATTTCACACCGTCTTTAGATGATCTTATGACACTGCTTCATGAATAGCGCCCCTGGTTCCAATGGCATCCATACTTGCATGGTTGTGGGTAACAAAAATTAAAAAATCATAGTTCAGTAACACAAAAATTACATAAACATATACAATGTATTGTTCTAATTGTTATAAAATAAAACTGTAGAATATATAAAAAAAATCATAGTTCAAAAGTTTAAAATAATTGTATTGTTATAACGTAAACATACACAATATATAAAAAAATAAACAATAGATTAAAAAAGGTAGGTTTTTTTTTCCTATCCCTGTCATTTTTGGTAGATTTTTTTTCTTGAGGGTATTTTTCTTGGGTTTTTTTTTCCTTGAGGGTTTTTTCCGAGGGGATTTTTTCCGGATACCGTGTTTTTGAAAGCTGAGAGTTATATATTGGCCTATGACGGAGAGTGAATGCTGAAGCCATATGGTCGTTGTTATGATTACTCTTCATAGCTGTTGCTGAACAGCCGTCGGCCACAATCACAATCCACCCAAACCACTCATTGATCAGACTGCTTGTTTAAAGCCCAAAATTATTTAAGATTACTCTTTTCAGAGCTGGAAATAAAATTTCGTCAGCCATAATGGGCAGTACGAAAATGAGACCGCAGGCAGAAAATGAGGCTGCAAGAGACCGAAGGCAAAGTATAGGGGGTAGAGCCCCAAATAAGCGTTATTTTGTCATATACGGTGTACACAATATATATCCAAAGTTTGATACCGGTATTTTAACATTAACCCATAAAAGATAGATAGATTTATAAAGAAAAAAACAGTATCAAAATTCACTACAGAAAAAAACTTTAATTCTGCCAAGTATTATATTTGCCGAACTTGAGAGGTGAATGAATTAATCACACTCACTGATCAGATTGCTTGTTTGAACAAACACAGATTAGAATTATTATTTTTGAATCATTAGGTGAGATGTATGGGTACTGAAAGGATAATTTTCTCCTCAGTGAATACGATTTTTTTTAACTTTTCTGTTAAATTTCATATTCTTGGAAAGGATATTATTCTTTCATGTGTGCTTTGTTTAGTGGATTTAAAATGTGCATAAAAGAATTTTATTTATTTTGAACAGGATTTTTTTATAACTAAAGGTAAGTATATATCCATAATTGTCTGGGTTGCTTTTGTCTGTTTTTACGAATAATTCTAAAAATGAAGTTTGTAAAAAGAATTGTGTGTGTGTGTGTGGGGGGGGGGGGGGGGGGGGGGGCAACTGGCACCCAAAAGCGGATGAACTCGCCCCAAATCAGGGGCGACTTCTTGACATGGAAATATATATGAGGGCGACTTGACCCGGGGGCGACTTGACCCGGAGCCTTTTAAGTTTTAGAAATTTTTTCCCAAAACGCAATCGACATCATGGACAGTCTCAGCAGAGGAGGAAATGGTAAGGGAGCAGGTTTGTGATGATCACTTCAGGTAAGTATAGTCTGCCACTTGTTTGGCAAGTCGTTGGGGCCGTCATTGCCAAGTATAATCTGCCTGTGGCTGATCAGGATGAACTGGTTTGGATTCGACAGATAGACGACTGTACATCCATACAAATAACAGCCCCTCTCAGGGCACCACTAAAAGACCCGAACTTTCCAGTTCGGGGCAGGCCTGCTTGTTATCCTATTTGACCGGGACACAGAAATTATTACCATTATATGGATGTACAAAACATGCATCCGAGTCGAGCTCCGGGTTCTAAGAGCAGATCACGACGAGTTGAAGATGAGTCATGAACTACCCTTAGAACCCGAAGCGAGACTCGGATACATAGAAATTATTACCATTATGTGGATGTACAAAATATGTATCCGAGTCTCGCTCCGGGTTCTAATGACAGATCACGACGAGTCGAAGACGAGTCGTGATCTACCCTTAGAACCGGAGAGAGACTCGAATACATATTTTGTACATCCACATAAATCAGAACTTCCGGTTGATGACAAGAGGAACATTTCTAAGGGGCAACAACAATTCACAAATCTGCCAAAATGCAAGCCATCCTTTATAAAATTTGTAAAAATATGGCTTAAAATGTTTAATAAACAATAATTTCAGTATAGTTATAAAAAATTTTGATGCATTTTATGAAATTTTTCACGAACGGTAAAATGATATTGCCTTTTTCCGATGTGACATCCATGCCTGTACAGCATGACGGAGAGCAAATTATATAAAGAAACAAAATATATTGAAGAGAAAGTTGAGGAATTAAAGAATAGCGGAAGAGAGGTATTCATAATAACGGACAGTAAAGGGAAGAATATTAAAAGAGCGATCAGAAAAAAAGACAAAACAAAAATCAAGATTATATATGTTGGAGGAAACACTGCTCTTAAGGCAAGGAAGAATATAAACATATATGAAGATATCAGAAAAGCCAAGAAACCAGTTGTCCTCATTTGGCTGGGAACGTGCAGCCTCACTAGAAAAGAAGGAAACTTTATTTACCTCGATAGACCGACGGGAGAAAAATTAACAGGGCAACTGAAGACTTGAGAAGATTGAAAAAATACATAGAACAACAAAACAGAGAAGCTAAAGTGTTGTATACTGAGTGTCCATATTACTCAATAACAAACTGGAATAAACATAAAAACCACCAAAGCTGGGATAAATTTGAGGAAGATGATAAAGATTTGAGACTAGCAATAGATGAATATAACAAGAAAATTCATGCGCTAAATATTATTGTAACGCCGAAATTAAACCAAGATTTAGTCAGCTCCAGTACGAAGAAAGGCAAGACTGCAAAATATACTACTCAAAGTTTGCTAAGCACCACATATTTGACACATCATTGTGAAATTTGCTTGTGACATATTTGCGATATTTTGGGTGGATATGATTGAGGAATGTATTGAGATGGTCCCCAGTGTTTACATTAGCTCTCTTGACAGGCAGACTTTTCGGGACAGTCATGGAAAGCATGTACCCCTTGGTTTTCATGATGTTTTCGTGTACTGTCTACATGTACATGACATGTGTAGGGTATTCAATCTTCATTTCAACACAAACCCTTGTGATTCAGTGATTGAATATTGCAAATGCAAATGTAAGAAGACATTTGTCTGAATCAGAAATGTGGCGGGCTGTAGGGATCATGGAGCAAGGGGCTACCCATCGTCAGGTTGGTGAAGCCCTTGGTGTGCACCATATGGTGATCAGCAGAGCCTGGGAAGATTTCAACAGTATGGCACACCAGTAAGACGGCATGGTGGTGGCAGAGACAGGGCAACATCTGCAGCTGAAGACCGGTTTTTGATCATTCTGGCCCATAGGAACAGTTTTGCCACAGCAAGCAGCTTCGCAGTGACCTTCAGAATGCATCCGGGGTAAAAGTTTCGACGCAGACTATCCGGGCAAGGTTGCACGAAGGTGGTCTCCGATCGAGAAGACCATGTATTCGCATTCCGCTGTCCCAGAACCATCGCCAGGCACGATATGAATGGGCCATGGACCACGTTGGATGGACCAGAGAAGGTTGGCGACCTGTCCTTTTTACAGATGAGTCAAGGTACTGCCTAGACCACACAGATAGGCGTTCTTGGGCATGGAGAAGACCAGGAGAGCGATTCCATGCAGCCAACATTGCTGAGCATGACCGCTATGGTGGAGGGTCAATAATGGTCTGTGGCGGCATCAGCTGGGATGGACGTACAGAGCCCTGTGTCCTTAAACGCGGTACATTGACTGTACAACGGTATATTGATGAGATCCTGGATATCCACGTCAGATTGTATGCAGGTGCAGTGGGTGATAGATTCATTCCGATGGACGATAATGCCCGTCCTCACGTTGCCCATGCTGTCGGGGAGTACCGACAGAGGGAGGGGATTGGGCGTATGGACTGGCCAGCAAGATCCCTTGACCTCAATCCAATCGAACATGTCTGGAATGAGTTACAGCTTGCAATTTCAGCCCGTCCAGTCCAGCCAAGAAGTGTCCAGGAGCTTGGTGCCATGCTGGTCCAAGAATGGAACAACATCCCACAAAGGACCACCAGGAACCTGATTGGGAGCATGAGAAAGCGTTGTCAAGCTGTAATTAACAGTAACGGTTCTCATACTCGAGACTGAAGCCACACCAGTTCGCTCCGTCAGCGTTTTGGCAAATTGAAAAATTTCTTGCTCTTTTACCAATAATATCCATTTTCCATGGTTATCGTATTCAAAAGCTAAAAAATAATGTCAAACACGAATAAAATCTTAATTTCTGTGCTTAAATCATTAAAGATATAATTAAATAAAAAATATACACACTTTTCATTACAATATTTCAACTAAAACGTAAAACAGGTACTTGGCGCTTAGCAAACTTTGAGTAGTATATAAAATTAACCTGAAACTCCTAGACAAAGACGGTGTACATCTATCACCAAATATTTCAAGGCTGTGGCTCCTTAGGCTATATAGAATAACAAAAAGTATACAAGTTTGATACGTACCCTTTTGGAGAGATCGAGACAGCTCTGTTTCTCCACAGGGTGAACTTTCATAATTATTGAGCTGTTAACTGTATATTACCCTTCGGGAGAAATCGAGACAGCTCTGTTTCTCCAGAGAACTATATATAATATAAATCAGAAGAAACATGGACAGAGGAAGAAGGAACGGAAGACCAAGTAGGAGCACCAGTAACAAAACAGAGACAGAGTCACAGGAAGAAACAGATGAGGCATGGACATTCCAAAAATGTAAAAAGATCTTTAGAGACAGCAACGCAAAGCTACTGGAATGTAATAGATGCAGGGAACATTATTGCATTAAATGTCTGGGCAAAAGTGACCAAGAATATAGCCTGCTAGACGGGTCAGATATTATGTGGTTCTGTATGAAATGTATAGAGCGAGTGGAAAAGAATATTGCAGTGGATGCTGAAATTGAGAAAAGATTTGAAGAGATGAAGAAAATGTTTGAGGAAAGAATATGTAACTTAAAATCAGACATGTCAAAAAAATGTGATGAACTGCAAGTCAGAAAAATTATAAAGGAGGAAATAGTAATACACTCTGAGGAAACAAAAATTGACAAGAGTCAGGTAATAGTAGCTGAAAAAGTAACTGAAAAGATAAGAACTAATGAAGTTGAAGTCAATAAACTGAGAGAATCTGTTGATAAACAGTTAGCAGACCTGAATAACAGACATACCAGAGAAAAGAATATAGTTATATTCGGTTTGAACGAACCAAAAGAGGCATCTGGCTTAAAAAGGAAAAAACATGATCTGAGCTATTTAGAAAATATTACACGTATAGTAAGAACAGAAGCCAAAAACATTACAAATGCTCGGAGAATAGGTAGATGGGAAGAGAAGGCCGAGAGACCAAGATCTGTGAAAGTATCATTTAATAATACAGAATCCAAAAAGAAATATCTTAGAAGTCTACCGAAGCTCCAGGAAGTAGAAAATGATGAAACAGGTTTGAAGAACTCAAGATTTACACATGATATGACAATAACAGAAAGGGACATGAATAAAGAACTACATAAAGAGGCAAAAGCCAAAAATGAAAGTGCCACGGGAAACTTCAAATATATAGTTCGGGGCCTCCATGGGAGAGGAAGCTACTCCGAGTGAAAAGGATATGAAAAATACACAGCCAACCCAAACTGTAAAAACGTTATTGGTGAGGGATTAAAATACGTTACATTTTAAAAATACAGCAACAACGAAGTAAAGACATAATACAAAAATAAATACCAGTCTGAAATGTATATATACAAATGCTGATAGTCTATTAAACAAGATGGACGAATTAAAAAAAACGGTATATTACAGACAAGGTCCCACCAGATATTATAGCGATTACAGATGTACTACCGAAAAATGCAGATATAAAATAACTAAAGCTGAAATTTCCATTGATGGATATGAAATGTTTCCATCAGAATTTCCAGAGCAAAATGCTAGAGGAACTGTATATATATGTCAGAAATGAGCTTCAGGCAGTCGAAGTCCAGATGGAGTCAAAATTTACAGAAAATATATGGGTTAAAATCAATATAAGTAAAAATAATGATCTACTTGTCGTAGAAGAGCGTATAGAAGAGCCCAACTTCATCACAAGAAAACCTTGACAACCTCTACCCACTAATACGGAAGATTGGTAGTATGGATAAAAAATACGGCAACATAATTATACAGTGCGACTTCAACTATCCGGATATAAACTGGGACTCCTGGACAACGAGGGGTTACTGGTCGATTCGTCGTGATTGCACATTCGTCGCAGAATCTGGACGATTCGTTGTGAACGGAAATTGCCGACACATCGTCCAATGGACGATTCGTCGGTAATTTCCGTTGTTCTTTGGGCGATTCGTCGAAGATTACGATTTTGAGTCTTGAACGCTAATTTGTGGTAATAATAATATAATAACACTTTGGCCAGCTGCTGATTTGTCGCGGTTCTCGGATGAGAAGGCCTTGGTTACCCCTGTACTCCCAACTGCCTCCCTATTCCCATGCTTCTCCTCTCCTCCCAGCACTCGGAGACGAACTGTTTGATGACATCCCTTGCCCCATTCTTCCCAATCTCTCCGATTAGCATATTAACCTTCTTCTTTGAGTCTCCCCCAACCATATGTCCTTCATTCTCCCATCCCACTTCCCCATTATACTTCCAGTGAATCTTTTTCTTTGAGACTGGTACTTTGGGCATTCTAGAAGAAAGTGTTCCAGGGTCTCCACCATGCCCAAATTACACATCTGGCACTCTTTTTCACTGTTTTTCCCCAATTTTTCCCCTCAGCTCCAGGGATCGCGACCTCAGCTTGAACAACAGTTACCCCCAAAGGTGCCACCAAGGTACTCTTCAAAACCTGGTTTCTCTCTATCACGCAGGCCACCCAAAGACCTCTTTGATTTGACCCCTCTCGCCAATTACGGTTACAATCCTCCATGACCCTTTCTTTGACGATTTTTTTTTACCCTGGTTTGCCCCAACGTCCAGGTCCGAGATCTCCAATGAGTAGTTCTCTACTAGCTCACTCACTTGGACTATCCACCCCGTCTTGATATTTGAGTTGGTGCCTCGGGGTTGCCGACCAAATTGAGCTGGTTGTGAAAACAAATAACAAGATTTAATATTTAATTTTTATTTATTTTATATTTTGAAATAAATCGGAACAATAGCACATGAACACAATGTAACTTAATAAGCGAAATACACCCCCCCCCCCCCCCCACCAACAGCACAATATAAAATAACATGTGAAAAATGTAAACCCCATTCCTTCCCTCTCCCTTCCCCCCAAATGCAATATTGAAGACAAATAAAAATACAGAGAAGAATAGGAATAGGATGAACAAACAAATTGATTGTTCAACACCTCTATAAGTTCATAAAGATCCCACATGAAAGCACCTGAAACTTCAACGAAACTTCAATGAAATCAACCGGCCAAAAATTTTAAATAATTCAGTGTTACAGATCCATGCCTTGGATGTTTCGTCGAAAACCTAAAAGACGTCGTGATCGTAATTTGGACGATTCGTCGTTACGACGAATCTTCAATCACGACGAATCGTTCAGTTACCCAACGATGGATTCAGAAAGTGATAAATTAATTGAAGCCCTACGAGACAGTTACCTGAAACAGATGGTAACACAACCTACAAGGGCAAGAGTCAACCAAAAACCATCATTACTCGATCTCATCATAACTAATGAACCTAGCTGCATGGATGCTATCACTATTACGGACCCACTCGGTCGAAGTGATCACTTTGTAATAGACTACAACTTTTTATGTAATATGGACTACAAAGAAGAGACATGAGACAACAAACGAAATTACAACAAAGCAGACTTCTGTAATATCAGGAAGGACTTGCAGATAAACTGGGAGAGATTACTGACGGGATTGGAAGTAGACGACATGGTTAATATCTTCATGGAAAAAGTGGAGTCGACGGTTGATAAGTTTACACCAACAAAGAGAAGTCGAATACGTAAAGGTCAAATAGCACTGAGCACAAATTCAGTGACAGAGATAAGGCACAAGCTCAGGCTCTGGGGAAAATATATGGCGAATAGGACACCAGAAAACTACAACAACTACTGTAAGGCTAGAAACAAAGTAACAAAAATGATACGAAAGGAAAGAAAAGGCAGAGAGAAGGATATAACACATTCAGCCAAAAATAACAGTAAAAACTTCTGGAGATATGTAAATTCGAAAAGGAAAACCAGAGCTGGCGTGTCAGAACTACAGAGGGAAATAAATGGAGAAACTACTATAGCCACCAGCGATGAGGATAAGGCAAATGTTTTAGCAGAATTCTTCAGCAGTGTTTTCACAAATGATACCTCTACAGAAATCCCGATGCCAAGCCAAAAATTCAGCCAAAGCCATGAAAAAGAGCAACCGTTTCAATGAAATGAGATATATAAACTTCTGAGGAAACTAGATATATCAAAATCGGCGAGGCCAGATAAATTGCACCCAAGGCTTCTCAAAGAACTGGCAGATGTTATTGATGAGCCACTAACAATGATCTACAACAAATCATATCAATGAATCGGGGACAGTACCAAGACTCTGGAAAATAGCACAAATAACCGCAATTTTTAAAAAAGGGAGTAAGAAAACAGCATCCAACTACAGACCGGTTAGCCTCACCAGCATCTTGTGTAAGACGGTGGAGAAACTTATAAGAAAGAAAATACTTGAGCATATGACGAAGAACAAACTCCTTAGTAATCGGCAATTTGGCTTCATTGGTGGAAGATCGACAACATTGCAACTAATTAAGGTCCTGGACGAATGGACTACGGCACTAGATAATGGGACATGCATAGACACCATATATATGTGTAACAGGAGGAGAGATAAGTGCGGGAGCCGGGGTTCGAACCGTCGGCCTCTAGCACACAAAGCGACCGATTTACCACGAGACTAAGAGATCCGGACCAACCAGGCTGGTTGGTAAATGACCTTTATACCTCGACCGCTACACTACTCTCCCCTTCTTTTGAGATTCACCACATGTGAATCTCACCCAAGTTCCTCCCTCAGAGCGGTCGAAACACCCACAGTGCCACCTACTGCTGAGGATCGGACGAGCCCCCAAATGTAACAGGAGGAGAGATAAGTGCGGGAGCCGGGGTTCGAACCGTCGACCTCAAGCACACAAAGCGACCGATTTACCACGAGACTAAGAGATCCGGACCAACCAGGCTGGTTGGTAAATGGCCTTTATACCTCGACCGCTACATATGGATTTTATGAAGGCTTTTGATAAGGTGCATCACAGGAGACTGATCAAGAAAGTTCAGGCATATGGCATTTAGTGAAAACACATGCAAGTGGGTAGAAAGCTTTCTGAACGACAGAAGACAAAGAGTTAAATTAAATGGCAAATTTTCAACCTGGCATAAAGTGACAAGTGGAATACCACAGGGGTCAGTCTTAGGACCAATACTGTTTGTAGTTTTTATAAATAACCTGCCAGACTGTGTCAAATCAAAAGTACTAATGTTTGCTGATGACACAAAGCTATACAAACAAATAATGGATAATACAGATAGTGCAAAACTACAAACAGATCTAAACGAACTGTATGACTGGAATGAAAAATGGCTGTTGAAATTCCATCCAGATAAATGCAAAGTAATGTTAATCAGAAATAGAAATCAACCAGAAACTACCTCAAACTACACCATGAGAAGATATGAAGGGGGAGAAACCAAGCCGGAGAAAATTAAAGCTGAAAAGGACATAGGAGTAACCATCGATTAACATCTCAGCTTTGAACAACATATTCAAAACCAAATTAATAAGGCTAACCAGCTGGTGGGAATTATAAGAAGAACTTTCATTTATCTTGATCTCGAAACTTTCAGTCTGCTATTTAAAGCTTTAGTGAGACCACATGTTGATCATGTGGCATGTGTGTGGAGTCTATACAGAAAGAAAGATCTTACAGACATCGAACATGTCCAAAGACGAGCAACTAAATTAATAGCAAATTTAAAAGGCCTGCCCTATGAAGAAAGACTCAAAAGACTGAAACTACCAACACTAAAATTCAGACGTCTGCGTGGAGATATGATTGAGATGTTTAAAATCATCAGGGGAATATATGATGAGGAAGTAACAGAGGGAATATCTGAACTTCAACCACCAGACAGTATAACCAGAGGACACATCTTTAAAATAAGAAAACAGAGATCAATTAAAGACAACAAAAAACACTATTTCACAACGGTTCTCCTAAATACCAGAACCCACCAGAACCGCACAGAACCCCCCAGAACCACACAACCCCCCCCCCCCAGAACCCCCTCTAAATTACATTTGCGCAGTGTTTTACGATGAAATATGTTTATTTTATGCAATAATCGTTACAGGAAAGAAGAATAGAAGAGTGGTAGAACAATGGAACAGCCTTCCAGAAAAAATAGTTCAAGCAAATGACATAAAACATTTTGAAGTTATGCTGGACAGGTACTGGGCGGCACATCCCATGAGATACACCTACACAATGGATTACGATTATATACATAAAAAAGAGAAGTCGAAAACTAAAACAAGTGAGGAAAAAGAAATCACCCATCTAAGCGAGCCAAATAAAGAAGTCAAGAATGTAGACGAATATATAACGAACTGTTTATTCGTACGGATGAACAAAAAGAAAAAAAATGGAACTCACGCGAAAGGAACGTGCTTGTATCCGACCCCCTGATACAAACATCTATATCAGGGGGTCGGATACACGACAGTTGCGGAGTTAATGCAGACAAAATACATGTTGATTGTAAGGTAAAAAAAATATACGTCTGGGGACGTTTAACAAAAATGGCCATTAGCGAGACCCAGGACCAACGCTCGCATTCCCCAGGGGTGGGTGACCACCTTCTGCGATGGAGTGAAGGATGATAAAGATCCATAACGCTTATGATAATCTTCCCGACCGAATCTTCCGGGGTCGAAAAATACGGGGTTGATTCTTTCCGGGGCCAAGATTTCCCGATCCCCCATATTCCGAATACCGAACTTGACCTTCACAGACAACAAACTTTGTATTATTTTCCTGTCTCGAAGTGCAGGCCACAATGGTAAAAGCCAGACCGTCCCTAGAATGGATGAAAGCTCCCGTAGGTGAGAAACTCTGGGGATAAATATCAGCGAATGAGCGATAACCTGTACATGTGCAGTCGTTTGTCCAGTAACGGTTTTTGCCCGGTTACCCGGTACGCAAATCTCATAAAAAAACAATTTAGTTCTAAAAAGGAAAAGCTGAAGAATAGGGGACTTTCCCATTTACGTAAAAACTACGCACTTTTCTCACCCTTTTTCTACATTTTCCAATTACTAGTCCTGTTTTCGATAAAATGACCTAAAGATATTCACTTTTACTGGCAATTATAACCGCCCAACGCACGTTTTTTATCGGTGCTATTTGTGACATTCGCGTTTATCTTTCCTCCATGTTTTTTTTGTGTTTTTCGGCGTCTGCTCTGTGTATTGGTAGTTTTTGGTACACTTGTTTGTTCTGTTCTCGACATGGTTTAGGGTCAGAGTAGTAATAATAACTCTTTGGCCAGCCGCTGATTTGTCGCGGTCCTCATAACAGAAGGCCATCATTCCCCCTGCACCCCACCCCCTCTTCCCCTCCTCTCCTCCCAGCATTCAGATATAAACTGCTTAATAGTGTCCCTCACTTCCTCTTTTTCAATTTCTTCAATAAGCATTCCTACCCTCTCCCTCGTGTCCCCCTTCAGCCATCTATCCTTTGTTTCTTCACCCCACTTCTGCATTATTCTTCCAGTAAATTTTATTCTATGAGGTATATACTGTGGGCATTCCAAGAGAAAATGTTCCAGGGTCTCCACTACTCCAGAGTGGCACATTTGGCATCCCTTTTCCCCATCTCTCCCAATTTTTCCCCGAAGCTCCAGTGATCTTGATCTCAGTTTGAACAGCAGTGACCCTCCAAAGGTGCCATCTAGGTACTTCTCAAAAGCTGGCTTTTCTTTATATTGTAACCCCTGCAGTGATCTTTTCACGCTAACCCCTGCTCGCCAGTTTCGATTGCAATCTTCCATGACTCTCTCTTTGACAAACCTTTTGCCTTCTTTCATTCCTACTTCTATGTTTGTGACCTCTATAGAGTAATTGTCCATTAGTTCCCTCACATGTTTTGACCACCCCGTTTCTATATTAGAATTCCAAATGGTATCGAGCATCAATTTGCACCACCGGTTGTCAGGCAGGTTTCTCAAGTAGTTAAAGTAACACAGTTTTCCCAAATCTACCCTGTCCTTGATTTTCATCCACCCAAGCTCCCCCCTTACTGCTTCCAAAGCTGCAGCATTACTCGACCCTGTTATCCATCTGCCGGCATCATTTTGAGTATTTTCCAACTTCTTAATAACGGTTTGGTTTAATGGAATCACGTCCGTGCCATACGTTATACTTGGTAAACCCACCCTCTCCCACAGTGTTTTCCCCACAAAGACCTTGTTGAAACTATTTTTCCCTAAAAGTTTTAGTTGGTTCAGAATTCTTTTCCCCTTCAGAATCAGTTTGGCTGAGTAATTTCTGTACACCCCTCTTCCCGTTATATTTATGCTTACCCCTAGATACTCATACTCTCCCGTTTCTCCTACAGTGATTTGTTTGCTTTCCCCTTCGGGGATTGAGAACTCCCCCACTCTCCATCTCTTCGTCATATCTACCTTGCGTCCAACGGGTATTACCTTGCTTTTATTTTCATTTAGTTCGAGCCGCCAAGTGTTCCCATATCTACCAACAATTTCCAGCAGTTTCTCTAGCCCCTGTTCAGTTCTAGACATTAACACCATGTCGTCCGCAAAGAATAAGCCTGGTATCTTTATGTCTCCAACATTTACCCCCTCCGCACTCTGAATTAGTTCGTCCCCTAAATCTTTAACATACAATGCAAACAAAATCGGTGAAAAGATACACCCCTGCTTGAGGCCTATATCCATAGGGACTCGTTTTGTAGTGATACTCCCTTGACTGAGTTGGCTTTGCACATCTGTATACAGTGCTTTCATGATTCCCACAAAGTCACCCCCCAGTCCGATGCCCTCGAGCTTTCGCCACATACCTTCCCTCCACACTCGGTCGTACGCTTTTTTCACATCTAGAAATGCCAGAAACATCTTTTTCTTTTCAGCCTTTGTTGATTCTATCAGTTGGGTGAGTGTAAATAGGTGATCAGTGACTCTTCGTCCTTTCCTGAAACCATTTTGAATTTCTCCTAAAAAACCTTTCTCTTCAATAACTTCCTCTAGTCTACCGTATATGACCTTACAGAATACTTTTCCGATGTTACTACTAACTGATATCCCCCTATAGTTATCTAGAACTTCCTTATCCCCCTTTTTGTGTATGAACGACACCTTACTTTCCCTCCACTCTCTGGGGACCTCTTGCTTTCGCAGAGCCAGGTTGAAAAGGTTTGTCAGGACTTCAATAAGTGCCTCCCCTCCATTTTTGAGGAATTCGTTCGGAATTTCATCAGTCCCTCCCGCTTTACCATTTTTTAATTTCGAGACCACGTTCCGCACTTCTTCTGCCGTTATTTCGCTACATACACGATTGGATAGGTTCTCCTCCACCAGTGTATTTCTTTTTGGTGGGGACCCACTGCCCCATCGCCTATCGTTTATCTTTTCCCAGTGCTTGACTAACTCTGAAGCGATACGGCCTTTATCTTCTGTACTTTCCCCATCCACTTTGATACTCTGCACACTACTTTTCCCCCGTTTATTTACCCAGTTCCAAAATACGTTTGAGCTCGAACCCCCCGTTTTCTTTATTGTTCTGGCAAGACTGCAATTGCGCTCCTTCCTATTATTATTCTTTATCTCATTCACCTTTTTCCGTGCCAGTTCATATTCTCCTTTCATTAGTCTCGTGTCATTATTATCCACCCCTTTAAGCTTCCTACTTCTTCTGTAAGCAGCGCATTTTACCTTCCTTTCTTTTATAGCCTTTTTCAGCCCCTCGTTAACCCTGTATCCAAGCTCTCTCGTTGGGACCCTCACCCTTCCTATACACTCCTTCCCTGCCTCTGTTAGGCTATTTACTATGCCATCTGAAATACTCTGGACATTTGCATCCCTAGGTATACATTCAAGATTTGGTTTTAGTTTTTCCCGAAACTGCTTCCAGTCGGCTCCTTGTTTTAGTCCCCAAACTTCCTTGAAGGTATTTCTGTCTCTATTCGTCTTTTTGCCCATAATCTTAACTGTTATCAGGTTGTGATCACTACCCAAGTCATTTTTTCCCTCGTCATCTATTTCTACATCTATAACCTCCCTCCATACGCTAATGTCAGTGAGTATATAATCAATTATTGTTTTCTTATCGTTCCTCTCCCAGGTCCATTTACCCTTACATTTCGCATCCCTGTTCAGGATCTTTAAACCAAGCTCTTTTGATAGGTCCAACATCTTCCTCCCATTCGTGTTAATTTTCCTATCACCTCCCTGTATGCCCTCCTCCTTATCCCCGATGTGCCCATTGAAGTCCCCCATTAGGACAATACTGAACCCTCTGCTCCCAAGCTCTGTGATATTCGATCTAAGAGTTGTATATATTGAATCATTCCACTCGGGCTTACTTCCCTCCACTGCTAAGTATACAACACCAACGGCAACACTCCTGCTTCCTAACTTGATTTTTGCCCAGACTATTTCGTTGGATACTGGAATCTGAGTCCTTGCTTCTGTGAGATCTGTAATCAATGAGGGCTGTAATTCCTCTTTAGCGTAGATGCCAACACCCCCACCCCGTTTCTGACCCTCAGTTCGCCCAGCTCCTATCCACACGCAACCCTTCATCTGATCAACCCGCTCATCCCGTCGTATCCACATCTCACTTAGACCCATTATATCGAAGTCTCCTTCGTCCATCATTGTTGATATTTCGCTTACTTTCTTGTGCAGACCCTGGATGTTGCAGTACCCAAACTTAATGAATCTTTGTTTTTTTGTCATCACTGGCACATTATTATAACCCTGGTATGTCCCTGTATTGTGCATGTTTGTTGTTCTTCCTATGTTCCCAGCATTTGTGCCACTCTGGGTTACCGGCTGTGGTCCCCTACCCCCCTTTTCTCCAAAAAAGGCCCAGCCACCTGTAAGATTTTTTGGCCCAACAGGTCTGTACCCATCCTACTTAAATGCAATCCGTCTCGCCCATACAACTCTCCTTGTCCCCAGAATGAATCCCAGTGGTCAATGAAATGTACTCCCAAGTCTTTGCAGTGCTCTTCCAGCTCCTCGTTTAGTGCCATAATCCGCGAGTTCCTCTCATTTCCACCACCCATAACGGGGAGCACCCCTGAAACGATGATCCGAGCATTCCTGCTAAGTAGCTTACTAATTAGGTCCTTGTATGTGTCCACCAAACGAACTGATTTCCTCTCCCTGATGTTATTGGACCCCACATGTAATACCACTACCGGATCAGGCCCCGACCCAGCTACAATACCGTCCACTCTATCCCTCAGGTCCTCCACTTTAGCCCCCGGAAAGCACAGAACTGTTCTATTTTTACTGTCCGGACCACAGACAACCTTGTCGATCCCCCGAACTATGCTACTTCCCGCAACCACCAACTTACTTTTGGACCTCGCCCTATTTATCTCCTCTAGTCTCCTATTGTTTACAGCGTCCTCTTCCTCTCCAACAGCCCCACTCGGAATCAATATCGGTATCGGTATCTTTGACCTAGGATTACTCCTATCCTTGTCCCTCCGTCTCTTTCCAGGCCCTGAGCTACCTGGACTACTCCCCTGGGCTTCCCCCGGATCCCTCCTCCTTTTTCCTGGCCTAGACCCCAAGCTACTATCTGTTGCACCTACCTCCATCTCCTCCTCTGTCTCTTCCGAATCGAGCACATCAAATCTGTTTCTGGTGCTGCACTCCCCACTGCCTTTGGACTTTACACCCCTATCTACCTGCTTCTCTGGCCCCCCTTTCCTACCACTTTTGGTAGTCCACGCCAAACGCTTTACAGCATTGCTCCAGCCTGGGCCCCCCTCATCTGTCCTACGTACTTTTCTAGCAGCCCCCCACCTCATCACCTACCTCATTCACATCAAAGGTTCTACCCCCATGCTTCCTCTTGGCTTACCGGTAAGCCAACCCTAACCCCCACTAAACTGACCCTAGACCTACAATCGCCAGCCAAAGAGAAAGCGAAAGTTATGTAAACGCGCACTTCAAAATGGCGAGAATGCAGAAGAATCTCTGGCACCGTGACATTAAAAGGGTTTAAATTATCTCTAATCTAGTCATAAGTGAATATCTTTCAGTCATTTTATCGAAAACATGACTAATAATAGGAAAGTGTAGAAAAAAGGTGAGAAATATGCGTTGTTTTTACATAAAATGAAAAGTCCCCTATTCTTCAGCTTTACCAAAAATATTGGTTATAACATTACTCGAATTTAATGTTTGGCATTTTTTTAGAGATTCCAACTGGCGTCATTTCTGTGTCCTAATTTCGTTGCAAACAAACAAATCCGGTCCTCCTAAACACTGGAATGACACAGAATGACACACAAAATTGATAGTTTTAGCCCCCAAATGGGATTTAAAACCTACCGAAAACGCGGGTCGCCATGATGAATGACAATTTTGCATGTTTCGTTCCAACTAAACTGAAAAGTCGGCAGGTATTGAAACACCTGAGGGAGTGTGTTTCGACAATGCAGTAGCCTACTTGATTGGCCGAAGTTTTACTGAGACTCATCACTGAATGCTAACTAATCCCATTGTTTGTTGAATGAAAACAATCGGTTAAACATAGGTTGATGTTCATAAAAAATGGAAAGTGTAATGTTGTTGTAGTGATTAGTCCATATCCCCTCTTTACGACTAATAAAGCTTGGCTAACACCACCTTAAACTTTAAACCCTAAACTGGTTACTTCTGAGGGAGTGATATAACTGATGTTTTCACAAAATTCTTTATTTAATTTATTTATTCTGGGGGGAGGGGGGGGATTGGAATTTCCGAAGGATTACCAGATACCTCATATATTACATACGGCATCCCATTTCCCCGAAGGCTTGATGGATGACTCCCGTTTTTTCAAAACTAAATAGTTGGAGCTTTCTCCACTCCTTTTTTTGTAACCGCTATGGTCAATATACCGGGGCCGGTACCGAATCAGACGTACCAGGAGCCGGACAATCGGGTGACGACATGTGAGCTCATCAAACCTATACCACCTGCTTGTGAAAACTGATAAACGAGCTTGGGAGACGACTAACGTAATCTATCAGCTTTCTGTTGAATCCCTCCCCAACATAGCTGCCTGTATCTATTTGCAGATCTTTGTTATTCTGTGTTCTATTGTATTTTATGTTGCTTATTCTTTCATCGTTCTTGTGAAATGAATACAGTTAACAATTTCTTGAATAAATATTGTTTAAACTAAACCAACGTTTCTGTTTGGTTTTCTTTTCTCTTCCTCCATTCAATTTGCCTTGGCACAACATTTGGCTCGCCCTACCATGGCGGACTCATTCTTTACCATCGCCATGCCGAAACCGACTGGAGACCCCCCCTCCTCCCCCCCCTCTCTCTCTCCTGGGGTTTGATGGTACTCCAAAGGTGAACTGCAGGGAAACAATAACCGCGTGGATACCTCTTCAGATCTCATTTGAGGCAATAGGTAAGGTAGGTCTGTGTAATCCATGCAAAACAAAATAAGGTTAACCGGATCGCAAGGGATTTTTAAATTCTACATCGTCCCTGCGTGCCTTCGGTGTGCTAAAACCTTTCATTCATTCAACTTCTTCATGCTTCCTTGAATGCGTGCTTGCTTGCTTGCTCGCTCATCGCCATCACTTTTGTTTGTTATTTATTTATTAATTTTATTTTATTTATTCTTTTTTTTGGGGGAGGTAGTATTTATTTATTAATTTTATTTTATTTATTCTTTTTGGGGGATGGGGTGGGGGAGGCCATTTGGAATTCCCGAAGGATTGCCAGATACCTCATATATTGCATAAGGCATCCCATCTCCCAGAAGGCTTGAAGGATGACTCCCGGTTTTTCAAAAGGAAATAGTTCTCCACTCCTTTTTTGTAACCGCCATGGTCAATATACCGGGGCCGCTACCAAACCGGCGTTTCTGTTTGGTTTTCTTTTCTCTTCTTCCATTCAATTTGCCATGGCACAACATTTTGCTCGCCCTACTATACGACACACACAAATCTCTACCATCGCCATGCCGAAACCGACTGGAGCCCTCTTCTTCACTCTCTTGGGGTCTTAATGGCACTCCAAACGTAAACTGCAAGGAAACTATTACCGCGTGGATACCCCTTAAGATCTCATTTGAGGCAATAGGTAAGCTAGGTCTGTGTCATCCAAGTGAAACAAAATTAGGTTAACCGGGTCGCAAGGCATTTTTAACTCCCACATCGTCCCTGGGCGCCTTCGGCATGCTAAAACCTTTCATTCATCTCCATCACTTGCCTCTTGTTACCGTGGGAGTTGCAAACAGCGAGGAAAGTCTTCACCTGCTGCCGGGTCTCCCGTCCCTCCCCGAGATTTAAATTTCTGGGAATATATCTTGGCTGGCCCCATCCACATGACTCCCGGTTCTTCGAAACTAAACTGTTGGCGCTTTCTCCTCTCCTTTTTGTAATGGTCAGATACCGGGGCCGCTACCGAACCGGCGTTGCTGTTTGTTTGTTTTTCTTTTCTTTTCTCTTCTTCCCACATCGTCCCTGCGCGTCTTCGGCACGCTAAAACCTTTCATTTATTCATCGCCATCACTTTTCGTTTAGTTTAAACAATATTTATTTCCAACTTTCAGAATATACATGAAACAATATATGACACCACAATAACCCCATTTTACGGAGACAAAGCCCTGACTTATGAGAATAATGCCTCACCTTATCCCCTACGATAACCCCGTCCCTGAAAATTCTCTCGAGCTGGAGGCCTGCCGCTACTTCTATTTTTAATCACCCACAAATCACTGACTAAAACCTTCGAGATTCTAAAAAAAATCTGTTTTTGGTCGGGCCTCATTTATTTTTTTGGTCGGTACTTACTGGGTTTTGGTCGGTGATAAGCATTTTTGGACTGTTTTGGTTGGTAATTAGTAGGATCGCCGTATTATCATTCTGGTTGGTTATAGATCTGTCATTCCGGTGTTTTCAAACTGTCCCTCGTCAAGTTGAAAAAATATATTTTGTTACCACAGGTTATATTTTTTCAATGTTAGAATGTGCTGATGATTAATTTAATTAAATAAAATTTGCTGGTCAGTAAGAAATAGATGTCATTCCGCGTCATTCCGGTGTTTAAGAGGACCCAACAAATCGGAAAAAAATATTTGCCGATGTGTGTCGGTGTCCTGGGTGCTGGTCAAAACGTCCCCAAACCAAAATGTCCCCTTATTTCTTTGGTCAAAATGCCCCCAAGAGTTGGTCAAAACGTCCCCAACAATTGGTCAAAACGTCCCCAAGAGTTGGTCAAAACTTTACTTTATACCTTTGTCATGGTCACAATCAGCCATAGCTGCATGAAGTGACCTTAAACGCCAGTAAATAAATAAAACCTGTCGAGCAGAAATATTTGGCTGTTGAAATTTACTCCCGTTGCAAAGAGAATCGTTCCGCCGACGGTAACTGTTCCTGTGAATTGAAGGTGAGAAAAAGACTCATTTAAAAAATGATATAGACAAGAGGCGCAGGGGGTTAAAAAGTATGATTAGTGTGTTTTCACTTGCGTGGATTAATGAACTTTCTCTCTGTTCCTGCATTCCTGAGATTAGGTACCCGTTCCTATTCCATATTCTGTTCCTGAGAATTGGTAGCCCCGCGTCATACATAAAATTAGGTGATGCTCGAAAACAGAACTTGCGCCGTTTCACCAATAACTACCGTTACATGAAATTCATGGACATTTACTGTGACAGTTTTATTTTAAAATAATTATATACCCACTAGGCCCACTCAAAACCGACAATTCCATTAGGAAAAACGTATAATTAATTTATTTGAGGTCAGATTCGGTATTTGAAGTCAGATTCGGTCAGATTCGGTATATAGGGAGACCCGTTCCCAAGAGTTGGTCAAAACGTCCCCAACTCATTTATCCTTCTTTCGTAATTTCATATTTAATTTAGCAATGTTTATACTATTTTTCGGTCGAAATCTAGGATTCTAAGTCAGTTGTACCAATACTCTGCTCTCGGCTGGGCATGAACAGGACTTCAGCAGACTGGAATTAATTATCGAATGAATGAAAAGTTTCAGGGCACCAAAAGCGCACTGGGACGATGTGGAATTGAAATCCCCTTCAACCCGAATAACTTTACTTGCTTATGGATCCACAAGGGTCGGAAGCGGGGGACAAATAATAAGGTACTGGGGTTAAACCCCCGATAACCTCGAACTGGAAGGTGACTTGGAATTGTGCATAACTACGAGATTCTGCTCTGTATTTTACTTAGAAACGTGGGCATATTTATATGGATGGTAATACTGAAAGCACACTTTGATGGTTGTCTTAGAAAAAAGAAAAGAAAAAGAAACCCAAACAATCGGTGTTCGGGAGCAGCCCCAGCACATATTGTCCATAACGGTTATGAAAAAGGAAAAAAATATACCAATATGTGTTGTTGAAAGATGGGAGACACCCATCAGCCTATAAAGGTAGAGTGGACACTGAGCCTTGGCCATCTGGTCTGCCTTCAGGGGAATGGATGACGGGGTGAGGGTAGGGCCCCCTCCACCCCACCCCCACCCCCCACAATGGCAAGAAAAACCCCACTCACAGACATACACTTAAAATGCTTAAAGGGTTGTTATATCTTTATTCATATGTTTATTTATTTAAAATGTACACTGGTCCCAGCCAGGCAAGTTTGTTTCAATCCTTTCTTGGTGCATGGTTTCCAGTGTGGTGAGGCAATCCTCACTGACTCCACGCACTTTAATTCTATTGTATAATTTTAATTTTCTGTGACTTTTATTAGATCCCAAAAATTTGTCCACATGCGTTTGTCGTCTGAGAACTGCGATAGTTTAAAATATCAATTGTTTTTGTTACCGTAAGCCATTGTTTCTTTAAACACTTTGGTGACTTCCACTGTAACTAATATTCATACAAACTATGATGTGTTTCCACCATGCCATAATTATCCCACAATTATTCTGAATTAACAAATGACAGATTTGGACAGAATAAATAAAGTAACAGGCCACTCCCACTTTCAATATCGGTGACAAAAACCAATGATATTTTTTAGTCCTTTTGCAATAAATTTCATCCAGGGAAAAATTCAACTAAATATTCCTACAAGCTGGAAAAATCAGTTAACGTTTTCATAATAGTATTACCAGATAACACTGCATAAAATCCACAAACAAACAAAAAAAAATTATCATCACACCTGTTTGTCACAACTTTTTCTTAATAATTCAATTAAATGCTTCATCGTGTTGATTTCAATTGGCTATTCCACTAGCCATGTGATTGTCATATAATACTAGTCTATTGTTCTATGCCTTCTTTGATCCCTATACAATTATTTCATTGGTTCAAGTCAAAGATAGTGTTAAAAACCGGGATGGTCAGTTAAATGTGGTGACTGTACGTGTGTACTTTAAAATTCGTTGAAATTATTTCATTAAATTATGACCAACATAAATTCTAGTGAGTGATCCTTTTAAGAATTTCAGCATTCGCAAACCTGGCGAAAAAATCTGAGTTAATTATGCAAAAACGGGCGGTGCTTTTCAATAAATACCTGCGAAATAATTTCAGGTTGTGTCGTAGTGCAGTAGTGTAAGCCATAGTAGGCCGTATGTTAGAATTATTTCGCAATTATTTACTGAGATGCTATTAGGCCCTATTTACAAATGATTTAGGCCTGCCCCCTTCTCCAGTTCAAAAATAACCTCAAATAATGTATTTTAATTTTTGGGGCTTGGTACGTCTTTCAAAGGACGTACCAAACGAAAATTAAAATACAGGCTTTCATGCCATTTTCGACTATCCCCCCCCCCCTCCAAGTTTCTGACCCCTGTGCTAACGGTTAAGAAGGGGGCTGCATCGTGAATGGAGCTCTGCACTTGACCAATGGTTGTACTTTGTGACTGCGTGATTCTTGAAGTAATAACTTTATTAAATCAAATTGGCGTAATAAAGTTATCACTTCAAGAATTGTGCAGTTAAAAGCTATAATTCTAGATATCTGGATACTCAATGACGAACTTGAGAATTCAAAACATGCTCCTAAAAACGACGGCCAAAAAAAAAATAACCTGATTTTTGGGTACCAAAACTCGCCGGAAGTTTCCATTTATAACTGATTTAATTTTTAGCTCAACTTTGGCGAAGCCAAATTTGAGCTTATGCCATGGCCCGTCATCCATCTGTCCGTCAACAATTGGATATGGCTCGGGCTAGAGGCCGTATTTATGAACCGATCTTTACGAAACTTCTTGGGTACCTTTGTTATGATCGTGGGACGAGAACGAGTGTTTTTGGGTTTGGTCTGAAATTCAAGATGGCTGCCAGCCGCCATTTTGTACCGACGATGCAGAAATCTGTTTTTTTGTACAGAACTTCCATATGAAAGCTATGATTTGAATAATTTTTTGTATGAATGTTTAGTACCTTGGGATACATCACATATAATACGGGTTTTTTTCTCGTGCGTAAATTATGCAAATTAGATTAACTTTTTTGTTTTTTGGTGTTATTTCAGCACTGTAAGTGCAAATGCCAATACGGCTCGGGCTAGAGGCTGTATTTATGAACCAATCTTTACGAAACTCCTTGGGTACCTTTGTGACCACCGTGGGACGAGAACGAGTGTTTTTGGGTCCGGTCTGAAATTCAAAATGGCCGATGGCAGCCATTTTGTACAAAATTTGGTGCAATCAGATTTTTGCACAGAACTTCCATATGAAAGCGCTGATTTGAATAATTTTTTTGTGTGAATGTTTAGTACCATGGGATACATCACATATAATACAGGTTTTTTTCTCATGCAGAAATTATGCAAATTAGATGAACTTTTATTTTTTCAGTGCTACTTACACACAGTAAGTACACGTGTCAATACGGCTCGGGCTAGAGTCTGTATTTATGAACCGATCTTCACGAAACATCTTGCGTACCTTTGTTATCTCCTTGGGACGAGAACGAGTGTTTCTGTGTGCGGTCCAAAATTCAAGATGGCTGCCAGTGGCCATTTTGTACCGAAATTAGGTCTAATCAGTTTTTTGTACACAACTTCTATTTACGGCTCAGGCTAGAGGCCGTATTTATGAACCGATCTTTACGAAACTTCTTGGGTACCTTTGTTATCACCGTGGGATGACAACGAGTGTTTTTGGGTGTGGTCCGAAATTCAAGATGGCCACCAGCAGCCATTTTGTACCAAAATTAGTGCAATCAGTCTTTTGTACAGAACTTCTGTACGAAAGTTCTGATTTGAATAAATTTTTGTATGAGTGTTTAGTAACATGGAATACATCACATATAGTACGGGTTTTTTTCTCATGCAGAAATTATGCAAATTAGATGAACTTTGATTTATTTAGTGCTACTTATACACTGTAAGTGCACATGTCAATACGGCTTGGGCTAGAGGCTGTATTTATGAACCGATCTTCACAAAACTTCTTGGGTACCTTTGTTACCTCCTTGGGATGAGAACGAGTGTTTCTGGGTGCAGTACAGAATTCAAGATGGCTGCCAGTGGTCATTTTGTACCGAAATTAGGTCCAATCAGTTTTTTGTCACAACTTATACACAGCTCATATTTGTGAACTGACCTTCACGAAACTTCTTGGGTACCTTTGTTTTCACCTTGGGACAGGAATGAGTGTGTTTTGGGGTGCCTTTGTTATCACTGTGCTATGAGAACAAATATTTTGGGGTTCAGTCAGACCCACTCTGGGACTCAAAGATTTTTTTCTAGTTTAGCATCTGACTGTCACCCACCGTTACAATACTTTACCTATACATTTGTTACAGGCAACGGTCAGTATTTATGTACAGACCGTTACAATACTTTATATGTACCTTTGTTATCAGGTCATTAACTAGATGTTTGTCATTGCTGTGTCACATACTATACATGTACATGTCTTTGTCTTGACAAGTTGAGCTACAGTGTCATTGACACTTTCATTTTGGGGGGGGGGGGGGGGGGGCACCCACCCCTATCATCGATCGTTACTCGCGTCCAACCCAATCAACGCTCATGCTTGCCTTTGGCATCTGCATCAGTATCCCAACACTTTTGAAATGAGATCCGTGACATAATTAACACTGGGGTCCAAATTTCCATTTCACCGGCACTGGTATTAATAAGCGTTTTCTATATTCATAAGGCACACGCAAAATTAGGGGAGGCTCGCATAAATATCGGCCTGACAGAAGCAGGGATATTTATAATTAATGTTTTGTAAAACAATAAATTTGTTTTAAAATAACATCGGACGTTTTGACTAGGATTCGGTGTCCTTGCAAGTTGCATAACTTAAGGTTCCAAAAAATGCAATGTACATGTGTTTTGCCATAACAAATGCTATAAGTACAAGAACTATTGAAACTGGGAGTAATATTTTTACATTAGAAATTGTGTGTTTGAAAAGGTGGCCTATTTGACCGGTACCGAACCAGGTAGGGATGTACTAAAATGGGTAACTGGACGATTTGTCGTGACTGAAGATTCGTCGTAACGACGAATCGTCCAAATTACGATAACGACGAATCAACTTTTAGGTTTTCGACGAAACGTCCAAGGCATGGATCTGTAACACTGAAATATTTTTTTAATTTTTTTCATATACGTTTCTTGTCTCAAAAATATAATTGATGACCCCTCCTTGAGGCGTGAGTTATATTTTTCAAATCAGAAACAAGATATTTGTTGCACTTCAAAATACCCCGTGAATTGATGTGCCTCCCGTTTTTGCCAGCAGAGCAGGTAGCCATGATATTTGATGATTTTAAGGATTTAATTCGACCTAATCACCCATTAGCTTTACACACTCTTCTTAACTCTGTAGAAAATACCTGGGTACAAGGAAATGTTTGGACAACGAATGACTGGAGTGTGTTCGGTATGGCAGTCCGTACAAATAACGATGTCGAAGGGTGGCATCACTACCTTAACCAATTATGTGAAAAAGTTGGGCACAATAATGTCAACTTGTATGAACTTACAGAGGTGTTGAACAAAGAGAGTTTACTAGTAGACCTTCAGTGCCACTTGCTGTCTGAAGAGAAAATCCATAGGTATCAAAAAACAAAAAAAACTCTTTAAAAATTATCAGATGAAATTTTTAATATTTGGGAGCATTACAAACAGAAAATTATAACTCCAAAGGTATTACTGCAACGCTTTGCAATGCTTCACCACCCTCAACAAACAACACCAGTAGACAATGCCAGTGAATAACTTTTCCTTATCAAGTTCTTATTATTAAGTTTGCGTCAAATATGGCTACTTAGGAGATTACTGATAATTGGGATTTGCTAATTAGGGGATTATTGATAATTTAATCAATTGTATTAGTGTCTGTCATAATAATATCCACTTGAGGTGTGAATGTCAATCAATTTGTTTGTTCATTCTATTCTTCTCTGTATTTTTATTTGTCTTTAGTATTGCAGTTGGGGGGAAGGGAGAGGGAAGGAATGGGGTTTACATTTTTTGCATGTTATTTTGTGCCTTTTGGTGTGTGTGTGTGTGTGTGGGGGGGGGGGGGGGGGGGGGGGGGGTATTTAGCTTATTAATTCCCATTGTGTTCATATTTATTTTAAAATATAAAATAAATAAAAAATTAAATATTAAATCTTGTTATTGTTGTCACAACCAGCTCAATTTGGTTGGCGACCCCGAGACACCACAAATTAGCGCTAAAGACTCAAAATCGTAAACGGAAATTACCGACGAATCGTCCGTTGGTCGATTCGTCGGCAATTTCCATTCACGATGAATCGTCCAGATTCTACGACGAATGTGCAATCATGACGAATCGACCAGTAACCCTAAAATGTGTATACCGAGACCGGGTCCGGAAAAAGTGTATACGGGAATTTTGTTTTGTTTGTTGTTGGTTAATATTGATAGTACTGATCTAATGTTTGGTGTGTAATCAGTTGTGGGACATATCTTGATGTCAGAGAAAGCACACTTTGCCAGTAAAAAAAACGGATGCTTTACTCTCAGGACAGAAAGGAAGAAATCACCGAGGTTAAATGTAGTGTCGTAAGATAGAACTGGTGGTGTGTCCGAAGCCAATAGCCTGTTCAGTTCTTGTAATATGTCCCTATTTGCAATGACTACACAGAGCTCAGGGTAGACACAATACTCAAGCACGAAGTCACCTAGTGTGTAGGCCAATTCCAGCATGTTGTAAGCTGTGTCATGTGTGATTTTTCGAGATTTAGTAACTGTGTATTTGAGGTTCTGGATCTGCTTAAAATTTTTAGTGTCTTGTATGCCTTGGTTGCTGGCGGAGATTCTAGGTTTTGTCACACTGTCTCTATAAACACGCGCAGGATCCGTATCAACACATTCCTGTCGAATAATGTCAAGTGTTGAGGGTCGCGTTTGCTTCTAGTTTTGTTGTTTCGACTTAGCATAACCATGTGGTCTTCTGACATGAACAGTCTCATCTCCTACGTATTGCAAAAGAACTCAATCTGAGTTAAAGGAACTGTAGATAACTCTTTTGAACCTATCATCTCCAACTCGATCACCAACTCCTTTCGAACTCCTGTAGTCACGGCGAAAGTATTTGGGGTCATTTTTAGGAATGCTTTTGGTATATTAGTTGATTGTTCAGATATTAAGTTCTCATCAGGATATTCCAATACAGAAGACACTTCTCTATAATCGAGGAGTGTTTCCTTATTCATATAAATCACAGCTGACATATTTGTATCAATATGTTGAAATAACACAAGTCATGCATTATATCGACAATTCGTCGCAAGATCAGTAATTTGACCAAAATGTAGTTAGTAAATAATATCGAGTTCTTCTAACTGTCATGTTCTGCCTGAGGTGAATTATCCTGACATTACGAACTACATTCTTTACACACAAAAAGTTAAGCTGAAAAGGATATGTATTTCCTTATCCTAGGCCTAATCTTTCTTGCTTAATAATTATTTTATTAGTTTAACTCCAGGTAATTCATCTCGGATTGCTCTGGCTACCCTGGGGGAATCTGTGCACACCGACTCTCGGATTGAGTTATGCTGGGGAGGTGGTGGTTTCTGAAACTCAGCTGAGTCTATTTGAAAGGTAATAATTTATTTGATCCTCACCAAAAATGAAAAGCAAAAAAAAAACTTCACCTCCACTTAATTTACAATACCAGAAGGATAAGATATACATGTAAATTAAATTGATCATCCAACTATTGACTGAAAATATTTAAAATATTAAAAAAATTTTTCTTGTGCCCTCCCACTACCAACTGTAATTATAAGCCAATTAATGGATTCTGGGACTTTGTGAGGGGGAGGGGGGAGAGAAGTCAAATATGGCACCAGAATACCTCTCAGATCGTCATCTGAGGGCTTCAAAATTAAAAAACAAATATGGGGGAGATCCCCCCCCCTGCAAGCACTTCGCGCCTTCAGTGCTCACATGATGGGGGCTTCGCGCATCATTTCTGATTATCATCCCATGAGGTGGCGTGGTGGCATCATGGTAACCGGTTCTCGTCAGATCACCGAAGTTAAGCAACGTTGAGCGCGGTTAGTAGTTGGATGGGTGACCATTTTCAGCGTTGTGTCCTTGGGCAAGGCACTTAACCGCGTTTGCCTACATGGGGGCACGGTGACACTGTGTACTAAGGCATACTGCAGTCGATGGTGCGCATGTCTTCAACCAATCTAACCCTGCCTGTGCTGCAGTGCAGAGTTCATAGTTACGATGTTGGGGAGCTGACAGCTGCTCGTCGTTGCTCGGTGGTTCTCTCCGGCCACTCTGGCTTCCTCCACCTCCACCCGTAAAACTGTCACCGACATGATATGATCCTTGCTGTTAATGATTCGTTAAACACTACTACTACTAAAAAAAAAAAAAAAAATCATCCCATGAGCACACCTCCTCCTTATTAAATACCAAACCTGTCTTTCAAAACACTTTAACCCCTAACTGGGATTATATTTATTCTGAAATCAAGCACGGATACACCTTGGGGCGTTCTTTATAAACATTTTCCCTTCAAGAGGGTAAAACTCTCCCACCCCTCCCCCCACAGTTGGAAATTTCATACCCTATTCCCCCTCCCCCCCCCCCCAAAAAAAAAAAAAAATCAAAACCCTCTAGCCACGTCCCTGAATGGATCAGTCCAAAGCCAATTATAAGGAAAACCGGCTTCGGCGCCGAGTCCGTATACACTTTTTAGTATGTCTCGGAGTGAGAAAATGCAATAAATCATGCAACATGCAACATTTTCGAAGAATTCTTTCTGAAATTCTCTAACATCAAGATATGACCCACAACTGATTACACATCAAAAATTAGATCAGTACTATAAATATTAACCAACAACAAATAAAACAAAATTCCTGTATACACATTTTTTCCGGACCCGGCTTCGGTATACACATCCCACCAGGTACAGTCAACTCTGCAGTATCGGATCATTTTTTACAACTTCAATTTCACGGATTAAACAAAAGTGAATATTCTGACTTTTTATACTGATATTTGTCACTTTATACGTGATCTTCATTTTCAAAGAGTTACGGCAAAATCGGCCTCAAATATTTTTCATGCCAGCGTGTTTAAGAAAACGGACTTACTTGGCAGTATCGAATCAATTTTGGTAATATCAAATTGCTGACTTCAGACTCCCCATTCTCCATTTAATAGGCGGAAACTTTGGCATACTTTGCGTAAAATAAACCAGAAATATGTAATCTTCCCTGGCACATCGTCAGTGCCGGAAGGGAAAATGGAAAGTCTGATCAAAAATAGGTCATATGATGCACTCTTCATGTGTTACCAGTAATACCACATGAGATTGACTGGAATGTGAATAATTAGACCCCAAAATCATTTAATTTTTAAATCATCAGCGTATTTACGGGGGTGAGGTTGGGGGGAAGGGTACACCCTCTTAAATTTTACCAGGCCTCCAACAAATTTAAGAAAATAGGTTTTATAGCATTGCCAATTCAAAAAAGATGAATAGGGGTCCAACACATCACTGTATGTGGCTCTGCAGTGCTGAAAATCCCCCCCCCCCCCCCACACTTCAATCAAGATCAATGTCTTCATATAATTTTCTGAACATTTTCCCGGGGACACCCCCTATCAACACCTGCTGGCACATCCACCCCATTTCTGGCTTTCGCCCACGTGGATTTCACATCGACATATCATTATACCCCCGCTTCGAAGAAGTGGGGGCTATATAGGAATCGCCCTGTATGTCCGTACGTCTGTCCGTACGTCTTTCCGTCCGGACAAATTCTTGTGTGCGCAACTCCTCCTACATTAATGAACCAATTTTGATGAAACCTTCATCTCTACTAAGTGAACATGTGCATATTCCAAACTTTTTGATCTGCGACAATTTTAACCAGGTTATCTCTCTTGAACTTTGATTTAATATGGGTTTCTATATGAAATTCTTGTGTGCACAACTCCTACATTTATCAATCAATTTGGACAAAACTTTTCAGACATCATCACTACTAAGTGAACATACGCATATTCCAAGATTTTTGATCTGCGACAATTTTAACCAGGTTATCTCCCTTTGACTTAGATTTATTGTGTCTTTCCATCCGAACAAATTCTTGTGTGCGCAACTCCTCCTACATTAATGAACCGATTTTGATGAAACCTTTCAAACATCATCTCTACTAAGTGAACATGTGCATATTCCAAACTTTTTAATCTGCGACAATTTTAACCAGGTTATCTCTCTTGAACTTTGATTTAATATGGGTTTCTACATGAAATTCTTGTGTGCGCAACTCCTCCTACATTTATCAATCAATTTGGACAAAACTTTTCAGACATCATCACTACTAAGTGAACATGCGCATATTCCAAGATTTTTGATCTGCGACAATTTTAACCAGGTTATCTCCCTTTGACTTAGATTTATTATGTCTTTCCGTTCGAACAAATTCTTGTGTGCGCAACTTCTCCTACATTAATGAACCGATTTTGATGAAACTTTTCAAACATCATCTCTACTAAGTGAACATGTGCATATTCCAAACTTTTTGATCTGCGACAATTTTAACCAGGTTATCTCTCTTGAACTTTGATTTAATATGGGTTTCTGCATGAAATTCTTGTGTGTGCAACTCCTCCTACATTTATCTATCAATTTGGACGAAAGTTTACAGACATCATCACTACTAAGTGAACATGTGCATAATCCAAAATTTTTGAGCTGTGGCAATTTTAACTAGGTTATCTCCCTTTAACTTAGATTTATTATGGGTTTCTACATGAAATTCTTGTGCGTGCAACTCCTCCTACATTTATCAATCAATTTGGACAAAACTTTTCAGACATCATCACTACTAAGTGAACATGCGCATATTCCAAGATTTTTGATCTGCGACAATTTTAACCAGGTTATCTCCCTTTGACTTAGATTTATTATGTCTTTCCGTTCGAACAAATTCTTGTGTGCACAACTCCTCCTACATTAATGAACCGATTTTGATGAAACCTTTCAAACATCATCTCTACTAAGTGAACATGTGCATATTCCAAACTTTTTGATCTGCGACAATTTTAACCAGGTTATCTCTCTTGAACTTTATTTAATATGGGTTTCTGCATGAAATTCTTGTGTGCGCAACTCCTCATACATTTATCAATCAATTTGGACGAAAGTTTACAGACATCATCACTACTAAGTGAACATGCGCATATTCCAAAATTTTTGAGCTGTGGCAAATTTAACTAGGTTATCTCCCTTTAACTTAGATTTATTATGGGTTTCTACATGAAATTCTTGTGCGTGCAACTCCTCCTACATTTATCAATCAATTTTGACGAAACCTTTCAAACATTATCACAACTAAGTGAACATACGCATATTCCCAAATTTTTGATCTGCGACAATTTTAACCAGGTTATCTCCCTTTAACTTGGATTTATTATGGGTTTTCAAATGGGATTCTTGTGTGTGCAACTCCTACATTAATGAACCGATTTTGAATACATGTTGCACATTGTAAATGTGTTTTTCCAAATGTAAACCATATATGTGTGGGCTCTTTAAGTATTCAGTGCTGTTCTGTGGAAGGCCACATGCAAATACAAATTTCAACAACAAAAAATGATCTTTATGTATACATTTACTTATGGCCTTCGCCTGCATGATCAGAAGTGCATTCCTCTAAAAACCCAAAGCGGGGGTATTAATCACCTTCAGTGATAGTTCTAGTTGGGTTTGCCCCCCCCCCTCCCCCACACACACACATACAAATTTGTACCCTCTTTGATCGTGGAACCAAGCTATGCCTCTGGTCTAAATCCATTAAAATAATTTTTCCACCCTGCCCATGGTTATTATTTACTAGTGGTAGGCCAAAATAAAATTTTAGTGGGTTTAAATGATATTTGGGCCTAATTATTCACATTCCATGCTCTGGTGCTGTTACAACCTTACAATGTGTCCCTATCTGTGAAACCATAAACTTGATATCCATGTACCTGATTTCTGTGTGAGAAACTCTTCAAAGTACACAATAATTCTCTGCAACACATGTTCAATGCTGCCATTCAGGCCTGGGTGAATGTACTTGAAACTCGTGAAATAGGGATGAGTGGCTGAAATTATTGGTCCAAGAACACATCCTATCGAATTTCGACCAGTTCAGATCGTCACTGTCAATAATAGTAACTTTTGTCGCCCTCCCTCTCTTGGGAAATGGGGGGTGGGGGGGTGGGGGGGGGGGGGGGGCAAACACCACAGACATGGCACAATGGGGGGGGGGGGGGGTAACAACATTTGTGGGGGGGGGGGGACTATGCATAGACATGTTGAATTATTGAATCATGGAACTTGATTTAACATGTTAAGGCATAGCACCCTCCCGCCCCACATCAACGGCATCAGTCAGATGTCTTTTGGCACCAGCCCTCGTGCAAGTGTTAACTCAGCCAAGACCAGAGACAACCATGAAATATTGGCAATACATGAAGCATTGGAATGCAATTTGCCATTTGTTGAATGTGTGAACCCTTCAACAAGGGGCTGCAGCTCATTCCCCCCTTCCACCCTACACACAACAATAGTGATCACCAAGTCCTTCTTAAAATGGATTTTACATGACAACAGGTCTATACATGAGTGCAAGGAGCCTTTCAAATGCTGTAGTACTGAGTAGTGAACGAGTTGAGAGAATAGTCTGTAATTGTCCATAACGGGACAAGCAGCCTTTGTGCAGAAATATGAAATAAGTGACCTTAACCCTTTAGCTAACATAACGGCCAAAATTGGCAAGCGATATACACAAAATCGCTATTCATTCTTTTTTATATTTTCATATTTGCTTCCAAAACAGGTTATGACCTTTCATTGGAATGTGCACATCTCGCTCTTTCCAATGAGGGGTCATAACCTATGTTTTGGAAGCAAAAAAAATGAAAATCGTCTGCTACAAGTGTCGTCTGCTACAAACCCTGTCATATCAAAGATATTTATACATCCAGTTGGGTCAGCCCTAGGGTAGGGCCTTTGGCCTCAGGGTTGTAGTTTAGGGCTATGGTTACAGTGGGTTATGGTCTTAGGGTTTGGTTTAAGGCTAGGAGCCACACCCACAGCCTATAGCCCCATTTACACTGGGTACATAGGACCCTAGTTCTGATTGTAAATTTACTCTGGAACACAGGGCCCTGAGAAGATGGGTATGGTATGGTCGGACCCTGAGAACATAAGTACGCTCCCCATCCCGTCTGTTACTCCCCGACATGAAGCAGACTGTTGTTATCAGATCTGTTGAAATGAGAAAATATTATTAAGCCAGTCAGTCTCTTCTGACACAACCTCAGGGCTGGTATCAGATATATTTGTTACACCCCCTCTCCACCCACCCCAGTGACCCCACCCTGCACACACACCATCATATAGTTCGGCCAACTTGATCTGTTAGAACCTAACCATGTTAAAACTCTTCAGTTGAACTTTTCACAACACATGGCAAGTCACCATTTCGAAGTTCCCAGAGTACGTCATGTGATCACACGATGAGGCACAAGTGATCCGAAACTGCCATGTTCAGCCCTGCAATAAAACAGGTCAGCAGAATTTTTATGGTCCATGCTATGGCTACGTAGATTATTGGGATGGGAAGTAGCAAGTTAGACTTTATTTTTGATTACTCACCTCAGATCTATGCCACAATGTCGTCTTCTTTCTTTTCCATCGGAAAAAAAGTGCGTTTCGATTGACCTAGATTTTTTCTTCATGCTTTCAGGTCGGAATAAAAACAAATGCACATGTTTTTTAATTCTCTTCAAACATGTACTAAAATTCATGGAAATGTGCGGAATATGACTGCCTTCAATTGCAATTAAGAATCGGGGTGTTGCATATAGAATAATTAGTTGAGGGGTGCGATGATCCAAAACTACCCCGGATCCGATACTGCCGAGAAGACTGTAAATTATGCAATTCGTCAACTGTGCCAACGAGGAGCTGCCCAAAGTTATCACCTAGTTTTTCGTTACCTGATCGAACAATAGTTGTCAATATGTTTTAAACTTGGCTGTTTTATGCTTTTGAGCCATTATGTGAACAGTTTTGAGTTGAATAACTCAATTGTCGGATTTCTCCATTAAAAGTCGAAATTGAGTAACAAAAAAGAAGAAAAGAAAAAAAAGTGTATTTTAGTTAAAAACCAACTTGAATTCCCCTTCTTTTCAAAATATTCAGAGAATTTCAAAGAGGGTGGGAATCTATTATCTACTTGTACAGTCTAGAAATCGGATCTAGTGTGCCCACCCCTTCCTATGCAGGGGTGCATCAATGGGGATGCATGTATCAAGGATCTCTCACTATGCAGCCCGTCCCCAACTTTGATATTCAGGTTGAAAGAATCGTGTATTTTGTGGCATTGTATTCACTGACACCTGGGGGGAGGGGGGGGGGGAACTCACGGGGCAACTGCCTTTGGGCCTGGGCGCAGGAATTTTTGATGTTTTGTAAGTAGACCTATGGATACATCTGAGCTGAAAGTTGTGGGAATGCTTTTGATATGGGCCTCCGACGCTTGTGGAGGTGGCAAGAGTACGTAGTTGCATTAATGACGAGGTTCCATTTATTTAAAAAAACACTTGTTCCAGTTTGTTGGTTTTCCACGGTCTTTCCTAAATTGTGGTGGTCACGATTCTCTTTGGAGGAAAAAATGCACCATACACACAGAAATACAGGTACCAGTAATAAATTACCCAAATTGTCTTGCTCTAATTTTTAAAAAAGTTTCTTGGGGGGGGGGGGGGAGGGGGGCATGATATCCCCCCATTTCTCTCTTTGCGTCTTCGGCTATCACAGTACCTGTGATGTCCATGCTACACATCCCCCTTCCCAGGGCCTTTCCCGCTCTCTGTGGCTCTGATTGTATCCAGCCGTTAACAGCAGTGAGAGTTTCTTACCGAGTAAGACCATAAAGATATGAAGAAAATTGTACATACACCCGATGTTTTTGCACAGTAAAACACCAAATTGAGCAAATAAACCATCATAATGTTCCCTCTCAAGAGGGAAAATGAGGTCACCTTCAAGATGCTTAACTTTTTTTTAACCATACACACAGAAATACAGGTACCAGTAATAAATTACCCAAATTGTCTTGCTCTAATTTTTAAAAAAGTTTCTGGGGGGGGGGGGGGGGGGGGGGTGGATGATATCCCCCCATTTCTCTCTTTGCGTCTTCGGCTATCACAGTACCTGTGATGTCCATGCTACAAATCCACCCTTCCCAGGGCCTTTCCCGCTCTCTGTGGCTCTGATTGTATCCAGCCGTTAACAGCAGTGAGAGTTTCTTACCGAGTAAGACCATAAAGATATGAAGAAAATTGTACATACACCCGATGTTTTTGCACAGTAAAACACCAAATTGAGCAAATAAACCATCATAATGTTCCCTCTCAAGAGGGAAAATGAGGTCACCTTCAAGATGCTTAACTTTTTTTTACCCCCCCCCCCCCCCCTCCCCCCCCCCCAAGAATTCTGGCATTTAGGATATAAATTTACTCCATTTTGCCCCATCAAAATGACATTTTTTGCTGCAAGCCTCAACTTTGCAAGTTCGCAAGTGGGTTTCCAGTGGCCAAGAGTGATACATACCTTTTGACTGCACAATTCCTGACATGATAACTTCATCATCATTCAAGGAACACTTTTCTTCTTAACAGTTTAGTCCTGCAACTCACAGCTTTTTTTTTTTCGGGGGGTGGGGGGGGGTGGGGGTGGAGGGGAAATTCAGATCTGACCCAAGAGTCCACGTCCTGGGCCTCCCAAAGTTCCAGGCCTTGGGTTCACCATTCAGCTCCACCTTATTCAGTGATGATGTCACTATTTTCTCGACATAGGGGCTTGTGTTCCCTGACGCTAGGATATATGGTAGTGAATGGTGGCTAATATATGTGAACACGAGTTTGCAAACAGTAATATCTTGGGCTGGTGGGGGTGGGGGTGGGGGGTGTCAGGCCTGACCCAAGAGTCCAGAGTCCTGGCCTTGAGGTCACTATCCTGGCGCACCCTATTCAGTGGTGACGTCAGAATTTCCTTGACATGGGAGCTTGTGCTCCTATACGTAGGGGCCAGGAAATTCCCCGTCAAGAACACAATTAGGTGGGCAGTTTCTGGTAGTGAATGTTCATTAATATATGTATAATGATATACAAGCTTGCTGTTATTTCAGTGATATTTGACTGTCGACTGAAACATCCCTCATCCACTTTAGATAGCAATTGCTTGGGAGGGGGGAGGATTGAGGTTGCTCACATCTGATCCAAGAGTCTAGGGTCCTCGACGAGAGCCTCCCAATGGTAACCCCAGGGTCCAGAACTTTGGGGCGGACTCAGTCCTGACCCAAGAGTCCAAGGTCCTGAACTCCCGGGTCATGCCTGAGCCTCCCTAAGTTCGAGGCCCTGGGATACTATCTTGAGAAAAGGAAGATTCCACCTCGGCAAGATTCAGTTGCAGGACGATTTGGTCTGGGAAGATTCAATCTTCAATAAAGAACAACACATTCACACTGGTTCAACATATTTATTTTTCAATTCAGTATTCTTATTTTTCATTCCAAACAACAAGTATCCTTTATTAAATAAAAAATAACAATTACATGATTGATACAATAGAGTCAAAATTTTTCAACATTGAAATAACAACGGATTGCTACTACATGGTGAACAGTGGGTGTAGGTTTGTGGATTCAATTTGACAGAGGTCTATCAACTATCAAGTCATGTGGAGGCTCTGTCACAGGTTCACAGGAAATTTACCATTATTATATCCCAGCCCTGGTGTGAATGATGACTATGTATAATATGAGTTGTTATTCCTATGACGACTCTGGAGTCCCTGTTGGGCTTATCAAGAGAGATGCTGGGCATGCTTTCTCTCTCAGATCACGTTGTCTCTGCTTTGGCTGCTTATCTGCCTCCAGATAGGTTGACGATGCACTGTCTCCTTTGCGTGTAATTTCCAAGGCGCTCATTCATCTTACTCACATGCATGCCTGTAACACAGCTAACTTGGAATTAGGTCCCGGGACGCTGTGTTGGACACAAGCCGTTCCCTTCCTGAGGGGCAGCGTGCTGCTCTTCGATCTGCTCTTTTGCGGGTCTGCGACTTTTCCATGGTTCCCTGGCGACGGTCCGGGATGACATCCTGCGTCATTCCGAAGATCAGCTGCTGCATCGCCACCTTGATCAGCCTTCTGTTGGATGTAGGGGCCATTCTAAGCCTAATAATTGCCCTGCTGCTTCCTCTGCGAAGCCAAGGGTTGATCCTCCTGCTTCTACTTCTTACTCATGTGGTAAGGATAAGCATCGGCAGACCAGAGGGAGGACTCAGGATCCTTCATCTAATAGAGGAGGTGGTTTCTCCTCTTGCGGGCCTCGCCGGGGCTCGAGATGAAGATCCTCACCTCGATTCGTCCCAGGTTGGAGGAAGGATATCAGGGTTTGCAGACCATTGGGCCACAATCACATCCAATCCTTGGGTGTTGGACGTTGTTTGGACTGGGCTGCGAATATCTTTCTGGAGGCACTCTTCTAACACAAGTTCCTCTAGACGTTTCACGTCGAGAGCTTTTGATCACGGAGATAGGCAATCTCCTGTCAAAGGGGGAGATCGAGGTCATCAAGAACATTCATTCAGTAGGATTTTATTCCCGCCTGTTCTTGGATGCCGAAGAAGGACGGTTGACTCTGACCGGTTATCGATCTGAGTATCCTGAACCAGTCTATCATTGCTCCCAAGTTCAGCATGGAGACTTTCAGGTCGGTTTGCCGCGCCATTCACCGGGGAGATTTCACATCCAGCATCGACCTGCGAGACTCTTACTTTCATGTTCCGATTCATCGGACATTGCGAAAGTATCTCAGGTTCGCTTTTCAGGGGTGAGTTTACCAGTTCAAGGCCATGCCTTTTGGCCTCAGCCTGGCTCCTTGGGCCTTCACCTGACTGATGTTGCATGTGATAGCCTTCCATTGCACACAGTCCAGGGAGACTACTTTAGCATATCTGGACGATATCCTCCAGAGGCACTCCAATGCTGCTCTTCTGGTGTCAGATGTCGCTACTTTGTTGAGCTTGCTCACGTCGCAAGGTTTCAGAGTCAACAAGGAGAAGTCGGTCCTGGTCCTCTCAGTCATTTTGTCATCTGGGGATGGACTTCCGTACTCAGCTGAATACGGTGGCAGTTCCCTGGGCAAGGGCTGTGATTCTCTCAGCTTTTGCCCTGACTCTGTCCCAGTCCATGTCTGTGACGGTTAGGAGTACGGCTGCTCGGTCTCTGCGGTTCGGTGACGGATCTCATTCCTCTCGGTCGGCTGCATGTCAGACCTCTCCAACACTTTCTGCTCAGTTGTTGGAGACCGAATGTCGATCCTCTGGATCTGGTGCTTCACTTACCAGACTCTCTCCATCATCACCTTCTTCCCTGGACAGATTATGCAGGGAGTTCTGTTGGACTTGCCCACGTCCGATCATGTTCTGATTGCCAGATGCCTGTGATCTCGGATGGGGTGCGACATTGGATCCTCACGGTCTTTCCCTTCACTGTTTATGGGACCAGGATCAAGCAGCTCTTCACTTCAACCAGAAGGAGCTTCTTGCTCTTCTTCTGAGTTTCCGGCAGTGGATCCGGCACCTTTCGAATCATCAGGTCCTTTTGTTGTCTGACAATTCGACGGTGGTTGCTTAATTTGGGAACCAGGGCGGCACGCACTCGGTTCCCATGTATGAATTGGATCGGGATCTTCTACTGCTAGCTCAGGATGTCCACACCGGAGTGGTTAATCGTCACATTCCCGGGCGTCTGAATGTCCTAGCCGACTCCCTGTCCCAATGGGGCAGGGTCGTTTCCACCGAGTGGATGCTTCACAGGGCAGTGTTCCAGTCGCTTTGTGATCTCTGGGGTCGTTCCCACATCGATCTCTTTGTGACCCGTTGGAAACATCAGATGGACACTTTCGTGTCCCCATGTCCAGATCCTCTGGCTTTCACCATGGACGCTCTGTCACTCGATTGGAACGGTCTAGTTGGCTACGCCTTCCCGCTGGTTCCAATTCTGCCTCAGGTTTTGGCCAAGATCAGAACCTGCCGTTGTCGAATCATTCTGATCTCTCCCCTGTTGCCTCAACGGGTGTGGATCAATCAACCCTGCTCTCTGTTGGCGGCGGTTCCGGCACGTCTCCCTCTATGTCGTGACCTTCTTTGCCAAGGTCACCCAAGGAGGTTTTACGTCGACCCAACTTGCCTTCACACATATCTTTTGTCAGGTCCTGTCTCCTCCGTAGAGGTTTTTCGAGACGAGCAGTGGAGTGCATTTCTTCTTCAAGGCGGCACTCCACTGGTTTAGCCTATGAGGCTAAGTGGAAGGTTTTCTGTCGATGGTGTGCTGATCACTCTGTTGATTATGCCAATCCTTTGATAACACAGATTGCATGGTTTCTGGTATATCTGTTCGATTCTCGGGGTCTTCAACCTGTTACCATCAAAGAGAACAGGCCCATGCTTTCGGAGACCTTTTCGTATGTGGGAAAGCTTCATATCGGCCCTAATCCATACCTCTCCAAGCTTATTCGGCACTTTTCTTTGAAAAGGCCTAGGATTTTGCAGCTTACCCCAAGATGGAATCTTTCTTGGGTGCTGCTTTGCTTAGGGGGAGGGGTGGGGGGTGGATATGTGTTTTCTCACATACAAGAAGGCTGAGCTAATCACCCTTTGCTCTGTCCGGTTCGTGCACTTCGCATTTATCTCAACCGGACGCAGTTCATTAGGAAGGGCAGGGAATGATTCTTTCTGTATCTTATTCCTGGTCGACAGAAGATCTCTCCTCAATGCATTTCTCGAAGGATTTGTCTTGCTATTGCGCGACTTATGCTCGTCTAGCGACTGATGATTATATTACCAATCGTATTTCTGCCCACGAGGTGCGTGCCTTGTCTACCTCCTGGGCTTATGCTAACTCCGTCAAGTTGTCGGATGTTATGCAGGAAGCCTACTGGAGAAATGCCTCTACTTTCTCCACCTTCTATCTGCGTTAGTTGCAGGAGCAGTCTGAGAACCTTTTTCTTTGGACCCTCTTTCTTCTGCTCAGGCTGTTGTCTACCATAGCCATTAGGCTTCAAGGTCAGTTCCAGCCCTGTGCTTTACTGTCCTTTCTGTCTGTGCATCACACAGTGCCATACGCCTCATCTCACATTGACTATTACTAATGTTTGTGATGCTATGGTTTGATAGGCCAAGGGAACTCTTCTTCTGTCCACGGTTCCAGTGCAGCCGAGTTATGTGAGGGTTGGTTATGTGATTCCCTCCTCCTCTTGTCTATTCAGCCTATAGTAAACAATTGTAGGGTAGGTTGATAAGAAATTTAAATTTTACACTAAATTTCCTTTCTTATTATACCTACCACAGTTGTTTACATGGAGGCCCTCCTATCTTCTTATTAGGGTAAGAATCCTTCCTCCCCGCTGATCACTTAACTCCAATGTTGGCGGATTCAAAAGAATGATTCATTAGTTACATGACTGCACACTGGTACCAGAAGCCATGGATCTGTACTAGGAGAAGAGTGTCCCCTACTGGGTGTGTGCCGGTAGCACTCCACCCAGTTTTGGCTTATTTTTTTCTTGGTGCTTTTGCACCACTTTTCTTTCCTTGGGAAAGATCAAAATAGAGAGTACATTTTTCGAGTTAGGGACTTCCACTGTAGTGCAAGCTATGTAGTAAACAATTGTGGTAGGTACAGTAAGAAAGGAAATTTACTATAAAATTTATGTTTTTTAGTGAAGGTTACAGTTTTTTTTCTTTTAATTAATATTAATTGATCAATACAACTTTTAATAATTGCATTTACAGACCTGATTTCTTTTACTTGTATGCAGCTTTTTTTCTCATTACCTGAGCTTCACAGTTTGAAATATAAAGAAATGCCTTCTGCAGCATACTTCTGTTTTACAAAAGTAATACAGATTGGAAGGAAATGGGAGTGAGGGACTTTGATGCTGTCTCCAAAACTTTGGGGGAGATGGGTGGAATCAATCCACCCCTCTTTCCTCCCCATGTTATCCAGAAGTTAAATCCAGTTCTAATTATACGATTCTCTTCAAATTTGATATTACTTTTTAGCTTAACTTGACAAAGTCAAGATAAGCTATTGCCATCACGCGTGCAGAAGTCTGTGAGTCTGTGAATCTGTGAGTCTGTGATTCTGTTCACATTTTCCTTTAGCACAGGCTACACCCTGTAGTTCTTGTCTGATCGTCACGAAATTTCATATGCAGGTTTGGGGTCATGTCTAGATGAGAACGTCCCCTTTTGGTCGCGATCGGTCCACCGGTATGGCTGCCCGAGCCCAAAACCCGAAAACCATTAGCACAGTCTACAGGTCATTATAATGAAGGGATTTCATTTTAACTTGGTAGGATGCCTCTGTATAATGCCTAGATGAGAACGTCCCCTTTTGGTCATGATCTGTCAACTGTGATGGCTGCCCAAGCCCGAAACCCAAAAACTTTTAGCACAGTCTGCAGGTCATATTTAATATAAAGGGATTTCATTGTAACTTGGTAGGATGACTCTGGATGATGTCTAGATGAGAACTTCCCCATTTGGTCGCGATCTGTCAACCATGACGACTGCCCGAGCCCAAAACCCGAAAACCTTTAGCACAGTCTACAGGTCATATATATGGAGGGATTTCATTGTAACTTGGTAGGTTGACCTCATATAATGTCTAGATGAGAACGTCCCCTTTTGGTTGCGATCATTCAGCCTTTATGGCTGCCCGAGCCCAAAAACCTTTAGTATAGTCTATAGGTCGTATATATGTAAGGATTTCATTATAACTTGTTAGGTTGACTCCATATAATGCCTAGACGATGACATCCCCTTTTGGTCGTGATTGATCAACTGTGACGGCTGCAGGTGCCCAAAAACCTTGAGCACAGTCTACAGGTCATATTTATGAAGGGATTTCATTGTAACTTCGTAGGATCACTCCAGATGATGCCCAGATGAGAATTCCCCTTTTGGTTGCGATCATTCAGCCATGATGGCTGCCCGAGCCTGAAGCCCGAAAACCTTTAGCTCAATCTGCAGGTCATATTTTTGATGGAATTTCATTGTAACTTGGAAGGTTGACTTCATATAAAGTCTTGATGAGAACGTCCCCTTTTGGACACAATTGGGCAACTGTGATGGCTACAGGGGCCCATAGCCCGGAAACCTTTAGCACAGCCTACAGGTCATATTTATGAAGGGATTTCATTGTAATTTGTCTAGATGAGAACGTCCCATTTTGGTCGCGATCATTCAGCCTTTATGGCTGCCCGAGCCCAAAATCCTTTAGCGTAGTCTATGGAAGAATTTCATTGTAACTTGTTAGGTTGACTCCATACATGTATAATGCCTAGATGATGACATCCCCTTTTGGTCGTGATTGGTCAACTGTGATGGCTACAGAAGCTTGAAGCCCGAAAACCTTGAGCACCATCTACAGGTCATATTTATGAAGGGATTTCATTGTAACTTCGTAGGATCACTCCAGATGATGTCCCCTTTTGGTCGTGATCATTCAACCATGATGACTTCCCGAGCCAAAAACCCAAAAAACTTTAGTACAGACTACAGGTTGAATTTGTGAAGGGATTTCATTGTAACTTAGTAGAATGACTCAGTATACCGGTAATGTCGAGGTGAGGACGTCCCCTTTTAGTAGTAAATGGTCAACCGTCATGGCTACACAGGCCTGAAGCCCGAAAACCTTTAGCACAGTCTACAGGCCATATTTATGAAGGGATTTCAATGTAACTTGATAGGATGACTCGTTTTGGAATAATTTCACTGTAATTTGGTAACTTTCGTTGACATATGTTAACTGTGAGGGCTACATACATTAACTGTGAGGTCATATTAACCCACCCCTCCGCCCTTTAGTACAGTGTACACCTCATATTATTTTATAGCATACATTTTCCCAATTATCATTTGTAAAAATGGTAATATTATGTATTCCGCCCCCCCCCCCCCCCCCCCCCCCCCCCCCCCCCCCCCCAGTCATTTAGGAAATTTTTCCAAAAATGCATTTTGAAGGTTTGGGATTTATTAAAGGCAAACAAACAAAATATGACTGTTATAACACATACCCCCCCCTCCCCCTCCATCCCCTGTGTCTTTTTGGCAATTATTCCCAAAATGCATTTTGAAGGATTGGGAATTATTACATGCAAAAAAAAAAATGACTCCTATAGCCCAACAATGTTTTATGTAATGCATCTTGAACCCTTTACCTGACATAAGTTGAAGCCAACTGTAAAAATTATTTTTCTGAAACATCAGATTTTTTCATTTTTTACTTCTAACCATTGCTTATTAGTCCTTATTGGAACAAGCTCATCAAGCTTGTTCCATTAATAGGTCATGAGGTATGTTTTGGGGTAGAGAAATGAAAAAATAAAATTTGAATAGCAATTTTTGTGTATCACGAGTGCAGATATGGCAGATTCGTAAGGTAAACAGTTAACAAAAAATGGCTCAGACTATTTTGTGTCTAAGCACTGGCATTGCTGGGACAGTCGGGCAACATGCGTGACATCACTCTAGTTTATGATAATGGGACACAGAGCATAGCCACCCTTGGCATTATTCTAGTCTTAAAATAAAAGTTTTCTGTTGTTGTAAATCTTTTTGTAAAGAATCAAAATTCAGATGCAAAAATGAACAGTAAAATGACATGTCAACTCAAGTGTTAGTAACAGGAGAATTCCCGAGATGGGATTTCGTTCGACTTAATCTTTTGATGTTATCAGTTATAACCTGTAGCTCTAAATGAGATATAGAATCGACATTAACATTGTAAAATACACCTTAAATGCAGCCTTTGTATTCTTTAGGGATAAAGAAATTTTATGATGAATAGAAGGCACATACATGCACAATCAGATTTTATTGTTTCTGTTTTTCAGTGATCAGCTTTTCAGCATGTGTGTGATGTTCATTGATAAAGCTGCTTTATGTGGATAATTCATATCGTGCATGTTAAGACAGAATGCTCACATGGTCTGTTGTCTTGATTAAAAATTAACCCCAAACAAAAGATACATGTTCTACCTATTTTCGAACCTTACTCTTGAAATCTAAATGGCAACTGTGATGGTTATTGTAAGGCTTAAGCTTTAACCAGTATAGTTTTGGTAGTCCAAAAAGGTCTGCTTGGTTGGTGACTCTAAGCTAAATAAGTACTGATTGAGTCTTCTTATACTTTAAGAGTATCTTTAGGGGAGCCACAACAATTGATTCCAGGTGCTTTTGGAATTATACATGTAAAAACATGAACACAGCCCCTGTAAGATAGGAAAATTGGCTCTAGCCAAAAAATTGCTTCAGCCAAAACAGTTGTGTTGTCTAAATACCTTGTCCAAGAGCAGCCATGAGATGGAGAAGGGTCCCTACCCATTGAAGGGAACCCACAGGTCTCCCATAGGGAACATTTTTAAAGGTGAAAGAGGCCCTTTGATGGCTTCTCTTGATTTACATTTCATGAAAATTGCAGTTTCAGATTCTTGCCAGCCAACCGTTTGCCCAACACACAGGATTTCAAAATTTTTTACCTTAATTTCCGTTTTTGAAAAATATATTTTTATAATTCAAAATGCAAGTACTTAATTTGCAAGTTATGTGGGCAGATGTGGCCGATTCATTAAGTAAAGGATAAACTGATGCTTACAATTTCTTTTGTCTTTCTTCAGGTACATCACTACTCAAGAAGGGATTTCATGAAATTCCAACAACTATGCTGTGTGGTGCAGTAGTTTGTTTAGGTAATAGGTGTGATAGTTTTGAATATAGAAATAATTCTTGTAACAAATTTAAAATAAATATAAATTAATAGCAGAATCAAGACTGCAAATAAGCAGCCAGTCATGGTAATTGAAAGGAACAACTTGCATGTTTACCAGGCACAAATTCACTAGTGTCTGTCATGATGACCACTGCAATTTCTTGGACTAACTATTATAAGGTCAATTCACATGGCAAGAAATGGTCAGGGTCAGTTTTATGATCGGAGACTATTTTCCTACCCAATTTAACTTGCAGACCATTTCTGGAAAGTTGTCTTTGTTCACATGTATTTTGAGATATAAGGACAATTTGAGGGGGGACATAAACCACTTTACTTGCAGACATGGATGACATCTTTCATTATTTCAGATTTCTTCCATACACATTCTCCCTTGGAACCTTTTGTTCTACATAATTGAGATCAGAGCTATTGCTACTGGGGTGGGGGGGGGGGGATGTGCAACACCCTCAACCAGGACTGTTTGGGGAAAAATCAGATAAAAATATTTCAAATTTTCAGCCCAAACCAACCTAAATCAAAATGTTAAAGTATCGTAAAGGTTTGTTCGTCTGTGATTCACACACATGGAATATCTGTGCTTGAATCTTCTAGAACCTCAACCTCATAGATATCACCTCAGACCACCTGCGTTTAACCTGCAATAAACGTCAGAATTTATAACAACCCCATCCTCCCCTCTCTCTCCCCATGTGAATCCCTGGAAGTTAAGCCATGCCTGTTTACTGTGTTAAAAAAATCTGCTTTACAAGCAAAATAGGACCAGGTTATTGATGCCTGGGGGAAAGCACTCTAAAGTGGACAGCAAAAGTATAACTAATTAGCTAAACTTCACATCACACCCACGTTGTAGTCATGATACATCCAACGCCATTGAAATTATCTAACACACAAGTCGGGGCATCGACAAATGTCTCAGAAGCAAGGATTGGATGTCTTTTCGGTGGAAAATTACACATTACTCAGCATTGATAAATGATTTTAATGCTTTTAAGGCCAGAAAATCAAAATTTCCTCACATGGGTCTGAATCATGGGCAGCCCCATGGGTTAGACAGCAGTGCAATTCTTTTGTTATTAATTTTTCATTACTATGCAATACTCAAGAACATCCACAGAGCCACAGGTGTGAGGATTCTGCATCTTTTCAATCCGGAAGTTGAAATTTTTCTCACACACAGCCAAACCATGCTCTGCGTCATTGGTTGGATACCAGTGAAATCATATTTTTATACTGTACCAATGACCCAGACATAGCTGGTGCTAACTCTTAAAATATAGGGCCAAACACAAATTTTGCCCCCCAATCCCCAAAATTTGCATCTAAAACCAAAGAAAACATGTCCTGAAAGGCCCTCCACACTTCGCCCCTACTGCGCATGCGCAGTGTCAAGGACGTTCCGAAATTGGCGCCATTAATCATTCTAAGTTTGGCCCTTCATCAGTTAACATCTGACTGATCTTTGTGCTTATAAATCTCAGTTTAAATGATGCCAGACACATAAATATTAGTGAAATGGTGATTCTAAGGAGGATAGAGAAGGAGGAGAGGAAAAAAATGTGTGACAGAATATTATCAGGGCTGTAACTTAAAATTTTTTAATGAAATTATGTTAAGTTACCTATTTTCGAGGCAGCAGCCATTTTGTTGTCATTCTGATTATTTAGTTACACTATTTTTTAAGTGTTTTCCTCTCTCCCTGTCCTTTAAGTCCCCCCTTGCTATTCTCCCATGCTTTTGGCATAGTTTTTGTAATTATTATTACTAAATTTTCTTGGGAGTTTTAGCTGAATAACAGAATGAATTCTGTTCTTTTCCCCATGTTTACATCTTCACCTACGGGTGGTTAGGCGTTGTGTTCTGCATCTACCATCTGATGTTCTGCAGTTTCTTCCCTGGAAGTCTCTGTTTTGCATCAGATAGTGTATTTTTGGTAACTGATTTCGGGCCTGGGTGCCTGGAGTCTTATTTTAGTGTTTTTACACTCATTGTTTACATTTACAACAGCCCTCTGTGTGAGGGGGGGATTTCTTGAAAATAATATCTTGATGTTATTTTAATCATAACTAGATACATTATTATTGTTCGTAAGTGTTGAATAAATTGTTTAATATATTTTTAAAATTTTTGTCCACACTTAGGCTTGGGATCCATTGGGGCTCAACGTTACTTTTCAGAAACTTGGGCTGTTCTGAAAAAATATTTTTTCAAAATATTTTGATTTCAATTATTTTTTCTATATTAATGGATCATATTATTATTATGTATTTTGATTGCCAGGGGTTAGTGCGAGTACCAGGACTTGTTTTCTTTTCACATTGAAAGGATATTGATCAATTGTATTAAGAGGAAGTCTTCCTCTGACTTTATAATCATTCTATATGTGGTTAGTGTACTCGCATTAACTCCTGTTCTGTATCGTATGATTTCGATGACAATATGGGAAGCGTATGTCACGGTATGTTATTGGGGATTTGGACACTCCGGTCCTTTCCCCGCAGGGTCACTCTACTTTATCAATTTCTATTTCAGACGATCAAGATTAGGGTGATGTATCTGTGATGTCTTCCAACAGTGTGCCTCCGTCGTCACAATTAATGAAGGGCTAGCGGAAAAGTGCTCATGTAAATACGCCAATTGCCTAAGAGGACCCTAGTAGGTTCGACGGCCTTTGACGTCCGCTAGCTCGCCCGGTGTAGCGTCCATTCACCGAATGGTTCGGCAGCCGGGTTCGTCCGTTGCGGTCTAGAAGGAATTTTAGGGTGATGCGAGCACTATAAATTAACCTAATGCACACCCAGTGACGGCGGATCGGAGGGAGAACGGAGGAAGCCTTTTAATCCGGTTCATAGCTCGTTCCGGTCCATCCGGACGGCAAGCGAGAGAGGCCCCTCTCTCGTTCAACAACATCTGGCCCCAGATGTTGTGGTACAAAATGTGTTGCAAGCGGAGCATACGTCCGTCGCTCGGGACGCTCCGTTGTATAGGCAGTCCGCGGAGACTGCTAAGGCTTCCTCTTCTCGTCAGCGCACACGACCGCACCTTGGCTGCGTGACCGCCGATATATTACCAGCTTCGCCGATCAAGGATTCTTCGGCGACCAGGTCACACCATCCGGTAGCCAGGGACACGAGGCCTGCAGACTCCGGACGTTCGCATAGGAAGTGTGCGGGAGTCAACGTTCACGGAGCTTCCGGCGGCAATGCATCGTAAGACCGCTACTGCACAGGCCTCGGGAACGGACGTGCTTTCCTTAATAGCACAGTTTATCGCAGCATCCCAGCATCAACTGAATCTGTCGCATATATTTTATCCGACGATGCTGGGTCGGGACGCTCCGCGGAAGCGGGTACGGACGTCCGAAAGTTTCATCCGGTCCGACGGGATACCGAAAGGGATTTGGAGGATTTCGAGCTTTCCCTTTCAGAACAACATATGCTGTTGTGTATGTCATCTGACTTGGTCTTCTACAGCTTCTTTCGTCGGACCAGAATGCTGCGATGCCGGATAAGAAACTGATAGCGTCGGTGGACTTAGAAATTTTTTGTTCGGTTCAGGGACATCGTCCCTCAGTTCCGACATAGTCCAATAATGTCACAAACTTTCGAATTATTGCACGACGCTATATATATTATTATTTTATGCTTGCTATAACCAAGCATTTCTGGTTTCTTGTTCGCAGAGTTATGGAGATGTCTTTCATAAGTGTGCCTCTGTCGTCATAGTTAATGAAGAGCTAGCGGCAATAAGTGCTCATGGAATATGTCTATCGCCTACGGAGTGACATTCGCTAGCTCACCTGGTGTAGCGTACATTCATCGAATGGTTCGGCTGCCGGGTTCGTCCGTTGCGGTCTAGGAAGGAGATTTGGGTGATGCGAGCACTTTAATTACTTTAGTACTCACCCAGTGACGGCAGATTGAGGACAGATCGGAGGAAGCCTGTTAGTCCGGTTCCTGGCTTGTCCAGGTCCGTCCGGGCTGTGAGCGAGAGAGGTCCCTCTCTCGTCCAACAACATAGGGGACCGCATGTTGTGGTTCAGATATTTTACATTCGGAGCATATGTCCGTCGGTCGGGACGCTCCGTTATATTGACAGTCCGAGAGACTGTCCTTAATGCTTCCTCATCCTCACAGCAGGGCACACGACCGCACATTGGCTACGTGACCTCGAGTATCCGATCAGTTTCGTCATTCAGTGATTCCACGGCGAATAGGTCGCGCCATCCGGTAGCCATGGGACACGAGGCCTATACACTCCGTTCGCTCGCATATTGGTAGTATGCACGAGGTAACGATCACGGAGCTTCCAGCGGCAATGCATCGTAAGACCGCTTCTCCTCAGGCCTCAGTGACGGACGTGCTATCCGAGTTAGCACAGTTGTTTTGCAGCATCCCAGCAATTGACAGTTTCTCGGTCGAATCAGGAATTATCTGACGGCGCTGGGTCGGTGCGGTCTGCGGTTGCATCAGCTACGGACGACCGAACGCTTTATAGGGTCCGACAGGATGGCGAAAGGGATTCGAAAGATTTTGAGTTTTCCCTTTAGTAGTATCGGAAGCTGCCTTTCATATCTTCTGGCATTATCTTCCAGTGATTGTTATTTCGGACTTCATTGCTGCGATCTTGGATAAGAGACTTATAGCGTCATTGGACTCGGATTTTTCGATCGGTTCAGGGACATTGTCCCTGACTTACCGACGCAGTCCAATATTGTCATTACAACATGTGTTTTATTTTTCGACGCTATATATATATATATATACAAGCCTGCTACCAAGCATGATAGTTTAGTTTCTTGTCCGCGTTGCTCATTTCTGCCATTTTATCTTTTATACGAATAGTTTATTTTGGCAGAGCAGGGCATACCGAGAGTTCTTATGCGTCAAGACGGTGTGGTTAAAGACTGCATATATTCTTTTTCGCCGTTTATGTCTTTTCCAATTTCAATGTTGGAAACGACATGATGTATAGTAGACTTAACTTAGACGCTTTATCATACGTAATCCGCCTTACTGAGGCGTTATCATTACGTCTTCAAGAAAAGATTTACGGGATATTATTCTCAATGTAATTTCTTTTGAGGGCAGTAGTTTGTTCACGTATAACTCCGCCCTTCAGTGGCTGATTGGAGTTGGTTAGACGTGACGCAGCCCTAGCTACATCCACACGCGTGGATAGTAAGGTTAAGAACTCTCTCAGAGTCGCTTCGTTCTCGGAGGAGCTTCTCTTCGACGGCAACTTTTCGGCAATCCATGAATTGCTCGATTTACACGTTCTCTTGTCTATCTAGTGTTACAAGAGATTCAGACTGGGGCAAACATTCGGTGGTTGACTCAGAGAGTGCCACCACAGTTGCCGGACCCGAGTGTTATAGTTATGACGGTTGCCAGTCAAACAGATTGGGATATAATACTGATCCCTACGGATTCGAAGTGCCAGGGTCTTTGGGTTCCGCAGTCTCTTAGCAGTCAGTTTTCTTCCGCGGAATAATGTTTTTTAGGCTTGCTTTATGTCATTGCATGAACATTATTCAGAAACGCATGCCCAAATCCTGTCCTTTAATTCGACAGTAGTGGCGTATCTCCGGAACCAGGGAGGCACTCTTTCGTTTCCGTTATTCAATTTAATGGAAAGAATCCGTCTGTTGGTTATAGTACACCAAGTTCTGTTTTGGTCCGTCATATTCCGGGTAGTCTGATTGTTTTACCGGACTCCCGTTCTCTTACGGGTCGCTTGTTGCTGTCAGAATGGACTCTCAACAAACAAGTATTCAATCAGATTTGCTATCTATGGGAGCGCCCAATGATGATTTATTTACGACACAGTTTGCTAATCAATTGCAGACGTATGTGTTAGCTTGTCCAGATCTCTGAGCTAATGTTGTTAACGCTCTATTGATCTATAGGACGGAATGATAGGATACGCGTATTCTCCGGCGCTGTTGTTTCAGCAGGTATTGCTAAGATAAACAACTACAATACATTTCTGTTGATAGCATCTCTATCTTCACAGAGATCATGGGTAATTTACTCTCTTGTCTACTGTGGGTCTTAACGTGAAATCTTCCTCTATGTGAGGATCTTTTTTCACTGGGTAAATCGTGTCATCTTTATCACAACCCGCAAGGTCGCAACCTTCATGTATTCCGTTGTGTGGTCCGTATTGCATTGTATGCACTGTACTGGACGAGCTTTGGACGCGATTTCTTACTATAGGAGATCCTCTTCTTCGCTATTCTATGCGGCTAAAGTGGAGGCTCTTCTGTCGTGGTGTAGGGATCATTATGTTCATATTGTTGATCCCTCCATACTACTCATTGCAATTTTTTAGTATACTTGTTTCACAAGATCTACTGCAGCCTGTTATTATTTAGGTTATAGGTTTATGTTACCTCATACCTATGCACTCTACGATAGTTTACAATTGAGTCTTTTGTCTCTTTATCTAAGTCAGTTAGTAACTTTTTGATAAATAGACTTAGAATCTTTAGATTAAATTCCTATATGGATTTTAACTTCGGTTCTTATTTAGCTAAGTAATCATTTGAGCCTCTGGAAACAGTAGTTTTCAAATTCTGACCTTTTAGACAGTAATTCTGTTGGTTTCTCTTTTACTGTAGAGTCAGTGAGTTTCATGCACTATCGATGGATGATTTTCACTTTCGTAGTTTCGGAATCACTACTTCCGTTACTATTTAGGTTGGATTTTTGCATAAGAGTTAGGCTCCTATTATCCGGAACCTATTATTTTAAGGTCCTTCCGTCTTCGTATGGGCATAGGCCTTTACTCTTTCCGGGTACAGTTTATGTATTTATAAACAGATATCTGTTTATTACTATGGGCGTAAGCTTCTTCTGTCTTTGATGCCTAGTAGAAGGACGTTACGCTCCATTTTATTGTTAATGGATTCTATTTACTATCGGTACTGCTTATGGTATATCATTGACTTAGCAGTTGTGCTTAAGATTTCGGCTCATGAAGTAAGAGCTCTTCTACTTCTTGGGCTTACATTAATAGTGTCGCTATTATAGATTTTTGAAGGCCGCTCATTGCGCTCAGCCATCCACATTCATGAATTTTATCTCAGAAATATCGAGTCCATTTCTGGAGGCCTCTATTGTTAGGTCTATTATCTACTGCTCAGAATGTCATTCACTTAACAGTTGCTACTATAGCTAGGTAGGCTGTCTGTTTCGGCAGTGTCTCCGTTCTGCTGCCCTCTTCGCTCTGGGCTATTTGACCCAGGGCAAGAAAAGGGGGGGGGGGAGGGTGTTCCCTTGGGTCACCTGTTTTACTATGAAAACAAGGGGATACCTCCTCCGGAGTTAGTCATTCTGAGCTGTTATTGGGATGGTTGTTTAGTGAGAAGTTTAGGTTTTTAAAATTCATTCAAGTCTTAGTTTTTAAAGTATAGCTTTTGATTATTGCATATGTCAACGGACATGATTATGCAATCCTCAGACACTTTTAGGAGTATAAGAGTCTCTATTCTCTAGACTTACTTTATTTATTGGCTTACTTTAAAAATTATTAGTATAAGGATTATATTGGATATTAATAGAGTACATGGATATATGAAGCTCAATTTTGGAAGGTGTTGTATCTTTCTAATTTATCATAAATAAGAAAGATACATGTAAGGCCTATTACTTCTTTTTCCCTACAGGGGATGACTCTATTTTATATTATTGAGCGTATTCCATTTTGCTCTATGTCCTTGGCCCTCCAGCCTTTTTACTATTCAGCTATGTCTGGGTCATTGGTACAGTATAAAAATGTTAAAAAATTTATAGTAATTTCTATATTTTTTATACTTACCAATGACCCAGACGGGGATGGCCCTCCCAGGAGTTGGGAACTCTTGCCTCCCCGCTGAGTACATAGCGCTTACCAGGCACTGGTTTTTAGAATGATTAATGGCGCCAATTTTGGAACGTCCTTGACACTGCGCATGCGCAGTAGAGGCGAAGTGTGGAGGGCCTTTCAGGACATGTTTTCTTTGGTTTTAGATGCAAATTTTGGGGATTGGGGGGCAAAATTTGTGTTTGGCCCTATATTTTAAGAGTTAGCACCAGCTATGTCTGGGTCATTGGTAAGTATAAAAAATATAGAAATTACTATAAATTTTTTAACTTTTCAGTGTTTTCCTCTCTCCCTTTCCTTTAAGTCCCCCCTTGCTATTCTCCCATGCTTTTGGCATAGTTTCTGTAATTATTATTACTAAATTTTCTTGGGAGTTTTAGCTGATCAACAGAATGAATTCTGTTCTTTTCCTCATGTTTACGTCTTCACCTACGGGTGGTTAGGCGTTGTGTTCTGCATCTACCATCTGATGTTCTGCAGTTTCTTCCCTGGAAGTCTCTGTTTTGCATCAGATAGTGTATTTTTGGTAACTGACTCTGGGCCTGGGTGCCTGGAGTCTTATTTTAGTGTTTTTACATTCATTGTTTACATTTACAACAGCCCTCTGTGTGAGGGGGGGATTTCTTGAAAATAATATCTTGATGTTATTTTAATCATAACTAGATACATTATTATTGTTCGTAAGTGTTGAATAAATGGTTTAAAATATTTTTAAAATTTTTGTCCACACTTAGGCTTGGGATCCATTGGGGCTCAACGTTACTTTTCAGAAACTTGGGCTGTTCTGAAAAAATATTTTTTCAAAATATTTTGATTTCAATTATTTTTTCTATATTAATGGATCATATTATTATTATGTATTTTGATTGCCAGGGGTTGGTGCGAGTACCAGGACTTGTTTTCTTTTCACATTGAAAGGATTTTGATCAATTGTAATAAGAGGAAGTCTTCCTCTGACTTTTATAATCATTCTATATGTGGTCAGTGTACTCGCATTAACTCCTGTTCTGGTTCGTATGATTTCGATGACAACATGGGAAGCGTATGTCACGGTATGTTAGTGGGGAATTGGACACTCCGGTCCTTTCCCCGCAGGGTCACTCTACTTTATCAATTTCTATTTCAGACGATCAAGATTAGGGTGATGTATCTGTGATGTCTTCCAACAGTGTGCCTCCGTCGTCACAATTAATGAAGGGCTAGCGGAAAAGTGCTCATGTAATTACGCCAATTGCCTAAGAGGACCCTAGTAGGTTCGACGGCCTTTGACGTCCGCTAGCTCGCCTGGTGTAGCGTCCATTCATCGAATGGTTCGGCAGCCGGGTTCGTCCGTTGCGGTCTAGAAGGAGTTTTGGGGTGATGCGAGCACTATAAATCAACCAAATGCACACCCAGTGACGGCAGATTAGAGGGAGAACGGAGGAAGCCTTTTAGTCCGGTTCATAGCTCGTTCTGGTCCATCCGGACGGCGAGCGAGAGAGGCCCCTCTCTCGTACAGCAACATCTGGCCCCAGATGTTGTGGTACAAAATGTTTCGCATTCGGAGCATACGTCCGTTGCTCAGGACGCTCCGACATATAGTCAGTCCGGAGTAGACTGTCAATAAGGCTTCCTCATTCTCATGGTAGCGCACACGACCGCTCTTGGCTACGTGACCTCGGATATCCAGTCAGCTTCGCCAGTCAGAGAATCATCGGCGACCAGGTCACACCATCCGGTAGCCAGAGACACGAGGCCTGCAGACTCCGGACGTTCGCATAGGAAAGTGTGCGGGAGTCAACGTACACGGAGCTTCCGGCGGCAATGCATCGTAAGACCGCTACTGCACAGGCCTCGGGAACGGACGTGCTTTCCTAAATAGCACAGCTTATCGCAGCATCCCAGCATCAACTGAATCTGTCGCATATTTTTTATCCGACGATGCTGGGTTGGGATGCTCCGCGGAAGCGGGTACGGATGTCCGAAAATTTCATCCGGTCCGACGGGATACCGAAAGGGATTTGGAGGATTTCGAGCTTTCCCTTTCGGAACAACATATGCTGTTGTGTATGTCATCTGACTTGATCTTCTACAGCTTCTTTCGTCGGACCAGAATGCTGCGATGCCGGATAAGAAACTGATAGCGTCGGTGGACTTAGAAATTTTTGGTTCGGTTCAGGGACATCGTCCCTCAGTTCCGACATAGTCCAATAATGTCACACAAACTTTCGAATTATTGAACGAAGCTATATATATTATTATTATATGCTTGCTATAACCAAGCATTTCTGGTTTCTTGTTCGCAAAGTTACGGAGATGTCTTTCAAAAGTGTGCCTCTGTCGTCATAGTTAATGAAGAGCTAGCGGCAATAAGTGCTCATGGAATATGTCTATCGCCTAAGAGATCCCTTGTAGGATCGACGGAGTGACATTCTCTAGCTCACCCTGTGTAGCATACATTCATCGAATGGTTCGGCTGCTGGGTTCGTCCGTTGTGGTCTAGGAAGGAGATTTGGGTGATGCGAGCACTATAATTACTTTAGTACTCACCCAGTGACGGCGGATTGAGGACAGATCGGAGGAAGCCTGTTAGTCCGGTTCCTGGCTTGTCCAGGTCCGTCCGGGCTGTGAGTGAGAGAGGTCCCTCTCTCGTCCAACAACATAGGGGACCGCATGTTGTGGTTCAGATATTTTACATTCGGAGCATATGTCTGTCGGTCGGGACGCTCCGTTATATTGACAATCCGAGAGACTGTCGATAATGCTTCCTCATCCTCACAGCAGGGCACACGACCGCACATTGGCTACGTGACCTCGAGTATCCGATCAGTTTCGTCATTCAGTGATTCCACGGCGAATAGGTCACGCCATCTGGTAGCCAAGGGACACGAGGCCTATACACTCCGTTTGCTCGCATATTAGTAGTATGCACGGGGTAACGATCACGGAGCTTCCAGCGGCAATGCATTGTAGGACAGCTTCTCCTCAGGCCTCAGTGACGGACGTGCTATCCGAGTTAGCACAGTTGTTTCGCAGCATCCCAGCAATCGACAGTTTCTTACTCGAATCAGGAATTATCTGACGGCGCTGGGTCGGTGCGGTCCGCGGTTGCATCAGGTACGGACGACCGAACGCTTTATAGGGTCCGACAGGATGGCGAAAGGGATTCGAAAGATTTCGAGTTTTCCCTTTCGTAGCATCGGAAGCTGCCATTCATATCTTCTGGCATTATCTTCCAGTGATTGTTATTTCGGACTACATTGCTGCGATGTTGGATAAGAGACTTATAGCGTCATTGGACACGGAATTTTGGACCGGTTCAGGGACCTTGTCCCTGACTTACCGACACAGTCCAATAATGTCATTACAACATGTGTTTTATTTTTCGACGCTATATATGCATATAAGCCTGCTACCAAGCATGATAGTTTAGTTTCTTGTCCGCAATGCTCATTTCTGCCGTTTTATCATTTATACGAATAATTTATTTTGGCAGAGCAGGGCATACCGAGAGTTCATATGCATCTAGACGGCGTGGTTAAAGACTGGAAATATTCTTTTTTGCCGTCTATGTCTTTTCCAACCACAATGTTGGAAACGACAATGATGTCTAGTAGACTTAACTTAGATGCTTTATCATACGTAATCCACCTTAATGAGGCGTTATCATTACGTCTTCAAGAAAAGATTTACGGGATATTATTCTCAATGTGATTTCTTTTGAGGGCAGTAGTTTGTTCACGTATAACTCCGCCCTTCAGTGGCTGATTGGAGTTGGTTAGACGTGATGCAGCCCTAGCTACATCCACGCGCATGGATAGTAAGGTGAAGAACTCTCTCAGAGTCGCTTCGTTCTCGGAGAAGCCTCTCTTCGACGGCAACTTTTCAGCAATCCATGAATTGCTCGATTTACACGTTCTCTTGTCTATCTAGTGTTACAAGAGATTCAGACTGGGGCAAACATTCGGTGGTTGACTCAGAGAGTGCCACTGCAGTTGCCGGATCCGAGTGTTATAGTTATGACGGTTGCCAGTCAAACAGATTGGGATATAATATTGATCCCAACAGATTCGAAGTGCCAGGGTCTTTGGGTTCCGCAGTCTCTAAGCAAGCAATTATCTTCCGCGGAATAATGTTTTTTAGGCTTGCTTTATGTCATTGCATGAACATTATTCAGAAACGCATGTCCAAATCCTGTCCATTAATTCGACAGTAGTGGCGTATCTCCGGAACCAGGGAGGCACTCATTCGTTTCCGTTATTCAATTTAATGGAAAGAATCCGTCTGTTGGTTATAGTACACCAAATTCTGTTTCGGTCCGTCATATTCCGGGTCGTCTGATTGTTTTACCGGACTCCCGTTCACTTACGGGTCGCTTGTTGCTGTCAGACTGGACTCTCAACAAACAAGTATTCCATCAGATTTGCTATCTATGGGAGCGCCCAATGATAATTTAGTAACGACACAGCTTGCTAATCAATTGCAGACGTATGTGTTGGCTTGTCCGGATCTCTGAGCTAATGTTGTTAACGCTCTATTGATCTAATAGGACGGAATGATAGGATACGCGTATCCTCCGGCGCTGTTGTTTCAGCAGGTATTGCTAAGATAAACAACCACAATACATTTCTGTTGATAGCATCTCTATCTTCACAGAGATCATGGGTAATTTACTCTCTTGTCTACTGTGGGTCTTAACGTGAAATCTTCCTCAATGAGAGGATCTTTTTTCGCTGGGTAAATCGTGTCATCTTTATCACAACCCGCAAGGTCGCAACCTTCACGTATTCCGTTGTGTGGTCCGTATTGCATTGTAAGCATTGTACTGGGCGAGCTTTGGACGCGATTTCTTACTATAGGAGATCCTCTTCTTCGCTATTCTATGCGGCTAAAGTGGAGGCTCTTCCGTCGTTGGTGTAGGGATCACTATGTTCATATTGTTGGTCCCTCCATACTACTCATTGCAACTTTTTAGTATACTTGTTTGACAAGATCTACTGCAGCCTGTTATTATTAAGGTTATAGGTTTATGTTACCTCATACCTATGCACTCTATGATAGTTTACAATTGAGTCTTATGTCTCTTTATCTAAGTCAGTTAGTAACTTTTTGATAAATAGACTTAGAATCTTTAGATTAAATTCCTATATGGAATTTAACTTCGGTTCTTATTTAGCTAAGTAATCATTTGAGCCTCTGGAAACAGTAGTTTTCAAATTCTGACCTTTTAGACAGTAATTCTGTTGGCTTCTCTTTTACTGAAGAGTCAGTGAGTTTCATGCACTATCGATGGATGATTTTCACTTTCATAGTTTCGGAATCACTACTTCCTTTACTATTTAGGTTGGATTTTTGCATAAGAGTTAGGCTCCTAATATCCGGAACCTATTGTTATTAAGGTCCTTCCGTCTTCGTACGGGCATAGGCCTTTACTCTGTCCGGTTAGAGTTTATGTATTTATAAACAGATATCTGTTTATTACTACGGGCGTAAGCTTCTTCTGTCTTTGATGCCTAATAGAAGGACGTTACGCTCCATTCTATTGCTAATGGATTCAATTAACTATCGGTACTGCTTATGGTATATCATTGACTCAGCAGTTGTGCTTAAGATTTTGGCTCATGAACTAAGAGTTCTTCTACATCTTGGGCTTACATTAATAGTGTCGCTATTATAGATTTTTGAAGGCTGCTCATTGCGCTCAGCCATCCACATTCATGAAGTTTTATCTCAGAAATATCGAGTCCATTTCTGGAGGCCTCTATTGTTAGGTCTATTATCTACTGCTCAGAATGTCATTCACTTAACAGTTGCTACTATAGCTAGGTAGGCTGTCTGTTTCGGCAGTGACTCCGTTCTGCTGCCCTCTTCGCTCTGGACTATTTGACCCAGGGCAAGAAAAGGGGGGGGGGGGGGGGGAGGGTGTTCCCTTGGGTCACCTGTTTTACTATGAAAACAAGGGGATACCTCCTCCGGAGTTAGTCATTCTGAGCTGTTATTGGGATGGTTGTTTAGTGAGAAGTTTATGTTTTAAAAATTCATTCAAGTCTTAGTTTTTAAAGTATAGCCTTTGAATATAGCACGTGTCAACGGACATGATTATGCAATCCTCAGACACTTTTAAGGAGTATAAGAGTCTCTATTCTTTAGACTTACTTTATTTATTGGCTTACTTTAAAAATTATTAGTATAAGGATTATATTGTATATTAATAGAGTACATGGATGTATGATGCTCAATTTTGGAAGGTGTTGTATCTTTCTAATTTATCATAAATAAGAAAGATACATGTAAGGCCTATTACTTCTTTTTCCCTAGAGGGGATGACTCTATTTTATATTATTGAGCGTATTCCATCTTGCTCTATGTCCTTGGCCCTCCAGCCTTTTTACTATTCTGCTATGTCTGGGTCATTGGTACAGTATAAAAATGTTAAAAAATTTATAGTAATTTCTATATTTTTTATACTTACCAATGACCCAGACTGGGATGGCCCTCCCAGGAGTTGGGAACTCTTGCCTCCCCGCTGAGTACATAGCGCTTACCAGGCACTGGTTATTAGAATGATTAATGGCGCCAATTTCGGAACGTCCTTGACACTGCGCATGCGCAGTAGAGGTAAAGTGTGGAGGGCCATTCAGGACATGTTTTCTTTGGTTTTAGATGCAAATTTTGGGGATTGGGGGGCAAAATTTGTGTTTGACCCTATATTTTAAGAGTTAGCACCAGCTATGTCTGGGTCATTGGTAAGTATAAAAAATATAGAAATTACTATAAATTTTTTAACTTTCCTCTTCTTCTCTGGTGGGATCCCCAGAAGTTAAAAAATAGAAAAAAAATTTCGAATGCCCAAATTTTAAAACTGCATGAGTCAGAGAATTGTTATTTGCCATGAAGCATCCTTTGGACCAGTTCAAATGCACCTCAAAAAATTGCAATTAGTTTTGTCATGGGGCAAAACGGGGAGTAATAAAAAAATACTGAGTCAGCACTTTTCAAAAAATTAAAATTAAGTCTTCTTCAGAACTTCCAATCAGAATCTTTTAATATATTTGATACACATCTGCAGGGGGATATGCTTCAGGTTTGTTCATAGGGAGCCCAAATATAAGAAACATTTTAAAAAAATCCTCAGATCCACCAGTCAAAATCTTTTGATGATACTTACAGGGTTCGCACCCCAAATTTAGTTTGAAATTTGAGGGCATTTCCAGGACTTTCAAGGACCTGAAGCCCAAATTTTCCAGGATCTACATTTCTATCAATAAAGTTCAATAAAGTAGTTTACACATGTTCTTTTTTAATACTTGCAGTATTTCGATTTTGGAAATTGGAGGTGCTCTGTATTCTGCTTGCTTCCATTTGAAGTGAGGCACTCTGTTGTTGGACCAACTTGAATCCCTGACATTGGGAAAATTTTGGAAAGAAAATCATTGACTAACATGATTCCTCACATGATGGAGGCTTCCAGGAAGTAGTACAATGTTTATATTAATTAAAGGTCACATTCATATTGGTAAATAGCACAAAGAAAATGTTTTTACTGTCTTTTCAGTGTGTTGCAAGTGAAGGGTTACAGGGGGATTTCAAACACAGGATTCATTACATTATACCTGTGTATCTGCACATCAAGGGAGGATACTGTAAAACATTTAGCTTGTACAAAGAGTTAATAACAACTGAAAATCTAGGCAATCAGCCAATCAAAAGCAGTGACGAAAATAGATGCAATTTCTTCAGTGTCCTAATGCTGAATTGTGTAAAAACAGCATTTGTTACATTGTAGTTTATTCTTCATGTTTTATAAATAAAGGTATCTTTAAATTGCATTTTCAGCTAATAATATAATACATGCAAGAATAGGTTGTATTGTGCCACATATTATAACATTTAATATTTAATCCTTTCAAGAAGCATATTTTTTTATCCCTCGCTTGGTTAAGCTGATGGGTGCTGTTTTTTGACTCTCAAAAAAAATTAAAATTGCAGGAGCGATAGTGCACAAGAGCGATAGCAAACCTCAAAATTGAAAGACTGTTCTTGTCTTTTTTCTCATATGTTATAGTTATTGGGCTCATTTTGACCAATGAGTGGAGATGTTTAGACAAACAAGTGGGGATGTTTTAACGAACAAATGTGGATGTTTGACCAAAAATGGGAACGTGTTGGCCAACTGCTGAAGGGGACTATTTTGTTATGGGACTGTTTTGATCAGCTCCCATAGTTCTCAGTTTCCAAATAATTTCAGATGCAATTGGTTATGTTCAAGTTGACAATCAGTGTTCTGATGAAGCAACACGAAGCAGAAACACTCACTGGTATCACACTCAGCTGGAATTATTGTCACATTGCCAGTGGTCAAAGCATATTGAACTTTCTAATTGTGTGAAAAAAGTTAAGACAATGTCTGTTGACCAATTTTTTATGCCCCAAGAACCTCTTGGGGGGGGGGGGGGGGGGGGGGAGGCATTAAGTTTTCACCATGTCCGTCCTTCGTCCAGCATCCAGCGCCATCATCTGTCTGTTAATTTATGGTTTCTGTCCAATAATTAAAGAACCATGTATTTGATTAAATCATAATTTTAGGGGTAACTTCTAGACGACAAGACAATGCTTCCTTTTGATTTTGGTCTTCAGTGTGGTGGCCATATTGAATTTAGTTTCCATCCCAATAGCTAAAGAATGCTGACTCGAATCATTTTTAGCTCAACTTTGATGTAGTCAAATTTGGGGTTATGCCATGGCCTTTCGTCCATCTGTTTGTCCATCTGTTCGTCCATCTGTCCATGTGTCTGTCAACAATTCAATACGGCTCGGGCTAGAGGCTGTATTTAGAACCGATCTTTACGAAACTTCTTGAGTACCTTTTTTATCACCGTGGTACGGGAACGAGTGTATTTTGGTGCAGTCCGGAATTCAAGATGGCCACCAGCAGACATTTTGTACCAAAAATTAGTGCAATCAGGTTTTTGTACAGAACTTCTGTATGAAAGTTCTGATTTGAATAAATTTTTGTTTGAATGATTAGCAACATGGAATACATCATATATAATACAGAGTTTTTTCTCATGCAGAAATTATGCAAATTAGATGAACTTTGGTTTATTCAGGGCTACTTGTACACAGTAAGTACACCTGTCAATATAGCTCCGGCTAGGGGCTGTATTTATGAACCGATCTTCACAAAACTTCTTGGGCACCTTTGTTATCACCTTGGGTCCAAAATTCAAGATGGCCACCGACAGCCATTTTGTACCAAAATTAGTGCAATCAGTGTTTTGTACAGAACTACTGTATGAAAGTTCTGATTTCAATAAATTTTTGTATGAATGTTATGGGGCATGGAATACATCACATATAATACAGATTTTTTTCTCAAGCAGAAATTATGCAAATTAGATGAACTTTGATTTATTCATTGCTACTTGTACACGGTAAGTACACATGTCAATATGGCTTGGGCTAGGGGCTGTATTTATGAACCTATCTTCATGAAACTTCTTGGGGTACCTTTGTTATCACCTTGGGATGAGAACGAGTGTTTTGGGGTGTAGTCCAAAATTCAAGATGGCTGCCGGTGTCCATTTTTTAGCGAAATTAGGTGTAATGAGTTTTTTGTACAGAACTTCTAGGACTACGTTTGTTTTCATCATGGGATGGTAACAAGTGCTTTTGGGGTTGACCATAAATTCAAAATGCTTGTCGGCAGTCATATTTATGGAAATTGTGTGTATTACATTTTTTGTACAGAACCGGTAAAGAAGATTTTTAGCTCAACTTTGGCAAAGCCAAATTTGAGGTATTGCCATGGCCTGTCTGTCCATCTGACTGTCGGTCACGTCGTACACACGGCTCGGGCTAGAGGCCGTATTTATAAACCGATCTTTACGAAACTTCTTGGGTACCTTTGTTATCACCATGAGACGAGAACGAGTGTTTTTGGGTCCGGTCCAAAATTTAAGACGGCCGCTGGCAGCCATTTTGTACCAAAATTAGGAGCAATCAGATTTTTGCGCAGAACTTCCATATGAAAGCTCCGATTTGAATAATTTTTTTGTATGAATGTTTAGTACCATGGGATACATCTCATATAATACAGGTTTTTTTCTCGTGCGTAAATTATGCAAATTAGACTAACTTTGATTTATTTAGTGTTACTTTCAGCACTGTAAGTGCAAATACCAATACGGCTTGGGCTAGAGGCCGTATTTATGAACCAATGTTTACGAAACTTCTTGGGTACCTTTGTTATCACTGTGGGACGAGAACGAGTGATTTGGGGTCCGGTCTGAGATTCAAGATGGCCACTGGTGGCCATTTTGTACAAAATTAGGTGCAATCAGATTTTTGCGCAGAACTTCCATATGAAAGTGCTGATTTGAATAATTTTCAGTGTGAATGTTTAGTACCATGGGATACATCACATATAGTACGGGTTTTTTTCTCGTGCATAAATTATGCCAATTAGACTAACTTTGATCCATTTAATGTTACTTTCAGCACTGTAACTGCAAATGCCAATGCAACTTGGGCTAGAGGCCGTATTTATGAACCGATCTTTACGAAACTTCTTGGGTACCTTTGTTATCACCTTGGGACGAGAACGAGTGTTTTTGGGTGCAGTCCAAAATTCAAGATAGCTGCCGGTGGCCATTTTGTACCAAAATTGGTGCAATCAGTTTTTTGTACAGAACTTTTGTATGAAAGTTCTGATTTGAATAAATTTCTGTATGAATGTTTAGTAACATGGAATACATCACATATAATACAGGTTTTTTCCTCGTTCAAAAATGGTGTGAATTAAATGAACTTTGATTTATTCAGTGCTACTTATACACAGTAAGTGCACATGTCAATACGGCTCGGGCCAGAGTCTGTATTTATGAACCGATCTTCATGAAACTTCTTGCGTACCTTTGTTATCATCTTGTGATATGAACGAGTGTTTTTGGGTGCCTTTGTTATCACTCTGCTATGAGAACAAATATTTTTGGGTTCAGTCAGACCCACTCTGGGACTCGAAGATTTCTTTTATAGTTTAGCATCTAACTGTCGCCCACCTTTACAATACTTTACCTACACATTTGTTACAGGCTACGGTCAGCATTTATGTACAGACCGTTACAATACTTTACATGTACCTTTGTTATCAGGTCATTTCCAGACATGTTAACTGTCCTGGAATGCCCGGGAAAATCCCGGAATTTCAGTGTAGTTGCTGGCCTCCCGGTCGGGAATCTGTTTTGGGTAAAAAATCCCGGAAAACAACAGTCAAATATTTCGTTCCCGTTGTAACTTAGGAAAAATGTTCGGAGTCAAATCACATGCATTTCAAACTCTGGTAAAAACTCACGAAACAGTAAAATATGGATTTAAGTTAAATTTATTTAAGAAAAGGCTATTTTATGATATATATTTCAACTGTGTTCATGTTTATTTCTGGGGTTTTTCTTCGAAGATTCGTGATCAATTTGCGAGTGTTGAAGTGAAAATAGGTGACTTACTTTCAAAAAATTGAAAACTCCACCTTCATTTAAATGCAGTATTTGGAAATTAAAATATATGAAAAGGAATTAAATAATATATATTTATTTTTTCCTTCATAGAATAGCTTTAATTCTCATCCCTTTTCCAAAATCAAAACGTAAACAACAACTATTTAGCACAGCTTAAAAGTAGGTTAAAGTCGCTTAGGATGCCGAAAAATTATGACTGCATATTTAATCACAATGGACTTATTTTCTAACACCACTTTTATTCTATTGTGCTGACTGAAGAACTGTTAACTGTTGGCCATCTGTAACCAGAAGATTTCTAATGGAATTAAAAAAAATGCTTCAGTGATGAAAAGAAAAGTTTTGTGTAGGGCACAAGCGTCCCACATGCATGAAGTTTGATAAAGATACTTTCTAAGTACTAATGTTTTTGAAGTAACTGAACATTAGAACATCTTTTCCTGTTAACATTTCCAGACTTGGGAAATTATTAGCTAAGTAGACTTTGATAAGAGCAAACCACAGGTGGAGGTGCTCTGTGGGACAGTGTGGGTGGGTAGTGGTGGGGAGGGGGGGGGGACTCATGAAGAAGAGGATCCCGGTGGGAGGGGGGGGGGGGTCAAATCAACAGTTATTTTATGATTTTTAGCTCAACTTGACAAAGTCAAGCTGAACTATTGCCATCACTTCTCGTCCGTCGGCGTACGTTCGTACGTATGTACGTACGTAAGTACGTTAGTATGTACATCCACAATTTCCTTTGGCACACCTCACAGGTCGCATTTATGATCAGATTACTTTGAAACTTGGTATGCTTGTTTGGATTGACCTCTAGATGGGAGCTATCGATTTTCTTCAATTTCCATCAAAAAATGTTGCCGCGGCCAACGTTCTTAGAACTTAGTTTAGTCAAACCACAATATTTCCCTTTGGCACACTCTACAGGGCACATTTATGATTTGATTGCTTTGAAACCTGGTACGCTTATTTAGGGTGACCTCTAGATGGGAGCTATCGATATTTTTATACTGTACCAATGACCCAGACTTAGCTGGTGCCAACTCTTAAATTCTAGGGCCAAACACAAATTTTACCCCCCAATCCCCAAAATTTGCATCTAAAACCGAAAATTACATGTCCTATATGGTCCTCCATACCTTTCCTCCACTGCGCATGCGCAGTGTCAAGGAGGTCTCGAAATTGGCGCTAAAAGTCATTCTTTGTTTGGCCCTGAAATCAGTTGCATCTGACTGATATTTGTGCTTGTAAAATCTCAGTTGAAATGATGCCAGACACATAAATATGAGAGAAATGGTGGATCTAAAGAGGAAATAGAAGGATGAGAGAAAAATTCAGTGGCAGGAAATAATCAGGGCTGTAACTTAAATTTTTTTTATGAAATTATGTTATGTTCCCTAATTTCGAGGCATGAGCCTGTTGTTATCATTCTTGCTATGAAAGTTCCACTGCTTGATCAGTGTTGCCTCTCTCTCTTTCCTTTATTCCCCCCTTGCTATTCTCCCATGCTTTTGGCATATTATCTGTAATAATTATTACTAAAATTTCTTGGGAGTTTTGGCTTCGTAACAGAATGAATTTCTGTTCTTTTCTCCATGTTGACGTCCTCACCCTTGGGTGTTTAGGCGTTGTGATCTGCATCTACCATCTGATGTTCTGCAGTTTCTTCTATGGAAATCTCTGTTTTGCATCAGATAGTGTTTAAATTGGTAACTGATTTCGGGCCATGTTTATCAGTGCCTGGAGTCATGTTTCCGATTTTTGTACAACTTCTTGGTTACATTGACAACGGTTACTGCTGATAGTGATTTCTTGTCTTTACATTAGTTTAGACATAGCAAGATACATTAATATTGTATGTAAGTGTTGCATTAATTTTTTGAAATGTTTTAAAAATTTTTGTCCACACTTAGGCTTTTTTGGGATCCATTTGGGCCCGTTGTTCCCATTGGGAACTTGGGCTCTTCTGAAAAATTTTTTCCCAAAATTTTTTTTTTGAGAATTATTTTCTTTCAAAGATTATAATGGATTATGTTATATTATGTATCTTTATTTCAAGGGATAGTGCGACAAATATGACTGTGTATTTTTTCTTGATGAAAAAATATTTTTAATTTATAATGCGAGGATATCTTCCTCTTATTCTCAGGTTCAATGTATTCGCACTAATTCCTGCTCTGTGTGTGTTGATTGAAATGACAACGTTGGAGGCGTGTGTCACGATATTGTGTTTGCGGAGAGGGGTCCGTAACGGTCCTCTCTCCGTAGGGTCACTCTATATTGTCATTTTATTTTTCAGAATTCAGAGTGATGTTTTCGTGATGTCTTCAACAAGTGTGTCTCCATTGTTGCAGTGTTAGGGCTAGCGGCTAAGTGCTCAGGGTAATACAACAATTGCCGAAGAGGTCCCTAGTAGGATCGAAGGCATTGATCGTCTGCTAGTCCGCCTGGTGTAGCGACCATTCATTGAATGGCTCGGCAGCCGGGTTTGTCCGTTACGGTTCTGGGAAGCAGTGTGGGTGATGCGAGCACTATAAACTTGGAACGTGCACACCCAGCAACGACGGATCCGAGGATAGTACGGAGGAAGCCTGTCAGTCTAGTAGCTAGCTCATCCAGGTCCATCCGGACCGAGAGTGAGAGAGGCCCCCTCTCTCTTACAACTACATTTGAGCCGCAATGTTGTTGTATGTTTGTTTGTTAGTCGGAACATACGTCCAATCCTCCTGTTCGGGACGTTCCGTCACATGCACAGTCCGAACTGGCTGTGTTATGGGCTTCCTCATCCTCATGCCAACACACACCACCGCACCTTGGCTTTGTGACCACAGAGTTCCAGGGGATGTTTGCATATTATATAAATGCAGGAATGAACGTTCCTACTGCTCCTGCTTTGCCGACCAGGGAATATAGTCGACCAGGTTACTTCATCTGTTAGCCAAGGACAGGATTCCTGTTGGGACGTTCGCATATTATATAAATGCAGGAATGAACGTCCCTGGACCTGCCAGTGGATATTATGTAAATCACGGCTCCACAGGCCTCATTCAGGAATAAGAATGCGGTGATTTTCTGTGATGTCTTCAAAAAGTGTGCTTCTGTCGTCACAGTCAAATGAAGAGCTAGCAGATAAGTGCTCATGATATTACGTCAATTGCCTAAGAGGTCCCAAGTAGGATCGACGGCTTTGGCATCCGCTAGCTCGCCTGTTGTAGCGTCCATTCATCGAATGGTTCAGTAACCGAGTTCATCCGTTGCGGTCCAGGAAGGAGATTTGGGTGATGTGAGCACTATAAAATATACTACATGCACACCCAATGACGATGGATACGAGGAGGGTGCGGAGGAAGCCTATAAGTCCGGTTCCTAGCTCGTCCAGGTCCACCCGGGCTGCGAGTGAGAGAGGTCCCTCTCTCGTACAACAACATCTGAGAACAGATGTTGTGGTACAAATGTTTCTCATTTGGAGCATACGTCCACCGCTCGGGACGCTCCGTTATATAGACAGTCCGGAGAGACTGCTCTAATGGCTTCCTCATCCTCACGGCAGCGCACACGACCGCACCTTGACTATGTGACCACTGTTATCTAGCCAGTCTCGCCGACCAAGGATTTCACGGCGACCAGGTCACGCCATCTGGTAGTCAGGAATACGAGGCCTATAGACTCCGGATGTTTGCATAAGAAATATGCAGGAGTTAACGTCCAGGGAGCTTTCATCGGCTAAGTAACGTAAGACCGGTGCTCCACAGGTCTCCGTAACGGACGTGCTATTACAAATAGCACAAATTATCGCAGCATCCCAGCAGATGACAGAATCTCTGTCGGATCAGGATTTATCCGACGACGCTGGGTTGGTACGCTCCGCTGAAGCATCAGGTACGGATGACCAAGAATTTCAAGTGGTCCGACAGGATGGCAAAGGGATACTGAGGAGTTAGATTTTTCCCTTTCGGAACAACATAAAGTTGCCGTAGATATCATCCGGCATTATCTTTCAGAAGTTGTTCTGTCGGACCAAAAGGCTGCGATGCCGGATAAGAAACTGTTAGCGTCACTGGACACGGAATAATTTTATCGGTTTAGGGACATCGTCCCTGAGTTTCCGACACAGTCCAATAATGTCACAAGAACATTTGAACTATTGTAGGACGCTATATATAAGCTTGCTACCAAAATGAGCAAGTCAGGTTTCTTATCGGCGAATGCTCTACATCTGCCTTTCATCAATTCAAGGAATAATTTCGATACGGCAGGACAGGGCATACTGAGAGTTCCTCTGCGTCTAGACGATCAGGCCGAAGACCTAGAATGATCTATACCGTCGTCTATGTCAATTTCAACCGCGATGTTGGAAACGACAATAATGTGTAATAGAGTTATCTTAGACGCATTATCGTATGCAGATCACCTTTCTAAAGCGTTTTCATTACGCCTTGAAGGGAAAGAATTCCAGGATGTACTATCTTCCTTAAGAGTTCTTTCGAGGGCCATAGCTTATTCCACATATAACTCCACCCTTTCAGTGGTAAATCTGGAGTTGATTGACATGACGTGGCCCTAGCTACATCCACGCGTGTGGATAGTAAGGTGAAAAACTCTCTCAGAGTCGCTCCGGTCTCCGGAGAGCTTCTCTTCGACGGCAAGCTTTCCTCAATCTATGATCAGATTACTAAGAAAGCTTCTGTTTCTCTGCTATTCAAATCTGCTTCTAAAGGTCGGATTCAGCAGAGAAGAGTAAGACAGGCACTTCTTGGAAGAGTATGTCCAACGGAAGTTCCTGTAGAGGTTATATGTGTCCTCTAGGTCTTATTCTAGAGACCGTCAATGCGGCGACTCACGCAAGGCACGTTTTACTGGCCGCAATATCCGGCCAGATGTCCTTAGGTCGACGGGGCGAGGTGCGGGTCGTGGAGGACGTGATTTCTCCTTCCGCAAGCCTTGCAGGTTCAGGAAGTGATGGTATGCACCTCTATCGTGTTCCGGTAGGCGGAAGACTGTCGAGTTTTGATATCAATTGGGTGTCAATTATGGACGACCCCTGGGTTCGAGGGGTATTTTCGGAAGGACTAAGAATATCCTTCAAACAAAAATCTCCGTTGACTCGAAGTCCAGTGGACCCAGCTTCCGTCAAATCTGCAGAAAGGAGACGCTCTTCTATTTGAAGTACAGTCTCTTCTGGAGAAGAGCACGGTAGAGGTCGTAGATGACCAGGAATCTCCAGGTTTCTACAGCCATCTGTTTCTGGTTCCGAAACCAGACGGCTCCAGTCATAGATCTGGGCTGGATAAACAAGCTGATCGTGACTTCGAAGTTCTATATGGAGACAATTCGATCGGTCAGAGCGAGTATTCGGGTGAACGACTATGCTACGAGCATAGATTTCAAGGAGGCGTACTTTCACGTCATGGTACATCAGACATTCAGAAAGTATCTGCGCTTCGCAGTTATAGGAGTCGTGTATCAGTTCGAGCGATGTGCTTCGGTTTGAATCTAACTCCTTGTGCTTTCACTCGAATAATGAACTTGGTAATGACTAAAAGAGAACATTTCCGAGCTCATTCGTCTGCGGTAACGTTGGCCTACCTGGACGACATTCTTCAGAGGTACGGCAACGAGTTAATGCTTCAGAATGATGTGCAGAATCTGCCTTATTGCTCCAACGTCTCGGTTTTCTAATAAACGAGGAGAAGTCGGTTCTGGTGCCGTCCAAGTCATTCACTCATCTGGGAATGAGCTTTGAGATGCACAACAATCTCGTTTGTCTGCTGTTAACCAGAGCGAAATTAATCAGTTGTTAAGCTCGCTATTGTCTTCACTCAGACAAAGTTGCAGCGAGAGAATTCATCAGACTGATAGGGTTGTGAGGAGCTGCCGCGGATTTTATTCCAATGGGGCAGCTACGCACTTGTCCTCTCCAAATCTTTTTGACTCAAAAAGAACAGAGTTGGAGGGTGAAGATTCTTTCGCTTGTTACGGACATCCTCTTGTAAAGTCAAGTGAAACAGATTCAGACTTGGACAGATATTCAGTAGTTAATTCAGGGAAATATGTTCCACTGCAATTGCCGGATCCGAGTTTTACAGTTTTGACGGATGCCAGTTAAATAGGTTTGGACCCAACATTGAGCCCAACAGGGTCCTTGGGATCCGTAGTTCCTAACCAAGCACATAAACATCAGGAATTGATGTTATTTTGGCTTGCATTACGTCATTGCATGAATGTTATCCATAATGCCCACAGGCAATTCTGTCCAACAATTCGACGGTATAAGCGTATTTTCGGAACTAGGGAGGTACTCATTCCATTCTGTTATTCACTGTAACGGAATGAATCCTTCTGTTGGTACTAGAACATCAAGTTCTCCAATCGGTCCGTCGTATTCCGGGTCGTCTGAACGTATTAGCGGACTCCCTTTCACGAAAGGGCCACTTGTTGCAGTCAAATAAGGACTTTTAACAACGAGTATTTAATCAGATTTGCTACCTATGAGAGAGGCCAATGATGGACTTATTTGCGACGCATCTCAACAATCAGTTGCAAGTGTATGTGTCAGCATGTTCGGATCCTCGAGTGTTTGAAGTTGACGCTCTATCCATCTCGTGAGATAGGATAGTAAGATATGGGTATCCTCCAGCGCCGTTGATTCAGCAGATATTGCTTAAGTTAAATAATCTCAATGCAATTCTGTTGGTAGCACCTCTGTCTCCACATAGACCGTGCATTAATCTATTCAGGTGTCTGTTATGGCTTGTGCCATGGAAGCTTCCTCCACATTTCGGTCCATTCTATAGCTAGATGGATTCTATTAGCTTTCAGTACTGCTTATGATAATATCTGCAACACAGTAGTCTGCGATTTTAGCTCTTGAAGTAAGAGTTCTTTCTACTTCAGGGGCTTATGCTAATAGCGTTGCTATTACAGTTCTAATGACAGCTGCATATTGGTTTTAGCCTTTCACTTGCACGAATTTATACCTCAGAAATATTGTGTCCATTCCTAGAGACCGGCATTGTTTAGGTTCGTTATCTGTTGCTCAGAATGTCGTCCACTAAACAGTTGCAACTATAGTTGTGTAGGCTTTTGTTTCCGGCAGTGACTCTGTGCTGCCGCCCTCTTCGTTCTGGGGTATTTGACCCAGGGCAAGGGGAAGGGGGAGGGGGTGCAGGTGTTCCCTTAAGTCACCTGCTTTATAGTGAAAAGCAAGGGAATACCTCCCCTAGAGTCAGTAATTCTAGTCGGTACCGGGATGATTTTTAAAGTGTAAAGATAATTTTTTACTCATCCATGTAATATTTTTAAGTGTACCTCGGTGTGTAGTATTTGTATATGTCACATATCATGCAGACGTTTATGTACAATTCTCGGTCACTTTTAATGAATTTAAGAGTCTCATTTATCTGGACTACTTTATTTATCGGCTTTCCTTTAAAAATAATTACCATAATGGATTATACTGGAGGTTAGTAGACATCAGTGATGTTATTATGCTCAAGTACAGAATGGTGTTGTGTCTTTCTCGTTTTGATGCAAAATAGAAAAATACATGTAAAGCCTATTTCTCCTTTCTCCACGAGGGGATAATTCTGTATATATATAATTGAGTTATTGGATTGCTTTATGTCCTAGGCCCTCCAACCTTTTTACTATTCAGCTAAGTCTGGGTCATTGGTACAGTATAAAAATGTTAAAAAATTTTATAGTAATTATCCCCGCTTTCGTCGGGGATATTGTCGTTATCTCTGTCCGTACGTACGTACGTACGTACGTCCGTCCGTCCGTCTGTCTGTCCGTCCGTCCGTCCGTCCGTCCGTCCGTACGTACGTCCGGTGTTACATTCACTTGCATTAATGTTTAAACTATGCTAATGTGTTCAGGTATCACCAGTACATGTGCATGAAGGTTTCGGGATTTTGATTTGGTTCCAAGTGGTTCCAGTGGAACCATTTTTATCCTTAGAAAATCTTTGTCCGCTCAAAGGTTCTTAGGGTATTGAATTCGATACGTTTAAACCATGTTAACATGTTCAGATAGCATCTGTAGATGTGCATGAAGGTTTCGGAATTTTGATTTGGGTCCAAGTGGTTCCAGTGGAACCACTTTTATCCTTAGAAAATCTTTGTCCGCTCAAAGGCTCTTAGGGTATTGAATTTGAAACTTTTAAACCATGTTAACATGTTCAGATAGCATCTGTAGATGTGCATGAAGGTTTCGGAATTTTGATTTGGGTCCAAGTGGTTCCAGTGGAACCACTTTTACCCTCAGAAAATCTTTGTCCGCTCAAAGGCTCTTAGGGTATTGAATTCGAAACATTTAAACCATGTTAACATGTTCAGATAGCATCTGTAGATGTGCATGAAGGTTTCGGAATTTTGATTTTGTTCCAGGTGGTTCCAGTGGAACCACTTTTATCCTTAGAAAATCTTTGTCCGCTCAAAGGTTCTTAGGGTATTGAATTCAAAATGTTTAAACCATGTTAACATGTTCAGATAGCATCTGCAGATGTGCATGAAGGTTTCGGAATTTTGATTTGGGTCCAAGTGGTTCCAGTGGAACCACTTTTATCCTTACAAAATCTTTGTCCGCTCAAAGGCTCTTAGGGTATTGAATTCGAAATGTTTAAACCATGTTAACATGTTCAGATAGCATCTGTAGATGTGCATGAAGGTTTTGGAATTTTGATTTGGGTCCAAGTGGTTCCAGTGGAACCACTTTTACCCTCGGAAAATCTTTGTCCGCTCAAAGGCTCTTAGGGTATTGAATTCGAAACGTTTAAACCATGTTAACATGTTCAGATAGCATCTGTAGATGTGCATGAAGGTTTCGGAATTTTTATTTGGTTCCAGGTGGTTCCAGTGGAACCACTTTTATCCTTAGAAAATCTTTGTCCACAGAAAGGCTCGTAGGGTATTGAATTTGAAACGTTTAAACCATGTTAACATGTTCAGATAGCATCTGTAGATGTGCATGAAGGTTTCAGAATTTTGATTTGGTTCCAGGTGGTTCCAGTGGAACCACTTTTATCCTTAGAAAAGCTTTGTCGACTCAAAGGCTCGTAGGGTATTGAATTTGAAACATTTAAAGCATGTTAACATGTTCAGATAGCATCTGTAGATGTGCATGAAGGTTTTGGAATTTTGATTTGGGTCCAAGTGGTTCCAGTGGAAACACTTTTACCCTCAGAAAATCTTTGTCCGCTAAAAGGCTCGTAGGGTATTCAATTTGAAACATTTAAACCATGTTAACATGTTCAGATAGCATCTTAGGGTATTGTCGGGGATATTGTCGTTATCTCCGTCTGTACGTACGTACGTACGTACGTACGTACGTACATCCGTCCGTCCGTCCGTCCGTCCGTCCGTCCGGTGTTACATTCACTTGCATTAATGTGTAAACTATGCTAATGTGTTCAGGTATCACCAGTACATGTGCATGAAGGTTTCGGGATTTTGATTTGGTTCCAAGTGGTTCCAGTGGAACCATTTTTATCCTTAGAAAATCTTTGTCCGCTCAAAGGTTCTTAGGGTATTGAATTCAAAACTTTTAAACCATGTTAACATGTTCAGATAGCATCTGTAGATGTGCATGAAGGTTTCGGAATTTTGATTTGGGTCCAAGTGGTTCCAGTGGAACCACTTTTACCCTCAGAAAATCTTTGTCCGCTCAAAGGCTCTTAGGGTATTGAATTCGAAACATTTAATTCGATACGTTTAAACCATGTTAACATGTTCAGATAGCATCTGTAGATGTGCATGAAGGTTTCGGAATTTTGATTTGGGTCCAAGTGGTTCCAGTGGAACCACTTTTATCCTTAGAAAATCTTTGTCCGCTCAAAGGCTCTTAGGGTATTGAATTCAAAACTTTTAAACCATGTTAACATGTTCAGATAGCATCTGTAGATGTGCATGAAGGTTTCGGAATTTTGATTTGGGTCCAAGTGGTTCCAGTGGAACCACTTTTACCCTCAGAAAATCTTTGTCCGCTCAAAGGCTCTTAGGGTATTGAATTCGAAACATTTAAACCATGTTAACATGTTCAGATAGCATCTGTAGATGTGCATGAAGGTTTTGGAATTTTGATTTGGGTCCAAGTGGTTTTTCAATCATGTGACAATGATGTGATCAGAACACTACCCTTTATACATCATGTTGGGTGAAGTATCTTGTTTGAAATATTGAAGTAGTTTCACATGTGAGTCTTCAGAAGGAAATTAAATACTGTTTTATCATTTTAAATCACACACATGCGTGAAGCCTTTTTATCCAAGTCTGTATCCTGCACTAACCAAAAAGGAAAGTGCAAATGCGGGGATATACTATAGTGTGCTAGTTTATATATATTTTTATACTGTACCAATGACCCAGACTTAGCTGGTGCTAACTCTAACAAAACCAGGGCCAAACACAAATTTTGCCCCCCAATCCCCAAAATTTGCATCCAAAACAAAAAGAAATCATGTCCTAAAGGACCTCCATACTACGCCTCTACTGCGCATGCGCAGTGACGCAGTCGTCCCGAAATTGGCGCCAATTATCATTCTCTGTTTGGCCCTTCATCAGTCAACATCTCACTGATCTTTGTGCTTGTAAATCTCAGTTTAAAGGATGCCAGACACGTAATTTTTGGAGAAAATGTGATTCTAAGGAGGATAGAAGGAGGAGAGGAAAAAGAAGTGGCAAAAAATAATCAGGGCTGTACTTAAAATTTTTTGATGAAATTATGTTAAGTTGCCTATTTTCGAGGCATGGGCCTCTTGTTGTCATTCTTGCTAATTGTTGCACTGCTTATTCAGTGTTTCCTCTCCCCTAGCCTTCTAAAGTCCCCCCTGGCAATTCTCCCATGCTTTTGGCATATTTTTGAGAAATTTCATTTCTAAAATTTCCTGGGAGAGTTGCTTGGTTACAGAATGTTTTCTGTTATTTTCCCCATAGTTACGTTTTCACCCATGGGTGTATAACGTTTGTGTTCTGCATCTTCCATCTGATGTTCTACAGATTCTCCCCTGGGAGTCTCTGTTTTGCATCAGATAGAGTGTAATTGATGACTGATTCCGGGCCAGTTTTTTCAGTGCCTGGAGTCATGTTTTCTAGTGTGTTTACACTGTTTGTTTTCATTGGCAACAGCCTTTTTTGAGGGGGGCTGTTTGCCTTTGTGGTAGTTTATCTCATTATAAGATACATTTATATTATCCGAAAGTGTCTCATTAATTATTTTATATAAATTTAAAATTTTTGACCACACTTGGCCATCGGATCCATCGGGGCTCAACGTTACTTTTCAGCAACTTGGGCTTCTCTGAAAAAAATATTTTTTCAAAATTATTTTGTTTTGCAATTGTTTTTTCATTTATTAATGGATCATGTTATTATGTATCTTTGTGTCAGGGGTTTTTGCGAGTAACTAGGACTTATTGTTGTTCTTTCACAATGAAGGGACGTTGTTCAAATTGTAATAGGAAGAAATCTTCCTCTGACTTTCATGATCATTGTATTAATTGTAGTCAGTGTTCTCGCATTAATCCCTGTCCTATATGTGAACATTGGGATGAGAAACATTGGAAACGTGTGTCACGATATGTTGTTTCTGGAGAAAGAGCGATGCCGGCTCTTTCTCCGCAAGGTCACTCTACTCTCTCAGTTTCTATTTCAGAGGAACCAGAACAGGGTGATGTTTCCATGTTATCTTCTTCAAGTGTGCGTCCGTCGTCACAAATGAATTCAGAGCTAGCGGCAAAAGTGCTCATGGAGATTAGACAAATGTCGTCCGCTAGCTCGCCCGGTGTAGCGTCCATTCACCGAATGGTTCGGCAGCCGGGTTCGTCCGATGCGGTCCAAGAGGAAATTTTGGGTGATGCGAGCACTATAAACATAATAGATGCACACCCAGTGACGGCGGATAGTAAGCGAGAACGGAGGAAGCCTTTTAGTCCGGTTCCTAGCTCGTCCAGGTCCAGCCGGGCCGCGAGCGAGAGAGGTCCCTCTCTCGTACAACAACATCTGGGACCAGATGTTGTGGTACAAAATGTGTCTTTAGCGGAGCATTCGTCCATCGCTCGGGACGCTCCGTTGTATAAGCAGTCCGCAGAGACTGTTAAGGCTTCCGCTTCTCGTCAGTGCACACGACCGCACCTTGGCTGCGTGACCGCCGATATATTACCAGCTTCGCCGATGAAGGATTCTTCGGTGACCAGGTCACACCATCCGGCAGCCAGGGATTCGAGACCGATGGACTCCGGACGTTCGCATAGGAAAAGTATGCGGGAGCCATCTGATGCGGAGCTGCCCTCGGCGAAGCAGCGAAAGACTGCGCCTCTGCAGGTCTCGACGCCGGACATTCTTGTGCAGATAGCACAGCTTATCGCAGCATCCCAGCAGCCGACAGAAACGGTGTCGGATCGAGAATTATCCGACGGCGCTGGGTCGGTACGCTCCGCCGAAGCATCGGGGGCGGACGACCGGGAACATCGTGAGGTCCGACCGGATGGTGAAAGGGATACGGATGACTTGGAGCTATCCCTTTCGGAACAACATAAAGCTGCCGTGGACTTCATCCGGCACTTTCTCCCTCAAGTTGTTCCGTCCGGCCAGACTGCTGCGCTTCCGGACAAGAGAATTATAGCGTCATTGGACTCTGAATTTTTTGAGCGGTTCAGGGACATCGCTCCCGAGTTTCCGTCGCAGTCCAATAATGTTGCTAGAACATTTGAATTATTGAACGACGCTATATTTAAACTTGCTTCCAGGACGGGGAAAGCAGGTTTCTTGTCCGCTAATACTCTCAACCTGCCTTTCATTAATGCAAGGAATAAATTCGATACGGCAGGACAGGGTATACCGAGAGTTCCTCTGCGTATGGACGACGAGGCGGAAGACTTAGAGCTATCATTACCGTCGTCAGCTTCTATTCCAACCGCGGTGTTGGAAACAGCTATTGCGTCTAACAGAGCCAATTTAGATGCCTTATCTTACGCAGATCACCTTACTAAGGCGTTATCACTGCGCCTTCAAGGGGAAGAGTTTCAGGATATACAATCCTCTTTAAGACTTCTTTCAAGGGCAGTAGCTTATTCCACGTGTAACTCCGCCCTTTCAGTGGCAAATCTGGAGTTGGTTAGACGTGACGCTGCCCTAGCTACATCCACACTAGTGGATTCTAAGGTGAAGAACTCTCTTAGAGTCGCTTCGGTCTCAGGAGAACTTCTCTTTGACGGCAAGCTTTCCGCTATTTATGATAAAATTAAAAAGAAAGCTAATGATTCTCTGTTGTTCAGATCGGCTCCTAAGAAGTCGGATACAGCAGACACGAATAAGACAGGCACTTCTGGGTCTAATGCGCCCAAGAGAGGTTCCTATAGAGGTTCCGGTGCGTCCTCTTGGTCTTATTCGAGAGACCGTCAGGATAGCGACTCTCGTTCGGGACGTCCTTCAGGCCGGGACAATCGGTCGGACGCCCCGAGGTCGACGAGGCGAGGTGCGGGTCGTGGAAGACGTGGTTTCTCCTACCGCAGGCCTCGCAGGTCCAGGAGGTGATGGCTTAAACCTCTATCGCGTTCCGGTTGGCGGAAGGTTGTCGAGTTTTTCACAAGAGTGGGCGTCGATTACGGACGACCCTTGGGTGAGAGGAGTGACTTCGGAAGGTCTAAAGATATCCTTCAAACGAAAGCCTCCATTAACTCGAAGTCCAAAGTGGACTCATCTTCCGTCAAATCCACAGAAAAGAGACGCTCTGTTATCAGAGGTGCAGTCTCTTTTAATGAAGAACGCGGTAGAGGTCGTAGAAAACCAGGAATCTCTGGGATTCTACAGCCATCTGTTTCTGGTTCCGAAACCAGACGGCTCGTTCCGTCCAGTCATAGATTTGAGCTGGATAAACAAGCTGATCGTCGCTCCGAAGTTTTATATGGAGACGATTCGATCGGTCAGAGCGAGTATTCGGGTGAACGATTATGCAACGAGCATAGATCTCAAAGATGCGTACTTTCACGTCATGGTACATCCGACATTCCGAAAGTATCTACGCTTTGCAGTCCTGGGAGTGGTGTATCAATTCCGGGCGATGTGCTTCGGATTGAATCTAGCACCCTGGGCTTTCACTCGGGTAATGAACTCGGTAATGATCTACTTCCGAGCTCATTCGTCTGCGGTAACGTCGGCCTACCTGGACGACATTCTTCAGAGGTACGGCAACGAGTTAACGCTTCAGAACGATGTTCAGAATCTTCTTCTATTGCTCCGATGTCTCGGTTTTATAGTAAACGAGGAGAAGTCGGATCTGGTGCCGTCCAAGTCATTCACTCATCTGGGAATGAGCTTCGAGACGCACAACAATCTCGTTCGTCTGCCGTTAACCAGAGCGAAATTAGCCAGTTGTTACGCTCGCTATTGTCTGCACGCAGACAAAGTCACGGCGAGAGAATTTATGAGACTGATAGGTCTGTGCGGAGCCGCCGCGGATCTCATTCCGATGGGGCGGCTACGCACACGTCCTCTTCAAATTTTCCTGACTCAGAATTGGAGTGTGAAAATTCATTCGCTTGATGTAGACGTTCTCTTGTCAGATCAAGTGAAACAAGAGATTCAGACTTGGGCAAACATTCAGTGGTTAACTCAAGGAGTTCCGCTGCAGTTGCCGGATCCGAGTTTTACCGTTATGACGGATGCCAGTCAAACAGGTTGGGGTGCATCATTAATCCCAACGGATTCGAGATGCCAGGGTCTTTGGGATCCGCAATTCCTGTGCAAGCACATAAACATCAAGGAAATGATGTCAATTTGGCTTGCGTTACGTCACTGGATGGACATTATTCACGATGCTCATGTCCAAATCCTATCCGACAATACGACAGTAGTGGCGTATATACGGAATCAGGGAGGCACTCATTCAGTTCCGTTGTTCAATCTAACGGAAAGAATCCTTCTGTTTGCGTTGGAACATCACGTTCTTCTTTCGGTCCGTCACATACCGGGTCGTCTGAATGTGCTAGCAGACTCCCTTTCACGGAAGGGTCGCTTGTTGCCGTCGGAGTGGACTCTCAACAAACAAGTATTCAATCAGATTTGCTACCAATGGGAACGGCCAATGATAGACTTATTTGCGACACATCTCAACAATCAGTTGCAGACGTATGTGTCTCCGTGTCCGGATCCAAGAGCATTTGCAGTAGACGCTCTGTCGATCCCTTGGGACGGAATGATAGGATATGCGTATCCTCCAGCGCCGTTAATTCAACAAGTATTGCTAAAGATAAAACAATCTCAATGCAAGATTCTGTTGGTAGCATCTCTGTCGCCACAGAGACCGTGGATAAATCTACTCAGGTGTCTGTTGTGGGACCTACCGCGGAAGCTTCCTCCACGAGAGGATCTTCTTTCGCAGGGGAAATCGCGCCGACTCCATCACAACCCGCAAGGTCTCAACCTTCACGTTTTTCCGTTGTGCGGTCCTTCTTGCATGGCAAGCACTTTACAGGACGAGCAGTGGACGCGATTTCTAACTGTAGGAGGACCTCCTCTTCGCTAAACTATGCGGCTAAGTGGAAGGTTTTTCGTCGTTGGTGTAGGGATCATTCTGTAGATATATTTGATCCCTCTATACCAGACATTGCAAACTTTCTAGTATACTTGTTTGACGAAATCAAACTGCAGCCTGTTACTATAAAGGGTTATAGATCTATGTTATCTGATACCTATGCACATCATGATAGTTTACAAATTGGATCTAATGTCTCTTTATCGAACTTGGTTAGAACTTTTCGATAAATAGACCCAGAACTCTTAGATTAATTCCTAAGTGGAATTTAGCTTGGGTTCTCCTTAAATTGAAGGAAAAGCCATTTGAACCTCTTGGGACAGTAGATTTCAAATTCTTATCTTATAAGACAGCTTTTCTCTTAGCTTTCTCTTCTGCCAGAAGAGTCAGTGAGCTTCATGCACTATCGGTGGATGATTCTCATTATCGTAGTGTTGGGAACACTATCACCTTCACTACTAATGTGGGTTTTTTAGCTAAGAATCAGGCTCCTAATAAATATCCGGAACCTATTGTTATTAAGGCTCTTCCGTCTTCAGACGGGCGTAGGCCTTTACTCTGTCCTGTTAGAGCACTACGTATCTATAAACAGAGATCTCAGTTTATCAGAAAGGGACGGAAACGTTTCTTTCTGTCTTTGATACCTAATAGAAAGGACATTTCAGTCCATTCTATTGCTAGATGGATTCAGTTAACTATCCGTACTGCTTATGAAGATTTATCTTCTTCTCAGCAGTCTGTGCTTAAGATTTCTGCTCATGAAGTAAGAGCTCTTTCTACTTCCTGGGCTTATGCTAATAGTGTTGCTATTACAGATTTAATGAAGGCTGCTTATTGGTCTCAGCCATCCACATTTACGAATTTTTATCTCAGAAATATTGAGTCCATTTCTGGAGACCTGCATTGTTTAGGTCCGTTATCTGTTGCTCAGAATGTCGTCCACTAAACAATTGCAACTATAGTTATGCAGGCTTTCTGTTCCGGCAGTGACTCCGTCCGGCTGCCCTCTTCGCTCTGGGCTATTTGACCCAGGGCAAGGGGAAGGGGGGGGGGGGGGGCGGGTGTTCCCTTAGGTCACCTGCTTTATAGTGAAAAGCAAGGGAATGCCTCCTCCAAGTCAGTATTTCTGAGTCGCTTCCGGGATGGTTTTAAAGTGTAATATTAATGTTTAATTCATTCATGTCTTATTTTTAAAGTGTAGCTCGGTGTGAAGCATTTGTATATGTCAAGTGTCAAACGGGCTTTAATATACAATACTCGGACACTTTTAAATGATTATAAAGAGTCTCAATTCTCTGGACTACTTTATTTATTGGCTTGCTTTAAAAATAATTAGTATAAGGGTTATACTGGATGTTAATAGAGAACATGAATGTTATTGTGCTCAATTATTAAGGGTAGTGTATCTTTCTAATTTAATATTAAATAAGAAAGATACATGTAAAGCCTAATACTCCTTTTCTCCTTAAGGGGTTACCTCTTTACTATATAGTTGAGCTTATTGGATTTTCCTCTATGTCCTAGGCCCTCCAGCCTGTTTACTATTCAGCTAAGTCTGGGTCATTGGTACAGTATAAAAATGTTAAAAAATTTATAGTAATTTATATATTTTTTATACTTACCAATGACCCAGACGGGGATGGCCCTCCCTGGAGTTGGGAACTCTTGCCTTCCCGCTGAGTACATAGCGCTGACCAGGCACTGCCAGTAAGAATGATAATTGGCGCCAATTTCGGGACGACTGCGTCACTGCGCATGCGCAGTAGAGGCGTAGTATGGAGGTCCTTTAGGACATGATTTCTTTTTGTTTTGGATGCAAATTTTGGGGATTGGGGGGCAAAATTTGTGTTTGGCCCTGGTTTTGTTAGAGTTAGCACCAGCTAAGTCTGGGTCATTGGTAAGTATAAAAAATATATAAATTACTATAAATTTTTTAACTTTTTATACTTACCAATGACCCAGACGGGGATGGCCCTCCCATGAGTTGGGAACTCATACCTCCCCGCTGAGTACATAACGCTTTTCCAGGCACTGCTTGTAAGAATGACTTTTAGCGCCAATTTTGAGACCTCCTTGACACTGCGCATGCGCAGTGGAGGAAAGGTATGGAGGACTATATAGGACATGTAATTTTCGGTTTTAGATGCAAATTTTGGGGATTGGGGGGTAAAATTTGTGTTTGGCCCTAGAATTTAAGAGTTAGCACCAGCTAAGTCTGGGTCATTGGTAAGTATAAAAAATATATAAATTACTATAAATTTTTTAACTTTCTTCAATTTCCGGAAAAAATGTTGCCACGGCCAATGTTCGTAGAACTTAGTTTACTCAGACCTCAATATTTCCCTTTGGCACACCCTACAGGACACATTTATGATCAGATTGCTTTGAAACCTGGTATGCTTGTTTGGGGAGACCTCTAGATGGGAGCTAACGATTTTCTTCAATTTCTGTCAAAAAATGTTGCCGCGGCCAACGTTTTTAGAACTTAGTTTAGTCAGAAGACTCAATATTTCCCTTTGGCACACCCTACAGGGTACATTTATGATCGGATTGCTTTGAAACCTGGATGCTTGTTTGGGGTGACCTCTAGATGGGAGCTATCGATTTTCTTCAATTTCCATAAAAAAATGTTGCCGCTGCCAACATTCTTAGAACTTAGTTTAGTCAGACCACAATATTTCCCTTTGGCTCACCTTACAGGGCACATTTATGATTAGATTGCTTTGAAACCTGGTATGCCTATTTACGGTGACCTCGGTTTAGTCAGATCACAATATTTCCCTTTGGCACACCCTACAGGGCACATTTATGACTTGATTGCTTTGAAACCCGGTATGCTTGTTTGGGGAGACCTCTAGATGGGAGCTATCGATTTTCTTCTATTTCCGTCAAAAATTGTTGCCGTGGCCAACGTTCTTAGAACTTAGTTTAGTCAGAAGACTCAATATTTCCCTTTGGCACACCCTACAGGGCACATTTATGATCGGATTGCTTTGAAACCTGGCATGCTTGTTTGGGGTGACCTCTAGATGGGAGCTGTCGATTTTCTTCAATTTCCGTCAAAAAATGTTGCCGTGGCCGGCGTTTTTAGAACTCGGTTTAGTCAGACCACAATATTTCCCTTTGGCACACCCTACAGGGCACATTTATGATTTGATTGCTTTGAAACCTGGTATGCTTGTTTGGGGAGACCTCTAGATGGAAGCTATCGATTTTCTTCAATTTCTGTCAAAAAATGTTGCCGCGGCCAACGTTCTTAGAACTTAGTTTAGTCAGAAGACTCAATATTTCCCTTTGGCACACCCTACAGGGCACATTTATGATCGGATTGCTTTGAAGACCTGGCATGCTTGTTTGGGGTGACCTCTAGATGGGAGCTATCGATTTTCTTCAATTTCCATAAAAAAAATGTTGCCGCTGCCAACATTCTTAGAACTTAGTTTAGTCAGACCACAATATTTCCCTTTGGCTCACCCTACAGGGCACATTTATGATTAGATTGCTTTGAAACCTGGTATGCCTATTTATGGTGACCTCTAGAAGGGAGCTATCGATTTTCTTCCATTTCCGTCAAAAAATGTTGCCACGGCCAACGTTCTTAGAACTTAGTCTAGTCAGACCACAATATTTCCCTTTTGTACACCCTACAGGGCACATTTATGATCGGATGGCTTTGAAACCTGGCATGCTTGTTTGGGGAGGCCTCTAGATGGGAGCTATCGATTTTCTTCGGGTTTCTGTCAAAAAATGTTGCCACAGCCAAAAAAAATAACAGTGGTGCCAAAATACTACCAATGATCATCAATTTTGCCATTTCATTTATAACTTATCAAGTTCAAGTTTGTCAAGTTGAGCTACAGTGTCATTGACACTTTCATTTAACATAGCATAAATGCATCAGCATAGTTGACAACTAGTTCTGGTTATAACCTGGTGTTAATAGTGGTCCATGAGCTGAAAATTCACAAGTTTTTTCTTTTATTTTGTCCCCGCGCGAACTTTTCCCTGAAATCCATCCCATTTCCCCGAAAATCACCCTCAGGTTCCCTGAAAAATTATTCTGGAGGTTAACATGTCTGGTCATTACCTAGATGTTTGTCATTGCTGTGTCACATACTATACATGTACATGTCTTAAACAAGTTGAGCTACAGTGTCATTGACACTTTCATTTATGTCAGTAATGTTTGCTATAAATTTATTGGGTGCCTTTGTTATCACCCTGGTATGATAACAAATATTTTTGGGTTCAGTCGGACCCACTCGGGGACTCAAAAAGAGAGATAATTAAAAATCTTCCAAAAACACCAAACAAAATGTTTCTTGAATTCAACATCCCTTGGATGTTTATATTCAAATGTGTTGAAGTCAAGTTCCTGTGTTATTATTTGGTGTTGTTTGGGGAGGGTAAACATAATTAGCACAACCCGATTTTCTATTTCCAATGAGAAAAATAAAACCTCCTCACCCATGGGAACCCTATGAGCTAAAGATAAAAAATTCAAATACCTATATTTTAAGAAGGACTGGACAAATATTTATTAATTAGTATGAATCATCCTTAGAAGGATTTGAATCAAACAGGCCAAAACAAGGATCCCCATTGTAACATTAACCCCATGGAGATTTCTTTTCTAGTTTAGCATCTAACTGTCACCCACCTTTACAATACTTTACCTGCACATTTGTTACAGGCTACGGCCAGTATTTATGTACAAACCTTTACAATACTTTACATGTAACTTTGTTATCAGGTCATTACCTTGATGTGTGTCATTGCTGTGTCACATCCTATACATGTACATGTCTTACACAAGTTGAGCTACAGTGTCATTGCCACTTTCATTATTTTTAGCTCACTTGACTGCAAGTCAGTGTGAGGTATTGCCATCACTTGGCATCCTTCGTCCGTTAACTTTTGCAAACTTGGCTTCTTCTCCACAGTCATTCAGCCAAATTCAAACATATATTGCACAAACCATCCCTAGGGTATACCCTTTCTATTTTGTTCAAATGGAGCGTCTGCCTTCTTCGGACTTTGGGCAATGATGCCAAAGCCTAAAAATCTTTAAAAATCTTCTTCTCATGAACCACCAGAGAGCTTGCCTTTATATGTGGTATGTAACACTCTTTGGTGTTGAAGATTAAAGTTTGTTCAAGAGAAGTTGGTAGATCAATATTTGGGCTCTCTGTGGGCACCCAAAATTTCTATTTCAAGAACCGATGGGCTGATTTGAACCAAATTTGGCATGTAGCATAAGTGGGTCAAAAGTACTTGATTGATGCCCGAAATATTTTTGTTTCGTTGCCATGTGGGTAGAAAAAAATTCAAATGCCCATATTTTCCAAACTACACAGAACAGAGAACTGTTATCTGGTATGAAACATCCTTTTGACCAGTAGAATGGATTAAAAAAAATGGCCATCAGTTGTGTTAGGGTGTTCTGTAGGAGCGTTTGAAGAAATGCTGAGTCAGCATATTTGCAAAAATTGAAAAACATTTTTTTTCAGAACCACTGCTCAGAATCTTTTGATATTTGGTATACAGCATCCATAGGATGGTCAAATATAAGTGTGTTCAAATCGACCCCCCTTGGTTCATAGTTGGGCTCAACAGAGGAGCCCAAATAATTAACTTAAGGCGCTATGGGGAATAAGCTTTAAAAAATCTTCTTCAGATCATACAGTCAAATTCTTTTGATACTTGGTATCCAGCATCTCTACAGGGGTCAAATTGACGTTTGTTCAAATTGAGTCCCTGGGTTAATATTTGGGCTTCTTATGGAAGCCCGAATATTAACTTGGTGCAATATGGGGAATAATCTTTAAAAATCTTCTTAGATCCATGAGTCAGATTCTTTTGATATTTGGTATGCAGCATCTCTAGGGGGGTTAGATTCATGTTTGTTCAAATGGGACCCCTGGATAAATATTTGGGCTCTTTATTGGAGCTCAAATTTTAACTTGGTGCAATATGAGAAAATTTCTTAAAAAATCTTCTTTTTCAGACCCACTAGTTAGAATCATTTCATATTTAGTATGTGACATCTCTTGAGGTGTAAGACTTGAATTTGTTCAAATCAACTCCCTAGGTTAATATTTGGGCTTTCGGTGGGAGCCTGATTATTAACTTGGTGCAATATGGATAATAATCTTTAAAAATCTTCTTCTTCAGATCCACGAGTCAGATTCTTTTGATATTTGGTATGCAGCATCTCTAGGGGGGTTAGATTCAAGTTTGTTCAAATGGGATCCCTGGATGAATATTTGGGCTCTTTATTGGAGCCCAAATTTTAACTTAGTGTAATATGAGAAAATTCCTTAAAAAATCTTCTTTTTCAGACCCACTAGTGAGAATCTTTCATATTTAGTATGTGACATCTCTAGAGGTGTAAGGTTCAAATTTGTTCAAATCGAGTTCCAGGATTAATATTTGGGTTCCCCAAGGGAGCCCAAATATTTATTTAGTGCAATATGGGGAATTATCATTTAAAATCATCTCCTTCAGATCCAGCAGTCAGATTCTTTCGATATTTGGTGTACAACACCTCTGGGGAGGGTTAGATTGAGGTTGTTCAAATCAGGTCCCTGGGTTAATATTTGGGCTTTTTATTGAAGCCCAAAGTTTAACTTAAAGCAATATGAGAAAATTTCTTGAAAATTCTTCTTCTTCAGATCCACCAGTGAGAATCCTTTCATATTTGGTATGTAAGATTTCTAGGGGTGTCGAATTCAAGTTTGTTCAGATTGATTCGCTTGTTTTTTCTTGTTTTTTTTAAATCTTTTTTTTTGGGGGGGGGGAGGGGGGAGGGGATGGGAGAGAGAGAGCCACAGTAGTTTAAAACAAAACAAAAATTTCTCTCGGTTGTTGTTTTTTAATACTTCACAGAACAGAGTTTGCTAGGAAACTTTCCTAGGACCAGCAGAAATGATTGGCCAAAAAAGTTGCCGTTGGTTGTGTCATAGCAAATCAAAAAAAATGCTGCTGATCACATGCTGATACACTCATATGTTTTGACAATTTGAGCCAGGCGAGCCTTTTAGGTTCACTTGAGCCTCTGGTTTAATTATGCATTGTTGGTGTATGGAGGAAGCTTCCTTTCAATGTTCGACCAGTCAGCTGAATCAAGATGGCTGCCAGTGGCCAATTCATTATGGATTCCATGGTGGCCATCTTGAGTTTGGTTTCTGTCCAGTAACTAATGAATACTCTCTCGAATCAATTTCATTTTTATGCACCTGCCAATTTCTTATCAACCTACCTACAATTGTTTACTACAGGCTTGCACTACAGTGGAAGTCCCTAACTCGGAAAATATACGCTCTATTTTGATTTTCCCAAGCAATTTGGGAAAGAAAAGTGGTGCAAAAGCACCAAGAAAAAATAAGCCAAAACTGGGTCGAGTGCTACCGGTGCAGACCCGGTAGGGGACACTCTCCTCCAAGTACAACTCCACGACTTCCGTTGCCAGTGCGCATATATGTCACTAATGACTCATTCTTTTTTTCGTTCGCCATGTAGACGAGACGTTCTTCTCAGCACTAGTATCGGTGATCATCCTGCTCGTTGATTGTGTGTTTCCTGCATCAAGTTGGATCAAAGTATCCTTTTTCTTATCAGGAACTGTTTTTCATTATATTCTGTATGTAAATTATTATCCATAATGTATTAAACTTTCTTTTCCGAGTCACGCGCGATTTTCGTGAGCCATGCGGTTTCGGACTTTAAAATTTCACAATTACAGTTATGTTAAAGTTTTTCCTTTTGTTAATTTTGTTAGAGTTAGGTGTCAGCGGGGTACCTTTAATACAGATTTTCTTCTCTCCTTTGAGAGTGGTCCTTCTGTTGTTTGGTTCCCGGTCAACCGTCTGGGGTCTGTTTTTCTGTCACCTTTCTCTCTTCTTTGCGGGTGTTCTGTCTTCTGCTGAATTCACCTTCTGTGCTTCTTTCACTTCTGTCATGCCCAGGACTATTCCTTGTGGGCAATGTCTGCTTCCTAATCATGTGGACGATTCGCATACTTTATGCTCCTCTTGCAATGGGTGTTCAGCTGATCGACCCTGTGGTCTTTGTGGATCATGGTCATCCACTTTCTGGGCGTCTGTGAACCGTGTTGTGCATTCTCGTGGCCGTGCCTCCCGCTCCCGTGGGAAAGGGGAACACGGTCGTTCGGGGCCTCCCGAAACGACCATGTCTGGTGAGAGTTATTCCTCCTCCCTGGGGGATGTGCAGTCTATTCCTGTAGTGGATACTGTGGGAGCCATTGAGTTGTCTAGGGAAGAGGTGCCTGGTTCCGGGACTGCGGTCCCTCTCCTTCGGAGCCGAGCAGGGGTGCTCTCTCCACAATTCCACCAACCTCAACCACTCCCGACGTATCTGCTATTACTGCTGTTCCGTCTGCTACGTCATCGGTTTTCGTTTCAGCCGGCCTCAGCTTATCCCTGCAGGGGTCTGCAGGGATGTCTGGCAGTGTGGACGTGGGATATCAGCCTCAGCCTTCCCTGACTTCAACTTGGCGAAGTTGGAAGGGGCTGCTGGCCGAACCCTCTACTGTGGTCTCTCCTCCGTCGAGCACCACAGTTTTGTCATTGGATTTGGTTGTTCATGGTGGGGCCACTATGAACTCCGTGGCATTTCCATCCACGCATTTTGGTCACACGGCCAGTTTTCCGGGACCAATGCCTTTTGTGCAGTCTGGACCTTCTGTCCCGTAGAGGTCCGCGGCGACTCTCCTGAGTTCCTGCTATGTTGATCCTCGGGGTGTGTCATACCCCTATACGCATCTGCCCTCAGATGTTTTGGCTGCCACCCGTCGCCCCGCTTCGGGTGTATTTGAGGATCGTGACCCTTCACTGGTTAAGAGGGCCGAGACGGGCAGTGAGCTTAGGGAGACCCTCTCCTTGCTCACTCAGGTTCTGTCCAAGAGCCTTCCCGTTGTTTCTAGCAAAGCAGCGAGTGGTTTCCAGGCGCCCACTATGGCGCCGCCTCCCGGGATTGGAAACAGGCCGCATTCTGATCCCCCTGGTGTGCCTACACCATGGGAGGCATCGGCTGGTTTGCCCATGACGGGCTATGTGTCTTCCGACTCTGGGGAGGAGTCAGACATACCTGATGTTGAGAGCCAACAGTCTTCTGACTTGGGGCAGCTCTTGACTTTGTGTTTGGGTTCCTTCCGGATCTCAAACTATCAAACCAGCCAACAGTGTCAGCCAGGCCGCAATCATCGGTTGCTCGCCTATAGCCTGTGGAGCAACCTGCTTCTGGGCGTCTTCGACCATGCCAGTCAGTACAGGTGGGTGAAGCATTTTCAGCTTTGGACTCTAAGCTGAGTTCCAAGGCTTTGAAGGCTCCGTTCTTCACCAGGATTGACACCTTTTTGCCTCCGGTGCGTTAACGTTCCTACGATTCCGCCAGTCCGTCAGTCTGCCAGACTTCGATGGTCTTGGATCAGGACTCCAACTCCCTTGGGCTTTCCCAGCCCAAGTCTGCCGTCATTCCTATGGCGACTCTGGAGTCCGTGTTGGGCTTATCGAGAGAAATGCTGGGCATGCTTTCTCTCTCAGATCACGTCGTCTCTGCCTTAGCTGCTTATCTGCCCCCAGATAAGTTTGAAGATGTACAGGCTCCTTTGCGTGTGCTAGGCAGTCATGCATCTTACTCACACGCATGCCTGTAACATGGCTAATTTGGAACTAGTTCGAAGGGACTCTGTGCTGGACACAGGCCGTTCCCTTCCTGTGGGGCAGCACGCTGCTCTTCGATCTGCTTCTTTGGCAGGTCCGCAACTGTTCCATGGTTCTGTGGCGACGGTCCGGGATGACGTCCTACGTCATTCCAAAGATCAGCTGCTGCTTCGTCAGCTTCATCAGCCTTCTATGGGAGGCAGGGGCCATTCAAAGCCTAACAAGTACCTTTCTGCTTCCGCTGCGAAGTAAAGGGCTGATCCTTCTGCCACTGCTTCTACTTCTTACTCATGGGGTAAGGGTAAGCGTCGGCAGGCTAGAGGAAAGTCTCAGGATTGTTTCTCCTCTCGCGGGCCTCGTCGGGGCTCAAAATGAAGGTCCTCACCTCGATTCGTCCCAGGTTGGAGGAAGGATAGCAGAGTTCGCAGACCATTGGGCCACCATCACATCTGCTCCTTGGGTGTTAGATGTTGTTCAGTCCAGGCTGCAAATATCTTTCCGGAGGCTCCCCACTCTGTCATGAGTGCCTCTTCCAACTACAGTTCCTTCAGACATTTTACGTCTGGAGCTTTTGTCCACGGAGATAGACAATCTCCTGGCAAAGGGGGTGATCGAGGTTGTCAAGAACATTCAGTCAGTGGGGTTTTATTCCCGCCTGTTCTTGGTGCCGAAGAAGGATGGCCGACACCGACCGGTTATCGATCTGAATATCCTGAACCAGTCTATCATTGCTCTCAAGTTCTGTATGGAGTCTTTCAGGTCGGTTCGCCGTTCCATTCACCAGGGAGATTTCGCTTCCAGCATCGACCTGCGAGACGCTTACTTTCACGTTCCGATTCATCGGACGTCGCAAAAATATCTCAGGTTCGCGTTTTTGGGACGAGTTTACCAGTGCAAGGCCATGCCTTTCCGGCCTCAACCTGGCTCCATGGCCTTCACCCGACTGATGTCGCATGTGATAGCCTTCCATCACACACAGTCCAGGGTGACTACTTTGTCATATCTCGACGATATCCTCCAGAGGCATTCCAGTGCTGCCTTACTGGAGTTGGATGTTGACACTCTGTTGAGCCTGGGATTCAGAGTTAACAAGGAGAAGTCGGATCTGGTCCCTTCTCAGTCGTTTTGTCATCTGGGGATAGCCTTCCGTACTCAGTTCAATACGGTGGCAGTTCCCCTGGCCAGGGCTGTGATTCTCTCAGCTTTTGCCCTGACTCTGTCCCAGTCCACGTCCGCGACAGCACGGAGTATTCTCCGGCTGCTCGGTCTCTGCGGTTCGGTGACGGATCTCATTCCTCTAGGTCGGCTGCATGTCAGACCTCTCCAACACTTTCTGCTCAGTCGTTGGAGGCCGAATGTCGATCCTCTGGATCTGGTGCTTCAGTTATCAGACTCTCTTCATCCTCACCTTCTCCCCTGGACGGATGTTCAGTGGATTACGCAGGGTGTCCCGTTGGACTTACCCACGTCCGATCGTGTTCTGACGGCAGATGCCAGCGATCTCGGATGGGGTGCGATGTTGGATCCTCTCGGTCTTTCCCTTCACAAGATGTGGGACCAGGATCAGGCAGCTCTGCACATCAACCAGAAGGAGCTTCTTGCTCTTCTTCTGAGTTTCAGGCAGTGGATCCCTCACCTGTCGAATCGCCAGGTCCTTCTGTTGTCTGACAATTCAATAGTGGTTGCTTGTATTCGGAACCAGGGCGGCACGCACTCAGTTCCAATGTACGAATTGGCTCGGGATCTTCTACTGCTCGCTCAGGATGTCAACGCCGGGGTGGTGGTGGTTCGTCACATTCCCGGTCATCTGAACGTCCTAGCCGACTCCCTGTCCCGACGAGGCAGGGTCATCTCCCCGAGTGGATGCTCCACAGGGTAGTGTTCCAGTCGCTTTGCGATCTCTGGGGTCATCCCCACATCGATCTCTTTGCGACTCGTTGGAACCATCTTTCGTGTCCCCGTGTCCAGATCCTCTGGCTTTTGCCGTGGAAGCTCTGTCACTCGATTGGAACGGTCTAGTCGGCTACGCCTTCCCGCCGGTTCCGATTCTGCCTCAGTTTCCAGTTTGGATTATTTGATTTCAAGCCAAAGTTGGTATGTGTATTCTCCAGCTAGTAATACAGGCCAACTTCGAATATGGGTTCTGTTCAATTATGTTTGCAGGAGTTATGGCCCTTTTTCGACTTAGAACTGGACCTTTTATTAACATTTTTGGTTTCCAACCGATAACTCCAGTTTGGATTATTTGATCTCAACCAAAGTTAGTATGTAAATTCCCCACATGGTAAAACAGGCCAAGTTCGAATATGGGTTCCATCCAATTTTTTTTTCCATGAGTTATACCCCTTTTTCGACTTAGAATTTGACATTCTATTAACATTTTTGGTTTCCAACCGAGATAACTCCAGTTTGGATTATTTGCTCTCAACCAAAGTTGTTAGTATGTGTATTACCCAAATAGTAATACAGGCCATTTTCGATTATGGGTTCTGTCCAATTTTCTTTACATGAGTTATGGGTCTTTTTGACTGATAAATTACCATCAACATTTTGGTTTCCAGATGATAACATGAGTTTGGATTCATAGATCAAACTTGCTTTCTGCCTCATTTATATCAAAATGAAGGTTAAGTTTGAAATGGAGTATGGTCCTATGATTTTTACAAGAGTTATGGAGTTTTTCGACTTGGAAATTGCATATTTCCATCAACATTTTTTCAGAACTTTGTTTATGGCATAACTTGAACAATAGTTAACAGATTTCAGATCATTTTGGTACTTATCTCTATAGCAACAATGACTATGTCAAGTTTGATGACCAGCGATGCCTGATTAAAATAATGGGAGTTATTGCCCTTTATTAATAAATATCGTGTAATGCCTGTTTATGGGATAACTTACATTAGTAACCAAATTTTTTTTTATAAAAATCTCTTTGGGAACAATGTCTACCTCAAGTTTGATAACCACCATTATCCGATGAAAATTGTCAGAGGTATTGCCCTGACTGCCCCCCCGCCCCCCCCCCCAAACATTCCTCCACCCAGTTTTTCCCGAAATTCATTTAGAAGGCTTGTGAGTTATTACATGCAAAGAAAATTGGACAACTTTCATCCAAACACTCACCCATGTCATTTAAGCAGTTTTTTTTCCCCAATGAATGATTATATGCAAAAAAAATTTGACTCCTAAAATTAAATTGCCGCCTCTCCCCCTGGGTGTCATTTAGGCAATTTTGCCCAAAATGCATTTTGAAGGATTTGGAGTGATAACATGCAGGAAAAAAAATGTCTTCTATAAATCCCGATCCCCCCCATCCCTCCTCCTCCCCCCCCCCCTTTCAGTTAGGCAATTTTTTTTTCTTTACTCCAAAATGCATTCTCAAGGATTTAACACGATGCAGACCGTTTGTTGGATGAAAACAGTGATTATGTACAATCTGAAAAAGTCTAACAGGCATATGATGCACTGCCGAGCGTAGCTTTTATTGGACTTTGTTAACCACTAAATATAGTTTATCTTAAAGTGGGAGCATCAGGACTAGTGTACCATGGACACACTTGGTGGCCTGTTGTATTGGTGCTACGGTGATAAGATAAGAAATTTATTAATTCAGTATCAACAAAGTTAAATGACTAGAAACTCATGCCTGGTATGGGAGGGAGGTGGGGGGTGGGGGGGGGGGTGGGCATTGCAACCCTTGGAGTTGCACTTGTTTGGTTATGCATTACTGGTGTCTAGAGGAAACTTCATTTTGATTCTGGATCAGATAACCAATTAACTATGACCATCATGGCAGCTATATTGAATATCATTTCCATCCAATAACAAATGAATGCTGACTTGAACCAATTTTATTTTTTGATTATACAATTGTTGGTGTCTAGACAGAGCTTTCGTTCAATTTTGGACCAGTCAGCTGAACCAAGATGGCCACCAGTGCCCAATTCATCATGGCTTCCATGGCAGCCATCTTGAATTTGGCTTCCATCCAATAACTAATGAATGCTGACTCAAATCAATTTTATTTTTTTGTGATGTATTGTTGGTGTCTAAAGGAAGGTTCCTTTTCATTTTGATTATGCCCCAGAGAGACCTTACCTACCCTTTTATGACACCGCCAGGGTCATATGCCATGCTTCGCATTTCTCTTGGTTGGTTATGCATTATTGGTGTCCAGAGGAAGCTTCCTTTTGGTTTTGAATCAGATAACCAATTCAATATGGCCATCATGGTGGCCAATTTGATTGTGCTCTATTGGTGTCTAGAGAAAGCTTCCTTTCAGGCCTTTAGTTTACCCAAATTTCACACCGTTTACAGGTGTGCCCAAATTAGAGAAGGTGTGAAGACATCAAGAAAAATATATAAATTCTCTCTGCCTCTTCTACGTAGATATGAGAATAAGTTCCATAGTAATATGCCCATAGAAACACAAAGAGAGGTATGGCAATAAAACATAACAGGACAAGGCTGTTATTTCTGATTTTAATGTGCCCAAATTAGGGCAAAAGAGTGTTCCAAAATAAATGCATTTAAAGGCCTGCTTCCTTTCAATTTTGGGCCAGTCAGCTGAACAAAGATGGCCAACAGTTGCCAATTCATTATGGCTTCCATGGCAGCCATCTTGAATTTGGTTTCCGTTCAATAACTAATAAATTTTGACTCCAATCAATATTATTTTTTTGTGATGTATTGTTGGTGTCTTGAAGAAGCTTCCTTTTGATTTTGATTATGCCCCCTGAGAGACTTACCAACCCTTTTTATGACACCCTCAGGGGCATATGCCTTGCTTCGCATTGAAACTTGTTAGAAGTTTTACGCACTACTGGAAACTTATGAGTACAGATTCCCCCATACATGTATATGAAATATCAAACGACTTTGACACAATCCGCTTGATGGCTCTCTATCAAGTCACGTTCTAGGCACTCAAAACTCTTTTTAATCTCCATTCATATTTTTCTTGAAAGACACACTTTCCTGACATTTTGGACACATGCATTCTATTCACGAAAAACAAGAATAGGAAGCTTAACTTCATGGAATTTTTATTTTGCTTTGAAATTAGTTTCTGAGGATTTAGAGTGATTTTATGAAAAAAATTACCCCCATTGTTTGGGGGGGGGGGGGGGGGGGGGGGGGGTCCATTATGTGAATATTAAGGTTGGCGGTCCATTGGGTGATTTTATTTTTGGCTTCAAAATAATGAATTTTGGAGGAATTTGCTTTACAGGGGGTGGGGGGGATATGACCCCATGGCGTGATGTCCCATTGGGTGAATGATTGGGTGATGATTTTTTAGCTCAACTTTGGCGAAGCCAAATTTGAGGTATTGTCATGGCCTGTCGCCCGTCTGTCTGTCTGTCATGCCGTACACACGGCTCGGGCTAGAGGCCGTATTTATGAAGGAATCTTTACGAAACTTCTTGGGTACCTTTGTTATCACCGCGAGACGAGAATGAGTGTTTTTGGGTCAGGTCTGAAATTCAAGACGGCTGCTGACAGCCATTTTGTACAAAATTAGGTGCAATCAGATTTTTTGCGCAGAACTTCCATATGAAAGCTCTGATTTGAATAATTTTTTGTATGAACGTTTAGTACCATGGGATACATCACGTATAATACAGGTTTTGTTATCGTGCGTAAATTATGCAAATTAGCCTAACTTTGATTTATTTAGTGTTACTTTCAGCACTGTAAGTGCAAATGCCAATACGGCTCGGGCTAGAGGCCGTATTTATGAACTAATCTTTATGAAACTTCTTGGGTATCTTTGTTATCACCGTGGGATGAGAACGAGTGTTTTGGGGTCCGGTCTGAAATTCAAGATGGCCGCTGGCAGCCATTTTGTACAAAATTAGGTGCAATCACATTTTTGCGCAGAACTTCCATATGAAAGCGCTGATTTGAATAATTGTTTGTGTGAATGTTTAGTACCATGGGATGCATCACATATAATAAGGGTTTTTTTCTCGTGCATAAATTATGCCAATTAGACAAAGTTTGATCTATTTAATGTTACTTTCAGCACTGTAAGTGCAAATGCCAATATGGCTGGGGCTAGAGGCCGTATTTATGAACCGATCTTTACGAAACTTCTTGGGTACCTTTGTTATCACCGTGGGACGAGAGCGAGTGGTTTTGGGTGCGGTCCGGAATTTAAGTTGGCCACCAGCAGCCATTTTGTACTTTAGTTAGTGCAGTCAGTTTTTAGCTCACCGAAGGGAGCTCAACTTATCACTTTCCGTCCGTCGTCTGTCGTCCGTCATCGGCGTCCGTCGTCGTGAAGATTTTTCAAACGACTTCTCCTCTGAAACCACTGGTCCGATTTTCACGAAACTTCATGTGGATGTTCATTACTATATGGCAATTCATGTTTGTTCAAATGAAATGGCCACGTCCCTTGTGGGCTTTGTATGGGGCATAACTCTGATAGCACCGTATGAATTATAGAAAAATTATTAAAAAATCTTCTTCTCCAGAACCAGTGAGCAGAATCTTTTGATACTTGGTATGCAGCATCTTGGTATGGATCTGATTCAAGTTTGTTCAAATCGAGTCCCTCAACCAATATTGGGGCTCACTATGGGGGCGTGAATTTTTACTTAGTGCAATTTAAGAAAAATTCTTTAAAAATCTTCTTCTCCAGAACTAATGGGCAGAATCTTTTGATATTTGGTATGCAGCATCGTGGTATGGGTCTGATTCAAGTTTGTTGAGATCGAGTCCCTTGATCGATATTGGGGTTCACCATGGGGATGTGTATTTGTAGCTCAACTTTGGCGAAGCCAAATTTGAGCTTATGCCATGGCCAGTCGTCCGTCGTCCATCTGTCCGTCTGGCCGTCAACAATTCAATACGGCTTGGGCTAGAGGCCGCATTTATGAACCGATCTTTACGAAACTTCTTGGGTACCTTTGTTATGACTGTGGGATGAGAACGAGTGTTTTGGGGTCCGATCCGAAATTCAAGTTGGCCGCTGGCGGCCATTTTGTACAGACATAGGTGAAATCAGATTTTTGTGCAGAACTTCCATATGAAAGCGCTGATTTGAATAATTTTTTGTATGAATGTTTAGTACCATGGGATACATCACATATAATACGGGTTTTTTTCTCGTACATAAATTATGCAAATTAGACTAACTTTGATGTATTTAGTGTTACTTTCAGCACTGTAAATGCAAATGCCAATACGGCTCGGGCTAGAGGCCGTATTTATAAACCGATCTTTACGAAACTTCTTCGGCACCTTTGGTATCACCGTGGGACGAGAACGAGTGTTTTTGGGTGCGGTCCAAAATTCAAGATGGCCGATGGCAGCCATTTTGTACAAAATTAGGTGCAATCAGATTTTTGCACAGAACTTCCATATGAAAGCGCTGATTTGAAAAACTTTTTGTGTGAATGTTTAGTACCATGGGATACATCACATATAATACAGGTTTTTTTCTCGTGCAGATATTATGCAAATTAGATGAACTTTGATTTTTTCAGTGCTACTTATATATACACTGTAAGTGCACATGTCAATACGGCTCGGGCTAGAGTCTGTATTTATCAACCGATCTTCACAAAACTTCTTGGGTACCTCTGTTATCACCTTGGGATGGGATCGAGTGTTTCTGAGTGCGGTCCAAAATTCAAGATGGCTGCCAGTGGCCATTTTGTACCGAAATTAGGTCTGATCAGTTTTTTGTACACAATTTCTATATGGCTCAGGCTAGAGGCCTTATTTATGAACCGATCTTTACGAAACTTCTTGGGTACCTTTGTTATCACCGTGGGATGAGAACGGGTCTTTTTGGGTGTGGTCAGAAATTCAAGATGGCCACCAGCAGCCATTTTGTACCAAAATTAGTGCAATCAGTCTTTTTGTACAGAACTTCTGTATGAAACTTCTGACTTGAATAAATTTTTGTTTGAATGTGTAGTAAATGGGATACATCACATACAGTACAGGTTTTTTTTGTCGTGCAGAAATTATGCAAATTAGATGAATTTTGATTTATTTAGTGCTACTTATACACTGTAAGTGCACATGCCAATACGGCTCGGGCTAGAGGCTGTATTTATCAACCGATCTTCACAAAACTTCTTGGGTACCTTTGTTATCATCTTGGGATGAGAACGAGTGTTTCTGAGTGCGGTCAAAAATTCAAGATGGCTGCCAGTGGCCATTTTGTACCGAAATTAGGTCCAATCAGTTTTTTGTCACAACTTCTATACAGCTCGTATTTATGAACTGATCTTCACGAAACTTCTTGGGTACCTTTGTTTTCACTTTGGGACAGGAATGAGTGTGTTTTGGGGTGCCTTTGTTATCACTGTGCTATGAGAACAAATATTTTGGGGTTCAGTCAGACCCACTCTGGGACTCAAAGATTTCTTTTCTAGTTTAGCATTTGACTGTCACCCACCTTTACAATACAGGCTACGGTCAGTATTTATGTACAGACCGTTACAATACTTCATATGTACCTCTGTTATCAGGTCATTACCTAGATGTTTGTCATTGCTGTGTCAAAAAAAATACATGTACATGTCTTGACAAGTTGAGCTACAGTGTCATTGACATTTTCATTACTTAGTGCAATTTAAGAAAATTTAAAAAAAATCTTCTTCTCCAGAACCAATGGGCAGAATCTTTTGATATTTGTATGCAGCATCTTGGAGTGGGTCTGATTCAAGTTTGTTCAAATCGAGTTCCTTGATCAATATTGGGGCTCCCTATAGGGGCATGACTTTTTCCTTAGTGCAGTTTAAGGAAAAATCTTCTCCCGAACCAGTGGGCAAAATCTTTTGATATTTGGTATGTGGCATCTTAGTAAGATTCTGATTCAAGTTTGTTCAAATTGAGTCCCTCGGTCAATATTTGGCTTCACTATGGGTTGCGTGAATGTTTACTTTGTGCAATTCAAGGAAAATTCTTTAAAAATCCTCTTCAAAACCATCATGCAGAATCTTTTGATATTTGATCAGCAGCATTGTCCCATTCAGTCCTGTTGATGTTTTAGCTCCACAGAGAGTATAGATTTACTCTGTAGAATCTTAAGAATAGCTTTTGATAAAATTTGTGTCTTAACAGTATGGAACATTCGGTGAGCGCTTAAGGCCCCCTGGGGCCTCTTGTTTGTACAAAACTTCTGTATGAAAGTTTTGATTTGAATAAATTTTTGTATGAATGTTTAGTAACATGGAATACATCACATATAATACAGATTTTTTTCTCGTGCAAAAATTATGCAAATTAGATGAACTTTGATTTATTCAGTGCTACTTATACACACTGTAAGTGCACATGTCAATACGGCTCGGGCTAGAGTCTGTATTTATGAACCGATCTTCACAAAACATCTTGGGTACGTTTGTTAACACCTTGGAACGAGAACAAGTGTTTCTGGATGTGGTCCAAAATTCGAGATGGCTGCCAGTGGCCATTTTGTACCGATATTAGGTCCAACCCGTTTTTTTGTACACAACTTCTATATGGCTCAGGCTAGAGGCTGTATTTATGAACCGATCTTTACAAAACTTCTTGGGTACCTTTGTTATCACCGTGGGATGAGAATGAGTGTTTTTGGGTGCAATCCAAAATTAAAGATGGATGCCAGCAGCCATTTTGTCCCAAAATTAGTGCAATCAGTTTTTAGCTCAACTTAGCGAAGCTCAGTGGGAGCTTTACTGATCGCATTCTGTCCGCCGTTGTCCGGCGTTAACTTTACATTATCGACTTCTCCTTCAAAACAACTAGCCCAATTTTATTCCAATGTTGGGTAAATGTTTTTTATACCCCACGCAAGGAAGTTGCAGGGGTATAATGTTTTTGACTGGTCCATCCGTCAGTCCGTCAGTCAGTCCTACTTGTTTTCCGGACTTTTTTTCTACATGCTTCCAGATATTGAGCTGATTTTTGGTATGTCAGTCTAACATGGTGGCCTACAGATCAAGTTTGCATTTTTTTCCACTCCACTGATTTTTACCGAAATTACGGCCCTTGGATTCTGAAAAATTCATCAAAATTACAGTTTTCCGGACTTTTTTTCTACACGCTTCCAGATATTGAGCTGATTTTTGGGTATGTTAGTCTGACATGGTGGCCTACAGATCAAGTTTGCATTTTGTTCCGCTCCACTGATTTTTACCGAAATTATGGCCCTTGAACTTTGAAGAGTTCATCAAAATTACAATTTTCCGGACTTTTTTCCTCTACGCTTCCAGATATTGAGCTGATTTTTGATATGTTAGTCTAACATGGTGGCCTACAGAACAAGTTTGGGTTTTGTTCCGCTCCACTGATTTTTACCAAAATTACGGTCACATAGACTTTGAAAAGTTCATCAAAATTACAGTTTTCCGGGCTTTTTCTCTGCTTGAATTCTTTCAATACCGTTGAAACTACAGAACACTGTTTTCTGCAGTATTCCTAGAATCTATGTTTATTTTTAAAAAAATGATTAGGGCTTGAAATATCGGGGCGCGTGGGGTTTGTGAGCGTGCTCACTAAGGTTCTATATTTACCTAATGCCAGTTCAGATTTGTTCAAATGTAGTTGCCCCTCCTCTTGGGTGGTGCCATGCCCCCAAGGGGCACCAAAATCTTTGAAAATCTTCTTCTCATGAACCAGCAGTATCAGAGACTTGATATATGGTATGCAGCTTCCTTTTAAGGTGAAGACTCAGATTTGTTCAAGAGAAGTTTGATGGGCTATATTTGGCGTCGTTATGGGAGGGGCAAAATTTTTGGCCCTGCCTGAAATTTCTATTTTCCGAACCGAGAGGCTGATTTGAACCAAATTTTATGTCAGGGCTTATTGGTTCATAAGTACCTAATTTATGCCAAATTTTTTTTCCCGTAGCCCCGTGGGAACCGCAGGAGCTAAAAATAGAAAAAAATTAAAACGCCCATATCTCCAAAACTGCATGGCACTGAGAATTTTTATTTGGTGTGAAGCTTCCTTAGGACCAACAGAAAGGATTGGTCGAAAAAAATTGCCATCAGTTATATCAATGGGTACAGTTCCGGGACTTTGAAAAAGTGCTGAGTCAGCACTTTTTAACACTGTAGGCAGTGGGAAAAACATTAAAAAATCTTCTTCTCCAGATCCAGCATGCAGAATCTTTTGATATTTGGTATGCAACATTGTGGGGTGGATCTGATTCAAGTTTGTTCAAATCGGCCTCCCTGGATTCATATTTGGGCTCTGTATAGGATTCAGGCAAATTTCTTTGAAAATCTTCTTCTCAAGATCCAGCAGGCAGAATCTTTTGATATTGGGTATGCAGCATGCTTAGGGGGGTGAGATTCAAGTTTGTTCAAGCCAAGTCCCTGGGTTCATATTTGGGCTCACTGTGGTAGCCCGAATTATAACTTAGTTCAAAATGAGGAATTTTCTTTAAAAATCTTCTTCAGATCCAGCAGTTGGAATGTTTTGATATTTGGTATGCAGCATCCTTAGGGGGATGAGATTCAAGTTTGTTCAAGCCATGTCCCTAGGTCCATATTTGGGCTCACTGTGGGAGCCCTGAATGATAACTTAGTTCGAAATGAGGAATTTTCTTTAAAAATCTTCTTCTTCAGATCCAGCAGTCGGAATGTTTTGATATGTGGTGTGTAGCATCCTTGGGGGGGGGGGGGGGGGGGGGGGGGGAGTGGGGAGATTCAAGTTGTTAAAGCCAAGTCCCTGGGTTCATATATGGGCTCCCTGTGGGAGCCCGAATTATAACTTAGTTCAATATGAGGAATATTCTTTAAAAATCAATTTTTTTTAGATCCACTAGAATCTTTGGATATTTGGTATAAGCTTTTCTTAGGAGGAGCAGATGCAACTTGTTGAAATCAATTCTCTGGGTTGATATTTAGGCTACCATGTCAGGTGAGCGCCTCAGGCCCCCTGGGGCCTCTTGTTTTGTACAGAACTTCTGTATGAAAGCTCTGATTTGAATAAATTTTTGTAATGAATGTTTAGTAACATGGAATACATCACATATAATACAGGTTTTTTTTCCGTGCAGAAATTATGCAAATTAGATGAACTTTGATTTGTTCAGTGCTACTTATACACTGTAAGTGCACATGTCAATATGGCTAGGGCTGGAGGCTGTATTTATGAACCGATCTTCATGAAACTTTTTGGGTACCTTTGCTATCACCTTGGGCCGAGAACGAGTGTTTTTGGGTGTGGTCCAAAATTCAAGATGGCTGCCAGCAGCCATTTTGTTCCAGAATTAGTGCAATCATTTTTTTAGCTCATCTTGACAAAGTCAAGCTGAGCTAATCTCATTGCTTCCTGTCCGTCGTCCGTCAGCCGTCGTCCGTCAACACCATGTTTTGGTCTTCTCCTCCAAAGCCACTGGGCCAATTCAAGTGAAAGTTTGTGTGAGTGATGGTCCCAAAGGGGCATTTCATTTTTGTTCAACTCAGCATGCCCAGCCCCATAGGGAGGGAGTGGGGGAAAATGGTCCAAAATATTTTAAAAATCTTCTTCTCAAGAACCAGTGTGTACAATGACTTGATATTTGCTATGGAGCTTCCATATGAGATGTAGAATCAAATTTGTTCAAACGAAGTTTGTGAAGTAATATTTGGCTTTGTAATAGGAGGGGTAAGATTTTTGGCCCCGCCCAAAATTTCTATTTTCTGAACCGATGGTCTGGTATGAACCAAATTTGGTTTGTGGTAGTATTGGGTCATAAGTACTTGACCCATGCAAAAAAAAAATTCCTGCATCCCCATGGGAACCCTGGGAGCTAAAAATAGAAATATTTTCAAACGCCCATATTTCCCAAACCCCACGGAACAGAGAGCTTTTATTTGGTATGAAGTATCCTTATGACCAGTAGAATTGAGTGGTAAAAAAAAATTGCCATCGGTTATGTTAGGGTGTTCTGTAATGGGCATCGAAAAAATGCTGAGTCAGCATATTTGCAAAAATTAAAAAAAATCTTTTCTCCAGAACCAATCATCAGAATCTTTTGATATTTAGTATACAGCATTCATAGGGGGGGGGGGGGGGGGGGGGGGGGGGTCAGATAAAAGTTTGTTGAAATAAAGCTCATTGGTTCATATTTGGGCTCTCTACAGGAGCCCAAAGTTTTAACATAGGGTAATATGGGGAATATTCTTTAAAAATCTTCTTCTTCAGAACCACCGGTCAGAATCTTTTAATATTTGGTATACATCATTGTTATGAGGGTCAGATTCTAGATTGTTCAAACCAAGTCCCTAGGTTAATATTTGGGCTTCCTATGGAAGCCCAAATTTTATCTTTGTTCAATATGGAGGGTAATTTAAAAAAATCTTCTTCTTCAGATCCATCAGTCAGAATGCTTTGATATTTGGTATGCAACATCTCTATAGGGGGTCAGATTCAAGTTTGTTCAAATCAGATCCCTAGGTGTATATTTGGGCTCACTATGGTAGCCCAAATTTTTACTTAGTGCAATATGAGAAAATTTCTTTAAAAATCTTCTTCTTCAGATCCACCAGTCGGAATGCTTTTATATTTGGTATACAACATCTCTAGGGGGGTCAGATTCCAGGTTGTTCAATTCGAGTGCCTAGGTTAATATTTGGGCTCCATATGGGAACATGAAATTTAACTTAGTACAATATGAGGGAATTTCTTCAAAAATCTTCTTCTTCAGATTCACTTGTCAGAATGCTTTCACATTTGGTATACAACATCTCTAGGGGGGTCAGATTCAAGTTTGTTCAAATCGGATCCATAGGTCGATATTTGGGCTCACTATGGTAGTCTAAATTTGAACTTAGTGCAATTCGAAGAAATTTCTTTACAATTTTTCTTCTTCAGATCCAACGGTCAGAATGCTTTCATATTCGGTACACAACATCTCTAGGGAAGTCAGATTTAACTGTGTTCAAATCAAGAGCCTGGGTTAATATTTGGGCTCTTTATGGGAGCCGGAATTGGCCATTTTGCTGAAGAATTAAAAATTTTGTATTCAGTACCCTCTAGAGGTACTAAGATTAATCCACATAGGTTGTATCAAGGGGCTTCATAGGGGAGCTCTACATTTTACTTATGATCAACTGAAGAAAAGGCATGATGCCTAGATTATTTTTGTCACTCCTGAGGGACTCAAGGATTGACAGTGTAGCCTATGGAGATGGCTTACTTAATGTAGACTCATTCTTGCACTCTGTTTAAATTGTGTTCTGTACAAGATGAGCGCTTCAGGCCCCATGGGGCCTCTTGTTTGTACAGAACTTCTGTATGAAAGTTCTGATTTGAATAAATTTCTGTATGAATGTTTATTAACATGGAATACATCGCATATAATACAGGTTTTTTTTCTCGAGCAAAAATTATGCAAATTAGATGAACTTTGATTTATTCAGAGCTACTTACACACAGTAAGTGCACATGTCAATACGGCTCGGGCTAGAGGCTGTATTTATGAACCAATCTTCACAAAACTTCTTGGGTACCTTTGTTATCACCGTGGGACGAGAATGAGTGTTTTGGGGTGTGGTCCAAAATTCAAGATGGCCACCAGCAGCCTTTTTGTACCAAAATTAGTGCAATCAGCTTTTTGTACAGAACTTCTGTTTGAAAGTTCTGATTTGAATAAATCTTTGTAGGAATGTTTAGTAACATGGAATACATCACATATAATACAGGTTTTTTTCTCGTGCAGAAATTATGCAAATTAGATGAACTTTGATTTGTTCAGTGCTACTTATACACAGTAAGTGCACATATCAATACAGCTCGGGCTAGAGTCTGTATTTATGAACTGATCTTCACGAAACTTCTTGGGGTACCTTTGTTATCACCTTGTGACAGGAACGAGTGTTTTTGGGTGCCTTTGTTATCACTGTGCTATGAGAACAAATATTTTTGGGTTCAGTCAGACCCACTCTGGGACTCGGAAGATTTCTTTTCTAGTTTAGCATCTAACTGTCACCCCACTTTTACAATACTTTACCTATATATTTGTTACAGGCTACTGTCAGCATTTATGTACAGACCGTTACAATACTTTACATGTACCTTTGTTATCAATTTCAACAAAACAATATCACGTGACCCCTCATTGGAATGAGCTCGACGAGCTCATTCCAACAAGGGGTCACATGATACGGTTTTGTTGAAATGTTTTGAAAAATATTATTTTTTCAACTGCTGAATTTGCATATTACGCGAGCAGATGCGGGCGATTCGTTGGGTAAAGGGTTAATTCTTAACCTGCTGAGTTTTTTCAAAATATTTTTCATCATATCTAGTCATGGCTATCAAGCAGCCATGACTAGATCTGATGAAAAATTCATATAAATTTAACTCAAGAAATCATTGTTCAAAAAGTACTCACAATGTACAGAGGAAAATGTGCTTAAAATGTGTCAAAATTATGCTTGTTTCGGTGACACTGAGATTTTGTGTCCAGGGCAGTAATATCTGCCAACAGCATGCAATGGGTTAATTGAAAAGCTTCATATTCTCTAGTTGCGATTCTTAAAAATAATTATTTTGATTGTTAATATTTGTCTGTCACAATTTAATGGAGAGTGTCCAATGACAAACTCCTTCAGACTGTTACAAGCTAGCTCATATGAAACAGTTCTTAACAACACAAATTAAGCTCATAGTCTGCTAGTTAAATACTCATTTTATCATCAGATATCAGATATTTAACAAAATTATGGATAAAAGAATATCTCTGTTATAGGAATAATTTTGTTGACAATTTTAGATATTCGTTTATCAAGTTTCAGCTGTTTCAGCTGTATATAGAATTTCTCTGAGGTACTAATATTGTTGTTTCATTTCTATGGCAGGTGTGGTGATGACAGCCTCAACAATATATCAAATAAAGTCAGAGGGACATGCTCACAATCAGTATAAAACACAATATACAGGTAATGAATAGTATTCTCTGCAGCATTCTCTTAAAATACATCACTTCAGTGGCCAGCGTAGCTTCACTGGTGTGATGGTTCACCAGAAGTCATTTTTCCCAGTTTGAGAAAATAAGTTCCTTGTTATAAATAAAACACATCAGCATGTAATAAAGGTATATAAAGGTAATAAAGTTTCTGCTGTTGGAACCTATATCAGATAAAATTGGATTTGAAATTCACCCAAGATATCAATTCTGTTCGAAATTAACACTTAAATATGTGGTACATATTGTTTTTATCTTGAAAATGCTGACAATCACTAGATTTCACAAGTTTTTGCTGTTCCCTGAAGGGCTAATTATTAAGCTTTTCATTAAAGCTAAAATTCTTTTTTTTTATTGTTAGTATGGACAACACCTCATGAGACACTTCCTGGGAGGTCCCATTGGCAACAGTAAATGTAAACTGTATTTTATGAGATAGTTTGCAAAGTTCACCATATTCCTGTTGCTGACATTATAAGTTATTGTGATGAATTGATGGTAACATAGTCTAAGGTTTGTGGCTCGGAGCTTATGTTTAACCAAGACTCGAAGCATCAGGGTTGAACATACGCTCTAAGCCGCAAACCTCAGACCATGTTACTGTCAATTCATCACAGTAACATATATGTTCCAATAAGACCCAAACTATAGCCCAGAACCCACATTGTGAAATGAACAAGGCAACTTGAATGAACAAGGCAAGTTTAACGATAACAAATTTAGTAAATAAATCTCTTGTGTGCCCCATGATGTCATTGGACAAGAAAAAATCAATAACTTAGATTGAAGTTACTCCATCTCAGTTCAAATCATGAACAATTTCATGATTTGAAGTGAGATAGAGTAACCGTGACCTTTTTGTAAGTGGGTTGTGAGTACAGATTCATAGAATGATCACTGTCCTCGAAAAATATGAATTTTTATACTGTACCAATGACCCAGACTTAGCTGGTGCTAACTCTAACAAAACCAGGGCCAAACACAAATTTTGCCCCCCAATCCCCAAAATTTGCATCCAAAACCAAAAGAAATCATGTCCTATAGGACCTCCATACTTCGCCCCTACTGCGCATGCGCAGTGTCAAGGACGTTCCGAAATTGGCGCCAATTATCATTCTCTGTTTGGCCCTTCATCAGTCAACATCTCACTGATCTTTGTGCTTGTAAATCTCAGTTTAAAGGATGCCAGACACGTAATTATTGGAGAAATGGTGATTCTAAGGAGGATATAGAAGGAGGAGAGGAAAAAGGAGTGACAAAAAATAATCAGGGCTGTACTTAAAATTTTTTATGAAATTATGTTAAGTTGCCTATTTTCGAGGCATGGGCCTCTTGTTGTCATTCTTGCTAAAATGTTGCACTGCTTATTCAGTGTTTCCTCTCCCCTGGCCTTCTAAGTCCCCCCTTGCAATTCTCCCATGCTTTTGGCATATTTTTGAGAAAGTTCATTTCTAAAATTCTCTTGGGAGAGTTGCTTGGTTACAGAATGTTTTCTGTTATTTTCCCCATAGTTACGTTTTCACCCATGGGTGTATAAACGTTGTGTTCTGCATCTTCCATCTGATGTTCTGCAGATTCTCTCCTGGGAGTCTCTGTCTTGCATCAGATAGAGTGTAATTTTGATGACTGATTTCGGGCCAGTTTTTTCAGTGCCTGGAGTCATGTTTTCTGGTGTTTTACACTGTTTGTTTACATTGGCAACAGCCTTTTTGAGGGGGGCTGTTTGCCTTTGGTGTAGTTTATCTCACTATAAGATACATTTCTATTATCCGTAAGTGTTGCATTAATTATTTAATATAAATTTAAAATTTTTGACCACACTTAGCCATCGGATCCATCGGGGCTCAACGTTACTTTTCAGAAACTTGGGCTTTGCTGAAAAAATATTTTTCAAAAATTATTTTGATTTGCAATTGTTTTTTCATTATTAATGGATCATGTTATTATGTATCTTTGTGTCAGGGGTTTGTGCGAGTAACTAGGACTTGTTGTTGACGTTTCACAATGAAAGGATATTGTTCAAATTGTAATGGGAAGAAATCTTCCTCTGACTTTCATGATCATTGTATTAATTGTAGTCAGTGTTCTCGCACTAATCCCTGTTCTATATGTCAATATTGGGATGACAAACATTGGAAACGTGTGTCACGGTATGTTGTTACTGGAGAAAGGGCGATGCCGGCTCTTTCTCCGCAAGGTCACTCTACTCTCTCAGTTTCTATTTCAGAGGAACAAGAACAGGGTGATGTTTCCATGTTATCTTCCGCAAGTGCGCTTCCGTCGTCACAAATGAATACAGAGCTAGCGGCAAAAGTGCTCATGGAGATTAAACAAATGTCGTCCGCTAGCTCGCCCGGTGTAGCGTCCATTCACCGAATGATTCGGCAGCCAGGTTCGTCCGATGCGGTCCAGGAGGAAATGTTCGGTGATGCGAGATCTATAAACATTCAACGTGCACACCCAGTGACGGCGGATAGTAGGCGCGATTGGAGGAAGCCTTTGAATCCGGTTCCTAGCTCGTCCAGGTCCAGCCGGGCCGCGAGTGAGAGAGGCCCCTCTCTCGTACAACAACATATGGGACCAAATGTTGTGGTACAAAATGTGTCGCAAGCGGAGCATACGTCCGTCGCTCGGGACGCTCCGTTGTATAGGCAGTCCGCGGAGACTGCTCAGGCTTCTTCTTCTCGTCAGCGCACACGACCGCACCTTGGCTGCGTGACCGCCGATATCTTACCAGCTTCGCCGATCAGGGATTCTTCGGCGACCAGGTCACACCATCCGGCAGCCAGGGACACGAGACCGATGGACTCCGGACGTTCGCATAGAAAAAGTATGCGGGAGCCATCAGATGCGGAGCTGCCCTCGGCGAAGCAGCGAAAGACTGCGCCTCCGCAGGTCTCGATGCCGGACGTACTTGTGCAGATAGCACAACTTACTGCAGCATCCCAGCAGCCGACAGAAACGGTGTCGGATCGGGAATTATCCGACGGCGCTGGGTCGGTACGCTCCGCCGAAGCATCGGGGGCGGACGACCGGGAGCATCATGAGGTCCGACCGGATGGTGAAAGGGATACGGATGATTTGGAGCTATCCCTTTCGGAACAACATAAAGCTGCCGTGGACTTCATCCGGCACTTTCTCCCTCAAGTTGTTCCGTCGGGCCAGACTGCTGCGGTTCCGGACAAGAGGATTATAGCGTCATTGGACTCTGAATTTTTCGAGCGGTTCAGGGACATCGCTCCCGAGTTTCCGTCGCAGTCCAATAATGTTGCAAGAACATTTGAATTATTGAACGACGCTATATTTAAACTTGCTTCCAAAACGGGGAAAGCAGGTTTCTTGTCCGCCAATACTCTCAACCTGCCTTTCATTAATGCAAGGAATAAATTCGACACGGCAGGACAGGGTATTCCGAGAGTTCCTCTGCGTATAGACGACGAGGTGGAAGACTTAGAGCTATCATTACCGTCGTCGGCGTCTATTCCAACCGCGGTGTTGGAAACAACTATATCGTCTAACAGAGCCAGTTTAGATGCCTTATCTTACGCAGATCACCTTACTAAGGCGTTATCACTGCGCCTTCAAGGGAAAGAATTTCAGGATATACAATCCTCTTTAAGACTTCTTTCAAGGGCAGTAGCTTATTCCACGTGTAACTCCGCCCTTTCAGTGGCAAACCTGGAGTTGGTTAGACGTGACGCAGCCCTAGCTACATCCACTCTCGTGGATACTAAGGTGAAGAACTCTCTCAGAGTCGCTTCGGTCTCCGGAGAACTTCTCTTTGACGGCAAGCTTTCTGCTATTTATGATAAAATTACAAAGAAAGCTTTGGATTCTCTGTTGTTCAAATCTGCTTCTAAGAAGTCGAATACGGCAGACAAGAATAAGACAGGCACTTCTGGGTCTAATGCGCCCAAGAGAGGTTCCTATAGAGGTTCCGGTGCGTCCTCTTGGTCTTATTCGAGAGACAGTCAAGGTAGCGACTCACGTTTGGGACGTCCTTCGGGCCGGGACAACCGGTCGGACGCCCCGAGGTCGACGGGACGAGGTGCGGGTCGTGGAGGACGTGGTTTCTCCTACCGCAGGCCTCGCAGGTCCAGGAGGTGATGGCTTAAACCTCTATCGTGTACCGGTTGGCGGAAGGTTGTCGAGCTTTTCACAAGAATGGGCGTCGATTACGGACGACCCTTGGGTGAGAGGAGTGACTTCGGAAGGTCTAAAGATATCCTTCAAACGAAAGCCTCCATTAACTCGAAGTCCAAAGTGGACTCAACTTCCGTCAAATCCGCAGAAAAGGGACGCTCTATTATCAGAGGTGCAGTCTCTTTTAATGAAGAACGCGGTAGAGGTCGTAGAAAACCAGGAGACTCCGGGATTCTACAGCCATCTGTTTCTGGTTCCGAAACCAGACGGCTCGTTCTGTCCAGTCATAGATTTGAGCTGGATAAACAAGCTGATCGTCGCTCCGAAGTTTTATATGGAGACGATTCGGTCGGTCAGAGCGAGTATTCGGGTGAACGATTATGCAACAAGCATAGATCTCAAAGATGCGTACTTTCACGTCATGGTACATCCGACATTCAGAAAGTATCTACGCTTTGCAGTCCTAGGAGTGGTGTATCAATTTCGGGCGATGTGCTTCAGATTGAATCTAGCACCTTGGGCTTTCACTCGGGTAATGAACTCGGTAATGATCTATTTCCGAGCTCATTCGTCTGCGGTAACGTCGGCCTACCTGGACGACATTCTTCAGAGGTACGGCAACGAGTTAACGCTTCAGAACGATGTTCAGAATCTACTTCTATTGCTCCGACGTCTCGGTTTTATAGTAAACGAGGAGAAGTCGGATCTGGTGCCGTCCAAGTCATTCACACATCTGGGAATGAGCTTCGAGACGCACAACAATCTCGTTCGTCTGCCGTTAACCAGAGCGAAATTAGTCAGTTGTTACGCTCGCTATTGTCTGCACGCAGACAAAGTCACAGCGAGAGAATTTATGAGACTGATAGGTCTGTGTGGAGCCGCTGCGGATCTCATTCCGATGGGGCGGTTACGCATGCGTCCTCTCCAAATTTTCTTGACTCAGAATTGGAGTGTGAAAATTCATTCGCTCGACATAGATGTTCTCTTGTCAGATCAAGTGAAACAAGAGATTCAGACTTGGGCAAACATTCAGTGGTTAACTCAGGGAGTTCCGCTGCAGTTGCCGGATCCAAGTTTTACCATTATGACGGATGCCAGTCAAACAGGTTGGGGTGCATCATTGATCCCAACGGATTCGAGATGCCAGGGTCAATGGGATCCGCAATTCCTGGGCAAGCACATAAACATCAAGAAAATGATGTCAATTTGGCTTGCGTTACGTCATTGGATGGACATTATTCACAATGCTCATGTCCAAATCCTATCCGACAATACGACAGTAGTGGCGTATATATGGAATCAGGGAGGCACTCATTCAGTTCCATTGTTCAGTCTAACGGAAAGAATCCTTCTGTTTGCGCTAGAACATCAGGTTCTTCTTTCGGTCCGTCACATACCGGGTCATCTGAATGTGCTAGCAGACTCCCTTTCACGAAAGGGTCGCTTGTTGCCGTCGGAGTGGACTCTCAACAAACAAGTATTCAATCAGATTTGCTACCAATGGGAACGGCCAATGATAGACTTATTTGCGACACATCTCAACAATCAGTTGCAGACGTATGTGTCTCCGTGTCCGGATCCAAGAGCATTTGCAGTAGACGCTCTGTCGATCCCTTGGGACGGAATGATAGGATATGCGTATCCTCCAGCGCCGTTAATTCAGCAAGTATTGCCAAAGATAAAACAATCTCAATGCAAGATTCTGTTGGTAGCATCTCTGTCTCCACAGAGACCGTGGATAAATCTACTCAGGTGTCTGTTGTGGGACCTACTGCGAAAGCTTCCTCCACGGGAGGATCTTCTTTCGCAGGGGAAATCGCGTCAACTCCATCACAACCCGCAAGGTCTCAACCTTCACGTTTTTCCGTTGTGCGGTCCTTCTTGCATGGCAAGCACTTTACAGGACGAGCAGTGGACGCGATTTCTAACTGTAGGAGGACCTCCTCTTTGCTAAACTATGCGGCTAAGTGGAAGGTTTTTCGTCGTTGGTGCAGGAATCATTCTGTAGATATTTTTGATCCCTCTATTCCAGACATTGCAAACTTTCTAGTATACTTGTTTGACGAGATCAAACTGCAGCCTGTTACTATTAAGGGTTATAGGTCTATGTTATCTGATACCTATGCACATATGATAGTTTACAAATTGGATCTAATGTCTCTTTATCTAAGTTGGTTAGAAACTTCTCGATAAATAGACCCAGAACTCTTAGGTTAATTCCTAAATGGAATTTAGCTTGGGTTCTTCTTAAATTGAAGGAAAAGCCATTTGAACCTCTTGGGACAGTAGATTTCAAATTCTTATCTTATAAGACAGCTTTTCTCTTAGCTTTCTCTTCTGCTAGAAGAGTTAGTGAGCTTCATGCACTGTCGGTGGATGATTCTCATTATCGTAGTGTTGGGAACACTATCACCTTCACTACTAATGTGGGTTTTTTAGCTAAGAATCAGGCTCCTAATAAATATCCGGAACCTATTGTTATTAAGGCTCTTCCGTCTTCAGACGGGAGTAGGTCTTTACTCTGTCCTGTTAGAGCGTTACGTATCTATAAACAGAGATCTCAGTTTATCAGAAAGGGACGGAAACGTTTCTTTCTGTCTTTGATGCCTAATAGAAAGGACATTTCGGTCCATTCTATTGCTAGATGGATTCAATTAACTATCCGTACTGCTTATGAAGATTTATCTTCTTCTCAGCAGTCTGTGCTTAAGATTTCTGCTCATGAAGTAAGAGCTCTTTCAACTTCCTGGGCTTATGCTAATAGTGTTGCTATTACAGATTTAATGAAGGCTGCTTATTGGTCTCAGCCATCCACATTTACGAATTTTTATCTCAGAAATATTGAGTCCATTTCTGGAGACCTGCATTGTTTAGGTCCGTTATCTGTTGCTCAGAATGTCGTCCACTAAACAGTTGCAACTATAGTTATGCAGGCTTTCTGTTCCGGCAGTGACTCCATCCGGCTGCCCTCTTCGCTCTGGGCTATTTGACCCAGGGCAAGGGGAAGGGGGGGGGGGGGGGCGGGTGTTCCCTTAGGTCACCTGCTTTATAGTGAAAAGCAAGGGAATGCCTCCTCCAAGTCAGTATTTCTGAGTCGCTTCCGGGATGGTTTTAAAGTGTAATATTAATGTTAAATTCATTCATGTCTTATTTTTAAAGTGTAGCTCGGTGTGAAGCATTTGTATGTCAAGTGTCAAAAGGGCTTTAATATACAATACTCGGACACTTTTAAATGACTATAAAGAGTCTCAATTCTCTGGACTACTTTATTTATTGGCTTGCTTTAAAAATAATTAGTATAAGGGATATACTGGATGTTAATAGAGAACATGAATGTTATTGTGCTCAATTATTAAGGGTAGTGTATCTTTCTAATTTAATATTAAATAAGAAAGATACATGTAAAGCCTAATACTCCTTTTCTGCTTAAGGGGTTACCTCTTTACTATATAGTTGAGTTTATTGGATTTTCCTCTATGTCCTAGGCCCTCCAGCCTGTTTACTATTCAGCTAAGTCTGGGTCATTGGTACAGTATAAAAATGTTAAAAAATTTATAGTAATTTATATATTTTTTATACTTACCAATGACCCAGACGGGGATGGCCCTCCCTGGAGTTGGGAACTCTTGCCTCCCCGCTGAGTACATAGCGCTGACCAGGCACTGCCAGTAAGAATGATAATTGGCGCCCATTTCGGGACGTCTGCGTCACTGCGCATGCGCAGTAGAGGCGTAGTATGGAGGTCCTTTAGGACATGATTTCTTTTTGTTTTGGATGCAAATTTTGGGGATTGGGGGGGGGGGGGGGGGCAAAATTTGTGTTTGGCCCTGGTTTTGTTAGAGTTAGCACCAGCTAAGTCTGGGTCATTGGTAAGTATAAAAAATATATAAATTACTATAAATTTTTTAACGTTTTGACCATTTTGTGACGTTTGGGTTGTGTGATGTTTTGACCAGCACCCAAAACAGATACCCATTTCACAAGCTAACTAACTTGACAAGTTGACATTTGTTGAAAGGAGCTAACCTAACCTAATTTCCGTGTCCATTCTTCCTTTCGGTTTGCATTGAATTATCATTATCAGAGAGTATTCCCTGAATTCTGAGAATTCCCATCACTTCGAAAAATAATATATATATAAGGTATATACAAGCAAGATGGGTCTTCCAGAAGAGCTGTATTGTGCTATGCTTGAAGTCGGGCACTGTGCGTGAAGGCACAAAATCCCCAGCCCGCTGGCACATACCATGATTGACATTGCCCGCAGATCGCTTAAGCTGTGGTGCCGGGATGAAGGGTCAGCGGGCCACTTTGCTAATATGGTTCTGTTGGGCCCAACCAATATCCCAGAGACGACCAGACTACAAGCTGATAGTGTTGTGCATGCGTGTTGGAGTCTCATAAGCCTGTTGGAATAGATTGCCAAACTTCATGGAAAAAAGGCTATCAACAGTCTATTACAGCCCCTGGGCTACTGGAAGGGGATTGCTGCGAATAAAAAGATCACAGTCGCCGCAAAGGTTTCTGAGGATGTTTCCCAATTTTGGCTTAAAAAGCAGACCATCTGGCAGATCTATTTGCCAGCTCCACGACATATTCCTCAGCCTAAATTTGATGTTCCCAAGTCTAATGAGGTCCATCAGGCCGACTTGCTCTCTCTGCCACGTGATCGAGTAAGTCGTCAAACATTGAAGTATGCACTGACAGTCGTTGATGTGGCCTCCACTATAAAGAGGCCAAGCCCTTGTCCACAAAGAAAGCCAGAGAGGTTGTGGCCGCACTTGAAAGGATTTACAAGCAGAGCCCCCTCAGATGGCCCAAGATGCTACAGGTGGATCCTGGGCATGAGTTCATGGGCCCAATGAAACAGCAAACGGCCAAGCGTGGCATTCAGTTGAGGCGGGGCCATGTGGATATCCACTGAGACCAGGGAATCATGGAACGCTTCAACTGCACCCTGGCGGAGCGGCTGTTTGGATACCAGTATGCCCAGGATATGAGGTTACCATCGGGTGAGAGGTTGACCGAGTGGGTTTACCAGCTGCCAGCTGTGGTATTGGCTCTGAACTATGAGCTCCAGTGTGGATGTTTACTATCTCTACCAGCCTGGTGAGCTGGAGGGTGGCCGTCGTCGTGAAACTTACCCTGTGTGGTCCCTCCAGGTCTATTACCTGAGGTGCTCGGTCACCAAACCTGATGAGCCTGTGCTCTATTATTTGCTGGATGATCCCGGCCCGCAGATTTGTCAGGGAGGAACTCCTTGTGGTGCCTCCCTACACCCAACTGCCGCCAGATGGGGTTCTTACTCGGTCAGTATCTCATCGATGATGGTGTACATCTCTGACTACCCAGCGGGGGCGGAATCCTTGTGGCCATAGGCTAGGGTGTCCACCCCATTTTCTGAGATCCAGTGCTTAGAGTCAAAGGGGAACAGTGATACCTTGTTTAGGCACTGCCCATAGATGTTGTGGCCCTCGGATCGCAGTATGTCCATACCATAGCAAAAAGGTCTTTTTGCCAAGGAGGGCCTCCTTGTACTGCTCGTGGCGAATGTGCTTCTTTACAGGGCACTTTTTCATGCCCTTGGCCTTCTTGTTGTTTTTCCTGCCGGCCTCAAGGATGCTATACATCTTGGGATGCAGGCCTAGGCCCACATACTCGGTGACGGGGCATCCGGCACACTTGTCCTTCTTCTTGCCCAAGACCTTCTTGTTCACCGTATTGTGTAGCGGGTGGTCCTTTGGGTAATTGGACATGTCATAGAAGCTGTGCTGGTCCTTGGCCATGTCCTGGTACACATCCTCTGTCTGGATCTCAAGGAGGATGGAGTCTTTGTCCGTGTATAACAGCTGGCAGTGCTTACCATACTGCTCCTTCATATGGTTGTAGTAGAAGTCATACATGAGGTGCTTCGAGAGGTCAAGAATGCTCATCCCAACGTAAACTGGGCGGTTGAGGATCATATGGCTCTTGTGGACCTGAATCGCCGTGAGGTTATCATCGAAGATATTGGCCTGTGCAAAGGCTGGGCTGGCAATCATACGCCGCACCTTGTCCTCCTCGTCGCTTCGCACCAGCTTGACGTCGTCCCTCTTGCGGAGGTTCTCCATTGTCTTCCCAAACACACTGTTGTTCATCAGTTTGTACAAATCCTTCTCGAAGTCGTTGGTTGCCTTTTTCCGAAGCTCGGTGTACATCCGATTGTAGGGCTCCATCCAGAGGCTCTGCTCAAAGCAAAGGGCCCCGTGAATCTTCTCAGTTGGTAGAGGTGCAGGCTGCAAGCCGAGAGGTCCTCGGTTCGAATCCCACCTGCGGCAACCACGTTGTGTCCTTGGGCAAGACACTTCACCCCCATTGCCCACGTGGGGGTACAGTGACGTTGTGTACTAAGGCGTCCTGCACGTCGATGGTGCACCTGTCTTCAACCAATGCTAACCCTGCTTGTGTGGAGTTGGTATGTTGGGGAGCTGACAGTTGTTCGCCGTTGCTCGGTGATTCTCTCCGGGTACTCCGGCTTCCTCCACCCATAAAACTCCCGGTCATGCCATTGTGCAGAAATATGTGACCTTAAACACCAATAAATAAATATGTGAATCTTCTTCAGATGCATGTCAAGGGAGAAGTACAGATGCAGATTATGGTAGTGGAGCACATAGCAGTCCTTGTCGTAGAGGTTGGGGACCAGCTTTTCAACCTCGGTAGGTGCCACCCCTTCGCTGAGGAGGCTGGACCACCATGCGCTCGGGGGCAAGCGGGTAGGCATTGTGCACGTCATGGAACTCTACAGGGTACTTCAGGTCCACCTTGAGGATGTAGCCCTTTGGGCTGTCTGTCGGATGCTCTGTTATGCCCCTTGAAAGGTGCCTGCAGTCCTCCAGCCATGTGAAGCTGCAGGTAGGCAACGGCTGGCTCATTGCCCAGCCATACAGGTTATTTGCATCCAGGTAGAGGTTGTAATTCTTTGGCTTGGAAGGATTGTATCCCTCTACCGGGGGTTGTTGGCCCTAGCGTATCTTTTGCGACACCATAGAGATACCACCCTGCATCCCCTTCTTGATGAAGAGGTGCTGATTGTAATCAGCAGCTCAGGCTCCACACCTGTTTTCTTGAGTAGCACATCCCAGGAGAGGCCGGGGCTGGTGTAGTAGTGTGCGGGGTCCAAACCATACTGCCATATTATGTAGATCTTCTGAAAGGTCTCAAAGACATCTGCCAGAAGGAGAACGTCCAATGCGGTTGTAGAGATCGTGGTAGTCCCCTAGGGTGCAACAACTGATGGCCTTCCATACCTTCTGGGCATGGGCGTAGTCATCCCCACCGATGTGTTTGTCAGAGAGCTTGTTGTAGAAGGCCTCCTTTGGTGGTAGCTGAGGCTCTGCGAAGTGCTCCCAAGAGTCTATGTACTCATATGGGTATGTTGCTCTGAACCCTCTTACCACATGATCTACAAGGCACAGGAATCCGACTACCTTTACAGATCTTTTGCAAGTGGATCTTGCAGTATGTACCACAGCAGCTCGTTCCACAGAGCATGATTTCACCAACTTTTGTCCAGCCACAAAGGTTGGGACCCTTCATATTTGCAGCAATAATACCTCAAGTATACCTGTGACAATTGGTATCTCTAAAAGGAAAAACATTGAGATAGATTCCCTCTATGAAAAAAGTATTGCACAACTACTGTGACCACATACTCGATAATTTCACACTCTGATAACCTAGATAACCCAAGTAAACACGGTTTTATTCAATGTATTGTATGGCTTGTCAAATAGTTTGGGTAAAACCAATAGTTTGGGAAAACCCACTCGGTTGGCTTAGTACATGTACGTGAACGCCCTTCAACGTACACAATTATTTATGTATGTGAAGCCTTATGTGCTTGCATCTGTGCTGGGGGTCCACTGGAGAGGGATGGGAAGGCCCTAGGGGGTGTAAAAAAAACTGGTCCAGCCCCCCCACCCCCCCCCCCCCACCCCCCCCCCCCTACTACCAGTCAGAATCGTTTCATATTTGGTATACAACATCTCTAGGTAGGTCAGATTCAAGATTGTTCAAATCAAGTCTGTCCGGTTAATTTTTGGGCTTCCTGTGGAATCTTTAAAAAATCTTCTTCCGATCCAACAGTCAGAATGCTTTAGTTTAAACAATATTTATTGAAAAATGGTTGATAGTTACATGGAACAAATATAATAGAAGGTATTGTACTTTTGTATAGTTAACTGTAATAACAGGATTCAACATCAAGCTTATAAGGCTGATGTAAGTCGTCTCCTAAAAGTGTAAAGTTACAACATAATAATTTATGGTTTAGAGTGATAGAATGATTTCATATTTGGTATACAACATCTCTACGGGGTCAGATTCAAGTTTGTTCAAATCAGTTTCCAGGGTTAATATTTGGGCTCTCTGTTGGAGCCCAATGTTTAACTTAGTGCAACATGACGGAATTTCTTTAAAACTTTTCTTCTTCAGATCCACCTGTCAGAGTCCTTTCATATTTGTTACACATCTCTAGGGGGGTCAGCTTCAAGTTTGTTCAAATTGAGTGCCTGCCTAAGGGAACCCAAATTTGAACTTAGTGCAAAATGAGGAATAATCTTTAAAAATCTTCTTCAGAATCTTTTGAATTTGGTATACAACTTCAGGGTTGGTGATTTTTTTGATTTTTTTAAAAAAAGTAAAAAAAATCGATTTTTTTTATTTAAATCAGATTTTTTTTATTTAAATCGATTTATTTGATTTTTATTTCCATACTATAAATTATTCACCAGAGGCTACTTTTTCTCACATGATTTCTTTACATAAAAGAAACTGAGTGTATTGGCAGGAGTTTGTATCAATTGCTGCCCAAAGAATGGACACAAATAACTGGTACTAAAACATTTACCTGTGTTAACCATTTCAGTCTTTAAGGTGGTATGAGGGGAAGAATTCCAGCATATATTTGGCACAGAATAGACATTTGGCATAGATGGAAATAGAGAGGAATCATTGAAACTTGTGTTGTCTCATTGTTACAGCATTGCTGGAAGGAAGATGACTTCTTGAAAATCATTTTTCATATTTTTGATACTTAAATCACTGATCGTTGTTCTTGGAGTTGATTTCGTGTTTTTGACGGGTTCATTGAAAGATTATCATATATATGGTTTAAAATCTATGTTCACTTAAATATAGTTTTAATTCATGTCATGTTAGCTGAAAATTATATAAACTTATAAAAGATTCGGGAAGATTTCATTTCCCCCACATCTTGTTCCAGCAGTCAAGACACAGTGGGATGTGCATTCCCCACTCACCACAGATTAGTTCTAACTGTCATAAACAAGGGCCAATAACTGTATTTCAACAGTTAATATGCATTCCATCTTGTTCCAGCTCATTTCCAGTTGTTTTGAAGATATTTCTGAATATTTGTAAATTTTTATTTAAATCAATGATTTTTTAAAAAAAAATCATTGATTTAAATCATGATTTAAATCAATGATTTAAATCAATTGATTTAAATCAGCCAACCCTGTACAACTTCCTTGTTTGTTCCATTCAAGTCCGTAGGTTGATATGTGGCCTGCCTAGTTTTCCATTACTGAAAATCTTGATATTATTTCTGTGGTAGTATCCCAATACTAGAAAAAAATCATCTGGCATGGACAGCAGAGTTATAAATAATTAAATAACTTTATTCCTCTGTTGTGTTAACAAACCATAGATGGCCATTAAATCCTTCTTTAAACAACTTTGGTCAGGTCAGTGCCTCAGGCCCCATGAGACCCTCTTGTGTAATTATGCATTGTTGGTGTATGGAGGTAGCTTCCTTTCGGTTTTTTTTAGGGGGATCAGATTTAAGTTTGTTCAAATCAAGTCCCTTCGTTAATATTTGGGCTGCCTGTTGGAGCCCGAATTTGAACTTAGTCCATTATGAGGAATAATCTTAAAAATCTGCTTCTTGAGGTGTAATCAGAATCTTTTGATATTTGGTATACAGCATCCTTTGAGGGTTCAGATACAGTTTGTTCAAATAATGTCCCTGGGTTGATATTTGTGTTCCCTAGAGAGTGGGGGGGGGGGGGGGGGGGGGGTTGCAAATTTTAACAAATTTCAAAATTGGTAATATTCTCAAAATCTTCTTCTTCAGAACCACCTGTCAGAATCTTTTGATATTTGTTATACATCTTCCTTGTTTGTTCCAGTCAAGTCCGTAGGTTGATATGTGGACTGTCCAGTTTTCCATTACTGAAAATCTGGGCATTATTTCTGTGGTAGTATCCCAATACTAGAAAAAAAATCATCTGGCATGGACAGCAGAGTTATAAATAATTAAATAACTTTATTCCTCTGTTGTGTTAACTAACCATAGATGGTAATTAATCCTTCTTTGAAAAACTTTGGTCAGGTCAGTGCCTCAGGCCCCATGAGACCTCTTGTTTAATTATGCATTGTTGGTGTCTAGAGGTAGCTTCCTTTCGGTTTTGGACCAAGATGGCTGCCCAGTGGCCAATTCATTATGGCTTCCATGGCAGCCATCTTGAATTGGGTTTCCGCCCAATAACTAATGAATGCTGACTCAAATCAATTTTATTTTTTTGTGATGCATTGTGTTGGTTTCTGGCGAAAGCTTCCTTTTGATTTTGGTTATGTGCCCAAGAGACTTACCTGCCCTTTTATGACACCGTTGGGGGCATATGCCATGTTTCGTGTTGCTCTTGTATTAACATCGTCTTTTACAAGTTTGAAAACTGCAGACTGCAGTGATTTATAAAAAAATCAAAGAGTTATCACTCTTTGTATAATCTGTTATAATATCTAAACAAGTTAAAAAATGACAAAGACTTTTTGTAAATTGAGTGAGTCATTGCTCCTTCAAAGTGAACTTTTGATGATTATGGGATTACTTGAAAAGTTACCATCAGATTTCAATAAACTTTGATTTGTTCCTTTCAATTAACATTGTCTTATATTGGACCAGAAATCACAGTGATTTGTCAAAAAAGTGAGAGAGTTATTGCCCTTTGTGTATTCCATTTTACTTTAGTTTTTTATGTTTATGTTCTAACTTGAAAAGTAATCATCAAATTCCAATGACTTGCCAACACTTCTTTATATTCAGTTGTTTAATAACATTGCCTTGGGAAAGTTGGAAAATATGGTGATTTGTTGCAAATTGACAGCATGAATTGTCAGTGTTCACACTGTTGGGTGCAAATTTAGCCAGTGGCACTTAAAAATTGGTGCCCGGACATTGCCCCCCCCCCCCCCCCCCCCCCCCCCCCGGAGACAATGCCCCTCCCCCGAGACATTTGCCACCAGGACATGAGCCCCCCCCCAGACATGAGCCCCCCCCCCCCCCCCCTCGTTATAGCCAAAATGGACAGTGAGGCCCCCCTTTTTATGTGTATCCATACTATGTATGGTACACATAATGCCGGCATCCGGGGTGACCATCCGTCGTTCGTCCATCCTTTGTCCGTCCGTCTGTCCATCCGGTGTCCGTATCCATTTCTTTGGCATTCGATAACTTGAAAAATATTGCTTGGATTGTCAAGTCACTTTATATTTGTGTTCAGGTTACTGATGTGCCGAGCTGTATAGTTTTTGGTGTAAATCGGATAATTTGATCCTGAGATATTAACCCTTTATCCTTCAAATTGAAAATTCCTCCAATCCCTTTGGCATTTGATAACTTGAAAATTATTGCTTGGCTTGTCTAGTTACTTAATATTTGTGTTCAGGTTACTGATTTGCCGAGCTGTATAGTTTTTGGTTAATCCTGAGATATTAACCCTTTATCCTTCAAATTGAAAATTCCTCCAATCCCTTTGGCATTCGATAACTTGAAAATTATTGCTTGGATTGTCTACTTACTTTATATTTGTGTTCAGGTTACTGATTTGCCGAGCTGTATAGTTTTTGGTGTAAATCTGATAATTTCATCCTGAGATATTAACCCTTTATCCTTCAAATTGAAAATTTCTCCAATCAATACCTTTGGCATTCGATAACTTGAAAAATATTACTTGGATTGTCAAGTTACTTTATATTTTTGTTCAGGTTACTGATGTGCCGAGCAGTATAGTTTTTGGTGTAAATCGGATAATTTGATCCTGAGATATTAACCCTTTATCCTTCAAATTGAAAATTCCTCCAATCCCTTTGGCATTTGATAACTTGAAAAATATTGCTTGGATTGTCTAGTTACTTTATATTTGTGTTCAGGTTACTGATGTGCCGAGCTGTATAGTTTTTGGTGTTAATCTGTTATTTTAATCCTGAGATATTAACCCTTTATCCTTCAAATTGAAAATTCCTCCAATATCTTTGGCATGAGATAACTTAAAAAATATCAATCTGATTGTCATGTTACTTTATATATTTATTCAGGTTACTGGTGTGCTGTGCTGTATAGTTTTTTATGTAAATCTGATAATTTGATCTGGAGATATTAACCCTTTATCCATCAAATCAGATACTCCTCCAATCCATTTCTATATGTACCCATGGGGCGCGGTGGCTCAGTTGGTAGAGGTGCAGGCTGCAAGCCGAGAGGTCCTCGGTTCGAATCCCACCTGCGGCAACCGCGTTGTGTCCTTGGGCAAGACACTTCACCCCGATTGCCTACATGGGGGCACGATGACGCTGTGTACTGAGGCGTACTGCACGTCGATGGTGCGCATGTCTTCAACCAATCTGACCCTGCCTGTGCTGTGGTGCAGAGTTCAGAGTTACGATGTTGAGCTGACAGCTGCTCGTCGTTGCTCGGTGGTTCTCTCCGGGTACTCCGGCTTCCTCCACCTGTAAAACTGTCACGGTCATGATTAGCCATTGTGCATAAGTATGTGACCTTAAAACACCAGTAAATAAATAAATATGTACCCATACCTTGTATGGTGTACATAATGTTGGCATCCGTGGTGGCCCTCCGTCACACAGCTTTCTACTAGTTGCGCGTATGGGTACACATCTGACGATTTCATCAGCCTATTTTTTTTCCAATCCGATCGGATGGCTGACCCCCCTCCCCAAGACATTTCCCACCCGGCCATTTGCCACTCGGACATGAGCCCTCCACCCCTCCCCCTAACATGATAAGGAAAGCCATTTTAGGAAAAAACAAAAACCAGAATATATTTCATTATTTTATTACTGTTTACTGCAAAAAAGCAGGAATTTAATGGCAAGAACAAAATTAAACAAAATAGGAAAATAACACACAAAGCACATAAAATCAGCACCTGTTTTTCATAAAGACTCAGTGTTGTTAACAACAGCTCAACTCAATAATTAAATACTTATGGAGACAAGAGATGTCGACCATGTTTTTAAAGGTGTTAAACAATTGACAAAGACTAATTTACTTGTATCCAAGTTTCCTTGAGTAAACGTACTATAATAATTTAATAATTTAAGGGCTTATTTGCCCCATCCCTTCATGCACTTGGTCAATAGGAAGAAATGCTAAGGCATCAATTTTCCCACAAAAAGTTTAAAATAATGACTGAATAACTTGATAAATTAAAAAGAAGGGGGGGGGGCAAATATATGGGTGGGCAGTTGTCCGGGGGGGGGGGGGGGGGGACATGTCTAAGTGGCTACTGTCCGGGGGGCATTTATCCAGGGGAGGGGGGGGGGGGGCTCATGTCCAGCATTCTTAAAAATTTGATTTGGTACGAAAACATCCCTGATTGGCTTAATATTTGGCACCAAAAAAAAAATGTTTGATCTTATGCAGAAAAGTCACCACAGCAGTTATGTAAACTGTTAATAAAACAAACAAAATAACTATGTTTTACTTTCCAAAAATTGAAGTCATCAGCTGGCAATTAAAGTGGAGAGAATCATAGATTTTCATGAAATCTACTAAAGCTTGTGATTGTTTCAATAAAATAAGGCTAGTCAGTTCACATATTGACATATAGAGGCTGAGACGACAGATCAGTAGTCAGACAGCACTTAACAAAATGGTCACTTCTCATTTGTAATTGATTTGTAATCAAGCTTTATTTAATAGGTAAACACTCAGCTCTACAAAAGAAAATATTAAATTAGATAAATACTTCACACCATTGACACCCGAAGTCCAGTACATTAGTAGTAATTAAGTAATTAATCTATTATTGTCTATGTGCAACAACATGTGTACCAGTGCCTATGTTCACATTGTTTGATTCGCTGATTAAGGCTAAATGTAGACGGTTTGTCATTTCATCATCATTCGCACATCTGATTTCAGAGAGCGAACATCCAATCATGGAAATACCGGATAGATTGTTGAAGACTATTTCAGCCTTAGGGGTCTCTCGTCCTATCACCTGGACTGTCCAGGAGATAGGAACGAGATTCCACCTGTCTATGGAATTCCTAGTTGAAGAAGAGAAAATATCACCGCCTCCTCGGGGAGAGGTAGTACCTTTGTTGAGAGGACCTCCTCTTGCACTGGTCCTCACCCGAAGAGGGAAGGAGGCCCTGAAAAGAGAAAGAGAAGAAAGAAGAGCCTGTCCACCAAGCGGAGGGATTCCCGACGCTTGGAGGCATTCTTGGAGATGAAGAAAGAGAAAGGTGAGGAAAAGAAAGAGCCAGAGGCGGCCATCACTTCCCCTCCCACTCCCACAGACAGCCCCATCCAAATGCCGGCTTCCCAGTCGGTATTGTCGGATGTGGAAGAGTGTGTGGAGACTGAGGTGGAAATGGAAGCTGCCCTCTCGCCTCTTCCTGACCGCCACTCGCCTCTTCCTTCTAAACCAGAATGCCAGGACGCGGATGACAGGATAGAGAACATCTTACGGGAACACGAGATACATGGGGACCTTCACAGACAATAGATGGACAGGCAATACGAATTATTCATGCAAAAAGTCAAAGAAACCAAAAAACTAATAGACGCCAGAAATCTACAACAACAAAAGACTCAGCAATCACCCACAACCACTCCAGACTCGGCTAGGACCAGACCCTACAAAACTCAGCAACCACCACCAACAACACCAACTACCACTGTCTCTCCTTCCAAACCTCCACCTCTGAAAAAGAAGCTGAAAAGACACAAGCACCGCTAACGACCCACAACTTCTCCTCCTTTACCACGGTCTGACACTTTCAAATTCTACAGCTAATGAGGGTCGAAAGGGGCTTGCTCCCCAAATCATCCCTGCGTGCCTTCGGCGTGCAAAACCATTTGATTTGGTTTGTCAGATAATCTGAGGAACAAAATATTTGAATGATTGTTCACTCACACTCAAAAGTTAGATGTTGAAATCAAGGAGCTTTGCATTTTGGACACCAAGTTTTAAAAATGATTTCAAGTGGAGAACCATCTCTTAAAATGGGTTTAACCCTTTGAACTCTGGTAGTATCTTCCATTCCAGTTCAATGGCAGCAGTTAGCAGAGTCCATATTCATTATTTGGGGGTAGACCAATGAATATTTTCAATGTGCAGCCTCAGGGCTGCACATTAAAAATATTGATTGGTCTACCCCACACATTTACTGAAGAGCCATCTTATTTAATGATGTTATGACGTATCATGTTCTTGGTTGGAAATCCAGTCACGCAGTTTCAAAGGGTTAAGATCATGGAATTTGACGATATGAACTAACATTCACTTAGTTCCAGCCAGAGATTTGAAGTTCTCGTTTAATAACCATGAAGGAAACTGTTTACTCCAGTGGCATGAGTTGTTTAGACTGATTTTCAAACTGAAACATGGTGATTTTTCCTCTCTTTTTTTATTTAAATTTTTGTTGTTATGTCTTAAAATCGGCAAAGTACAAACCCTCCTTGAGATCAAAGTGGCTACTCGGACCTAACATTGCTCACTCTATTGGGATGCAATGGCACAGTATTCTGTTTTCAACTGACATCACCTGTGATTTAGACCCAATTTTGTTGATGTATATGTTCAAACATCCAACAGTTACTACTCATTGTAAGGTAATTTTTTCCAGATACTCCAGACTGGGTATGCCACTTTCTATGCCATCTTTCTCACCGGGTTCAAGTTAGTAAAACCCACCAAAACTATCAGCTGCAGCAAGTAGTTTCAAAATGAATGTTACAGATTTAAGGAGGGTTGGGGGTGACTTAAAATCAAGTTTATTAATCACTTTAATCGACACAGGCCACAGAAGCACCCACATGTCTCATCAGTTTGGCACCAAAATATTCAGGTTAGCTAAACATTTGACACCAGTCATTTCTGGGCCAGCGTGAACACTGATTATTGCCCTTTTTTGTTCTGTTGGAAATTTTAATGATTACTGGTATGTGATAACTTGAAAAGTAATTATCAGATTTCAATAATGATTAGTTTATCGCACCTTGGTAGAGGTGTGGGGGATTTGCTTTGCAATGCAATGCAATGCTTGTTTTCTAGTTCTCTTGATCATAAAGTATGCAAATGAACTAGCAATATTAGTTTTCAACACCGTCATGTCTGTAGGCAAAAAGTAAAAATCACCATGGCTCAATTAATTCTAGGCCAATTGTTATGAAACATAATACAGTGGTGTATATGAACAAGAGGAAGTGGACTTTACATCAGAATTCAAGGGCAGATGACAGGTTCTTCTTTGATAGTATAAATCAGCGCAGTTTCACAGAGACTACAGAGACTGAGTTGGACATTATTTCATGTGATGGTTTATTGTGGGGGGGGGGGGAGGGGGGGGGGGCGCGGTGGCTCAGTTGGTAAAGGTGCAGACTGCAAGCCGAGACGTCCTCGGTTCGAATCCCACCTGTGGCAACCGCATTGTGTCCTTGGGCAAGACACTTCACCCCCCCCCCCATTGCCTACGTGGGGGCAGGGTGACGCTGTGTACTAAGGCGTACTGCACGTCGATGGTGCACCTGTCTTCAACCAATGCTAACCCTGCTTGTGTGGAGTTGGTATGTTGGGGAGCTGACAGTTGTTCGCCGTTGCTCGGTGGTTCTCTCCGGGTACACCGGCTTCCTCCACCCGTAAAACTGTCACGGTCATGGTTAGCCATTGTGCAGAAATATGTGACCTTAAACACCAATAAATAAATAAATGATGGTTTATTGTAGAACTAATTACCTATAATATAACCTCTCATATGCTTCTCTATCAATGTTCTCAGTTCAATTTGAAGGTAATATTTCTTATTTTTAGCTTAACTTGACCAAGTCAGGATAAGCTATTGACATCACGTGTGTGGAAGTCTTGTCAGTCTGTTCACATTTTCTTTAGCACAATCTTAACACTCCATAGTTCTTGTCCGATCATCACAAAATACCATATACAGGTTTGAGGTTTTGGTTGTGATCGGTGAATAGTGATGGCTTCAGGGGCACGTTACCTAGACTCTTTTACCACAGTCTGCAGGTTGCATTTATGAAGAGATTTCATTGTAAATTGGTATAATGACTCCGTATAATATCTAGATGAGAGCTTCCTATTTTGGCTGTTATTGGTCAACTGTGACTGCCAGACCGGCATGTGACCTTGATTCCTTTAGCAAAGTCTACGAATCATATTTATGAAGGCAATTCATTGTAACTTGGTAGGATGACTCGTTTTGGAATGATTTTTCTGTAACTTGGTAATTTTGGTTGACATACGTTAACTGTGAGGGCCACATCAACCCAGGCCTCAATTCTTTAGTACAGTCTACACCTCAAATTATTCTTATTGAAAACATAACATGTAGGGAACAGAAATTAACAGATTCTCAATTATCACAGTTCCTGTCTTATTTCGTAATCCTTTCATAAACATTGAACATTATCCTTTTCATCAAAGACTACACACAGTCAAGTTAAGTTACAGTGTCATTGACACTTTCATTGTATGTATCTTCTCCAAAAACAAATTCCAAAGTGTAACTCTCACAACACAAATTTCCCGATGCCAGGAGTTCTGGACCCTTTCCCAAAGAAGGCGGAAGAATCCCAGTATCCTGGGCCAAGACTGCAATCTTTCCCACAGCAGGCCACTTGGTTTTTTGACACAAAAATGTTTTTAATGTGTTTTAATTAATGTTTTATTTGTAGCACCTGTCACAAATGTAAAATTTTTGCTTATGGCATGCAAGCTCTATATTCTCAGTTTTTATCATCATTATTCAATCAGAATTTCATCAATATCTATGCTTATTTTACAGTTTTTGCAGGTTCCTACAGAACTTCGCTGGGTTTACTTGATTGGCATTCAGTTATTATGTGCTGCTTCTTATATTAAAACCCATCTCTATATTCTGAGGCACCTCAGATACATGCTACCCTAATGACTTTACTCCATTAGGCTGATATTGGGTGGGTGAGTGTCAAAATTCTCCCCCCCCCCCCCCCCAAAAAAAAAAAAAAAAAAAAAAAAAAGTTGCAGGAATGGGAAAGTCTGGGAGGTTACCAAAAAAGCCCAAAAGAAAATTTTAGTCCTGCATGGTGCCAGAAATTTTTTCCTGGCCTCTCCTGCCCTACCCAACTCTGACAGACAACTGTATAGGGTAACCCTCAGTGCATATAAACCCATGTCATGCATATTGTTCTTTATTACACACCTGTGCTATGTAATCCCCATCTACAGCAACTCTAAACAATTCGGAAAATGAAAATCAGAATGGAAATCGTTGACAAACTATTTTTTAAATAGAAGCAAAATTTCACTGCATATTTCTACAAAGCATGCAGCGCAATTACAATTTGAATTGCTAGCCATAGCTGAAAATCATCCATAGAACATATTGGAACTCATGGGACGAAAGTAGGCACATAGAACATATTGGAACTCAGGGGACGAAATAGTAACACAAGTTACCCTCGCAAATTTGGTTGGCAATAAAATGTGTTGTTTTTGTTGTTTTAGTTAATAGTTGTCAAATGAATTGCCGAGTGTCCTTCTAATAATTGTTTTTATAGATGTGAAGATGTTTAATAAACACAGAACGACATGCGTGTGAATGGGTTAATTGATCTGGAACTTGTGCCATCGCAGAAGGATAAAACTCGAGGCCTGCAGCCTCTTGTCTTATCCTTCCGCGCTGGCACTCGTGCCATATCGATTAACCCATTCACATGCACATGTTGTTTTGTGTATGTACCACAGAAAATTCCAGGCAATAAAATAGATCAATGTACAGTGTGGGCACATGCTGTTAAATGGATCTTAGCACACATTAATGGAGCTTTCACGGCCTATCAATAATTATCAGTCAAACACCTTGTTACGAGTTGATTTATTTCATAAATGAATAAGATAGAAACGAATCTGGCCACTATTCATTCAGTCTGTTTTCTTTTATGGCACGAAAGGGGAGAATGCTTTGGGTGTAATTCTATGGATTTTCACATTGCACTGTTTTGCTGGACAATGAAAAATGAACAAAATTTCCAGGAGGGAATCATGCCTTCAGCATATTGGGAGTGTGCTTTCTAGCATTCATTGTTTGAAAAGGCAGAGTTTAGTACATGATTAGTGCCATTAAACTGCATCTCGTCCAAACTTGGATGGTAATTTAGGCCAAATAATACTTTTGGGTGAGGTTAGCTCTTAAGGATGTAGTACACCATTGAATTGTTTTACGGCATTACCATCAGAGTTTGGAATGAGTTGCTTCAAGCAAAGTGTAGAGTTTGCAATTATAAGGTAGTATGGTATTGTACATTTTCAGTACAGTAGAACACTGTTAAATGTTAAATGAATAGTCACTTTTCCACTGAAAATTATTCAAGTAACAGGAGTATTCAATTGACAGGGATATGGTCACTTGCCTGTATTTTAGAGATAAACTGAGTCTTTTTATTCCATTATATCTTGATTGACAAAGCTCATGGAGCCCTGTCAAACAAGATATAATAGATTAAATGCCTGTATTCAATGTAGTTAGGACAAAGAGGTCTATAAACAAGTGGTTATCAGTTATTTCTCAACATATTTTTATTAGCCCAACTTGACAAAGTCAAGATAAGCTATTGCCATCATGCGTGCGGAAGTCTGTGAGTCTGTTCACATTTTCCTTTAGCACAGGCTACACCCTGTAGTTCTTGTCTTATCGTCACAAAATTTCATATGCAGGTTTGGGGTCATGTCTAGATGAGAACATCCCCTTTTGGTCGTGATCGGTCAACCCTTATGGCTGCCCAAGCCCAAAACCCCAAAACCATTAGCACAGTCTACAGGTTGTATTTATGAAGGGATTTCATTGTAATTTAGTAGGATGCCTCTGTATAATGTCTAGATGAGAACATCCCCTTTTGGTCATGACCTGTGAACCGTGATGGCTGCCCAAGCCGAAACCCCAAAACTTTTAGCACAGTCTGCAGGTCATATTTAATATGGGGGGATTTCATTGTAACTTGGTAGGATGACTCCGTATGATGTCTAGATAAGAACTTCCTCATTTGGTCGCGATCTGTCAACCGTGATGATTGCCTGAGCCCAAAACCCAAAAACCTTTAGCACAGTCTACAAGTCATATTTATGGAGGGATTTCATTGTATCGTGGTAGGGTGACTTCATATAATGTCTAGATGAGAACGTCCCCTTTTGGACACGATTGGTCAACTGTGACAGCTATAGGGGCCCAAAGCCCGAAAACCTTTAGCACAGTCTACAGGTCATATTTATGATGGGATTTCATTGTAACTTGGTAGGGTGACTCCAAATAATGTCTAGATGAGAACGTCCCCTTTTGGTCGTGATCATTCAGCCGTGATGGCTGCCTGAGCCCAAAAGCCGAAAACCTTTAGCATAGTCTATAGGTTGTATTTATGGAAGGATTTAATTGTAGCTTGTTAGGTTGACTCCATATAATGCCTAGATGATGACATCCCCTTTTGGTTGTGATTGGTCAACTGTGACGGCTACAGGGGCTCGAAGCCCGAAAACCTTTAGCACAGTCTACAGGTCATATTTATGAAGGGATTTCTTTGTAACTGCGTAGGATCACTCCAGATAATGCCCAGATGTGAATGTCCCCTTTTGGTCACGATCATTCAACCATTATGGCTGCCCAAGCCCAAAACCCGAAAAACTTTAGTACAGACTACAGGTCGTATTTGTGAAGGGATTTCATTGTAACTTGGTAAAATGACTCAGTATAATGTCGAGATGAGGATGTCCCCTTTTAGATGCAATTGGTCAACCATGATGGCTACACAGGCCTGAAGCCCAAAAACCTTTAGCACAGTCTACAGGCCATATTTATGAAGGGATTTCATTGTAACTTGATAGGATGACTCGTTTTGGAATAATTTCACTGTAACTTGGTAACTTTTGTTGACATACATTAACTGTGATGGCCACATACATTAACTGTGAGAGCCACATTAACCCACCCCTCAGTTCTTTAGTACAGTCTACACCTCATATTATTTTTATTAAAAACATAGCATACAGGGAACAGAAATTAACATATTCCCAATTATCACAATTCTTGTCTTATTTCATAATCCTTTCATAAACATTGAACATTATCCTTTTCATTCAATTAACACAAGTTTACTGTATAACTCCTATTCATTTAACAGGTCAAATTTGTACTGGAGGTTTGATAAATGGTTTTGTGTTTGAAATTTATATTCATTTAACAGTGCTATTCAATTAAGAGATATTCATTTAAGTTGGTTCTACTGTACAACATTCATATGAAACTGAAAAGAAGTGTAATTTTCTTCATTCAGTACTGTTCAAGTACTGGAGTTTCACTCCAAACCATATGTACAGACTCAGCATAGTTGAAGTCGTTCCAAAGAGCCATCTGTGTTGCATAAAGTGATAACTTTTTCAATATGTTTGCTCTGTTTTTACAGATTTTTTTCTTTTTTGTTGTAGTTATGCGGGAGGAAGATTGTTCTGAGGCAAAAAAACCATTTTGTAATTGATTGGAAGATGACAATTAATTGTGTAATTTAGAGAGTATTTCATTCACTTGTAGATTAAAATAATGGTGTATCATCCATTTGGAAAATTGAATATGCTGTTGAGGAGTATTTTTTGTTTCAACATCCGTGTAAATATTTCCTTTTTCTCCTGGGACAATAATGAATGCTTTACCTCTTGGTTTGAAAATAATCATAAATGGTACAGTTTTTATGTCCTTCAACCCAGCACATGTAGAATCACTCTGAAGTATGTTCAGAAAATATAGCACAAAAAATTTGAGTGCCTTTTTCATTTTTTTCTTTAACTGGTTGAGTGCTTGAAGCCATTATCAGAGCTTTGAGAAAAATGAGGGTACCAGAGCAAAAGCCAATATTTTCCCTGCTCATGTTTCATATTCAGTCAAATGCCAATAATATTTTGTTTTATATAAATTTGTTTTATCACAAATTATTGGAGAGTGCCTGTGGGCACTCTCCAATATTTTGTAATGAAATAAATTTTAAATACCAAATTCAGACCACAAAAAATAATATAGCACTCAACCAGTTAATCATTGCTTATGACTCAATTGCTCCACACACACTCCTTTGCCCAGTAAAAAAACAAATATTGGAGAAAATGTTGGTACTCTTATGTAACACTTGTTTAATTCTTAGTCAAGGGTTTACACTCAACTCAAATGAACACCTCTGAATTTCAGTCTATTCCTTGAGTGGTGCTCACATTTGTTTCTATCCTTGAAAAGTAGTGTTCAACCGATTACCAAAAATGGTCGCTGACCGATTACCGGTTATTTGAGCTCACAATCGGCTGATTCTGATACCGATTCTGATTGTAATATTCTGTGATACTAGACAAGTTGAGGCTCGCTAGAACTACATTAAACTGAACATTTTTCAGTGTTAACCTTCGTTGACTGGGGTCGCAGTAAAATTACCAGTCGCACACACTTGGGCGGTATACATGACTCTCAGAGCCATGTATCCTGCCCGAGTGCGTGCGACTGGTAATTTTACTGCAACCTGAGTCAATGGAGTCATTGGAGTGCAGCCTTCACTTTTCCTTTATGAACTGGCGATTGCTGCAAGTATGCCCAATTGTAAGCTTTACATGTCTTTTAACTTGTACATCGCATAAAGGGGTATCTAGAGAGATTAAGAATACACATTGTGGTTGTTTCTCAACTTTATTGAATGGTATCATGGACATTATTTGTCCCCCACGGTTTTACCATTTTGGGGGACTATTGGATTGCACTCTGTCTGTCTGTCCATCTGTCCGTATGTCCATCTGTCTGTCTGTCTGTCCAGGCTTAGCAGAGGTTGGGTTTACAATTGTAGTGGTAGTTGTGGGGTTAGGTTAGTACAGTGGCCACTTGTAGGGTTATTTTTTGCACTGTGGGGTTAATTTTTTGACCTTGTGGGGTTAGGGTTTAACATTGGAAAAACCCCACAAGTAAGAACATGTAAGAACGTCCATCTGTCTGTCTGTCTGTCTGTCTGTCTGTCCTCATTTATGTTACCACCTGTATCTCATATATGCTTCGACTCTGCACTTTCATTTTTATACCATTGGTGACACATAATAGGAGGATGATGCACGTCAAAAATTTTTGAAAAAAAATTCCAAGATGTTCGACTGGCGGCCATTTTTGTCATCATTTTTTGCTTCATTTGATGTTACCACCTGTATCTTAGACATGTTTTGATATATTTGCTTCAGGTTTCTAACATTGTTCATAGATGCTATGAGGATGATGCACGTCAAAATTGTTTGAAAAAAAAATTCAAAATGGCCAAATGACGTCCATTTTTTGCATTCTCAAGTTATGTTATCACCCGTACCTTAGAGAAGTTTTGAGATATTAGTTTTAAGGTATCAACATTTGTCAGACATCATAGGAGGATGATGCATGCCAAAATCTTTTGAAAAAAAAATTCAAGATGGCTAAATGGCAACTATTTTTGTTGTCATTTTTTTGATATATTTGACGTTACCACCTGTATCTTAGTTTATGTTACCACCTGTATCTCATAGATGCTTTGACACTGTACTTTTATTTTTTTGCCATTGGTGACACATAATAGGAGGACAATGCACGTCAAAATTTTTTGAAAAAAAAAAATTCAAGATGGCCGACCAACGACTATTTTTGTCATCATTTTTTGCTTCATTTGATGTTACCACCTGTATCTTAGACATGTTTCAATATATTCGTTTCAGGTTTCTAACATTGTTCATGGATGCTATGAGGATGATGCACGTCAAACTTTTTTGAAAAAAAAAAATTCAAGATGGCCGGGCCATGTTTTTTTCATTTTTTGCATTCTCAAGTTACGTTATCACCCACATCTTGGAGATGTTTTGAGATATTAGTTTTAAATTTTCAACATTTGTCAGACACCATAGGAGAATGATGCATGCCAAAATCTTTTGAAAATAAAATTCAAGATGGCCGAATGGCAGCCATTTTTGTTGTTATTTTTTGGTCATATATGACGTTACCACCTGTATCTTAGACATATTTTGAGCTATTACTTTCAGATTTCTAACATTGGTCAGAGATGCTATGAGGGTAATGCACGTCAAAATTTTTTGAAAAAAATTCAAGATGGCCGAAATCTTTTGAAAAAAAATTTCAAAATGGCTAAATGACAGACTTTTTTGTTGTCATTTTTTTGCCATATTTGACGTTATCACCTGTTTCTTAGACATGTTTCGAGCTATTACTTTCAGATTTCTAACATTGGTCAGAGATGCTAGGAGGATTTCTAATATTGGTCAGAGATGCTAGGAGGAGGATGCACGTCAAAATGTTTTGGAAAAATTTTTTAGAATGGCCGAAGGACGACCATTTTTATTGATTTTTTTGTGTTCCTAATTTACAGTTACCACCTGTATCTAATAGATAGATGCTTCGAGACTGTACTTTCATATTTATACCATTGGTGACACATAATATGAGGATGATGCACGTCAATAATTTTTTAATAAAAATGCAATATGGAATGATTACATTGTTGTTCCTGTTGTTAAATGGTAGGTGCCTGAGAACAGATACATGATGGGAGAGAGAGGACTTCAATTACCACTTGCTGTTGAAATCTTTTATCCATTTCATAACATGCAACTTATTTTTTAAATGCTCAACAGACCTAAAAAATATTTTGAATGTTTTATAGAACAGACCATCCACCGTGGGGGACTGGAGTCTGATCGCCTGCAATCAGCGTTGCACTTGTTTTACATTAACAATTGAACAATTGCAGAAGATAATAAAATGTAGTTAATGAATCATCACAAAATGCTTGGCAACAACCGGTTGAACAATGTTCCAGGAGCCATTGCTGTTGTCATCCGTTTGCCCACAATCAGCCAATTGTGGTGGCCAGTTCCGATAATCGGTTTGAACACTATTGAAAAGTAATTGATTTTCTACAACCTTCCTTGAAAAGAACTTGAATTCAGTTTACCTATAATCTCTGAGAAAAGAAGTTTCATGATATCCTGCAGCAGTCTGGTCAGTAGCTTTTAGATGACTGCAGTTTGTTTCATGATTTCTAGTAGGAATCTGGTAATATGCTATGATGTGAAACACCATTGGAAATGGCTCAGAGCTCAGAGAGCCCTTTCTAATAGTGTGTTACATCACACCATTTCATCATCATGTCATGGTAACAGTAGGTTTTATCATGATTATAAAGTAGATTATTATGCCTCACGTTTGTAACATCAGCCGTGATTGGTTAAGTTGACACCTTCTAAAAGTCATAGTACTGGAGTTTTGGGGCAAAACACGGGTACTATTGGAACGTTTTTCCCTGGAGACAAGAGAACGAAGAAAATGAAAGCGCCACTTCCATTGATCAGCGTCGATTGGAAATATCTCAACACCAAACGCTCACTGTCCGTTTAACTTTTTTTCAACACTGGTAGACACAAACTTACCAACAAATATATCATCTTCAGTGGGTGTGTTTTCAATTTTAACTGCAAACAATGAATTCAAAAGAATCAGAAATATTAAAAACTCACTCACGTGTTGTTCACCACTTCAGTGAATCCTGAATATGAGTCTCAGTTATGACTTCAATATATTATATTTCCACAAGTTTAGTACTCCTCGACCTCACTGAGCCTCCGCCTCAAGTTCAAAATAAATTGTTTCACTCTGCTTATTCTATGAACTGTTGTCATCCAAGAAACATGAATTTATATTCCATTAATTTATATCACTTTTAACACAAGCATTAACAATCAATTATAACATGAACAGCATGATGCAGTTGTAAACACTGGCATTTGGTGAAATAGAAACTCCCAAAGCGACGGCACTTGTGACAAGTCATTTTCGAAGAGACGTCATTCGTTCGAAATGACGTCATGTTTTTGGATTCGACTACATTGTTATTACAAGATTGATGACATGTTACAGTTAACACTTAACAATGAAAGTTATTTTTTGTTCGGCATAATAAAATAATTAGAACGCTTCTTTTCATGTTCTATCGGTCGATAGTACCTGAGTTTGTGTGATTTCTGAAATAAAACCTTCAGCAGCTTCGTTGCTGCAGGTTTTATTTCAGAAATCACACAAACTCAGGTACTATCGACCGATAGAACATGAAAAGAAACGTTCTAATATTATATTATGGTTCTAGAAGTGTCACAAGTGAATAAAACGGAGATTCGAGTATAGATATTTGTTGAAGATCTACTAGTGTAGGTGAATGATAAATATGTCACAGAACTTTTTAGATGAATGGCAGGTGAACTAAACAGTTATTTGCTCAATTTGTACAGCCCTGATACTCCTTGGAAAATCGTCACCTAAGTACTTAAATAGTGCTTGAATTTTATTCTCTGATGTCAGAGGGAACCAGGCATAGGACTGGGGGAGGGTGGATGCACTTTCTACAGCCCCACCCCCCTGTCAGGGAAACTGCCTCCTTTGTTGTGTGCTTGTCAGGGAATACCCTAGCCCCCACATTGGGGAGCACAAGCCCACCAACCGCCCATCCACCCCTTCCGGGAAATTCTGTCGCCACTGTAGCCTGGGTGGATTTGGACTTCTATGCTAGAGGTCCCGAGTTCGATCCCCATCCGGGATGACCTGTATTGTGTCCTTGGGCAAGGCACTTTATCCCGGTTGCATACATGGGATGGGGGCATGATTACTCCATGTACTGAGGTGTACTGCACTTCCGCGGTGCACATGTCTTCAACTGCTGTAACTCTGCTTGAGCGGAACTTGAACAAAGTTAGAATGTTGAGGAGCTGACAGTTACCCGTCAATGCTCGGTGGTTCTCTCCGGGTACTCCAGTTTCCTCCACCTGTAAAACTGTCACGGTCACGATTAGCTATTGTGCATAAGTATGTGACCTTAAACACCAATGAATAAATAAATAATAAATAGCCTCGGTGGATATTCCTGTCGGGTAAAAGTATTCTGTTTACCTAGTCGCAATATAGTCATGGATGTGATTAAAATAACAATATATAGCCCCATGAATACTAGTCTACTTACCAGTTAATTTTTGACACCAGACTTGGTGGAATTTTTCATCAAATCAAGCTATGCCTATAGTATTGTGGCCATGACTTAATTTGTGAAAAAAATCAAGAAAATACTTAGCATTTTAACCCTTTGGACCCTGATTGTATATTCCATGTCAGTTCAGAGCCATCAAAGGTGAAGTCTATATTCGTTACTTGTGGAAAGATCAATCAATACTTTCAGTGTGCGGCCTTTGTTGCAAATCTTGATTGGTCTCCCACGCATATTCACTGAGCAACTATTTACTTTATATATCCAGGTAGAACCACAATCCTGGACCAGAAAAGTGGTCTTTCGTGTTTAAAGGGTCAAGATTTACATGGAAGATGAAAAGGTTTAGTTAACTGTTTCAGCGCTGAACATTACAAGTGATGTGATGGGGACTTATCTTTTTGTAATGTGCTTCATATTCAATTACATTTGCAGCTCATTAACTCAAAATCGCATATAAAGATGCCTGTCAGTCCTGACCAAATGCATGTATAATTAGTTTTGATAAAAAAACTCCACAAGATGAATACAGATATTTTGGATAACTCAGAGAACTATTGCTGGTCCCTAGTTAAACAAATCAATATACATAAGATGAGATTACTTGAAGTTGATCAAAGTGTGAAGTTGATTGTGTGACAAATAGATCATTTCTTTGATGGGCGCTAATTCTTTTTATCCCCTGACCTAGAGGAATTGTGTGATATAGCGAACAGGCATCTGTCCATTCATTTTTCTGTGGACAAGAAGCAAAATTCACTACTTCAATTAATTCAATGCCTATTGTGAAACTTGATACATGTATTATGGTGCATATTAATAATAACACTTTGGCCAGCCGCTGATTTGTCGCGGTTCTCGGACAAGAAGGCCATGGTTACCCCTGTACTCCCAACTGCCTCCCTATTCCCACGCTTCTCCTCTCCTCCCAACACTCGGAGACGAACTGCTTGATGACATCCCTTGCCCCATTCTTCCCAATCTCTCCGATTAGCATATTAACCCTCTCCTTTGAGTCTCCCCCTAACCACATGTCCTTCATTCTCCCATCCCACTTCCCCATTATACTCCCAGTGAATCTCATTCTTTTAGACTGATACTTTGGGCATTCTAGAAGAAATTGTTCCAGGGTCTCCATCACGCCCAAATTACACATCTGGCACTCCCTTTCACCGTCTTTCCCAATTTTCCCCTCAGCTCCAGGGATCGCGACCTCAGCTTGAACGACAGTGCCCCCCCCCCAAAGGTGCCATCAAGGTACTCTTCAAAACCTGGCTTTTCTTTATCACGCAGGCCACCCAAAGACCTCTTTGATTTGACTCCCTCTCACCAATTACGGTTACAATCCGCCATGACCCTTTCTCTGACGATTTTTTTTACCCTTGTTTGCCCCAACGTCCAGGTCCGAGATCTCCAATGAGTAGTTCTCTACTAGCTCCCTCACTTGGACCATCCACCCCGTTTTGATATTTGAGTTCTCAGGAACATTACTTTACACCATCGGCTGTCGTGGAGATTTACCAAATAATTAAGATAACCGAGTTTCAACAGGTTTATCCTGTCCTTGATCCTCATCCACCCAAGCTCACCCCTGATTGCTTCTAGCGCTGCGGCATTACTCGACCCCGTTATCCATCGGCCTGCATCGTTCTGCAGGATTTCCAAGCTCTTTACGGCCGTCTGGTTTAGGGGTACCACTTCCGTACCGTATGTTATACTTGGCAGCCCCACCATTTCCCAAATGGTTTTCCCCACGAAAACCTTATTGAAACTGTTTCTCCCTATAAGTTTCATTTGGTTAAGGATTCGCTTCCCCTTCAGAATCAATTTATTTGTGTGGTTTCGGTAGATGCCTCTTCCTGTAATGTTTATATTTACCCCCAAATACTCGTAATCACCTGTCTCTCCTACACCGAGAAGTTTGCTGCTCCCTTCCGGAATGCAGAACTCCCCCACTCTCCACCTTCGAGTGGGGTCCACTTTGCGGCCCACAGGTATAACTTTGCTCTTGCTTTCATTAAGTTCTCCATTTGCTCCCATATTTCCCAACAATTCCCAGCATTTTCGTTAGCCCCTCTTCGCTTTCTGACACTAGAACCATATCGTCTGCAAAAAATAGCCCTGGGATCTTCAAGTCCCCAACTGCTACCCCCTCCTCGCTACGCAGGAGTTCATCTCCTAAACCTTTTATGTACAATGCAAACAGGATTGGCGAAAGGATACACCTCTGTTTTAGGCCTATCTCCATATGCACACGTTTTGTTGTAATGTTTCCCAGGCTAAGTTCACTCTGTACATCCTTATATAATGCTTTCATAATTCCAGCAAACTCGCCTCCTAAGCCCATGGCCTGCAGCTTGCACCACATACCTTCCCTCCATACTCTATCGTATGCCTTTTTGATATCCAAAAATGCCATAAACATCTTTTTCTTTTTTGCTTTCGCGGATTCTATCATTTGGGATAGTGTGAAAAGATGGTCAGTAACTCTCCTTCCCTTCCTGAAGCCATTCTGGATTTCTCCCCAAAAACCCTTCTCTTCAATCACCTCTTCTAGTCTCCCATACAGGACTTTACAGAAAACCTTTCCAATGTTGCTACTGACAGAGATCCCTCGATAGTTATCCAAAACGTCTTTTCCCCCCTTTTTGTGAATAAATGTCACTTTGCTTTCTCTCCACTCCTTTGGACCTCTTGATTTTCTATGTCTCGATTGAATAGGGCAGTTAGGCTTTCCACGAGTTCCTCTCCCCCTTTTTTGATAAACTCGTTAGGAATTTCATCCACTCCTCCCGCTTTTCCATCCCTTAATTTTGATATCACCTTTCGCACCTCCTCCGTTTTAATTTCGCTGCACACGAACTTCGATATGTTTTCCTCGACTTGATTCGGACACTCTGGTGGGCTCCCCATGCCCCATCGCTTATCGTTTACCTTTTCCCAGTGCTTGACTAGTGCTGATGCGACTTGATCTTGCTCGTCCGTAACTCTGCCATCTACTTTAATACTCTGTGGGTTGCTTCCTTTGTTACGTTTATTCACCCATTTCCAAAATACGTTCGAACTCGACACCCCCCCCCCCCTGTCGTTCTTATCGTCCTAATAAGACTGCTATTTCGTTCTCTCCGATTATCGTCTTTAATCTTATTTACTTTATTTCGTGCTTGGTGGTATTCTTCCTTAGCAACTTTTCTTCTCTTTATGGCCTTTTTCAGTTCTTCATTCACTCTGCACCCAAGTTCCCGTGTTGGCACCCCGACCTTTCCTACACTTTCCTTTCCTGCCTCCACCAGGCTCGCAACTATGACGTCGGCCATCTTCTGGAAATAGGGTAGTATTTTTTGTGAATAACGCTGGCCTGTGTTTGCCGTTATGTTGGGTAAAGGGTTAAAAACCTTTTCCAATGAGGGGTCATAAGCTAAGTTTTTGTGATAAAAAATGAAAAAATAATGAAAATAGGGTAGTATTTTTTGTGAATAACGATGGCCTGTGTTGGCCGTTATGTTGGGTAAAGGGTTAAAAACCTTCAGATCCCCCAGTCAGAATTCTTTCATATATGTTGATATATAACATTTCAAAGGGGATAGGATTCCAGTTGGTTCAATTTGCGTCCATGGCTTAATATTTGGGCTCTCTTTTGGAGGTGGGGGCCAGAGGGTGGGGAAGCTGGTTGTGTTCAAATTTGTTCAGATCCATTCCTTATTGTTTTTCCAAACATTTTGCCTTTGCTGACTTCATTCCTTTGTAGCGTTGACGAACCATTTCTAACTGAATGTGACCCCCAAATACCTCTTTGAACCACTTCGTCAGGTGAGCAATTAAGGCCCCTTGGGGCCTCTTGTCAAGAAAGAACTTTCAAACATTGATTTTGAGTTTGCTTATTTTTGGTAAAGAAAACAAGTACACAGTATACACACACAGTGTATAGGATATACTCCGGTGTAAAAATTATGCAAATTAGCTTGCCATGTTAATTTTTAACACTATCCCATCTATAGACTAAAGACCAAAATCCTCAATCACCAAAACTCAATTAATTCAAGGCCAGTTCTTATAAAACTTGATACCATGGTGCTTATTGGCAAGAGGAAGAAGGTATCATATTTTGGAGTTTCACAATCCTTAAAAATGTCCACAATTAGCCATTTTGTTCAAAAACAGCAATTACACTTTTTAACTAGTTGAGTGCTGGAAGTCCATATTTGTGCTTTAGTCTTAAATGCAGGTACCACAACTTCAAGACTTCATATTCTGTGGATGTGCTTCATATTCTCTCCAAAATGAATTTATTTCATGTATATGGATTTGACTTTCTACAGTTTGTGGGAGAGTGCCAAAAGTAACAAGGCAAAGACATGAGAACAAATTTAGATGACCAAAAATAATTCAACACTCTACCAGTTAAGCAAGAATTTCCAAACAGTGATTTTGAATATTATTAATGTGGAAAACAACTAGCATAATATGCATAATATAGTGTACATAGTTTCCCCTTGTTCATAAATTATGCAAATTAGCCTGCCATTTCGTTTGTAAAATTGTCCATTTGTAGACAAACAAAAATTATCAAAATACAACTTATGCAAGACCAAAAAATCATAATACATAGGGCCGGGGTGCACGGGTGGTCCCACCACGAAAGAAGTCACTTTTTCCTCTCATCAAATTTATACATTTTCTTCTGTTTTAATCTATCTGGATAAACTCTAAGGTGATTTAATGGTGTTTAGGGTAGTCAGTACATATGTGGCATAGTAGCATGAATGATAACCAGCTGTTGTAACTCACATTTAGTGGGATGGTGACTACCAAACAGTTGGTGGTCAACACCGCTCACCCATAACCTGTTTTCAACAGGTTTAAACTTGTGTTGCATTAAGAAAAATCAAATAAAAAATTTAAGTATTCAAATACAGCAAAGGTTTGACAGAAAAAACAAAACTCAAAAAGAGTAGAAAGTTAAACTAAACATAAAAGCAAGTGATATTCTTCAAGGTGTTATGTAAAATGAGAATGGGTGCAGCTGGGTTGTGTGTAGTAAGGTAGTAAGTAGAGAAAAATCAGGAAGAAAAACGAAAATTAGAATAGGAAAGTCTAACTGAGGCTGACTAAGGAAGTAATAAGATGAAGAGATGCATGAAGTAAATGAGCTGAAAAAGAATTCGCAACATATTTTATACAAAACTATGTTTCTCTACAGATATGAGAGCTACATGTACAAATGGGCTCAGAATGTGGGTCATCCATATTAGGCCATAGCTTGGTTCATATATGTATAATCGCATCCCCACCTCCCCTATTAAATTATTAATCCAGGTTGCAAGTAAAAAAGGATCTCAGTCTACTACACTATAAAGGTACTGGCATCAGTAACTGCATGGTGCTTCACTACAAATTTAAGCAGTCCACCAGCTGCCCAGAGAGTTTTTCTGCATCGGTAACCCATGATTTACAATGAATTTGATATTTGGTTAGGGTTTAATGAACTCTTAACCTGCTGAGTATTTTCAAGGTATTCTACATCACAGCTAGACATGGCTGCTCAAAAGCAGCCATGACTAGATTTGATGAAAATATCATCTATGTTTAACTCAAGAAGTCATTGGTGAAAAAACACATTCAAAAGGAGAAAATTTGATTTAATGTGCCAAAATTATACTTATTTCAGTGGCAAGAGAAATCCGGACCTGGGCAGAAATATCAATATAGTTTACATGTATGCCTTATAGGCTGTTGCCTTTTCTACCACATAAATCCATCTCAACTCACCTCCAAGATCCTATTGAATCTTAAGTTTGATTCTAATGGTCATTCCAAGTGTTGGAAGGATGACTTAATAATGCTAGGTTTTGTTGTATATCGTATCAGTGGCCAAAACACACAATGGCATCACTGTGTCAGGGAGCTACATCCTACACATCTACTCAAGTTAGTGAATATAATTGAGCTTGTCACCTCCATGACCCATGCTACAACACTATAAGATATAATTTGGCACAATTAGGTACCATTAACCCTTTACCTAACGTGAAAAGCAGACGACACTTGCAAAAAAAATTCTTGAATAACTAATTTTTTTCATTTTTTGTCTCAAAAACATAGGTTATGACCCCTCGTTGGAACGAGCTCGACGAGCTCGTTCCAACGAGGGGTCATAACCTATGTTTTTGAGACAAAAAATGAAAAAAATAGTGAAAATTAATTGGCGATTTTTGAGAATAGCGCTGGCCGGTTTTGGCCGTTACGTTGGGTAAAGGGTTAAATCAGTGCATATGTGAAGTATTTATCTTACTTATCTCTGGTTTTTCTCAAAATTTGCTCTGTTTTTAAAAAAAACAAGACCAATACCGGGTCTGGACCTGCGTCGCTGCATGCAATTGAATCGGCAAACAGGAAGTGGCTGCACAGTAGATCTGAAAATTGCATACACGATACAACTGATCATTATCAGGCTCCAGATGAAATATAAAATCAATCCCTTGCATAGAAGCAGAGAAAAGTTTGACGAAAAATTTCAATGTTCAGTGGGTACAGTAAAATTTCAAAGTATCGGCAAACAGGAAGTGGCTGCACAGCAGATCTGAAAATTGCTTACACGATACAACTCATCATTATGAAGCAGCAGACCAAATATAAAATCATTCCCTTTCATAGAAGCCAAGCAAACCTTGACGGGAAAAGTGTTTCGGACGGACTGACGGACGGAGTCGAGCGGTTACTAGACCTGCTCTGCCGCTGGCGACGCAGGTAAAAATTGGGTGAATTATCTCTCTTTTTATGTTATTAGAAGTGGAATAGCTGAAGTGGATCAGTAATATGACTTAAAACCGGAGTTTTGTGTTGAGAATTCATTTTATTTTAGGGGCTTGAACTGGGTTGAAGGAAAAAAAAAATTCATTCATTTTATTTTAGGGGGTTGAACTGGGTTGAAGGAAAAAAAAATTCCTCCTAAAATGGGGGCCTGATACGATATACAAAGTCAAGATAAGCTTTTGTCATCACGCGTGCGGAAGTCTATCAGTCAGTAAGTCTCTGAGTCTTCACATTTTCTTTAGCACAGGCTACACCCCATAGTTCTTTAGCATAGGCTACACCACCCCCGTAGTTTACCACAACATTTCATACACAGGTTCGAGGTCATGTCTAGATGAGAATGTCCCCTTTTGGTTGTGATCGGTCAGCCGTGATGGCTGCACAGGCCCAAAACCCGAAAACCTTTAGCACAGTCTACAGGTCGAATTTATGAAGGGATTTCATTGTAACTTGGTAGGATGACTCTGTATAATGTCTAGATGAGAGTGTCCTATTTTGGTTGGATTCAGTCAACCATGATGGCTGCAGGGGCACGTTACCTATATTCTTTAGCACGGTCTACAGCTTATATTTATGAAGTGATTTCATTGTAAAAAAGTAGGATGACTCTGTATAATGTCTAGTTGAGAACGTCCTACTTTGGCCGTTATCGGTCAGCCGTGATGGCCACACAGGCTCATGACCTAGATTTGTTTAGCATAGTCTACAGTTCATATTTGTGAAGCGATTTCCTTGTTCTATGGAAGGATAAGTCAGTATGATATCCTGATGAGACTGTCCTAATTTGATTACGATCAGTCAGCCGTTACTGCCGCCTGGTCACGTGACCTAGGTTCCTTTAGCACTGTCTACAGGTTGTTTTTATGAAGGGATTTCATTATAACTTGGTAGGATAACTTGGTATGCTATCTAGATAAGACTGTCCTATTTTGGTCATGATCGATCAACCATGACTACCTGACCATCATGTGACCTAGATTCCTTTAGCTACGAGTTATGTTTATGAAGAGATTTCAGTGTAACTTGGTAGGATGACTTGTTTTGGAATGATTTTACTTTACTCATCAAACACTACACACAGTCAAGTCAAGCTACAGTGTAATTGACACTTCCATTTAAAGAAGCTCCCCCACACACCTGCTCTACCCCTGTAGATACCCCAGTAGCAAAAAATAGATAAATTTGAAACTCCCATATTCCCAAATAGTACAGCACAGAGATCTGTTATTCGGTGAGAAGCATGATTAGGGCATGTAGAATCAATTGGGTAGAACAATTGCTATCGGTTGTAGTCAAGGTACTGTAATGGAGGGGTGTGGTGGAGGAGGTGAAATTGAAAAAAATGCAGAATCACCATTTTTAGCTCAACTTTGCCGTAGTCGAATTTCATGCCCGTCGTCAGTCTGTCCATCTGACCATCTGGACGTCTGTCTGCCCATCAACAATCCAATATGGCTCTGGCTAGAGGCTGTATTTATGAACCGATCATTATGAAACTGCTTGGGTACCTTTGTTATCACCGTGGGATGAGAACGATTGTTTTAGGGTGCGGTCCGAAATTCAAGACAGCCACCAGCAGCCATTTTGTACCGAAGTTAGTGCAGTCAGTTTTTGTACATCTCTTTTGTATGAAAGTTCTGATTTGAATAAATTTTTGTATGAATGTTTAGTAACATGGAATACATCACTTATAATAGAGTGTTTTTTTCGTTCAGAAATTATGCAAATTAGATGATTTATTCAGTGCTACTTAAACACAGTAAGTACACATGTCAATACGGCTCGGGCTAGGGGCTGTATTTATGAACCGATCTTCACGGAACTTTTTGAGTACCTTTTTTATGACCTTGGGTCGAGAACGAGTGTTTCTGGGTGCGGTTCGAAATTCAAGATGGCTGTCAGTGGCCATTTTGTACCAAAATTAGGTACAATCACTTTTTTTGTACACAACTTCTATACGGCTCGGGCTAGAGGCTGTATTTTTGAACCAACCATTACGAAACTTCTTGGGTGCCTTTACGAAACTTCTTGGGAAACTTCTTGGTTATTTAGGGTGCGGTCCGAAATTCAAGACGGCTGCCGGCAGCCATTTTGTAGCAAAATTAGTACAATAATTTTTTTACACAGAACTTCTGTATGAAAGTTCTGATTTGAATAAATTTTTGTATGAATGTTTAGTAACATGTAATACATCACATATAATACAGGTTTTTTTCTCGTGCCGAAATTATGCAAATTAGATGGACTTTATGGATTTATTCAGTGCTACTTATACACAGTAAATGCACATGTCAATTCACAAAACTTCTTGGGTACCTTTGTTATCACCTTGGGACAGGAACGAGTGTTAGGGGGGGGGGGGGGGGGGGTCTGAAATTCAATATGGCTGCCGACGGCCATTTTATACTGAGATTAGGTGCAATCAGTTTTTTGTACAGAACTTCTAGGACACGTTTGTTATCATCATGGGATGGTGACGAGTGCTTTGGGGCTCGGCCAAAAATTCAAAATGTCTGTTGGCAGTTATATTTACGGGAATTCTGTGTATTACATTTTTTGTACAGAACCTGTAAAGAAGATTTTTTATGTTTGATATAATTTATTGGGTGCCTTTGTTATCACTGTGCTATGAGAACAAATATTATTGGGTTCAGTCAGATCCACTGGGGGACTCAAAAGGGAGATAATTAAAAATCTCCAAAAACAGCAGACGAAATAATGTTTCTTGAATTCAGCATCCTAGGATGTGTATATTCAAATGTGTTGAAGCCAAGTTCCTGTGTTAATATTTGTTGTTTGGGGAGGGTAAACATTAATTAGCACAACCCGATTTTCTATTTACAATGAGAAAATGAGAAAAATAAAACCTCCTCACTCGTGGGAACCCTATGAGATAAAGATAAAAAAAATTCAAATACCTACATTTTAAGAAAGACTGGACAAATATTTATTAATTACCCGGTTGTATGAACCAACCTTTGAATCAAACAGGGCAAAACAATTGCTAACATTTGGCTTATGGTGCGCCATACAAGGATCCCCATTGTAGCATTAACCCATGAAGATTTCTTTTCTAGTTTAGCATCTAACTATCACCCACCTTTACAATACTTTACCTATACATTTGTTACAGGCTACGGTCAGTATTTATGTACAGACCATTACAATACTTTATATGTACCATTGTTATCAGGTCATTACCTAGATGTGTGTCATTGCCGTGTCACATACGATACATGTACATGTCTTACACAAGTTGAGCTACAGTGTCATTGAAACTTTCATTAAAAAATTACAACAAAATCTTTTTCTTTAGAACCATCCATCAGAATCTTTTGATATTCTGTGGCAACATTCTTAGGGGTATCAAATTTAGGTTCATTCAAGTTTAGTCCCTGGATTCATAGTTGGACTCTATACAGGGGCACAAATTTTAACTTGGTGGAGATGCCTAGTCCACATTTTTTCCAAAATTAAGACAATCTTCTTCTCCATAAACACCAATAAGAGTCTTTTAATATTTAGTTTTCAACATCCTTAGTGGCTCCAGAGACACGTTCATTCCAATCGAGAGACTGGGATTATATTTTAACACCATACAGGAGCCTGAATTTTTACTTAACACAATAGGAGGGAAATTCTTTAAAAATCTTCTTCAGATCCACCATTCAAAATCTTTTGATATTTGTTATACAACATCATTAGGAGGAACAGATTCAAGTTTCCACAAATCATGTCCCTTGGTTCATATTTGGGCTCCCTATGGGAATCGGAATTCTATCATGATACAGTATGAGAAGTATTCTCTTTTAAAATCTTTTTCAGATCTGCCACTCAGAATCTTTTGATATTTGGCATAGGCATCCTTATGGGGGACAGATTCCAGTTTGTTCAAATTAAGTCCCTGGGTTCATATTAGATTTCCCTTTGGGAGTCCAAACTGTAACATAATGCATTATGAAGAATATTCTTTAAAAATCTTCTTCTTCACGACCACCAGTTGGAATAATTTGATATTTTTTTGTTTAAACAATATTTATTCAATAGTTGATAAGCAAATACATTTCACAATAAGTTGAGTAACAAAAATCAGAACAACACAAGATACAGTACTAGTATTATACACGAAACAAGTAAAGGCAAGAACTTAATTGCTCTGTAAAAGAGGGATTCGACAGGAAGCTTAAAGCTTATGTAAGTCGTCTCCCTAACAAGTTTAAAAATTGCTCCTGTAGGTGGTACAAATCCGTGGAGCAGCTCGCATATCGTCGCCAGGAGGCCGAGAAATCCCCCATTGTATAGAAGTTAAACTTAGTTGCTGCGATTGTACATCAGATATATGATATGATATTTTTGTATACAATACCCTTCAAGCTGGTTGAAAACAAGTCCTTATATATCACAATTTTTAACTTAATGCAACAGGAAGAAAAGTCTTAATAAATCATCTTCAGATCTACCAGTCAGAATCTTTGGTATTTGGCAAAAATAAAAATAACTAGAGCGCACTGTTCGTGCAACGCCAATGATGTTTTAAAACTCGTTGGTGACAAAAAAACTTGTTGGTGACAGAAAAAACTCGTTGGTGACAAGTTCATAAATGTGACAGCAATTATCCGAATGACATCCACTATTGAGAGGGTGTAGACATCATGAAGATACACTTGCATACCAAGTATGGTGTCATTCCATTAAGTATTTTAGGAGTTATGGTGTTTTTTAAACTCGTTGATGACAAAAAAACTCGTTGGTGACAAACACACTCGTTGGTGACAAGTCCATAAATGTGACAGAAATTATCCGAATGACATGCACTATTGAGAGGGTGTAGACATCTGGGGTGGCAGATTCTAGTTTGTTCAGGGTATTTGGTATACAGCATCCTTAGGGACATGATCGGACATCACATTCCTATTTGTTCAAAGGAAGTCCCTGGGTCCATCTTTGGGCTTCTTATGTGAGCCCGAATATTAAAATAGTACAATATGAGAAAGTTTCTTTAAAAATTTCTTCAGATCCATTGGTAAAAAATTTTTGGTATTCTGTATACAACATCCTTGGGGGGTCACACTCATGTTTGTTCAAAACAAATCCATGAATTCATATTTGAGCTTCCTATGGGAATCCACATTTTAACAATGTTTGTTAAATAGCATCCTTATGGTGGTCAGATTCAAGTTTAGTCAAATCAAGTCGCTGGCCTTATATTTGGGCTCCTTATGGGAACCCAAATTTTAATTTAATACAGTATGAGAAAAGTTCTTTAAAAATCTTTTCTTCAGGTCCACTTGTCAGAATCTTTTGATAAGCAAAATCCCCAGGTATATATTTGGAGTCTTTATGAGTACCCAGTAATATAATAGGAATAATATAAGGAATATTCTTTAACCCTTTACCCAACGTAATGGCCAAAACCGCCCAGTGCTATTCTCAAAGATCGCCAATTAATATTCATTATATTTTCATTTTTTGTCTCAAAAACATAGGTTATGACCCCTCTTTGGAATGAGCGTGTCGAGCTCGTTCCAATGAGGGGTCATAACCTATGTTTTTGAGACAAAAAAATGAAAAAAGTAGTTATTCAAGAAATTTGTTTGCTAGTGTCGTCTGCTTTTCATGTTAGGTAAAGGGTTAAAAAATCTTGTTCTTCAGATCCACTAGACAGAGTCTTTTAATATTTAGTAATTGGATTTCTATAACTCCCAGATTAAAGTTAAGTTTGTTCAAAGAATTATGTTCGTCTGATTTTGAAGGGCACCTGGAAGAGTTGAAATTTATCATAGAACTCTAGGGAGAATTTTCGGCGCATTTTTAGCTTATCTGACTAAAAGTCGGGATGAGCTATTGTGATCACTCACTGTCTGCTGTCTGTCGTCCGTCGTACGTGAACGTGATGTTTGCACCTTCTCTTCCAAACCCACTGAACCTATTTCAGTAAAATTTAAGGTGATTGCTTGTTCTAACATAGCATTTTGTTTTTGTTCAAATCAACTTGCCCAGCCCCATGAACCAGTGGGTACAATGACTTGATATTTGGTATGGTATGGAGCTTCCTTTTGAGGTGTATAATCAAGTGTGTTCAAACGAAATTTGTGGAGCAATATTTGCTTTTGTAATGGGAGGGGCAAGATTTTTGGCCCTGCCCGAAATTTCTATTTTCTGAACCGAAGAAACGATTTGAACTTTCGTAGAAACAACTGCAAAGCCGCAGGATGTAGATGGTCCTTTGTTATGCTCTTTAGATTTCAGTTACATACATGTACACCAGTCAAAAAATATAAAACGTTTCTCTCGATTGTATAGTAATATTGGAAGACACTGCTGGGCAATAAAAACTTCCAATGAGGGGGTTCGAATTCAGTGAGGGATTACCGGAGAATCAAAACATATTTTGGCCTTACCTGCCATTCCTCCACTTTTAATTAATGACAGATGCTGAATTAAACCCTCGTTTAAACAACTTTATCAGGTGGGCCTTAGGCCTACAAGGGCTTCGTGTTGAATTTTTGCGCTCAATGAAGATTATGAAGTGGGTGGTAGGGTAACATTTCGTCGATATGCATCACTAGCTGGAAAGTTAGTCTAGGTGGGAATAAGCCACAGCGTGACTTTGGTTGAGCTGAATTCCTTTTCAAAAGACCTACTCAATCGACCCAACCAGACTTCAGGCTTAGCCATGCAAAAAAACCCCTGACCTGTCGAAAGTCTGAAAACAATTTTATTCAAATGTTGATTTTGTGAAGGTGTTGTGAAGCTGTGACAAATAAAATTTCAATAGAGGCGTTTACAGATTGTCTCCCAAAGCACAACCCCTCGTTCTCGTCTTTGGAGATGGAAACAGGTAATGCTGACCAATAGGGCTCTAGTGAAGCTGCATAGGCTAATCACCATTACAGAAACACGGACAACTCTTGATATGAATAGCAGCGATCTTGGAAATGAAGACTCCCATGAACAAGAGGGTATGACGTTAACCAGAGAAAGCCTTAGGGGTTCTGCTCGGCCGATACGTCTATCTACCTAGACGGACGCACAACCAACATAGGAACCTGGAATGTCAGGACCATGAATGAGGGGGGGGGGGGGCGCCGATAATTGCAAGTGAGATGAAGGTGTCTAACGTCGTTCTTCTTGGAATTGAAGGGACACTATGGTTACAATCTGGAAATATAAAGCCGACAACAGGTGAGCTAATCCTCTACTCGGGGCATAAGAACGAGGAAGCTGCGCATACGGGAGGAGTAGGCTTTATGGTATCAAAAGTACAACATGCACTAATCAGCTGGGAACCTATCAGCTCCAGACTCGTTAGTCACCTTCATAACCAAACAGAGAAGGATCACTCTCAAACTCGCCATGGCTTATGCCTCAAGAAACAACGCAGAAGATGAAGTGACCGGACTCTTCCATAATCAGATACAACAGGTGATAGGCACAAACAAACCACAACAAAAAATCAACATACCCATGGGGACATGAACGCAAAGAAGATAGGATCAGACAACACAGGCTATCAGGAAATTATGGAGAGGGATCGGCTCGGAGATAAGAACGATAATGAAGAGAGCGATTCCTTGATCTCTGTGCAGGAAACAACTTGGCCATTGGCTGATCAAAATTCCCACACAATGATAAACATAAGGCCAGACGGGTGTCACACGACCACACCACTGAGAACCAAATTGACCACATCACCATCAGCAGGTCGTTCAGATGATCACTGTTAGATGTGAAGAGCGGATCTGTAGCAAGTTCTGACCACCACCTACTTAAAGCCAAAGTTCAACTGAAGCTCAATAAGTTTAACCGACTCCAACAAATCAGAGTGACATACAACACCCATTACCTAAAAGATGTCACCTCCCTTATCTACAAGGTTACCTTAAGGAACCGGTACCAGGCCGGGGTGGGGGGGGGGGGAGGGGGGGGGGGGGCTTACCACCATCAGACATAGAAGAGAACTGGCAACAGATAAAGTCCTTGTGGAATGAAACATGTAAAGAAGTCTTGGAAGAGAAATCTCAGGCCACGGCTGTTCCAAGCCACCTTCAATAAGATCGACATCAGACCTAAGAAAAAAAAGAAACAGCAGCAAAACAAGGACACGGAAAGCGGAGGCCCGGAGAGAATATACAGAGGCAAATAGAGAAGTAAAGGCTAGTGTGAGAGCAGACGAGAGACAGTACACAGAAGATCTTGCCACAGATGTAGAAGCAGCAGCGGGGCAGCATAACACAAGAGAGAAACTGTCAGGAGGAATACAGCAAAACAACCCGTAGGTCGAGGATACAGAAAGGAAATCTTACTATCAGTAAAGGACAACTCCAGATATGGGTCCAACACTCTGAGTAGCTACTCAACAAACCCGCACCCGCTGTTACAGTGTGTATTTAACCAGCAGACCAATAGCTCGACATCAGTTGCGAACCACCAACTAGACAGGAAACGAAGAAAGCAATACAGACGTTAAAGAACGAAAAATTAGCAGGGCCAGATGACATACCAGCAGAAGCTCTAAAAGCAGATATAGAGACATCCACAGATACGCCGATAGGACAACTGAGGACAATCTGGGAAAAACGAAGTCATACCAACAGACTGGAAAGAAGGCTACATTGTCAAGCTATCAAAAAGATCTTCGACTCTGCAAGAACTACAGGGGCATCATGTTAATATCAATGCCCGGGAAGATCCCCAACCGCATCATCTTAGAGCGGATGAAAATAGCAGAAGATACTGTACCTATAGTCAACCAGGCAGGTTTTCGGCAGGGAAAATCGTGTGCAGACCATATAGCCACTTTAAGAATCCTTCTGAAACAATTATTGGAATGGAATATCTCTGTCTAAATAAGCTTTATTGACTGCAAAAAAGCATTTGACAGCATCGATAGACCAACCGCTTGAAAGCCGATGGCACACTGAAATCCCCAACAAAATCATCTCAGTGAAGAACACATATGAAGGAATGAGCTGCCGGGTCCTTCGTGATGGTACAACACCGGAGAAGTTCAGAGTAAACTCCAGGGTGAGGCAGCACCTCTATTCCTGTTTCTGCTCGCCCTCCACTGGATTATGAAGCAGACAACAGAAGAGAAACTAAGAGGCATCCAGTGGATCTTTACAAAACACCCAGATGACCTAAACTTTGCAGATGACCTAGCCCTCCTCTCTCACATACAAGAACAAATGCAAGAGAAAACCACAGATCTTGTCGAAACATCAGAAATAATTGGACTGAAAGATTTCTCAACATTCACCAACTTAGGACGCATTGTCGACATCAATAGAGGGTTTGATGAAGACATCAAGATAAGGATAGGGAAGGCAAGAATCGCTTTTTGGTCTCTATGAAAGATCTGGAGATCAGAGGAAATCACTAGGAATACAAAGATCAAGATATTCAACTCAAACGTAAAATCAGTGCTCTTTTTGGCTCGGAGACAAGGAGAAAAACATTAACAACTCAAAAGAAAATGCAGTCATCCACCAATAGATGCCTAACGCAGATACTACATATCTTCTGTCCCAGTACCACCAGCAAAATTAGCCTGTGAGAAATAACTAAATATGAGCCCATTGTCACACAGATCAGGAGTAGAAAATGGACATGGATTGGTCATACACTCAGGAAGCCAGCAAACAACATCACAAGGCAGGCTCTAACCTGGAACCAATAAGGCAAGGGAAAGAGGGGGTTGGAGTGGGCATGCAATACTTGGCGTGGGGATGTCGAATCGGAGATAAAGCAGAAGGGGTACACGTGGCAACAATTGGCAAGAACAGCACAAGCCAGGAATAGATGGAGAGGACTTGTTCGTGGCCTATGTTCCGACAGGGAATGAAGAGGCATAAGTCAAAGTCAGTTAGTTTACAGATTAGAGTCTAGTCTCTGTACATTACTGATGAAATTGTATTTGTCACACTTTCATAATGCTCTACTTGCTGATCTTATTCAAAGTAACATATAAGAAACATACAGGTGTATAAAAAAGCTCTCAAGCTAAACACACAAATGTTTTACCATGATGGTATCATTAGTATTTGATCACACAGGGTTCCAGACACAAAGAACATACAAAGTTGTAAATGACCCAACACCACCCGACGCTCAATGTGACTTCCCATACAACTCGGTATCCTAAAACATTTATGAGGTAGGATATCAGCATCTCCATCAGTGCACAAAATTTTCGGCGAGCGAAATTTCCATTCACCTATCTTTTTCTCAAAATAAAACGGTCAATCGTTCACCGCAATGAATATATGTTCAGACAAAGTAAAGTTTATGATGCCGACATCCCATTTTATTGGATATCCCACTTCGCTGTAATTTGATATCTCCCGAAATATAGAATCTAGATATGCCATCTTTTAGTCAAAATACAGGCATCATTTCAGTCCTCGGAATAAGCTTGATTTATGTAAGTTGAAAGTGTGACACGTTTATTTTTATTGAAGCATTTGATGCTGATTGATGGCTATTCAATTTCATTTGTCAAGGGATCGTTAAATTTCAGAAAATTTTCTCCAAAGTCTAAAAATGGCCCGAAAGAAATACTCTAAATACATTATGTACTCAAATTTTTAGAAAGAAGCATAGAGCAGGTGGAAACTGAAATTTGCCACAGAACTGCTGCCTCATGGATGGGAGCCCTGCCTGAAAGTCTGCTATGACATAAGTAACAGACCAAACATTTGACCATAAAATACCTTAAGGGGTGGTCCAACAAAACTTTTAACATTTAAAAAAAATCAACAACGCCCTAAATTCGAATTAAAGTTGTAAATAGCGACATATTATATACCAAAATAATGACAAAAGTACATACAAATATAATTTATCCACTTTTTCAAAAGTGTTTTTTGCTTTTGATGACAAAAAAATTGCCAGCCGCATAAGTGATTGACAAGAATAACTAGGAATGGATTGGTAATTCTGTCTGAGTTGTAAATAAAGACTCCATTCTCGGAAAAGGTATATTCACCATTTCATCACCAGGGTGTTGAAAACTCTGAGAGGAAAGTGAACAACAACGAAATATAGATTGTGTTGGGAAGATATGCTTGTTTTGATCACGTGATTCCTGGGCGAAGTTGGGAAACGATTTAATTTCCAAAGAACCTGAAATCTTCAAACCTTTCATTGCTGTTTTCGAGTCTGTGGGGCGATGTAATATATAACACACGATACATTCCTTGGAAAATATTCAATTGACAATGTAATAATTGCAGGTATAGAGACATCCACAGATGTCTGTCCTCAGCAGCAATGTTGAACTTAGAAACTGTAGAAAGTTGCGCAAAGTTTCAGCAAGGGATTAATAAGCCACCGATTCGAACTACTATTATTTGGTTGTTGTCGATGAACAGAAAAGAAAAGTGGACAATTACGTTTGAAAACAAAAATATATTCACATTAACATGCACTGCAGTTCTCACAATCGTTTTTTTTACGAAAAAATAGTTTGATTGTAGGCGAACTATATCTGTGACGTAAAAAAGCTCGATGAAGTCTGCTAATCGGATAAGAAGACCACCATTTCAGAAAGTCATTTCTTGTTCACCAAATATAGTGAAATTTAGTACCGTCGTAAATTTAAATTTCTTCCTCGCACAACCACATTGAGTGTAAGAGGTTCCACGTATATTTGATCACTATTGGCACCAAAAGGTTTCAAAAATCTACACGTATGGTATAATTTGTTGACAAAAATAGCATGAGACCACCTGGTAGACACAATCACACGAATTACCAAAATGAGACCACAACATCTCACAAGATTTTAAATAAATGAATTTAATAACCAACATAATTGCGATATTGTTCGAGCCTGTTACTGCCTATTAAGCTACTTAGCGACGGCATTTGCAGCGACATTGCCATTAATTTTGTCACAAAACAGATTTGAAATGAAACAATTGTTAACTTACTCCTCAAATGTTAGGATATTATATTTGTTGGGAAGCGAAAAAGCCTTTAATATACCACGGTCGTCCCAAGCAAAACTGAATCACCATACCTTTTTGGGGAGAACGATTTTCCGTTCATCATACTCTTTTCGTTCGCTTCAAATTTCTTGCCCAAGGCCTCCTGTAAAGACAATCCAATGATACCGTATTTGTAGATGAATATACATGGCCCATGCGATGTTCGGCTTGTGTAGTAGCTCTGTGTGATAATGTATATAGTCCAGACGAATTCTCCAGATAAACCCCTAGAAAATAATACTAGAGGCATTTTAGGTTAATAAGAATGCTTCTATCCTATTTCAGGTATGAGAGGGTTAATAGGCAGCATTTGACCTTTTTTGACCTTGAAAAATTAGATTCAAAATTGCCGCCAGAATCTTAATCAAAATTGGGACTTTATTTCACAGAATTTTCTCAAAACAATTAGAAGAAATGAAATTTAGCATTAGGTTTAGTGGTCGTAAATCAATAAAGTACTTAAACTTGAATCGAGCAAAAATATAGCCGAAAAAAATTGCAAAAGTAAACAAAATCAGGTAATTATTTCCTTAGTATCTCATGCTCATACTCAAAATAGGATCTTTACTATTCGAGACGTGATGAAAACAATCAAGGGGACTACCAGCTCAGATTTGACCATCTTGAACTTGAAAAATTCGATTCAAAATGGTAGCCAAAATTCGTTCTTCCAACTTGCACTCACTGCTCACTTTGCCTTCTATCACAGAACTCTTTCAAAAATCCTTCTGCAAAAAATCTATCCGAATTTTATGTTTTGTGACGCTTGGTTGTGAGAGTAACCTATTTGTTAAAATAGGATCCATTTTATCAAATTAGAGGCGAAATTTCGACCAGATATCACATAATTTGATATTATTCAGCAGCAGTTTCGGGCTGGCCATTTTGTGATCAAAGGATCGGATTTCAAGTTCCAGAAAGTTGATCTTGATCAGGTCCTGGAATGGTTAAATGGGACCGATAAGAAGTGGAGTGGCATTGTTGGAAAACAAAAACAAAAACGGTTCTTCATAGATAGGCTTTGTAATTTAACATGAGAATTTAAATATTGATGCAACATACACTTTGTTTGGACAAGAACAAATGGCCAAGTGTTCCGAATATGGACAACCGAGTGCAAGGAAAGAACAAGACCAGCACGATGAAAACAGTGTCTACAGTGCGTTTCAAAGGTTGGGGTGCTGTTGCCTGTTAAATCACATCGGCAGTCACAGAACATTGTGACAAAGGATGTAGTGACAGATGCGATCGCGAAATCACTGGGATGTTGCGGATCGGATGCAGAGGCTGTTGCTGGTTTCGTCAGTGATAGATTTGCGCTAAATATCGACACCAAGCAAGAAAAATTGATTCATGCAACAATTCACAAAGCAAAGTCCTTAACATTCTCCGATCTATTCTCAGCAACACAAAGAGCAAAAGAAAGACAATCAAGTGGTCAATACAGATGACAGGCCAGTCACGCAGCGTTCACTCAAAGCCTATGCAGCTGCACTCAATGTTGACCTGTAAAGTATTATGGAACGTGAACTTATGCGAGTTCCCGTGTGTCTTTTCCACTTAGACATGCCTATGCGCACGGGAAACAAAGCCATGCTGCCTGACATTTTGCTGGAAGCTGTTCCAACAGTTTCAGAATTGGAAACAATGGACGATTCATCATGTATAATCATGAATGGACAGACGAGGATTATGGCCTTGGTAAACCAACAACAGCATGTTCATTTGGTGATTTGGCTGATGTGTTCGTTGAAAACACCAAGTGGTTTAGTTCCGGCACTGACCTCACTGAAATAGTGTTCGACCGGTACATCGAAACTTCCATAAAAGCAGGCATAACAAAGAGGCAAAGAAAACAGTTGCGCCCGATTCGCCGTGTAATTGGGGTCAGGAATTGTTCCGTTACCACAATGTTGGCTGAGTTTTCCAGCGTCATCGGAAAATAAAGCTGACGGAGCATTTTCTGGCAAACCAGCCTGCTGAAGTTGTTACCAGCTGGCAGGAAACTGATTGTTTCTGGAAGTTTTCTGACTGACACGGAAGTGAGGACAAACTGACTGCCAACCTCGTCTGATGATTTGTCGCGTTTGCAAGCAACGCACGGGGAGGCTGATATGAGACTGGTGCAACATGCCTAAAGTAGTTATTGCAAAACAGTTGTGGTAATACCAAGGGATATTCTGCTTCAGCATCACTTCCAAAATAAGCACTGCAGTTCTCTGTGGATGATGACTGCCCCCACCCCCAAGAATAAGCGGTATATTCCAGGCCATAACATCATCAAACAACTTCCAGTTGATATAATTCTACCCTTCCGTGCTCTCATGGGATGCGACAGCACCTCATTCGTTGTGCATTACACTGAAAAATCAGACTGGAAATAATTCATCACAGAACCATGTTTACTCTCAGAACTGGGCAAAGGTGACCTCGACAGATAAAAAGTCAGGGATGCTGAGAAATGTGCTTGCCGTCGGACTGGCACAGTAACTCGCGGGTACGATGCGCGTCATAAATTATTCTTCATAGCCTCCAAACCTGAAGCAATGCCTCCGACAAGCGATGCGTTCTATGTTCGTCTGTCCAGATCTCACCACCAGACTATCCTTTGGCACAAAGCAACTACTGCTTTGCCAGATCCTGTAACCACAGGATGAGAAATTGCGGACTCTGAATTAAGGGCGAAACTTGATGTCGAATCCCCTATTCCTGCCAGCTGCCTGGAGATAAAGAATTGCCACTGTAAAAAGAAATAGAAATGTGACAGTGCACAATGCAAATGCCGACGGAGTAACCTATGCTGCAGAAGGATGTGTGACTGCCGACAATCTTCTGACACTTGCTTTAATGTTCACTAATGTGGTACACGCCCATGTGCTCTGAACATAACTGGTTAGAGACTAGCACAAACCTTAGGATTTACTGTCATTTTGACGTTTTGTATCTAATGCTAATTATCCCTCAGTTATCCCTTCTTTGACAGGAGCCGCCTTTATACAGTGTTCAATAGTAGCCCATATATGTTCATGCAATGAATCCAACAAACGGCCAAAGTGTATTTGTTGAAATTATTTCCTGAACATTTTCATAAGTTGATAGAAAAATAATTACATTGTTAATGTAGTTATACGTTTTGGGTCCAAATACTCAATTCCCATTGATCAGCTGGATGAAAACGTCATGACCAAATGTAATTCATTTTCCAATGAATACATTTGGTCGAACTTTGACCCGCATTTCCGGCAGAGCGCAGTTGACAGAATGTAATTCGGGCGGTGTTTGGGGGGGGGGGGGGTTATAACCTATAGCGCCTCTCGCAGTGATCAGTGATTATAGTTTACTGATATGTATATAACTTGTTTTGAACACTCCAAGTTTCGTTGCGAAAGACGGCAATTTGACAAATTTGGGTCAATGCCGAAAACCGGCGTTCAACTCAGAGTTGTGCGCTTTGTCTTTTGTGTGAGGGTGGTTTTTCGCCTCGTTCGTTCGTTCATGTTTTATTTCGTCTTTCTGCTTAGTTGTTTGGTAAAAAGTAGTTTAAACAGTTACGGAATGTAATTATAAGAATTGAATGCAATTTTTATAATCTTTATTGGAGTATGAAAGTGTGGGAATGGGTACACATCGTATGAATCCCTTCGGGATTCATACAATTTGTACCCATCCCACACGTTCATACTCCAATAAAGATTATAAAAATTGTGGGAATGGGTACGAATTGTATGAATCCCTTCGGGATTCATACAATTTGTACCCATCCCACACGTTCATACTCCAATAAAGATTATAAAAATTGCATTCAATTCTTAAATGCTGCATTTTTCCCGTTTTTCGTCTGCTTTTATTTTGAAAACATACCTAAAACAGCGATGTACGATTTCGATTTCAACAGCTATATACTGAATGACTGAGTTTATTCATTCATGAATGGGTTAACATGTCACCAGAAAAGTATAGTGCTCTGAGTCATATAACGGCAAGTCTATTAGTCAACAAAAAGATCATAAAAGAATAAAAAAATCAATGATGTACGGGGTTATAAAGTAATTCCTCTTTCCGCAACATTTCTGTAATGTTCATTTGTCGATTTTTTGGCCTTCGTCAATATACCAAGAGCTATTAGCCCAAGAACATTAGGTTTCACTAGGGAAAAAAATCGGAGAAAGCTGATTTTTTCAGGGAATGTCGAGTACATGTCACTGAACGATTAGACAAAAGTCCCCTAAAATCCCAGTTGAGCTTTTTTTTTCTACAGCCTTTTTTCGAAAACGCGTTTGAAAAAAAAAAAAAAAAATCGCACGAACTTTGTAACCTCGAATTGATCCAACTGTATTTTTTGTTTACGCGTATTTCGAGCTACATAATGTCTAATATACATTTACCTAGAGGAAAATGTGCATTCTGTGACAATTTCTGCGAAAAATTATTGAAAATTCACAAAAAAGTATCGGATTTACGCAAAAAATGACGATTTTCCTAACGGATTTGCCCAAAGGGTCGTAGTACAGAACGGGATGTTAGTTGGACAGACGATAAAAAATCCACCACCATTTGAAGACTTTTATCATTGCTTACAAAATAGACATTATGCAAGACCCCATCTGCTTCTGGCCGAGTTCCCCTTTTGGCATAAAATTCGTCAGCATGAGAACTCAACTATTTTCGGGCTTGGGACCGAACAGACACGTCTGTGTCTGGCAGCATTAGATCAATAAATAATATTTACAGAATGTACAAAAATCAATAAATAATATTTACAGAATGTACAAATCAATCAACATGGATTAAGTTACATTGACTATTATCAACGCTATATACAGAAATGACATGACCTATATACATATTATTCATCGAACTCAGAAATTTCCGACAGGACAGTGTTTCTGTGGTTGTTACAAGAATCCGAACTGCAATTACACAAACCTGAGCAAGAGAGTCCTGCCTTCTTACACCCACACCTTTTTGTACAAGCACTCTTGCAACCACAACTGATCAGATTCAGTAGGTTATCGGGGGCACATGGCTTTGTGGCTGCAGTCGGTACAAGAAGTCCATTGTCTAGCGACCACCCCCAATCCGTCGGAGGAAGCGAAGTGCCCAGCCATTGTTGGACCTGGAGATAACATCTGTAGACATGTTGTTGTGCAGCATCGCTGCTTGGTGGGAGTGAGGCTAGGTCGATGGGTTTATTCAGTTTAGATTTTGCTACATAACGCTTGTAAGTGACATATCTATATTGGTCGAGAGAGGAAACAGTTTTACTCCCGTATAAGATCAGGAGAAGTTGTTCCCCGGCAGCGGCTACTGCACTTGGTGTACTGTCATCCGCCAAAATTGTGTTGACATACTGTTGTGAGTCGCTAGTAACATCGGAGACAATTGTACTGAATACTTTCTTCTTACCAACTCGAAAGAGTGCAGAAGTAGTGTCACAACCACTTATAGAATGTGCTACAAGGACGTTGCTTCTATGGTCACCCATTTTGGTTGCTATTTCACTAACTGAAACTAGTAAGTTTGGGGTAATGGAATACATCATGTGAATATTACATCCCGGTTGAACTCGAGAGGTAAGAATGACTAACAAGTCTGTGTCTGTTCCCACAACGACAACATTGTTGTCATCTTGAGCGATGTCAAGTGCAGTTTCGGCTATCAGTACATCAGCATCAGCCTCGGCCAGCTTGGACAGAATATTGATAGCAGATAGCTCCTGCATTAGAAGATCGATCAGTTGGGTTTTGTTCTTGGCATTTGCAAGGAAATCGGATTGGGGTGTGGTGGCTGGTAACTCGGGTGAGATATTGATATCAATGGAATACCTGTCGTTAGATCTACGGGCTTGTTCCATGCCCTTTGTCGACATTGTACAAGCATAACCATCAAAAACAACCACGACGTTCGCCCCAAAATGTCTCACTAGATAATTGGAATATGATGTACATATGTCCTTATATGACGACTGTTTAGGCCATACAACTGCCCTCAATAAAAATCCACCATCTACAACAAACAGAGAATGTTCTGGGATTTTAGTTTGCTCGGAACCGTATGTTTTGAGGATCTTACCGAGCGTGCTTTTCTGTGTCTTCCTCATTCCAGCAGAATCAAACAATGCTGGTGGTTTCGGGGCGAGTTCATATTTGAGATACTCTTCCATCTCTGCTTGTGACTGAATAACACATGTGATGCGGTTGAACAGAATTGTGGGGTCAATCACTACCTTACTTCCACGGACTTTGATGCTATTTGCCATCGATGCGAAAGACTTCACAGTGTCAACACGTCGTAGTTTGATGCTGTTGAACGTTTTGCTTACAACATTCGATACGCAACATTCACCAATTTTGCGAACTTGGTCACAGTTCACAGTTTCGTCGGCCACAAGCCCGGTCGCTATAGAGACTAATTGTAGTGGATCTCTATTCTGAAAGGGGGAATGCACTCTGAGCCAGTTCAATAATTTGGTGATATCATTGGCATCAGTCAATTGTGAACTTTGATGGAGATCCCGATGTTGTTCGCCATGACCAGTGTGAACATGAACAAAATTTTCGAGAGCATTACATATCGGAAGGCAAAGAGGTAGTCCATGTACCCATTTCGCAACAGTGCTATCGGTTATTCCCCTGCCATGTGTGAGACCACCAGGGAGCTTGAACATTCTCATTAAACACTGCTCTATGGTCTGATCAGAATATATCCCGTCCCAGAATTTATCTGAGCGCCTTATGGTAAAGTAACCTTTCTCAGTGAACAACTTCAAATCATCCTGTTGCATTATTTCTGTTAGCTCATTCATCTGCTGTAAATAGAGATGAGAACTTTTTGCGTATGCAAAATGACCACCTGCGTGAAATACTGGAATCATATTGCGAACACAATATGTGTGGAGTTCCCAGTCGCCTGTGCGCTCTGCTCTCAAGAACAACTGGAGAAGACCTATTTGCTCGTAGTATTGTACCCAAAGCTCTCATGTGCGTCCTACGGACGCATTCTGGAGCAGTTCGTGTAATTTTGACAGTAGATGGTTGACACTTTCTTGATTGACAGCGTCAGCTGTTGTACAGTCACCTCTGGCAAGTCCACAGAATATTTCATTGACTTCTGTGCAGTCTATGTTATCTAGTGTTCGGCTTTCTTCAAACACAAGTTTTGTAATGGCAATTTGTGTTAGCAAATGGGCACGAACTGCTCTTGAATATGCATGACCACTGATCAAATGATGGATTGACCCACCAGCATAAACAGTCCCCCAAAGTTCATCCAAGCCGCTACCAGCCATGATCGAACCGATTGCCCCTAAATATGACATAATCATATGGAAGCCGCCGAGTCTAACGAAAACTTTTGTCAACTTATCTGACGAAGACACAATCACATTACATGCCAATGCATCTTGAGTGTAGGCGAACACCACATTATGTGATTTAATCGAACATGGAAATTGAAACAATGATGCTATAATACGGTATTTGAATGAGAAAAGTCGATGCCGTTTGAATTTGAGTTTAGGGGGTATGGTTAATATTTCACACGTTTCACCAGTTCATTATGGAATAAATGACTATTGTTATATATCATTATAAAGCCACTGCTTTTCTGCAATTTTTGATATATAATTTAACTCCCAAAGTAGTCGTAGATTTGATTTAATGGACGTTGTGTACCGTTGTGTGTATGAAAACAATAAATTTTTTTTCGTAATTTTGTACATTTTCGTGAATATTTCACCATTGAGTGTGAGGATTGGTACAAAGTTGGCATTTTCTGTTGGGGATATGTATTCTCAATATAATTCAGCACGATATTTATGATTCCCACCCTACTAAGGCGAATAAGAATGAGAAATATGGAGCTGGGTTGAATTTTTTTTTAAATTTTTTTTTCATAAAAAAAAAAACGCTATAACTAAAAAAGCTCAACTCGGATTCGCGGGGACTTTTCACACTTTATCCGCAATGTGTGTCGCGGAAACATATAAAAAACCCAGCTTTCTCCGATTTTTTTCCTTACTTTCTCATTTTTATGTCTAATATGCCTGGACTATATGCGCGATTATACAATACGCGTGGAATTTGAGTCTTATACAATCACGTAGAACACTGCAGATGGAGGACAGGGGCCGATATAAATCTCATTCATGACGGAAACATCATATACTTGAAAATCCATGAGTAGCCAGTAGAAAAAAAATCAGGCAATGGGTTCAACGACTAGCCTCACGCTGTCCCACAAGCTGTTCCTTGAACTTATCACCTGAACGATTTCACTGGACAATCCTAAAATGCTAATATCAATTTGTTTGATAATAGTTCGGCAGCCAATGCACCATTGCGTGTTTTAGCGTCTAAAGTGTTTTCTCAGCGAATCATGGTTGTCCACAACACCCATTTAACCCTTTACCCAACGTAACGGCCAAAACCGGCCAGCGCTATTCTCAAAAATCGCCAATTAATTTTTAAAATATTTTCATTTTTTGTCTCAAAAACATAGGTTATGACCCCTCGTTGGAACGAGCTCGTCGAGCTCGTTCCAACGAGGGGTCATAACCTATGTTTTTGAGATAAAAAATGAAAAAAATTAGTTATTCAAGAATTTTTTTTGCAAGTGTCGTCGGTTTTTCAGGTTAGGTAAAGGGTTAAACAATCAATCGGCTGGCCTTTTGTCAGCCTCGAGGAATTTGTGATATTTCGGTTTTAAAAAATGGCAGTCATTTTTACGAACAGGAGGATTTTAACCAACGAGGAGTGCCAATTGAAACAAACTAGCTTCTTTCTTATCCAACAGATACACCTTTTTAATTTTGTGCAAAAATCAGTCTGTATAAATCCAACATGGCGGTCTTGATAGCGACAAAATTCTGAAAAATCGATTTTGTTTCCCAAATTTCACCATTTGTTCCAGATTACTAGTGTAATGATGGTCGAAGTGACCAGTGGTTGTGATGGACAACCACGTGACAGTAATGTTTAGGCATTTCCGTACAATTGTACAAGCTCTATCGGTTCAGGTATGAAGTTCGGAATTGGTACTAATATATCGCCCGTAAATTATCAATGATAGCATTGGTATTAAATATATTAGAAAAAGAGAGTCCTGGTATATGGTACGACAAGAAAGATTACGCAGACCACTAGGTAGTATCCAAAAGTATAACAAAAAGGTGGCCAAATGTGATGTCCAATATGTCCAATATGGTATTTTCTAAACATTTAGGTAATCATTAGGCTTCATTTTCAGCAGGCTCGCCGTAGCCCCACTCATCTGTTCGTTACAGCACTCAATGGTTGATTGGCAAGTACAGAAAACAGTGCTTGCTAACCATGAGGCAAAACAGCTGCACCTTGACGTCTCGCATGGCGGTTTGCTGGAACACGAGCATCGAATCAGTTTTAACATATTCTCAGATGCTAGCGATACATTGTGAGGCAGAGTCAATGGGAGAAGTGACTTCGCCCTCTCGTCTCTAAAAAAAACCCCATAATTTGTAGGCTCCATTTTTTCCAGTGCATGTTTCCAAATGTACGCTTGCATGTGGCCTCGTTTGACGTTCTCTGCAAACGACCCAGTACTTGCTCCTGGTCGTCCTACTTTGGATGTCCAACTACTGACTCTTGAGTCAGACACTGATTTGGATGCAGGACACCCAAAACAGGCAGCCATGAACTGTGTAGCATCACATAAGACGTCGTCCCAAGGAGCATCAATTTTTCCAACTGACTCCAGGGATATACAACCCTCTTTCAAAACTTTAAGGACCCGACCTTTACCAGTTCCGACACACCCGTCGACGGTATCACACCCAGAGATAGCATGCGCGGCTAGGATACTTGAGATAATGTCACGATGCTTCTCAACAGTGGCTTCCAATTTCTATCACCTAACTCCATAAACATGGGAGATGTTATATTCTGTTCCAGATAGTGCGGGAGTCGGGCATACACATCTGTGTCGTCTGCAATGACGACAACCTGCTTTTAGTCATCCAAAGCAAGTTTCGCTGCCTGTTGAACTATACAATTAATAATCAGCTTCTTTGTGATTGGTTTTCATGTGAGAACACCTTTGTTAATTTCAGTTGGAACGTTGTCTTGGTTAGTAACGACAAGTTTGTGTCCCTTAGTACTTTCATCACTAAAACTCTTTTGTGACTTGAAACACTGACAAAATTATACTGACGAGCTGCCTTTTATTCTCAGTGACGATCAGCATAAGTTTCTGAGACGGCAATACAGATGTTGCGCTCAACCTGATTTGGGGTAACAGCTTTCAGCACTCCTGTGAGTCTTTGTACAACTTTTTGTGCTGAACTCGTTGAACCTGTCGAAAATAAGATAAACGTCGCCCAATAACAACTTCTGTTTCACAGATTCTTGAAGGTTTTCAACGAAATCCAGCACAATAGGACTGCGAAGATATTCGGTGCCGGTCAGTGAGGAATTCAGGGTAGGGCACATCCATCTACGCCTGTCGGTGTGGATTTCCTTGCTGATATTGTATACGCAGTTCTTGTTTTGAGGTCTGATGTCGATTTATTTATTTATTTATTTATTTATTTATTTATTTATTTATTTATTTATTAAGGCTTAACGACACTTTAACAGCCATGGTCATATCGAGATCGGTGACAGTTTTACGGGGGAGGGGGAGGAAGCCGGAGTACCCGGGGAGAACCACCGAGCAATGACAAGCAGCTGCCGGCTCCCCAATATCGTAACTCCGCACTGCAGCACATGCAGGGTTAGATTGTTGAAGACATGTGCACCATCGACGTGCAGTACGCCTTAGTACACGGCGTCATCGTGCCCCCATGTGGACAATCAAGGTTAAGAGCCTTGCCCAAGGACACAGCGCGGGAGTCCGAATCGATCGCTCAGACGGTTACCCAACCAAGGACTAATCGGGCTCGACGTTGCTTAACTTCGGTGACCTGACGAGAACCGGTTACCGCGACGCCACCGCGCCCCGATGTCGATTTTGGTATATGGAAATCACCAGCTTCATTGAACAGAGCAGCTGGAACTGGCGCCAGCTCATACGAAATCACTTCCTTGATGTCAATATCTCTCACACTCGATTGAAGGCCCATTACCCTTCAATAAATCAAGTTGAAATCATAAACGTGAGTCACCTACTTTTATAACCTTCTTCGTGACGGACATTGTCACCACTGGGGTGGACATTGTGTCATAAAACCCGGCTGGAAACCGCCTCTCGAACTCAACCATCTCCTCTTGACTCAGAGCTATGATATTCACGACTTCGCTCGGATGTTGCTTCAGATTCAAGGGACTGATGACTACGTCAGGTTTGAACCCGAGGCCATCTCGATCAAGTTTCTACTCTTGGCTTCTTTGAGAAACTGATTTAAACTCGAATTCACACCGGAATCCCTCAATCGAGACACGTCATTCACTGAACGGCCGCACGGATGAAGACTGAGAACCCTGACTTTGAGAGTTTATGGTTTCAAAGTGATACCGATTATTCCAGATTTACCATGTCCATAACGCATAAATGTGGTTTCGATGTACATGTCACTCCAAATTCCATTCCAAATTCCATCTATATGTCTTATTACATGATTTCTTTTCATGAAATGTTCGAGAATGTCTTGGGGGCAGCGCTGGCATCAGTCGTAAACATTAAGGGCCACACCTAGCATAGTTAACGCTCTTTATGTAACAATTTCCGTGTTTATGCAACATTGTGTTGATCAGGAAATGATACGGGTGGGTTCTACGCCAGTTTGGGCCATGGAATTCGCGCTAAATCTTTCAAACGTTCGAAAAGTGATTTTTTTCGGTCATATTTGCGGCCATGTTATTCGGGCTTAATATCTAAAATTCCTCAAGGCTGACAGGAAGCCAGCCGACGGAATATTGATGTGAGATGTCTAAACTATCGGAAACCACGGAGAAAAAAAAAAGCTTTAGACGCCAAAACACGCACGAGTAAAAAAAGTGGGTTTGGCTGCCGAACTATTATGTAACCCAATGCATAAACAATAAAATCAGAGTTGTACAACTTCTTATCAGGTTATATATAATTATGCATGCATTTATATCTTTTTCATGGTAGTCAAGATACTATAATAATCGGCAACAAGTATATCGACAAAGCGTCCCGAGTACTACGAACTGACATAATTTCCTTGCATAGAATGATGCTTTTTGTGACAGTAATCAGTTAACAACTCTTAAAAATGGTCGCCAAATAACACAGTTTTGACCATTTTTTCCATGTCCAATTTAGATTCTGTTTGTCGATGTGATCTCACGTACAATGTCAACAAACAATTCGTTCTATACACTTATCCTGAAATCCCACTCCGATAAAAATACAAATTCTCATGTTCGTATTATTATGAAATCACCCTGGTATCATTTATCGTTGTCTCCCCTCAGTCATTCGACAAAAAAGGTTGAAAATCACTCCAATTTGTGATTTTGTTAGTCTTTTCACCTCGTTTTTCGAAAAACATGGCCGAATTTGGACTAATAGGTAATCGTCTTGATCCATAATCACCGAACTAGGTGTTTCGATCAATTTCATCTAACTTTTCAGGATTTGTGTGAAATAGTGAAGAATGGAGCAGTGATTGCATTTTGGTCTAAAATTTCATTGGCTATTTTTAACCGATTTTGTCAAAGTCAAATCCGGTCTGGTTACCCCACTCATTGTTTCCAGCATACCTCAATTCGGGTAGATGATTTCTCAAAGTTGGATTAACATGCAATGTCTCTAGCATCATTTTCGGTGGTCTCTTCTCAGGTAATCAGCGAAAAATGACCGAAAATTGCTGAAATTTCCTTTTTTGGCCATATTTCAGATTGATTTCTGACAAAAATGATTACTATCGCACAAACGGGCAACTTTATTGATCCTTGATGATTGGATTGATTACATCCTTTATTTTGAAAAAGTTCCTTGGAATGAAGGTCGATTTGAGCAGCTATTGCCATTTTGGAGTATAATTTCGGCAGTCATTTTGAATTTATTTCTTCAAGGTCTAAAGGGTCAAATCCAGCCTGGTACCACCCCACCACCCCCCCCCCCCCCCCCATCATTATTTTCAACACGACCGAAATATGGTAGATCCATTCTAGGATTAGCATTATCACGAAATTGAGGATTTTTCCCCCAGAAACCCACCCGCCACGACTATATGTATATAGCTCGATTTTGATCCAGAACTCCTTCGGTCATGCAGCATGATCTAAAATTATAAGTTATATATTGTTCTTTCTGAGCCTGATATTATATCTGCCAATGCAACATCTTGCAGTATGACAATAATGGAATATATTGACTTCTGAAAAGGATAAAATTTCAGTGAACCTACTTTTTTTAGGGTTACAAATCGCTGCACATACACACGAGGTGATGGAATTACTGCAAACCAGGATGGCGACGATTACATGCCGTAAATGGATTAATGTATTGCATGCAACAATGTATTACATCAACATGGAGTGGATGCCACCAGGAATCTCAAAAGTACCGTCGGTGCTTAACTACTGGTACCGGCCATTTTTTTCCAGTTTACCAAATAATATCTTGTGATTTATGGTATCAAACGCTTTTGACAAGACCAGGAACAAAGTTAAGGTGCTATGTTTTCCTGTTTATTATTTTCTATTTCGTGCTTTTAACCCCTTTACTGCCACACCCACTTTAGCCATATATGGAGGACCTCTATGAACGCCTGTATGTGAGGAAGTTTTAAAAGATTTATGACATACTTGAAACTCTATCTTCTGATTAATTGTTGGAAAGTGCTCTCTGAGCCCATTCCAACAATTAATCAGTCGGTAAGTTTGATATGCGCATACCAGAACAAAAAGGTAATCAATAGTCGCCTTCGGCAGCGTAAGTGTTAAGGAGTTGGAGAACTGGGTGAATTAAGCTGTGTCATTTTGGGAACCCGTATTTGTGAAGGTATAAAATATTAAAACCATTAACCCTTTACCTAACATGAAAAGCAGACGACACTTGCAAAAAAAATTCTTGAATAACTAATTTTTTTCATTTTTTGTCTCAAAAACATAGGTTATGACCCCTCGTTGGAACGCGCTCGACGAGCTCGTTCCAACGAGGGGTCATAACCTATGTTTTTGAGACAAAAAATGAAAAAAATAGTGAAAATTAATTGGCGATTTTTGAGAATAGCGCTGGCCGGTTTTGGCCGTTACGTTAGGTAAAGGGTTAAGAGAATTTGTAGATCTCTTCTCCATGAGCTTTCCCATTACCTTTGAGAATACCGGAGGTATACTGATAGGTCTGAAATTTGTAAAGCTGTGCTCGTCGCCTGCGTTGAATATGGGAATCGCCTTCACGATCTTCATCCTGTCTGGTACTGTTCCATTAATGAAAGAATTATTAATCATATGTGTGAAAGGATCCAGGACTTCGTTTATAGCGTGTTCAAGAAGACAGGTTGTGATATCATTGCTGTCTTTAGATAATTTTGGCTTCATTTTATTTACTACTCGGTAGACTTCTGTTGGATTTGTGGGTATTAAATAAAAGTTGTTTGAAACATTACTATTTATGTAGTCCAAATAGGACTTATTTGGTTTCTGTTCGGATATAGTTTTTCCAATGCTGATAAAGAAATTGTTGAATTCTTTTGCTATGTCCTGGGCCTCGCTTATTTTGATATTGTACTGGATAAAGAACGAGGGTAATCTGGCTTCACGTTTTCCCTTATGGGAGCCTTCGTTTAAAATTTGCCATGTTCTTCGCATATTCCTTTTTATTTCTTATAGGATATCCCTGTTATAGACAGCTTTACATTGTTTTTTTACTTTGTTGAAAATTCTACAATAGCTTTTATAGTTTTGTGAGTCCCGTTCGTTGGGGACTTTGAGTTTTTTATCGTAAAACTTTTCTTCATTGTATGACAGGCCACCTCGTCATCCAGGGTTGTTTATTAATACTTTTTAGCTCAACTCGACAACGTCAAGTATGAGTTGTCGGGATGGGTTGTTCTCCGCCATCGGTCCGTACTGCCGTCCGTATGTCACTTCCGTCCGTCCACACTTCCTTTAACACACCTACAGGCTGTTTCTCTCACCCGATCAGTCCCAAAATTTCGTTGAAAAACATGGCCGCCAGCGGCCAGCTTAGATTTGGCATATAAATTGTCAACATTTCCATTAGCACACACTACAGGCTGCATCTCTGATCCGATCTTTTTCAAATTTCGTACGTAGCTTTTGTGTGATGTCTAGATGGGACCTATCGAATATTTCTTAATTTTGTTGAAAAACATGGCCGCCAGCAGCCATCTTAGATTTAGATATAAATTGCCAACAATTCTATTAGTACACCCTACAGGCTGCCTCTCTCACCTGATCTGTTTTGAATTTCATATATAGCTTTGGTGTGATGTCTAGATGATAGCTGTCAAATTTTTCTGAATTTCATTATAGAATATGGCCGCCAGCAGCCATCTTGGATTTGGCATATGAATTGTCAACAATTCCCTTAGCATACCTTGCAAGCCGCATCTCTCACCCAATCTTTTTCAAATTCCATATGTAGTGTTGGCGTGAAAAACTTGGCTGCCAGTGGCCATCTTGAATTTGGCATATAAATTGTCAATAATCCCATTAACCTACAGCCCACACCCCTCACCCCATCTTTTTCGAAATTCCATATGTAGCTTTGGTGTGATGTCTAGATGGGAGATATCAAATTTTTCTGAATTTTGTTGAATAACATGGCTGGGAGTGGCCATCTTGGATTTGGCATATAAATTGTCAACAATTCCATGAGCAGACCCTACAGGCTGCACCTCTCACCCAATCTTTTTCAAATTTCATTTGTATCTTTGGTATGGTGTTTAGATGGGAGTTATCAAATTTTCTGCATTCCACTGAAAAAGATGACCGCCACAGGCCCTCCTGGATTTGACATATAAATTGTCAACAATTCCACTAGTACACCCAACAGGCCCACCCCTCACCCGAGTTTTTCAGATTTCATATGTACCTTTGGTGTGCAGTCTTTTCTGTAGAAACTCGAGTGAATGACTTGGCATTACTGGATCTTTGTATTTAGTTCAGTCCCTTTTGGACAAGTTGAGCTGCAGTGTCATTGACACTTTCATTCTTTGTTCTGGTGAACACGTTTGAAGGGAAATGCTATTTCATAGGCTTCCATATAGATGTATAAAGGGGTTTCATATAACGCATTGGGACAATTCGACCGCATTACAGGGTTAAAATGACTTTGCGAGACACGTGTTTTGAATTCAGCAATTCTTCTAAGTTTGTAATTCTTTTCAGAGTAAAATGTGGTGTATCATTTGATTTGGTGTTTCTCCAATGTAAAAACACCAAAATGATCTGACAGATCATATATGATTATTCCTGGGGGTGCTGTTCGTGAAACATTGGAAAAGATATGGTCAATCAGACTAGCGGAACGACTGGTGGTTACTCTCGTTGGCTTAGTAATATAAGGTAAAAATTCCTGGCTGAACATGAGATCAACAAATTCTTCCGTCTTGGAATATGTAGTTGCATTTAGAACGTCCAAGTTAAGATCCCCATGGCGGCAGCGTATTAGGGTGGGAACCTTTTCATTTAATCATCTGTTTTTACAGATTAGTAATTTGTTTTTACAGATTAGTAATCTGCTTTTACAGATTAAGATTATTAGAAGACTGCTTTTACAGATTAATAATCTGCCTTCACAGATTTGTAATCTGTATTTACAGATTAATAGGAGACTGTTTTTACAATTTATTAGATGAATGTTTTACAGATTATTACAAGACTGTTCTTACAGATTAATAACAATGTTTCTACACATTGGAGATTCGAAGCGAAGGGACTAGCAGGTTCGCGAATTAATATAAAGTAAGGAGAATATTCAATGCAGGATAGGGCCAGGCGATTGTGAGAATGGGATTGAGACGAGAGGGGGACCACTTTGTTCAGACCCGTCACCGAGGTTCAGGAATGAGCTAGGAAAGAGATCGTCGAGGAATTGAGACCCATACGAGAAGGTTCTCTGAGGATGGGTTCGCACCCCGGTAGTTCTACGTCGAGAATTCCGTCCGGTTACACTCCGGATAGAATCGAGACCGATCCGAGTAGCGTCAGTAGTTTTATGCCGAAAAGTTTGTCCGAATAAACTCTGGAGAGAATTGAGACCGATGCGAGTAACGTCGATAGTAGCAATACTTCGAGCATGTTTAGCATTAAATCTGACGATAGTAGTGGAATCGTAAAAGATCCGATGTACGGATTTCGTGACTATCGCGATAAACTTTCGTGGGTGACACGGAAGTATCACTTAAATGTCGCTATTTGATCGTCGGTCTGAACAGGTATGAAATAACCGACGGATCGTATACTTTGCTCTCTCACTAGAGACCTGATGATTACACCGAGGAGGATTACAAAAATTATGGAGACATTCTGGTTCAGACTCACGCTATGAAGAAGAACAACGACCCCAAAGAGATGAGACCTAAGGATAAGAGAGGTTACAAGTGGAAGAACGTGGTGGAACCCATATGGAAAGCGAACGAGTATTTCGTGAAATCGATGACTTGAAAGGGAATGGCCGACACGATATTTCTTCCGCGCAATCCTGATGCCTTGTTGGGGAGATTGAGATTGTTGATGGCAAGCAGAGAGGCCAGTAACACCGGAGTGGATAACGAGATAGTGAGCGTGTGCGACGAATTGTTGAGGCAGAAGGTCTTGACTAAGAAGAATTATCAAAAGTTGATGAATCGTTTGAAATAAAAAATAGTAAGAGAAAAGACAAAAACCCAAAATATTAAGTAAATAAAATATATATATATATATTTAAAAAAATAATAATAATTAAAAAAAATGTTAGTGATAAATAACAGAGGATACGCTAGATCTTACGTCTACGGTGGATCGGGCTTCGTGGATTCGATGATGCGATTTTTAACTCGTAAATTCACCGGCGATGCCGCGAAACAGATTGCGTCGAGCGCTCTCAAAATCAGACAGAAAACGGCGATCGATGCGGGTTAGAAAGCTGCGACTGAAGCGAGCGGTAGAATAGCTTCGGAAGCCGGTAAGAGAGGTGCCGATGCTTTGCTTAATAAATTGATAACTCCACAACCTGCCAAACGATCGAGAATCGAACCGAAAAGTTGGAGAGGTTTCTATGATGATGTTGTACCGATACAAGACTTGGCTAAAATGATGAAAGGATCGGGATTGAAAGTGATTTATAAATAATAAAAAAAACTTTTATATATATATAAAAATAGAAATTAAAGTAGAAAAAAATAGAAAAAAAACATAATTCAAAACATAGTAAAAAACAAATTGGAGAAAAAAAATGAATATCAAAGACATGTCTTGGAGTGATGTGATGACCAAGAGCATAAGAGGTCTGATAGTGGGAATATCGAATTGCGGAAAGACCAATCTTTTGATGAATCTATTGTTGCGACCTGGTTGGCTGGATTATGACAGATTATTCGTTTTTGGCAAGAGTCTCGTTCAACCGGAATACAGATTGCTTCGAGAATGCATGATACGTAAATTACCAAGGATGTTATGTCAAGAATCTTCGACAATCGAGACGAATTTGAAGGATACGAGACTTCGAATATATTGGAATGAATGGCGAGAGAATTGACCAAGAGAAGCTTGGAGTGTTCGAACGTGGAATGTCAGTTTTCCGAGAATGCTAATGACGTTCCCGATCCTAGACAGTTGAAGTCGTAGAATAAGAATCTCATGATCTTCGACGATCTACTGTTGGAGAGACAGAATCGATGCGAATCGTATTACGTTCAAGGACATCACAGCAACGTGGATTGTTTCTATTTGTCTCAGAATTATTTTCGAGTGCCCAGACAGATGATAAGAGAGAATGCTAATTTTCTGTGTCTCTTTCGTCAGGATCTTAAGAATCTCAATCACATCTATGGAGATCACGTGGCCAATGACATGAGTGGGGAAGAATTCAGGAGATTTTGTAAGAAGGTGTGGGACAAAGGACTTCACAATTTCGTGGTGATCGATTTGACTAGCAAATTTAGCAACGGAAAATATCAAAGCGGATTCGATGATTTTTTTTTATATTCCTGATAATAACAGAGAAGAAAATAAAAAAAAACAACATCGATAAAATATAAAAAAAATATATAAATAATAATAATAATAAAAAAATGTCAGAACATCATCTATTAGAACAGATAGTCGAGAATACGGCTGCGAAACAATCCTTTCAAATCATAGTGAGTCACGACACTACTCGATTCATGACTAAATTCGAACCTTCCATCGAGTTGAAGAAGGAAAAGAGATATGAGATGGCGTTGGTTAATCTTGAGACTTACTATTCGTTTCCCAACATCACCGAAAAGAATAACGTGTTCAGGTATTCCAATGGAGTCGATTGGTTCGAGATACGAATTCCCAAAAGGAAGTTATGACATAGATGATATGAACTGTCACATCCAGACGAGACTGAAGACCGATGGTCATGGAAGCAAGATGATAAGAATTGCTCCCAATACGAGTACTCTACAGACGATATTAGACTTGGGAGATAATTTTCGAGTGGATTTTAGTGCGGAAGATTCGAGCGGTAAAATGTTGGGATTCGATCGAAAGATGTATCAAGGTCATGCTGTGTCAGAAAATATGGTTGCCATTCTCGTGGTCAATAGCATTTTAGTGAATGTCAATGTGATCTCGGGAAGTTACGTCGATGGTAGCGCTCAGCCTACGATCTACTCGTTTTTTCCGGACGTTTCATGAGGTTACAAGATCGTGGAGTGACCTAAAAATCTACCTGTGATCCTAGACATGTTGTAAACCATCAAAACCACGTTGACGGATCAGAATGGAGAACTGTTGGATCTTCGCGGAGAGAGAGTGACTATACGAGTTCACATCAGAGAGATATGAAAAAAAATTAAGTAAATAAAAAAAAAATAATAATAAATATAATTTAAAAAAAAAAAAAAATGTTTTTTTTTTTTTTTTTCATTTAACAAAAAAAATTTTTTTCATTTTTTTTATATATTTATATAAGAAATAAAAAAAAATAAAAAACAAACTTATAATATTTATAATAATGAAAAAAACAACTTATAATATTCCTAATTAAAAATATTTATAATCGAGTGAAAAAAAACAACAACAAATATGAGTTGTAATCGATATATCATTTAAAACGTGAACATATCCGAAGGACAGAAAGCTAAACTTCACAGAGCAATGAGTCATCGAGGCAAGGCCATTAGATTTAAATTCAGTTACGAAGATTTGGTGAGTGGTGGTAGCGATCGGATCGCCTGGACTAAAACTCAAATCAAAAGGATGGAGAAAGTGATTCGTAATCGAACGGGAACGATGGTGAGATTGAGTCCCACTCATTTGAGATACAATCTGAGAATGAAAGGTGGTTTCTTACCGCTATTGGCGGGATTCGCCACCAAAGCATTACCCATTCTTACGAAGACAGTGTTACCAGCTTTTGGCGTGTGAACTCTCGCAGGACTCGCTAGTTCGGCAGTCGACAAATTAATGGGTAGAGGACTGTTTCTGAAGAAGAGTGGAAACGGACTATTTTTGAAGACGGGAGGAGCTGTGTGTGGCGTAGACGTCGAAGGTAAAGGATTGTATCTAGGACCCACGAGAAAAGGTGGCAATGCTTTCCATGGAGATGGTCTTTATCTGAAGACTGGAGAGAATATGGAACCAATAGGTAAAGGTTTATTGTTTGGTCAGAATTCGCCGTTTAAGAATGTACACATTTTGGGTATTTTATTATAAAAAAAATAACGATTAAAAAACAAAATAACAATTAAAAAAATGAAACAAAAGGAGAGAAAATGATATTTCCCGTATCATTCTAACGACAATGATAAAAAAAATAATAGTTTTATCGAAATACGAGAGGCATAAACTCCAACTTTCGAAAAAAAAGTCATCTCTTTCCAATAATAATACGCACGATTGTAATAGACAAGAAGTATTCATTCATTCGTTTCATGATCAGTTGAATAGATATGTTGTTATTAAAAAAAGGATAATAATACGCATGATCATAATGGATGAGAAGTATTCATTCATTCATTTGATGAGATGAATAGATATGTTGTTATTAAAAAAAATAGTGTACTAGATATAAAAGAGAAAAAAAATCTAAAAAAAAATAATACTAAAAACAAAATAATATAAAAAAAAATAAATAATAAGAATAGAATTTTTTTTTTATAGAATGATAAAAAATGATGATGAACGATTCCATGGAATCGAGAGCTTGGTTTCTTCGAAGAGCACTGTGCAGAGCTTATGTGATCTGCATGAATGAACAACTTTCTTGCGTCTTGAACGAAAGATGTCTCGTTTGTCCAGAGGAGAATGAATTTAATCACATTGATCATTCGTGTCTTCTGATGGAATGGGAAGACACCATCACCATGAATTTCATGCCTGCATTGGAATACGTCCGATGTGACGATGTGGTCAAACGTTGGAGACAATTCGTGTCTTGCGTTGGAGAACCCGAGCCTTCAAAATCGGAAGAATTGAAGTTAGCACATCGAGGTCTCACTACCGAAGACAGGGGATGCGTTTTGGAATATTTGTTGGAAAAGGGAGGACTGCTAAAAAAAATTTCCGTTAAATAATAATTGATGTTTTTTCATTTAACAAAAATTTTTTTTTTTCTTATATTTATCTAAGAAATGAAAAACTAAAAAAAACTTATAATATTCATAATAATAAAAAAAATTATAATATATATAGAATAGAATTTTTTTTTTATAAAATAATAAAAAAAATGATGATGAACGATTCCATGGAATCGAGAGCTTGGTTTCTTAAAAAGGCACTATGTAGAGCTTATGCAATCTGCGTGAACGAACAAATTCCTGACATCTTGGAAGAAAGGTGTCTCGGCTGTCGAGAGGATAGAGAATTTAATCACATTGATCATTCGTGTGAGATGATGGAATGGGAAGACACTGTCATCACGTATTTCATGTCCGCATTGGAAAACGTCCAACGCGATGACGTGATCAAATGTTGGAAGAAATCCGTGGTTAACTTCGGAGAACTCAAACCCACTGAATCTGAAGAGTTGAAGTTAGCACATCGAGTTCTCACCATTGAAGATAGAGGATGCATTTTGTTTGTTGAAAAACGGGAGACCACCACCGCGAAATAGCTTTTATTATCCCTTGTTTACGGGAAGAAAACATTAAAAAAAATGTTTTCGTTAAATAATAAGGAGGTGAAAATAATAAAAAAACACATAAAAAATAATAATAGATATAAATAAAATAAAAAATGAAAATGGAACTTCGAAGTAAAAACATCTATCCATTGTTAGAGAAGGTGGAGCCCACGGCACCCCTTCTACCACCAGAAAGTAGTGACGATGAGGCACAGAGGTATCGAATCGAACAAATCAATAGAATTCAATCGTATCTGATGCGAGAGAGATTCTCGTTGTTCGCTAAATAAGAAATATTCGAGATTAGAGAAAATTGTGGTGTGGATTTGACTCTCATCACGGTTTCTATGGGTTTGAACGTTGCCGGAATCAGTCTATTGTCGACTGCCGCCATTGCTCTTCCAGTCATATTGGGTATAGAAGGATTGGCTTTGACTGCTGGATTCGTCAGTACGATCGGAAAATTTCTCACTAAGAAATTATCCGTGAAGGCCAAGAAGCACGAAAACATCAGCGTTTTGGCTGATGCAAAGATCGACACCATGTCAGATAAAATCTCTATGGCATTGAAAGACGGTAGGATTTCAGAAGGCGAATATGTCGACATATTGAATGAAAAACAAAAATATGAAGTCATGAAAGTGAAGATAAGAGTCAAGAGTCGTCAGATTATCAAGGAAGAAATGAAGGATTCTCTCGTGGAAAAAGGTAGGGAAGAGGCGAGACAATCGTTTCGTAAATTATTGGATCCCAAAAAGATTCCAGAAGCAATCGATTGAAAAAATGTATATATAAAAGAAGAAAAATAATATATAAATTAAAAAAAAAAAAATTAAAATATATATATATACGAAAAAACAAAAAAACACAAAATGTATTGCGTCAAATGCAAGAGAGTTACCGATACGGTTAACGTTAAAAAAGTACTGACAAAAAATAAAAGTCCCATGCTTCGCGGAACGTGTAAAATGTGTAGTTCGACAAAAACGCAATTCGTCAAATGCGGTGCCGGTCTGATGAATAAATTGATTAATAATCTACCCGTCGAGATGCATCTGCCAAGACATCAATTCACGGGGCCTGGCACGAAATTAAATAAGAGATTGAATCGAGATCTGACACCTAAATCTTGGAGCAAACCCATCAATAGGGTGGATTCGGCCACTTACACTCACGATCTGTGCTATGCTAAACATTCCAATGTTGAGAATCGTAATCGAATCTGCGATAAAAACATGTTGACGACGTTGAAAAATATACCAAATCCCACTAGGAGAGAGAGACTCGAACGTTCGTTGGTCGGTAATGTGACCGGTACCAAACGTCGATTCGGATGGAGTCATAAAAAAAATGTCCAGAAAACATTATTAACGAATGCATTGGCGAACGAACTACATTAGCCCGTCACGCGTAAATTTCGAAGGAGAAGGGTTTTCGTGAAGGGTCTAGATCAGATTTGGTTGGCTAATCTAGACAACATGAAATCGCATTCGAAACAGAACAAGGACATTAAATACATACTGACAGTCATCGACGTATTTTCGAAATACGGATGGATGAGACCTCTGAAGAATAAATCGGGAGCTTGCGTGACCGAGGCTTTGGAGAGCATATTTGCATCGTCTTCTTGAAAACCGGATAAATTGTGGGTGGACAAAGGGAAGGAATTTTACAACAGTCACGTTCATCCATTGGTCGACCTCTATTCCGTTGAAAACGAAGGGAAAGCTAACGTGATCGAACGTTGGAATAGAACCATGAAGGAAAAAATGTACAAGTATTTCTCGGCTAATAACACCAAGAAATATATCGACGTTCTAGACGAACTGGTCGAAGAATACAATAACACACGACATAGATCGATCAAGATGACTCCCACAGAAGCTGGCTATCATCGAAATGAAAAACGCATCTTTGCTAATCTCTACCACAAAAAGGGTCAAGATCAAAAAGGAGTCCAAACCACCAAAATTTGCAGTCGGCAATCGAGTGAGAATCACTTCTTATAAGTCACTATTCGCAAAAGGTTACACTCCTTGATCGACCGAGGAAATCTTTAAGATCGTTAGAATATTTTACACGGATCTGGTGACTTACAAAATAGAAGCGTTAGAGGATGATGAAGATGACAGCAGAGAAATCATTGGAACATTTTACGAACAAGAATTGCAGAAGATGACATTTTGAAGAACTAACCCTTTACTTTTATTTTTTTGCATATATATAGTTAAAAGGAGAAATAAATAATAAATAAAATTAATAATTAAAAGAAAAACAAATAATAATAAAAAAGTGAATTAACACACATAGGCAACAAAAAACAAAACATGACGAATATATTAGATATAACTGAAGATATATTGAGAGACGAAAGCATTCAACAATACAAAGTTCATGAGTACGAACCAGTGACTGGAACCAGTTAAACAATGCCGGTGAAATAAGAATCAACGTCGAAACTCAAGATCTGTTCATTCATTCCAGCGAAAGTTACAGAGTGATACAGGGACGTCTCACCAAGGAAGACGGAAGCGATTATGCTGATGATGACGTGGTCACTCTAGCCAATAATGGTATGATGCATCTGTTGAGTAATATAAAATACATGCTTTGAGGACAGAGATAGAATCTGTGTTTCATCCCAGACAAGCCATCACGATGTACGGACTCTTGACGTATCCGGATGATTTTTCGAAATCTAAAGGACTCAATCAATTGTGGGTGAAAGACACCATTGCCAACATGAGTGCAGCCAATACTGGTGCCGCCCTGAGAGTTGACTACGTCGTTAAAACATTGAGACCCAAAGGAGCATTTTTGTTCAGGACACCCATGAAACACATATTCGGATTCGCGAAAGATTACAACAAGATTCTCTAAGGATTCAAACACAATCTGACGTTGATTCAAAAAAGAAACGACGAAGCCATCGTGAGACAGGCTGCGACCGATGCGGGTAAGATACATCTGACCAAGATATCTTGGTTCGTTCCACACGTATTGCCTTCAATCACGGAGAAAGTACATCTCTACAAGATCTTAGAATTGAAGAGTAAACTACCAGTGGGATTTAGAATGAGACAGTGCGACACGATTAGTGTTTCATCTGGCAATCAATTCAATTGGAGATTGACTGTGAAATCAGCTTCGGAAAGACCGCAATTCATCGTAGTGGCATTTCAAACCGATAGGGATGGGTCTCAAAAGAAAATCCTTCCCTATTCGATCATTGTAACTTGAGAAACATGCAGGTATTTCTAAATGCCACGAGATATCCATTAAATGTTTTATTTCGTGAATATATTTATTTAAAATTAATAAAAAAAAATATAATTGGATTTTGAGACAGGTTATTCTCTCTCAAAATCCAATTATATATTTTTTTTGAGTTATCTCCCCTACATCACAAAAAAGTGATTATTTTCAATTTGTTTTTGGTACGCACTGTTTGTTCAGAGGATTGAGTTCGATCAACAGAGAGACCACTGAAGTGGCAGCTTGGGGTTTATTGGTTTTCGTCTTGAAATTGATCCTTTCCGCCATCTGCACCTTGAGAGGCGTACCAAAGATGTTAGTGTTCGAGTGTTGTTCCTTCATCTTTTTGACTCTGTACCTCTTATCACATTCCACACCGTTCACCACGAGATTGACGATTGCTTTTCGCTCAAGTCCATAGAAGTCAGACTCATTCGAATGATATCGCCTCCCACAGGCATGAGGTATCCTATTAGACCATGCAACGGTCTGTTACCTCCGTTTCCAAAGGACCATTCTGCTTTTTCTGCATCTAATGCACCGCTCTCCACGGCACAGATGGTGATCAATTGTCTGGCGTATTTTATCTTTTCCACGGTGGAGATCAGATTGCAAGCATCTGTCATGTGGGTGGGATCCGGTAGATTCGTGAGCGTGTACTCTCCCATGTCCAGTTTACCTTCCATGATGTCACCTTTTCTCCAAACCGTAGTTTTGTCCAAGTACTTTCTACTGACTGCGCTGGAATCGTATTCCGGGTCGTCGTCGAGACCGAATAGTTCGTAACCGTCCATGTTGATGCTGGCCTCCATTTTTCCTCTGAATTTGTTGTTCAGATACAAGTCATCGACATGATTTTCCAGATAGGATTGTGTAATATTCTCAGTTCAGATATCGTCTTAATCAGATATCCATGTCTTATTCCATGTACAGACTGATGTAGGGGAGAGTACTCCTGGAAAGTGGAGAATAAAAATGTGCGTTCAGTAAAGCGGCATTGTGCTTCGTTACTTCGTTACTTGCAAATACAAATATCACATGCTTAAGACCACCCCACCACATTGGCGACGATGAATATGGAACTCGGGGGCATACCTAATTTTGACGTTTACGACAATAGTACAGTCGCGAGTCGATGGACACACTGGATGCGGAGTTTTCAGCTGTTCGTAGATGCGAAAGGCATTACCGATAACAAGCGGAAGCGCGCGTTGTTGTTACACCTCGCTGGTCCGGACCTACAAGATGTTTTTGACACTTTGCCAGATACTGGGGCTGCTGATGCTTATGACACTGCTGTACAAAAACTCAATACCCATTTCAGTCAATATAGCAATAATGAAATGTTTCAAAGACACCAATTTCGTCAAATGTTTCAACGGGCACAAGAAACCGTTGATCAATATGTTATGCGTTTGCGACAACAAGTTGTGTTGTGTAATTTCGGTGATTCTGTAAATGCGAACATTCGTGATCAGATTATCGACAAATGTGCTTCAAAAGGTTCTACTCTCACACTACAACAAACTCAAGAAAGTGCTCGAACATTTGAGGCAGTGGATCAAGCTGCTGCTGCTATTGAGAGTGTTTCATTTGCAGACAGTACACCTTCAGACGCTCATGTGCATAAATTACATCAGAGTGCTCGTCCAAAGAAAACATTTTCTAAACCTAATAAATCTCAAAAACAATTATCTAATGTACAGTCCCAGTTTAACAAACTGTCCTGTTTTCGATGTGGTGGTCCATTTCCACACCGTCAAGATAAACCCTGTACTGCTATTGGAAAGCGTTGCAATGGTTGTAATCTAATGAATCATTTTCAAAAAGTGTGTCAAAAGTCAAAGAAAAAAGTATACACTTCACCTCGAAACGTATAACAGATTGAGGTAGACCAACCTGCTACCGTTCAAGATGAACAAGCCTACTCATTTTCCCTACAGACAGACTTTGATCAATCTCATGATGCCACTCACACTGCTAACATTTCTAAAAATGACAATAATTCCACTTGTATGTTCGAACCTGAGGGAGAAGAATATACTTTTTCAATTTCATCCAATTCTGATCAACCGAGAGTAACTGTGAGAATCAACAATTCTATAACAGAATCATTTCTTATTGATAGTGGGACAACTATCAATTTGATCAGTGAGAAAACTATGTGCCGGTGGAGCGCAAAACCGATTTTGATTCCAACCAATATCAAATTGTACCCATATGGTTGCCATGAGAGATTACCAATTTTAGGCAAATTTAATGCTAGTTTTATGGTAAATGAACATTCTGTTCCAACTGAGGTATTTGTCATGCCAGGTGATGCACCTAATCTTCTGAGTTACCCGACTGCCAAACAATTGAAAATTTTACATATTAATGTTGACACTGTTGCACATGTTCAAAGTACAAGTACTACTTTTGCTGAAAAGATTAAAATTAAATACCCAGATGTTTTTGTGCATAAAGACACCATCGGAAAGTTAAACGACCGACAGATAAAGCTTCATATCGATGAAACTGTACCTGGTATTATTCAGCCACAAAGGCGTATACCTTTTCATATGCGTAAGGCAGTTGAAAAGCAACTTGAAAAATATTTGAATAATGATATCATCGAACGGGTCGAAGAAGAGTCAACACCATGGGTTTCAGCCTTACATCCAGTACCGAAACCTAATCAACCTGGTGAAGTAAGGTTAAATGTCGACATGCGAGCCGCAAATAAGCATATCTCTCCTACTATTGATGACATTATTGCCGAAGTAAATGGCCCAACAGTGTTTTCTCGTCTCGACATGAATTCAGCTTTCAGTCAGTGTGAACTTCATCCAGAGAGTCGCTATGTTACCACTTTCTCGACGCATGCAGGACTTTTTCGTTTCAAACGTCTTACAATGGGTGTTTCATCAAGTTCTGAGATATTTCAAAATGTGATGAGTGATGTTTTGAATAATATACCAGGTGTTATTCATCTTTCGGATGATATTCTTGTTCATGCTGATACAACAGAGCGTCATGATGAAAGGCTTTTCAAAGTGCTAAACCGTCTTAAGGAGAAAGGATTAACCCTTCATAGCGATAAGTGTGCTATTCGTGAAAAACGCATTGAATTCTTCGGATACATTTTCTCTGATAAAGGCATGTCTGTGAACCCAACAAAAGTTGAGGCAATTAAGCATTTCCCCACACCCACAAATGAAAGTGAAGTTCGCAGTTTTCTTGGCCTCGCCCAGTATTGTGCGCGTTTCATTCCTGATTTTGCGACAAAAAGTGCGCCGCTTCGTGAATTGACACGCAAGTCAACAGAATGGCATTGGCATGTCGACCAACAAAATTCCTTCTGTGAAATTCAAAATGCTTTATGTTCTGATGCAGTGATGGACTATTTCGACATTCATAAAACTACTGAAATTCTATGTGATGCATCCCCAGTCGGTTTGGCTGCGATTCTTACTCAACGTGACGCGAATGATTCGGTCAGAGTTATTTCATATGCGTCACGGGCTCTCTCATATACTGAGCAGAGATACTCTCAAATTGAGCGTGAAAGTTTAGCTATATGTTGGAGCATTATGCATTTTCATCTTTATCTTTATGGGGGAAAGTTTACTGTGTTTTCAGACCATAAACCAGTACTGCCATTTTTTAACAATGTCACTTCAAATGCCACTCCGCGAATTTGGAGGTGGGTTTTGCAGTTGCAAGAGTATAACTTTACAGTTGTGTATCGCCCTGGGAAAGACAATCCGGCAGATTTTATGTCACGCCACCCAGTAAGTCCTGCTGTTAAAACGGCCAAAGAACAATCCATTGCTGATGCATATGTTAACTTTATAGAAAAGAATGCCATACCAAAATCTCTGACTCTTGAACAATTACAAGTTGCCACAACACATGACTCCAGTTTGAGTTGGTGTATTACTGCATTAAGTACTGGCCAATGGGACAAAATACTCAAACTGCATAATGATATTACTTTACGAGCATTGTATAAAGTGCGTGACCAGTTAACTGTTACGGAAAATGGTCTTTTGCTTAAGGACACGAAAATTGTAATTCCAAAAGTATACCAACATCAAGTCATTGAGACTGCCCATGAGGGTCACCAGGGAATGACCAAAACAAAACAGTTACTTAGGGAGAAAGTTTGGTTTCCTGCCCTCGACACGATGGTCGAAAGTACGGTGATGTCGTGTCTTGCATGTTCTGCCAATATAATTGACAATCGAAAAGAGCCCTTGAATATGTTTGAACTTCCTAAAGCTCCGTGGACTGAAATAAGCATTGACTTTGCAGAACTTCCAAATTCTGAGTATCTGTTGGTAGTGCTCGATGATTACTCACGTTTTCCAGAAGTCGAAATCGTTTCATCGACGGCTGCGAAAATTATCATTCCAAAATTAGACCGTATATTTTCCACTTTTGGTCAGCCAGAAATTGTGAAAAGTGACAATGGCCCACCTTTTAACAGCTATGACTTTCAACAATTTGCTCATTATTCTGGTTTCAAACACCGTAAGATTACTCCTTACTGGCCGAGAGCGAACGGTGAGGTTGAACGCTTCATGAGAACTTTGAAAAAAGCCATTCGTACTGCAGTAACCGAAGGCAAAGTTTGGAAGCAGGAATTGTACCGTTTCCTTCGGAACTACCGTGCCACACCCCACTCCACGACTTTGGTTCCACCATCCACTCTTTTATTTGGTCGTCCAATGCGTGTAAGATTACCTGAAGTTACGCCTGGTGCTAGAGATGACTCTGTTTCAAAACGTGACTCTGCACAAAAAGCGGCCATAAAACAAGCCGCAGAGGCTAAGTTGAACTTTAAGGGCAAAACAGAATTTTTCCCTGGACAATTGGTATTGCTAAAAAAGTGGGTTATGTGGACAAGTTTTCATCCCCATATTCTCCAAAGCCCTATGTTGTTGAGAACATTAAAGGAACTATGATCACAGCACGGTGTGGTGACACCTATGTGACACGAAACATGTCATACTTTAAACCTTTTCCATTCTATCCTGAGTTAGCACAGAAAGACAATTTACTTGAACTCAATTCTTTTCGGAACCATCATCCACAACCCCAAGAACGACAAACACCATTTTCAACTTTAACACCCACTGACACTGTAGACACTGATGTGCAGATTTCTCATGGTGCCCAGAATGATACTCATACCACGGTCCATCCAAATGTAGCCCAGTCCAATAGACCACAAAGTGACCGCTTTAAACCAGTTTGGCACAAAGACTATCATATTTACTGCACTTTGTCATCCACTTATCAGCATTTACCTTAACATTGAGTAACTGACCAACTATTTTCTTTTGTGCCAAGAAGCATTGACATTTTTTTTAAAAATTTTTTTTCTTTGATGAGGGGAAGGGGTGTAATATTCTCAGTTCAGATATCGTCTTAATCAGATATCCATGTCTTATTCCATGTACAGACTGATGTAGGGGAGAGTACTCCTGGAAAGTGGAGAATAAAAATGTGCGTTCAGTAAAGCGGTATTGTGCTTCGTTACTTCGTTACTTGCAAATACAAATATCACATACTTAAGACCACCCCACCACAGATTGAGAATCCTGTAGAGCAGAATCCACGTAGCCTTTGTTGACCGCCGGCGAGTCTTTGTCCGCATCGGTGATCTGGGATGCATTCAATATCTTGTTGAATCCCGCATCCAGATCCGATTTCATTTTTAGCTCATCGACGTTATTCTTTCTCAATTCCAAGTCTACGTATTGTTTAGTTGCTGCATCATTGGGATTCATGGGATCGGGTACGTTGATTATCTTGTTAAAATTCACGTTCAATTCGGACTGCATCACTTTAGGAACGTAGCGATATCTCAGATGTTTACTGAATCTCGCGTGAGAGTCGTCCGCATATCTTTCAGTGGCAGCATCAGTCGAATCTATAGGATCCGCTACGTTCACCACTCATTTAGATTTCAAGTCGAGATCGTCCGTCATGGCTTTATTCACGCAATTATCCCTCATCATCTGCTGAAAATTTTCATCTCCTCTATCGACATATTTTTTGGTCGAGGCATCCATCTGATCGATTGGTTCGGGGAGATTGTAGATTTTCTTATTGTTTAAATTTAAAGGTTCTTGTCGAGGTTCATATCTTTGAACGTATCATTCATCCAAGTTGGCAATGTCACCAACAACTTTGACTGTGGTTCTTCTTTTCTTTCTAGAGGAACCTTCATTATCGTCAGCGCGACCGAATTTATCGACTGACTATTTTTGTTTTGTTTTTTTTCATTATTTAAGAATTATGTATTTTTTATTATATTAATTAATACAACAAAATTTTTTTTATTTATATATCTCTCTATATATATATCCCAAAAAAACTTTTCTTTAATGTAAATCGTCGAGAATATCTTGAAAGTGGTCTCCTTCTGACCATCTCTTGAGAACGTAGAGGCACAGGTGACCACAAAACACTCGATCCGGCGCTTGCACTTGTTCGGTATTGTAAATAACTGACGCTAAATAGTTCCTTATTTCTATCGGCGGTAAGATTCCGTAGCTATCGAAATAATATTTTTATTCCGATTCGAAAACCACGTGACTCAATGCATGCCCTCACCTCCGATATCGTCCAGATTTAAAATTCCACATTCCGAATCGTAGTCTTTTTTTCACGGCAAGGCATCTCTAGAAAACACACCTCGAAAATGTTTGATTTTTAAATCTTTTGCCGCTTTTGATAGATCAATGTTGGATAGGGGTTCGTTGGGTAAGACAACACCTTCTACGGATATGTGTTTTATTTTCTTATTATTCATAATATGTTTTGTTTTTATTTTGTTTTTTATTTATTATTTTTTTTCTCTTCTTTTTTTAATTTATAAACTCGCGAGTTTTTTTCTAAACTTATGACATTTCGATGTCTTCAGTCGTACTCCATTCACCATCCTCTCGATTTTGTTGAAATATTGCAGAATAATGTCCGAGTGCGAAAGTTTGTATTTTATCCTCGCATATAATTCTCTTATCGTCGTCAGCCATCAATGCAATCTTATTGATTTCTTTGGTGTACCTCTCGTGAATTTTGCTTTGAATCATAGCCATCTTTTTATACACCGTAAAATTTTCGAAAAGGCACTCTTTATACTCTTCGAAAACGATGCTTTTATTCGTCACACACGCTTGAATGCCTTTACATCTCTTGATCTCTTCACCATCGATGAGATAAGCGTACAATTTAGGTCTCAAACCCATGAATTCGGTGATCTGTCTTCCACCACTCTCATCTTTGAATTTACCCAACACCTTTTTATTGACACCCTTTGGAATCTTAGACGGGTGATCGTTGGGATAATTACTCATGTCGAACCATTCATTCACGTCTGACACTATGTCCTCATAGATGTCTCTAGTCTCTATTTCATAAGCTAGACTGTCCGTGTTGGTGAACAATAGTTTGGCTTTCGAATCGAATTTCGCTTGGACGTAATCATAGTGCAACTCATACATCAACTGCTTGCTAATGTCTAAGATGATTGCTCAGAGATAACAGGGTTTGTCGAACCTTAAATGCGTCTTTTGCATGTGCACGGCCACTAGATTTTCATCGAATATGATTCTATGTTGATAACTGGGTTTCGCGATTAACTTTCTAGACTTCTCTTCAGACGTCACAAGTTGAACGTTAGTTCTATTCCTAATGTTTTCCATAGATTTCCCATACGCGCACTTATTCATGAGTTTGAAGAAATCTTTTTCGAAGTCACTCTCGGCCTGCATTCTTAAATTTGTGTTGAGATCGATGTATTTTTTCATCCAAGGCTCCACGTCGAATTGAATGATTCGATGCACATAGATCAATTTCATCCCACAATCGATGTAATGTTTCAGATTTTTGCAGTACACCACATACTTGCGTTTGAGATTTAAATTAGGAATGAGTTTTTCGATGCCGTTCACTTCTATTCGTTCGGGAGTTAGTGGATAATCGTTACGTAAATCATGTGACGTTTCCAGATAGTCCAAATCAACCTCTAGAATACAAGGATAGTCTCTCCATTTTTCTTTTTCTTCCAAAGTTTCGACCCATTTGAAATTTCCGATTGGTAAAGGATGACTCATGGCCCAACCATACAAATTATTAGCATCCCAACACAGTATGAATTTACTCGGTTTTTCTGAATCGAAATCTTTTCCCATGTGATAATTATTAGCTTTAGCATATCTAGTGGAAATCATAGAGATACCACCCCTCACTGCCTTTTTGAACATGAGCAACATGTCTTCGTCCGTTAATAATTCCAATCGAACCTCGGTCGTTTTCAAGAGAGCATCCCAAGCGAGTCCGGGTGCAGTGAAATACCAAGCCGGATCTAGTTCGTAATGTCGATGACACACTCGTCAAAAATTTTCGAGCATATCAGCCAAGAGAAGCACGTCGGTTTTCAAATAAAGGCCGTGATATTCTCTCATGGATTTCATGTCAAATAATGTCCACACTTTTTGCACGTGTTCGTAATCATCATCGGAAATGTGAGACTGGTAAAATTTCAAATAAAAATCTTCTTTGGGAGGTAGAGCGATGTCGTCGAATTTCTCGAGATTGTTCATGTAATCGTAAGAATAGACGCCTTTCCTCAACATAATGTCCACCAATTCTCGTCGATCATTAAAATGTTTACTCCGTTGACTAATTTTTCCAGACTGGTTGACATAAATTTATAACTATCGATGATTCCTGGTTACTTCCCACCAGTCAGAAAAGACGGGAACCAGCACGGTGGTGGTGTCGCGGTTTATTTCTCAAAAGAAATATATGCCAAACGTGTACCAGAACTTCAATTTGACCAGTCGATTTTATGGTTTGAGATTACCTCAAAACGCAAGTTCTTGCTCTGCTTGGCATATCGATCGGTTCAATTCTCTTGTAATGAATACTGGGAGAAGCTCGAGGGCGCCATTGAAGACTCATTTAGCATAAACCCTTCCCTGATAATCACCGGGGACTTAAATAGCGACCTTCTCAACCCCTCTAGTCGTTTAAATGAAATTATTAATTGTTTCAACCTACATAACACCATTAAAGAACCGACTCGTGTGACTCCAACTTCCAGTAGTTTATTGGACCCTATAATAGTTAGTGATAGTGTTGTAGTTTTAAACTCAGAAGTTCACGAATTTGGTGTTTCTGACCACAAGGCCGTATCAGCAGTTATAGAAACAGGAAAAACACAGCACGAAACAAAAATCCGACAAATCTGGAACTACAACAGAGCTGACTTCCCCAAAATGAACAATTTGATCTCCGAAACAGATTGGTCTTTCATTTCAGATACTACGGCACTTGATACATCATATCATAAATTCGTAACCAAATTTTTTGACATTGCAAGAGAATGTATTCCTTCTTTTAAGGTGGTCATCCGCCCTAATGATAAACCGTGGTTTGACTCGGCGCTTCGCCGTGAAATTCGCCACAGAGATCATCTTCGGAAACGAGCCCTGAAATACCCAAACCCACAAACAATTGAAAAATATAAACATTCTCGAAACAAAGTGAATAATATGAAAAAGAAGGCCAAATCCACTTATTTTTCAAAATCTAGATACCTCACTTGCAGTGAATAGAAACCCCAAAGTCTTCTGGCGCACTGTTAAAAAGTTGCTGAACAATTTCGAGAGTAAGCCTTCTGTCCCCTTTCTAAACGACAAAGATGATGCGAACAGCACAGCAATGGTAACAGATGACAAAGACAAAGCTAATCTGCTCAATAAAACCTTTCTATCAAATAGTGAAATACACGATGTTGGACATAGCCTACCCGATTTCAGACCGAAGTGTTCTGTGAGCCTGTCTGAGATTGACTTCGCTGAAGACGAAGTGATTCGGATCCTCAGCAATCTTGATGCCAAAAAAGCAACTGGACACGACGGTATTAGCAACCGTATGCTCAAAGAAACCAAAACAACAATATGCAAGACATTTGTTCTATTATTCAGGCTCTCTTTCTCCTCACGTGTCTAGCCATCAGAATGGAAGATGGCAACAGTCGTGCCGATTTTTAAAAAGGGCGATGCACACGATCCCAATAACTACAGACCCGTCTCTCTCCTTAGCTGTGTTAGCAAAGTTATGGAGATGATTGTTTTTAACCGCATGTATGAACACTGCTGTGTTAATAATCTTTTTTTTAAATATCAGTCCGGTTTCCTGCCCCAGCACAGCACCGTTTATCAGCTCATTGAAATATATCATAATCTCTGCTTGGCCTTTGATAGGAACCAGTTTTCTCTTGGAGTATTCTGCGACATATCAAAAGCATTTGATAGGGTTTGGCATCAAGGACTAATTTACAAACTGAGACAAAACGGTATATCGGGTCCACTCATTGAGTGGACTAGAAGCTATCTGTCTGATCGTAAACAAAAGGTAACTGTTAACTCGATTTCCTCCGATCACCTACCTGTTAATTGTGGTGTTCCCCAGGGATCTGTCTTAGGTCCGTTCCTTTTTCTCATACACATTAATGACATTTCGGAAAACTTACATTCACCGGAAGTGTGTAGATTATTTGCGGATGATACGAGTATAACAGAAAGTGGGCACGAACCGGACAACATTGCTACAAAGTCCAACGAAAATCTTAAAGCCGTTTCCGAATGGGCAAATACATGGATAGTTACATTTAACCCCTCAAAAACCGAAATTGTTCTTTTCACCAAGAAACATGCTAACCTAAGTACTGCGGTGACATTCGGTGGGTCGCCACTTGAACTTAAAATGTCACACACCCACCTCGGTCTGTCCTTACAGGGGGACTTAAACTGGCATACCCAAATTGTACGACTATGTAAAAAGGCTAATAGCAGGCTGTCACAGCTCAGAAAACTCAAGTATATCCTTGGAAGAAAAAGTCTGGAAATTTTATACAAGTCTTTCATACTTCCTATCATGGAATATGCGGATGTGGTATGGGCTGGTGCACCGGACTACCTACTTTCCAAATTGGATAGAATCCACGCGGATGCAGCCAGAATAATATCCGGACTTACGAGAGCTACCTCGGTATCAAATCTACTCGCGGAACTTGGCTGGGAGACCCTTAGACAGAGACGCTATCTCCACAAAATGGTTACGTTTTACAAAATTGTAAATAACCAGGCTCCCGCATATCTTTGTGACATATTACCTCAAAGGTTTGAAGATATTTCCTCGTATAGCACCCGGTCACATTCCAACTTTCAATTACCACTTACACACACGGAAGTATTTAAGCGCTCATTTATTCCTTCGTGTGTTGCGGAATGGAATGCATTACCTCTAAGAGTTAGACAGTCGAGCTCACTGAATGACTTTGTTAAATATTTTAACAGAGGCGTGCTTAGACCACCTAAATACTTCAACAACGGCGACAGGGCGTCCAATATAATACACTGCAAGCTGCGTAATTTTTGCAGCGACCTAAATTCTGATAAATTTTCTAACTACATTCGTGAAACACCTAACTGTTCATGTGGTTATGAGAGTGAAGACGCGAATCATTACTTCTTTGACTGTAGAAACTATTCACATGAAAGACTAGTCCTACAAAGAAATCTTGCGCATCTGACAATAACATCGGTCAACGATCTTCTTTATGGTATCCCCAATTTACCGGATTCCGTCAATATTCACTTTTTCCGGAGTGTACAGTATTTCATTAAGTCCACGAAACGGTTTTAGACTGGTTCGCTGGGTGAGTAATCAAGCCGCAAAGTGTCTTAGTCACGTTAGGACTTGGTTGCTCGTCTGACGGTCCGACCTTGAAACCGATGGCGATTGGGGGCCATCACTGTTACCTCACACGCGAATCAGTACTCTCAGCATGTTTGTCTTGCCTGTCCTGGTTATGACAGTTGTAGGGGGCTTTTTTGGACTTTTGGAGTTGTGGTGGTGTTGAAATATGCCTATAGGCATGTTGACTCAAATTTGATGTGTTTTAGTGTGGCATTCTACTTTTCTTCTCTCCTTCTTATTTCTGTTTTCTGACTCTCGTAAAGTTGATTAACTATCAGCTTCCTTCTCGAACTTTGTACATACACAAAATTGGCCAATATTGTACATACATTGTTTCGCCATTACATATATCTTTTTATGTAACTACTTGTAATTATATGTGATCATAAATTGTAATGTTCAGTTGTATATTAAGGAAAGGATATTCTCTAAGTGCTAGGCACTTGTTACTTGTTATCCAATCCTTTTTGTTAATTATAACAAATAAAATATGTTTAATGCAATCTAAAAACTATCGATGAAACGTAAATGGGACTCATTTTCTCAGTCAAACCATCGATGACTCTCTTTTTATCAACAACTTTAGATTTAGTGAATGAAATGCATTTTCCATCGTTTTGCGCGATGCAACTCTACTCTCCCTCGCTAACACCCATATTTTTCACGAACAAGTGACTGTCGTAGCCCGAGAGATTGTGAAATATCACCAGATAGAATTGAGCGTCTCGAAATCTTAAATTACATTTGTTGTGAGCAACACCGCGAAACAGACCTGTGTAGTGATCGTGATCTCTAACTTTTTAAAAAAATTTCAGACTGATTATCGAATAATTGTCTACAGATATGACATTCAGTGGTTTCGTTGTATTCTCGCTGTTGCTCTGGCGTGATGATCATGTCTTTAGGTTTTTTTAAATTTGTCGTATAATATTTGAATTTTTGATTCTTACTCTTCTACGAATCTTTGAGCCATGGCGTCGTCATCTGAACATTTGGTGTAGACGAATGGACCCGACGATTCTCGATCGTCGAAAGAACATTTCACATAATAACAATAGCCTGAAGATACATGCTTCTGATATTTTTCAACATAACTCCTATGCTCGTCAGGCTGGCAAGAATTTATTTTCATGGTGAAACATTCGAAATCGGCATAGACGATGAATGGCGGTTCTAATCTTCTATTGTGATGGCTAAAGTCCATGTAAGTGTTAGGTTTTGACATTTCGACGGCAACACCCTGCTTTTCACTACAATATTCCCGATGTCACGTCAACGATTCTTGACAACGGAACGAATTCATGCAGTTGAAACAGAAAAATCTCTCACCGTTATGTTTACTAACCTGCTTCGATAGTAAAGTACTCATACTTTTAATCCACCAATAATGTTGATTGTCACCCTCTGAAATTAATAACAAATTAACAATTTTTTCTCTCTCTTTGTGTGAAGTCAGTCTGAGAGGATAGACTCTTCCTTTTTATCGTCTCCCTCATATCCGAAAACGTTCATGGCCATGGTGGGATTTAGCTTTTCGAAATCTCCGATATCTTTCAACCACGTTGGGAAAGACACTCCATCCAATCGAGATGTTTACAAGTCTCTGAATACTTGGAAACTCTCTGAGCGTGCTTTTCTACGGGATACAAGTCCGATGTGATCGCCCATTTGAAACACTCGTTATCATCTTCATTTTTAACATTGATCATGGCTTGTTTTTTAAATACGAAATAAGGTAATTTTATTTAGGAAGATGCTTTCAAAGGATCGTGTCTATCCACGTGAATCTCGAGATTCAATATCTTCTCGAACGTCCATTTACTTCCCTTGTTTTGAAAAGTAGCCACAGATTCCAACATCTTATCTTTCATCACTTTATAAACGTCGACTAATTTATCATCTCTAAACACAATCCCGTTTTTAGATCGGATAAAGGCATCTTGTACCAGGATCTCACCCGTTTTCGTGTCTACCTTTTTCATCAGACAATACAAGATCATTCTTATTTTTAAACCCTTATCTAGATGTTTTCGAAATACGTCCAACACTCTATCCTTCACCCGTTCCATGAACGATTCAGGATCGAGTTTTTTATGAGACCAGGCTTCATGTCGAAAGTTTTAAACCATCCTTTGATGGCTTCATCTCGTTCTATCAAAATCAATGGTGACTTCAACGCTTTGATCACGATATCCGTTATAGCATCGAAACCCTTTTTTTCATTCACCGCTCTCTCAATTGCATCCATCGTTTTTTTCTAACGAATCGTCATCTCGAACCGCGTTGCTTTTCATTTTTAGCTCACCAACTTTAGTTGTGTGAGCTTATGGCATGGCTCGATCGGTCGGTGTCGGCGTCAGCGTACGTGTCCAATAATGTTAAAGCTTCTGTTTAGGTCACTTACTCGCCCTATTTCCATATCATGGCCTTTATAATGATACTGTATGATGATTATTATTATTCTACCATGATTTAACCCCTCATACCCTGCATTTTAAACATTTTTCTTGACATTTTTAGTTGCGTTTAGTTTTCTGTTTAGGTCAGAATTTCATGTTTAACTAAGTGTTTAGGTCAGCTGCTGTGCTCCTTCTCTTCCCATGGCACTTATATTCATCATACATGTTCCTCAGTATCATTGTTCCATGATTAACCCCTCATACTCTGCATTTTAAACATTTTTCTTGACATTTTTAGTTGCGTTTAGTTTAATGTTTAGCTCAGAAATTCATGTTTAACTAAGTGTTTAGGTCAACGGCTGTGCTCCTTCTCTTCCCATAGCACTTATATTCATCATACGTGTTCCTCAGTATCATTGTTCCATGATTAACCCCTCATACCCTGCATTTTAAACATTTTTCTTGACATTTTTAGTTGCGTTTAGTTTTCTGTTTAGCTCGGAATTTCATGTTTAACTTAGTGTTTAGGTCAGCTGCTGTGCTCCTTCTCTTTCCATGGCACTTATATTCGTCATACATGTTCCTCAGTATCATTGTTCCATGTTTAACCCCTCATACTCTGCATTTTAAACATTTTTATTGACATTTTTAGTTGTGTTTGGTTTTCTGTTTAGCTCAGAATTTCATGTTTAAATTAGTGTTTATGTCAGTTTCTGTGTTTTACTTTTAAGAGGTTGTGTTTAGGTCAGCTTTGTCGCATGTTATGAGCATGTTTGATACAGTTCTTGTGTTTGCCAAAGTTACTATCAAAGAGGAATGTTGGTGAGCTATAGGGCGTTGGTGTCCTTCTTGTTTTTATTATTCTCGTTCGAAACCTTCTGCCGCTCTACCACTTTTCGTTTAATGGCTATCTTCTACTTCTTCTTAGTTTTCTCTGCGGTCGTTTGTTGACATTGTTTTGTCGTCATTATCTTCTCATCTTTTTTTTCGCGATTCGAGTTGTTTTTGTCACTACCGCAGATCTTTCGTCCACTCCCTTTCCGTTGAGCAAATGACTTATGCATTCGTCTTTTTTCATGTATTTGACACCTTTCAATTTCAACGACTGACGCATTTTAGCTTGTAATTTCACAGTGATAGATCACAAGTCTCCTAGCGCACTGCTTCGATCAATCATTCTTTGGTTTTGTAACGGTTATAATTTTTAATTCCTAGATTTCTACAGTACTTTTTCAACTCGGATTTGGTAGAAAAATATAATTTTTTCCCACGATATACTTTTTTTGTTTATGGCATTTTTTTTTATTTAATATGAAAATATAATATTTATTTTAATTTTTCAATTTTTTTTTGTGAATTGTTAAACTTCTTATTATATATATATATTTTTTGTGTTTTCTTTCTTTAATGACAAAAAATAGAAAAAAAAACAGAAAAAAACGATCGAGTCGAAATTTAAAATCTATCTACACAAAAAAAAAATAGAAAAAAACACAAAAAACGAGTAGTACTTCATGATAAATACTTTAATAAGCTTTTCGAATTGAGATTTAAAATCTATCTATAATGAACTGACTCTCTCTTTTTTATCATATTTTCGCATCCGTTATGAGCATATTAACTTTAAAGCTATCCTTTCCCCGAGAGCTATCCTTTCCCACTGAAAAATCCATCGGAAAACCAGATTCACCTTCTTAAACGTCTGTTCTTCCCCAATGCTCAGATTCAATTCGCCGACCACTTCTTTAGAGACGTTCGGATATATATTACTCCCGTAGATTAGACACAGATCGTCTGCATCAAATTTTTTTATCTTTTCCTTGAGAATGGTTAATAGATCGTCTTGACATTCGTACATTAATTCCAGGGCGGTCTCGTTCAATTTCTAAGGCAATGTGTATTTGTCGTATTCCTCTCTCAGTCCAGTTGTCTTCACGTCCTTCAATTTGATGGCGTCCTGCGATTGTAGTCTATAAATTTTACTACCATAGTTCGATAATAATTATTAATTGTAAAAAATATTTTTTTTATTTTTTCTACTTCTTATTATATATGTAAAAATAACAACTTTTTTAAAACAAGTTTTTCTCTTTAATGACAAAAAACGGTTATTAAATTTTGTGAGTGTATTTTTTTTAATAATAATAATTATTAATTGTAAAAAATATTTTTTGTCAAAAATGTTTATTGTGATTTTCAAAAAAGTTTTTGTGAATTGTTAAACTTTTTTATGATAATAATTATTAATTGTAAAAAATTTGTTTTTTTTTACTTCTTATTAATAAAATATTTTTTGTCAAAAATTTTTTTGCTGATTTTCAAATTTTTTGTGTGAATTGTTAAGCTTTTTATGATAATAATTATTAATTGTAAAATATTTTTTTTCTACTTATATTATATATGTAAAAATAACAACTTTTTTTCAGTTTTTTTTCTTAATGACAAAAACGGTTATTAAATTTTATGATGAAAATGGAATGAAGACGATGCTGATTGATCGATAATTCTGTTATTTCATTGGTCAAACAATTTTTATCATCCATCTCACAACTCATAATATCTACATAATCGCGGACTGGAGCGGGCCCACCTCACGCGTTTAGACTCCACGAGCTATCTCTTTTTCCCTGCCAAAACCCCACTACGTCATCGCTAGAGAGTTTGGACCCACCGATAAATTCGTCGCTCGATTCGGACTCCGTTTTTCCGCGAGAATCGACGTTGGATCGCTAGTTTTCATCCGCACCGGTGGTGTCTTCATGGCGGTATTCTGTCGAAAAAATCACCTAAAATGGCGGGTCCGTGTTACCTCTACGAAAAGGTGAGTGTTTTCCCGAGAATGGTCGTGTCAGAATTTTACGAGCCCACCAAAAAGTGAATTTTTAAGAGAGGGTATTTTTTGGAGTTTGTTAAAATTACGTGGAAATTTTAGTCGGATCCACGTTGATCGTTAGAGAAATTGGATGTTGAACGCACGATGCCTCGTCTACGTCCACCATTGTACAAATCGGGGGAAAGTGACGATGTGAACGCACACGTGTCACATCGTACAAGTCGATGGATTTCGATCGTGATGAACGCGATTTGCTCGAAAAAAACTAAGTTTTGGTGAGGTGCGATCTGGTGCCAAAAATTTGGTGGGCTCGTACTCTCCATTCTACCCTACTGCTGTGTGTTTGAAGAATTTTGATGCCCTAGCTTTTTCTTGGATATATGAAGCACATTTGGCCACAAGTTGTTCTCGTGAAATATTATTTTATTATCAGTTCTGGTACGAATACAGTAGCAGACTTCGAGGAACCAGTGGTGCCTGCTGTCAACTCTATGAGTTGATTACATATGTGTTGCGTGTCCTATACATCTCAACCTTCATTTTGATGTATAATATGTGAAAATTTAATTTGAATTTAAGGAATATAAGAGGTGGGAATTTCAAAATAAACAGAATTCTCTTACTTATATAGCACCTTAACAGGTAAGTATTTTACGTCAGGCAGTTGCAACCCAAATGAATGTTTTTGTGTTTTTGTGTTGGTAGCTTTCCAGTCGCTTGCATCGTGTCAAGTAGCGATACTGCATTAGAGCAGTTTTTCTTTACGGAAATTTTTTATGCTTATAAACAAAATCAAACGCCCATGTTGCTAAAGGGTAGGTTTAAAAAACATAAATTTTTGGTATTTTTATACTAAAACCATTGGCCCAGAATTAGTGGTGCAAACTCATTAATTTCCAGGGCCAAGCACAAATTTTGAACCCCCAAATCTTGCATACAAAACCGAAATATTCGAAGTCCTATCTGGTCCTCCATACCTTTGTATACTGCGCATGCGCGATAGCCAGGAAGGTACCGAAATTGGCGTAAACATCTTTCTTCTGTTTGGCCCAAGTCAGTAAACATCTGAACTGACATCTGTGCATTAAAATCTCTTTTTTGAAGATGCCAGACACAAATCATTGATGATTATGGTGGATTCAAGGATGCTGGAAGTGAACTATGTTGGTTTTAGACGTTCAGGGCTGTAACTTTAAAATGATTATGTAAAATTATTCATGTTTTCCATTTTCGGGACATGGGCCTGGACGTCATCATTCTTGCTAATGATTAAACCTACTGTTTGTTAAATGTTCCTTCCCTCTCCTCCCATGAACCTTCCTTTTAAGCTCCCCAAGCTTTTTTGGCTTTTTTATTGAAATTTGTTATTAAATTTCTTGGGAGTTTAACGCGATCTACGGAATGTTTATTCCGGTTATCCCCATGATTACGTCCCCACCCTAGGGGTGGTTGGACGTTTGTAGTCTGGCATCTTCTACCAGATGCTTTGTTTTTTCTTCCTATGAAGATCTGGCTTTGCATCAGGTAGTCATTGATCGGTTACTGACTTTGGGCTTATTGTATGCCTGTTGTTTAGTTTCCAGTTTTTCTTGTTTATTTATTTATTTATTTATTTATTTATTTATTTATTTATTTATTTATTTATTTATTTATTTATGTTTAGGGTCACATATTTCTGCACAATGGCTAATCATGACCGCGACAGATTTATGGGTGGAGGAAACCGGAGTACCCAGAGAGACCCACCGAGCAATGCCAGTCAGCTCCCCAACATACTAACTCCACACAAGCAGGGTTAGCATTGGTTGGAGGCAAGTGCACCATCGACGTGCAGTACGCCTTAGTACACAACGCCACCGTGCCCCCACGTGGGCAATGAGGTGGAACGTGTCTGGCCCAAGGACACAACGCGGTTGCCGCAGGTGGTATTCGAACCTGTTTTCAGTTTAACAACGTTTTAATTTATCATATTCTAGTATTGTAGTATAGCACAGTTATTATATTTATAGTAGGATACACGTTTTAAATAATTCTGGTAGTGTAGCTTTAATTATTTAGTGTTTGTCCACACTAAGGCTCTATCGGGACGCCCTTGAGGTCATGAGGTTCCCTTTGAGAACTTAGGCGTTTTCAATTTTAAGATTTCTTTCGAAATGATTTTGATTGCTGTATTTTTGTATCCTTATTATGTATAAATTATTTTGTAGTTTGGGAGTGCAGTGGACTTTGTCTTTGGCTTAAATATTATTATGAATCTTTTTGCTCACACTGTAAGGAGAGGAAGTCTGCCTCGAATTTACATGCTTGTTGTGTTGCTTATAGTCGCTGCACTCCTTCAGATACGTGTGCTACTTCTGTAGTTTGGGATGCCAAACGTTGGAGGCGGGTGTCGCGTTATGTGCGCGGTGAAGTTCCGATGCCGGAACTGTCACCGCAGGCTAATTCTAGTTTTTCAGTTTCTTTTTCAGAGGAACAAGAACATGGTAATGGTATAGCGACACCCATCCAAAATATGCTGCTGTTGTCGCGCTCTAATGAACAAACAGAGCTAGCTGCAAAGGAGCTCATGAATATCAAGCGAGGAATGAGGCCTCTTATTCCTTCACAAGTAGCTAGCTCGACCGGTGAAGCGGTTACCCCGTCCGTGGGAGTCGTAAAACCGGGTAAGTCCGTAGCGGTCGAGAAGAGTGTAGAGAATTGGGCCGAGCGAGCACCTCAAAATCGAAAGCTCACCCAGCGACGACGGCAAAGGGGAAGAAGCCAGCAAGTTTCTCATCGGGACGCTCGGCGAGATCTGGGGTCAAATCGCGAGCGGGGGAGCCTTCTTCGTCCCGTCAACAGTCAGGGTCGACTGTTGCCGTTGCGAGAAACTTCACCGAGTCGGAGCTAACGTCCTCGCTGGCCGATCGGGGCGTTCCGTCCACACTACAGCCGGGGTCGGCGGCAGTTACGGCTTCTTCCACGGCTCTTACTATGCACATTAGACCGCTCACTATCTATCCGACTTCGGATGTTCAAGCCGTTCCGCGAAGACGCTCCAAGTCTTCGCCTCCGAAGTCGGGTTATCCGATAGCTAGTGGTTCGAGGCTTGTTTATGCGGAGCATTCAGGACGTTCGGCGAAAAGATCCGGGGACGGATCTCCGTCCCGCGAACATCATGCGACGAAGAAACATAAGACCGCTGCTCCGCAAGCCTCAGTGACGGACTTGCTGTCGCAGATTGAGAAGCTTATCGCAGCTTCCCAGCAAACGCAGGTGCGGCCGTCAACAGACTCCGGGAGCGAGCTGTCGGGCAGTGCTGGGTCGGTCCGGTCATCCGTTCATTCGGATGGAGCTGACCGAAATTCACAAGACCAAGCGGATAGTGACAGGGAAACGGAGTAAGATTCTCCGTCCTTTTCGGAGCAACACATGGAAGCTATGAATTTTATTCATCAGGTTTTTCCAGATCTTGTTCCTCCTGGTCAGCAAGCTGCGTCAGCTAAACAGAAACCACAATCGTCCCTAGATAGGGAGACCCTGCGAAGGAAAGACGACGTTCTTTCCATCCCGGGTCAGTCTGTTCATGTGTCGGAGGACTTCGGCCAGATTGAAGACGCAATATTCAGCCTTGCAAATGTAAGAAGGAAAAGCGGTTTCTTGTCTTCATCTTCTATGTATATACCGTTTCCTGGACCACGTCACTTAGAAACGGTTGAAGAAGATGTTGAGAGCTCCCCTGCGTCTGGATTAACGGGCTTTAGATTTGGATATCTCGCTACCCGCTTCACTCAATGTCCTCTCAGATGTGATCGAATCTACAGTAGATTCTGGTCGGGCAGTTTTGGACGCAATGTCCGACGCAAATCATATCACCAGGGCTTTGGACCATTGTCTTGTTGGGAAAGAATTTGACGATATTAATTCGTCGCTCAGAGTTCTTTCTAGGGCAGATATGTATGCCACGCTTCATTCCGCCCTTACAGTGGCTAATGTGGAATTGATAAGACGTGATGGTGCCTTAGCATCATGTTCATGATAGACGATCGGGTGAAAAGCTCTGTAAGAGTCGCCCCGATTTCCGGGCATACCTTGTTTGACGACAAGTTATCCTTAGTGTACGAAGAAGCTACCCAAAAAGCTACCAGCACTCTTTTGGTGAAGTCTGCTGGACGTGGTAGGCGAGGGCTCTCCAATTCGCAGCCAGCAAAAATGGGCTCCTCGTGGGGTTCTAAGAAACCCTCGTATGGATACTTGGGGAACCGTCAGTATAGCGACTCTGGAAAGAGGCGTAAGTCTTACAAAGCCTTTAAACCACACGCCCCTAAGCCGACGGCGCGAGGTGCTTCTCGGGGAGGACGTAGTTTCTCTTCCCGAAAGCCTCGCAAGTCATACAGGCTAAACCTCTATTACTCTCCAGTTGGCAGGAGGTTATCAAACTTCGCGAGAAACTGGATGGACATTACGGGAGATCAGTGGATCAGGAATATAGTCAGAACGGGTCAACGGCTATCATTCCGTTCAAAGCTCCCACTTACAAGAAGTCCACATTGGACAGATCTTCCGGCGAATCCTTCAAAAAGGGAGTCTGTTCTTGCAGAAGTTCAATCTCTCCTAGTAAAGGAAGCAATAGAGGTCGTCGAAAATCCCAACTCACCGGGATTTTACAGTCACCTGTTTCTTGTACCGAAACCAGACGGCTCGCTTCGACCGGTGATAGACTTGAGCTAGATAAACAAATTGATTATCGCTCCAAAATTCTATATGGAAACTATTCGGTAAAAGCGAGCATTCGAGTGAACGACTTTGCGGCAAGCATAGACCTAAAGGACGCGTACTTTTACGCCATGGTCCATCTGGCTTTCAGAAAGTATCTGCGCTTTGCCGTCCAAGGAAAGGTTTATCAGTTCAGAGCGATGTGTTTCGGTCTGAACCTGACACCTTGCGCGTTCACTCGGATAATGAACTCGGTAATGTCATACTTCCGAGCTCATTCGGTATTGGTAACGTCGGCTTATCTGGACGACATTCTTCAGAGATACGGCGACAAAGATGCACTTCAGAACGATGTGCAGAGTCTGCTTCAATTATTCCGACGTCTCGGTTTCATGGTAAACGAAACGAAGTCGGATTTAGCTCCGTCCAAGTCCTTCATTCACTTGGGGATGAGCTTCGAGACTCAGCAATCTGGTTCGCCTTCCGATAACCCGAGTGGAATTAGTCAGTTGCTATGCTCGCTCACAGTATCAGCGAGGGAGTTATGGGACTGTGCGGGGCAGCGGCGGTCTTGATTCCGTTAGGTCGCTTACGCACGCGTCCTCTCCAGATTTTCTTTACTCAGAACTGGAGTGTCAAGACGCATTCGCTCGAAAGTCAGATTCTTTTACCAGATCCGATAAAACAAAAGGTTCAGATTTGGCGGATCTCGAGTGGTTGACTCAGTACCGGATCCGGTCTTTACTGTTATGACGGATGCGATTCTGACGGGTTGGAGCGCATCCCTGATTCCCGTAGACCTGAAGTGTCAGGGTCTTTGGGACCTTTGGTTCCTGGAAAATCACATAAACATCAAGGAGATGATGCCTATTTCGCTTGCACTGAAACACTGGATTGCTCACGTAGCGAACGTCCATGTGCAGATTATGTCGGACAATTTCACAGTAGTGGCTTATCTCAGGAACCAAGGTGGTATTCATTCAATTCCTCTGTTCGAATTGACGGAGAAAATTCTCCTATTTGCTCTGAATCATCGTGTTCATCTGTCAGTCCGTCATATTCCGGGTCGTCTGAACGTAGTTGCAGATTCGCTCTGAAGGAAAGGTTGCCTGTTGCCATCGGAGTGGACTCAACAAACGAATATTTCGGCAGATTTGCTACCAGTAGGATCGTCTCACGATAGATCTCTTTGCCACGAACCGAAACAATCAGCTTCCGACGTTCGTGTCGCCTTGTCCGGATCACCGAGTGTACGCAGTAGACGCTCTATCGATTTCATGGAACAGACTAATAGGATATGCATATCCTCCAACTCCGCTGATTCAGCAGATTCTGTTAAAAATCAAACCGTCTCACTGCAAAGTCTTGCTGGTAGCACCTCTGTCAGCTCAGAAACCTTGGATCAACCTGGTCAGGTGTCTGTTATGGGACATTCCTCGGAAGCTTCCTCCTCTCAAGGACCTTCTGTATCAGGGGAAGTCCCACGGATGCATCGCAACCCGGAAGGACTCAACCATCACGTATATCCGTTGTCCGGTCCTTCCTGTGCGGAAGCAGTTTTCAGGACGAGCAGTGGACGCAATTTCGAACTGTAGGAGGACCTCCTCTTCGCTGAATTACGCAGCGAAGTGGAGAGTTTTCTTTCGTTGGTGTTCAGATCAGTCGGTGGATATTTATGATCCATCTATTCCTCAAATTACCAATTTTCTGGTCTACCTGTTTGACGTACTCAAACTGCAGCCCGTCACGATTAAGGGCTACAGGTCGATGTTATCAGAAAGATATGCTCATCATGATAACTTGAATATTGGATTAGATCCTTCTTTATCGAAACTAATTAGAAATTTCTCTATTAATAGACCTAGAACCCTCAGATTAATTCCTAAATGGAATTTGGCTTGAATTCTCTTGAAGCTTCAAGAAGCTCCTTTTGAGCCGTTAGATGATGTAGAATTTGAATTTCTGACCTACAAAACGGCATTTCTCTTAGCCTTCGCTTCTGCCAGAAGAGTTAGTGAACTTCATGCATTATCTGTTGAAGATTCCTTTACCTTAGTGTGGGTAATACTATTACTCTTACTACGGAAATGGGATTCTTGGCTAAGAATCAGATTCTGGATAAACGTCCGGAGCCTATTGTCATTGAAGGCCTTACCGTCCTCGGACATCCGTAGACCGCTGCTGTGTCCAGTCAGAGCGATGCGCATCTATAAACGTCGACCTAGCTTTATTAGAAAAGGAAGAAAAAGGTTTTTCCTTTCTCTTATGCCAAACAGAAGAGATATCGCTGTTCATTCAATCTTCAGATGGATTCAACTGGCAACACGGATCGCCTACGAGAATCTGTCTTCAGATCAACGCTCCGTCAATAAGATTTCAGCGCATGAGGTTAGAGCACTGAGGGTGAACGGTTTTTCCCTTTATATCATCTGGCTTTATAGTGAAAAGCAAGGGAATACCTCCTCCAGTGACAGTAGACCAGCGTCGGTGCTGGGTGGTTTTAATGCGTAGCTCGGTGTGAAGCAACAGTTATGTCTCATTTATGTATTGCTTTTAATGTGTAGCTCAGTTTGAAGCATTGTATATGTTACGTGTCAAACGAGCGTTAATATACAATCCTCGGACACTTTTAAATTAGTATAAAGCGTCTATTCTCTGGACTAACTTTATAATTGGTTTCCTTCACCAGATTAGGATAACGGGTTATGCTGGCGTAAAATAGAGAAATTATTGTGTATACTCCCAGATATGATTGGTGTTTTGTCGTTCTCTTTTTTATGAAGAGAAAGACATATGTAATTCCTCTGTCTTCTCCTATTCTCCTGTTGGAACTATTCTTTAATGTGCAGTAATAGAGATAGTGTATTTCATCTAAGTCCTAGGCCCTCCAGCCTTTTTACGATTCAGCTAAGTCTGGGCCATTGGTTTTAGTATAAAAATATGATAAATTTTAAGTAATTTGTATATTTTTTATACTTACCAATGGCCCAGACGAGGGTGGTCCTCCCATGAGTGGGCACTCATACCTCCCCGTTGATATTTATAACATTTAACAGGCATGACTAGGAAGAATGATGTTGGCGCCAGTTTCGGTACTTCCCTGGGTACCGCGCATGCGCGGTAAACAAAAATATGGAGGACCCGATAGGACTTTGAATTTTCGGTTTTGTATGCAAATTTTGGGAATGGGGGGGGGGGGGGGGTCAAAATTTGTGTTTGGTCCTGGAAATTAATGAGTTTGCACCAGCTAAGTCTGGGCCATTGGTAAGTATAAAAATTATACAAATTACTTTAAATTTATCATTTTCTCGGTAACCCGGGCAATTCATTTTTAATTTGATAAACAATGGATACAACATGCCATTCCATTCACTGCCCCAATCACAATGTTTGGCAAACAATGTGTCAGCTACTGTTAACAGTGATTTCGTGCACGACGCTGTGTTAGAATTGAAGGCCAAAGGTTTGATTGTACAGTGTGATGAACGACCTGTTATGGTTAACCCTTTGTCTGTATCAATCCAATCCAATGGCAAAAAGAGATTAATTTTAGACTTGCGTGGGGTTAACAGACATATTTGGAAACAGCATTTTAAATACGAAGATATTAGTACTGATCTTCTGTATATTCGAAAAGATTATTGGTTATTCGAGTTTGATATCCATGCAATTTACCACCACACAGAAACTTTCCCGTATTTAGGTTTTTCGTGGGAGTTTGGGGCAAAACAAAGTATTTTAAATTTACCGGCCTCCCATTCGATTTCCGAACGGTACGTTATGTGTTTAGCAAGTTAACTCGTCCGTCCATTAAAAATGGAGGGGGAAGGTAAGGAGATTGACATGTATCTTGATGATGGGTTGGGCGGAAACCGTGAAAAATCGGAGGCTGCTGTCATTTCGTTAGCTGTGAAGCATGATTTAATTTCCGTTGGATTTGTTCCGAAAATGGAAAAGTCTATTTGGACACCTTGTCAGTCTTCGACTTGGCTTGGAATGGATATAAGTACTTCAGAAGGGATTCTGAAAATTACCGATAGGAGAATCCTAAACCTTGTCCATGGATTGGCGGAGTTGGAGCATTTGCACAAAAATATAGCTCACCGTGTCAAAAAAAAACGACCAGTAAAGCGGCAATACGTTAGTGGCCGTTCGACGGTAATGGTACAGGTACATTCCGTCACATGTTAGAGCAAAGGCGTCCGGTGAAGTGACAATACGTTAGTGGCCGTGCGGCGGCAGTGAAAGCGTGAAATGAAGAGGCGACCAAGGAACAAACATCAGCGAGAAGGAGAAAAAACTACCGACAACAGAGAATGCAGGCCCACAAGACTAGTGACTCAAAAACTGTGTGGGTTGGGGGTGATTGTCGTTTTGTTTTCGGATTCATTGGATTTGGTGTTAGTCACAAATTACCATATTCATTTATATATATGTGTGTGTGTTTTTGGTGAACCCCTGTTGATTCATGCTTTTTGACGAAAAGTCACTGACGCCTTCAGGATAAGAACCACCCCATCAAAAGTGAAACGTCACGGCGAGACATCCGCTCACGCACGGATTTAGGCGACACTCCTTGAGTTTTGGCTGAATACACGGCTTGAATCTAGTTCTTCCAGCAGCGACAAAGCCCGGTTTCCGACAATCTGCACAGTCGTCTTTTCGAAGTGGGTAATTTTAAAAACCAGAGAATCATTTGCGCCTCACTGTTAGCAGTTTTCTTTAGAAGCGTTGAACTGTTTACGTGTCTCTCAATCATTTGGCTTGTAACGCTATTTGGCATATCAGTATGTTGTGTAACATAATTTGGAGTTTAGTGTTATTCTGTTACCCTCCCCCGTTCTTTGGCAATCGGCGTGTGTTGTCGTGCTCTGAATATTCCAAGTTTTTTGTTGTTTCCTTGGGCTGCATATGCATGGAGAGAAATATAATTGCTCGCGCTTGATCGGTTAGGGAATTAGGGAATTAGGGAGAAAAATTTATTTCTCCTTATCGCGGGAGCCACCAGAGAGCGGTATGTTTGAGTTGTGCACGGGTTGGTTTGGTCATTCAGCGTAAAACACCTCTGCGGCCACTACGTTAATTTCTTCCCACCCCTCCCCAACCCACCCCACCCACAATAAAAAAACATGCACATAATAATAATTATGATACTATTTTCCATGAATGTTTCTTTGTTACACAGTAGTATATCATTACCAATGTCAACATTCAATGGTTGAGACTGTTGGCAGGTATTTGATGCGTGTGTGCTTTTGGGTTTTTTTCAGTATCTAGGTACGTTTAGGCATCCAGTTTTTCCAAAATCTAATGTCTACAATAGGGATTGCAAGAATGTACGATATGTCAGTTCGCCATTATTATTTATTTATTGGTGTTTAAGGTCGCATACTTATGCGCAGTGGCTAATCGTGACCGTGACAGTTTTGCGGATGGAGGAAGCCGGAGTACCCGGAGAGAACCACCGAGCATCGACGAGCAACTGTCAGCTCCTCAACATTCTAACTCTGTCCGAGCTAGTCCCGGACGGGAATCGAACTCGGGACCTCTAGCATAGAAGTCCAGCAGTCCACCACTGAGCCACCGCGCTCCCCATTTCGCCATTAAGTGGTATGTAATGTTTTTTTTCATAGTTGTACGTGTGCTAGAAATAAAGCGTCGTGCTCTGAATATTCCAACAGTTTTTTGTTGTTTCCTGGGGTTGCGTATGCATGGGGAGAATAGCCATTGGTTTGGAGTTAGATTTGGAACACAATTACTATGATACAAACAAGATAAAACACTGGAGCATATACACAAGTATGTTGGGTGCAACATCACCCTACCTGAAATTGCCGTCATATGGTACCATGGATGAATGGTTAACCCTTCACCCAACGCAGGCGATATCAGAATTTATATTTTAAAAACCATTTCTTCTAATTTTTCAAAAAATGTCAATAAAACCATATCATGTGACCTATCAATACAATGAGCTCGTCGAGCTCGTTCCAATGAGGGGTCACATGATTTGGTTGTGTTGAAAGATTTTAAAAAATAATATTTTTTCAACTACTAAATTTGCATATTATGTGGGCGGAGGCAGCCGATTCGTTAGGTAAAGGGTTAAACAAATAAATAAATAAATAAATAAATAAATAAATAAATAAATAAATAAATAAATAAATGAGTTAACAGTAAAATAATGGATTGATTGTAGAAAATGAGTGAGTGAATGAATAAAAGGATGGAGTGGATGCATGAATTGGAACAAGTGAAAGGACAGAAAAGAAGTGGTGAGGGGAGGGAATTAAAGAAGCTGAAATGAAATGAGTGAAATGAATGGACTGAATGAGGGAATGAAGGAATTATGAATGGATAAATCATTAAAATAGTGGACAAGAGAGTGAAAGGAGTGGAAGAATGAATAATCGTTAACAGTTCAAAAGTGTGGTGTCATGGATAAATAAATAAATAAATAAATAAATAAATAAATAAATAAATAAATAAATAAATAAATAAATAAATAAATAAATGTAGAAGATGTCTAAATGAATGAATAACAGAATGAGTGGAAGATTGATAAGAAAGAAATGGAACGGATGAATGATATGAGAGAGATGGAATCAAGCAGGTGCAGGGGGGATGTGAAGAAGACCTGGTGGAATTAGGAAATTGGAGTGGGGGAGTGAAATGAGAGAAGTAATTAAAAGATTAAGGGAATGAAGAGAAGGATTAAGTATGAACGAAAGACAAGAAGACTTGATGAGATGGGAAATTGATGAAGGAATGGGGGATTGTCAACAGCTTAGGTGTTCAGACAAACCATCGAGTAAAGTTATATTACTGTCGGCAACAAATTACAAAACTATATTACAGTTGATTACAAAATTATTACATTGAGATAAATGAACGGATAATCGAATGAGCGAATAAATGAAAAATATGAAATGGATAAACGAAAAAGTAAATGAAAAAAAAACTACATATTGACTTTACCGCGAATGGTGAATAATATAGCAGCAATTTAGAAGAAAGACGAGAATAAATGTTGACTAGTAGTATGTCTCGTATGTTTGGGGCAATATTTGGATGACCCCGGTGGATGACCCTGGAAGTGACGTCATGTCACGTGACTCAGTGGCGTCATGTTGTGTTGTCATGGTAACCCGCGTGAGCGGCCATGTTGTGACGTCAACCCCATAGTGATACGTGGTGTTAGTGCGCATGCACAGCGCGTGTTGTTAGGGTGAAACGTGTTTCCGTCATCCATTTTGTATACTGGAGGCCACCATCTTGGTTTCTATGGTAGCACGTGGTTGCTGTGTGACCTAAAACCTTCTCATAGAATAGGGGGTATGTTCGGAGGGTGTGTTCGATTGTACCGGAGTAATTTCCCGATTCGTAGAATTACCACAAACAACCAGACAATCCCTCCAAATCACCAAAATCCACCCCAAATCACCGAAATTGACTTTATTTGATACGGATTTCCCATTTTATCGGCTTAGCACGTAGTGCTATAGTACCGATGGGGGCCCCTGGAGGCAAGTTCGATTGAATCGGCGTATCACGAATTACCACAAACAACCCGACAATCCCTTCAAATCACCAAAGTCCACCCCAAATCACCGAAATTGACTTTATTTAGTACGGATTTCCCATTTTATCGGCTTGGCACGTAGTGCTAAAGTACCGAGGGGGCCGCTGGGGGTACGTTCGATTGAATTAAAGTAGTTTTTCAGGTTCAGATTTTCCCAGAATCCCTTTTTGGATCCCTATCCCATGACTTTTTTTTACCAATAAAAGACACGTTCTTTTGGTCATTACCCAGATCCTCTGCTTCTACTTGGAACTATACTTTTATAAATTCCAGCGCTCTATTTTTAGTAACATCTTTAACTGACCCCCTAACTAATTGAACTAATTGTTAGAGCCTATATTTAGAAATTTCTTTAAATGACCTCCCAACTACATGATTTTAAATAATAAATTTAATGAGGATCAAGATATTTCTACTCTAACCAATCAGAGCAAAGGTAATCCACCAATCAGATTAGTATATTCTCATTGTGTTTCTTTCCCATAGACTTCTATACTAATTTTCTAAATTTCCCAACTTTAACCTATAATCCTATAGGACGCAAACACAAACGCCCACCGAGAATGAAAATATCGGTGAAAAAACGTTATGACGTCGTGACGTTTTCAAAAACGTCCGTCACATAGAGATAAATTCCGGAGAAGATTAACGTCACGTCATTCTGTTTCGATCCTTCGAACTGAACACATCGCTAGAGAGTTTTCTATAGCAAATTTGCTTTCGCAAACATTTTATGAAGATGGAGTCTGATGCTGGTACTGCCGTTACCAGGACTGATGTTTATGCCTGTGAAGAGTGTGAGAAGACCTTTACGGACCGTCGGAACCGGAATCGCCATGTGCGCACCCAGCACGGTGAAGAGAAGAAGACCCACGACTGCACCAATTGTAACAAGAGTTACGCTTCGAAGCAAAAGCTGGACCAACATCTGAAGAAATGTTTGGAGATTTATACATGCATGGAATGCGGCTAGGAGTTTAACCAACTACTCCATTTTAACCGACACCAGAGCGTCGCCCACCGACCAATTCCTGTACCAGCTAAAAGGAAGACCGATGAACCGAAGAGAGGACCAACCAAACAACCACTGACCACGACGACCACCCGTTATGACGTTGACCCGATTGATTTTGACAAGAATATGATGTCCGAAGAAGAGACTGGTGAAATTTTGAATGTATACGAAGATAACTGGAGTTCTATTAGAACTCGCCATATGATGAACAGAAGAGTCCCGGACCAATATAACTACCGGATCAACGATGTGAACCTGAAGATGATGAATGATGAACTGATGACTGCCGTATTTCTGCCACAACACGTAAGATTTAAAATTAATCTTAGTTTTGGTTTTATCCTGAGACACAATGAAACGAATGAACCGAAGTACTACTATCCATCACAAAACACCGCCCGGGTACTTGATGTTCCACAACTCGTATGCTGCCAGAAACTTGGAGAAATGGTTTGAAGTAAACATTCAAGTATATGAACTTGTCAAGAATGATGATGACCAAACTGTTGCCCAACTACTCCAGAGATCTCATAGAAATTTTGAGAATACCATGTATGTGAACGTCAACAAGAACCATTTCAGCTACATCATTGATATAGACCAATACTGTAAATCGTTTGAATGCCGCAAATCCGGCAAATTATGGCAAAATGGATTTCTTCTCAACCATCACGAGAAGACATGTACAGATGAAGTGAATTACCAGTATGTTGGCGGTGTATACCACCCATCCCAGTCTGTATTTGATCTGTTAGAAGATGAAGGTATAGAAGTGCCTGAAGAGAAGAAGTTTTATCCATACCGTGTAACCTTTGATTTTGAAAGTTACTTTGTCAAGTCCAGTCTACCTGTCGACAATGATAAACTGATATGGGAAGCAGAACATCGACCAATGAGTGTGAGCGCATGTAGTAATATTCCAGAATACCAAGAACCGAAGTGTTTTTTTACTAACGGAAATTCCCAAGAACTTGTTGAAGAAATGAAGACATACCTCACAGATGTTTCATCCCATTGCCACCAACTGATTCAGATCTATCATGCGTGGACTTTACTTAAACTCAGACAGAAAATTGATGAAACGCTGGAAGCGGAAGCCAGAGCTACTGGAGAAGGTACATCCAAGATACACCCTTTACAGAAGTTGGAGAAGAAATTTCAAGACTACCTGCAAGAGATGCCCGTCATCAGATTCAACTCTGGGAAATACGATATGAATGTAGTCAAGAGTGAACTGATGGCATACCCGAAGAGACAGAATCTACTCAAGTTTACAGTGAAGAAATCTAATAACTGCATGTGCGTCTCGCCATAATCTTTCAAGTTTGTTGATATTTGCAACTACCTCGCTCCAGGATTCAGCTATGACAAGTTTTTGAAACCATTTGGCTGTTCCGTGACAAAGGGATTTTTACTATATGAATGGATCGACAGCTTGGACAAATTGGATCAAGACCACCTACCAGACCATGAAGCCTTGTACTGTTCTCTCAAAAAAGAATATATATCCAAAGAAGAATACCAGTACTGCCAGCATGTATGGAACGACCTGGAGATGACAACGTTCGGTGATTTTCTGATCTGGTATAATAACCGAGATGTAAAACCATTCCTTGAAGCAGTTGACAAGCAGTTTGCCTTCTACAGAGATCGCGGAATCGATATGTTTAAAGATGGTATCAGTGTTCCGGGCCTTACGTTGAAATACCTGTCCCAGACCATGAATGATGACACCTACTTCACGTTATTTAACCAGAAAAACAAAGGCCTGCATCACTTAGTGAAAGATAATATGGTTGATGGACCTTCAATTATCTTTAACCGGTATCACGAGAAAAATGTTACCCGAATCAGAGAAACAAAATATGGCGAAGAAGCAAAACCATGTGGAAGTGTTATAGGCTTTGATGCGAATGCATTATATCTATGGTGCCTAATGCAAGAGATGCCAACGGGTTGGAGTATTAGACGACGTGAAGAAAACCAGTTTAAACCAGAACATCCTATGAAGTGTGGTAAAATGGCTGAGCAATGGTTAGAGTTTCTATCGATGAGACATGACATCCACATCAGACATTAGTTTAACGGAGCTGAACAAATGATTGGTCGAAGACAGTTGCCTGTTGATGGTTGTGCAAAGAGACACAGACTGTATACCAAATCTATGGCTGATTCTGGCACGGACATACCTGTATTAAAGATAAGAATGGCCTGCCTATCCTCCATAATGACGTCAGAGATAAACCCATAAAAGAACTGCTGCAGGACACCCGTACCAATGCAAAGTATATCACCGATTTGGGCTATAGACTCGTTGAAATCTGGGAGTGTGAGTGGAGAGAGATGAAGAAGACCGATGCCACACTCAAAGCCTTCCTGAAAGAGAACTTTTCAGACAAAATAGATGGTGCTATGACAGAAGGAGAAGTATTAAAGAAAGTGAAGTCCGGTGAACTGTTTGGTTTGGTGGAATGTGATGTACATGTACCTGGTCACCTGAAAGAGTACTTTGAAGAGATGACACCTATCTTCAAGAATACAGATATCTCCATAGATGATATTGGTGAACACACGAAGTCCTTTGCTGAGAAGAATGGAATGATGAAGAAACCCCGTAGAAGTTTGATCGGAAGCTATGTAGCAGAATAAATGTTGTTTGCAACCCCTTTGCTGCAGTGGTACCTCCAGCATGGTACTGAAGTTGATCACGTCTACCAGGTTATCCAATATAAACCAAGAAGATGTTTTGAGAAATTTGGAGATGAAGTATCCGAAGCTAGAAGACAAGGAAATGTTGACCCTGACAAGATGATCGTTGCCGACACCATGAAGCTGTTGGGAAATTCTGGATATGGCAAAACCTTTACAAACAAATAGAAGCATCGACGTGTGTGCTATTGCAATGATGAAGAAGTCACCAAACCTGTAAATGACATGTCCTTCAGAACCTTGAATCCATTAGATGAAACTTTAAATGAAGTCGAGCTCAACAAGAAGACCATCAAGTGGGATCTGCCACTTCACATCGGATTCTTTGTTTACCAGTACGAAACTCCGGATGCTTCAGTTCTATTATGATGTCATCGATATTTTCATTAACCGCCAAGATTTCGAATATGCTGAAATGGACACAGATTCTTCATATCAATGTACCTCGTCACCATCCATAGATGAATTAGTGAAACCAGAGAAGAGAGCAGAGTTTTACAAAGAGAACCACAAGTGGTTTCCATCTGAGTGTTGTGATTTCCACAGAGATGATTATGTGAAAACCCAATTCGAAGGCAAAGAATGGCTGTCACCCTCATGTTGTCAAGAAAGAAAGCGTTTTGACAGGAGAACTCCAAGTTTGTTCAGCGTAGAATGGCAAGGAACCGGCATTGTGGGACTGTACAGTAAAACATATTATTGTTTCGGTGCCACCAATAAATTTAGTTGTAAAGGAATCAGCAAACGCCACAATGATTTGACGAAAGACAAATATTTGCAAGTTTTGAAGACTCAACAAAGTGGACCCGGCATCAACCGAGGATTTGCTATGAATGACAACACCATGTATACTTACCAGCAGAGCAGAGATGGACTATCATATTTCTACCCAAAACGAAGAGTTTTAGAAGATGGAGTTAGCACCATACCACTAGAGATTTAAAGAACAAAGAAGAATGAAGTTATTCAGTGAGTGTCATATTTTCTACAACCAGAAAAAGTCTAGCTTTTGCCTTCAAGAAAAGTCCTGTTTAGTTGACCGAAAATTCCTAAAAGCCGTAATGGATTTTAGGTGGTCTACTCAATCATGTTAGGTTCAGCAAATAAAAGTCCTTTATGGCAGTTTTTTTCTCTAATTAAAAAGTCCTATATGGCATTCTCTAAAGTCCTTTATGGCAAGTCCTCATAAAGTTCTATATGGCATTCTCTAAAGTCCTTTATGGCAAGCAAGTTCTCATAAAGTCCTATATGGCAGTCCTCTAAAGTCCTTTATGGCAAGTCCTCATAAAGTCCTTTATGGCAGTCCTCATAAAGTCCTTTATGGCAAGTCCTCATAAAGTCCTATATGGCAGTCTTTTCTCTAATTAAAAAGTCCTTTATGGCAAGTCCTCATAAAGTCCTATATGGCATTCTCTAAAGTCCTTTATGGCAAGCAAGTCCTCATAAAGTCCTATATGGCAGTCCTCAAAAGTCCTTTATGGCAAGTCCTCATAAAGTCCTATATGGCAGTCTTTTTCTCTAATTAAAAAGTCCTTTATGGCAAGTCCTCATAAAGTCCTATATGGCACTACAAAGTCTTACAAGGCAATACATAGAAATGGATTGAAAGTTTATTTCTCAAATGTTTATTTATTCTAATACAGAGAGTTTTTATCATCATCATTATCATCATGTTGTAATTTCCTGGTATACTTTAGGCTAACACTATTGAAAGTGGAGGATACTTCTTTATTTTCATTCCAAACTTTTTAGTTTCATTCCATTTATTTTAAAAAATGTTGATTCATGGTATTTTTTAGGTTATCCCTGTTGGAACCGAATGATACACATTTGTTCCAAACTTTTTACTTCCATTCAAACTTTTCTTAGTTTCAAGTTGATTCATGGTATCTTTTAAGTTACCCCTATTGGAACCAGATGATACACATTTTGTTTCAAACTTTTTAGTTTCATTCCATTCATTTAAAAAAAAGTTGATTCATGGTATCTTTTATGTTACCCCTACTGGAACTGGATGATACACATTTTGTTTTTGTAACAAACTTTTTAGTTTTATTCAAAACTGTTTAGTTTCGTTTAAAAAAATTGATTCCTGGTGTCTTTTAGGCTACCCCTATTGTATAACCAAAGGAATAAATCACGATTACTTTACTAAGAAATTCTCTGTTGGGAATATTTAAAAGAAATGAGAAATGAACAAACCGTCTGGACATGTTCTTTTTTTAAGGTACGAACTCTAGGGGGTGGGAATGCACTCGAGCTATTTGACTTATCTCCATTGGACAGAGGTTTGTAGCTCGACCTGTCCCAAGCCAGTCTAAAATGCAGAGGGCCATATCCTGCTGTTTAAGGATCAAGATTGCAGTGTGATCGCCAAACTGACCAAACAGATCGAAGTTAATTAACCAATCAAATGTGTGTATTCCCATTGTGTTTCTTTTCCATTGACTTCTATACTAATTTTCTAAATTTCCCAACTGTAACCTATAATCCTCTAGGAAACAAACACAAACCCCAACCAAGAATCAAAAAGTCGATCAAAATTTGTTGAACGGGGTGATGATGTTTTCAAACACGTCCGTCAAAGATATATAAGATTAGGGAAAGCATGGACTTGGCATCATTCACGATCGAACCATTGACCAGAGAAGATGTTCCAAATTGGCACCAAGCAGACTTATGCTAACGTCACCCAGTACCAGGGTGAACTGAAGATTCATCTCAGAAGATACTTTGAGGGAAAAGACCAGAAACCTTATCCTACGAAGACTGATATTGCTCTATCTTTAAAAGAATGGAATGCCTTGAAGTCCCAAAATAGAAGAAGTAGATGCATCCATGAAAACCCAACAAACAGCTTTAACTGAAGACACTGACCCTGCTAAACCTGAAGACACTAAACCTACTAACCATGAAGACTTCAAAAAACCAGTTCAAGAACCACCTTTGAAGAAGAAGAATAAGATGACAGTGAGAATTACCCAACCACGACCATTGATCGTTGATGAAATTGATAGTGAACTCAGGCAAGTTCGCTTGCAACATGAACTTTGCTTGGCACATGCTCATTATGTCGAAGATAACTTTGACGCTGTAGTGAAAGAAAAATGCTATGGATGTACAGTCGATCACCCAAGTCAGATTCAGCATAATATATGCCTCATGACGTCTTAAGAAGAGAGGATTATAACATGTTTTAATGAAGCACTTGAAAGAGTTAACAAGAATGATGTCCATCTACTGTGGCACCGTAATACTTCTGGAATGAATCCACCACCAGTACAGAAAGAGTATGAAGATATGTTGTATTATGGATTTGGTGATTGAATTCATGACCTTCAAGAAACCACTCAGTCTGAAGATGTAAATAGATGTTGTAAATAGACGTTTTGTTTTTATAAAAAAGACAAAAAAAGAAAAAAAGTATAAAATGAAGAAAAAATAAAAAAATAAAAGGTGGTAATGATGCTTAAGTTATTTGATGTTTATCTTCTTGACAAATATCAAACAAACTTGACCTGTCCCCCGCCAGTATGTCAGAGGGCCACCAATGCTAAATATTTTTGGATGACGGTCAAAAAGACCACCTCTCAAAAGGTATAAAAGGGGAGCAGCACCCACGTTCAGTGACCATTATGGTCACCTCTCCAAAAGGTATAAAAGGGGAGTAGTACCCACATAGAACAACAAAGATGGATCCTCGTTGGGAGCATCCATTCACTTGTTTATTGTGCGGTCCCACGGGTAGTGGTAAATCATCCTTTGTAAATCGGGTTATTCAAAACATTCAAGATATTATCTCACCTGTTCCAAGTCACATCATTTGGTGTTATAGTGAATGGCAACCATTATACAATTCTTTACCCCAAGTAGAATTCGTAAATGGTCTCCCTCAAGAATTAAAATCTGATAGTTTAGTCATATTGGATGATCTGTTGCTCGATGCAGATGTTCGAGTCTCTAGATTATTTACTAAAGGTAGTCATCACCGTAAGATTAGTGTGATGTACATTGTTCAAAATTTATTTGACAAAAATAAAGTCCATAGGACTGTAGCTCTCAATAGTCATTACATGATCTTGTTTAAAAATCCTAGAGATCATTCTCATATCTCACACTTGGCAGCACATATGTATCCGAGTCATTCCAAGTTTCTGAGAGAAGTATTTGAAGATGCCACTTCGACCCCATATGGTTACCTTCTAATCGATCTCAAACAAGATACTCCTGAACACATGAGATTAAGAAGTCAAATTTTTCTAGGGGAAACCCAGTACGTGTACCTCCGAAAAATATAAAAGGGGAGCAACAAGTCTGCCTCAAGTCAGAAGTTTGTCTGACCGTCTCAAGCGCAACATCGCTCTTCTCAAGCTTCTTATTAAATCGAAACCCACACTCGTCAAATCCATACTAAAACATGCAGACAAAGAATTGATTACCTGTTTGTGTGACTGTGCCTCGACTATACTGAAGGGGGCAGTACCTCTGACCAAAGCTCAGAGAACCAAACTCGTTCGTCAGAAACAACTAGTGAGGGCAGTGGCAAATAAAGGTACCTATGACAAAAGGAAGAGACAAATCTTGCAGAAAGGGGGATTCTTGGGTGCATTACTACCTCCTGTACTATTGGGTGCTGTTAAAGGTATTTTGGGGTGATGGAATATGCAAAGAAGATGGCTTTGGTAGAACCAAGGTTATTGGAACGTCTACAAGAGACTCCAAGACAACCGAATGAACTGGCTGTTTCATCATTGGATAGACAAATGAGAGATATTCTCGATGCCCCTTTTGCTCACATCCGACGAAAAGATGACTCAATATAATCAAATTTTACAAAGGTACTTGACATTTCAACAAAAGGTAGTGGCTCCTCGACCCATTAAAGTCGAACTTGAGAAAGATAATAAAGACGAAGACATTCTCGATTCTGTACCTATGTTTATGAAGAAAAAGGGAAAGTTGTTGAATCGTATTAGAAGTGACACAAATATATCTTGGAAAGAGAAAGGTAAACTAGTCTACAAAGATCAAACAGTGGTTGGGTCGAATGTAACAGATCTTCTAAACCATTTACTCAGAAGAAGAAAATCTTTCCAGCCAAAGGGATGGGAAGTGTTGGCCGAAGCCCTTCGAAGTAGTAACATACCCCAAGAATTGATTGGTCATAAAGAACGTTGGGATTTTATGAAACAGGCACCGATAAAGTCGGAACCTAAACAACGAAGAAAACAGAAACGCCAACGTGGACCGAAGAAGGGTATAAATAGAGTTGACACTTGAACAAGGCAGTCATGGAAGCATGGTACTATGATTCTGAAGCGCCTGGTAGTTTTGGTGGTGTAGACGCTCTTCGTAGAGCGTCCAAGAAAAAAACTAAACAAGTTGTGAAATGGCTTGAGACTCAAGACACATACAATCTTCACAAACCTGTTCGTCGTACATTTCCTAGGAGGAAAGTGATAGTTAGTGGTATCGATGCTCAGTGGCAAGCTGATTTGGTAGATGTAGCAAACATAAGGAAATTCAACAGAAACACAAAAATTTTGTTGACATGTATAGATGTGTTTAGTAAATATGCTTGGGTCATACCCCTCAAATACAAACATGGTGATTCCATAGTAAAAGCTTTTACTAACATTTTCAAACATGGTCGTAAACCAGAAAAATTACAAACTGATCAAGGCAAAGAATTTCTAAACAGAAAATTTCAGAATTTTTTCAAAGATCACAAAGTCGAATTTTTCACTACACAAAATGTGGAAACAAAATGTTCCATAGTAGAAAGATTTAATAGAACTTTGAAAACTAAGATGTGGAAATATTTTACCAAGAACTTTTCCACCAAAAAACTTGGTGAAATCATATAATCATTCTCATCATCGTAGTATCGGTATGCCCCCGCCCCCCCCCCCCCCCCCCCCCCATTGCCGTGAAATTTGAAAATCAAGAGGTTTAGCAGAAACTTTATGGCAAACCCATAAAACACAAGAAACCAAAGTACAAAGTGGGAGACATAGTGAGAATCAGTAAAGTTAAGAAAACTTTTGAGAAAGGTTATTTGCCCAATTGGACCGAAGAGTTATTCACAGTGGTAGCCATCAAGAAAGGACATCCAGTCACATACATCTTATAAGATGATAATGGGGAAGTACTGAAAGGGTCGTTCTACACTGAAGAGCTTCAGCGAGTTTCACATAAAACTATTTACAAAATCGAACACGTACTCACGAAACGTGGTCGAGGTAAGAAAAGGGAATTGTTAGTAAAGTGGTTGGGATATCCCACTTCGTTCAATTCGTGGATCAAGCAGAGTCAGCTCACCTATAAAAGGAAGTGAACCTCTGAGGTTTCTTCAAAATGGAAGAAGGATCGAACGGTTCTTGGCCTCTATTTGGAAAAAGAATTCCAAGGAGCGAGATCACTTACTTTTCACAAATAAGCATTTTTTATATCATCATCATTACCAGTGTCGTTAATCTCACTCTCGAGAACACAGACAACAAGTTGTGGACTGCTCTCTTGAGTAGTAGCATAGGATATTTGTTGCCTAATCCAACCATCAAGAAAAAGTAATGTTTTATTTGACTCTACCAAGTAATAGTTCTATGAACGTGTTTCCTGAAAACACGTTGACTACGTACACCACTTAGTTATCACAACCAGTGAATCTCACGGGAGAATGGGAAGTAGGTCTGGCAGAGATTCAGTATCCAAATTCTTGGTTCAATATTCATGGGGAAGAAGCTTTCGTTACAGTGTTCTGGTCTTCAAAAAAGATTTATCGACTTACTCTCAAGCAAGGTCGTTATTCGGATCCCACTGATGTGATACGGGCTATCAATGGTGTTAAAGAATTACTCTTGCCTCGTCACGATAAGATTGATTTTGAATTGGATGAAGTGACTGGTAAAGTTCGTATCACGGTACGTGATTAAGTCGTGGTCACATTGAGTCCTACTCTTTAAAATATTTTGGGATTTAAAGAGTGTGTTTTTAAATCAGGAGCTTACAATTCTTCCAGAGTTGCCGATGTAAACAAAGGATTTTATTCACCCTATGTATACTGTGATTTGTTTCGTGACCAAGTCGTAGGAGATACAAGAATACCACTTCTTCGTATCGTACCCGTACGTGGAAAATATGGGAATACCATCTCCAAAACTTTTGAGAATGTGTATTATGTACCAGTGGAACGAAAAATTTCAGTACCACCCAGGTGTATATAAGGGATGACACAGGAGCCATAGTACCATTCGAGTTCGGGAAAGTGACAGTGACACTTCATTTCAGAAATCGTAGATCTCTTCATTTCACATAAACATGACATACTGTTGTAAGTCCAAATTATACGAAGAATATTACACAAAACAAGCTGGGAACGGTCTACCAGATTTTTCTGGAGCTCAAATACAGAGAAGTTATGGTTTGGGAAGTATATTGGGAGGACTGAAGAATATTGTGTTACCTTTTTTGAAAACTACAACCAGGACCGTGGGAAGACAGCTCGTGAGAAAAGGAGCGGCCTTTGTCGAAGATGTCTTTGAAGGGAAAAATGTAAAAAAGGCAGCAATCAAAAGAGTCAAAGAGGCTGGTGTGGGAGCTTGGAATGAAGTGATTGGTAGGTCGAAACCACCCGGCAGGAAAGGTATAAAAGGCCCGCACCACGCAAAACTCGCAAATCGCCAAACAGAAGGTGAACTGTACAGACCCAAGACATTCTCGGTGCATGATGTCTCTCATCAATGAAAAATCTTGTGAGTGTGTCAACAGCGAACTCGACTTGTTTTCCATACCACTAATGCAGACTAGTGTGGCACATGGGCAATGGGTAGAACACAGGCCTTTGGCGACCATAGGAAACAGTGGTCCAATAGAATTCCACATTGCAGGATTAGGAGATGATTATTTGAATTTGGCACAGACATACTTGCATGGTAAAGCAACGGTTGTAGATTCCAATGGGGCATCAATTGCACCCGATGCCAATGTGGGCCCAGTCAATTTTTGGATGCATTCCTTATTTAATCAAATCGATATCAGCTTGAATGAAAAACTGGTATCTCCTTCCAACAACACTTATCAGTTCAGAGCTTTCATAGAAACTTTGTTGAGTTATGGACCAGCTGCAAAGAAGTCACAACTGACTGATGCATTACGGTACAAGGATACGGCCGGACACATGGAAGATTTGACAGATGATAACAAGGGATTTCTTCTTCGAAAGAAATTTATAGAGAAAAGTAAAATAGTGGACATGACTGGGAGATTACATTTGGACATGTTTTTCCAAACTCGTTACTTACTGAATGGAGTTAATGTTCATGTTAAAATGAACAGAGCCAAAGATGCTTTCGCATTGATGCCCGATGCCGATACATAGAAGATCAAAATTTTAGATGTATCCACCTTTGTACGCAAAGAGAGACTCCAATCATTCGTGAGAATGGCTCACAAGAAAGCACTAACAAAAGCAACGGCAAAATATCCAATCGACCGTGTGGAAACCAAGATGTTTTCAGTGTCGAAAGGAAATCTGAGCAATACACAAAAAAAATTATTTTTAGGCCAACTACCTAAACGCATGGTGGTGGGATGTGTAGACAACGCTGCTTTCAGTGGAAACTTTTCAAAGAATCCATATTATTGCAAGAAGTACAAAATCAATTACTTGGCTTTGTCGTACGTGGATGGGCTGCAGATTCCAGCCAAACTATTACAACCTCGATTCGAACAACAAGAAGTGGCGAGATGTTATGCGACCCTGTTCCAAGGGACTCGACAAATGTATGAGAATGAAGGAAACCACATCAGCCGAGAAGAGTACATAAATGGATACACCCTATTCGTATTCGACCTGTCTCCAGACCTATCACATGGACAACACTTCGATCTGGTGAAGAGAGGAACTTTGAGACTTGAAGTCCATTTCGAAAACCCTTTACCAACCACAATCATCGTACTGGTGTATGCAGAATTCCAGAACATCATAGAAGTAGATAAGAAGAGACAAGTACTCTTCGATTACTCAACATGAACACGTTGCAGTTAGAGAAAGCACTTCGATCAGATAGTTGTTTGAAGAGAATAAGTTTCGGTGTATTTGCAAGAAACAGATTACTAAGAAGATTACCAGATCATAGACCAGTGGCTTTGATAGCCAACACGGATCCAGACCACAGAAAAGGAGAACAATGGGTGGCTCTCTTTGTGAGTCACCACAACGCAGAGTACTTTGATTCCTATGGATTACCACCACAACACAGACCATTCGAGAATTTCCTGAAGAAGAATTCCAGATATTAGAAGTATAATACAAAACACCGTCAAGGACCATTACCAGTGTGTGGACAATACTGCCTGTTTTACTTGAAACATCGCTGTGGCGGTGTACCGATGGAACCCATATCCAACATGTTTACGACTGATCTAATGGATAGTGATGTGTTGGTTAATGACGTCATAGAGGAAACCAGTCACTAGATGTCGCTGTATTGAAGAAAAACTATAGAAAAGGGTGCACTTGGTGTTCAGCTCATTTGTGTTTCGACAGCCAAAGAAGGATGCATACAAATGTGACCGTCTTCAAACTTAACAACGATTTACAGATTCAACTGTTCAAGAACGACGTTGGGTTCCAGTTTACCACACGAAATTGGGAACAAGTGACCAAAGCAGTGGATATTGCAAAGAAGAGAAGCCTTGAAAAAGAAGAACCCAAACCAAAGAAAGAAAGAAAACTAAAGAAGAATGAAGATAAAACGGATTGAAGAATGTTCACTATTCCATGTTTGATTAGGATGGCACTGAATGATTATCAATCACGAAACCAAGAAACAAGAAATCCAAGAGACTTTGTAGAGAGAATGAGCGTTTCATTCGAAGCGTATTTTCGTGATGTTCCACCACCAGTACTGGAGCAGTTATTACGTGGAGAAGAGAAAATAAGAAAGACACCAGAACAAAGAGCACCTAAACACATCAAGTATGCATTGGAGTAAAATCGTCTCAAGACATTTCAATTCATGTTACCAAGAGAGAGTGTGAAAACCCCAAATGAACTGACAAAAGCTGGATACTTTTACTTGGGGAGAGGAGACAGAACTCAATGTTTTCATTGTGGTATTATTGTTCGTTTCTGGGAAACAGAAGATAATGTTATAGAAGACAACAGAAAATATTCTGCAGACTGTTATTACATTCATAATTTACCACCTGAATTCATGGACGTTGAAAATGTTCAAGAAGAAGAAATGGCCATCAAAGAAGAAATGGACACATCATTTCAAGAAGAAGATTCACGGAGGACAAAATGTAGTGTGTGCTTATTAGCTGAGGCCAATGTCGCTCCGCGACCATGTAACCATTTGTGCCTGTGCAAAGACTGTTGTAAACCACTGAGAAGATGTCCTATCTGCAGAAAGACTGTTTATGAATCTCTGACAATCTACATACCATAGAAGTTTCCATAAAAAGTTGTATTTTTGTTGTTGAATAAAAGAAATTAAATTGTAAAAATTGTGTTGTTATCAATGAGTAGTACAATAACAAAGCTATCCTCAAATTGTATCTTATAAAAGGTATCCTCAAAAGATATCCTCCAACAGTACAATACCATGTCATAGGTATTCTCAAATACCGAAATGAGGCTAAGAGGGATGGTAAATTAGACCTCATAGGACAAAAAAGGGATTCTGGGAAAATCTGAACCAGAAAAACTATTCTAATTCAATCAAACACACTCCCGGTACCCCCTCTGTACTATAACACTACGTGCTAAGCCGATAAAGTGGGAAAATAAAGTCAATTTCGGTGATTTGAGGTGGAGAGATTATCGGGTTGTTTGTGGTAATTCTACGAAACGGGAAATTACTCCTGTACAATTGAACATACGCTCCAAACATACCCCTATCATGTTAGAAGGTTTAGGTCACATAGCAACCACGTGCTACCATAGAAACCAAGATGGCGGCCCCTTCATACAAAATGGACGACGGAAACGCGTATCACCCTAACAACACGCGCTGCGCATGCGCACTAACACCACGTATCACTATGCTGCTGACGTCACAACATGGCCGCTCACGCGGGTTACCATGGCAACACAACATGGCGCCACTGTGTCACTTGACATGTCGTCACTTGCGGGGTCATCCACCGGGGTCATCCAACCATGGCCTGTCCGGGTACATGACATACTACTTTTACTATTGAGGACATAAATGGGTATCACAACATTTTCATGCCTTTTTAGAAACATATCTGCATCGTGTGAGATATAGATGTCTGTTAGCAAATTCATAATAAAGATAACATAATGGAAGGCGCCAGTTTAAATTAATGGACCTGGTGAATAATGAGAAGGGAGAACGAGCCGAACTTAATTTGGTGGACATAAACATCAACCAACTCCTACATTCCTCCACCCACCCACCCACTCAATCAGCCACTGGACTAACGAAAGAGTAAGTGGGCGGATATGTGAGTGAGTGAGTGAGTGAGTGAGTGAGTGAGTGGATGGATGAATGGAAAGAATTACCATTGTAAGTTTGACTGGTGAAGTACTAAGCATTTCTTGTCGACGAATGTTAGCATCTGAGAATTAATGTCACACGACTGTGTCAAGCGACCTCGTTACCCTGTTCCTGAAACTTGGCAGTGAATTCCTCGATTATCACATTGATAAATAAAACAAAATGATCACTTGTTCACTCATTCGAATGAATGTATGGGTGAGCAGATGAATGGGCAAATGGACGAATGATAGTAAAGTTGATGAATGAATGAATGATTGAATGAATGATACTACCGGTACGTTGATGAACTAGAGAAGCAGAATTTACTGCCACCAGTAAATTCAAGTCTGTGAAAAGGGTTAAAGTATCAGGAAAAAACTATATAGAAAGAGAATTCATGGAGGCTTATTTTCAGAAGTAAAATATACACAAAGAAAAAAGTTAAGCACCTCCTGATATTTTCACAAAGCCGAATGGCAAAAGCATGTATAATCCACAATAGCCCTGAAATACTCGAAAATGCTAATGCTATCTGAAAGAACAATCATCTGGCAAGACTAAAACGCAACAATGGCTAGCTGTGATTGTAATTTAATAGAGATTACATCATGTTACCACAAGTACTGTTTTTACCATGAAACACAGCCCTCTAAAGTTTGGATGGACAAGTCACAGAAAGAGCATTAACATTGATATTGTCACATAAAAATGTTCTTCGAAGACACTAGATTACGTCTTCAGTAAGAATAATCAGTACCGGGTGGACCCGCCACGTACCCGGATGACACTTTCCACCCTACGTCTCATGCCTCCAGTCAAACGTCGGATCTGTTCTCGGGTCAATAACATCCATTCAGCATGCAAAGCTGCTTCCAACTGGTCTAAAGTCTATACTGGGGGGTTCCGTGCCTGGATTCGCCGCCCTATAATGTCCCACACATGCTCCAGAGGATTCAGATCTGGGCTTACAGCTGGCCAGGGTAGAGTTGTCACTGCATTGTCTCTCATGAAATCCACTACGGCACGCGATCGGTGAGGCCTGGCGTTGTCGTCCATGTACTAAGGTCGTGTAGCAAGTGGATGATTGTCGAAATGTGGGACAACGACTGGCTGTAGGACGTCACGGATGTACTGTTAAGTTGCCCCTGATGGTGACCAAATCCAGCTTGCAATCATGGGACAGGCATCCCCACACCATAACAGAGCCACCTCCATACGCAACAGTTGGCTAAATGTTCCTGGGGGTATAAGCTGTGTTCTTCTGTCTCCAAACACGTGTACGTCCACCAGTAACGTGCAGTAAATATCGACTTTCGTCTGACCAATGAATTTTCCTCCAGGTCCTCAGATTCCATTCTCGTCTGGTCAAACACCATGCCAAACGTGCATGTTTATGGTGGTCTCTTAACAAGGGACGTTTAATGACTCTTCTGGCCTTTAATCCTGCCGCTTTGAGACGATTTCGGACTGTTCTGGTGCTGATGGGTCGATTTGGTAACCACAGTGTTTTCATCTGAGAACTTGTACTGAAGGGTTCTCGGCGAGCAAATCGTATCAGATTCCTGTCTTCTCGCGGTGTAGCGACAGGAGGTCTTCCTGACCTTGGACGGTCCATTGCACTTCCGGTCTGCGCATGCTTCCGGACTAAGCGGCTAACAATAGTGTAATGGTAGCCCAGATTTTGTCCTATCGCCTTAAAGGACATTCCTGCGGAATGCATACCAATAATCTGATTCCTAATCTCCATTGACAATCGTCTCCGTGCCATGTTCAATGATTATGCTTAAATGCCCGTTTCGCACTACGTTAAATACCCACAAATACAGTCGGTACATACTGCTTTTTGTGATCCGCGAGGGTAGCATGTTGTACGAATTGTCACAAGCGATGCAAGCACGACTGTCACACATCACTGGTTACAACGTATCGTGCAAACCCTACTCTTCCCATCATTGTACCTTCTTCAACTATTTCGAATAATCAGAGGGGGGAAATCATAAAAAATATCAGGGGGTGCTTAACTTTTTTCTTTGTGTATATTTTTTAAACAAATTAGAATGGATTTTTGTTAACAGTATTTGCAGGTATTCATAAAGGAATCAGAACAATTTTTCTAAGAAATCAGAAAAGGCATATCTGTGCACATCATTTAAAGGGTTCGATCAAGGAATCAGAAATTGACATTACTGGTTCTACCACTTACTTGAATGATGAGATACATGCATAATCTTCAGAATTGCATTAGTTGTTATAAAATGCAATTCCCAAAGGTTCTGAAAAATATGCACTTAATCACCTGCGTTGACCACATTGAGGTGGACCACATTTTGAACCTCCAGCAAGTTTCAACTCATTCAGTGTAAGTTCCATGTCTATAGGCCATACCAAGCCAAGCCTGAAGTATGAGCGTAAACACTTTAAAAAAAAATCGGCTCCAACAACTCTAGTTCTGCCATGTTTGTAGATGATAGCAAATATTCGTATTGCCTGGAAGATATTAAGCCACACCCAATTTTTTACGTAAAAATTCATGTATGGACTTTGGGAAGGGGGTTGAAAAATGTGATTCACATTAATTTTCAAAAATGCACTCAGTGACCCCTAGGTGACCACCGTGACCTTGACCCATATTTTGAACCTCTATCGAATGTCGACTCATTTGGTGTTAGTCCCAGGTCTATGCATCATACCATGCTTGAGATATGAGCGTGACCCACTTTCAAAATTTTTGACCACGCCCACTTTTTTCGTGTAAAAAATGCATGTATGAACTTTGGAAATGCATTAGGGGGTCAAAACATGTGATTTCCTGCAATTCTGAAAAATGCACTCAGTGACCTCTAGGTAACCTCCGTGACCTTGACCCATATTTTGAATCTCCATCGAGTGTCGACTCATTTGGTGTTAGACCCAGGTCCATTCGCCATACCATTCTTGAGATATGAGCGTGACCCACTTTCAAAAATTTTGGCCACGCCCACTTTTTTACCTAAAATTGCATGTATGGACTTCAGGAATGCTTTAGGGGCAAAAAAATGTGGTTTCCAGCAATTCTGAAAAATGCACCCAATGACCCCTAGATGACGTTTGTGACCTTGGCCCATATTTTGAACCTCCATCTAGTGTCGACGCATTTGGTGTTGGTCCCAGGTCCATTGGTCATACCACGCCTGAAATATGGGCATAACCGACTTTCAAAACACCCCAACGGATACCCCTAATGCCCCAGGAATCTGAAAAACATTAGGTGTCGAGAACCTGTGACTCTCTGTCAGTATGCCAAATATCAACGAGATTGGACAATTCGTTTTCGAGTTATCTTGCGGACAAAAAAGTGCTTAGAAGACAGAAGACAGGAGAAGAAGAAGAAGAAGAAAGAAGAAGAAGAAGAAGAAGAAGAAGAAGAAGAAGAAGAAGAAGAAGAAGAAGAAGAAGAAGATTAAAAAAAAAGAAGAAAAAGAAACCGTACAAAAACAATAGTCTGTGTGTTTCACACAGACTAACAAGAACTGTGGATATACAAAATTAGCTGTGATAACACAAAATGTGGGTCGGTGGATGAAATAGTTGGTTAACAACATATATACTGTTGAAGAGATGAAGGTGTATGATATTAATAATATTGTGTCATTTAGGTAGCAGGGCTACATCAAGCATAATATAGCAATTGGTAATGGGGTGGCATAATGGGAGGAGGCTGACTTAATTTAGTGAAATGAGACAGCTGGTCTGTCACACATTCGTTGAATGCATGAGTATGTTATGGCGATTATATCTCTTTTTAGTTTCACATTGACCAAATATGTACAAAATAACCCGAGTAAATTATGACATAAATAAAGCGAAAAAGTTACTACACCACCAGGCAATGAAAACCTTATATTATGCACTCATTTACAGTCTGGAACCATATGTCAATCTTATTCATTGGAAATAAACGTACGAGGACGACGTCTCTGGACCTGTTTCCAAAATTATGGAATGCATTCGATTAAAACCTATGTGCAATCTCCAATAGAACCCTCTTCAAGAGACAAATTTCAAATAGATTTATAGGTGCGTACATCCATTTATTACACGCCTGTTCTATGAAATCCCCATCTATAGCAACACAAAATCATGCGGAAAATAAAAATCGGTTCCGCACATGTGTGCCGAACGGAAATCGTTGGCGGACTATTTTTGGACGATCACGTCATCTGTCAAAACTTAACAGCACCCCGCATACTTGGCATTTCTGTTTGACCTACAATCACGGAAGCTGTGCAGTTTAAATGAAGCGATTGCGTTCTGATAAGCTGTCACAAAGACAATAAACTAAATAAAAACATCTTTGTGTATTGAATTATTTCTAAAGCTTAGTAGGAAGAGTTCAAACCAATCATTACAAGCTTATAATGATAACAAATTGATTAGAACTAGTTCAAATATGCATGTGCTACGATAGTACAAATATACGTACACCACATGTCTGGCCTATTTATAAATCTGCCCACGGGAATTCTCCCAAAATCGCACATGTGGTTGTAAACATTAGCAGACGATTGATCACCCGAAATTGAACCGATTGCGAAACAACTTGTTGATAGTTGTCAAATGAATTGCAGAGTGTCCTTCTAATAATTGTTATTATAGACGTGAAGGCGTGTAATAAACACAGAACGATACGCGCGTGTGAATGGGTTAATCGATATGGCACTTGTGCCATCGCGGATCATAAAATTCGAGGCCGCATCGCGGAAGGTTAAAACTTGAGGCCTGTGGCCTCTCGTTTTTTCCTTCCGCGCCGACACTCGTGCCCTATCTATTAACCCATTCAACCGAGCGTGTCGTTCTGTGTATGATATTCACTGCAATAATCTTTATTCTCTGAATTGCGGTCAGTGATAGGAGAACACCTCGTTATAAAATAAAATTAAAAATTCTATCTTACTGCTAAGATAGAACCCAGTAGCCAATGTCCGGGGGTGGAAACCGTTTATAATAATAGGCATAAACGATTGTCCAAATTAGACTTCATACTAATGTTGAGGTCACAATTGGACACAGGTGTATAAAGGTGACCTTAAAAACAATAAATAAATAAGGAATAAATTAGGCAAAATATTTAACTTCATCGTTTTTAAAATTTTTTTTAGTATGTTTGGTATTGCACGCTAAATCCGGTCCGAGTCCCCAATTTACACCCCCTATTCAATTTGAGCATTTTCTCATAGGTCCTCGGTTGAGCATAGAAATCATAACACATGGTTTGTGAACTCTCTGTGCTGTTGTAAAACTAGTACAAGGGACCTCAATTGACACCATGCTCATGGAAGAGTGTGTGTGGAGGGAGAATTGGGGTGGGAGGGGGGAGGCAAAGTCTTTCTTGGGGGTGGCAAATGCCTCTATGCCCTCCATGGCACCGACACTGGCAGTACAATTTCATAGTTCTGGAGTAAACCTTGGAGAGAAATGTTTAACCATTTACCTAACGTAACGCTCACATTCATCTAGTGCTATACACTTAAATAGCCATACATTTTTTTGTAATATTTTGGAACGACCTGATCCCAATGAGGCATAATAAAATATGTTTTCAGATCGCCATACATTTTTTTGTAATATTCTGAACGAACTGGTCCCAATGAGGGATAATAAAATATGTTTTCGGACAAAATTGTTCAGTCATTCAAGAATTCTATTTTTGTCAGTCTTTACTCTTGTCAGAAAGAGCGAACTCTTTGGATCCTGCTAGTATATTTCATGCAAGTTCACAGATATAAACTGGTAGAGTCTCTATTTGTTACTTGGGTGAAGGCCAATCAATATTTTCAACGTGCAGCCTTGGGGCTGCACGTTGAAAGTGTTGATTCGTCTTCGACACAAATTCACTGAGTAACTATCTTCTTATGAATTCAGGTCAAATCACGCTCCTTGGGCGGAAGAGCGACCTTTCTGTTTCAAAGGGTTAATATAAGTTCTTGGAAGAATATGAATCGCGTGATGGTAGGATGATGAAATACTGTAGAAAAAAATTCTTATCAAAATAAAGGATAGTAATTTTCTGTACGAACTCTTCAATTTGGATTAGCCACACACTGCGATGTAAAAATCGACAAACGGACGCATGTCAAACAGCCAATCCCGCACATATCGCAAGGGTGCGTGCAGCGCCAATGGGGGTAATTAGGAAATCTAAAACGTGTTTTGTATTTTTGTTGATAATTTTTTGTTTGAAAAGTTTTCCCACACATTTTTCATATTACGGAGGATAACTGCCTATTGTACACATATTCAAAAGAGTATAAATAATATCCCCTTTCATTGTAGATACGTTAATCTCCCCACATGGCGAACAAAAGCAATGTTGTGAGTCATTCTGAGGATCTTGACAACTACTCGTTATGTTTCTGCAGTAACATTTTCACTGAATGTCGTCATAATTATTTTGACAAGCAACTGGAACTGAAAAAAACCCAAAGGTATTTACTTCCGCATTGTGCAACCCTCAGCACACCAAAATCTAAGTTATCACCCCTAGGCCAACTCTTTGCTCTTTGATATTTGTTGGGCCCTTATGAAAAATTACATTCTTTCTTGTAGACTATTTTTGCTCCACGTAGACAATTACGAAGGCATGTAATAAACACAAATTCCCAAAATTCAGTAATTGTCAATTCTCGAATATCGATCTATGGTTGGGATGTAAATGCTAACTGGCATACTGACTGAGTTAATTGCAACCTTCTTTTTAAGGGCGGGGGGGGGGGGGGGGGGGGGGTTGGGTGCCATTGGCACAATTTGTATGGTGGCTGATCATTTATGGCAAGGCTGGGCCCGAAAAACTTAACAGTTTTCATTCCAGTAATTGAGAATCCTGCATTTAAAACCGGAGACCATGGACCATTATAACAATGTAATCTATTCCAGTTGCATCGAACGTTAAGGCAAACAATACTCAGGTAAATCTCACAATAAATACAGGCGCAATGTGGACAATTACGAATCACCACTAACAACAGATTCCAAAATATCAAAGGCTCAGAAAAAGCCTTGTGTGACCCCAGCAACAACGGTGGGTTTTTTTTTGGGGGGGGGGGGTGGATTAACGACACTTTCGATAGCCAGGGTCACCTCGTGTCGGACATTTTTACGTGTGTAGGAAGCCGGAGTATCCGTAGAGAACCACCGAGCAACGGCGAGCAACGGTCAGACTCCCTAACGTACTAACAACACACAAGCATGGTTAACATTAGTCGAAGACAAGGGCAAAGGGCACCAACGACGCTCTTGGGGGCGCGGTGGCAAAGTAGGTAGAGGTGCAAGCCGAGAGGTCCTCGGTTCGAATCCCACCTGCGGCAACCGCGGTGTGTCCTTGGGCAAGACACTTCACCCCCATTGCTCATCTGGGGGCACGGTGACGTCGTGCACTAAGGCGTACTGCACGTCGATGGTGCACTTGTCTTCAACCAATGCTAACCCTGCTTGTGTGGAGTTACTATGTTGGGGGCTGACAGTTGCTCGCCGTTGCTCGGTGGTTCTCTCCGGGTACTCCGGCTTCCTCCATCCGTAAAACTGTCATGGTCATGATTAGCCATTGTGCAGAAATATGTGACCTTAAACCCCAATAAATAAATAACCATCGACGCGCAGTACGCCTTAGTACACAAAACCACCGTGCCCCCCCCCCCCAGCCCCACCTGGGCAGTCGGGATGATGTGCCTTTTCCAAGGACAAAACGCGATTGCCCCTGGCGAGGATCGAACAGCGACAACACTTAATGTACCAAGCCTAAAACAGAAAATCTTAACAAAGTCTATTGAATGCTAGACAGCATATTTGGCTTTCAAGACTATCAGCAGTATTAGAGACATTTGCTGTCTAAAACGAAAAACCAGAGAGAAAAAAACACTCTACGATAACACAAATTTTCAGTGAAAATGGAAGGGCAAAGAAAATTTTAAAAAACTCTCCAAAACCAACAACAACAACGAAACCAAACAAGAAAAAAGAAGCCAGAATTAAATCATTATCAGAGTTACAGTCAGTCAGATATGCAAATTAATAGAACATGCAATTGAACGTATGGTATTTGATGAATGTCTCTTTGACGCCCCTCTTTGACGCCAAAATCCCCTCTCATCATCTCGGGTAAAGTATTATTGGGTGAATGTATGGGAGAAATAGCCTACATAAAAGGAATAAAAAATATGAACAACGAGTAAGATTTTAAAAGGCCCAAAATAGTTCCATGATGCCATCCTATACCGTACCGAGACCATTTCGTACAGCAGCATTATAAATAAAACAGACAAATATTGTAAGTTATTGTAATGAATTGATGGTAAAATGGTCTGAGGTTTGCGACTCAGTGCTTTTGTTCAACCGAGACGCGAAGGCGCGACCATGTAACCACCAGTTCATTAGTAACGCATATGTACCAATAAGACCCTACCCAATGGTCAAAAACCTACATCACATATCGTTAAAAAGTTTAGTAAATAAACATTTCGTGTCGTCACGACGTCATTGGACAAATAACCGATAAATCAGATAAAGGTCGAAGCCACTCCTAAATCCAAATCGCAAATGGGTTGTAATTTAACAACACTTCATTCCGAACATCGTCTGTTGCACGAGTAAAAAATCTTTAAAAAATGAAGCGGTTTGCACGTCACTCACTTAGTTGATGAAATAATTGCGAAACTGGCAACCCCAATGGGTTTCATATAATTCGCTAGGTGACGTCGAACAGCAACTTAAAATTATGCTACGGGGAACAGTAAACAGATAAATCTTCACGAGCTCTAGTCCAATCAGAGGCCCATAATTTTAATCTTATTGGAATATAATATCATCAAGTGGGGGAGGTGAGGTTTCGAGCGAACGATTTTGTCTATAATTCATGTCATCCACAGACGACTCTTCTGAGAAAATCTCAAACTCGGGAATTAACACAATTTGAGCATTTTTGAGTGTTTACTTTCATGTTAAGTGTAAATGTCCAGCAGCAAGACAACGCTTGTTAAAACAGTTCTTGAATAACCACAAATTTTCATTTTTTGCCTCGAAACATATGACTCCTCATTGAAACGAAATCAACCAGTCCGTTCCAATGAGGGGTCATAAACTACGTTTAGAAAAAAAATGATTGGAACATTTGACTCACCACCCTGTTTCCATCTCCGCTTTTGGACAGTTCGTCTCCTAAAGGTTTCGTTGACTTTAAAATATTAAAAGGCTTCCGAGATTGTTTTCGTATAATTTATTTAATAAAATTATACACGACTAACTATATTTTTTTTAAAATATAAATTGCAGGGCCCTGAACATCAAAGTGACGTCTAAAGTTTTTTATAGATAGAATGTATAAGAGTAACATCTCCTGACTACGAAAAAGTTTACCGAACGTCCGGCAGCCTTGAGCAATTGGAAATATCCACGTTTAAGGTACATCGTCATTTCGAGTACTGCAATGTATGACTGTGGCTAATGCAACATTCAAGTCGCATACCAGAGGTTGCATCCAACCCCAAATACATTTTGAAGGCATGATTTGGGTGTTTAGTGATTCTATTCATCAGTGGTATTCCTAGCTGATGTATCTGCTAACCTTGTTTGTTCATTTCAGCACTCTAGTTTAGCTTTGCAAGAGCAGAAAAATGTGCACACCATTTTAGCAGCATCACACTTGAAACTGTGCGTACTACATGACATCTGGCTTGAGCAAGAACATTTTATTAACTTCACTTCTTCGGGGCAAGATCAACATCGGATGGAACTGTTATGGGCTGGAGGGACTCTAGTTTCTTCTCGAAGTCATATTTGATAGGATCTAAATTTGGAGGTCTCGTTTGAAGGGCGTTCTTCCACACACATGTCTGAAGGTGTGCTCTCTTGATATTTTCCCTGAAGGCTGGTGTGGTTGGAGGCATAGAACAAAGTTTCGGTGCATTAGTTGCCTTGGGATTCCCGGTTTTCGATAGAGGGAAATGAATTGGCTTGCTTGATCGAGCACATTTGACCACTCAGCGTCTTCCTCACCCAAACACCCCAACGAAGCTCTACTTTGGAGGACCTTTAGTATTCGACCCATCCCTATCCCGAACAGGCTTCCAACTGTGTGTTCACATATTATTTCTATTAACGGCACTTTGTTTGCTGCGACCGTCAAAGCTTGTTTTTGTGGTGGAAGAATAACTTTGGCGGCTCGTTTGAACACTTTACAACTAGAACTTCTGTCAGACCTGGTTACGGTGCTGAAATCCACATATCTGTGAAAGATCAAATAGACGTCACTCGACTGCAAGCGCTGATTTGTATGATCTTTAAACTTTTCTTCAAAGTCCATATCTATCGCTAGGTGCGTTTTGCCAGAAACTGGCCAATGTGGAATCCACAACAATGCACAGCCACCTTTCAGTACTTCTGTATGCCCCCTGCCAACCATTCTGGTAGACAAAACAACCGTCGTCCTATTTTTTAAATCCGACTTTAATTTAGAAATCCGCGTGTCGCCAGGCTCGTCAAAGAGTGATGTTGGCTGTGGCAACAATTCGTAAGAGAGAAGTCCCTTAACATAGAAGTTACGAGAGCTTGATAGTAGTCCGATTACTCTGGAGTATATGAGGTTCGTATCATAAACTTAAGATCACCAACCTTGACAGATTTTGTTGACACAGCCATAGTTGGACAGGCATTGGAAAAGGATCACAGAATCCCAAAGGAAGGTTCTATTCGAACTTGATCATCAGTGCTGAACCCAACTCTAGGACCTTATCCACGTTGATAGACCCAATACTTATTTTTCCGGTTATGATATTGACAATGGTTTCAGGGTGCTGTGACTGTTTCATAGGATCTTTTCACATCTCAAATGTGGAACGGTGAATAGCATCGGACGCAATTCGCTCTTTGCTTTCCCCTTTGTGGAAAATTTGGGATCTTTCCGTGTTCTTGTCCTCACGTATTTCTCACATATCTCTGATATGCTATGAGCTAAAAATCCACAGGCATGCAAATTTAGAGTCAAAACCTTAGGGGTTTCTAATTTGAGAGTAATGCCTATAATACCCGACTTACCGTGGCCATATCTTATAAATGTAGTCTCTGTGAACATGTTACTCCATAACCCGTCCCAAAGACCCAGAATGTATCTCATGGCATGTTCACCTCTCATGAAATGGACCAAACCATTAGGCTCAAGATTCTCCATTTGGCGGAGGTAGTACAGGCCACCCTCGCGTAATTCATATGCCCGATGCGAAAAAGTATGGCAACATACTTCGTACAACATGAAGGTGAAGGGGCCAGTCACCTTCCGGTTCAGCACGAACACCCCACATCATGAGGAAAACCGACTTCAGAAAAGTATCCACCCACATTTTCGTCGTCTGACTTGAATCTTCCAATAAAGAGGACACATCTTCTGAGCATTCAAAATTCTTTTTTTCGAATAATTTACGGAGAAGTGTCTGCCAATAAACATTTAGCGCTCATGTTCAAAACGCTTTTTTCAAAACAAAATAGCGGTTTGTAGCGAGCATAAAGTTATTTATGCATTGAATAATGTCATTTGTGTCTATATGAGTAAAACTTCTAGATTATTTTCTAGTAAATGTCGATCATGTATGAGAATTCCAGCACCAGGCTAACTATGAGAATTAAAATTGGGCCCCCTTTTCTTGGACGAATTTCATAAATTGCTCAATGCTGTCAGACGTCCAGTTAACTTTTTTCTGAATTAGGTGATGTCCCTCTATCAGAAACCAGCGAGGTAAAAACTTTGGACGCGACGTTGAAGTTGAACAGAAAGTTTGCATATGGCGGCCGGACTAAGAACAGTTTACGAATTTGTAATAATACCGTTTGAAAAATTTTAAACAAACAATTTTCAGTTCCCCCGCCCACATCATCACGTTATACACATTAAATTAACTGGTGATGCTTCCTGGTTCACCTTGCATTCGTTGGTCGAACCTCCACCCTTTGGTTATGTTCTAGTCGCACCCACATCACACCAATAACGTTTTTGTTTACTGTTTCCCAAATCTCAAGGAACTCGCGATATGTTCTCTTGTCAAAGCTTAACATACATAGAAGTTCAAACACATCAATATCTGTTATACTCACTAAAATCAGTTGGATTAACAATTAACCCAAATCAACTGGGTTTTCTCAATATATACCAAATTGAGTTCATAATCACTCAACCCAGTTGGTATGGGTTGATTTTCAACCCAACTGATTTTAGATTGCATAATACAAATGGGAAGAAATGTGATTCGGTGATTCAAAGACCCAGCCAAGCTAGAAATCCAATCTTTGATTATCCCTCTTGATATGCAATGCAACTTGAAATGTTCGGTTGTGCTCACCGTCTCAGTTTTACATAAATGTCTCTCTAATCGAGTTAATACTCTTGTTGCGTTCTATACTTTTCAAAAAAGTAGGGGATATCCAAACTGATGTTGATATTTTCGGAAAAGGGTATTGGATACGCGTGATTGGACACATCAATATGTTACCAAGTTTAGTGTGGCTCATGAAAGTCACCGGCGAACGAAAACTTCGTGAAGGTTTTTCGCACGAGCGCCGCGTTAATGTCTGTGGGTACATTTGGAAATTTTCATTTGTAATAGACGGGCTTTGTCGGAGGTCTCATCGCTCTTCTCTTGGTATAAACTCGTTCATCAAAAGCTTCCGGCCGAAACTTAACTTTTGAGGTATCCGAATACTAACAAGTGACGAAGGTTTACGTGACGTTGGCATGTTGGAAGCTGGCAACACACAGACTACAGTGGCTCAAATTCTCAACGTTACTCAATCGGTGATTAGCAGGTTGTGGTCACGCTACCCTCAGACAGGCAATGTTGATGGCAGACGTCGGTCAGGTCGTCCAAGGGCGACAACTGCTAACCAGGATCGTTTCATTCGAACCACAGCATTACGTAACCGCCATGAAAGTGCCTCAGAAATTGGACAGCAGCTGCACCAAGCGACAGATGTGCTAGTCAATGGTCAGACTATTCGAAATCGCCTACACAGCTGAAATTTGTACGCTCGACGAGCTCGAATAATTCCACGTTTGACTGAACGTCACACCACAGCAAGACGTAATTGGTGTGGCGCACGACAGCGCTGGGACAATCGTCGGTGGAGCAACGTAATATTTTCCGATGAATCGAGGTTCACTCTCGACTTCCACGACAGGCGAAACAGAGTGTGGTGGCGGCGGAACGAACGATACCATGACGTAACCGTTAGGCAGCACGATTGTTTTTGGTGGTGAATCGGTTATGGTGTGAGGATTCAAAACTATGACAAGCAGAATAGCATTACATGTCATCCAAGGGCGCTCACAGGGAAGTACTACCGTGACAATATGTTAGCAGCTCGTGTGGTGCCATTTGCGCGATGTCACGGCCGTCGATTCATTTTTCCAAGATGACAAAGCAAAAGCACACGCTCCGTGTCGCTACACAGATCATTCAGGAGCCGAACATCACTAAACTGCCTTGGCCAGCACTAAGTTCAGACCTTTCACCAATCGAGCACGTCTGGGATATGCTTGGCAGGCGCCTACGACAGGGCTAACAGCCCCCTACCAATGTCCAGGAACTCGCCGCTGCACTGCAGGAAGAATGGAATAACATCATTCAAGCTGATATTGAACGTTTGGCGAGGAGTATGCCACGTCGGATCCGCGCTTGTCTCGCGAACCGAGGAGAATTTACAAGGTATTGAGGCCTTTGACTGAATATGGTAAATTCTCTGACTGACCGTCCATGTCTTCTACAGCTCAGTGCGTGGAATGTGTGCTTGTCAGACACCCTACTATCTCTGAAATAATTCATCAGATGTCACAGTGCAATGTCTCAACCGTCTATATAACAATATTTCTTCATATATCTCACTTTTATCAAATATCCCCTACTTTTTTGAATAGTATATATCACATCAAAGTTCAGCTACATTTCACACTGATATTCCCCACGCAAGGTGAAATTTGCATGTGCCTAATCCGAACGCTAGGTTAAAAACTTAATGTCTATATTTAGGCCTAGATGACAACCATCTTTCCAATTTGTATTGATCCAGTTGCTTCACATAACAAAGCACCAACAATATTTATTGGCGCTATCCAAGCTGCACAGTCAGCTATGCCAAAATAGCCTCGCAATAACCCCCTAAGATACGCACCAAGTGGGCCACGACTGTAGTGTAACACTCCGTGAGTACCCTTGCAGCACAATTTCACAATCAGAGTGTCAGTTCCGCCTAGTCGTCCCGAGTTTGTTCATTCGAATAGATAAGTTGTCCTAATAAAAGCCTCTTCTTTTAGAGTTTATACTTTCAGTAGTGAAAATGAGAAAACTTTTATGAACGTTTGAAGGGACAGAAAGTTCACATTTAGTCACCCTAGACCCGAATCATTCTGGTGAGATGGGGCATAATCGTCGTAATACTTTGCTAGGCGCCTTTCGGGGAAATTCTTGGGCATCCAACGGGGGACCCTGAAGCAACGCCATAACGCGGTGCATTATGGGTATCACGTGGATTCTCGGCCATGTTGTGAGGTCCTTACGATGGTGATATGTTGTAAAATTGTGCATGCGCCGCGCGTGTTGTTAGGATGACAAGTCTTTTCGTCGAGCATTTTGTTTACTGGATGCCGCCATCTTTGTTTCTATGGTAGCACATGATTGATATGAAGTCGAATATCCCCTAACAGTACGGAGTATGTTCTTAGGGTGTATTTGATTCAATTAGATTATATCTAATTACAGAAAAGGATCCGACAGCTACCAAAAAGTACCGAAATGGACATATCCAGGCGGCCATCTTCGATGCGACATGGTTATTTCGAGACCCGAAAGCTTCTAATATAATGGGGTGTGTTCTGAAGGTTTGTTAATCTTAACATAAAAATTCGGCAAAAAGATCGGAGTGTAGGTTACGCAACTTATGTTAACTCCTCTCCATACATAGATGACCTATACAGAGATACGACTATAAGATATTAAAATCACTTCCAAAAACTAGATGAAGTGATTGTGCCCGCACAATACACAGGATTTTCCTCGTATTTTCAGTTCCTGAGCGTTTTCGTCTCAAAATTGAGAACACAGAAAAACGGATTTTTGATGAGCCTATCAACATACTGACGGTAGAAGATATAATTGCAAGACCTCTATGCAGTATGCCAGCTCCCAGAGTCACATCTAATGATATTCTGTACTGACCGCCAAGGCTCCATACATTGGAACAACCATAGCCATTCCAAACTGCGCATTATTACTATGTCGACCTCATTAAATGTCAACGAGTGGACGACATTTGCCAGTAAATCCATGTCAGTTGTAATTCCCATTCAGAAGTCCAAAACAACTGCTACCAAAAGTGTTTCAATGAAGGTTACTTTTGAAGATTTCCAAATGCTTTTGCATCCGATTCTTATGCGTGGAGGCGGAAACACTACATGATGGGCAGTGATGTCGTGGTTCCTCACGATTGCAGAAGAAATATCTAGAGTTCAGAAATAAAAAACGAGCGCGTAATTGGGTGGGAGTGGGGGGGGGGGGGGGGGGGGGGGGGGGGAGGTGGTTCGGGTGGGAACTGACAAATCCGTATGAGGAGTGTTAGTTTATGTCATTTCTTAATAAGTTCTACTTCTCCTTCAATAAACCTGATGGATTTGATTATACGACCACAACAAGTACAGGCCGAAAGTCAAGATTAAACACTTATGTATACTGTTATCCGCTTTAGAGGAATTCCACCAGGTATTGGTCATATTGCCACAACCCTTCCTGTTGCTTCTTATCTACATGTACGTTGAGGGTCTTCGGGTAGATGAATAATTCTCAGTTATTTATCTATGCCATGAGCTCTTATGGTGAAAGCCTGAAATTGAAACGCGGTACCAGAAGGCAACTTCCCAGGCTCGAAGTCAGCAGTATTTAAAAATTTGACATGTGTGTGGGGTGAGGGGGGGGGGGGCATATGTATACCTAAAGCTAATTCAAACTTGGACCCAAAGTCCGTAACATATTAGGCATATCCAAAGTGCATAGCCCCGAGATGTGGGAGGGTATTTGAGGGGGGGGGGGGGAGGCTCCCCTTCCCGACTTTTTTTTTAAATAAGAGGCACTGATAACAATTCTCATTTGAGGCTTGTCATGGCTCTGCGTAATGGCGTGTGACATTTCTAAATCCCGCACTTTCCGGTCTCGGTTCTGGTCTGGTGTTGGGAAATCTCCTTGCCGACTTGAATGAGTTCTTTGACAATCATGATATTCTAAAAGTTATATAGGAGGTCATTGGACAATTGTTAGCTTCGTCGGCTGCTGGCTCTGAGTCTATGCCACACTGGTCAGAAATTTTTTCCGACAGAATGTGTAAATTTTCGACAGAGATGTTTATTGGGGTCGCGGTTCGCCACCGTCGCACACCCACCTTTTTTGTGGGGGGGGGGGGGGGGGCAGAGTTTCTCAGTCCTCAATTTGGCTACAGCAACTAATTCCAGGCCTTCGTGGTGCTCTATTACTTTTGGCTTCCATGTCAGAATGTTAGAAAGCAAATGGATAGTTGCAGGTAGGCAATTGTCGGGTTATTTCTTATAATTAGACACCCTTAATGTTTCAATGATTTTTCACTCAAAACGTAAAATGACACTTAACGCCTACACTATACAATCTAAAAGAGCATATTTTTTTGAATATATTACAAATTACAACAAATCATTTGAATTGGTGTTCTATCAGCAAGAACTGATTAAGTAATACTAAATATTTAAAAGAAACGCGAATACCAATGTTTGCGGGTTTTACTGAAAATTTTGATTTCAAGTTATGTAAAGCGTTCACTGAAGTTGAGGTCGCCGGGTGCAAAATGATCAATGTTTTTCAGACGTGTTTCCTGGCATTGACGCCCGAGATGTAGAGTCCAACTAATGGGTGTTTGTGTTGGGTTGGGGTTGGGCGTCTGATAGTTTTACAGGTGGAGGAAGAGCCTCAACATCCAAATTCTGAATTACGGCCACTTTAACCCGTCTCGTAGTACAGTTTCGTCAGATCAAAGTGGCGATCGAAAGAAAGAAGTTTGGTTTTTGATCAAACATTTTCAGTCCCAACCGGACCAAAAAATTTCCAGGTAACAAAAAATATTTTTTTGTCTCAAAATTTACCGAAACGCATAGAAAACCGAAAAAAAAAATCCGATTTTTGTTCAAAAGTTTCCAAGTCCGAACCGGAGTGGTAGTTCTCCAGCCATCAGAAGCCAAGTGGAATAAAACCCTATTCCCATGGGATGGGGAAGGTTTAAAGAGACCGCGAATGTTGCCATTTCAACCACGGAAGCCTTATACGATTCAAGAACGTCGATTATTCTCATGCCAAAATGAGGGTGTACGGACCGTTGGGAGGCCGAGAGTGTACATTTGGCGACCACCCGAAGCCAATGCAACAGGATTGTGCTTCCACACTCCGGGGAATCTTTTTATCTATATACGGGCTACAGATTTTCAATCACCACCGCTTCTAACCCACTCCGGTAGCAAAGTATAATGAGGTCATAGTACCTGTCCGAAGACCCGACCAAAAACTTACAGGTAAAAAAACAATTTTTTTCGTCTCGAAATTGACCAAAACGCGTAGAACCCCACCCCCCCCCCCCCCAAAAAAATCCCATTTTTGTTGAAAATTTTCCAAGTCCGAACCGGAGTGGTAGTTTTCCAGCCATCAGCACCCAAGTGAAATAAAATCCTATTCCCGTGGGGTGGTGGAACGGTTTAAAGAGGCGGTGAATGTTGCCATTTCAACCACGGAAGCCTTATATGATTCAAGAACGTCGAGTATTTTCATGCCAAAAAGGGGGTGTTCGCATGGTTGAGAGGCCGAGAGTGTACATTTGGTGACCGCCCGAATCCAAATGCAACAAGGTTGTGCTTCCACACTATGGGGAATCTTCTTGTCTATATACGGGCTACACATTTTTCAATCACCACCGCTTTTAACCCACTCCGGTAGTAAAGTATAATCAGGTCGTAGTAGCTGACCGAAGACCGGACCAAAAACTTCCAGGTAAAGAATTTTTTTTCGTTTCAAAATTGACCAAAACGCACAGAAAACCGAAAAAAAAATTCCGATTTTTGTTCAAAATTTTTCAAGTCCGAACCGGAGCGGTAGTTCTCCAGCCATCAGAAGCCAAGTGAAATAAAACCCTATTCCCCTGGGGAAGGGAAAGGTTTAAAGAGACCGTGAATGTTGCCATTTCAATCACAGAAACCTTATACGATTCAAGAACGCCGAGTATTCTCATGCCGAAAGGAGGGTGTACGGACCGTTGAGAGGCCGAGAGTGTATTTTGGCGACCTCCCTAAGCCAAACTCAACAAAATTGTGCTTCCAAACTACGGGGAATCTTTTTACCTATATATGGGCTACACATTCTCAATCACCGCCGCTTTTAACCCACTCCGATAGTACAGTATAATTAGGTCAAAGTACCAGTCTGAAGACCGATTTTTTGTTTTTTTGGTGTAGTGTAAAAAAAAAAAAAAAAAATTTTTTTTCGTCTCAAAATTGAACAAAACACATAAAAAATAAAGACAAACATTTCCGGATTTTGGTCGAAAAGTCCGAACCGGAGTGGTAGTTCTCCAGCCATCAGAAGCCAAGTGAAATAAAACCTTATTCCCATGGGGTGGGGAAAGGTTAAAGGAGACCGTGAATGTTGCCATTTGAATCACAGAAGCCTTATACGAGTCAAGAACGCCGAGTATTCTCATGCCAAAAAGAGGGTGTACGGACCGTTGAGAGGCCGAGAGTGTACTTTTGGCGACCGCCCGAAGGCAAACGCAACAAAATTGTGCTTCCAAGCTATGGGGAATCTTTTTACCTATATATGCGCTACACATTCGCAATCATCACCGCTTTTAACCCACTCCGGTAGTACAGTATAATTAGGTCAAAGTACCAGTCTGAAGACCAATTTTCGTTTTTTGGTGTTGTAGTGTAAAAAAAAAAAAAAAATTTTTTTCGTCTCAAAATTGAACAAAACACATAAAAAACAAAAACAAAAATTTCCGAATTTTGGTCGAAAATTTCGGAAGTCCGAACCGGACCGAACATTTTCAGTGTAAAAAAAAAAATGTTTTTTCGTCTCAAAATTGAACAAAACGCATAAAAAACGGGAAAAAAAATTTCGATTTTTTGTCCGCCATTTTGGATTGACGAAAAATCGAAACGAAATTCTTTCGATTTTTTTTATAAAGTGGTATTACTGCCTTCAATTTGGAACTCTTTTAGAGGGCTCATTATATTTAAATCTCGATATTTCAATCCAAAATGGCCGATTTTTGAGATAACTTTCCGTTTTGTGAAAAATTTTGGCAGAAAACATAAAAAATGGAAAAAAATACTGATTATATTTGTTTTAGACAAGAGTAATTCTGACAAGTCTGTCAAAAAATTAAGTCGATAGCTTTTTTCTTTCATGAGATATTGGCCTACGAAGCTTTGGGCGTTTTTGGGCGTTTTTGCCCACCAAGAAACATTTTCCCCCAAATACTGATGGTTTTCTTTATTAGGACTCATGGCCGTCATTGATAGTTTTTATTTATGAGAAATAATGAATCTAGACATAATAAAGTAAAAAAAAAAAAATTTTTTTTCAATTTTTGGTCACAGTGTCCCGAAGCCATGTTTGACTGCTAGCGGAAGCCAAATTAAGAACAACTCCATTTCCAAAAGATGATAACTGTTCATGTACACTGTGACTTCAACATTTCTACCCTTAGAAGCTTTTAAATCGTCCCACTTGTTGAGTACTGTGACGGCAAAGTAGCCCGGATGAAACAAAAAATTCCGACTTTTGGTCGAAAATTTTAAGTCCAAACCGAAAATTTTTCTAGTGCAAAAAAATTTTTTTTTTCGTCTCCAAATGGCCTGAAACACATAAATAACCGAAAATAAAAATTCGATTTTTCGGCCGCCATTTTGGATTACCGAAAAATCGAAACGAAATTCTTTCGATTTTTTTTATAAAGCGGTATTACTTCCTTCAATTTGGAACCCTTTTAGAGGGCTCGTTATATTTAAATCTCGATATTTCAATCCAAAATGGCCGATTTTTGAGATAACTTTCCGTTTTGTGAAAAATTTTGGCAGAAAACATAAAAAATGGAAAAAAATACCGATTATATTTGTTTTAGACAAGAGTAATTCTGACAAGTCTGTCAAAAAATTAAGTCGATAGCTTTTTTCTTTCATGAGATATTGGCCTACGAAGCTTTGGGCGTTTTTGGGCGTTTTTGCCCACCAAGAAACATCTTCCCCCAAATACTGATGGTTTTATTTATTAGAACTCATGGCCGTCATTGATCGTGCAAAGTTTGAAAAAAATCTTAAAGACCGTTTTCGAGAAAACTCTTTCCCCGATGTGTTGGAAAAACAAAAAAAAAAAAAAAAAAAAAAAAAAAAAAAAAAAAAAGAACTAGATGAAGTGATTGTGCCCGCACAATACACAGGATTTTCCTCGTATTTTCAGTTCCTGAGCGTTTTCGTCTCAAAATTGAGGACACAGAAAAACGGATTTTTGATGAGCCTATCAACATACTGACGGTAGAAGATATAATTGCAAGACCTCTATGCAGTATGCCAGCTCCCAGAGGTCACATCTAATGATATTCTGTACTGACCGCCAAGGCTCCATACATTGGAACAACCATAGCCATTCCAAACTGCGCATTATTACTATGTCGACCTCATTAAATGTCAACGAGTGGACGACAATTGCCAGTAAATCCATGTCAGTTGTAATTCCCATTCATAAGTCCAAAACAACTGCTACCATAAGTGTTTCAATGAAGGTTACTTTTGAAGATTTCCAAATGCTTTTGCATCCGATTCTTATGCGTGGAGGCGGAAACACTACATGATGGGCAGTGATGTCGTGGTTCCTCACGATTGCAGAAGAAATATCTAGAGTTCAGAAATAAAAAACGAGCGCGTAATTGGGTGGGAGTGGTGGGGGGTGGTGGTTCCGGTGGGAGCTGACAAATCAGTATGGGGAGTGTTAGTTTATGTCATTTCTTAATAAGTTCTACTTCTCCTTCAATAAACCTGATGGATTTGATTGCACGACCACAACAGGTACAGGCCGAAAGTCAAGATTAAACACTTATGTATACTTTTATCCGCTTTAGAGGAATTCCACCAGGTATTGGTCATATTGCCACAACCCTTCCTGTTGCCTCTTATCTACATGTACGTTGCAGGGTCTTCGGGTAGATGAATAATTCTCAGTTATTTATCTATGCCATGAGCTCTTATGGTGAAAGCCTGAAATTGAAACGCGGTACCAGAAGGCAACTTCCCAGGCTCGAAGTCAGCAGTATTTAAAAATTTGACATGTGTGTGGGGTGAGGGGGGGGGGGGGGCATATGTATACCTAAAGCTAATTCAAACTTGGACCCAAAGTCCGTAACATATTAGGCATATCCAAAGTGCATAGCCCCGAGATGTGGGAGGGTATTTGAGGGGGAGGCTCCCCTTCCCGACTTTTTTTTAATTAAGAGGTTCTGATAACAATTCTCATTTGAGGCTTGTCATGGCTCTGCGTAATGGCGTGTGACATTTCTAAATCCCGCACTTTCCGGTCTCGGTTCTGGTCTGGTGTTAGGAAATCTCCTTGCCGACTTGAATAATGAGTTCTTTGACAATCATTATATTCTAAAAGTTATATAGGAGGTCATTGGACAATTGTTAGCTTCGTCGGCTGCTGGCTCTGAGTCTATGCCACACTGGTCAGAAATTATTTTCCCTCAGAATGTGTAAATTTTCGACAGAGATGTTTATTGGGGTCGCGGTTCGCCACCGTCGCACACCCACCTTTTTGGGGGGGGGGGGGGGGGGGGCAGAGTTTCCCAGTCCTCAATTTGGCTACAGCAACCAATTCCAGGCCTTTGTGGTGCTCTATTACTTTTGGCTTCCATGTCAGAATGTTAGGAAGCAAATGGATAGTTGCAGGTAGGTAATTGTCGGGTTATTTCTTTTAATTAGACACCCTTAATGTTTCAATGATTTTTCACTCAAAACGTAAAATGACACTTAACGCCTACACTATACAATCTTAAAGCGCATATTTTTTGGAATATATTACAAATTACGACAAATCATTTGAATTGGTGTTCTATCAGCAAGGACTGATTAAGTAATACTAAATATTTAAAAGAAACGCGAATACCAATGTTTGCGGGTTTTACTGAAAATTTTGATTTCAAGTTATGTACAGCGTTCACTGAAGTTGAGGTCGCCGGGTGCAAAATGATCAATGTTTTTCAGACGTGTTTCCTGGCATTGACGCCCGAGATGTAGAGTCCAACTAATGGGTGTTTGTGTTGGGTGGGGGTTGGGCAGTCGCGTCTGATAGTTTTACAGGTGGAGGAAGAGCCTCAACATCCAAATTCTGAATTACGGCCACTTTAACCCGTCTCGTAGTACAGTTTCGTCAGATCAAAGTGGCGATCGAAAGAAAGAAGTTTGGTTTTTGATCAAACATTTTCAGTCCCAACCAGACCAAAAAATTTCCAGGTAACAAAAAATATTTTTCTGTCTCAAAATTCACCAAAACGCATAGAAAACCGAAGAAAAAAAATCCGATTTTTGTTCAAAAGTTTCCAAGTCCGAACCGGAGTGGTAGTTCTCCAGCCATCAGAAGCCAAGTGGAATAAAACCCTATTCCCATGGGATGGGGAAGGTTTAAAGAGACCGCGAATGTTGCCATTTCAACCACGGAAGCCTTATACGATTCAAGAACGTCGATTATTCTCATGCCAAAATGAGGGTGTACGGACCGTTGGGAGGCCGAGAGTGTACATTTGGCGACCACCCGAAGCCAATGCAACAGGATTGTGCTTCCACACTCCGGGGAATCTTTTTATCTATATACGGGCTACAGATTTTCAATCACCACCGCTTTTAACCCACTCCGGTAGCAAAGTATAATGAGGTCATAGTATCTGTCTGAAGACCCGACCAAAAACTTCCAGGTAAAAAAAAAATTTTTTTCGTCTCAAACTTGACCAAAACGCGTAGAAAACCCCCCCAAAAAACCCCATTTTTGTTGAAAATTTTCCAAGTCCGAACCTGAGTGGTAGTTTTCCAGCCATCAGAACCCAAGTGAAATAAAATCCTATTCCCGTGGGGTGGGGGGAACGGTTTAAAGAGGCGGTGAATGTTGCCATTTCAACCACGGAAGCCTTATATGATCCAAGAACGTCGAGTATTTTCATGCCAAAAAGATGGTGTACGCATGGTTGAGAGGCCGAGAGTGTACATTTCGTGACCGCCCGAATCCAAATGCAGCAAGGTTGTGCTTCCACACTATGGGGAATCTTCTTGTCTATATACGGGCTACACATTTTTCAATCACCACCGCTTTTAACCCACTCCGGTAGTAAAGTATAATCAGGTCGTAGTAGCTGACCGAAGACCGGACCAAAAACTTCCAGGTAAAGATTTTTTTTCGTTTCAAAATTGACCAAAACGCACAGAAAACCGAAAAAAAAATTCCGATTTTTGTTCAAAATTTTTCAAGTCCGAACCGGAGCGGTAGTTCTCCAGCCATCAGAAGCCAAGTGAAATAAAACCCTATTCCCCTGGGGAGGGGAAAGGTTTAAAGAGACCGTGAATGTTGCCATTTCAATCACAGAAACCTTATACGATTCAAGAACGCCGAGTATTCTCATGCCGAAAGGAGGGTGTACGGACCGTTGAGAGGCCGAGAGTGTATTTTGGCGACCTCCCTAAGCCAAACTCAACAAAATTGTGCTTCCAAACTACGGGGAATCTTTTTACCTATATATGGGCTACACATTCTCTATCACCGCCGCTTTTAACCCATTTCGGTAGTACAGTATAATTAGGTCAAAGTACCAGTCTGAAGACCGATTTTTCGTTTTTTTTGGTGTAGTGTAAAAAAAAAAAAAAAAAATTTTTTTCGTCTCAAAATTGAACAAAACACATAAAAAATAAAGACAGACATTTCCGGATTTTGGTCGAAAAGTCCGAACCGGAGTGGTAGTTCTCCAGCCATCAGAAGCCAAGTGAAATAAAACCTTATTCCCATGGGGTGGGGAAAGGTTAAAGGAGACCGTGAATGTTGCCATTTGAATCACGGAAGCCTTATACGAGTCAAGAACGCCGAGTATTCTCATGCCAAAAAGAGGGTGTACGGACCGTTGAGAGGCCGAGAGTGTACTTTTGGCGACCGCCCGAAGGCAAACGCAACAAAATTGTGCTTCCAAGCTATGGGGAATCTTTTTACCTATATATGCGCTACACATTCGCAATCATCACCGCTTTTAACCCACTCCGGTAGTACAGTATAATTAGGTCAAAGTACCAGTCTGAAGACCAATTTTCGTTTTTTGGTGGTGTAGTGTAAAAAAAAAAAAAAAATTGTTTTCGTCTCAAAATTGAAGAGAACACATAAAAAACAAAAACAAAAATTTCCGAATTTTGGTCGAAAATTTCGGAAGTCCGAACCGGACCGAAAATTTTCTGTGTAAAAGAAGAAATGTTTTTTTGGTCTCAAAATTGAACAAAACGCATAAAAAACGAAAAAAAAAATTTCGATTTTTTGGCCGCCATTTTGGATTGACGAAAAATCGAAACGAAATTCTTTCGATTTTTTATATAAAGCGGTATTACTGCCTTCAATTTGGAACTCTTTTAGAGGGCTCATTATATTTAAATCTCCATATTTCAATCCAAAATGGCCGATTTTTTAGATAACTTTCCGTTTTGTGAAAAATTTTGGCAGAAAACATAAAAAATGGAAAAAAAATACTGATTATATTTGTTTTAGACAAGAGTAATTCTGACAAGTCTGTCAAAAAATTAAGTCGATAGCTTCTTTCTTTCATGAGATATTGGCCTACGAAGCTTTGGGCGTTTTTGGGCGTTTTTGCCCACCAAGGAACATTTTCCCCCAAATACTGATGGTTTTATTTATTAGGACTCATGGCCGTCATTGATAGTTTTTATTTATGAGAAATAATGAATCTAGACATAATAAAGTAAAAAAAAAACAAGAAATTTTTTTTCAATTTTTGGTCACAGTGTCCCGAAGCCATGTTTGACTGATAGCGGAAGCCAAATTAAGAACAACTCCATTTCCAAAAGATGATAACTGTTCATGTACACTGTGACTTCAACATTTCTACCCTTAGAAGCTTTCAAATCGTCCCATTTGTTGAGTACTGTGACGGCAAAGTAGCCCGGTGGAAACAAAAAATTCCGACTTTTGGTCGAAAATTTCCAAGTCCAAACCGAAAATTTTTTTGGTGCACAAAATTTTTTTTTTTCGTCTCCAAATGGCCTGAAACACATAAATAACCGAAAATAAAAATTCGATTTTTCGGCCGCCATTTTGGATTACCGAAAAATCGAAACGGAATTCTTTCGATTTTTTTTTACAAAGCGGTATTACTTCCTTCAATTTGGAACCCTTTTAGAGGGCTCGTTATATTTAAATCTCGATATTTCAATCCAAAATGGCCGATTTTTGAGATAACTTTCCGTTTTGTGAAAAATTTTGGCAGAAAACATAAAAAATGGAAAAAATACCAATTATATTTGTTTTAGACAAGAGTAATTCTGACAAGTCTGTCAAAAACTTAAGTCCAGAGCTTTTTTCTTTCATGAGATATTGGCCTACGAAGCTTTGGGCGTTTTTGGGCGTTTTTGCCCACCAAGAAACATTTTCCCCCAAATACTGATGGTTTTATTTATTAGGACTCATGGCCGTCATTGATAGTTTTTATTTATGAGAAATAATGAATCTAGACATAATAAAGTAAAAAAAAAACAAGAATTTTTTTTTCAATTTTTGGTCACAGTGTCCCGAAGCCATGTTTGACTGCTAGCGGAAGCCAAATTAAGAACAACTCCATTTCCAAAAGATGATAACTGTTCATGTACACTGTGATTTCAACATTTCTACCCTTAGAAGCTTTCAAATCGTCCCACTTTTTGAGTACTGTGACGGCAAAGTAGCCCGGTGGAAACAAAAAATTCCGACTTTTGGTCGAAAATTTCTAAGTCCAAACCGAAAATTTTTCTGGTGCAAAAAATTTTTTTTTTTCGTCTCCAAATGGCCTGAAACACATAAATAACCGAAAATAAAAATTCGATTTTTCGGCCGCCATTTTGGATTACCGAAAAATCGAAACGAAATTCTTTCGATTTTTTTTATAAAGCGGTATTACTTCCTTCAATTTGGAACCCTTTTAGAGGGCTCGTTATATTTAAATCTCGATATTTCAATCCAAAATGGCCGATTTTTGAGATAACTTTCCGTTTTGTGAAAAATTTTGGCAGAAAACATAAAAAATGGAAAAAAATCCCGATTATATTTGTTTTAGACAAGAGTAATTCTGACAAGTCTGTCAAAAAATTAAGTCGATAGCTTTTTTCTTTCATGAGATATTGGCCTACAAAGCTTTGGGCGTTTTTGGGCGTTTTTGCCCACCAAGAAACATTTTCCCTCAAATACTGATGGTTTTATTTATTAGAACTCATGGCCGTCATTGATCGTGCAAAGTTTGAAAAAAATCTTAAAGACCGTTTTCGAGAAAACTCTTTCCCCGATGTGTTGGAAAAACAAAAAAAAAAAAAAAAAAAAAAAAAAAAAAAAAAAAGAATAACTAGATGAAGTGATTGTGCCCGCACAATACACAGGATTTTCCTCGTATTTTCAGTTCCTGAGCGTTTTCGTCTCAAAATTGAGAAGAACATAGAAAAACGGATTTTTGATGAGCCTATCAACATACTGACGGTAGAAGATATAATTGCAAGACCTCTATGCAGTATGCCAGCTCCCAGAGGTCACATCTAATGATATTCTGTACTGACCGGCAAGGCTCCATACATTGGAACAACCATAGCCATTCCAAACTGCGCATTATTACTATGTCGACCTCATTAAATGTCAACGAGTGGAGGACATTTGCCAGTAAATCCATGTCAGTTGTAATTCCCATTCAGAAGTCCAAAACAACTGCTACCATAAGTGTTTCAATGAAGGTTACTTTTGAAGATTTCCAAATGCTTTTGCATCCGATTCTTATGCGTGGAGGCGGAAACACTACATGATGGGCAGTGATGTCGTGGTTCCTCACGATTGCAGAAGAAATATCTAGAGTTCAGAAATAAAAAAAACGAACGCGTAATTGGGTGGGAGTGTGTGGGGGGGGGGGGGGGGTGGGGGGGGGGGGGGTTCGGGTGGGAGCTGACAAATCAGTATGAGGAGTGTTAGTTTATGTCATTTCTTAATAAGTTCTACTTCTCCTTCAATAAACCTGATGGATTTGATTGTACGACCACAACAAGTACAGGCTGAAAGTCAAGTTTAAACACTTATGTATACTGTTATCCGCTTTAGAGGAATTCCACCAGGTATTGGTCATATTGCCACAACCCTTCCTGTTGCTTCTTATCTACATGTACGTTGCAGGGTCTTCGGGTAGATGAATAATTCTCAGTTATTTATCTATGCCATGAGCTCTTATGGTGAAAGCCTGAAATTGAAACGCGGTACCAGAAGGCAACTTCCCAGGCTCGAAGTCAGCAGTATTTAAAAATTTGACATGTGTGTGGGGTGAGGGGGGGGGGGGGGGCATATGTATACCTAAAGCTAATTCAAACTTGGACCCAAAGTCCGTAACATATTAGGCATATCCAAAGTGCATAGCCCCGAGATGTGGGAGGGTATTTGAGGGGGGGGGGGGGGAGGCTCCCCTTCCCGACTTTTTTTTAAATAAGAGGCACTGATAACAATTCTCATTTGAGGCTTGTCATGGCTCTGCGTAATGGCGTGTGACATTTCTAAATCCCGCACTTTCCGGTCTCGGTTCTGGTCTGGTGTTGGGAAATCTCCTTGCCGACTTGAATAATGAGTTCTTTGACAATCATGATATTCTAAAAGTTATATAGGAGGTCATTGGACAATTGTTAGCTTCGTCGGCTGCTGGCTCTGAGTCTATGCCACACTGGTCAGAAATTATTTTCCGACAGAATGTGTAAAGTTTCGACAGAGATGTTTATTGGGGTCGTGGTTCGCCACCGTCGCACACCCACCTTTTTTGGGGGGGGGGGGGGGGCAGAGTTTCCCAGTCCTCAATTTGGCTACAGCAACTAATTCCAGGCCTTCGTGGTGCTCTATTACTTTTGGCTTCCATGTCAGAATGTTAGGAAGCAAATGGATAGTTGCAGGTAGGTAATTGTCGGGTTATTTCTTATAATTAGACACCCTTAATGTTTCAATGATTTTTCACTCAAAACGTAAAATGACACTTAACGCCTATACTATACAATCTAAAAGCGCATATTTTTTTGAATATATTACAAATTCCAACAAATCATTTGAATTGGTGTTCTATCAGCAAGGACTGATTAAGTAATACTAAATATTTAAAAGAAACGCGAATACCAATGTTTGCGGGTTTTACTGAAAATTTTGATTTCAAATTATGTACAGCGTTCACTGAAGTTGAGGTCGCCGGGTGCAAAATGATCAATGTTTTTCAGACGTGTTTCCTGGCATGGACGCCCGAGATGTAGAGTCCAACTAATGGGTGTTTGTGTTGGGTGGGGGTTGGGCAGTCGCGTCTGATAGTTTTACAGGTGGAGGAAGAGCCTCAACATCCAAATTCTGAATTACGGCCACTTTAACCCGTCTCGTAGTACAGTTTCGTCAGATCAAAGTGGCGATCGAAAGAAAGAAGTTTGGTTTTTGATCAAACATTTTCAGTCCCAACCGGACCAAAAAATTTCCAGGTAACAAAAAATATTTTTTTGTCTCAAAATTTACCAAAACGCATAGAAAACCGAAAAAAAAAATCCGATTTTTGTTCAAAAGTTTCCAAGTCCGAACCGGAGTGGTAGTTCTCCAGCCATCAGAAGCCAAGTGGAATAAAACCCTATTCCCATGGGATGGGGAAGGTTTAAAGAGACCGCGAATGTTGCCATTTCAACCACGGAAGCCTTATACGATTCAGAACGTCGATTATTCTCATGCCAAAATGAGGGTGTACCGTGTACGGACCGTTGGGAGGCCGAGAGTGTACATTTGGCGACCACCCGAAGCCAAATGCAACAGGATTGTGCTTCCACACTCCGGGGAATCTTTTTATCTATATACGGGCTACAGATTTTCAATCACCACCGCTTTTAACCCACTCCGGTAGCAAAGTATAATGAGGTCATAGTACCTGTCCGAAGACCCGACCAAAAACTTCCAGGTAAAAAAACAATTTTTTTCGTCTCAAACTTGACCAAAACGCGTAGAAAACCAAAAAAAAAAATCCCATTTTTGTTGAAAATTTTCCAAGTCCGAACCGGAGTGGTAGTTTTCCAGCCATCAGAACCCAAGTGAAATAAAATCCTATTCCCGTGGGGTGGGGGAACGGTTTAAAGAGGCGGTGAATGTTGCCATTTCAACCACGGAAACCTTATATGATTCAAGAACGTCGAGTATTTTCATGCCAAAAAGAGGGTGTTCGCATGGTTGAGAGGCCGAGAGTGTACATTTCGTGACCGCCCGAATCCAAATGCAACAAGGTTGTGCTTCCACACTATGGGGAATCTTCTTGTCTATATACGGGCTACACATTTTTCAATCACCACCGCTTTTAACCCACTCCGGTAGTAAAGTATAATCAGGTCGTAGTAGCTGACCGAAGACCGGACCAAAAACTTCCAGGTAAAGAATTTTTTTTCGTTTCAAAATTGACCAAAACGCACAGAAAACCGAAAAAAAAATTCCGATTTTTGTTCAAAATTTTTCAAGTCCGAACCGGAGCGGTAGTTCTCCAGCCATCAGAAGCCAAGTGAAATAAAACCCTATTCCCCTGGGGAGGGGAAAGGTTTAAAGAGACCGTGAATGTTGCCATTTCAATCACAGAAACCTTATACGATTCAAGAACGCCGAGTATTCTCATGCCGAAAGGAGGGTGTACGGACCGTTGAGAGGCCGAGAGTGTATTTTGGCGACCTCCCTAAGCCAAACTCAACAAAATTGTGCTTCCAAACTATGGGGAATCTTTTTACCTATATATGCGCTACACATTCGCAATCATCACCGCTTTTAACCCACTCCGGTAGTACAGTATAATTAGGTCAAAGTACCAGTCTGAAGACCAATTTTCGTTTTTTGGTGGTGTAGTGTAAAAAAAAAAAAAATTGTTTTTGTCTCAAAATTGAAGAGAACACATAAAAAACAAAAACAAAAATTTCCGAATTTTGGCCGAAAATTTCGGAAGTCCGAACCGGACCGAAAATTTTCAGTGTAAAAAAAAAATGTTTTTCCGTCTCAAAATTGAACAAAACGCATAAAAAAAGAAAAAAAAAATTTCGATTTTTTGGCCGCCATTTTGGATTGACGAAAAATCGAAACGAAATTCTTTCGATTTTTTTTATAAAGCGGTATTACTGCCTTCAATTTGGAACTCTTTTAGAGGGCTCATTATATTTAAATCTCGATATTTCAATCCAAAATGGCCGATTTTTGAGATAACTTTCCGTTTTGTGAAAAATTTTGGCAGAAAACATAAAAAATGGAAAAAAATACTGATCATATTTGTTTTAGACAAGAGTAATTCTGACAAGTCTGTCAAAAAATTAAGTCGATAGCTTTTTTCTTTCATGAGATATTGGCCTACGAAGCTTTGGGCGTTTTTGGGCATTTTTGCCCACCAAGAAACATTTTCCCCCAAATACTGATGGTTTTATTTATTAGGACTCATGGCCGTCATTGATAGTTTTTATTTATGAGAAATAATGAATCTAGACATAATAAAGTAAAAAAAAAACAAGAAATTTTTTTTCAATTTTTGGTCACAGTGTCCCGAAGCCATGTTTGACTGCTAGCGGAAGCCAAATTAAGAACAACTCCATTTCCAAAAGATGATAACTGTTCATGTACACTGTGACTTCAACATTTCTACCCTTAGAAGCTTTCAAATCGTCCCACTTGTTGAGTAGTGTGACGGCAAAGTAGCCCGGTGGAAACAAAAAATTCCGACTTTTGGTCGAAAATTTCTAAGTCCAAACCGAAAATTTTTTTGGTGCAAAAAAATTTTTTTTTTCGTCTCCAAATGGCCTGAAACACATAAATAACCGAAAATAAAAATTCGATTTTTCGGCCGCCATTTTGGATTACCGAAAAATCGAAACGAAATTCTTTCGATTTTTTTTATAAAGCGGTATTACTTCCTTCAATTTGGAACCCTTTTAGAGGGCTCGTTATATTTAAATCTCGATATTTCAATCCAAAATGGCCAATTTTTGAGATAACTTTCCGTTTTGTGAAAAATTTTGGCAGAAAACATAAAAAATGGAAAAAATACCGATTATATTTGTTTTAGACAAGAGTAATTCTGACAAGTCTGTCAAAAAATTAAGTCGATAGCTTTTTTCTTTCATGAGATATTGGCCTACGAAGCTTTGGGCGTTTTTGGGCGTTTTTGCCCACCAAGAAACATTTTCCCCCAAATACTGATGGTTTTATTTATTAGGACTGATGGCCGTCATTGATAGTTTTTTATTTATGAGAAATAATGAATCTAGACATAATAAAGTAAAAAAAAAACAAGAAATTTTTTTTCAATTTTTGGTCACAGTGTCCCGAAGCCATGTTTGACTGCTAGCGGAAGCCAAATTAAGAACAACTCCATTTCCAAAAGATGATAACTGTTCATGTACACTGTGACTTCAACATTTCTACCCTTAGAAGCTTTCAAATCGTCCCACTTTTTGAGTACTGTGACGGCAAAGTAGCCCGGTGGAAACAAAAAATTCCGACTTTTGGTCGAAAATTTCTAAGTCCAAACCGAAAATTTTTCTGGTGCAAAAAATTTTTTTTTTTTCGTCTCCAAATAGCCTGAAACACATAAATAACCGAAAATAAAAATTCGATTTTTCGGCCGCCATTTTGGATTACCGAAAAATCGAAACGAAATTCTTTCGATTTTTTTTATAAAGCGGTATTACTTCCTTCAATTTGGAACCCTTTTAGAGGGCTCGTTATATTTAAATCTCGATATTTCAATCCAAAATGGCCGATTTTTGAGATAACTTTCCGTTTTGTGAAAAATTTTGGCAGAAAACATAAAAAATTGAAAAAAATACCGATTATATTTGTTTTAGACAAGAGTAATTCTGACAAGTCTGTCAAAAAATTAAGTCGATAGCTTTTTTCTTTCATGAGATATTGGCCTACGAAGCTTTGGGCGTTTTTGGGCGTTTTTGCCCACCAAGAAACATTTTCCCTCAAATACTGATGGTTTTATTTATTAGAACTCATGGCCGTCATTGATCGTGCAAAGTTTGAAAAAAATCTTAAAGACCGTTTTCGAGAAAACTCTTTCCCCGATGTGTTGGAAAAACAAAAAAAAAAAAAAAAAAAAAAAAAAAAAAAAAAAGAATAATAATCTTGGCAATAACAAATAGATTTTCCTTTCAGGAAAATCCAAACTAGATAAGTGATTGTGCCCGCACAATACACAGGATTTTCCTCGTATTTTCAGTTCCTGAGCGTTTTCGTCTCAAAATTGAGAACACAGAAAAACCGATTTTTGATGAGCCTATCAACATACTGACGGTAGAAGATATAATTGAAAGACCTCTATGCAGTATGCCAGCTCCCAGATGTCACATCTAATGATATTCTGTACTGACCGCCAAGGCTCCATACATTGGAACAACCATAGCCATTCCAAACTGCGCATTATTACTATGTCGACCTCATTAAATGTCAACGAGTGGACGACATTTGCCAGTAAATTCATGTCAGTTGTAATTCCCATTCAGAAGTCCAAAACAACTGCTACCATAAGTGTTTCAATGAAGGTTACTTTTGAAGATTTCCAAATGCTTTTGCATCCGATTCTTATGCGTGCAGGCGGAAACACTACATGATGGGCAGTGATGTCGTGGTTCCTCACGATTGCAGAAGAAATATCTAGAGTTCAGAAATAAAAAACGAGCGCGTAATTGGGTGGGAGTGGGGGGGGGGGGGGGGGTGGGGTGGTTCGGGTGGGAGCTGACAAATCAGTATGAGGAGTGTTAGTTTATGTCATTTCTTAATAAGTTCTACTTCTCCTTCAATAAACCTGATGGATTTGATTGTACGACCACAACAATTACAGGCCGAAAGTCAAGATTAAACACTTATGTATACTGTTATCCGCTTTAGAGGAATTCCACCAGGTATTGGTCATATTGCCACAACCCTTACTGTTGCTTCTTATCTACATGTACGTTGAGGGTCTTCGGGTAGATGAATAATTCTCAGTTATTTAACTATGCCATGAGCTCTTATGGTGAAAGCCTGAAATTGAAACGCGGTACCAGAAGGCAACTTCCCAGGCTCGAAGTCAGCAGTATTTAAAAATTTGACATGTGTGTGGGGTGAGGGGGGGGGGGGGGGCATATGTATACCTAAAGCTAATTCAAACTTGGACCCAAAGTCCGTAACATATTAGGCATATCCAAAGTGCATGGCCCCGAGATGTGGGAGGGTTTTTGAGGGGGGGGGGGGGGGGGGAGGCTCCCCTTCCCGACTTTTTTTTAAATAAGAGGCACTGATAACAATTCTCATTTGAGGCTTGTCATGGCTCTGCGTAATGACGTGTGACATTTCTAAATCCCGCACTTTCCGGTCTTGGTTCTGGTCTGGTGTTGGGAAATCTCCTTGCCGACTTCAATAATGAGTTCTTTGACAATCATGATATTCTAAAAGTTATATAGTAGGTCATTGGACAATTGTTAGCTTCGTCGGCTGCTGGCTCTGAGTCTATGCCACACTGGTCAGGAATTATTTTCCGACAGAATGTGTAAATTTTCGACAGAGATGTTTATTGGGGTCGCGGTTCGCCACCGTCGCACACCCACCTTTTTTTTTGGGGGGGGGGGGGGGCAGAGTTTCCCAGTCCTCAATTTGGCTACAGCAACTAATTCCAGGCATTCGTGGTGCTCTATTACTTTTGGCTTCCATGTCAGAATGTTAGGAAGCAAATGGATAGTTGCAGGTAGGTAATTGTCGGGTTATTTCTTATAATTAGACACCCTTAATGTTTCAATGATTTTTCACTCAAAACGTAAAATGACACTTAACGCCTACACTATACAATCTAAAAGCGCATATTTTTTTGAATATATTACAAATTACAACAAATCATTTGAATTGGTGTTCTATCAGCAAGGACCATGGGCGCAGATCATGGGGGGGACGGGGGGGACGTGTCCCCCCCAGATCTCATCAAGGGGGGGACATGGTATGCCATGTCCCCCCCCACCACTGGGGGGACATGGTATGACATGTCCCCCACTATGCTCCCCCACTGCTGCACCCTCTCATCAATTTTAATGCGAGATTCACTTCTGATACACGTTCAACTAGTCCAAACTTGGACCCACAGTTCGTAATATAATTTTGGGGTTGGTACGGCCTGTACTGTAGCCGTATCAACCACAAAAATTATATTACGGACTATGTCTGTGGGTCCATGTTTGGACTGACGTAACGTTCAACGAACAGTTGTTCAACACTGCGCCTTCAAATAAGTTGTTACTCAGCCAGACACAGCTGTGGGTTGCACGAATGCATAAGCAGCATAACTATTTGATATCGGAATATCAATGTTGCAGACAGAATTCTGATGCAGAGAGAGTAATAGGCCGGTACTGAGCTCGTGAAAATGTGCAAGACAGTATCGTCTGCTTTGTTTACATTTTGAAAACGAAATTTATCGATCGAATTCATTCAATTCACGCGACTTGTTGATGACGTATGTGTCGGGCTGTTATTGGATCTGTTAATCCATTAACGGGCCCGACACATACGCCGTCGCTCCATCTGTTGGGCCCTTATGCTAATCCACCGCACAGTTGAATTGTGTTAATCTAATAGGGAACGCTCGGTAAAGCGGGAACAATTATGGTTAAGCATTTTGACAAAATTACAACAGGCTGTTGAAAAACATATTTTTTTATACTAAATAATTAAGAGAAATTATACCCCAGAGGCCACCAGAATGCACCATTTGAAAGCGCAATTTAAAAATTTTCTTGGGGGGAGAACCCCCCCCAAACCCCCCTCTGCCGGCTCGTGCCTGCGGCACTCGCTGCAGATGCCTTCGGCATCTGCCCGTCCCCCCCACTTTTTGGAAGAGATCTGCGCCCATGGCAAGGACTGATTAAGTAATACTAAATATTTAAAAGAAACGCGAATACCAATGTTTGCGGGTTTTACTGAAAATTTTGATTTCAAATTATGTACAGCGTTCACTGAAGTTGAGGTCGCCGGGTGCAAAATGATCAATGGTTTTCAGACGTGTTTCCTGGCATGGACGCCCGAGATGTAGAGTGCAACTAATGGGTGTGTGTTGGGTGGGGGTTGGGCAGTCGCGTCTGATAGTTTTACAGGTGGAGGAAGAGCCTCAACATCCAAATTCTGAATTACGGCCAGTTTAACCCGTCTCGTAGTACAGTTTCGTCAGATCAAAGTGGCGATCGAAAGAAAGAAGTTTGGTTTTTGATCAAACATTTTCAGTCCCAACCGGACCAAAAAATTTCCAGGTAACAAAAAATATTTTTTTGTCTCAAAATTTACCAAAACGCATAGAAAACCGAAAAAAAAAATCCGATTTTTGTTCAAAAGTTTCCAAGTCCGAACCGGAGGGGTAGTTCTCCAGCCATCAGAAGCCAAGTGGAATAAAACCCTATTCCCATGGGATGGGGAAGGTTTAAAGAGACCGCGAATGTTGCCATTTCAACCACGGAAGCCTTATACGATTCAAGAACGTCGATTATTCTCATGCCAAAATGAGGGTGTACGGACCGTTGGGAGGCCGAGAGTGTACATTTGGCGACCACCCGAAGCCAAATGCAACAGGATTGTGCTTCCACACTCCGGGGAATCTTTTTATCTATATACGGGCTACAGATTTTCAATCACCACCGCTTTTAACCCACTCCGGTAGCAAAGTATAATGAGGTCATAGTACCTGTTCGAAGACCCGACAAAAAACTTCCAGGTAAAAAAACAATTTTTTCGTCTCAAACTTGACCAAAACGCGTGGAAAACCCCCCCAAAAAAATCCCATTTTTGTTGAAAATTTTCCAAGTCCGAACCGGAGTGGTAGTTTTCCAGCCATCAGAACCCAAGTGAAATAAAATCCTATTCCCGTGGGGTGGGGGAACGGTTTAAAGAGGCGGTGAATGTTGCCATTTCAACCACGGAAGCCTTATATGATTCAAGAACGTCGAGTATTTTCATGCCAAAAAGAGGGTGTTCGCATGGTTGAGAGGCCGAGAGTGTACATTTGGTGACCGCCCGAATCCAAATGCAACAAGGTTGTGCTTCCACACTATGGGGAATCTTCTTGTCTATATACGGGCTACACATTTTTCAATCACCACCGCTTTTAACCCACTCCGGTAGTAAAGTATAATCAGGTCGTAGTAGCTGACCGAAGACCGGACCAAAAACTTCCAGGTAAAGAATTTTTTTTCGTTTCAAAATTGACCAAAACGCACAGAAAACCGAAAAAAAAATTCCGATTTTTGTTCAAAATTTTTCAAGTCCGAACCGGAGCGGTAGTTCTCCAGCCATCAGAAGCCAAGTGAAATAAAACCCTATTCCCCTGGGGAGGGGAAAGGTTTAAAGAGACCGTGAATGTTGCCATTTTAATCACAGAAACCTTATACGATTCAAGAACGCCGAGTATTCTCATGCCGAAAGGAGGGTGTACGGACCGTTGAGAGGCCGAGAGTGTATTTTGGCGACCTCCCTAAGCCAAACTCAACAAAATTGTGCTTCCAAACTACGGGGAATCTTTTTACCTATATATGGGCTACACATTCTCAATCACCGCCGCTTTTAACCCACTCCGGTAGTACAGTATAATTAGGTCAAAGTACCAGTCTGAAGACCGATTTTTCGTTTTTTTGGTGTAGTGTAAAAAAAAAAAAAAACATTTTTTTTCGTCTCAAAATTGAACAAAACACATAAAAAATAAAGACAAACATTTCCGGATTTTGGTCGAAAAGTCCGAACCGGAGTGGTAGTTCTCCAGCCATCAGAAGCCAAGTGAAATAAAACCTTATTCCCATGGGGTGGGGAAAGGTTAAAGGAGACCGTGAATGTTGCCATTTGAATCACGGAAGCCTTATACGAGTCAAGAACGCCGAGTATTCTCATGCCAAAAAGAGGGTGTACGGACCGTTGAGAGGCCGAGAGTGTACTTTTGGCGACCGCCCGAAGGCAAACGCAACAAAATTGTGCTTCCAAACTATGGGGAATCTTTTTACCTATATATGCGCTACACATTCGCAATCATCACCGCTTTTAACCCACTCCGGTAGTACAGTATAATTAGGTCAAAGTACCAGTCTGAAGACCAATTCTCGTTTTTTGGTGGTGTAGTGTAAAAAAAAAAAAAAAAATTTTTTTCGTCTCAAAATTGAACAAAACACATAAAAAACGAAAAAAAAATTTCGATTTTTTGGCCGCCATTTTGCATTGACGAAAAATCGAAACGAAATTCTTTCGATTTTTTTTATAAAGCGGTATTACTGCCTTCAATTTGGAACTCTTTTAGAGGGCTCATTATATTTAAATCTCGATATTTCAATCCAAAATGGCCGATTTTTGAGATAACTTTCCGTTTTGTGAAAAATTTTGGCAGAAAACATAAAAAATGGAAAAAAATACTGATTATATTTGTTTTAGACAAGAGTAATTCTGACAAGTCTGTCAAAAAATTAAGTCGATAGCTTTTTTCTTTCATGAGATATTGGCCTACGAAACTTTGGGCGTTTTTGGGCGTTTTTGCCCACCAAGGAACATTTTCCCCCAAATACTGATGGTTTTATTTATTAGGACTCATGGCCGTCATTGATAGTTTTTATTTATGAGAAATAATGAATCTAGACATAATAAAGTAAAAAAAAACAAGAAATTTTTTTTCAATTTTTGGTCACAGTGTCCCGAAGCCATGTTTGACTGCTAGCGGAAGCCAAATTAAGAACAACTCCATTTCCAAAAGATGATAACTGTTCATGTACACTGTGACTTCAACATTTCTACCCTTAGAAGCTTTCAAGTCGTCCCACTTGTTGAGTACTGTGACGGCAAAGTAGCCCGGTGGAAACAAAAAATTCCGACTTTTGGTCGAAAATTTCTAAGTCCAAACCGAAAATTTTTTTGGTGCCAAAAAATTTTTTTTTTCGTCTCCAAATGGCCTGAAACACATAAATAACCGAAAATAAAAATTCGATTTTTCGGCCGCCATTTTGGATTACCGAAAAATCGAAACGAAATTCTTTCGATTTTTTTTATAAAGCGGTATTACTTCCTTCAATTTGGAACCCTTTTAGAGGGCTAGTTATATTTAAATCTCGATATTTCAATCCAAAATGGCCGATTTTTGAGATAACTTTCCGTTTTGTGAAAAATTTTGGCAGAAAACATAAAAAATGGAAAAAAATACCGATTATATTTGTTTTAGACAAGAGTAATTCTGACAAGTCTGTCAAAAAATGAAGTCGATAGCTTTTTTCTTTCATGAGATATTGGCCTACGAACCTTTGGGCGTTTTTGGGCGTTTTTGCCCACCAAGAAACATTTTCCCCCAAATACTGATGGTTTTATTTATTAGGACTCATGGCCGTCATTGATAGTTTTTATTTATGAGAAATAATGAATCTAGACATAATAAAGTAAAAAAAAAACAAATTTTTTTTCAATTTTTGGTCACAGTGTCCCGAAGCCATGTTTGACTGCTAGCGGAAGCCAAATTAAGAACAACTCCATTTCCAAAAGATGATAACTGCTCATGTACACTGTGACTTCAACATTTCTACCCTTAGAAGCTTTCAAATCGTCCCACTTTTTGAGTACTGTGACGGCAAAATAGCCCGGTGGAAACAAAAAATTCCGACTTTTGGTCGAAAATTTCTAAGTCCAAACCGAAAATTTTTTTGGTGCAAAAAAATTTTTTTTTTCGTCTCCAAATGGCCTGAAACACATAAATAACCGAAAATAAAAATTCGATTTTTCGGCCGCCATTTTGGATTACCGAAAAATCGAAACGAAATTCTTTCGATTTTTTTTATAAAGCGGTATTACTTCCTTCAATTTGGAACCCTTTTAGAGGGCTAGTTATATTTAAATCTCGATATTTCAATCCAAAATGGCCGATTTTTGAGATAACTTTCCGTTTTGTGAAAAATTTTGGCAGAAAACATAAAAAATGGAAAAAAATACCGATTATATTTGTTTTAGACAAGAGTAATTCTGACAAGTCTGTCAAAAAATTAAGTCGATAGCTTTTTTCTTTCATGAGATATTGGCCTACGAAGCTTTGGGCGTTTTTGGGCGTTTTTGCCCACCAAGAAACATTTTCCCTCAAATACTGATGGTTTTATTTATTAGAACTCATGGCCGTCATTGATCGTGCAAAGTTTGAAAAAAATCTTAAAGACCGTTTTCGAGAAAACTCTTTCCCCGATGTGTTGGAAAAACAAAAAAAAAAAAAAAAAAAAAAAAAAAAAAAAAAAGAATAATAATCTTGGCAATAACAAATAGATTTTCCTTTCAGGAAAATCCAAATAATCTTGGCAATAACAAATAGATTTTCCTTTCAGGAAAATCCAAACTAGATGAGGTGATTGTGCCCGCACAATACACAGGATTTTCCTCGCATTTTCAGTTCCTGAGCGTTTTCGTCTCAAAATTGAGAAGAACGCAGAAAAACGGATTTTTGATGAGCCTATCAGCATACTGACGGTAGAAGATATAATTGCAAGACCTCTATGCAGTATGCCAGCTCCCAGAGGTCACATCTAATGATATTCTGTACTGACCGCCAAGGCTCCATACATTGGAACAACCATAGCCATTCCAAACTGCGCATTATTACTATGTCGACCTCATTAAATGTCAACGAGTGGAAGACATTTGCCAGTAAATCCATGTCAGTTGTAATTCCCATTCAGAAGTCCAAAACAACTGCTACCATAAGTGTTTCAATGAAGGTTACTTTTGAAGATTTCCAAATGCTTTTGCATCCGATTCTTATGCGTGGAGGCGGAAACACTACATGATGGGCAGTGATGTCGTGGTTCCTCACGATTGCAGAAGAAATATCTAGAGTTCAGAAATAAAAAACGAGCGCGTAATTGGGTGGGAGTGGGGGGGGGGGGGTCGGGTGGGAGCTGACAAATCAGTATGAGGAGTGTTAGTTTATGTCATTTCTTAATAAGTTCTACTTCTCCTTCAATAATCCTGATGGATTTGATTTGTACGACCACAGCAAGTACAGACCGAAAGTCAAGATTAAACACTTATGTATACTGTTATCCGCTTTAGAGGAATTCAACCAGGTATTGGTCATATTGCCACAACCCTTCCTGTTGCTTCTTATCTACATGTACGTTGCAGGGTCTTCGGGTAGATGAATAATTCTCAGTTATTTATCTATGCCATGAGCTCTTATGGTGAAAGCCTGAAACTGAAACGCGGTACCAGAAGGCAACTTCCCAGGCTCGAAGTCAGCAGTATTTAAAAATTTGACATGTGTGTGGGGTGAGGGGGGGGGGGGGGTGCATATGTATACCTAAAGCTAATTCAAACTTGGACCCAAAGTCCGTAACATATTAGGCATATCCAAAGTGCACAGCCCCGAGATGTGGGAGGGTATTTGAGGGGAGGGGGGGGGGGGGCTCCCCTTCCCGACTTTTTTTTAAATAAGAGGCTCTGATAACAATTCTCATTTGAGGCTTGTCATGGCTCTGCGTAATGGCGTGTGACATTTCTAAATCCCGCACTTTCCGATCTCGGTTCTGGTCTGGTTTTGGGAAATCTCCTTGCCGACTTGAATAATGAGTTCTTTGACAATCATGATATTCTAAAAGTTATATAGGAGGTCATTGGACAATTGTTAGCTTCGTCGGCTGCTGGCTCTGAGTCGATGCCACACTGGTCAGAAATTATTTTCCGACAGAATGTGTAAATTTTCGACAGAGATGTTTATTGGGGTCGCGGTTCGCCACCGTCGCACACCCACCTTTTTTTGGGTGGGGTGGGGGGGGGGGGGGGGGCAGAGTTTCCCAGTCCTCAATTTGGCTACAGCAACTAATTCCAGGCCTTCGTGGTGCTCTATTACTTTTGGCTTCCATGTCAGAATGTTAGGAAGCAAATGGATAGTTGCAGGTAGGTAATTGTCGGGTTATTTCTTATAATTAGACACCCTTAATGTTTCAATGATTTTTCACTCAAAACGTAAAATGACATTTAACGCCTACACTATACAATCTAAAAGCGCATATTTTTTTGAATATATTACAAATTACAACAAATCATTTGAATTGGTGTTCTATCAGCAAGGACTGATTAAGTAATACTAAATATTTAAAAGAAACGCGAATACCAATGTTTGCGGGTTTTACTGAAAATTTTGATTTCAAATTATGTACAGCGTTCACTGAAGTTGAGGTCGCCGGGTGCAAAATGATCAATGTTTTTCAGACGTGTTTCCTGGCATGGACGCCCGAGATGTAGAGTCCAACTAATGGGTGTTTGTGTTGGGTGGGGGTTGGGCAGTCGCGTCTGATAGTTTTACAGGTGGAGGAAGAGCCTCAACATCCAAATTCTGAATTACGGCCACTTTAACCCGTCTCGTAGTACAGTTTCGTCAGATCAAAGTGGCGATCGAAAGAAAGAAGTTTGGTTTTTTGATCAAACATTTTCAGTCCCAACCGGACCAAAAAATTTCCAGGTAACAAAAAATATTTTTTTGTCTCAAAATTTACCAAAACGCATAGAAAACCGAAAAAAAAAATCCGATTTTTGTTCAAAAGTTTCCAAGTCCGAACCGGAGTGGTAGTTCTCCAGCCATCAGAAGCCAAGTGGAATAAAACCCTATTCCCATGGGATGGGGAAGGTTTAAAGAGACCGCGAATGTTGCCATTTCAACCACGGAAGCCTTATACGATTCAAGAACGTCGATTATTCTCATGCCAAAATGAGGGTGTACGGACCGTTGGGAGGCCGAGAGTGTACATTTGGCGACCACCCGAAGCCAAATGCAACAGGATTGTGCTTCCACACTCCGGGGAATCTTTTTATCTATATACGGGCTACAGATTTTCAATCACCACCGCTTTTAACCCACTCCGGTAGCAAAGTATAATGAGGTCATAGTACCTGTCCGAAGACCCGACCAAAAACTTCCAGGTAAAAAAACAATTTTTTTCGTCTCAAGCTTGACCAAAACGCGTAGAAACCCCCCCCCCCCCCCCAAAAAAAAAATCCCATTTTTGTTGAAAATTTTCCAAGTCCGAACCGGAGTGGTAGTTTTCCAGCCATCAGAACCCAAGTGAAATAAAATCCTATTCCCGTGGGGTGGGGGAACGGTTTAAAGAGGCGGTGAATGTTGCCATTTCAACCACGGAAGCCTTATATGATTCAAGAACGTCGAGTATTTTCATGCCAAAAAGAGGGTGTCCGCATGGTTGAGAGGCCGAGAGTGTACATTTGGTGACCGCCCGAATCCAAATGCAACAAGGTTGTGCTTCCACACTATGGGGAATCTTCTTGTCTATATACGGGCTACACATTTTTCAATCACCACCGCTTTTAACCCACTCCGGTAGTAAAGTATAATCAGGTCGTAGTAGCTGACCGAAGACCGGACCAAAAACTTCCAGGTAAAGAATTTTTTTTCGTTTCAAAATTGACCAAAACGCACAGAAAATCGAAAAAAAAATTCCGATTTTGGTTCAAAATTTTTCAAGTCCGAACCGGAGCGGTAGTTCTCCAGCCATCAGAAGCCAAGTGAAATAAAACCCTATTCCCCTGGGGAGGGGAAAGGTTTAAAGAGACCGTGAATGTTGCCATCTCAATCACAGAAACCTTATACGATTCAAGAACGCCGAGTATTCTCATGCCGAAAGGAGGGTGTACGGACCGTTGAGAGGCCGAGAGTGTATTTTGGCGACCTCCCTAAGCCAAACTCAACAAAATTGTGCTTCCAGACTACGGGGAATCTTTTTACGTATATATGGGCTACACATTCTCAATCACCGCCGCTTTTAACCCACTCCGGTAGTACAGTATAATTAGGTCAAAGTACCAGTCTGAAGACCGATTTTTCGTTTTTTTGGTGTAATGTAAAAAAAAAAAAAAAAATTTTTTTTCGTCTCAAAATTGAACAAAACACATAAAAAATAAAGACAAACATTTCCGGATTTTGGTCGAAAAGTCCGAACCGGAGTGGTAGTTCTCCAGCCATCAGAAGCCAAGTGAAATAAAACCTTATTCCCATGGGGTGGGGAAAGGTTAAAGGAGACCGTGAATGTTGCCATTTGAATCACGGAAGCCTTATACGAGTCAAGAACGCCGAGTATTCTCATGCCAAAAAGAGGGTGTACGGACTGTTGAGAGGCCGAGAGTGTACTTTTGGCGACCTCCCGAAGGCAAACGCAACAAAATTGTGCTTCCAAACTATGGGGAATCTTTTTACCTATATATGCGCTACACATTCGCAATCATCACCGCTTTTAACCCACTCCGGTAGTACAGTATAATTAGGTCAAAGTACCAGTCTGAAGACCAATTTTCGTTTTTTGGTGGTGTAGTGTAAAAAAAAAAAAAAATTTTTTTTCGTCTCAAAATTGAACAAAACACATAAAAAACAAAAACAAAAATTTCCGAATTTTGGTCGAAAATTTCGGAAGTCCGAACCGGACCGAAATTTTTCAGTGTAAAAAAAAAATGTTTTTTCGTCTCAAAATTGAACAAAACGCATAAAAAACGAAAAAAAAAATTTCGATTTTTTGGCCGCCATTTTGCATTGACGAAAAATCGAAACGAAATGCTTTCGATTTTTTTTATAAAGCGGTATTACTGCCTTCAATTTGGAACTCTTTTAGAGGGCTCATTATATTTAAATCTCGATATTTCAATCCAAAATGGCCGATTTTTGAGATAACTTTCCGTTTTGTGAACAATTTTGGCAGAAAACATAAAAAATGGAAAAAAATACCGATTATATTTGTTTTAGACAAGAGTAATTCTGACAAGTCTGTCAAAAAATTAAGTCGATAGCTTTTTTCTTTCATGAGATATTGGCCTACGAAGCTTTGGGCGTTTTTGGGCGTTTTTGCCCACCAAGAAACATTTCCCCCCAAATACTGATGGTTTTATTTATTAGGACTCATGGCCGTCATTGACAGTTTTTATTTATGAGAAATAATGAATCTAGACATAATAAAGTAAAAAAAAAACAAGAAATTTTTTTTCAATTTTTGGTCACAGTGTCCCGAAGCCATCTTTGACTGCTAGCGGAAGCCAAATTAAGAACAACTCCATTTTCAGAAGATGATAACTGTTCATGTACACTGTGACTTCAACATTTCTACCCTTAGAAGCTTTCAAATCGTCCCACTTGTTGAGTACTGTGACGGCAAAGTAGCCCGGTGAAAACAAAAAATTCCGACTTTTGGTCGAAAATTTCTAAGTCCAAACCGAAAATTTTTCTGGTGCAAAATTTTTTTTTTTTCGTCTCCAAATGGCCTGAAACACATAAATAACCGAAAATAAAAATTCGATTTTTCGGCCGCCATTTTGGATTACCGAAAAATCGAAACGAAATTCTTTCGATTTTTTTTATAAAGCGGTATTACTTCCTTCAATTTGGAACCCTTTTAGAGGGCTCGTTATATTTAAATCTCGATATTTCAATCCAAAATGGCCGATTTTTGAGATAACTTTCCGTTTTGTGAAAAATTTTGGCAGAAAACATAAAAAATGGAAAAAAATACCGATTATATTTGTTTTAGACAAGAGTAATTCTGACAAGTCTGTCAAAAAATTAAGTCGATAGCTTTTTTCATTCATGAGATATTGGCCTACGAAGCTTTGGGCGTTTTTGGGCGTTTTTGCCCACCAAGAAACATTTTCCCCCAAATACTGATGGTTTTATTTATTAGAACTCATGGCCGTCATTAATCGTGCAAAGTTTGAAAAAAATCTTAAAGACCGTTTTCGAGAAAACTCTTTCCCCGATGTGTTGGAAAAACAAAAAAAAAAAAAAAAAAAAAAAAAAAAAAAAAAAAAAAAGAATAACTAGATGAAGTGATTGTGCCCGCACAATACACAGGATTTTCCTCGTATTTTCAGTTCCTGAGCGTTTTCGTCTCAAAATTGAGAAGAACGCAGAAAAACGGATTTTTGATGAGCCTATCAACATACTGACGGTAGAAGATATAATTGCAAGACCTCTATGCAATATGCCAGCTCCCAGAGGTCACATCTAATGATATTCTGTACTGACCGCCAAGGCTCCATATATTGGAACAACCATAGCCATTCCAAACTGCGCATTATTACTATGTCGACCTCATTAAATGTCAACGAGTGGACGACATTTGCCAGTAAATCCATGTCAGTTGTAATTCCCATTCAGAAGTCCAAAACAACTGCTACCAAAAGTGTTTCAATGAAGGTTACTTTTGAAGATTTCCAAATGCTTTTGCATCCGATTCTTATGCGTGGAGGTGGAAACACTACATGATGGGCAGTGTTGTCGTGGTTCCTCACGATTGCAGAAGAAATATCTAGAGTTCAGAAATAAAAAAAGAGCGCGTAATTGGGTGGGAGTGGGGGGGGGGGGGGTGTGGTTCGGGTGGGAGCTGACAATCAGTATGAGGAGTGTTAGTTTATGTCATTTCTTAATAAGTTCTACTTCTCCTTCAATAAACCTGATGGATTTCATTTGTACGACCACAACAAGTACAGGCCGAAAGTCAAGATTAAACACATATGGATACTGTTGTCCACTTTAGAGGAATTCCACCAGGTATTGGTCATATTGCCACAACCCTTCCTGTTGCTTCATATCTACATGTACGTTGCAGGGTCTTCGGGTAGATGAATAATTCTCAGTTATTTATCTATGCCATGAGCTATTATGGTGAAAGCCTGAAATTGAAACGCGGTACCAGAAGGCAACTTCCCAGGCTCGAAGTCAGCAGTATTTAAAAATTTGACGTGTGTGGGGTGAGGGGGTGGGGGGGGGGGCATATGTATACCTAAAGCTAATTCAAACTTGGACCCAAAGTCCGTAACATATTAAGCATATCCAAAGTGCACAGCCCCGAGATGTGGGAGAGTATTTGGGGGGGGGGGGGGGGGAGGCTCCCCTTCCCGACTTTTTTTAAATAAGAGGCTCTGATAACAATTCTCATTTGGGGCTTGTCATGGCTCTGCGTAATGGCGTGTGACATTTCTAAATCCCGCACTTTCCGGTCTCGGTTCTGGTCTGGTGTTGAGAAATCTCCTTGCCGACTTGAATAATGAGTTCTTTGACAATCATGATATTCTAAAAGTTATATAGGAGGTCATTGGACAATTGTTAGCTTCGTCGGCTGCTGGCTCTGAGTCTATGCCTCACTGGTCAGAAATTATTTTCCGACAGAATGTGTAATTTTTCGACAGAGATGTTTATTGGGGTCGCGGTTCATCACCGTCGCACACCCACCTTTTTTTTTTGGGGGGGGGGGGGGGGGCAGAGTTTCCCAGTCCTCAATCTGGCTACAGCAACTAATTCCAGGCCTTCGTGGTGCTCTATTTCTTTTGGCTTCCATGTCAGAATGTTAGGAAGCAAATGGATAGTTGCAGGTAGGTAATTGTCGGGTTATTTCTTGTAATTAGACACCCTTAATGTTTCAATGATTTTTCACTCAAAACGTAAAATGACACTTCACGCCTACACTATACAATCTAAAAGCGCATATTTTTCTGAATATATTACAAATTACAATAAATCATTTGAATTAGTATTCTATCAGCAAGGACTGATTAAGTAATACTAAATATTTAAATATTTAAAAGAAACGCGAATACCAATGTTTGCGGGTTTTACTGAAAATTTTGATTTCAAATTATGTACAGCGTTCACTGAAGTTGAGGTCGCCGGGTGCAAAATGATCAATGTTTTTCAGACGTGTTTCCTGGCATGGACGCCCGAGATGTAGAGTCCATCTAATGGGTGTTTGTGTTGAGTGGGTGTTGGGCAGTCGCGTCGGATAGTATTACAGGTGGAGGAAGAGCCTCAACATCCAAATTCTGAATTACGGCCACTTTAACCCGCCTCGTAGTACAGTTTCGTCAGAGCAAAGTGGCGATCGAAAGAAAGAAGTTTGGTTTTTGATCAAACATATTCAGTCCCAACTGGACCAAAAAATTTCCAGGTAACAAAAAAATATTTTTTTGTCTCAAAATTGACCAAAACGCATAGAAAAGCGAACAAAAAAATCCGATTTTTGTTCAAAAGTTTCCAAGTCCGAACCGGAGTGGTAGTTCTCCAGCCATCAGAAGCCAAGTGGAATAAAACCCTATTCCCATGGGATGGGGAAGGTTTAAAGAGACCGCGAATGTTGCCATTTCAACCACGGAAGCCTTATACGATTCAAAAACGTCGATTATTCTCATGCCAAAATGAGGGTGTACGGACCATTGGGAGGCCGAGAGTGTACATTTGGCGACCACCCGAAGCCAAATGCAACAGGATTGTGCTTCCACACTCCGGGGAATCTTTTTATCTATATACGGGCTACAGATTTTTTCAATCACCACCGCTTTTACCCCACTCCGGTAGCAAAGTATAATGAGGTCATAATACCTGTCCGAAGACCCGACCAAAAACTTCCAGGTAAAAAAACATTTTTTTTCGTCTCAAACTTGACCAAAACGCGTAGAAAACCAAAAAAAAAAATCCCATTTTTGTTGAAAATTTTCCAAGTCCGAACCGGAGCGGTAGTTTTCCAGCCATCAGAACCCAAGTGAAATAAAATCCTATTCCCATGGGGTGGGGGAACGGTTTAAAGAGGCGGTGAATGTTGCCATTCCAACCACGGAAGCCTTATATGATTCAAGAACGTCGAGTATTTTCAGGCCAAAAAGAGGGTGTTCCCATGGTTGAGAGGCCGAGAGTGTACATTTGGTGACCGCCCGAATCCAAATGCAACAAGGTTGTGCTTCCACACTATGGGGAATCTTCTTGTCTATATACGGGCTACACATTTTTCAATCACCACCGCTTTTAACCCACTCCGGTAGTAAAGTATAATCAGGTCGTAGTAGCTGACCGAAGACCGGACCAAAAACTTCCAGGTAAAGAATTTTTTTTCGTTTCAAAATTGACCAAAACGCACAGAAAACCGAAAAAAAATTCCGATTTTGGTTCAAAATTTTTCAAGTCCGAACCGGAGCGGTAGTTCTCCAGCCATCAGAAGCCAAGTGAAATAAAACCCTATTCCCCTGGGGAGGGGAAAGGTTTAAAGAGACCGTGAATATTGCCATTTCAATCACAGAAACCTTATACGATTCAAGAACGCCGAGTATTCTCATGCCGAAAGGAGGGTGTACGGACCGTTGAGAGGCCGAGAGTGTATTTTGGCGACCTCCCTAAGCCAAACTCAACAAAATTGTGCTTCCAAACTACGGGGAATCTGTTTACCTATATATGGGCTACACATTCTCAATCACCGCCGCTTTTAACCCACTCCGGTAGTACAGTATAATTAGGTCAAAGTACCAGTCTGAAGACCGATTTTTCGTTTCTTTTGGTGTAGTGTAAGAAAAAAAAAAAAAATTTTTTCGTCTCAAAATTGAACAAAATACATAAAAAATAAAGACAAACATTTTCGGATTTTGGTCGAAAAGTCCGAACCGGAGTGGTAGTTCTCCAGCCATCAGAAGCCAAGTGAAATAAAACCTTATTCCCATGGGGTGGGGAAAGGTTAAAGGAGACCGTGAATGTTGCCATTTGAATCACGGAAGCCTTATACGAGTCAAGAACGCCGAGTATTCTCATGCCAAAAAGAGGGTGTACGGACCGTTGAGAGGCCGAGAGTGTACTTTTGGCGACCGCCCGAAGGCAAACGCAACAAAATTGTGCTTCCAAACTATGGGGAATCTTTTTACCTATATATGCGCTACACATTCGCAATCATCACCGCTTTTAACCCACTCCGGTAGTACAGTATAATTAGGTCAAAGTACCAGTCTGAAGACTAATTTTCGTTTTTTGGTGGTGTAGTGTAATAAAAAAAATTTTTTTTCGTCTCAAAATTGAACAAAACACATAAAAAACAAAACAAAAATTTCCGAATTTTGGTCGAAAATTTCGGAAGTCCGAACCGGACCGAAAATTTTCAGTGTAAAAAAAAAAATGTTTTTTCGTCTCAAAATTGAGCAAAACCCATAAAAAACGAAAAAAAAAATTTCGATTTTTTGGCCGCCATTTTGCATTGACGAAAAATCGAAACGAAATTCTTTCGATTTTTTTTATAAAGCGGTATTACTGCCTTCAATTTGGAACTCTTTTAGAGGGCTCATTATATTTAAATCTCGATATTTCAATCCAAAATGGCCGATTTTTGAGATAACTTTCCGTTTTGTGAAAAATTTTGGCAGAAAACATAAAAATGGAAAAAAATACCGAGGATATTTGTTTTAGACAAGAGTAATTCTGACAAGCCTGTCAAAAAATTAAGTCGATAGCTTTTTTCTTTCATGAGATATTGGCCTACGAAGCTTTGGGCGTTTTTAGGCGTTTTTGCCCACCAAGAAACATTTTCCCCCAAATACTGATGGTTTTATTTATTAGGACTCATGGCCGTCATTGATAGTTTTTATTTATGAGAAATAATGAATCTAGACATAATAAAGTAAAAAAAAAACAAGAAATTTTTTTTCAATTTTTGGTCACAGTGTCCCGAAGCCATGTTTGACTGCTAGCGGAAGCCAAATTAAGAACAACTCCATTTCCAAAAGATGATAACTGTTCATGTACACTGTGACTTCAACATTTCTACCCTTAGAAGCTTTCAAATCGTCCCATTTGTTGAGTACTGTGACGGCAAAGTAGCCCGGTGGAAACAAAAAATTCCGACTTTTGGTCGAAAATTTCTAAGTCCAAACCGAAAATTTTTCTGGTGCAAAAAAATTTTTTTTTTCGTCTCCAAATGGCCTGAAACACATAAATAACCGAAAATAAAAATTCGATTTTTCGGCCGCCATTTTGGATTACCGAAAAATCGAAACGAAATTCTTTCGATTTTTTTTATAAAGCGGTATTACTTCCTTCAATTTGGAACCCTTTTAGAGGGCTCGTTATATTTAAATCTCGATATTTCAATCCAAAATGGCCGATTTTTGAGATAACTTTCCGTTTTGTGAAAAATTTTGGCAGAAAACATAAAAAATGGAAAAAAATACTGATTATATTTGTTTTAGACAAGAGTAATTCTGACAAGTCTGTCAAAAAATTAAGTCGATAGCTTTTTTCTTTCATGAGATATTGGCCTACGAAGCTTTGGGCGTTTTTGGGCGTTTTTGCCCACCAAGAAACATTTTCCCCCAAATACTGATGGTTTTATTTATTAGAACTCATGGCCGTCATTGATCGTGCAAAGTTTGAAAAAAATCTTAAAGACCGTTTTCGAGAAAACTCTTTCCCCGATGTGTTGGAAAAACAAAAAAAAAAAAAAAAAAAAAAAAAAAAAAAAAAAAGAACTAGATGAAGTGATTGTGCCCGCACAATACACAGGATTTTCCTCGTATTTTCAGTTCCTGAGCGTTTTCGTCTCAAAATTGAGAACACAGAAAAACGGATTTTTGATGAGCCTATCAACATACTGACGGTAGAAGATATAATTGCAAGACCTCTATGCAGTATGCCAGCTCCCAGAGGTCACATCTAATGATATTCTGTACTGACCGCCAAGGCTCCATACATTGGAACAACCATAGCCATTCCAAACTGCGCATTATTACTATGTCGACCTCATTAAATGTCAACGAGTGGACGACATTTGCCAGTAAATCCATGTCAGTTGTAATTCCCATTCAGAAGTCCAAAACAACTGCTACCATAAGTGTTTCAATGAAGGTTACTTTTGAAGATTTCCAAATGCTTTTGCATCCGATTCTTATGCGTGGAGGCGGAAACACTACATGATGGGCAGTGATGTCGTGGTTCCTCACGAATGCAGAAGAAATATCTAGAGTTCAGAAATGAAAAACGAGCGCGTAATTGGGTGGGAGTGGGGGGGGGGTGGTTCGGGTGGGAGCTGACAAATCAGTATGAGGATTGTTAGTTTATGTCATTTCTTAATAAGTTCTACTTCTCCTTCAATAAACCTGATGGATTTGATTGTACGACCACAACAAGTACAGGCCGAAAGTCAAGATTAAACACTTATGTATACTGTTATCCGCTTTAGAGGAATTCCACCAGGTATTGGTCATATTGCCACAACCCTTCCTGTTGCTTCTTATCTACATGTACGTTGAGGGTCTTCGGGTAGATGAATAATTCTCAGTTATTTATCTATGCCATGAGCTCTTATGGTGAAAGCCTGAAATTGAAACGCGGTACCAGAAGGCAACTTCCCAGGCTCGAAGTCAGCAGTATTTAAAAATTTGACATGTGTGTGGGGTGAGGGGGGGGGGGGGGGCATATGTATACCTAAAGCTAATTCAAACTTGGACCCAAAGTCCGTAACATATTAGGCATATCCAAAGTGCATAGCCCCGAGATGTGGGAGGGTATTTGAGGGGGGGGGGGGAGGCTCCCCTTCCCGACTTTTTTTTAAATAAGAGGCACTGATAACAATTCTCATTTGAGGCTTGTCATGGCTCTGCGTAATGGCGTGTGACATTTCTAAATCCCGCACTTTCCGGTCTCGGTTCTGGTCTGGTGTTGGGAAATCTCCTTGCCGACTTGAATAATGAGTTCTTTGACAATCATGATATTCTAAAAGTTATATAGGAGGTCATTGGACAATTGTTAGCTTCGTCGGCTGCTGGCTCTGAGTCTATGCCACACTGGTCAGAAATTATTTTCCGACAGAATGTGTAAATTTTCGACAGAGATGTTTATTGGGGTCGCGGTTCGCCACCGTCGCACACCCACCTTTTTTGGGGGGTGGGTGGGGGGGGGGGGGGGTAGAGTTTCCCAGTCCTCAATTTGGCTACAGCAACTAATTGCAGGCCTTCGTGGTGCTCTATTACTTTTGGCTTCCATGTCAGACTGTTAGGAAGCAAATGGATAGTTGCAGGTAGGTAATTGTCGGGTTATTTCTTATAATTAGACACCCTTAATGTTTCAATGATTTTTCACTCAAAACGTAAAATGACACTTAACGCCTACACTATACAATCTAAAAGCGCATATTTTTTTGAATATATTACAAATTACAACAAATCATTTGAATTGGTGTTCTATCAGCAAGGACTGATTAAGTAATACTAAATATTTAAAAGAAACGCGAATACCAATGTTTGCGGGTTTTACTGAAAATTTTGATTTCAAATTATGTACAGCGTTCACTGAAGTTGAGGTCGCCGGGTGCAAAATGATCAATGTTTTTCAGACGTGTTTCCTGGCATGGACGCCCGAGATGTAGAGTCCAACTAATGGGTGTTTGTGTTGGGTGGGGGTTGGGCAGTCGCGTCTGATAGTTTTACAGGTGGAGGAAGAGCCTCAACATCCAAATTCTGAATTACGGCCACTTTAACCCGTCTCGTAGTACAGTTTCGTCAGATCAAAGTGGCGATCGAAAGAAAGAAGTTTGGTTTTTGATCAAACATTTTCAGTCCCAACCGGACCAAAAAATTTCCAGGTAACAAAAAATATTTTTTTGTCTCAAAATTTACCAAAACGCATAGAAAACCGAAAAAAAAAAATCCGATTTTTGTTCAAAAGTTTCCAAGTCCAAACAGGAGTGGTAGTTCTCCAGCCATCAGAAGCCAAGTGGAATAAAACCCTATTCCCATGGGATGGGGAAGGTTTAAAGAGACCGCGAATGTTGCCATTTCAACCACGGAAGCCTTATACGATTCAAAAACGTCGATTATTCTCATGCCAAAATGAGGGTGTACGGACCGTTGGGAGGCCGAGAGTGTACATTTGGCGACCACCCGAAGCCAAATGCAACAGGATTGTGCTTCCACACTCCGGGGAATATCTTTTTATCTATATACGGGCTACAGATTTTCAATCACCACCACTTTTAACCCACTCCGGTAGCAAAGTATAATGAGGTCATAGTAGCTGTCCGAAGACCCGACCAAAAACTTCCAGGTAAAAAAACAATTTTTTTCGTCTCAAACTTGACCAAAACGCGTAGAAAACCAAAAAAAAAAAATCCTATTTTTGTTGAAAATTTTCCAAGTCCGAACCGGAGTGGTAGTTTTCCAGCCATCAGAACCCAAGTGAAATAAAATCCTATTCCCGTGGGGTGGGGGAACGGTTTAAAGAGGCGGTGAATGTTGCCATTTCAACCACGGAAGCCTTATATGATTCAAGAACGTCGAGTATTTTCATGCCAAAAAGAGGGTGTTCCCATGGTTGAGAGGCCGAGAGTGTACATTTGGTGACCGCCCGAATCCAAATGCAACAAGGTTGTGCTTCCACACTATGGGGAATCTTCTTGTCTATATACGGGCTACACATTTTTCAATCACCACCGCTTTTAACCCACTCCGGTAGTAAAGTATAATCAGGTCGTAGTAGCTGACCGAAGACCGGACCAAAAACTTCCAGGTAAAGAATTTTTTTTCTTTTCAAAATTGACCAAAACGCACAGAAAACCGAAAAAAAAATTCCGATTTTGGTTCAAAATTTTTCAAGTCCGAACCGGAGCGGTAGTTCTCCAGCCATCAGAAGCCAAGTGAAATAAAACCCTATTCCCCTGGGGAGGGGAAAGGTTTAAAGAGACCGTGAATGTTGCCATTTCAATCACAGAAACCTTATACGATTCAAGGACGCCGAGTATTCTCATGCCGAAAGGAGGGTGTACGGACCGTTGAGAGGCCGAGAGTGTATTTTGGCGACCTCCCTAAGCCAAACTCAACAAAATTGTGCTTCCAAACTACGGGGAATCTTTTTACCTATATATGGGCTACACATTCTCAATCACCGCCGCTTTTAACCCACTCCAGTAGTACAGTATAATTAGGTCAAAGTACCTTTCTGAAGACCGATTTTTCGTTTTTATGGTGTAGTGTAAAAAAAAAAAAAAAAATTTTTTTCGTCTCAAAATTGAACAAAACACATAAAAATAAAGACAAACATTTCCGGATTTTGGTCGAAAAGTCCGAACCGGAGTGGTAGTTCTCCAGCCATCAGAAGCCAAGTGAAATAAAACCTTATTCCCATTGGGTGGGGAAAGGTTAAAGGAGACCGTGAATGTTGCCATTTGAATCACGGAAGCCTTATACGAGTCAAGAACGTCGAGTATTCTCATGCCAAAAAGAGGGTGTACGGACCGTTGAGAGGCCGAGAGTGTACTTTTGGCGACCGCCCGAAGGCAAACGCAACAAAATTGTGCTTCCAAACTATGGGGAATCTGTTTACCTATATATGCGCTACACAATCACAATCATCACCGCTTTTAACCCACTCCGGTAGTACAGTATAATTAGGTCAAAGTACCAGTCTGAAGACCAATTTTCGTTTTTTGGTGGTGTAGTTTAAAAAAAAAAAAAAAATTTTTTTTCGTCTCAAAATTGAACAAAACACATAAAAAACAAAAACAAAAATTTCCCAATTTTGGTCGAAAATTTCGGAAGTCCGAACCGGACCGAAAATTTTCAGTGTAAAAAAAAAAATGTTTTTTCGTCTCAAAATTGAACAAAACGCATAAAAAACGAAAAAAAAAAATTCGATTTTTTGGCCGCCATTTTGCATTGACGAAAAATCGAAACGAAATTCTTTCGATTTTTTTTATAAATCGGTATTACTGCCTTCAATTTGGAACTCTTTTAGAGGGCTCATTATATTTAAATCTCGATATTTCAATCCAAAATGGCCGATTTTTGAGATAACTTTCCGTTTTGTGAAAAATTTTGGCAGAAAACATAAACAATGGAAAAAATACCGATTATATTTGTTTTAGACAAGAGTAATTCTGACAAGTCTGTCAAAAAATTAAGTCGATAGCTTTTTTCTTTCATGAGATATTGGCCTACGAAGCTTTGGGCGTGTATGACCAATACCTGGTGGAATTCCTCTAAAGCGGATAACAGTATACATAATAATTAATGTTTCAATGATTTTTCACTCAAAACGTAAAATGACACTTAACGCCTATACTATACAATCTAAAAGCGCATATTTTTTTGAATATATTACAAATTCCAACAAATCATTTGAATTGATGTTCTATCAGCAAGGACTGATTAAGTAATACTAAATATTTAAAAGAAACGCGAATACCAATGTTTGCGGGTTTTACTGAAAATTTTGATTTCAAATTATGTACAGCGTTCACTGAAGTTGAGGTCGCCGGGTGCAAAATGATCAATGTTTTTCAGACGTGTTTCCTGGCATGGACGCTCAAGAAGTAGAGTCCAACTAATGGGTGTTTGTGTTGGGTGGGGGTTGGGCAGTCGCGTCTGATAGTTTTACAGGTGGAGGAAGAGCCTCAACATCCAAATTCTGAATTACGGCCACTTTAACCCGTCTCGTAGTACAGTTTCGTCAGATCAAAGTGGCGATCGAAAGAAAGAAGTTTGGTTTTTGATCAAACATTTTCAGTCCCAACCGGACCAAAAAATTTCCAGGTAACAAAAAATATTTTTTTGTCTCAAAATTTACCAAAACGCATAGAAAATCGAAAAAAAAAATCCGATTTTTGTTCAAAAGTTTCCAAGTCCGAACCGGAGTGGTAGTTCTCCAGCCATCAGAAGCCAAGTGGAATAAAACCCTATTCCCATGGGATGGGGAAGGTTTAAAGAGACCGCGAATGTTGCCATTTCAACCACGGAAGCCTTATACGATTCAAGAACGTCGATTATTCTCATGCCAAAATGAGGGTGTATGGACCGTTGGGAGGCCGAGAGTGTACATTTGGCGACCACCCGAAGCCAAATGCAACAGGATTGTGCTTCCACACTCCGGGGAATCTTTTTATCTATATACGGGCTACAGATTTTCAATCACCACCGCTTTTAACCCACTCCGGTAGCAAAGTATAATGAGGTCATAATACCTGTCCGAAGACCCGACCAAAAACTTCCAGGTAAAAAAACATTTTTTTTTCGTCTCAAACTTGACCAAAACGCGTAGAAAACCCCCCCCCCCCAAAAAAAATCCCATTTTTGTTGAAAATTTTCCAAGTCCGAACCGGAGTGGTAGTTTTCCAGCCATCAGAACCCAAGTGAAATAAAATCCTATTCCCGTGGGGTGGGGGAACGGTTTAAAGAGGCGGTGAATGTTGCCATTTCAACCACGGAAGCCTTATATGATTCAAGAACGTCGAGTATTTTCATGCCAAAAAGAGGGTGTTCGCATGGTTGAAAGGCCGAGAGTGTACATTTGGTGACCGCCCGAATCCAAATGCAACAAGGTTGTGCTTCCACACTATGGGGAATCTTCTTGTCTATATACGGGCTACACATTTTTCAATCACCACCGCTTTTAACCCACTCCGGTAGTAAAGTATAATCAGGTCGTAGTAGCTGACCGAAGACCGGACCAAAAACTTGCAGGTAAAGAATTTTTTTTCGTTTCAAAATTGACCAAAACGCACAGAAAACCGAAAAAAAAATTCCGATTTTGGTTCAAAATGTTTCAAGTCCGAACCGGAGCGGTAGTTCTCCAGCCATCAGAAGCCAAGTGAAATAAAACCCTATTCCCCTGGGGAGGGGAAAGGTTTAAAGAGACCGTGAATGTTGCCATTTCAATCACAGAAACCTTATACGATTCAAGAACGCTGCGTATTCTCATGCCGAAAGGAGGGTGTACGGACCGTTGAGAGGCCGAGAGTGTATTTTGGCGACCTCCCTAAGCCAAACTCAACAAAATTGTGCTTCCAAACTACGGGGAATCTTTTTACCTATATATGGGCTACACATTCTCAATCACCGCCGCTTTTAACCCACTCCGGTAGTACAGTATAATTAGGTCAAAGTACCAGTCTGAAGACCGATTTTTCGTTTTTTTGGTGTAGTGTAAAAAAAAAAAAAAAAAATTTTTTCGTCTCAAAATTGAACAAAACACATAAAAAATAAAGACAAACATTTCCGGATTTTGGTCGAAAAGTCCGAACCGGAGTGGTAGTTCTCCAGCCATCAGAAGCCAAGTGAAATAAAACCTTATTCCCATGGGGTGGGGAAAGGTTAAAGGAGACCGTGAATGTTGCCATTTGAATCACGGAAGCCTTATACGAGTCAAGAACGCCGAGTATTCTAATGCCAAAAAGAGATTGTACGGACCGTTGAGAGGCCGAGAGTGTACTTTTGGCGACCGCCCGAAGGCAAACGCAACAAAATTGTGCTTCCAAACTATGGGGAATCTTTTTACCTATATATGCGCTACACATTCGCAATCATCACCGCTTTTAACCCACTCCGGTAGTACAGTATAATTAGGTCAAAGTACCAGTCTGAAGACCAATTTTCGTTTTTTGGTGGTGTAGTGTAAAAAAAAAAAAAAAATTTTTTTCGTCTCAAAATTGAACAAAACACATAAAAAACAAAAACAAAAATTTCCGAATTTTGGTCGAAAATTTCGAAGTCCGAACCGGACCGAAAATTTTCAGTGTAAAAAAAAAAATGTTTTTTTGTCTCAAAATTGAACAAAACGCATAAAAAACGAAAAAACAAATTTCGATTTTTTGGCCGCCATTTTGCATTGACGAAAAATCGAAACGAAATTCTTTCGATTTTTTTTATAAAGCGGTATTACTGCCTTCAATTTGGAACTCTTTTAGAGGGCTCATTATATTTAAATCTCGATATTTCAATCCAAAATGGCCGATTTTTGAGATAACTTTCCGTTTTGTGAAAAATTTTGGCAGAAAACATAAAAAATGGAAAAAAATACTGATTATATTTGTTTTAGACAAGAGTAATTCTGACAAGTCTGTCAAAAAATTAAGTCGATAGCTTTTTTCTTTCATGAGATATTGGCCTACGAAGCTTTGGGCGTTTTGGGGCGTTTATGCCCACCAAGAAACATTTTCCCCCAAATACTGATGGTTTTATTTATTAGGACTCATGGCCGTCATTGATAGTTTTTATTTATGAGAAATAATGAATCTAGACATAATAAAGTAAAAAAAAAACAAGAAATTTTTTTTCAATTTTTGGTTGAGTGTCCCGAAGCCATGTTTGACTGCTAGCGGAAGCCAAATTAAGAACAACTCCATTTCCAAAAGATGATAACTGTTCATGTACACTGTGACTTCAACATTTCTACCCTTAGAAGCTTTCAAATCGTCCCACTTGTTGAGTACTGTGACGGCAAAGTAGCCCGGTGGAAACAAAAAAATCCGACTTTTGGTCGAAAATTTCTAAGTCCAAACCGAAAATTTTTCTGGTGCAAAAAATTTTTTTTTTTCGTCTCCAAATGGCCTGAAACACATAAATAACCGAAAATAAAAATTCGATTTTTCGGCCGCCATTTTGGATTACCGAAAAATCGAAACGAAATTCTTTCGATTTTTTTTATAAAGCAGTATTACTTCCTTCAATTTGGAACCCTTTTAGAGGGCTCGTTATATTTAAATCTCGATATTTCAATCCAAAATGGCCGATTTTTGAGATAACTTTCCGTTTTGTGAAAAATTTTGGCAGAAAACATAAAAAATGGAAAAAAATACCGATTATATTTGTTTTAGACAAGAGTAATTCTGACAAGTCTGTCAAAAAATTAAGTCGATAGCTTTTTTCTTTCATGAGATATTGGCCTACGAAGCTTTGGGCGTTTTGGGGCGTTTATGCCCACCAAGAAACATTTTCCCCCAAATACTGATGGTTTTATTTATTAGGACTCATGGCCGTCATTGATAGTTTTTATTTATGAGAAATAATGAATCTAGACATAATAAAGTAAAAAAAAAAACAAGAAATTTTTTTTCAATTTTTGGTCACAGTGTCCCGAAGCCATGTTTGACTGCTAGCGGAAGCCAAATTAAGAACAACTCCATTTCCAAAAGATGATAACTGTTCATGTACACTGTGACTTCAACATTTCTACCCTTAGAAGCTTTCAAATCGTCCCACTTGTTGAGTACTGTGACGGCAAAGTAGCCCGGTGGAAACAAAAAAATCCGACTTTTGGTCGAAAATTTCTAAGTCCAAACCGAAAATTTTTCTGGTGCAAAAAATTTTTTTTTTTCGTCTCCAAATGGCCTGAAACACATAAATAACCGAAAATAAAAATTCGATTTTTCGGCCGCCATTTTGGATTACCGAAAAATCGAAACGAAATTCTTTCGATTTTTTTTATAAAGCAGTATTACTTCCTTCAATTTGGAACCCTTTTAGAGGGCTCGTTATATTTAAATCTCGATATTTCAATCCAAAATGGCCGATTTTTGAGATAACTTTCCGTTTTGTGAAAAATTTTGGCAGAAAACATAAAAAATGGAAAAAAATACCGATTATATTTGTTTTAGACAAGAGTAATTCTGACAAGTCTGTCAAAAAATTAAGTCGATAGCTTTTTTCTTTCATGAGATATTGGCCTACGAAGCTTTGGGCGTTTTTGGGCGTTTTTGCCCACCAAGAAACATTTTCCCCCAAATACTGATGGTTTTATTTATTAGAACTCATGGCCGTCATTGATCGTGAAAAGTTTGAAAAAAATCTTAAAGACCGTTTTCGAGAAAACTCTTTCCCCGATGTGTTGGAAAAACAAAAAAAAAAAAAAAAAAAAAAAAAAAAAAAAAAAGAATAATAATCTTGGCAATAACAAATAGATTTTCCTTTCAGGAAAATCCAAATAATAATCTTGGCAATAACAAATAGATTTTCCTTTCAGGAAAATCCAAACTAGATGAAGTGATTGTGCCCGCACAATACACAGGATTTTCCTCGTATTTTCAGTTCCTGAGCGTTTTCGTCTCAAAATTGAGAAGAACACAGAAAAACGGATTTTTGATGAGCCTATCAACATACTGACGGTAGAAGATATAATTGCAAGACCTCTATGCAGTATATGCCAGCTCCCAGAGGTCACATCTAATGATATTCTGTACTGACCGCCAAGACTCCATACATTGGAACAACCATAGCCATTCCAAACTGCGCATTATTACTATGTCGACCTCATTAAATGTCAACGAGTGGACGACATTTGCCAGTAAATCCATGTCAGTTGTAATTCCCATTCAGAAGTCCCAAACAACTGCTACCTTAAGTGTTTCAATGAAGGTTACTTTTGAAGATTTCCAAATGCTTTTGCATCCGATTCTTATGCGTGGAGGCGGAAACACTACATGATGGGCAGTGATGTCGTGGTTCCTCACGATTGCAGAAGAAATATCTAGAGTTCAGAAATAAAAAACGAGCGCGTAATTGGGTGGGAGTGGGGGGGGGGGGGGGTTGGTTCGGGTGGGAGCTGACAAATCAGTATGAGGAGTGTTAGTTTATGTCATTTCTTAATAAGTTCTACTTCTCCTTCAATAAACCTGATGGATTTGATTGTACGACCACAACAAGTACAGGCCGAAAGTCAAGATTAAACACTTATGTATACTGTTATCCGCTTTAGGGGAATTCCACCAGGTATTGGTCATATTGCCACAACCCTTCCTGTTGCTTCTTATCTACATGTACGTTGCAGGGTCTTCGGGTAGATGAATAATTCTCAGTTATTTATCTATGCCATGAGCTCTTATAGTGAAAGCCTGAAATTGAAACGCGGGTACCAGAAGGCAACTTCCCAGGCTCGAAGTCAGCAGTATTTAAAAATTTGACATGTGTGTGGGGTGAGGGGGGGGGGGGGCATATGTATACCTAAAGCTAATTCAAACTTGGACCCAAAGTCCGTAACATATTAGGCATATCCAAAGTGCATAGTCCCGAGATGTGGGAGGGTATTTGAGGGGGGGGGGGGGGGAGGCTCCCCTTCCCGACTTTTTTTTAAATAAGAGGCACTGATAACAATTCTCATTTGAGGCTTGTCATGGCTCTGCGTAATGGCGTGTGACATTTCTAAATCCCGCACTTTCCGGTCTCGGTTCTGGTCTGGTGTTGGGAAATCTCCTTGCCGACTTGAATAATGAGTTCTTTGACAATCATGATATTCTAAAAGTTATATAGGAGGTCATTGGACAATTGTTAGCTTCGTCGGCTGCTGGCTCTGAGTCTATGCCACACTGGTCAGAAATTATTTTCCGACAGAATGTGTAAATTTTCGACAGAGATGTTTATTGGGGTCGTGGTTCGCCACCGTCGCACACCCACCTTTTTTTTGGGGGGGGGGGGGGGGGGGGGGCAGAGTTTCCCAGTCCTCAATTTGGCTACAGCAACTAATTCCAGGCCTTCGTGGTGCTCTATTACTTTTGGCTTCCATGTCAGAATGTTAGGAAGCAAATGGATAGTTGCAGGTAGGTAATTGTCGGGTTATTTCTTATAATTAGACACCCTTAATGTTTCAATGATTTTTCACTCAAAACGTAAAATGACACTTAACGCCTACACTATACAATCTAAAAGCGCAAATATTTTTGAATATATTACAAATTACAACAAATCATTTGAATTGGTGTTCTATCAGCAAGGACTGATTAAGTAATACTAAATACTTAAAAGAAACGCGAATACCAATGTCTGCGGGGTTTACTGAAAATTTTGATTTCAAATTATGTACAGCGTTCACTGAAGTTGAGGTCGCCGGGTGCAAAATGATCAATGTTTTTCAGACGTGTTTCCTGGCATGGACGCCCGAGATGTAGAGTCCAACTAATGGTGTTTGTGTTGGGTGGGGGTTGGGCAGTCGCGTCTGATAGTTTTACAGGTGGAGGAAAAGCCTCAACATCCAAATTCTGAATTACGGCCACTTTAACCCGTCTCGTAGTACAGTTTCGTCAGATCAAAGTGGCGATCGAAAGAAAGAAGTTTGGTTTTTGATCAAACATTTTCAGTCCCAACCGGACCAAAAAATTTCCAGGTAACAAAAAATATTTTTTTGTCTCAAAATTTACCAAAACGCATAGAAAACCGAAAAAAAAAAATCCGATTTTTGTTCAAAAGTTTCCAAGTCCGAACCGGAGTGGTAGTTCTCCAGCCATCAGAAGCCAAGTGGAATAAAACCCTATTCCCATGGGATGGGGAAGGTTTAAAGAGACCGCGAATGTTGCCATTTCAGCCACGGAAGCCTTATACGATTCAAGAACGTCGATTATTCTCATGCCAAAATGAGGGTGTACGGACCGTTGGGAGGCCGAGAGTGTACATTTGGCGACCACCCGAAGCCAAATGCAACAGGATTGTGCTTCCACACTCCGGGGAATCTTTTTATCTATATACGGGCTACAGATTTTCAATCAGCAACGCTTTTATCCCACTCCGGTAGCAAAGTATAATGAGGTCATAGTACCTGTCCGAATACCCGACCAAAAACTTCCAGGTAAAAAAACAATTTTTTTCGTCTCAAACTTGACCAAAACGCGTAGAAAACCAAAAAAAAAAAAATCCCATTTTTGTTGAAAATTTTCCAAGTCCGAACCGGAGTGGTAGTTTTCCAGCCATCAGAACCCAAGTGAAATAAAATCCTATTCCCGTGGGGTGGGGGAACGGTTTAAAGAGGCTGTGAATGTTGCCATTTCAACCACGGAAGCCTTATATGATTCAAGAACGTCGAGTATTTTCATGCCAAAAAGAGGGTGTTCGCATGGTTGAGAGGCCGAGAGTGTACATTTGGTGACCGCCCGAATCCAAATGCAACAAGGTTGTGCTTCCACACTATGGGGAATCTTCTTGTCTATATACGGGCTACACATTTTTCAATCACCACCGCTTTTAACCCACTCCGGTAGTAAAGTATAATCAGGTCGTAGTAGCTGACCGAAGACCGGACCAAAAACTTCCAGGTAAAGAATTTTTTTTTCGTTTCAAAATTGACCAAAACGCACAGAAAACCGAAAAAAAAATTCCGATTTTTGTTCAAAATTTTTCAAGTCCGAACCGGAGCGGTAGTTCTCCAGCCATCAGAAGCCAAGTGAAATAAAACCCTATTCCCCTGGGGAGGGGAAAGGTTTAAAGAGACCGCGAATGTTGCCATTTCAATCACAGAAACCTTATACGATTCAAGAACGCCGAGTATTCTCATGCCGAAAGGAGGGTGTACGGACCGTTGAGAGGCCGAGAGTGTATTTTGGCGACCTCCCTAAGCCAAACTCAACAAAATTGTGCTTCCAAACTACGGGGAATCTTTTTACCTATATATGGGCTACACATTATCTATCACCGCCGCTTTTAACCCACTCCGGTAGTACAGTATAATTAGGTCAAAGTACCAGTCTGAACACCGATTTTTCGTTTTTTTGGTGTAGTGTAAAAAAAAAAAAAATTTTTTTTCGTCTCAAAATTGAACAAAACACAAAAAATAAAGACAAACATTTCTGGATTTTGGTCGAAAAGTCCGAACCGGAGTGGGAGTTCTCCAGCCATCAGAAGCCAAGTGAAATAAAACCTTATTCCCATGGGGTGGGGAAAGGTTAAAGGAGACCGTGAATGTTGCCATTTGAATCACGGAAGCCTTATACGATTCAAGAACGTCGATTATTCTCATGCCAAAATGAGGGTGTACGGACCGTTGGGAGGCCGAGAGTGTACATTTGGCGACCACCCGAAGCCAAATGCAACAGGATTGTGCTTCCACACTCCGGGGAATCTTTTTACCTATATATGCGCTACACATTCGCAATCATCACCACTTTTAACCCACTCCGGTAGTACAGTATAATTAGGTCAAAGTACCAGTCTGAAGACCAATTTTCGTTTTTTGGTGGTGTAGTGTAAAAAAAAAAAAAAATGTTTTTTCGTCTCAAAATTGAACAAAACACATAAAAAACAAAAACAAATATTTCCGAATTTTGGTCGAAAATTTCGGAAGTCCGAACCGGACCGAAAATTTTCAGTGTACAAAAAAAATGTTTTTTCGTCTCAAAATTGAACAAAATGCATAAAAAACGAAAAAAAATTTTTTCGATTTTTTGGCCGCCATTTTGGATTGACGGAAAATCGAAACGAAATTCTTTTGATTTTTATTATAAAGCGATATTACTGCCTTCAATTTGGAACTCTTTTAGAGGGCTCATTATATTTAAATCTCGATATTTCAATCCAAAATGGCCGATTTTTGAGATAACTTTCCGTTTTGTGAAAAATTTTGGCAGAAAACATAAAAAATGGAAAAAAATACTGATTAAATTTGTTTTAGACAAGAGTAATTCTGACAAGGCTGTCAAAAAATTGAGTCGATAGCTTTTTTCTTTCATGAGATATTGGCCTACGAAGCTTTGGGCGTTTTTGGGCGTTTTTGCCCACCAAGAAACATTTTCCCCCAAATACTGATGGTTTTATTTATTAGGACTCATGGCCGTCATTGACAGTTTTTATTTATGAGAAATAATGAATCTAGACATAATAAAGTAAAAAAAAAAACAATTTTTTTTTCAATTTTTGGTCACAGTGTCCCGAAGCCATGTTTGACTGCTAGCGGAAGCCAAATTAAGAACAACTCCATTTCCAAAAGATGATAACTGTTCATGTACACTGTGACTTCAACATTTCTACCCTTAGAAGCTTTCAAATCGTCCCACTTGTTGAGTACTGTGACGGCAAAGTAGCCCGGTGGAAACAAAAAATTCCGACTTTTGGTCGAAAATTTCTAAGTCCAAACCGAAAATTTTTCTGGTGCAAAAATTTTTTTTTTTTCGTCTCCAAATGGCCTGAAACACATAAATAACCGAAAATAAAAATTCGATTTTTCGGCCGCCATTTTGGATTACCGAAAAATCGAAACGAAATTCTTTCGATTTTTTTTATAAAGCGGTATTACTTCCTTCAATTTGGAACCCTTTTAGAGGGCTCGTTATATTTAAATCTCGATATTTCAATCCAAAATGGCCGATTTTTGAGATAACTTTCCGTTTTGTGAAAAATTTTGGCAGAAAACATAAAAAATGGAAAAAAATACCGATTATATTTGTTTTAGACAAGAGTAATTCTGACAAATCTGTCAAAAAATTAAGTCGATAGCTTTTTTCATTCACGAGATATTGGCCTACGAAACTTTGGGCGTTTTTGGGCGTTTTTGCCCACCAAGAAACATTTTCCCCCAAATACTGATGGTTTTATTTATTAGAACTCATGGCCGTCATTAATCGTGCAAAGTTTGAAAAAAATCTTAAAGACCGTTTTCGAGAAAACTCTTTCCCCGATGTGTTGGAAAAAAAAAAAAAAAAAAAAAAAAAAAAAAAGAGAATAATAATCTTGGCAATAACAAATAGATTTTCCTTTCAGGAAAATCCAAAAAAGAATACTAGATGAAGTGATTGTGCCCGCACAATACACAGGATTTTCCTCGTATTTTCAGTTCCTGAGCGTTTTCGTCTCAAAATTGAGAACACAGAAAAACGGATTTTTGATGAGCCTATCAACATACTGACGGTAGAAGATATAATTGCAAGACCTCTATGCAGTATGCCAGCTCCCAGAGGTCACATCTAATGATATTCTGTACTGACCGCCAAGGCTCCATACATTGGAACAACCATAACCATTCCAAACTGCGCATTATTACTATGTCGACCTTATTAAATGTCAACGAGTGGACGACATTTGCCAGTAAATCCATGTCAGTTGTAATTCCCATTCAGAAGTCCAAAACAACTGCTACCATAAGTGTTTCAATGAAGGTTACTTTTGAAGATTTCCAAATGCTTTTGCATCCGATTCTTATGCGTGGAGGCGGAAACACTACATGATGGGCAGTGATGTCGTGGTTCCTCACGATTGCAGAAGAAATATCTAGAGTTCAGAAATAAAAAAACGAGCGCGTAATTGGGTGGGAGTGGGGGGGGGGGGGGGGGGGTTTCGGGTGGGAGCTGACAAATCAGTATGAGGAGTGTTAGTTTATGTCATTTCTTAATAAGTTCTACTTCTCCTTCAATAAACCTGATGGATTTGATTGTACGACCACAACAAGTACAGGCCGAAAGTCAAGATTAAACACTTATGTATACTGTTATCCGCTTTAGAGGAATTCCACCAGGTATTGGTCATATTGCCACAACCCTTCCTGTTGCTTCTTATCTACATGTACGTTGAGGGTCTTCGGGTAGATGAATAATTCTCAGTTATTTATCTATGCCATGAGCTCTTATGGTGAAAGCCTGAAATTGAAACGCGGTACCAGAAGGCAACTTCCCAGGCTCGAAGTCAGCAGTATTTAAAAATTTGACATGTGTGTGGGGTGAGGGGGTGGGGGTGGGGGCATATGTATACCTAAAGCTAATTCAAACTTGGACCCAAAGTCCGTAACATATTAGGCATATCCAAAGTGCATAGCCCCGAGATGTGGGAGGGTATTCGAGGGGGGAAGGGGAGGCTCCCCTTCCCGACTTTTTTTTAAATAAGAGGCACTGATAACAATTCTCATTTGAGGCTTGTCATGGCTCTGCGTAATGGCGTGTGACATTTCTAAATCCCGCACTTTCCGGTCTCGGTTCTGGCCTGGTGTTGGGAAATCTCCTTGCCGACTTGAATAATGAGTTCTTTGACAATCATGATATTCTAAAAGTTATATAGGAGGTCATTGGACAATTGTTAGCTTCGTCGGCTGCTGGCTCTGAGTCTATGCCACACTGGTCAGAAATTATTTTCCGACAGAATGTGTAAATTTTCGACAGAGATGTTTATTGGGGTCGCGGTTCGCCACCGTCGCACACCCACCTTTTTTTTTGGGGGGGGGGGGGGGGCAGAGTTTCCCAGTCCTCAATTTGGCTACAGCAACTAATTCCAGGCCTTCGTGGTGCTCTATTACTTTTGGCTTCCATGTCAGAATGTTAGGAAGGAAATGGATAGTTGCAGGTAGGTAATTGTCGGGTTATTTCTTATAATTAGACACCCTTAATGTTTCAATGATTTTTCACTCAAAACGTAAAATGACACTTAACGCCTACACTACAATCTAAAAGCGCATATTTTTTTGAATATATTACAAATTACAACAAATCATTTGAATTGGTGTTCTATCAGCAAGGACTGATTAAGTAATACTTAATATTTAAAAGAAACGCGAATACCAATGTTTGCGGGTTTTACTGAAAATTTTGATTTCAAATTATGTACAGCGTTCACTGAAGTTGAGGTCGCCGGGTGCAAAATGATCAATGTTTTTCAGACGTGTTTCCTGGCATGGACGCTCGAGATGTAGAGTCCAACTAATGGGTGTTTGTGTTGGGTGGGGGTTGGGCAGTCGCGTCTGATAGTTTTACAGGTGGAGGAAGAGCCTCAACATCCAAATTCTGAATTACGGCCACTTTAACCCGTCTCGTAGTACAGTTTCGTCAGATCAAAGTGGCGATCGAAAGAAAGAAGTTTGGTTTTTGATCAAACATTTTCAGTCCCAACCGGACCAAAAAATTTCCAGGTAACAAAAAATATTTTTTTGTCTCAAAATTTACCAAAACGCATAGAAAACCGAAAAAAAAAAATCCGATTTTTGTTCAAAAGTTTCCAAGTCCGAACCGGAGTGGTAGTTCTCCAGCCATCAGAAGCCAAGTGGAATAAAACCCTATTCCCATGGGATGGGGAAGGTTTAAAGAGACCGCGAATGTTGCCATTTCAACCACGAAGCCTTATACGATTCAAGAACGTCGATTATTCTCATGCCAAAATGAGGGTGTATGGACCGTTGGGAGACCGAGAGTGTACATTTGGCGACCACCCGAAGCCAAATGCAACATGATTGTGCTTCCACACTCCGGGGAATCTTTTTATCTATATACGGGCTACAGATTTTCAATCACCACCGCTTTTAACCCACTCCGGTAGCAAAGTATAATGAGGTCATAATACCTGTCCGAAGACCCGACCAAAAACTTCCAGGTAAAAAAACAATTTTTTTTCGTCTCAAACTTGACCAAAACGCGTAGAAAACCCCCCCCAAAAAAAATCCCATTTTTGTTGAAAATTTTCCAAGTCCGAACCGGAGTGGTAGTTTTCCAGCCATCAGAACCCAAGTGAAATAAAATCCTATTCCCGTGGGGTGGGGGAACGGTTTAAAGAGGCGGTGAATGTTGCCATTTCAACCACGGAAGCCTTATATGATTCAAGAACGTCGAGTATTTTCATGCCAAAAACAGGGTGTTCGCATGGTTGAAAGGCCGAGAGTGTACATTTGGTGACCGCCCGAATCCAAATGCAACAAGGTTGTGCTTCCACACTATGGGGAATCTTCTTGTCTATATACGGGCTACACATTTTTCAATCACCACCGCTTTTAACCCACTCCGATAGTAAAGTATAATCAGGTCGTAGTAGCTGACCGAAGACCGGACCAAAAACTTGCAGGTAAAGAATTTTTTTTCGTTTCAAAATTGACCAAAACGCACAGAAAACCGAAAAAAAAATTCCGATTTTGGTTCAAAATGTTTCAAGTCCGAACCGGAGCGGTAGTTCTCCAGCCATCAGAAGCCAAGTGAAATAAAACCCTATTCCCCTGGGGAGGGGAAAGGTTTAAAGAGACCGTGAATGTTGCCATTTCAATCACAGAAACCTTATACGATTCAAGAACGCCGAGTATTCTCATGCCGAAAGGAGGGTGTACGGACCGTTGAGAGGCCGAGAGTGTATTTTGGCGACCTCCCTAAGCCAAACTCAACAAAATTGTGCTTCCAAACTATGGGGAATCTTTTTACCTATATATGGGCTACACATTCTCAATCACCGCCGCTTTTAACCCACTCCGGTAGTCCAGTATAATTAGGTCAAAGTACCAGTCTGAAGACCGATTTTTCGTTTTTTTGGTGTAGTGTAAAAAAAAAAAAAAAAATTTTTTTCGTCTCAAAATTGAACAAAACACATAAAAAATAAAGACAAACATTTCCGGATTTTGGTCGAAAAGTCCGAACCGGAGTGGTAGTTCTCCAGCCATCAGAAGCCAAGTGAAATAAAACCTTATTCCCATGGGGTGGGGAAAGGTTAAAGGAGACCGTGAATGTTGCCATTTGAATCACGGAAGCCTTATACGAGTCAAGAACGCCGAGTATTCTCATGCCAAAAAGAGATTGTACGGACCGTTGAGAGGCCGAGAGTGTACTTTTGGCGACCGCCCGAAGGCAAACGCAACAAAATTGTGCTTCCAAACTATGGGGAATCTTTTTACCTATATATGCGCTACACATTCGCAATCATCACCGCTTTTAACCCACTCCGGTAGTACAGTATAATTAGGTCAAAGTACCAGTCCGAAGCCCAATTTTCGTTTTTTGGTGGTGTAGTGTAAAAAAAAAAAAAAAATTTTTTTCGTCTCAAAATTGAACAAAACACATAAAAAACAAAAACAAAAATTTCCGAATTTTGGTCGAAAATTTCGGAAGTCCGAACCGGACCGAAAATTTTCAGTCTAAAAAAAAATTGTTTTTTCGTCTCAAAATTGAACAAAACGCATAAAAAACGAAAAAAAAATTTTCGATTTTTTGGCCGCCATTTTGGATTGACGAAAAATCGAAACGAAATTCTTTCGATTTTTTTTATAAAGCGGTATTACTGCCTTCAATTTGGAACTCTTTTAGAGGGCTCATTATATTTAAATCTCGATATTTCAATCCAAAATGGCCGATTTTTGAGATAACTTTCCGTTTTGTGAAAAATTTTGGCAAAAAACATAAAAAATGGAAAAAAATACTGATTATATTTGTTTTAGACAAGAGTAATTCTGACAAGTCTGTCAAAAAATTAATTCGATAGCTTTTTTCTTTCATGAGATATTGGCCTACGAAGCTTTGGGCGTTTTTGGGCGTTTTTGCCCACCAAGAAACATTTTCCCCCAAATACTTATGGTTTTATTTATTAGGACTCATGGCCGTCATTGATAGTTTTTATTTATGAGAAATAATGAATCTAGACATAATAAAGTAAAAAAAAAACAAGAAATTTTTTTTCAATTTTTGGTCACAGTGTCCCTAAGCCATGTTTGACTGCTAGCGGAAGCCAAATTAAGAACAACTCCATTTCCAAAAGATGATAACTGTTCATGTACACTGTGACTTCAACATTTCTACCCTTAGAAGCTTTCAAATCGTCCCACTTGTTGAGTACTGTGACGGCAAAGTAGCCCGGTGGAAACAAAAAATTCCGACTTTTGGTCGAAAATTTCTAAGTCCAAACCGAAAATTTTTCTGGTGCAAAAATTTTTTTTTTTTCGTCTCCAAATGGCTTGAAACACATAAATAACCGAAAATAAAAATTCGATTTTTCGGCCGCCATTTTGGATTACCGAAAAATCGAAACGAAATTCTTTCGATTTTTTTTATAAAGCGGTATTACTTCCTTCAATTTGGAACCCTTTTAGAGGGCTCGTTATATTTAAATCTCGATATTTCAATCCAAAATGGCCGATTTTTGAGATAACTTTCCGTTTTGTGAAAAATTTTGGCAGAAAACATAAAAAATGGAAAAAAATACCGATTATATTTGTTTTAGACAAGAGTAATTCTGACAAGTCTGTCAAAAAATTAAGTCGATAGCTTTTTTCTTTCATGAGATATTGGCCTACGAAGCTTTGGGCGTTTTTGGGCGTTTTTGCCCATCAAGAAACATTTTCCCCCAAATACTGATGGTTTTATTTATTAGAACTCATGGCCGTCATTGATCGTGAAAAGTTTGAAAAAAATCTTAAAGACCGTTTTCGAGAAAACTCTTTCCCCAATGTGTTGGAAAAACAAAAAAAAAAAAAAAAAAAAAAAAAAAAAAAAAAAGAATAACTAGATGAAGTGATTGTGCCCGCACAATACACAGGATTTTCCTCCTCTTTTTCGTCTGAAAATTGAGAAGAACGCAGAAAAAAGGATTTTTGATGAGCCTATCACCACATTGACGGTAGACGATATAATGTCAAGATTTTTTTTTACAGGAACCCTGCTGTTTGATGTAAATCACTGGGGTCTTCTCGTTTGACCAGCAGCTATTGTTCAGGAGAAAAGTGTGATAACTACCATGATATTTGGAAGGTCGTTGTCGGGTTTCTGGGTTAGTACAGATAAATTTGCGGAGGGGGTAATGTCCAGAGGGTCACAGACTCCTAGTAAGGACAAAGTCTTCCCGAGAATATTTTGCAAAGTTCAGTACTCTTAAGATTCAATCTGAGCAGTTGTAGCATGTGCTGCCCTATATTGGAGAGCATTTGTGGGGGCTCTATGTTGTATGGCATTGCACTGGGTCAATTTTTATTTTTATTTTTTTATTTTTTTTTTTTGGGGGGGGGGGGGGGGAGCATTTAACATTAATTCCGTGGCTACACTACTGAATCAAAACAGCAGCAATGTCGGCAGGGTCGCTTTGCAGTATGCCAGCTCCCAGAGGTCGCATCTAATGAAATTCTGCACTGACCGCCAAGGCTCCATATATTGAAACAACCATAGACATTTCACACTGCGCGTTATTACAATGTCGACCTCATTAAATGTCAACGAGTGGACGACATTTGGCAGTAAATCAAACGCCTTCCCTGTATAATCTAAAAGCGCATATTTTTCTGAATATAACTGTTCTCTGTCATAAATGCATGTATTTAGATCCGAGTGCCAGCATGTCTCAATGTGACAGACACAAATTGTCATTACGCCGTGTTGAGCAGTGCAGAGGCTTCTAACCACGTGAAGTGAATGACAATGCGTTTTTGAAACAGATGGCTTTGGCAAGAGAATGGTGATGAGTACTCTCCCTTGATGTGCAGAGCTTTGTTTTCAGCATCGCATTCCAAGTTTCCTTTCTTGCTTTCACAATTCCGTTTTTTGAAACGTTTTGTTTTCGAAATAACAGCATATCAAAAAAATATTTCTTTATTGAGTAAAAATTCTTCCAATATATTTACCACTATGTATTGTTCTTTGGGGGGGGGGGGGGGGGGAGGGGTCACCAAATTTCTTGCCGGTACCCAAAGTAAACTATTTGATATCTGTGGGACATCACTATTCACTGGATTGGCAAAGCTCAACTAACTTCGTGTCAACTCAAGAAAGTCGCCCGCTTTTAATGAATTAAGGTGGAACAAAAATGGCCCACCTGGACCCATTTTAGGCGGAACATTATGGCCCTCCTGCCATTCTGACAATGACAAACATGGATTTGTATGACCACAACATGTGTAGGCCTAAAATCAAGATTAACCAATCATGTATTCTGTTGTCACTTTAGGGGAATTCCACCAGACATTGGTCATGTTTCCCCAACCCTTCCTGTTGCTTCTTATCTACATGTACGTCGCAGGGTAGATGAATAATTCTCAGTTATTTATCTATGCCGTGAGCTCTTATGGTGAAAGCCTGAAATTGAAACGCGGTACCAGAAGGCAACTTCCCCGGCCCGAAGTCAGCATTATTTAAAAATTCAACATGGGTGTGGGGAGGGGGGGGGGGGGGGGGCAATTCTGTACCTAAGGGTAATTCGAACTTGGACCCAAAGTCCGTAATATATTGGGCATACCCAAAATGCACAGCCCCGCCGAGGTGAGGGAGGGTATTGGAGGGGGTCCCGCCTTCCCGATTTTTTTTAATAAGAGTCTCTGATAACTATTCTAGAGCCTCATAATGCCTCATTTGAGGATTGTCATGGCTCTGCGTTTAGTCAATGGTTAACACAATAGGCCTGCTTTTTAAGCGAACGATCTTTTGGTTCGCCTGGAGGTCGCCTGAATTGAAAAATACGCGAACGAAAAATGGGTTGCTTCGAAATCCCCGACGGTTCGTGCAAAGTTTTTGATGGTTCGCATAAATATTGTTTGTAACGATGAGCCGTACACGTGTGAGAATTGTTCCAAATCGCTTCGTGGATTGCCGCAAAAATTTGATACAGTCCGATTCGGTAATGGCAGCCAGGCTAATTAGGGATGTGTCGCTATGTAATGTCTACACAGTTAGTAACAATCTGGCAATACCGTCGCAATTGCCACCGTCATCAAATTCAATGAGGACGGGGGAGGGGATGAGTAGCTGGAGTCATATTCCCATAAAAAATAACAGACTCTCAGAGATCTACTTTCGATTTCAGTTTAGGATACAAAATACCATGTAACATTATGAACAACGTTCACTGAAATTGAGGTCGCCGGGTGCAAAATGATAAAGGTTTTTCAGACGTGTTTCCTGGCTTGGACGCCAGAGTCTGTAGAGTCTAATCTAATGCGTGTTTGCCTTGGGTGGGGGATGGGCAGTCGTGTCGGAGTTTTACTGGTGGAGGAAGAGCCTCAACATCCAAATTCTGAATAACGGCTACTTTAACCCGCCTCGTAGTACAGTTTTGTCAGGTCAAAGTGGTGATCTAAAAAAAAAAGTTTGTTTTTTGATCAAAAATTTTCAGTCCTAACCGGACCAAAAAATTTCCAGGTAAAAAAAAAAATTGTTTTTGTCTCAAAATTGAACAAAACACATAAAAAAACAGAAACAAAAATTTCCGAATTTTGGTCTAAAAGTCCGAACCGGAGTGGTAGTTCTCCAGCCATCAGAAGCCAAGTGAAATAAAACCGTATTCCCATTTGGTGAGGAAAGGTTTAAAGATACCGTGAATGTTGCCATTTCAATCACGGAAGCCTTATACGATTCAAGAACGCACAGTATTCTCATGCCGAAAAGAGGGTGTACGGACCGTTGAGAGGCCGAGAGTGTATTTTGGCGACCGCCCGAAGCCAAACTCAACAAAATTGTACTTCCAAACTACGGGGAATCTTTTTACCTGTATACGGGCTACACATTCTCAATCACCACCGCTTTTAACCCACTCTGGTAGAACAGTATAATTAGGTCAAAGTACCAGTCTGAAGACCGATTTTTCGTTTTTTGGTGTAGTGCAAAAAAAAAAAAAAATTTTTTTCGTCTCAAAATTGAAGAAAACACATAAAAAATAAAGACAAACATTTCCGGATTTTGGTCGAAAAGTCCGAACCGGAGTGGTAGTTCGCCAGCCATCAGAAGCCAAGTGAAATAAAACCTTATTCCCATGGGGTGGGGAAAGGTTAAAGGAGACCGTGAATGTTGTCATTTGAATCACGGAAGCCTTATACGAGTCAAGAACGCCGAGTATTCTCATGCCAAAAAGAGGGTGTACGGACCGTTGAGAGGCCGAGAGTGTACTTTTGGCGACCGCCTGAAGGCAAACGCAACAAAATTGTGCTTCCAAACTACGGGGAAACTTTTTACCTATATATGCGCTACACATTCGCGATCACCGCCGCTTTTTACCCACTCCGGTAGTACAGTATAATTAGGTCAAAGTACCAGTCTGAAGACCAATTTTCGTTTCTTGGTGGTGGTGTGTAAAAAAAAAATTTTTTTTTTCGTCTCAAAATTGAACAAAAGACATAAAAAACAAAAATAAAAATTTCCGAATTTTGGTCGAAAATTTCGGAAGTCCGAACCGGACCGAAAATTTTCAGTGTAAAAAAAAATGTTTTTTCGTCTCAAAATTGAACAAAACGCATAAAAAACGAGAAAAAAAAATTTCGATTTTTTGGCCGCCATTTTGGATTGACGAAAAATCGAAACGAAATTCTTTCGATTTCTTTTATAAAGCGGTATTACTGGCTTCAATTTGGAACTCTTTTAGCGGGCTCATTATATTTAAATCTCGATATTTCAATCCAAAATGGCCGATTTTTTAGATAACTTTCCGTTTTGTGAAAAAGTTTGGCAGAAAACATAAAAAATGGAAAAAAATACCGATTATATTTGTTTTAGACAAGAGTAATTCTGACAAGTCTGTCAAAAAATTAAGTCGATAGCTTTTTTCTTTCATGAGATATTGGCCTACGAAGCTTTGGGCGTTTTTGGGCGTTTTTGGGCGTTTTTGCCCACCAAGAAACATTTTCCCCCAAATACTGATGGTTTTATTTATTAGGACTCATGGCCATCATTGATAGTTTTTATTTATGAGAAATAATGACTCTAGACATAATAAAGTAAAAAAACAAACAAGAAATTTTTTTTCAATTTTTGGTCACAGTGTCCCGAAGCCATGTTTGACTGCTAGCGGAAGCCAAATTAAGAACAACTCCATTTCCAAAAGATGATAACTGTTCATGTGCACTGTGACTTCAACATTTCTACCCTTAGAAGCTTTCAAATCGTCCCACTTGTTGAGTACTGTGACGGCAAAGTAGCTCGGTGGAAACAAAAAATTCCGACTTTTGGTCGAAAATTTCCAAGTCCAAACCGAAAATTTTTCTGGTGCAAAAAATTTTTTTTTTTCGTCTCCAAATGGCTTGAAACACATAAATAACCGAAAATAAAAATTCGATTTTTCGGCCGCCATTTTGGATTACCGAAAAATCGAAACGAAATTCTTTCGATTTTTTTTATAAAGCGGTATTACTTCCTTCAATTTGGAACCCTTTTAGAGGGCTCGTTATATTTAAATCTCGATATTTCAATCCAAAATGGCCGATTTTTTAGATAACTTTCCGTTTTGTGAAAAATTTTGGCAGAAAACATAAAAAATGGAAAAAAATACCGATTATATTTGTTTTAGACAAGAGTAATTCTGACAAGTCTGTCAAAAAATTAAGTCGATAGCTTTTTTCTTTCATGAGATATTGGCCTACGAAGGTTTGGGCGTTTTGGGGCGTTTTTGCCCACCAAGAAACATTTTCCCCCAAATACTGATGGTTTTATTTATTAGAACTCATGGCCGTCATTGATCGTGCAAAGTTTGAAAAGAATCTTAAAGACCGTTTTCGAGAAAACTCTTTCCCCGATGTGTTGGAAAAACAAAAAAAAAAAAAAAAAAAAAAAAAAAAAAAAAAAGAATAATAATCTTGGCAATAACAAATAGATTTTCCTTTCAGGAAAATCCAAATAATCTTGGCAATAACAAATAGATTTTCCTTTCAGGAAAATCCAAATAATCTTGGCAATAACAAATAGATTTTCCTTTCAGGAAAATCCAAATAATAATCTTGGCAATAACAAATAGATTTTCCTTTCAGGAAAATCCAAACTAGATGAAGTGATTGTGCCCGCACAATACACAGGATTTTCCTCGTATTTTCAGTTCCTGAGCGTTTTCGTCTCAAAATTGAGAACACAGAAAAACGGATTTTTGATGAGCCTATCAACATACTGACGGTAGAAGATATAATTGCAAGACCTCTATGCAGTATGCCAGCTCCCAGAGGTCACATCTAATGATATTCTGTACTGACCGCCTAGGCTCCATACATTGGAACAACCATAGCCATTCCAAACTGCGCATTATTACTATGTCGACCTCATTAAATGTCAACGAGTGGACGACATTTGGCAGTAAATCCATGTCACTTGTAATTCCCATTCAGAAGTATAATTCCAGGCCTTCGTGGTGCTGTATTACTTTTGGCTTCCATGTCAGAATGTTAGGAAGCAAATGGGTTTTTGCAGGTAGGTAACTGTCCGGATATTTCCTGTAATCAAAGTTTCAATGATTTTTCACTCAAAACGTAAAATGACACTGAACGCTTACCCTGTATAATCTAAAAGCGCATATTTTTCTGAATATAACTGTTCTCTGTCATAAATGCATGTATTTAGATCCGAGTGCCAGCATGTCTCAATGTGACAGACACAAATTGTCATTACGCCGTGTTGAGCAGTGCAGAGGCTTCTAACCACGTGAAGTGAATGACAGTGCGTTTTTGAAACAGATGGCTTTGGCAAGAGAATGGTGATGAGTACTCTCCCTTGATGTGCAGAGCTTTGTTTTCAGCATCGGATTCCAAGTTTCCTTTCTTGCCTTCACAATTCCGTTTTTTGAAACGTTTTGTTTTCTAAATAACAGCATATCAAAATATTTCTTTATTGAGTAAAAATTCTTCCAATATATTTACCACTATGTATTGTTCTTTCGGGAGGGGGGGGGGGGGGGGGCACCAAATTTCTTGCCGGTACCCGAGGTAAACTATTTGATATTTGTGGGACATCACTATTCACTGGATTGGCAAAGCTCAACTAACTTCGTGTCAACTCAAGAAAGTCGCCCGCTTTTAATGAATTAAGGTTGAACAAAAATGGCCCACCTGGACCCATTTTAGGCGGAACATTATGGCCCTCCTGCCATTCTGACAATGACAAACATGGATTTGTATGACCACAACATGTGTAGGCCTAAAATCAAGATTATCCAATCATGTATTCTGTTGTCACTTTAGGGGAATTCCACCAGACATTGGTCATATTTCCCCAACCCTTCCTGTTGCTTCTTATCTACATGTACGTCGCAGGGTAGATGAATAATTCTCAGTTATTTATCTATGCCGTGAGCTCTTATGGTGAAAGCCTGAAATTGAAACGCGGTACCCGAAGGCAACTTCCCCGGCCCGAAGTCAGCATTATTTAAAAATTCGACATGGGTGGGGGGAGGGGACAATTCTGTACCTAAGGCTAATTCGAACTTGGACCCAAAGTCCGTAATATATTGGGCATACCCAAAATGCACAGCCCCGCCGAGGTGAGGGAGGGTATTGGAGGGGGTCCCCCCTTCCCGATTTTTTTTAATAAGAGTCTCTGATAACTATTCTAGAGCCTCATAATGCCTCATTTGAGGATTGTCATGGTTCTGCGTTTAGTCAATGGTTAACACAATAGGCCTGCTTTTTAAGCGAACAATCTTTTGGTTCGCCTGGAGGTCGCCTGAATTGAAAAATACGCGAACGAAAAATGGGTTGCTTCGAAATCCCCGACGGTTCGCGCAAAGTTTTTGATGGTTCGCGTAAATATTGTTTGTAACGATGAGCCGTACACGTGTGAGAATTGTTCCAAATCGCTTCGTGGATTGCCGCAAAAATTTGATACAGTCCGATTCGGTAATGACAGCCAGGCTAATTAGGGTTGTGTCGCTATGTAATGTCTACACAGTTAGTAACAATCTGGCAATACCGTCGGAATTGCCACCGTCATCAAATTCAATGAGGACGGGGGAGGGGATGAGTAGCTGGAGTCATATTCCCATAAAAAATAACAGACTCTCAGAGTTCTACTTTCGATTTCAGTTTAGGATACAAAATACCATGTAACATTATTATCACTGAAATTGAGGTCGCCGGGTGCAAAATGATCAAGATTTTTCAGACGTGTTTCCTGGCTTGGACGCCAGAGTCTGTAGAGTCTAATCTAATGCATGTTTGCCTTGGGTGGGGGCTGGGCAGTCGCGTCGGATAGTTTTACTGGTGGAGGAAGAGCCTCAACATCCAAATTCTGAATAACGGCCACTTTAACCCGTCTCGTAGTACAGTTTTGTCAGGTCAAAGTGGTGATCTAAAAAAAAAGTTTGTTTTTTGATCAACAATTTTCAGTCCAAACCGGACCAAAAAATTTCCAGGTAAAAAAAAATTGTTTTCGTCTCAAAATTGAATAAAACACATAAAAAAACAAAAACAAAAATTTCCGAATTTTGGTCTTAAAGTCCGAACCGGAGTGGTAGTTCTACAGCCATCAGAAGCCAAGTGAAATAAAACCCTATTCCCATTTGGTGAGGAAAGGTTTAAAGATACCGTGAATGTTGCCATTTCAATCACGGAAGCCTTATACGATTCAAGAACGCCCAGTATTCTCATGCCGAAAAGAGGGTGTACGGACCGTTGAGAGGCCGAGAGTGTATTTTGGCGACCGCCCGAAGCCAAACTCAACAAAATTGTACTTCCAAACTGCGGGGAATCGTTTTACCTGTATACGGGCTACACATTCTCAATCACCACCGCTTTTAACCCACTCCGGTAGTACAGTATAATTAGGTCAAAGTACCAGTCTGAAGACCGATTTTTCGTTTTTTGGTGTAGTGCAAAAAAAAAAAAAAATTTTTTTCGTCTCAAAAGTGAACAAAACACATAAAAAACAAAAACAAAAATTTCCGGATTTTGGTCGAAAAGTCCGAGCCGGAGTGGTAGTTCTCCAGCCATCAGAAGCCAAGTGAAATAAAACCTTATTCCCATGGGGTGGGGAAAGGTTTAAACAGACCGTGAATGATACCATATGAATCACGAAATCCTTATACGATTCAAGAACGTCGATTATTCTCATGCCAAAATGAGGGTGTACGGACCGTTGGGAGGCCGAGAGTGTACATTTCGCGACCACCCGAAGCCAATGCAACAGGATTGTGCTTCCACACTCCGGGGAATCTTTTTTATCTATATACGGGCTACAGATTTTCAATCACCACCGCTTTTAACCCACTCCGGTAGCAAAGTATAATGAGGTCATAAGACCTGTCCGAAGACCCGACCAAAAACTTCCAGGTAAAAAAAACATTTTTTTTCGTCTCAAACTTGACCAAAACGCGTAGAAAACCAAAAAAAAAAAATCCCATTTTTTTTGAAAATTTTCCAAGTCCGAACCGGAGTGGTAGTTTTCCAGCCATCAGAACCCAAGTGAAATAAAATCCTATTCCCGTGGGGTGGGGAACGGTTTAAAGAGGCGGTGAATGTTGCCATTTCAACCACGGAAGCCTTATATGATTCAAGAACGTCGAGTATTTTCATGCCAAAAAGAGGGTGTTCGCATGGTTGAGAGGCCGAGAGTGTACATTTTGGTGACCGCCCGAATCCAAATGCAACAAGGTTGTGCTTCCACACTATGGGGATTCTTCTTGTCTATATACGGGCTACACTTTTTCAATCACCACCGCTTTTAACCCACTCCGGTAGTAAAGTATAATCAGGTCGTAGTAGCTGACCGAAGACCGGACCAAAAACTTCCAGGTAAAGAATTTTTTTTCGTTTCAAAATTGACCAAAACGCACAGAAAACCGAAAAAAAAATTCCGATTTTTGTTCAAAATTTTTCAAGTCCGAACCGGAGCGGTAGTTCTCCAGCCATCAGAAGCCAAGTGAAATAAAACCCTATTCCCCTGGGGAGGGGAAAGGTTTAAAGAGACCGTGAATGTTGCCATTTCAATCACAGAAACCTTATACGATTCAAGAACGCCGAGTATTCTCATGCCGAAAGGAGGGTGTACGGACCGTTGAGAGGCCGAGAGTGTATTTTGGCGACCTCCCTACGCCAAACTCAACAAAATTGTGCTTCCAACCTACGGGGAATCTTTTTACCTATATATGGGCTACACATTCTCAATCACCGCCGCTTTTAACCCACTCCGGTAGTACAGTATAATTAGGTCAAAGTACCAGTCTGAAGACCGATTTTTCGTTTTTTTGGTGTGGTGTAAAAAAAAAAAAAAAAATTTTTTTTCGTCTCAAAATTGAACAAAACACATAAAAAATAAAGACAAACATTTCCGGATTTTGGTCGAAAAGTCCGAACCGGAGTGGTAGTTCTCCAGCCATCAGAAGCCAAGTGAAATAAAACCTTATTCCCATGGGGTGGGGAAAGGTTAAAGGAGACCGTGAATGTTGCCATTTGAATCACGGAAGCCTTATACGAGTCAAGAACGCCGAGTATTCTCATGCCAAAAAGAGGATGTACGGACCGTTGAGAGGCCGAGAGTGTACTTTTGGCGACCGCCCGAAGGCAAACGCAACAAAATTGTGCTTCCAAACTATGGGGAATCTTTTTACCTATATATGCGCTACACATTCGAAGTACCAGTCTGAAGACCAATTTTCGTTTTTTGGTGGTGTAGTGTAAAAAAAAAAAAAAAATATTTTTCGTCTCAAAATTGAACAAAACACATATAAAACAAAAACAAAAATTTCCGAATTTTGGTCGAAAATTTCGGAAGTCTGAACCGGACCGAAAATTTTCAGTGTAAAAAAAAAATGTTTTTTCGTCTCAAAATTGAACAAAACGCATAAAAAACGAAAAAAAAAATTTCGATTTTTTGGCCGCCATTTTGCATTGACGAAAAATCGAAACGAAATTATTTCGATTTTTTTTATAAAGCGGTATTACTGCCTTCAATTTGGAACTCTTTTAGAGGGCTCATTATATTTAAATCTCGATATTTCAATCCAAAATGGCCGATTTTTGAGATAACTTTCCGTTTTGTGAAAAATTTTGGCAGAAAACATAAAAAATGGAAAAAAAATACCGATTATATTTGTTTTATACAAGAGTAATTCTGACAAGTCTGTCAAAAAATTAAGTCGATAGCTTTTTTCTTTCATGAGATATTGGCCTACGAAGCTTTGGGCGTTTTGGGGCGTTTTTGCCCACCAAGAAACATTTTCCCTCAAATACTGATGGTTTTATTTATTAGGACTCATGGCCGTCATTGATAGTTTTTATTTATGAGAAATAATGAATCTAGACATAATAAAGTAAAAAAAAAAAAAGAAATTTTTTTTCAATTTTTGGTCACAGTGTCCCGAAGCCATGTTTGACAGCTAGCGGAAGCCAAATTAAGAACAACTCCATTTCCAAAAGATGATAACTGTTCATGTACACTGTGACTTCAACATTTCGACCCTTAGAAGCTTTCAAATCGTCCCACTTGTTGAGTACTGTGACGGCAAAGTAGCCCGGTGGAAACAAAAAATTCCGACTTTTGGTCGAAAATTTCTAAGTCCCAACCGAAAATTTTTCTGGTGCAAAAAAATTTTTTTTTTCGTCTCCAAATGGCCTGAAACACATAAATAACCGAAAATAAAAATTCGATTTTTCGGCCGCCATTTTGGATTACCGAAAAATCGAAACGAAATTCTTTCGATTTTTTTTTATAAAGCGGTATTACTTCCTTCAATTTGGAGCCCTTTTAGAGGGCTCGTTATATTTAAATCTCGATATTTCAATCCAAAATGGCCGATTTTTGAGATAACTTTCCGTTTTGTGAAAAATTTTGGCAGAAAACATAAAAAATGGAAAAAAATACCGATTATATTTGTTTTAGACAAGAGTAATTCTGACAAGTCTGTCAAAAAATTAAGTCGATAGCTTTTTTCTTTCATGAGATATTGGCCTACGAAGCTTTGGGCGTTTTTGGGCGTTTTTGCCCACCAAGAAACATTTTCCCCCAAATACTGATGGTTTTATTTATTAGAACTCATGGCCGTCATTGATCGTGCAAAGTTTGAAAAAAATCTTAAAGACCGTTTTCGAGAAAACTCTTTCCCCGATGTGTTGGAAAAACAAAAAAAAAAAAAAAAAAAAAAAAAAAAAAAAGAACTAGATGAAGTGATTGTGCCCGCACAATACACAGGATTTTCCTCGTATTTTCAGTTCCTGAGCGTTTTCGTCTCAAAATTGAGAAGAACATAGAAAAACGGATTTTTGATGAGCCTATCAACATACTGACGGTAGAAGATATAATTGCAAGACCTCTATGCAGTATGCCAGCTCCCAGAGGTCACATCTAATGATATTCTGTACTGACCGCCAAGGCTCCATACATTGGAACAACCATAGCCATTCCAAACTGCGCATTATTACTATGTCGACCTCATTAAATGTCAACGAGTGGACGACATTTGCCAGTAAATCCATGTCAGTTGTAATTCCCATTCAGAAGTCCAAAACAACTGCTACCATAAGTGTTTCAATGAAGGTTACTTTTGAAGATTTCCAAATGCTTTTGCATCCGATTCTTATGCGTGGAGGCGGAAACACTACATGATGGGCAGTGATATCGTGGTTCCTCACGATTGCAGAAGAAATATCTAGAGTTGAGAAATAAAAAAACGAACGCGTAATTGGGTGGGAGTGGGGGGGGGGGGGGGGGTTCGGGTGGGAGCTGACAAATCAGTATGAGGAGTGTTAGTTTATGTCATTTCTTAATAAGTTCTACTTCTCCTTCAATAAACCTGATGGATTTGATTGTACGACCACAACAAGTACAGGCTGAAAGTCAAGATTAAACACTTATGTATACTGTTATCCGCTTTAGAGGAATTCCACCAGGTATTGGTCATATTGCCACAACCCTTCCTGTTGCTTCTTATCTACATGTACGTTGCAGGGTCTTCGGGTAGATGAATAATTCTCAGTTATTTATCTATGCCATGAGCTCTTATGGTGAAAGCCTGAAATTGAAACGCGGTACCAGAAGGCAACTTCCCAGGCTCGAAGTCAGCAGTATTTAAAAATTTGACATGTGTGTGGGGTGAGGGGGGGGGGGGCATATGTATACCTAAAGCTAATTCAAACTTGGACCCAAAGTCCGTAACATATTAGGCATATCCAAAGTGCATAGCCCCGAGATGTGGGAGGGTATTTGAGGGGGGGGGGGGGGAGGCTCCCCTTCCCGACTTTTTTTTAAATAACAGGCACTGATAACAATTCTCATTTGAGGCTTGTCATGGCTCTGCGTAATGGCGTGTGACATTTCTAAATCCCGCACTTTCCGGTCTCGGTTCTGGTCTGGTGTTGGAAAATCGCCTTGCCGACTTGAATAATGAGTTCTTTGACAATCATGATATTCTAAAAGTTATATAGGAGGTCATTGGACAATTGTTAGCTTCGTCGGCTGCTGGCTCTGAGTCTATGCCACACTGGTCAGAAATTATTTTCCGACAGAATGTGTAAAGTTTCGACAGAGATGTTTATTGGGGTCGCGGTTCGCCACCGTCGCACACCCACCTTTTTTTTTGGGGGGGGGGGGGGGGGGGGTCAGAGTTTCCCAGTCCTCAATTTGGCTACAGCAACTAATTCCAGGCCTTCGTGGTGCTCTATTACTTTTGGCTTCCATGTCAGAATGTTAGGAAGCAAATGGATAGTTGCAGGTAGGTAATTGTCGGGTTATTTCTTATAATTAGACACCCTTAATGTTTCAATGATTTTTCACTCAAAACGTAAAATGACACTTAACGCCTATACTATACAATCTAAAAGCGCATATTTTTTTGAATATATTACAAATTCCAACAAATCATTTGAATTGGTGTTCTATCAGCAAGGACTGATTAAGTAATACTAAATATTTAAAAGAAACGCGAATACCAATGTTTGCGGGTTTTACTGAGAATTTTGATTTCAAATTATGTACAGCGTTCACTGAAGTTGAGGTCGCCGGGTGCAAAATGATCAATGTTTTTCAGACGTGTTTCCTGGCATGGACGCCCGAGATGTAGAGTCCAACTAATGGGTGTTTGTGTTGGGTGGGGGTTGGGCAGTCGCGTCTGATAGTTTTACAGGTGCATGGAGGAAGAGCCTCAACATCCAAATTCTGAATTACGGCCACTTTAACCCGTCTCGTAGTACAGTTTCGTCAGATCAAAGTGGCGATCGAAAGAAAGAAGTTTGGTTTTTGATCAAACATTTTCAGTCCCAACCGGACCAAAAAATTTCCAGGTAACAAAAAATATTTTTTTGTCTCAAAATTTACCAAAACGCATAGAAAACCGAAGAAAAAAAATCCGATTTTTGTTCAAAAGTTTCCAAGTCCGAACCGGAGTGGTAGTTCTCCAGCCATCAGAAGCCAAGTGGAACAAAACCCTATTCCCATGGGATGGGGAAGGTTTAAAGAGACCGCGAATGTTGCCATTTCAACCACGGAAGCCTTATGCGATTCAGAACGTCGATTATTCTCATGCCAAAATGAGGGTGTACCGTGTACGGACCGATGGGAGGCCGAGAGTGTACATTTGGCGACCACCCGAAGCCAAATGCAACAGGATTGTGCTTCCACACTCCGGGGAATCTTTTTATCTATATACGGGCTACAGATTTTCAATCACCACCGCTTTTAACCCACTCCGGTAGCAAAGTATAATGAGGTCATAGTACCTGTCCGAAGACCCGACCAAAAACTTCCAGGTAAAAAAACAATTTTTTTCGTCTCAAACTTGAGCAAAACGCGTAGAAAACCAAAAAAAAAAAATCCCATTTTTGTTGAAAATTTTCCAAGTCCGAACCGGAGTGGTAGTTTTCCAGCCATCAGAACCCAAGTGAAATAAAATCCTATTCCCGTGGGGTGGGGGAACGGTTTAAAGAGGCGGTGAATGTTGCCATTTCAACCACGGAAGCCTTATATGATTCAAGAACGTCAAGTATTTTCATGCCAAAAAGAGGGTGTTCGCATGGTTGAGAGGCCGAGAATGTACATTTCGTGACCGCCCGAATCCAAATGCAACAAGGTTGTGCTTCCACTCTATGGGGAATCTTCTTGTCTATATACGGGCTACACATTTTTCAATCACCACCGCTTTTAACCCACTCCGGTAGTAAAGTATAATCAGGTCGTAGTAGCTGACCGAAGACCGGACCAAAAACTTCCAGGTAAAGAATTTTTTTTCGTTTCAAAATTGACCAAAACGCACAGAAAACCGAAAAAAAATTCCGATTTTTGTTCAAAATTTTTCAAGTCCGAACCGGAGCGGTAGTTCTCCAGCCATCAGAAGCCAAGTGAAATAAAACCCTATTCCCCTGGGGAGGGGAAAGGTTTAAAGAGACCGTGAATGTTGCCATTTCAATCACAGAAACCTTATACGATTCAAGAACGCCGAGTATTCTCATGCCGAAAGGAGGGTGTACGGACCGTTGAGAGGCCGAGAGTGTATTTTGGCGACCTCCCTAAGCCAAACTCAACAAAATTGTGCTTCCAAACTACGGGGAATCTTTTTACCTATATATGGGCTATACATTCTCAATCACCGCCGCTTTTAACCCATTCCGGTAGTACAGTATAATTAGGTCAAAGTACCAGTCTGAAGACAGATTTTTCGTTTTTTTGGTGTAGTGTAAAAAAAAAAAAAAAAAATTTTTTTTCGTCTCAAAATTGAACAAAACACATAAAAAATAAATACAGACATTTCCGGATTTTGGTCGAAAAGTCCGAACCGGAGTGGTAGTTCTCCAGCCATCAGAAGCCAAGTGAAATAAAACCTTATTCCCATGGGGTGGGGAAAGGTTAAAGGAGACCGTGAATGTTGCCATTTGAATCACGGAAGCCTTATACGAGTCAAGAACCCCGAGTATTCTCATGCCAAAAAGAGGGTGTACGGACCGTTGAGAGGCCGAGAGTGTACTTTTGGCGACCGCCCGAAGGCAAACGCAACAAAATTGTGCTTCCAAGCTATGGGGAATCTTTTTACCTATATATGCGCTACACATTCGCAATCATCACCGCTTTTAACCCACTCCGGTAGTACAGTGTAATTAGGTCAAAGTACCAGTCTGAAGACCAATTTTCGTTTTTTGGTTGTGTAGTGTAAAAAAAAAAAAAAATTGTTTTCGTCTCAAAATTGAAGAGAACACATAAAAAACAAAAACAAAAATTTCCGAATTTTGGTCGAAAATTTCGGAAGTCCGAACCGGACCGAAAATTTTCAGTGTGAAAAAAAAATGTTTTTTTGTCTCAAAATTGAACAAAACGCATAAAAAACGAAAAAAAAAATTTCGATTTTTTGGCCGCCATTTTGGATTGACGAAAAATCGAAAGGAAATTCTTTCGATTTTTTTTATAAAGCGGTATTACTGCCTTCAATTTGGAACTCTTTTAGAGGGCTCATTATATTTAAATCTCGATATTTCAATCCAAAATGGCCGATTTTTGAGATAACTTTCCGTTTTGTGAAAAATTTTGGCAGAAAACATAAAAAATGGAAAAAAATACTGATTATATTTGTTTTAGACAAGAGTAATTCTGACAAGTCTGTCAAAAAATTAAGTCGATAGCTTTTTTCTTTCATGAGATATTGGCCTATGAAGCTTTGGGCGTTTTTGCCCACCAAGGAACATTTTCCCCCAAATACTGATGGTTTTATTTATTAGGACTCATGGCCGTCATTGATAGTTTTTATTTATGAGAAATAATGAATCTAGACATAATAAAGTAAAAAAAAACAAGAAATTTTTTTTCAATTTTTGGTCACAGTGTCCCGAAGCCATGTTTGACTGCTAGCGGAAGCCAAATTAAGAACAACTCCATTTCCAAAAGATGATAACTGTTCATGTACACTGTGACTTCAACATTTCTACCCTTAGAAGCTTTCAACTCGTCCCACTTGTTGAGTACTGTGACGGCAAATTAGCCCGGTGGAAACGAAAAATTCCGACTTTTGGTCGAAAATTTCTAAGTCCAAACCGAAACTTTTTTTGGTGCAAAAAATTTTTTTTTTTCGTCTCCAAATGGCCTGAAACACATAAATAACCGAAAATAAAAATTCGATTTTTCGGCCGCCATTTTGGATTACCGAAAAATCGAAACGGTATTCTTTCGATTTTTTTTATAAAGCGGTATTACTTCCTTCAATTTGGATCCCTTTTAGAGGGCTCGTTATATTTAAATCTCGATATTTCAATCCAAAATGGCCGATTTTTGAGATAACTTTCCGTTTTGTGAAAAATTTTGGCAGAAAACATTAAAAATGGAAAAAATACCGATTATATTTGTTTTAGACAAGAGTAATTCTGACAAGTCTGTCAAAAAATTAAGTCGATAGCTTTTTTCTTTCATGAGATATTGGCCTACGAACCTTTGGGCGTTTTTGGGCGTTTTTGCCCACCAAGAAACATTTTCCCCCAAATACTGATGGTTTTATTTATTAGGACTCATAGCCGTCATTGATAGTTTTTATTTATGAGAAATAATGAATCTAGACATAATAAAGTAAAAAAAAAACAAGAAAATTTTTTTCAATTTTTGGTCACAGTGTCCCGAAGCCATGTTTGACTGCTAGCGGAAGCCAAATTAAGAACAACTCCATTTCCAAAAGATGATAACTGTTCATGTACACTGTGACTTCAACATTTCTACCCTTAGAAGCTTTCAAATCGTCCCACTTTTTGAGTACTTTGACAGCAAAGTAGCCCGGTGGAAACAAAAAATTCCGACTTTTGGTCGAAAATTTCAAAGTCCAAACCGAAAATTTTTCTGGTGCAAAAAATTTTTTTTTTTCGTCTCCAAATGGCCTGAAACACATAAATAACCGAAAATAAAAATTCGATTTTTCGGCCGCCATTTTAGATTACCGAAAAATCGAAACGAAATTCTTTCGATTTTTTTTATAAAGCGGTATTACTTCCTTCAATTTGGAACCCTTTTAGAGGGCTCGTTATATTTAAATCTCGATATTTCAATCCAAAATGGCCGATTTTTGAGATAACTTTCCGTTTTGTGAAAAATTTTGGCAGAAAACATAAAAAATGGAAAAAAATACCGATTATATTTGTTTTAGACAAGAGTAATTCTGACAAGTCTGTCTAAAAATTAAGTCGATAGCTTTTTTCTTTCATGAGATATTGGCTTACGAAGCTTTGGGCGTTTTTGGGCGTTTTTGCCCACCAAGAAACATTTTCCCTCAAATACTGATGGTTTTATTTATTAGAACTCATGGCCGTCATTGATCGTGCAAAGTTTGAAAAAAATCTTAAAGACCGTTTTCGAGAAAACTCTTTCCCCGATGTGTTGGAAAAACAAAAAAAAAAAACAAAAAAAAAAAAAAAAAAAAAAGAATAATAATCTTGGCAATAACAAATAGATTTTCCTTTCAGGAAAATCCAAATAACTAGATGAAGTGATTGTGCCCGCACAATACACAGGATTTTCCTCGTATTTTCAGTTCCTGAGCGTTTTCGTCTCAAAATTGAGAAGAACATAGAAAAACGGATTTTTGATGAGCCTATCAACATACTGACGGTAGAAGATATAATTGCAAGACCTCTATGCAGTATGCCAGCTCCCAGAGGTCACATCTAATGATATTCTGTACTGACCGCCAAGGCTCCATACATTGGAACAACCATAGCCATTCCAAACTGCGCATTATTACTATGTCGACCTCATTAAATGTCAACGAGTGGACGACATTTGCCAGTAAATCCATGTCAGTTGTAATTCCCATTCAGAATTCCAAAACAACTGCTACCATAAGTGTTTCAATGAAGGTTACTTTTGAAGATTTCCAAATGCTTTTGCATCCGATTCTTATGCGTGGAGGCGGAAACACTACATGATGGGCAGTGATGTCGTGGTTCCTCACGATTGCAGAAGAAATATCTAGAGTTCAGAAATAAAACAACGAGCGCGTAATTGGGTGGGAGTGGGGGGGGGGGGGTCGGGTGGGAGCTGATAAATCAGTATGAGGAGTGTTAGTTTATGTCATTTCTTAATAAGTTCTACTTCTCCTTCAATAAGCCTGATGGATTTGATTTGTACGACCACAACAAGTGCAGGCCGAAAGTCAAGATTAAACACTTATGCATACTGTTGTCCACTTTAGAAGAATTCCACCAGGTATTGGTCATATTGCCACAACCCTTCCTGTTGCTTCTTATCTACTTGTACGTTGCAGGGTCTTCGGGTAGATGAATAATTCTCAGTTATTTATCTATGCCATGAGCTCTTGTGGTGAAAGCCTGAAATTGAAACGCGGTACCAGAAGGCAACTTCCCAGGCTCGAAGTCAGCAGTATTTAAAAATTTGACATGTGTGTGGGGTGGGGGGGTGGGGCGGGGGGGGGGGGCATATGTATACTTAAAGCTAATTCAAACTTGGACCCAAAGTCCGTAACATATTAGGCATATCCAAAGTGCACAGCCCCGAGATGTGGGAGGGTATTTGATGGGGGGGGGGGCTTCCCCTTCCCGACTTTTTTTTAAATAATAGGCTCTGATAACAATTCTCATTTGAGGCTTGTCACGGCTCTGCGTAATGGCGTGTGACATTTCTAAATCCCGCACTTTCCGGTCTCGGTTCTGGTCTGGTGTTGGGAAATCTTCTTGCCGACTTGAATAATGAGTTCTTTGACAATCATGATATTCTAAAAGTTATATAGGAGGCCGTTGGACAATTGTTAGCTTCGTCGGCTGCTGGCTCTGAGTCTATGCCTCACTGGTCAGAAATTATTTTCCGACAGAATATGTAAATTTTCGACAGAGATGTTTATTGGGGTCGCGGTTCGCCACCGTCGCACACCCATTTTTTTTTTTTTGGGGGGGGGGGGGGGGGGCAGAGTTTCCCAGTCCTCAATCTGGCTACAGCAACTAATTCCAGGCCTTCGTGGTGCTCTATTACTTTTGGCTTCCATGTCAGAATGTTAGGAAGCAAATGGATAGTTGCAGGTAGGTAATTGTCGGGTTATTTCTTGTAATTAGACACCCTTAATGTTTCAATGATTGTTCACTCAAAACTTACAATGACACTTAACGCCTACACTATACAATCTAAAAGCGCATATTTTTCTGAATATATTACAAATTACAACAAATCATTTGAATTGGTATTCTATCAGCAAGGACTGATTAAGTAATACTAAATGTTTAAAAGAAACGCGAATACCAATGTTTGCGGGTTTTACTGAAAATTTTGATTTCAAATTAGCCTATGTACAGCGTTCACTGAAGTTGAGGTCGCCGGGTGCAAAATGATCAATGTTTTTCAGACGTGTTTCCTGGCATGGACGCCCGAGATGTAGAGTCCAACTAATGGGTGTTTGTGTTGGGTGGGGGTTGGGCAGTCGCGTCTGATAGTTTTACAGGTGGAGGAAGAGCCTCAACATCCAAATTCTGAATTACGGCCACTTTAACCCGTCTCGTAGTACAGTTTCGTCAGATCAAAGTGGCGATCGAAAGAAAGAAGTTTGGTTTTTGATCAAACATTTTCAGTCCCAACCGGACCAAAAAATTTCCAGGTAACAAAAAATATTTTTTTGTCTCAAAATTTACCAAAACGCATAGAAAACCGAAAAAAAAATCCGATTTTTGTTCAAAAGTTTCCAAGTCCGAACCGGAGTGGTAGTTCTCCAGCCATCAGAAGCCAAGTGGAATAAAACCCTATTCCCATGGGATGGGGAAGGTTTAAAGAGACCGCGAATGTTGCCATTTCAACCACGGAAGCCTTATGCGATTCAGAACGTCGATTATTCTCATGCCAAAATGAGGGTGTACCGTGTACGGACCGTTGGGAGGCCGAGAGTGTACATTTGGCGACCACCCGAAGCCAAATGCAACAGGATTGTGCTTCCACACTCCGGGGAATCTTTTTATCTATATACGGGCTACAGATTTTCAATCACCACCGCTTTTAACCCACTCCGGTAGCAAAGTATAATGAGGTCATAGTACCTGTCCGAAGACCCGACCAAAAACTTCCAGGTAAAAAAACAATTTTTTTCGTCTCAAACTTGACCAAAACGCGTAGAAAACCAAAAAAAAAATCCCATTTTTGTTGAAAATTTTCCAAGTCCGAACCGGAGTGGTAGTTTTCCAGCCATCAGAACCCAAGTCAAATAAAATCCTATTCCCGTGGGGTGGGGGAACGGTTTAAAGAGGCGGTGAATGTTGCCATTTCAACCACGGAAGCCTTATATGATTCAAGAACGTCGAGTATTTTCATGCCAAAAAGAGGGTGTTCGCATGGTTGAGAGGCCGAGAGTGTACATTTCGTGACCGCCCGAATCCAAATGCAACAAGGTTGTGCTTCCACACTATGGGGAATCTTCTTGTCTATATACGGGCTACACATTTTTCAATCACCACCGCTTTTAACCCACTCCGGTAGTAAAGTATAATCAGGTCGTAGTAGCTGACCGAAGACCGGACCAAAAACTTCCAGGTAAAGAATTTTTTTTCGTTTCAAAATTGACCAAAACACACAGAAAACCGAAAAAAAATTCCGATTTTTGTTCAAAATTTTTCAAGTCCGAACCGGAGCGGTAGTTCTCCAGCCATCAGAAGCCAAGTGAAATAAAACCCTATTCCCCTGGGGAGGGGAAAGGTTTAAAGAGACCGTGAATGTTGCCATTTCAATCACAGAAACCTTATACGATTCAAGAACGCCGAGTATTCTCATGCCGAAAGGAGGGTGTACGGACCGTTGAGAGGCCGAGAGTGTATTTTGGCGACCTCCCTAAGCCAAACTCAACAAAATTGTGCTTCCAAACTACGGGGAATCTTTTTACCTATATATGGGCTACACATTCTCAATCACCGCCGCTTTTAACCCATTCCGGTAGTACAGTATAATTAGGTCAAAGTACCAGTCTGAAGACCGATTTTTCGTTTTTTTGGTGTAGTGTAAAAAAAAAAAAAAAAAATTTTTTTCGTCTCAAAATTGAACAAAACACATAAAAAATAAAGACAGACATTTCCGGATTTTGGTCGAAAAGTCCGAACCGGAGTGGTAGTTCTCCAGCCATCAGAAGCCAAGTGAAATAAAACCTTATTCCCATGGGGTGGGGAAAGGTTAAAGGAGACCGTGAATGTTGCCATTTGAATCACGGAAGCCTTATACGAGTCAAGAACGCCGAGTATTCTCATGCCAAAAAGAGGGTGTACGGACCGTTGAGAGGCCGAGAGTGTACTTTTGGCGACCGCCCGAAGGCAAACGCAACAAAATTGTGCTTCCAAGCTATGGGGAATCTTTTTACCTATATATGCGCTACACATTCGCAATCATCACCGCTTTTAACCCACTCCGGTAGTACAGTATAATTAGGTCAAAGTACCAGTCTGAAGACCAATTTTCGTTTTTTGGTGGTGTAGTGTAAAAAAAAAAAAAAAATTGTTTTCGTCTCAAAATTGAAGAGAACACATAAAAAACAAAAACAAAAATTTCCGAATTTTGGTCGAAAATTTCGGAAGTCCGAACCGGACCGAAAATTTTCAGTGTGAAAAAAAAAAGTTTTTTCGTCTCAAAATTGAACAAAACGCATAAAAAACGGAAAAAAAAATTTCGATTTTTTGGCCGCCATTTTGGATTGACGAAAAATCGAAAGGAAATTCTTTCGATTTTTTTTATAAAGCGGTATTACTGCCTTCAATTTGGAACTCTTTTAGAGGGCTCATTATATTTAAATCTCGATATTTCAATCCAAAATGGCCGATTTTTGAGATAACTTTCCGTTTTGTGAAAAATTTTGGCAGAAAACATAAAAAATGGAAAAAAATACCGATTATATTTGTTTTAGAGAAGAGTAATTCTGACAAGTCTGTCAAAAAATTAAGTCGATAGCTTTTTTCTTTCATGAGATATTGGCCTACGAAGCTTTGGGCGTTTTGGGGCGTTTTTGCCCACCAAGGAACATTTTCCCCCAAATACTGATGGTTTTATTTATTAGGACTCATGGCCGTCATTGATAGTTTTTATTTATGAGAAATAATGAATCTAGACATAATAAAGTAAAAAAAAAACAAGAAATTTTTTTTCAATTTTTGGTCACAGTGTCCCGAAGCCATGTTTGACTGCTAGCGGAAGCCAAATTAAGAACAACTCCATTTCCAAAAGATGATGACTGTTCATGTACACTGTGACTTCAACATTTCTACCCTTAGAAGCTTTCAAATCGTCCCACTTGTTGAGTACTGTGACGGCAAAGTAGCCCGGTGGAAACAAAAAATTCCGACTTTTGGTCGAAAATGTAAGTCCAAACCGAAAATTTTTTTGGTGCAAAAAAATTTTTTTTTTCGTCTCCAAATGGCCTGAAACACATAAATAACCGAAAATAAAAATTCGATTTTTCGGCCGCCATTTTGGATTACCGAAAAATCGAAACGGAATTCTTTCGATTTTTTTTATAAAGCGGTATTACTTCCTTCAATTTGGAACCCTTTTAGAGGGCTCGTTATATTTAAATCTCGATATTTCAATCCAAAATGGCCGATTTTTGAGATAACTTTCCGTTTTGTGAAAAATTTTGGCAGAAAACATAAAAAATGGAAAAAAATACCGATTATATTTGTTTTAGACAAGAGTAATTCTGACAAGTCTGTCAAAAAATTAAGTCGATAGCTTTTTTCTTTCATGAGATATTGGCCTACGAAGCTTTGGGCGTTTTTGGGCGTTTTTGCCCACCAAGAAACATTTTCCCTCAAATACTGATGGTTTTATTTATTAGAACTCATGGCCGTCATTGATCGTGCAAAGTTTGAAAAAAATCTTAAAGACCGTTTTCGAGACGATGTGTTGGAAAAACAAAAAAAAAAAAAAAAAAAAAAAAAAAAAAAAGAATAATAATCTTGGCAATAACAAATAGATTTTCCTTTCCGGAAAATCCAAATAACTAGATGAAGTGATTGTGCCCGCACAATACACAGGATTTTCCTCCTATTTTTCGTCTCAAAATTGAGAAGAACGCAGAAAAAAGGATTTTTGATGAGCCTATTAACACATTGACGGTAGACGATATAATGTCAAGATTTTTTTTTACATAAACCCTGTTGTTTGATGGAAATCACTGGGGTCTTCTCGTTTGACCAGCAGCTATTGTTCAGGAGAAAAGTGTGATAACTACCATGATATTTGGATGGTCGTTGTCAGGTTTCTGGGTTAGTACAGAGAAATTTGCGGAGGGGGTAATGTCCAGAGGGGCATAGACTCCTAGTAAGGACAAAGTCTTCCCGAGAATATTTTGCAAAGTTCAGTAGACCTACTCTTAAGATTCAATCTGAGCAGTTGTAGCATGTGCTGCCCTATATTGGAGAGCATTTGTGGGGGCTCTATGTTGTATGAAATTGCACTGGGTCATTATTTTTTTTTGGGGGGGGGGGGGGAACATTTAGGGACTTGCCCCCCCCCCCCCCCTCTCCCCTCCCCTTAATTCCGTGGCTATACACTACTGAATCAAAACAGCAGCAATGTCGGCAGGATCGCTGTGCAGTATGCCAGCTCCCAGAGGTCGCATCTAATGAAATTCTGTACTGACCGCCAAGGCTCCACATATTGAAACAATCATAGACATTTCACACTGCGCGTTATTACTATGTCGACCTCATTAAATGTCAACGAGTGGACGACATTTGGCAGTAAATCAAACGCCTACCCTGTATAATCTAAAAGCGCATATTTTTCTGAATATAACTGTTCTCTGTCATAAATGCATGTATTTAGATCCGAGTGCCAGCATGTCTCAATGTGACAGACACAAATTGTCATTACGCCGTGTTGAGCAGTGCAGAGGCTTCTAACCACGTGAAGTGAATGACAATGCGTTTTTGAAACAGATGGCTTTGGCAAGAGAATTGTGATGAGTACTCTCCCTTGATGTGCAGAGCTTTGTTTTCAGCATCGCTTTCCAAGTTTCCTTTCTTGCTTTCACAATTCCGTTTTTTGAAACGTTTTGTTTTCGAAATAACAGCATATCAAAATATTTCTTTATTGAGTAAAAAATTCTTCCAATATATTTACCACTATGTATTATTCTTTGGTGTTTTTTTTCACCAAATTTCTTGCCGGTACCCAAGGTAAACTATTTGATATTTGTGGGACATCACTGTTCACTGGATTGGCAAAGCTCAACTGACTTCGTGTTAACTCAAGAAAGTCGCCCGCTTTTAATGAATTAAGGTGGAACAAAAATGACCCACCTGGGCCCATTTTAGGCGGAACATTATGGCCCTCCTGCCATTCTGACAATGACAAACATGGATTTGTATGACTACAACATGTGTAGGCCTAAAATCAAGATTAACCAATCATGTATTCTGTTGTCACTTTAGGGGAATTCCACCAGACATTGGTCATATTTCCCCAACCCTTCCTGTTGCTTCTTATCTACATGTACGTCGCAGGGTAGATGAATAATTCTCAGTTATTTATCTATACCGTGAGCTCTTATGGTGAAAGCCTGAAATTGAAACGCGGGTACCAGAAGGCAACTTCCCCGGCCCGAAGTCAGCATTATTTAAAAATTCGACATGGGTGTGGGGAGAGGGGGGGGGGGGGGCGGAACAATTCTGTACATAAGGCTAATTCGAACTTCGACCCAAAGTCCGTAATATATTGGGCATACCCAAAATGCACGGCCCCGCCGAGGTGAGGGAGGGTATTGGAGGGCGTGCCCCTTCCCGATTTTTTTAATAAGAGTCTCTGATAACTATTCTAGAGCCTCATAATGCCTCATTTGAGGATTGTCATGGCTCTGCGTTTAGTCAATAGTTAACACAATAGGCCTGCTTTTTAAGCGAACGATCTTTTGGTTCGCCTAGAGGTCGCTTGAATTGAAAAATACGCGAACGAAAAATAGGTTGCTTCGAAATCCCCGACGGTTCGCGCAAAGTTTTTGAGGGTTCGCATAAATATTGTTTGTAATGATGAGCCGTACACGTGTGAGAATTGTTCCAAATCGCTTCGTGGATTGCCGCAAAAATTTGATACAGTCCGATTCGGTAATGGCAGCCAGGCAAATTAGGGATGTGTCGCTGTGTAATGTCTACACAGTTAGTAACACTCTGGCAATACCGTCGGAATCGCCACCGTCATCAAATTCAATGAGGACGGGGGAGGGGATGAGTAGCTGCAGTCATATTCCCATAAAAAATAACAGACTCTCAGTGTTCTACTTTCGATTTCAGTTTAGGATACAAAATACCATGCAACATTATGAACAACGTTCACTGAAATTGAGGTCGCCGGGTGCAAAATGATCAAGGTTTTTCAGACGTGTTTCCTGGCTTGGACGCCAGAGTCTGTAGAGTCTAATGCGTGTTTGCCTTGGGTGGGGGTTGGGCAGTCGCGTCGGATAGATTTACTGGTGGAGGAAGAGCCTCAACATCCAAATTCTGAATAACGGCCACTTTAACCCGCCTCGTAGTACAGTTTTGTCAGGTCAAAGTGGTGATCTAAAAAAAAAAGTTTGTTTTCTGATCAAAAATTTTCAGTTCAAACCGGACCAAAAAATTTCCAGGTAAAAAAAAAATTGTTTTCGTCTCAAAATTGAACAAAACACATAAAAAAACAGAAACAAAAATTTCCGGATTTTGGTCTAAAAGTCCGAACCGGAGTGGTAGTTCTCCAGCCATCAGAAGCCAAGTGAAATAAAACCCTATTCCCATTTGGTGAGGAAAGGTTTAAAGATACCGTGAATGTTGCCATTTCAATCACGGAAGCCTTATACGATTCAAGAACGGCGAGTATTCTCATGCCGAAAAGAGGGTGTACGGACCGTTGAGAGGCCGAGAGTGTATTTTGGCGACCGCCCGAAGCCAAACTCAACAAAATTGTGCTTCCAAACTACGAGGAATCTTTTTACCTATATACGGGCTACACATTCTCAATCACCACCGCTTTTAACCCACTCCGGTAGTACAGTATAATTAGGTCAAAGTACCAGTTTGAAGACCGATTTTTCGTTTTTTGGTGTAGTGTAAAAAAAAATTTTTTTCGTCTCAAAATTGAACAAAACACATAAAAAATAAAGACAGACATTTCCGGATTTTGGTCGAAAAGTCCGAACCGGAGTGGTAGTTCTCCAGCCATCAGAAGCCAAGTGAAATAAAACCTTATTCCCATGGGGTGGGGAAAGGTTAAAGGAGACCGTGAATGTTGCCATTTGAATCACGGAAGCCTTATACGAGTCAAGAACGCCGAGTATTCTCATGCCGAAAAGAGGGTGTACGGACCGTTGAGAGGCCGAGAGTGTACTTTTGGCGACCGCCCGAAGGCAAACGCAACAAAATTGTGCTTCCAAGCTATGGGGAATCTTTTTACCTATATATGCGCTACACATTCGCAATCATCACCGCTTTTAACCCACTCCGGTAGTACAGTATAATTAGGTCAAAGTACCAGTCTGAAGACCAATTTTCGTTTTTTGGTGGTGTAGTGTAAAAAAAAAAAAAAAAATTGTTTTCGTCTCAAAATTGAAGAGAACACTTAAAAAACAAAAACAAAAATTTCCGAATTTTGGTCGAAAATTTCGGAAGTCCGAACCGGACCGAAAATTTTCAGTGTAAAAAAAAAAATGTTTTTTCGTCTCAAAATTGAACAAAACGCATAAAAAACGAAAAAAAAAATTTCGATTTTTTGGCCGCCATTTTGGATTACCGAAAAATCGAAACGAAATTCTTTCGATTTTTTTTATAAAGCGGTATTACTGCCTTCAATTTGGAACTCTTTTAGAGGGCTCATTATATTTAAATCTCGATATTTCAATCCAAAATGGCCGATTTTTGAGATAACTTTCCGTTTTGTGAAAAATTTTGGCAGAAAACATAAAAAATGGAAAAAAATACAGATTATATTTGTTTTAGACAAGAGTAATTCTGACAAGTCTGTCAAAAAATTAAGTCGATAGCTTTTTTCTTTCATGAGATATTGGCCTACGAAGCTTTGGGCGTTTTTGGGCGTTTTTGCCCACCAAGGAACATTTTCCCCCAAATACTGATGGTTTTATTTATTAGGACTCATGGCCGTCATTGATAGTTTTTATTTATGAGAAATAATGAATCTAGACATAATAAAGTAAAAAAAAACAAGAAATTTTTTTTCAGTTTTTGGTCACAGTGTCCCGAAGCCATGTTTGACTGAAGTCCAAACCGAAAATTTTTTTGGTGCAAAAAAATTTTTTTTTTCGTCTCCAAATGGCCTGAAACACATAAATAACCGAAAATAAAAATTCGATTTTTCGGCCGCCATTTTGGATTACCGAAAAATCGAAACGGAATTCTTTCGATTTTTTTTATAAAGCGGTATTACTTCCTTCAATTTGGAACCCTTTTAGAGGGCTCGTTATATTTAAATCTCGATATTTCAATCCAAAATGGCCGATTTTTGAGATAACTTTCCGTTTTGTGAAAAATTTTGGCAGAAAACATAAAAAATGGAAAAAATACCGATTATATTTGTTTTAGACAAGAGTAATTCTGACAAGTCTGTCAAAAAATTAAGTCGATAGCTTTTTTCTTTCATGAGATATTGGCCTACGAAGCTTTGGGCGTTTTGGGGCGTTTTTGCCCACCAAGAAACATTTTTCCCCAAATACTGATGGTTTTATTTATTAGGACTCATGGCCGTCATTGATAGTTTTTATTTATGAGAAATAATGAATCTAGACATAATAAAGTAAAAAAAAAACAAGAATTTTTTTTTCAATTTTTGGTCACAGTGTCCCGAAGCCATGTTTGACTGCTAGCGGAAGCCAAATTAAGAACAACTCCACATCCAAAAGATGATAACTGCTCATGTACACTGTGACTTCAACATTTCTACCCTTAGAAGCTTTCAAATCGTCCCACTTTTTGAGTACTGTGACGGCAAAGTAGCCCGGTGGAAACCAAAAATTCCGACTTTTGGTCGAAAATTTCTAAGTCCGAACCGAAAATTTTTCTGGTGCAAAAAATTTTTTTTTTTCGTCTCCAAATGGCCTGAAACACATAAATAACCGAAAATAAAAATTCGATTTTTCGGCCGCCATTTTGGATTACCGAAAAATCGAAACGAAATTCTTTCGATTTTTTTTATAAAGCGGTATTACTTCCTTCAATTTGGAACCCTTTTAGAGGTCTCGTTATATTTAAATCTCGATATTTCAATCCAAAATGGCCGATTTTTGAGATAACTTTCCGTTTTGTGAAAAATTTTGGCAGAAAACATAAAAAATGGAAAAAAATACCGATTATATTTGTTTTAGACAAGAGTAATTCTGACAAGTTTGTCAAAAAATTAAGTCGATAGCTTTTTTCTTTCATGAGATATTGGCCTACGAAGCTTTGGGCGTTTTTGGGCGTTTTTGCCCACCAAGAAACATTTTCCCTCAAATACTGATGGTTTTATTTATTAGAACTCATGGCCGTCATTGATCGTGCAAAGTTTGAAAAAAATCTTAAAGACCGTTTTCGAGAAAACTCTTTCCCCGATGTGTTGGAAAAACAAAAAAAAAAAAAAAAAAAAAAAAAAAAAAAAAAAAAAAAAGAATAATAATCTTGGCAATAACAAATAGATTTTCCTTTCAGGAAAATCCAAATTATAGAGATTTATCAGCTTACTCTATTTTATGTTGTTGAAACAAATGAACAAAAATACTGAAGCAAGGTCCGGCAATAGTTTAATCCAACAGCTCGTTAGAGATGTTGGATTACATAATTACTGAACCTCCTTATAAACCAGGATGGTTTCGCTCATTTCGCCGTTAACAGTATTGACTGAATTGATACCTTCCAGGGCGCCAGTGTTAAAAAAGTTAAGGAAGAAACACCTGCTCATCGAACTCAGTATCACTCTTTCTTCTTGTTTTTCTTTTTTCTCTCATTTCTCTTACCAATTGAACCTAGAAGAACCATTCATTCATCTTTCATCTACCCCCCCCCCACCATTCATCCATCCATCAATCCATCCATCCATCCATCCATCCATCCATCCATCCATCCATCCATCAATCCATCCATCCATCCATCCATCCATCCACCATCCATCCATCCATCCATCCATTCATCCATCCATCCATTCATCCATCCAGGATACCATAAAACCACAATTTCTTGTAAGGGGATGTTGCATCCATCTTACCTGTATAAAAACTCCGCTAATCTTATCATATCTCTACAGTATAAATGGCTGATGATAGAAAGATCATCCAGATTTATGATGTTGGGCAACAAATGATATATTGTTTTGGCTAATGCTGTACTTTCCTGCGCATGATAGGTGTTACCAGATAGCTTTGACTGACCGCTCATTAATACACGACAATAAGACGGATTATTTTGTCACATGACAAATGGCTTTTGTCTTAGCGTGTATTCGCGGACGAAGACGGGTTATTAATCAAACATTAAAAGCACTAGTAGTTGTCCTTACATGCCTTTACAATTTCATAGTGTTACCAGTCTTCAAGAATTTCCATTTTAAATATTGTTAGGCTTTTCCCTCTGGAAAAGACTATTGTTTTTCTACGGATTATTATTAGGCTTTTCCCTCTGGAAAAGACTATTGTTTTTCTACGAATTATTACTTTTTTAGGCTTTTCCCTCTGGAAAAGACTATTGTTTTTCTACGGATTATTAGGCTTTTCCCTCTGGAAAAAGACTATTGTTTTTCTACGGATTATTAGGCTTTTCCCATGGAATTATTATTATTTTTTGGGGGGAGGTGGGGGGGGGGGGGGGGGGGGTAGCCTTTTCCCTCTGGAAAAGACTATTGTTTTTCTACGGATTATTATTATTATTATTATTATTATTTTTTTTTTTTGGAGGGGGGGGGGGGGGGTTTGGTTTTTTTTTTTTTTCCCCACACATTTTGTCCGTACGATTCAGAAGCCATTTTTGAACCGATTTTCACGAAATTTTGCACATGCATAGAGGGGCACAAAATCTAAAAATGTACCAAAGCGGAATTTTCGATTTAACCCTTATTTCGTCAGAATTGGCAAAAAAAACCGGCCAAAATTGGGGTTTATCGGCACTTTCTCGAAACACGTCTTGTAGATTTTTTTTTTATACATTCGTCATTGCTAGACCTGTCTGTGACACGCCCTTTGATACACACGACATATCAGGCGATGCATATGGTAACCCTCCACAGGCTGCCAAACATCGAAATTTTGATGAAATAGGTCGGTTTCAGGCCCCCACTACACCCAAACAATTCACGAGAGATAAACATAACTTCCTTTACTGGGAGAGGAATTCACCGAGGATCATTTTTGTCAGTAATAAGGGTGTTCAAAAAACCAAGCGTTAACCCGTTTTGGGCTGGTTGAACAGCAATACCCCCATAAAGCTCAAAAATTCGTATTTTCCGTGGATTTCTCTAAACGAGTCTTGTAGATTTTCAAGAAAAATTTGTCACTCCCAGGCCTTGGTGTGACAATAGAAGTTGCATGGACAAAATGCTGCGGTGAGCATTTGTTAACCCTCTACGGGCTGCTAAAAGTAAAAATTGTGATAAAATGGGCTGTTTTTGGACTCCAACAGCACCCACTTGGTGTACCACCGAGAAAGGTTCCTTCTTTTATCGGACGCAAAATTGATGGGGAAACATTTTTGATAGTGGTAAGGGTATTCAAAAGTCGAAGTCTTAACCCATTTTGGACTGGTTAAAGAGACATACCTCTTAAAAGCTTAAAATTCCCATTCTCTGTGGATTTCTCAAAAAGCAACTTGTAGGTTTTCAGGAAAAATTGACTATTCGCAGGTGTTTGTGTGACATTACAAGTTGCATGGACAAAATATTACGGTGATCATTTATTAACCTTCTACAGGCTGCTAAGCATCGTAATTTTGTTGAAATAGGCTGTTTTCAGATGCGCACAGCACCCAATGCATACCCGAAAGATAAACGTAATCTACTTTGTTGGAAGTGGAATTCACCGAGGACCAAATTTGTTAGTAATAAGGGTATTCATAGAACCAAGCATTAACCCCTTTTGGGAAGGTTAATAGCAATACCCATCAAAAGCTTAAACAATCATGTTTTCCCTGAATTTCTTTACAAGCGTCTTGCAGGGTTTCAATAGAAAATGGCCTTTGTTAGGTCTTAGGGTCACATTACCAGTTGCATGGATAAAATATTCAGATAAGCATTTGTTAACCCTGGATGGGCTGCTAAATGTCAAAATTTCGAAAAAAATAGTCTGTTTTTGGACACCAACAACATCAAATGGGAATGCTGCAGAGAAAGATAACTTTTTTCACCGGACGCAAAACTGAGAGGGAAAATTTTTAGTAAGTTGTAAGGGTATTCAAAAATTGAGGTCTTAACCCATTTTCGTCCGGTTAAGGAGATGTACCCCTTAAAAGCTTAAAATTCCCATTTTCTGGTGGATTTCTAAAAAAAATCTAGTAAGTATGCAAGAGAAATTGACCATTTGCAGGTCTTGGAGTGACATTACAAGTTGCATGAACAAAAGATTCCGGTAAGCGTTTGTTAACCCTCCAGAGGCAGCAAATTTTGAGAAAATGGGCTGTACTTGGCCACCCATTACACCCAATGTGTACCTGCGAGATGAACATAACCACCTTCATTGGAAGTGGGATTCACCAAGGATCATTTTTGTAAGTAATGAAGGTATTCATAAAACCATGCATTCACCCGTTTAGAGCTGGTTACAGGGTGATACCCCTCAAAAGGTTAAAAATTCATGTTATCCGAGGATTTCTCTAAAAACATCACGTAGATTTTCAAGAAAAATTGGCCATTCTCAGATCTTAGTGTGAATTACAAGTTGCATGTACAAAATATTTCAGTAAGCATTTGTTAACCCTATGCTGGTTCTCAAACATCAAAATGTTGAAAAATTGGGCTGTGTTTGCATACGCGCAGCACCCAAAGTTAAGAGCTGAAATAAGTAGAATTCACTGAGAATTATTTTTTATAAGTAAAAAAACAACCCTTAACCCGTTTTGGGCTGGATAAACAATTATACCCATCAACAGCTTAAAATTCATGTTCTCCGTGGATTTCTCTGAAAACATCTCGTAGATTTTTAAGTAAAAATGGCCATTCACAGTTTTTGGTGTGAAATTACAAGTTGCATGAATAAATATTCCTGTTAGCACTTGTTAACCCTTAACAAGCTACCAGACAACAATATTTTGGATACATTTGAGATAAAACGGATCATTTTCAAATAGATACAGCACTCAGTGGGTATGTGTCAAACAAACATAACTCCTTTTGTCGGTCATTAACTTGTTGGACGACGATATTGATATTAACCCTCTCCACCGTTAATGATGGTTTTTACCTAAACAATTTTTTTTATCAAACTGAGTCATTTGAGACTTCTGTACTCACCTTTTTCATGACACCAGTGAAGGAACTTCAGTGAGACAGTCAAAAGCAATTCATCATACACTGTGGGTCATGACAAATCATGGAATCTCATCGGGAAAAGCCATGATTCTCCAGAATCATAAAGTCTAGTTAGGCTTTTCCCTCTGGAAAAGACTATTGTTTTTCTACGGATTATTTTTTGGGGGGGGGGGGGGGGGGGGAGGGGGGTGGTTTGGTTTTTTTTTTTTTTTTTTTTTTTTCTTCTTTTTCACACATTTTTGTCCGTACGATTCAGAAGCCATTTTCTAACCGATTTTCACACAATTTGGCACACACATAGAGGGGCAAAAAATCTAAAAATGTACCGAAGCGGAATTTTCGATTTAACCCTTATTTCGCCAGAATTGGAAAAAAACTGCCAAAATTGGGGTTTATCGGCACTTTCTCGAAACACGTCTTGTAGATTTTTTAAAACATTCATCATTGCTAGACCTGCCCATGACACGACCTTTGATACACACGACATATTAGGCGATGCATATGGTAACCCCCCACAGGCTGCCAAACATAGAAATTTTGATGAAATGGTTTCAGACCCCCACAGCACCCAAGCGATACCCGAGAGGTAAATATAACTTTCTTTATTGGAAGTGGAATTCACCGAGGATCATTTTTGTCAGTAATAAGGGTGTTCAAAAAAACCAAGCGTTAACCCGTTTTGGGCTGGTTAAACAGCAATACCGGGATAAAGTTAAAAAAAATCATGTTTTTCGTGGATCTCTCCAAACGAGTCTTGTAGATTTTCAACAAAAATTTTCACTCCCAGGCCTTGGGGTGACAATAGAAATTGCATGGACAAAATACTGCGGTGAGCATTTGTTAACCCTCCACGGGCTGCTAAAAGTCAAAATTGTGTACGCCACAAAGAAAAGTGCCTTCCTTTATCGAGCGCACAATCTATACGCAAACATTTTTGTAAGTACTAAGGGTATTCAAAAGTCGTAGTCTTAACCCATTTTGGACAGGCTAAAGAGAAAGACCCCCTAAAATCTTAAAATTCCCATTTTCTGTGGATTTCTCTAAAAACATCCTGTAGGTTTTCAAGAAAAATGACTACTCGCAGGTCATTGTGTGATATTACAAGTTGCATGGACAAAATATTCCGGTGAGCGTTTATTAACCCTCTGGAGGCTGCCAAGTATCGTAATTTTGTTGAAATGGGCTGTTTTCGGACATGCACAGCACCCAATGTGCACCTGAGAAATAAACATAATCTCCTTTGTTGGAAGTGGAATTCATCGAGGGCCATTTTTGTAAATAATAGGAGTATTAAAAAAACCAAGCGTTAACCCCTTTTGTGGTTGTCAATAGTGATACCCATCAAAAGCTTAAAAATTTATGTTTTCCCTGGATTTCTTTACAAACATCTGGTAGAGTTTTTCAAGAGAAAATGGCCACCGATAGATCTTAGTGTCACATTACCAGTTGATAGAATAAATTATTCCGGAAAGCATTTATTAACCCTCCATGGGCTGCTAAATGTGAAAATGTTGAAAAAATAGTCTGTTTTTGGACACCAACTTCATCAAATGGGAATGCAACAGAGATGCATAACTTCTTTTACCGGACGCAAAACTGACAGGGAAACATTTGTGTAATAGTAAGTGCATTCAAAAATCGAGGTCTTAACCCATTTTTGACTAGTTAAAGACATATACGCCTTAAAAGCTTAAAATTCCAGTTTTCTGTGGATTTCTTAAAACAAAATTTCAAGAAAAATTGACCTTTCGCAGGTCTTGGAGTGACAGTTCAAGTTGCATGGACAAAATATTTCGATAAGCATTTGTTAACCCTACAGAAGCTGCCAAGCATAGACATTTGGAGAAAATGGGCTGTTCTTGGGCAACCATAACACCAAATGTGTACCTGCGAGATAAACATAACCCCCCTTCATTGGAAGTGGAATTCTCCGATGATCATTTTTGTATCTAATGAAGGTATTCACAAAACCAAGCATTAACCCGTTTAGGGCTGATTACAGAAAGATACCCCTAAAAAGGTTAAAAATTCATGTTATCCGACGATTTCTCTAAAAACATCTCGTAGATTTTCAAGAAAAAATGGCCATTCTCAGATCTTAGTGTGACATTACAGACTGCATGTACAAAACATTCCTGGAAGCATTTGTTAACCCTATGCAGGTCCTCAAACATCAAAATGTTGATAAAATGGGCTGTGTTTGCATACCCACACCACCGGAATTTGAAACGAGAGATCAAAATAAGTGGAAGTAGAATTCACTGAGAATTATTTTCGAAGTAATAAGAGTATTCAAAAAGCAACACTTAACCCGTTTTGGGCTGGATAAACAATGATACCCATCAAAAGCTTAAAATTCATGTTCTCCCTGGATTTCTCTGAAAACATCTTGTAGATTTTAAAGAAAAAATGGCCATTCGCAGTTCTTGGTGTGACATTACAAGTTGCATGAATGAATATTCTTGTTAGCACTTGTTAACCCTCTACAAGCTGCCAGACATCAATATTTTGGATGCATTTGAGATAAAATGGACCATTTTCAAATAGCCACAGCTCTACGTGGGTATGTGTCAAACAAACATAACTCCTTTTGTCGGTCATTAACTTGTTGGACGACGATATTGACATTAACCCACTCCACCGTTGATGATGGTTTTTACCTAAAGAATTTTTTATCAAACTGAGTCATTTGAGACTACTATACTCACCTTTTAGCCCAAGAACATTAGGTTTCACTAGGGAAAACAATCGGAGAAAGCTGATTTTTTCAGGGAATGTCGAGTACATGTCACTGAACGATTAGACAAAAGTCCCCTAAAATCCCAGTTGATCTTTTTTTTCTACAGCCTTTTTTCGAAAACGCGTTTGAAAAAAATCAAAAAAAATCGCACGAACTTTGTAACCTCGAATTGATCCAACTGTATTTTTTGTTTGCGCGTATTTCGAGCTACATAATGTCTAATATACATTTACCTAGAGGAAAATGTGCATTCTGTGACAATTTCTGCGAAAAATTATTGAAAATTCACAAAAAAGTATCGGATTTACGCCAAAAATGACGATTTTCCTAACGGATTTGCCCAAACGGTCGTAGTACAGAACGGGATGTTAGTTGGACAGACGATAAAAAATCCACCACCATTTGAAGACTTTTATCATTGCTTACAAAATAGACATTATGGAAGACCCCCTCTGCTTCTGGCCGAGTTCCCCTTTTGGCATAAAATTCGTCAGCATGAGAACTCAACTATTTTCGGGCTTGGGACCGAACAGACACGTCTGTGTCTGGCTGCATTAGATCAATAAATAATATTTACAGAATGTACAAAAATCAATAAATAATATTTACAGAATGTACAAATCAATCAACATGGATTAAGTTACATTGACTATTGTCAACGCTATATACAGAAATGACATGACCTATATACATATTATTCATCGAACTCAGAAATTTCCGACAGGACAGTGTTTCTGTGGTTGTTACAAGAATCCGAACTGCAATTACACAAACCTGAGCAAGAGAGTCCTGCCTTCTTACACCCACACCTTTTTGTACAAGCACTCTTGCAACCACAACTGGTCAGATTCAGTAGGTTATCGGGGGCACATGGCTTTGTGGCTGCAGTCGGTACAAGAAGTCCATTGTCTAGCGACCACCCCCAATCCGTCGGAGGAAGCGAAGTGCCCAGCCATTGTTGGACCTGGAGATAACATCTGTAGACATGTTGTTGTGCAGCATCGCTGCTTGGTGGGAGTGAGGCTAGGTCGATGGGTTTATTCAGTTTAGATTTTGCTACATAACGCTTGTAAGTGACATATCTATATTGGTCGAGAGAGGAAACAGTTTTACTCCCGTATAAGATCAGGAGAAGTTGTTCCCCGGCAGCGGCTACTGCACTTGGTGTACTGTCATCCGCCAAAATTGTGTTGACATACTGTTGTGAGTCGCTAGTAACATCGGAGACAATTGTACTGAATACTTTCTATTTACCAACTCGAAAGAGTGCAGAAGTAGTGTCACAACCACTTATAGAATGTGCTACAAGGAGGTTACTTCTATGGTCACCCATTTTGGTTGCTATTTCACTAACTGAAACTAGTAAGTTTGGGGTAATGGAATACATCATGTGAATATTACATCCCGGTTGAACTCGAGAGGTAAGAATGACTAACAAGTCTGTGTCTGTTCCCACAACGACAACATTGTTGTCATCTTGAGCGATGACAAGTGCAGTTTCGGCTCTCAGTACATCAGCATCAGCCTCGGCCTGCTTGGACTGAATATTGATAGCAGATAGCTCCTGCATTAGAAGATCGATCAGTTGGGTTTTGTTCTTGGCATTTGCAAGGAAATCGGATTGGGGTGTGGTGGCTGGTAACTCGGGTGAGATATTGATATCAATGGAATACCTGTCTTTAGATCTACGGGCTTGTTCCATGCCCTTTGTCGACATTGTACAAGCATAACCATCAAAAACAACCACGACGTTCGCCCCAAAATGTCTCACTAGATAATTGGAATATGATGTACATATGTCCTTATATGACGACTGTTTAGGCCATACAACTGCCCTCAATAAAAATCCACCATCTACAACAAACAGAGAATGTTCTGGGATTTTAGTTTGCTCGGAACCGTATGTTTTGAGGATCTTACCGAGCGTGCTTTTTTGTGTCTTCCTCATTCCAGCAGAATCAAACAATGCTGGTGGTTTCGGGGCGAGTTCATATTTGAGATACTCTTCCATCTCTGCTTGTGACTGAATAACACATGTGATGCGGTTGAACAGAATTGTGGGGTCAATCACTACCTTACTTCCACGGACTTTGATGCTATTTGCCATCGATGCGAAAGACTTCACAGTGTCAACACGTCGTAGTTTGATGCTGTTGAACGTTTTGCTTACAACATTCGATACGCAACATTCACCAATTTTGCGAACTTGGTCACAGTTCACAGTTTCGTCGGCCACAAGCCCGGTCGCTATAGAGACTAATTGTAGTGAATCTCTATTCTGAAAGGGGGAATGCACTCTGAGCCAGTTCAATAATTTGGTGATATCATTGGCATCAGTCAATTGTGAACTTTGACGGAGATCCCGATGTTGTTCGCCATGACCAGTGTGAACATGAACAAAATTTTCGAGAGCATTACATATCGGAAGGCAAAGAGGTAGTCCATGTACCCATTTCGCAACAGTGCTATCGGTTATTCCCCTGCCATGTGTGAGACCACCAGGGAGCTTGAACATTCTCATTAAACACTGCTCTATGGTCTGATCAGAATATATCCCGTCCCAGAACTTATCTGAGCGCCTTATGGTAAAGTAACCTTTCTCAGTGAACAACTTCAAATCATCCTGTTGCATTATTTCTGTTAGCTCATTCATTTGCTGCAAATAGAGATGAGAACATTTTGCGTATGCAAAATGACCACCTGCGTGAAATACTGGAATTATATTGCGAACACAATATGTGTGGATTTCCCAGTCGCCTGTGCGCTCTGCTCTCAAGAACAACTGGAGAAGACCTATTTGCTCGTAGTATTGTACCCAAAGCTTTCCTGTGCGTCCTACGGACGTATTCTGGAGCAGTTCGTGTAATTTTAACAGTAAGTGGTTGACACTTTCTTGATTGACAGCGTCAGCTGTTGTACAGTCACCTCTGGCAAGTCCACAGAATATTTCATTGACTTCTGTGCAGTCTATGTAATCTGGTGTTCGGCTTTCTTCAAACACAAGTTTTGTAATGGCAATTTGTGTTAGCAAATTGGCACGAACTGCTCTTGAATATGCATGACCACTGATCAAATGATGGATTGACCAACCAGCATAAACAGTCCCTCAAAGTTCATCCAAGCCGCTACCAGCCATGATCGAACCAATTGCCCCTAAATATGACATAATCATATGGAAGCCGCCGAGTCTAACGAAAACTTTTGTCAACTTATCTGACGAAGACGTGCACACATTACATGCCAATGCATCTTGAGTGTAGTCGAACACCACATTATGTGATTTAATCGAACATGGAAATTGAAACAATGATGCTATAATACGGTATTTGAATGAGAAAAGTCGATGCCGTTTGAATTTGAGTTTAGGGGGTATGGTTAATATTTCACACGTTTCACCAGTTCATTATGGAATAAATGACTATTGTTATATATCATTATAAAGCCACTGCTTTTCTGCAATTTTTGATATATAATTTAACTCCCAAAGTAGTCGTAGATTTGATTTAATGGACGTTGTGTACCGTTGTGTGTATGAAAACAATAAATTTTTTTTCGTAATTTTGTACATTTTCGTGAATATTTCACCATTGAGTGTGAGGATTGGTACAAAGTTGGCATTTTCTGTTGGGGATATGTATTCTCAATATAATTCAGCACGATATTTATGATTCTCACCCTACTAAGGCGAATAAGAATGAGAAATATGGAGCTGGGTCGAATCTTTTTTTAAAATTTTTTTTTCATCAAAAAAACGCTATAACTAAAAAAGCTCAACTCGGATTCGCGGGGACTTTTCACACTTTATCCGCAATGTGTATCCCGGAAACATATAAAAAAATCAGCTTTCTCCGATTTTTTTCCTTACTTTCTCATTTTTATGTCAAATGTGCCTGGACTATTTCTCATAACATCAATGAAGGAACTTCAGTGAGACAGTTAAAAACAATTCATCAGACACTGTGAGGTCATGAAAAATCATGAAATTTCATCGGGAAAAGCCATGATTCTCCAGAATCAGAAAGTCTAGTTTTTTGGTTTTTTTTTTTTGGGGGGGGGGGGGGGGGGGGGGGGGGGGGGGGTGGGGGGGGGGGGGGGGGTTCCCTACACATTTTGTCCGTACGATTCAGAAGCCATTTTCGAACCGATTTTCACGATATTTTGCACACACATAGAGGGGCACATAATCAAAAAATGTACCGAAGCGGAATTTTCGATTTAACCCTTATTTCGTCAGAATTGGCAAAAAACTGCCAAAATTGGGGTTTATCGGCACTTTCTCCAAACACATCTTGTAGATTTTTTTTTATACATTCGTCATTGCTAGCCCTGTCTGTGACACGCCCTTTGATGCACACGACATATGAGGCGATGCATATGGTAACCCTCCACAGGCTGGCAAACATCGAAATTTTGATGAAATAGGCCGGTTTCAGGCCCCCACTGCACCCAAACAATACACGAGTGATAAACATAACTTCCTTTATTGTGAGTGGAATTCACCGAGGATCATTTTTGTCAGTAATAAGGGTGTTCAAAAAACCAAGCGTTAACCCATTTTGGGCAGGTTAAACAGCAATACCCCCTTAAAGCTCAAAAATTCGTATTTTCCGTGGATTTCTCTAAACGAGTCTTGTAGATTTTCAAGAAAAATTTGTCACTCCCAGGCCTTGGTGTGACAATAGAAGTTGCATGGACAAAATACTGCGATGAGCATTTGTTAACCCTCCACGGGTTGCTAAAAGTCAAAATTGTGATAAAATGGGCTGTTTTTGGATGCCAACATCACCCACTTGATGTACCCCCGAGAAAGGTTCCTTCTTTTATCGGACGCAAAATTGATGGGGAAACATTTTTGATAGTGGTAAGGGTATTCAAAAGTCGAAATCTTAACCCATTTTGGATTGGTTAAAGAGAAATACCCCCTTAAAAGCTTCAAATTCCCATTTTCTGTGCAACTTGTAGGTTTTCAGGAAAAATTGTCTATTCGCAGGTCTTTGTGTGACATTACAAGTTGCATGGACAAAATAATCCGGTGAGCATTTATTAACCCTCTACAGGCTGCTAAGCATCGTAATTTTGTTGACATAGACTGTTTTCAGATGCGCACAACACCCAATGCATACCCGAGAGATAAACATAATCTACTTTATTGGAAGTGGAATTCACCGTGGACCAAATTTGTTAGTAATAAGTGTATTAAAAAAACCAAGCATTAACCCCTTTTGGGATGGTTAATGGCAATACCCATCAAAAGCTTAAAAAATCATGTTTTCCATGAATTTCTTTACAAACGTCTCGTAGGGTTTCAAGAGAAAATGGCCGTTGATAGGTCTTTGAGTCACATTACCAGTTGCATGGATAAAATATTCAGATAAGCATTTATTAACCCTGGATGGGCTGCTAAATGTCAAAATTGCGAAAAACATAGTCTGTTTTTGGACACCAACAACATCAATGGGAATGCTGCAGGGAAACATAACTTCTTTTACCGGACGCAAAACTGATAGGGAAAATTTTTAGTAAGTAGTAAGAGTATTCAAAAATTGAGGTCTTAACCCATTTTCGCCCGGTTAAGGGGATGTACCCCTTAAAAGCTTAAAATTCCATTTTCTGTGGATTTCTCCCAAAAATCTAGTAAGTATTCAAGAGAAATTGACCATTTGCAGGTCTTGGGGTGACATTACAAGTTGCATGAACAAAAGATTCCGGTAAGCGTTTGTTAACCCTCCAGAGGCAGCAAATTTTGAGAAAATGGGCTGTACTTGGCCACCCATTACACCCAATGTGTACCTGTGAGATGAACATAACCACCTTCATTGGAAGTGGGATTCACCGAGAATCATTTTTGTAAGTAATGAAGGTATTCATAAAACCAAGCATTAACCTGTTTAGAGCTGGTTACAGGGTGATACCCCTCAAAAGGTTAAAAATTCATGTTATCCGAGGATTTCTCTAAAAAACATCACGTAGATTTTCAAGAAAAAATGGCCATTCTCAGATCTTAGTGTGAATTACAAGTTGCATGTACAAAATATTCCAGTAAGCATTTGTTAATCCTATGCTTGTTCTCAAACATCAAAATGTTGAAAATGTGGGCTGTGTTTGCATACCCGCAGCACCCAAAGTTAAGAGGAGAAATTAACATAAGAGGAAGTAGGATTCACTGAGAATTATTTTTGTAAGTAATAAGCGTATTAAAAAAACAACCCTTAACCCGTTTTGGGCTGGATAAACAATTATACCCATCAACAGCTTAAAATTCATGTTCTCCCTGGATTTCTCTGAAAACATCTCGTAGATTTTTTAAGTAAAAATGGCCATTCACAGATTTTGGTGTGAAATTACAAGTTGCATGAATAAGTATTCCTGTTAGCACTTGTTAACCCTTAACAAACTGCCAGACATCAACATTTTGGATACATTTGAGATAAAACGGACCATTTTTAAATAGATACAGCACTCAGTGGGTAAGTGTCAAAGAAGCATAACTCCTTTTGTCGGTCATTAACTTGTTGGACGACGATATTGATATTAACCCTCTCCACCGTTAATGATGGTTTTTACCTAAACAATTTTTTTTTATCAAACTGAGTCATTTGAGACTTCTATACTCACCTTTTTCATGACATCAGTGAAGGAACTTCAGTGAGACAGTCAAAAGCAATTCATCATACACCGCGGGGTCATGACAAATCATGGAATCTCATCGGGAAAAGCCATTTTTTCCACACATTTTGTCTGTACGATTCAGAAGCCATTTTCGCACACTCATAGAGAGGCACAAAATCTAAAAATGTACCTAGGCGGAATTTTCGATTTAACCCTTATTTCGTCAGAATTGGCAAAAAACTGCCAAATTTGGGGTTTATCGGCACTTTCTCGAAACACGTCTTGTAGATTTTTTTAAAAACATTCATCATTGCTAGAACTGCCTGTGACACGACCATTGATACACATGACATATTAGGCGATGCATATGGTAACCCTCCACAGGCTGCCAAACATCAAAATTTTGATGAAATGGGCTGTTTTCGGGCCCCCACATCACCCAAACGATACACGAAAGATAAACTTAACTTCCTTTATTGGAAGTGGAATTCACCGAGGATCATTTTTGTAAGTAATAAGGGTGTTCAAAAAACCAAGTGTTAACCCGTTTTGGGCTGGTTAAACAGCAATACCCCCAAAAAGCTCAAAACTTCATGTTTTCCGTGGATTTCTCTAAACGAGTCTTGTAGATTTTCAAGAAAAATTGGTCACTCTCAGGTCTTGGTGTGACATTACAAGTTGCATGGATAAAATATTCCGGTCAGCATTAGTTAACCCTCCCCGATCTGCTAAACGTAAAAATTGTGATAAAATGGGCTGTTTTTAGACACCAACAGCACCCAAACAGTATACCACAGAAAAAGGGGCCTTCATTTTATCGGACGCAAAATTGATCGGAAAATATTTTTGAAAGTGGTAAGGGTATTCAAAATTTGATGTCTTAACCCATTTTGGGCTGGTTAAAGCGAGATACCCATTAAAATCTTAAAATACCCGTTTTCTGTGGATTTCTTTAACAACATCTTGTAGGTTTTCAAGAAAAAATCGGCTCTTTGCAGGTCTTGGTGTGACATTACAAGATGCATGAACAAAATATTCCGGTCAGCATTAGTTAACCCTCCCCGGGCTGCTGAAGGTCAAAATTGTGATAAAATGGGCTGTTTCTGCACACCAACAGCACCCAAAGGGTACACCACAAAGAACAGTGCCTCCTTTTATCGAGCGTACAATTTATACGGAAACATTTTTGTAAGTAGTAAGGGTATTCAAAAGTCGACGTGTTAACCCATTTTGGGCAGGCTAAAGAGAGATATCCCTTGAAGGCTTTAAATTCTCATTTTCTGTGAATTTCCCTAACGGTAACTTGTAGGGTTTCAAGACAAATTGACTATTCGTAGGTCTCTATGTGACATTACAAGTTGCATGGACAAAATACTCTGGTGAGCGTTTATTAACCATCTACAAGCTGCCAAGCATCGTAATTTTGTTAACATAGGGCTGTTTTCAGACACGCACAGCACCCAATGTATACATGAGAGATAAACATAATCTCCTTTGTTGGAAGTGGAATTCACAGAGGACCATTTTTGTAAGTAATAAAGGTATTCAGGAAACCAAGCGTTAACCCCTTTTGGGGAGCTTAACAGGGATACCCATCGGAAGCTTAAAAAATCGGTTTCCCTGGATTTCTTTACAAACATCTTGTAGGGTTTTCAAGAGAAAATGGCCGTTGATAGGTCTTGGTATCACATTACCAGTTGCATGGATAAATTATTCTGGTAGGTATTTGTTAACCCTCCATTGGCTGCTAAATGTAAAAAAATTTGAAGAAATAGTCTGTTTTTGGACACTAACAACATCAAATGGAAATGGCACAGAGAAACGTAACTTCTTTTACTGGACGCAAAACTGATAGAGAAACATTTTTGTAAGTAGTAAGGATATTCAAAAATCGAGGTCTTAACCCATTGTCGACTGGTTAAGGAGATATACCCCTCAAAAGCTTAAAATTCTCGTTTTCTGTGGATTTCTCAAAAAAATCTAGCACGTTTTCAAGAAAAATTGACCATTTGCAGGTCTTTGAGTGACATTACAAGTTGCATGGACAAAATATTCCAGTAAGCAATTATTAACCCTCTAGAGTCTGGAAAGTATAGACATTTTCAGAAAATGGGCTGTTTTGGGGCACCCATAACACCCAATGTGTACCTGCGTGATAAACATAACCTTCCTCATTGGAAGTGAAATTTACTGAGGATCATTTTTATAAGTAATGAAGGTATTCACAAAACCAAGCATTAATCCGTTTAGGGCTGGTTACGGAGCGACACCCCTCAAAAGGTTAAAAATTCATATTTTCCGAGGATTTCTCTAAAAGCCTCTCGTAGGTTTTCAAGACAAATATTGGCCATTCTCATTTGAGACTACTATTCTCACCTTGTGTGAACTCAAAAGAAAGTGTATATTTATTTATTATCAAGAATAACCGCCCATAAGTTCCACTTTCACCGTGTCCCGCTTCATCGGTCAATTCCACGGTGTCCAACGCCAGCGGTCGATTTATCGAAACAAAATTACCAAGGTTACCACCTCCTCCCTGCCTCTTTCTCCAACCAAACACACATTGAAAGGTACGCCTCACCTCGTATTCCACACTGTTCTGCATGATATTATTTATTATTTATTTATTGGTGTTTAAGGGCATATACTTATGCACAATGGCTAATCTACGGGTGGAGGAAGCCGCAGTACCTGGAGAGAACCACCGAGCAACGACGAGCAGCTGCCAGCTTCCCAACATCGTAACTCCGAACTGCAGCACAGGCAGGGTTAGATTGGTTGAAAACATGCGTACCGTCGACGTGCAGTACGCCTTAGTACATGGCGGCATCGTGCCCCCATATGGAGAATCAGAGTTAAGTGCCTTACCCAAGGACACAGCATGGGAGTCCGAATTGATCGCTCAGACGGCCACCCATCCAATGATTAACCAGGCTTAACGTTGCTTAACTTCGGTGATCTGACGAGAACCGGCTACCACAATGCCACCGCGCCCGCCACTGCATGATAAGAAAGCAGTAAATAACGTTAGCTACAATGGGATCAGTTACTTATAATATCAAATAGTGTTGACACTATAGCATTTTCCTGACAGTGGGTCCAGGTATATACTAGTCTGTAAAACGGCTATACACTGCCCCTCCTCCGCCCAGAGTGGCGACGTGGCAGTATATATCCATCTTACTGACGCTATGTTGTGCCTAAGGAACCTTACAATAAAAGGTGGGGGTCCCCAACATGGGAAGGGGGGCTGGTATATTTACTACTCTGTAAGGCGGTTATCAAATGCAGTGGTGCATGGCGCCAACATTTCCCCGGCAGTGGGGCTAGATATATACTAGTTTGTAAGACGGCTATACTCCCTTTCTCCGTCCCAGGGTATATTTATCTACACATATGTACAAACAACACTTCCTATTTTCGTATGTAATTATTGTAGTTTATGACTTCATGTTTGACGTTGTATGTCTGGATATCTTCATTGTAATAAATAAAACTAATCCTACGGGGAAAAACCAATTGGAGAGAAATTTACTTCTGCTATTAACAGACAGGTGATAGGTGAGCTCTACAAGGTGTGAAAAAATGACATAATCATGCATAACAACTGTGGTCTAATAGGAGATAACTGATACAGGGACTATACATGACATGCTTAAGAATTTAAAGTTCACATTTTCTGTGGATTTATTTATTTATTTATTGATGTTTAAGGTCACATATTTATGCACAATGGCTAATCATGACCGTGACAGTTTTACAGGTGGAGGAAGCCGGAGCACCCGGAGAGAACCACCGAGCAACGACGAGCAGCTGCCAGCTCCCCAACATCGTAACTCCGCACTGCAGCACAGGCAGGGTTAGATTGGTTGAAGACTTGCGTACCATCGACGTGCAGTACGCCTTAGTACACGGCGTCATCGTGCCCCCACGCGGGCAATGGAGATGAAGTGTCTTGCCCAAGGACACAACGCGGTTGCCGCAGGTGGGATTCGAACCGAGGACCTCTCGGCTTGCAGCCTGCACCTCTACCTACTGAGCCACCGCGATCCCTTTTCTGTGGATATCTTCAACAGGTTCTTACAGTTTTTTAAGAACAAATAAACCCTGGAGAAGAACTATTTCGCAAGCCTTCATTAACCCTCCACAAACCGTCAAATATCGAAATTTTAGATAAATTTGTGATACAATGGGCTATTTACATTGGACGCTGATTCTCAGACGCTGGTATTAATATTAACCCTCTCCACAAATAATGATGATATAGCCAAAACGTTCTTTTATCACACCGGGTCATTTGAGACTATTATACCCACTTTTTTCAAGACATCAATAAAAATACTTTAATGATACAATTAAAAACAATTCTTCAGACACCCCAGGGTCATAAAAAATCATGGAATCTTGTCGGGAAAAGCCATGATTCTCCAGAATCATAAAGTCTAGTTAGGCTTTTCCTTCTTGAAAAGACTATTGTTTTTCTACGGATTATTATTATTTATTTTTTTTTTTTTTTTGGGGGGGGGGGGGGGGGGGTGTTTTTTTGGTTTTTTTCCACACATTTTGTCCGTACGATTCAGAAGCCATTTTCGAACCGATTTTCACGAAATTTTGCACACGCATAGAGGGACACAAAATCTAAAAATGAACCAAAACGGAATTTTCGATTTAACCCTTCTTTTGTCAGAATTTACAAAAGACTGCCAAAATTGGGGTTTATCGGCACTTTCTCGAAACACCTCTTGTAGATTTTTTTTATACATTCATCATTGCTAGACCTGTCTGTGACACGCCCTTTGAAACACACGACATATCAGGCGATGCATATGGTAACCCTCCACAGGCTGCCAAACATCGAAATTTTGATGAAATAGGCCAGATTCAGGCCAACACTGCACCCAAACAATACATGAGAGATAAACATAACTTCCTTCATTAGGAGTGGAATTCACCGAGGATCATGTTTGTCAGTAATAAGGGTGTTCAAAAAACCAAGCGTTAACCCATTTTGGGCTGGTTAAACAGCAATACCCCCATAAAGCTCAAAAATTCGTATTTTCCGTGGATTTCTCTAAACGAGTCTTGTAGATTTTCAAGAAAAATTTATCACACCCAGGCCTTGATGTGGCAATAGAAGATGCATGGACAAAATACTGCAGTAAGCATTTGTTAACCCTCCACGGGCTGCTAAATGTCAAAATTGTGATAAAATGGGCTGTTTTTGGACGCCAATAGCACCCAAAGGGTACGCCACAAAGAAAAGTGTTTTCTTTTATCGAGCGCACAATCTATACGGAAACATTTTTGTAAGTAGTAAGGGTATTAAAAAAAACGAAGTCTCAAGTCATTTTGGGCAGGCTAAAGAGAGAGACCCCTTAAAATCTAAAAATTCCCATTTTCTGTGGATTTCTCTAAATACATTCCATAGGTTTTCAGCAAAAAAATGACTACTTGCAGGTCTTTGTGTGACATTACAAGTTGCATGGACAAACTAGACTTTATGATTCTGGAGAATCATGGCTTTTCCCGATGAGATTCCATGATTTTTCATGAACCCACAATGCATGATGAATTGTTTTTAACTGTCTCACTGAAGTTCCTTCATTGATGTTATGAGAAAGGTGAGTATAGTAGTCTCAAATGACTCAGTTTGATAAAAAAAATAGTTTAGGTAAAAACCATCATTAACGGTGGAGTGGGTTAATGTCAATATCGTCGTCCAACAAGTTAATGACCGACAAAAGGAGTTATGTTTGTTTGACACATAACCACAGAGTGCTGTGGCTATTTGAAAATGGTCCAATTTATCTCAAATGTATCCAAAATATTGATGTCTGGTAGCTTGTAGGGGGTTAACAAGTGCTAAAAGGAATATTCATTCATGCAACTTGTAATGTCACACCAAGAACTGCGAATGGCCATTTTTTCTTTAAAATCTACAAGATGTTTTCAGAGAAATCCAGGGAGAACATCAATTTTAAGCTGTTGATGGGTATAATTGTTTATCCAGCCCAAAACGGGTTAAGGGTTGTTTTTTAATACGCTTATTACTTATAAAAATAATTCTCAGTGAATTCTACTTCCACTTATGTTGATTTCTCCTCTTAACTTTGGGTGCTGCGGGTATGCAAACACAGCCCACTTATTCAACATTTTGATGTTTGAGAACCAGCATAGGGTTAACAAATGCTTACTGGAATATTTTGTACACGCAACTTGTAATTCACACTAAGATCTGAGAATGGCCAATTTTTCTTGAAAATCTGCGGGATGTTTTTAGAGAAATCCTCGGATAACATGAATTTTTAACCTTTTGAGGGGTATCACCCTGTAACCAGCTCTAAACGGGTTAATGCTTGGTTTTAGGAATACCTTCATTACCTACAAAAATGATCCTCGGTGAATCCCACTTCCAATGAAGGTGGTTATGTCCATCTCGCAAGTACACATTCGGTGTAATGGGTGACCAAGTACAGCCCATTTTCTTAAAATGTGCTGTCTCTGGAGGGTTAACAAACGCTTACCGGAATCTTTTGTTCATGCAACTTGTAATGTCACTCCAAGACCTGCAAATGGTCAATTTCTCTTGAATACGTACTAGATTTTTTGGAGAAATCCCCAGAAAATAGGGATTTTAAGCTTTTAAGGGGTACATCTCCTTAACAGGGCGAAAATGGGTTAAGACCTCAATTTTTGAATACCCTTACTACTTACTAAAAATTTTCCGTATCAGTTTTGCGTCTGGTAAAAGAAGTTATGATTCTCTGCAGCATTCCCATTTGATGGTGTTGGTGTCCAAAAACAGACTATTTTTTTTTCGAAATTTTGACATTTAGCAGCCCATGGAGGGTTAACAAATGCTTATCTGAATATTTTATCCATGCAACTGGTAATGTGACTCAAAGACCTATCAACGGCCATTTTCTCTTGAAACCCTACGAGACGTCTGTAAAGAAATTCAGGGAAAACATGATTTTTTAAGCTTTTGATGGGTATTGCTATTAACCATCCCAAAAGGGGTTAATGCTTGGTTTTTGAATACCCTTATTACTAACAAATTTGGTCCTCGATGAATTCAATTTCAACAAAGTAGATTATATTTATCTCTCGGGTATGCATTGGGTGCTGTGCGCGTCTGAAAATAGCCTATTTCAACAAAATTACGATGCTTAGCAGCCTGTAGAGGGTTAATAAATGCTCACCGGAATATTTTGTCCATGCAACTTGTAATGTCACACAACGACCTGCGAATAGTCAATTTTTCCTGAAAACCTACAAGTTGCTTTTTGAAAAATCCACAGAAAATGAGAATTTAAGCTTTTAAGGGGTATCTCTCTTTAACCAGTCCAAAATGGGTTAAGACTTCGACTTTTGAATACCCTTACCACTTTCAAAAATGTTTCCCCATCAATTTTGCGTCCGATAAAAGAAGGAACCTTTCTCGGTGGTACACCAAGTGGGTGCTGTTGGCGTCCAAAAACAGTCCATTTTATCACAATTTTGACTTTTAGCAGCTTGTCGAGGGTTAACAAATGCTCACCGCAGTATTTGGTCCATGCAACTTCTATTGTCACACCAAGGCCTGGGAGTGACAAGTTTTTATTGAAAATCTACAAGACTCGTTTCGAGAAATCCACGGAAAATACGAAATTTTGAGCTTTATGGGGGTCTTGCTGTTTAACCAGCCCAAAACGGGCTAATTAGCTTGGTTTTTTGAACACCCTTATTACTGACAAAAATGATCCTAGGTGAATTCCACTCCCAATAAAGGAAGTTATGTTTATCACTCATGTATTGTTTGGGTGCAGTGGGGGCCTGAAACCGGCCTATTTCATCAAAATTTCGATGTTTGGCAGCCTGTGGAGGGTTACCATATGCATCGCCGGATATGTCGTGTGTATCAAAGGTCGTGTCACAGGCAGGTCTAGCAATGATGAAGGTTTAAAAAAAATCTACAAGACATGTTTCGAGAAAGTGCCGATAAACCCCTATTTTGGCAGTTTTTTGCCAATTCTGACGAATTTAGGGTTAAATCGAAAATTTCGCTTCGGTACATTTTTAGATTTTGCGATCCTCTATGCGAGTGCAAAATTTTGTGAAAATCGGTTCGAAAATGGCTTCTGAATCGTACGGACAAAATGTGTGAAAAAAAAAAAAAAAAAAAAAAAAAAAAAAAACCCCAAAAATAATAATCCGTAGAAAAACAATAGTCTTTTCCAGAGAGAAAAGCCTAATGATTTTTTAAGCTTTTGATGGGATTGCTATTAACCATCCCAAAAGGGGTTAATGCTTGGTTTTTTGAATACCCTTATTACTAACAAATTTGGTCCTCGGTGAATTCCACTTCCAACAAAGTAGATTACGTTTTTCTCTCGGGTATGCATTGTGTGATGTGCGCATCTGAAAACAGCCCATTTCAACAAAATTACGATGCTTAGCAACCTGTAGAGGGTTAATAAATGATCACCGAAATAGTTTGTCCATGCATCTTGTAATGTCGCTCAAAGACCTGTGAATAGTCAATTTTTCCTGAAAACCTACAAGTTGCTTTCAGAGAAATCCACAGAAAATGGGAATTTTAAGCTTTTAAGGTGTATCTCTCTTTACCCAGTCCAAAATAGGTTAAGACCTCGACTTTTGAATACCCTTACCACTATCAAAAATGTTTCCCCATCAATTTTGCGTCGGATAAAAGAAAGAACCTTTCTCGGTGCTACACCAAGTGGGTGCTGTTGGTGTCCAAAAACAGCCCATTTTATCACAATTTTGACTTTTAGCAGCCCATGGAGGGTTAACAAATGCTCACCGCAGTATTTTGTCCATGCAGCTTCTATTGTCACACCAAGGCCTGGGAGTGACAAATTTTTCTTCAAAATCTACAAGACTCGTTTAGAGAAATCCACGGAAAATACGAATTTTTGAGCTTTATGGGGGTATTGCTGTTTAACCAGCCCAAAACGTGTTAACGCTTGGTTTTTTGAACACCTTTATTATTGACAAAAATGATCCTCTGTGAATTCCACTCCCAATAAAGGAAGTTATGTTTATCTCTCGTGTATTGTTTGGGTGCAGTGGGGGCCTGAAACCGGCCTACTTCGTCAAAATTTCGATGTTTGGCAGCCTGTGGAGGGTTACCATATTCATCGCCTGATATGTCGTGTGTTTCAAAGGGCGTGTCACAGACAGGTCTAGCAATGACGAAAGTATAAAAAAATCTACAAGACGTGTTTGGAGAAAGTGCCGATAAACCCCAATTTTGGCAGTTTTTTGCCAATTCTGACGAAATAAGGGTTAAATCGAAAATTCCGCTTCGGTACATTTTTAGATTTTGTGCCCCTCTATGCGTGTGCAAAATTTCGTGAAAATCGGTTCGAAAATGGCTTCTGAATCGTACAGACAAAATGTGTGGAAAAAAAAAAAAAAAAATAATAATCCGTAGAAAAACAATAGTCTTTTCCAGAGGGAAAAGCCCAATAATCCGTAGAAAAACAATAGTCTTTTCCAGAGGGAAAAGCCTAAATATTCCGCTGAACGTTTATTAACCCTCTACAGAATACCAAGCATCATACTTTTGTTGAAATGGGCTGTTTTCGGACACAGACAGCACGCAATGTATGCCCGAGAGTTACACATAATCTCCTTTGTTGGAAGTGGAATTCACTGAGGACCATTTTTGTAAGTAATAAGGGTATTCAAAAACCCAAGTGTTAACCCCTTTTGGGGTGGTTAATAGCGATACCCATCAAAAGCTAAAAAATCATGTTTTCCGTGGATTTCTTTACAAACATCTTGTAAGTTTTCAACAGAAAATGGCCATTGATAGGTCTTGGAGTCACATTACCGGTTGCATGAATAAAATATTCCAGTAAGCATTTGTTAACCCTCCATGGGCTGCTAAATGTCAACATTTTGAAAAAATAGTCTGTTTTTGGACACCAACAACAAGAAATGGGAATGCCACAGAGATACATAACTTCTTTTATAGGATGCAAAACCGATAGGGAAAAATTTAGTAAGTAGTAAGGGTATTCAAAAATCAAGGTCTTAACCCATTTTCGGCTGGTTAAGATGTACCCCTTAAAATTCCAGTTTTCTGTGGATTTCTCCAAAAAATCTAGTAAGTATTCAAGAAAAATTGACCATTTGCAGGTCTTGGAGTGACATTACAAGTTGCATAGACAAAATATTCCGGTAAGCGTTAGTTAACCCTCCCGAGGCTGCAAAGCATAGAAATTTTGAGAAAATGGGCTGTTCTTGGGCACCCATTGCACGCAATGTGTACCTGCGAGATAAACATAACCTCCTTCTTTGGAAGTGGAATTCCCCGAGGATCATTTTTTGTCTAATGAAGGTATTCATCAAACCAAGCATTAATCCGTTTAGGGCTGGTTTCAGATCCATACCCCTCAAAAGGTTAAAATTTCATATTATCCGAGGATTTCTCTAAAAACATCTCCTATATTTAAAAGAAAAATGGCCATGCTCAGATCTTAATGTGACATTACAAGTTGCATGTACAAAATATTCCTCTAAGCATTTGTTAACCCTATGCAGGTTCTCAAACATCAAAATGCTGATAAAATGGGCTGTGTTTGTGTACCCACAGCACTCGAAGTTGAGAGGAGAGATCAAAATAAGTGGAAGTAGAATTCACTGAGAATTATTTTTGGAAGTAATAAGAGTATTGAAAAAAACAACACTTAACCCGTTTTGGGCTGGATAAACAATTATACCCATCAAAAGCTTAAAATTCATGTTCTCCCTGAATTTCTCTGAAAACATCTCTACAGGCTGCCAGGCATCAGAATTTTGTTGAAATGGGCTGTTTTCTTACAAGCACAGCACTCAACGTGTTCCTGAGAAATAAACATAATCTCCTTTGTTGGAAGTGGAATTCACCGAGGACCATTTTTGTGAGTAATAACACTACTCAAAAAACCAAGCGTTAACCCATTTTGTGGTTGTTAATTGTGATGCCCATCAAAAGCTTAAAAATTTATGTTTTTCCTGGATTTCTTTGCAAACATCGGGTTGGGTTTTCAAGAGAAAATGGCCATTGATAGGTCTTGGTGTCACATTACCAGATGATTGGGTAAATTATTCCGGCAAGCACTTGTTAACCCTCCAAGGACTGCTAAATGTCAAAATTTGAAAAATAGTCTGTTTTTGGACACCAACAACATCAAATGGGAATGCATCAGAATAACATAACTTCTTTTACCGGACGCAAAACTGACAGGGAAACATTTTTGTAAGTAGTAAGTGTATTCAAAAATCGAGCTTCACGACCAAATCAACCCAGGACATTGCCATTTCCGGATATCTCTCTAACTAACTTGACACAAAGTATTCATCAACCTGTGTGCATGGATTTTTCTCCACATCGACATCATACTGACACTACTTCATTGTCACATGTGCATTTATTGCCACGTTCAACAAACATTCAACCAGCGATTTCCAGTGCCTTTTCTGTCCAAAGTGTGTCACCAGGTTCTCACACCAACTCAGTGTTAATAGCACCGGACTATGCATCAAACTCTACGCGTAATGTGTTTTCACCATGGTCTGCAACACAGTCTCTTCCTTTATATTCATGGACAAACGTTCTCATTAGGCCGGCTTTGACACAAACATTTGAATCCCACCCAATCAACACTTCATCACAGACTGTTTTTTCACGAACACGTCCCTTGATGACATCTCGTCCCATGAATCAAGACATTATATGTGACGCCATTTCGACTTTTCATCAATCAAGTGACTCTGTGGAAACAGCTCCACTAAATTTGAACCTCCCTACAGACGTTTTAGACCGACCCGATTCAGAACATGCGATCACCCTGGCGGTGCATGAGGCCCTGAACCGCTTTAGAGGTAATTCTAGTGCACCGCACATCGACCATGCACCACTTTCGCCCACCTCGTATGCGCCACACGAGGAACAGGTAGTAAATAGAACAGATTGTTCCTTTGTCTCAGCTACCACGCCCCTTAATATGTCCGTGTCAGCTAAGATAAACGCGCAAATCTGGGCGGGCGAGTATATAAATTTCTTTTCATTGCTTCCACAGACTTCACAGACAACCACCTACAACATGACCATAACTGAATCGGAAGGCCATCCCTAGGTTCTTTGGGTTCCGAAGTCACCAAAAGCACTGACTTCCATACATCAGTGGATCAGTGCTTTCGAGGTCTTCATGACCATATATTTAGAGTGCTTTGCAGCTCAATCTTCGGAGCTGATTAAATATCAGTCTAACACCCGGCATCTTTCGTCAATCGGTTTACGACTGGCAGTTCTATGACCAGAATTTTCATTTACTGCGACAGAATGATCCATTTTTAGCATGGGGGTCTTGGCATTGGGAGTTATATGTGAAAGCTATGCCTGGGGGCCGAATTCCTGGTGCCGTTAATCCCAATACTCCTGGAAATAGAATGTTCAGTAGGCAGAATTGGCGACAGGGACGCAGACCGTATCTCAAAGGTTTCTACCAAAAGTTTCATGCAGAGGATAATTGCGTTGTGAACCCATGTCCATATTCGCATACCTGTTTCAGATTCCAGCAATCTCACAGTTTTCATAAATGTCCCCAGCGCAATGCTAGGCAGCCCTTTCGAGGAGCTCGAGGTGGCTCCTCGGATAATAAAGCCAGACGTTAGCAAACGTGACATTGTAACACCTATCCAAGTGGTGGTGTACGAGCAAATGCTGCATGGTTACGATCCTGATCTTCATCAATTTTTAATTTCAGGGTTTAAAACGGGTTTCCACCTTGGCCTTACCCATTTCTCGTCCCACATGTCTAAAAATCTCCAGGCTGCAACGGATCAACCATTCATAGTTTCTCAGAAAATCGACAAGGAACTGGCAGCTGGGCGTGTCGCAGGTCCTTTTTCACAACCACCATTCCCACATTTGGTGGTTTCACCTGTAGGCCTTGTGCCTAAAAAATCAACAAACGAATTTCGGCTGATTCAGCATCTTTCGTTCCCACAAGGGGCATCGGTTAATGACAACATCCCTTCCGACCTTTCGACCGTCCATTATCATACTGTTCAAGATGCGATTGCTATCATTTGCAGCCTAGGTAAGGGAACTTTCCTGGCTAAGACTGATATTAAGTCTGCTTTCAGACTGATACCAGTTCACCCTATGGATCACCACTTGTTAGGTTTCAAATGGGCAGATCGCTACTACTATGATAAATGTCTACCTATGGGCTGTGCACCCTCTTGTAGTATTTCGAAAAGTTCAGCTCTTCGATGCATTGGATAACGAAATTTAAATGTAACATCAAACATGTCGTCCATGCATTAGATGACTTCCTTTTTGTTACCACGTCCAAAGTTCAGTGCCAAGGCTACTTGTCACAGTTTCTCGCACTGTACCATCATTTAGGAGTACCAATTGCCTCCAAAAAAACTGTAGAGGCTTCCACGTATTTAAAATTTCTTGGAATTGAATTGGATTCCGTAGATATGTCGGCTCGCCTTCCTCAAGACAAGTTGGACAAATGTAGGGAATCCATTCACTCATTCTTATCTGCCTTGAAAGTAACTCTCCGTGACATACAATCATTGATCGGCCTGCTTAATTTTACCTGCTCGGTAATTATTCCTGGGCGTATTTTCTTCCGTCGCCTTATCAATCTGACCATCAAGATTAAAAAGCCACATCATCACATTCGTTTAACAGCTGGTGCCAAAGCCGACCTTAAAGTGTGGTTACTTTTCTTTGATCATTTCAATGGGAAATCTTTCTTTTTTACTCATGATTGGATCAGCAATGATCAGTCAGCTCTTTTCACAGACGCTGCTGCTTCCCGTGGTTTTGGTGGAATATTTGGTCGTCGTTGGTTTGCCGAGTCTTGGTCGCACACAGACAAACTCCATATTGTTGTTTTAGAGTTGTATCCTGTGGTACTGGCCATTCTTGTGTGGGGTCCTCATCTGGCTAACCAACGAGTTCCTTTTTACTCAGATAACCAATCTGTAGTTGCTGTTCTGTTTTCTCAAACGTCGCGTGATAAAAACTTGTCCCAACTCCTTCGGCATTTAGTGTTACCCTGTTTGTGTCACAATATCCATTTTCGTGCTAAATACATTTCCGGAAAGTGAAATATTAGCTGACTGCCTTTCTCGTTCTCAGGTAGCAGAATTCAAACATCTGCACCCCAACAGCAATCCGGACCCAGCTTCCATTCCAGCCAAGTGGCGACTAGAGAACTTGCTGAAATTATGACCTACCTACTGGACAGTGCGTTATCTCCTTCAACCCATAAGACATATGCTAATACGTTAGAGAAGTTTCGTTTTTTTGTTCAGTGGTTGGGGTGCCTTCTTCCTTTCCAATTACAGTGGCTGATCTATGTTTATTTATCGCTTCCCTCGTGCGCGAGAATTATGCATATAAAACCGTACGATCAATGTTATCTGCACTGTCGTATGTGCACAAGCTTTAACAATTTACCAGATCCTACTAACTCGTTTCCTGACAGGGCTCCAAAAAACTCGACCTTCAGTGGATACACGTTTACCGATTACCCCACCAATTTTAGCTAAAATTATCGAAGCTCTTCCATCGTGTTGTGATAGCTATTATGAAACAAAGTTGTTTGGATCTCGTTTTTGTGTTGCTTTCTTTGCTTTTGGACGTGTTGGAGAGTTATGCCCGGTGAATTTGCACCAACAATATGATGTGGTGCAGCTCGCGGACATTGCTCTCACGGAGGATCCTTCCCCGCGGGTCTCATTCACTTTAAAAAAATTCAAGCATAACTTATCTGGTAGACCGCACGTCATGTGTCACTGTTACCCTCACCAGACATCAGGTTTTGTCCAGTATTTCTTTTGCGACAATTTCTATTACACAGGGGTGGACGTTCGGGTCCTATCTTCGCTTATCCAGACAGTTATCCCATTTTGCGCAAGTGTTTTTCAGCAACTCTATCCCGGGTGTTATCCCGGTGTGGACTTAGCTCATCCATTTTTAAGGGCCACAATTTTCGTAATGGGGCGGCCACCTGGGCTGCACAGCAAGGGTTTTCAGGTGCACAAATACGGCTCATGGGAAGATGGAAATCTGATGCGTTTCGTCAATATATTCGGGTACCGGCCCTCAGTTAAAAGTTTCGTTTTGCCTAGCATTGTTGCTAGTGATCTGCCGACTTGAAGGGGTCGCGTGTGTGCCCCCTCAGTCCCAGGCTAATAAAGCATTTTTAGCATCTTAATTTTCAGTCTGGTTCGTTGGATAGATCATAATCTAATCTGCCGCCACTTGGATAGTTTATGTCGTCATGTTTACACATCTTGGAGCCGAATGAATCCTTTTGTGTCCCTACTGAGTTATCTCGACTATGATGGGTTTGCGTGTGTCAGCCCATCATCTCGCATGATTTTGCTTCGGATTTCTATTGTACCCAGAATTTGTTTGTATTATGCGGTATTCATAGCAATTGCAAAAAGTATTTCGGGTGTTTTAATGTGTTCCCAAACCTTTGGACTGGTGAGTTTGCGTGTGTCAACTCATCCATGTTACTAGGTCTTGATTATATTACTTTTGTTTGACTTGGCACATTGTAGTTTTCATATTTCTAACTGCATTTGCATTCGTGACGTGTGCACAACGTGTTGCTCGTTATATAACATTACATTGTCCTCAAGTTTTGGTAGTTGAGTTTGCGTGTGTCAATTCACTCACCAATATACAAGTGGACCCATCTTCTAGGATGTCTTGCGCCTTCACATCGAATCCTCAGCTCATTCTATAGGAGTCTTGCGTGTGTCAGCTCCACCATTTTCGGATTTCGCCATCAGTTCCAGATGTTATGCTCGGTTTTCCGTTTTCTTCACCATTCAACACCTTCCTTAATGGGCGATATGTTGTTTATGCGCATCTGAACAGCATCTGCACATAAACCCCATCTTTGGCGTATTTTGACCGCTCATTAATTCAGTCTTGATAAACATAGTTATTTGTGGATCAATCCATAAAGGTCTTGATCCATTGCTTAAAGTGTTTTAGTGCAAAATATATTTTTGTAAACAAGTTTATTAGTGTTAAATATATTTTCGTTAACAAGTTTATTGTATTGGCTATACTTTATCAAAAGATTTTAAGACTGAGTTTATAAGATGACAATAAAGTATAGCTCATTATCAATCGAAATGAGAATGTATTTTAGTTCTTCTTGCCAGGGTAGCATAAATGTGTTTTCTTCTCAAGCCATAATTGCATGTTACTATTGCAACAACCAGTGACCAAAAATATAGTAGAAGTGGCGCCCATTCCTTATCAAAACTGTAGTGGGGCCCCGGTTTTGACGTTCTTCTTTGAGAGTCATGGAAGGATATATTTTCTAATCATTGTCCTTTGGAATGTATTGCATGCCTGCCAGGCTGGAGATTTTGGTGGATTATTAATGATTGATGGCGGGCAGTATTACACTCGACGAGGTACAGAGAAACGCAGATTACGATTTTGTGTGGCTCTACAAGTTGGTTATTTGCCCGACAATGACGAATCTCCATTCAAACACCATGTAAACGACTGCAGGTACTTCCGATCGACAACCAGTAAAATAGATAGAGGATATTCACAAAAATTTGATGAATACCGAAAATATCTCGTGATTGGCTACAAAGAAATATGAGGATCTTCACGAGCGACGCAGTCGCGAGTGAAGATCCTCATATTTCTTGTAGCCACGAACGAGATATTTTCGGTATTCATCAAATTTTCGTGAATTTTCTTTTTATTTAATGCTCTACGACTACAAACTCTCCAATTTGTGGCCTTTATTTGCCATTAAGGCGCAAAATTTATGTGCCGAACCGGCGTCCATACAAAAATTACAACAACCAAACTCCAACCATTGGAATGTGTGAATTTCCGCACAAAAAGTAGTCCCGTCTTATTTCTCCCCTAACTTTACGATTTACCAAGGCTGGCGAATTGAAATAATCGCAATGTGTTTCGAAGAAATAGAACAATAACAAAAAACACCACTTTCTTATTTTCAATAACAAGACACGTCATTTTATTTTTTTTGAACTCAATGCACTGAAGACGTGCGAAGTTGAACTGAAGAAATTTGAAAGTGATTTCGGCTTTTCGCTGGAAGGTGAATGAGAAAGTCAAACTTTGAAACCGCTGATTTAATGAATTGATTTAGTCACTGTCACTATCAATTATTCGAATTCGTTTGTATTTGGGACTCTGGAATTCATTACTGATGTGCTGACTCGTTTAAAGTACATGTGATTCGTCATCCGAACCTACGATGAAATATCGATTTCTAAATATCATTTTGATATTTCGTTTTGCCGACCGACAGGGGAATATGACTTAATTTTTCAGCGTGAATTGATGCCTGAGCATTAAATAAAAGTAGGATTCTCCTTATTCCACATCAACTGCCAAATTCGAAAAGCTCATTGGGACTCATTTCAAAATATGATATGCAGTTTGCAACCAGAAGAAATGTTTTCGATATTGCTGGACTTACCGAAATATTCCAAATTCCTTCAAACACATCATATAACATGGATAGCTATCATCCAGTTATCAATAAAATGAGGCCCGAGAATGATGATGACCGAGGAGGAGTGGGCCTATGCATTAAAGAAGGAATATCTTACAAAGTTAGAAGCGATATATCTGTATTTATTTCTCATGTTTTCGAATCTCTGTTTATGGAAATCAAAGATAGACACAATTCCAAAATTATCGGTGTCATTTATAGACCCATCACACCACCAAAAGCCAATATTAATCTCTTCCTATCAAAACTAAATGAATTAACTGATGTTCTAAATGCCGAAAATAAAAAAAGTTTATATTATGGGTGTGATCTTAAACTAGACCTTCTAAAAACTAGTACCCACCCCAAGACAGAAGATTATGTCTATCGGATGTTCAGCCATGGAGTCTTACCTTATATCACAAAGCCAACTAGAGAAACCAGTCATTTCGCCACCTTGATAGATCATATATTAGCCAATAGTTTTGTACACGTACATCGATGTACACCTCCATAGGATTTAGTGTTAAAATCGTGCCGATTCCACATGACTGGATTCTATATACACATCGCTCAAGAGTGAAACAAATGTATGAAATTTTAAGGAAAAAGAGGTGTATCGTCTGATTTGGAATCGGCAAATGGGTTTCCCCCATAGGATTCAGTGTTAAAATTGCGAGCAAAAAACGTGTTGCCGTTTCTAAATCATCATCAAAAAGTGGTTTGCTGATTCTAAATCATCCGTGTCTGTACACAATTTTAACACTGAATACCTGTGGAGGTGTACACGGAAATCCATTTGCGGATTTTACGTCAGAAATCGAATCGTGTACGGTACACGGAAATGAGGTGATTTCGAACCGGCAAACCCACTGCCACGATGATAGTAAAAACTGACACACATGTTTTTGTTGTGATTGAATGAAGGTTTTCGTTCAAAAGAGTCGACTATAAATTTGAGTGTCAGTTTTAAAAGAGTTGCGTGAATGAAAGGCATTCGTTCAAAAGAGTTGACTATAAAATATGATCTGTAAAAATAGACATTCATGTTTTGTTTCAATGTAACGAAAAGAAATTGAGTTTAGAAACAATTAGAAAAAATCAGAGGTAAAAATCGTTTGTTCGCGTTTTGTCACTGTTAATTTTGTGAAGTAATCTTAATAAACACTTTATGGAATGTTTGATGAAATTGTCGCTCATGTTTTTGTTGTGGTGTGAATGAAGGTTTTCGTTTTTAATGGATCGTTTTAATAATGTATAATAAAACGCATTTTCCACTCAATTAGGTTTGAGTGGTAAATTTTTAATATATTCATGATAATGATCAGAGATTTGAATGAATCCTTTTAACGTTAAATTAGAAAAACCGGTTTCTTTTATGTGCTAAAATTTTTTTAACTGTCTTCAAAGGTTCTCTCTTAATTCGACATTGAGTGAATGGTTTTTTGATATATGAATGGAAATTCCTTTTAAGAAACGTAAATTACTCTCAAATGCGTTAAATCAGAAACTGGTTTGTCATGTGCTTAAACGTTTTTAAACTTTTCAAGTTTTGCCAATTCAATCAATACTGAGTGGAGATATGAATTGTTTTAGTTATTATATTAAAGACAGGAGATTTTTATTAACTTAGAACATAAAAAAATAATTATACATTTAATTTTGAAAATAATAAAATAACTCACATTAGCATACTTAAGGGAACATTAACAATTAAAAACGAAAAATGTTTTTACAGATGGATTCTAAACGCCGAGATCAAATTTTAGACGAGTATGAACGTGCTAAGAAGGGCATTCAATCGGCTAACAGAAGCAGACGTCTCAGAGAGATGGATCTCAGACGCAAGACCACAAAAATATTTAAACCCGTGATGGAGAGTCAAGAGCGAAGCAAGAAGGAGATAGTCAAAGAATTGAGACCTATAAAAGAGAGTTCTTTGAGAATGGGTTCGTTGCCCGGTAGTTTTGGAAATTTATATTCCTTTCAATCTACACCGGATTACGTTCCCACGGGAATTCAAACAGACGTGAGCGACGATGCAACTTCAATTATCACCACTGATAGCGTCGCGTCGTCCGAGGATGGCGGTAAGAGAGATCTGTTGTATGGATTTTATAAGGATTCGGACGGTAGAACTTTTGTCGGCGATACAGAAGTCGAAATAGGTGACGATGAATTAACCGTAGGCTCGAATAGGCACGAATTAACTTCCGGACTGCGCAAATTGCTCCTTTACGACAAGCCAAGTGATTACACGGAACAGAATTTCGACAATTACGGCGACATTCTGGTTCAGACCCACGCCATGAAGAGAAATAACGATGCCAGAGAGACGAGACCCAAAGCCAACAGAGGTTACAAGTGGACGAAAATAGTGAAACCCATATGGAATATGAATAGGAAGTTCGTCGAATCGTTGACTGGCAAAGGGGTGAAAACCACTTTTCTTCCGAGTGATTCTGACGCTCTGTCTCAGAGATTGAGATTGTTGATGGCTAGTAGACGGGCTGGTAACACAGGGTTAGATAATGAAATAGTTACTATATCTGACGAATAGTTAAGACAGAAGGTTTTGAATAAAAACCATTATAAAAGGCTGATGAACGAATTGAAGGATTGATGTATATATAATAAGTAGAGAGAAACAAACAAAAATATATAAAATGAAAAACAGTAAATTTTTACACTAGTATAATAAAAGTACTTAAACAACAAAATGATTTACCAGTGAAAAAACAAAATATATTATAAAAATAAAAATATGTTGGTGATAAAGAACAGGGGATACGTCAGAACTTACGTTCAAGGCGGTTCTGGCATCGTTGATTCTATAATGCGAGCGTTCACGAGCGATGCGGGTAGAAAACTCGCATCGACTGCGTTTGAGGTCGGTAAGGAGACGGCTTTGGATGCTGGTAAGAAAGCCGCTTCCGAAGCCAGTGGTAGGATAGCTTCTGTGGCTGGCAAGAGGGCAGCCCACGCGGTGATCGACAAGTTGATCAGTCCACCAGCGAAGCGAGCTGCGTTGGAGAGAATGCCGAAAAGTTGGAAAGATTTTAAGGATGCTGTGGTACCCATACAAGATTTAGCTAAAATGACGAGTGGATCCGGATTGAAGAGAACTCGCGACGGTGTAATATAAATAAATAATAATATTAAAAACTGAGTTTGAAAAACATAAAAAATTGTGTTCGAAAAAATCTAAAATAACAAACAAAAAAAATAAAACAAAGATGAACATTAAAGATATGTCTTGGAACGAAGCCGCGACTAAGAGGTCGAATAATGAGTTCTTTCCCAAAAGCATAAGAGCCTTGATAGTGGGAAAATCGAATTGTGGAAAGACTAATCTGTTGATGAATCTGTTGTCCCGATCCGACTGGTTGGATTACGACAGATTGTTTGTGATTGGCAAGAGCTTGTTTCAACCTGAATACAGATTGCTTCGAGAGTGCATGGATCGTAGATTGCCCAAGGACGTCATTGCCAGAATCTTTGACAGTAGGGAGGAATTCGACAAAAGTGAAGCTCCTCTTTCGACCATTTTGGACGGTGCGGCGATGGAACTGATGAAGAGAAATGCATCTTCGAACGTCGAGTGTCGAATTTATGAGAACGCTAGCGACGTTCCGGATCCTAGAGAATTGAAATCGGAAGATAAGAATCTCATGATTTTCGACGATCTGCTTTTGGAGAGACAGAACCGATGCGAATCGTATTACGTTAGGGGGTCGACACAGCAACGTGGACTGTTTCTACCTGTCGCAGAATTATTTTCGATTGCCCAGACAGACGATAAGGAAGAACGCTAATTTTCTATGTCTCTTTCGCCAAGATCTCAAGAATCTCAATCACATCTACGGCGATCACGTCGCAAACGACATGAGCGTGGCGGAATTCAGGAGATTCTGCAAGAGGATTTGGGATGGAGGACTTTACAATTTCGTCGTGATCGATTTGACTAGTGAATTTAATCGCGGAAAATATCGGTGTCGATTCGACAAGTTTTATGTTTCTGATGATAATAAGATAGAGTGTGAAAATAAAAAAAAATTTAGAAAATAATAAATCTTCAAATAATTAGTTTTGAAAAAATAAAAAATAAAATTAAAATATAATGTTCAAACAAGGAGAATTGTTAGAACGGATACCCGAGAATACGGCTGCAAAACAATCCATTCAAATCGTGGTGAGTGGCGATTCGACTCGATTCGCTACGAAATTCGAACCTTCCATCGAATTGAATAGAGAGAAAAGATACGACATGGCATTGGTGAATCTGGAGACTTATTATTCCTTTCCCAACGTCACCGAAAAGAATAACTCGTTCAAGTATTCCGACGGAGTGGATTTGTTGGAGATTCGAATTCCCAAAGGAAGTTACGACATAGACGATTTGAACAATTACATTCAGACGCGAATGAAGACGGATGGAAAGGGAAGCAACAAGATCAGACTCGCTCCCAATCCTAATACCTTAGAGACAATGTTGGATTTGGAAGATAATTTTCGAGTGGATTTCAACACGGACGATTCTATAGGCAAGATGCTGGGATTCGATCGAAAGATGTATTGAGGCAATGCGGCATCTGAAAATACGGTCGACATTCTCGCAGTCAATAGCATTCTGGTGAACGTGGATGTGATTGCTGGAAGCTACGTGAATGGTAGCGCTCAACCGACGATCTATTCCTTCTTTCCAAACGTGTCGCCGGGTTATAAGATCGTGGAGCGACCTCGAAATTTAGTTTATCTACCAGTGATTTTAGACACGTTGTATAGTCTCAAAACCACGTTGACGGATCAAAAGGGTGAACTGTTAGATCTTCGCGGAGAGAGGGTAATGATACGATTTCACATAAGAGAAATATAAAAGCAAAAAAAAAAAAAAATATTGTGTATAATATATATAAATAACAAAAAATAAATAAACCCAATATTAATTTTACAAAAATTATTTAATATAAATAATTATGATTAAACAAGAAAACAATTGAAGAAAATATATTTTAAAAAAAGAATTATGACAGAATACGTGAAAAAAAAGGTGAACATATCTGCAGGACAGAGGAAGAAACTTGAGAGAGCGTTAAGAACTTGAGGCGAGGCGGTGAAATTCAAATTCACTCACGAAGATCTGATGAGAGGCGGTCAGGATTCAATCGCCTGGACCAGAAGTCAAATCAAAAGGATGGAGAAAGCGATTCGCGATGGAAGAGGGTTGACGGTGAGATTGAGTCCCGCTCAATTGAGATACAATTTGAGAATGAAAGGTGGTTTCCTACCGCTATTGGTAGGAATCACTGCAAAAGCTTTACCCTTCGCCGCAAAGGCACTACCCTTTCTTGGAAAGACTCTCAGCGTGGGAGCTCTCACGGGACTCGCGAGTTCGGCAATTGAGAAATTAATGGGTGGCAGTGGACTGTTTTTGAAGAAGGGAGGAGCTGTGTGTTGCGTTCACATAGATGACAGCGGTAAAGGATTGTATCTACAACCCGTTAGAGGTGACAACTCTTTGAGTGGAAATGGTCTCTATCTGAAGAGTGGACGGAACATTGAGCGACTCAGCAAGGGTTTGTTGTTTGGTGAAAATTCACCATTTAAGAATATACCGATTTTGAATATGTTATTATAATATAAAATTATATAATTATATAAAATATAAATCATAGAAAGTATAAAATAATATATAAAATGAATAAAAAGGTGGAGAAACAATTAGACGATAATGATGAATATCGCGAGATAGAGTGCGAAAAAGATGTGGAAAAATGATTAGACGCTAATGATGGATATCTTAGGAAAGGAATAATAAAAGAGTTAAATAAAGATTGGGATATGTGGATGAAATTTAGAAGAATGAGACGTTTTCCACCGTCACCACTATCTTCTGAAGAGAATGGTAATGAAGCGAGTGTTACCAAGAGATGCACACCATTCGTTCATAATTATGATTCGGATAAACAAATGTGTTGTAAAAAAATCAATCTCTCTATTGTTTATATTTCCAAGTCCATTATTAGCATGTTGACACTCGTGTTTTCTCCTTTTTCGAAAATGTGTTGAATGTTTATCTTTACTCTTTTGAGTTTTTTTACATCGGTGAACACGCTCTCACCACCCAATTTGTCCACGAGTTCGAGTGTGATTTTTGGATATATGTAACTTCCATAGAACAACGTCAGATTGTCCTTGTCGAATTCTTTATCTTCAGCGATGACGATTTTCTGCAGATCGCTTTGGTACTCGTAAAACAAATCAAGCATGGCTTCATCCAATTTCAAAGACATCTTATATCTATCGCATTTATACTCTAAGTCCTTCATCTCGACCTCGTTCAATTCAATGGGTTCATGTTGTTGTAATCTATAGATTTTAAAACCTAATTTCTTATTCGTTTCGACTCGTTTCAATTTCAATTCGCATCTTTTAGGTGTTGCTGTCATGATCGATTATTTGTTTTTTTTTTGTTTTATGAATTCTTGCAATAATGTATATTTTAAATTTTGTATTTTAATAATTTGTTTAAAAAAAAGTTTTTTTTTTTTTTTTTTTGCTCTTTACATATATATAAAAAAAAGTTTTTTAATTTTAATTTTCCTTAATGTGAAAATTTTTTTTGTAAAAGTTTTTTTCTCTTTATATATATATAAATAAAAAGTTAAATTTTAACATCCTTTTTTTCTCGTATTAATTCAATTTTTTTCAGGTTAAGAACATAAAATTGTTTAATTTTTTTGAAGGAATTAAAACATATATAAACAATTTTAAAACTTTTTAACAAATTATCAAAAAAAAGTAATGAGATCATCTTTAGATCTCATTACTTTTTTTCCTTCTTCTTCACTAAAAATCAATCTCTCTATTGTTTATATTTCCAAGTCCGTTATTAGCATCTTGACATTCATCATTTTTCCACTTACGAAAATGTTTTGAATGTTTATCTTTACTCTTTTGAGTTTTTTTTACATCGGTGAACACGCTCTCACCACCCGATTTGTCCACGAGTTCGAGTGAGATTATTGGAAATATGTATTTTCCATAGAACATCATCAAATCGTTCTTGTCGAATTTTCTGTATTCGGTGATGATGATATTATTCAGCAGATCGTTTTGGTACTCATAAAAGAAATTGAGCATGGCTTCATCCAATTTCAAACACATCTGATATTTGTTGTCATAGCGCTCTAAGCTCTCCATCTCAACCTCGTTCAGTTCAATGGGATCGTGTTGTTCTAATGTATAGATATTGAACCTAATAGCTTACACACTTCGACTTGTTTCAATTCCAATTTGCATCTTTTAGGTGTTGTTGTCATGATCAATTATTTGTTTTTTTTTGTTTTATGAATTCTTGCAAATAATGTATATTTTAAATTTTGTATTTAAATAATAATTTGTTAAAAAAAAAGTTTGTTTTTCTCTTTATATATATAAATAAAAAGTTAAATTTTAACATCCTTTTTTTTTCTCGTATTAATTCAATTTTTTTTTCACGTTAAGAACATAAAATTGATTAATTCTTTTTGAAGGAATTAAAACATATATAAACAATTTTTAAAACTTTTTAACAAATTATCATTAAATACAAAATTCGAAAAAAAAAAAAAAAATTCTTACAAACTCAATTTTGAAGTAAAAACAATGATCAAGTCCGAACATCTGATCGTAAATTGTTTTGAATAAAAAAAAAACATTAAAGAAAAAAAAAATTGAAATTAAAAAACTTTTTTTTTATATAAAAGAGTAAAAAAACAAAACTTTTTAACAAATTATTTAATACAAAATTCGAAAAAAAAATATTCTTACAAATGGAGCAAACAGATAAAAAAATGGAAAATTCAAATGAGAAAACCATACCTCAATTAAACGAGATTTGTAAACTATTAAAAATTTCACATTTCAGAAATCATAGAACTAAATGAAAAAAAATTGAAGTCATACAGAAATATTTGCGAAACGATGGAAGGCAACGATGTCAAAAAATGCATCGGTTGTGAAAAATGAGAAGAAGAAGAAAAAGATAGTGAAAGGAATCGAAATGCCGACGTCGAAAAAAACCAAAAACGTTTCGATTGTGAAAAATAAGAAGACGACTAAACGAAAAGCCGTTGAAGAACTTCAAGTTTCAAAAGAAAAGAAAAGAAAAACTAAAACGAAAATGAGTGATGCACTTCAGATTCTAGACAAATGAGATATATCGAGCGAAATTCGATGAGCAATGAATGAAGGGAAAGGAGAAGAATATCTAGCATGACTCGCCATGGAACTATTTCAATCGAAGTCCGTAGAATGGGAGAGTGAGATCAAAGGCATTTTTAAAACTTTCGTCGTGGTTCCCTCGTTGAAGAAAATCGATCTGGAATTGTTCATGGAACGGGTGAAGAAAAAAGAATTGGATTTGTTTCGCAAATACATGAACGTGGGACTAAAAATTAAGATGATACTCCATTGTGTGATGAATAAAATTGACGTGAAGTCCAGCGAGAGCATCGTGAAAAATGCATATTTCAGATCTAATGTCGAACCCGTATTTTGAGGTTCAGATTTATCGGACGTTTTCGAAAAGATGAAAGACAAGATGTTGACGTCTCTCACGAATTATCAACATGAAGGTAGTAATTGGACGTTCGATGAGGTGTTGAAACTCGAAATTCACATAACTGAAAACGATTCGTTGAAAGGGTCTTCCTACGTGAAATTACCGTATTTCTTAGCTAAAAAAAATGCTGTGATCCACGTGAGAAATAAAGATGATCAGTGTTTTAAATAGGCAGTCACCTTAGCTTTATACCCTGTCAGAATGAACCCCGATAGAGTTTCTCGTTAAGAGGAGACTTCTAAAAATCTCGATTGGACCGGAGTGACTTTTCCAACAGAGTTAAAACACATCGAACGTTTCGAGGCTGAAAATCCCACCGTAGCGGTGAACGTCTTGGGATACGATGATGAAAAATGAACGATCTATCCTCTCAGACAGACTTCGTATCTCGAAAGAGAAAAGACGATTATTTTATTATTGATTTCGAATGGTGACAATCGTCATTATTGTTGGGTTAAACATCCGAGCCGATTACTGTCGAGACAAAATAATAAACATGAACATAAGGTATGTTTATGTTGCAACTGCATGAACACGTTTCACAGCGAAAAATCATTAGTGAAACATCAGAAATATTGCAACGAAAATCAAGGTGTCGCCGTCAAAATGCCCAAACCCAACACCATCGTGAAGTTTGAAAATCACAATAGAAGGTTAAAAGTACCATTCGTCATGTACGCCAATTTCAAATGTTTCACTGCGAAAATGAGTTCCTGTCAACCCAACGCTCTTCAAAGTTACGTCGAAAGATATCAAAAACACATACCTTCGGGCTATTGCATTTACGTGAAATGCGCTTTCGACTCGCAACACAACATGGGTCCCTTCACCTACACGAAACAGTATGAAGACGACGACGTGGCTCAAAGGTTCGTGGAAGAGTTAGAATGGAAAATTCAAATGTTATACAACAAATTCAAAACTCTGGCGAAAATGATCATCACGCGAGAGCAGCAGGACGAAAATAACAGAGCCACCGAATGTCACAAATGCAGACAATCATTCGATGAGAATTCAGAGGAAAATAAGAAGGTCAGAGACCACGATCATTACACGGGTCTGTATCACGGTCCGGCTCACAGCAAGTGTAATTTAAAATATCAATACACCATTTTCTATCCAGTGATATTTCACAATCTCTTGGGTTACGACAATCATCTGTTCATGAAAAATCTCGGCACTTCCCACGAAGAATTAAATTGCATCTCGAACAGCAAAGAAAGATACATTTCCTTCACGAAATGGAAGCTCATGGAGAAAAAAAGAGTAATCGATGGAGAGACGTTGGAAGAAAAAACAAAATCCATTTGTAGAAGCATATGTTTCATCGACAGTTTTAAATTCATGTCGACCATGAGTAAGGATAAATTTAAAATCATGAGCGAACATTTTGGAGAACGAGTAGACATTATGTTGAGGAAAGGAGTCTATCCTTACGATTACATGAACGATCTAAAGAGATTTGAAGACACAGCACTACCTTCGAAAAAAGATTTTTATTCAAAAATTATACGAATCTGACATTTCCGACGAGAATTACGAACACGCCAAAAACGTGTGGAAATCATTCGATATGAAAACCATGAGAGATTATCACGATCTCTATCTGAAGACCGACGTTCTGCTCTTGGCAGACATGTTCGAAAATTTTCGAGACGTCTGTCATTGAAATTACGATCTAGATCCCGCTTGGTATTTTCACCACACCCGGTCTGGCGTGGGACGCTCTGTTGAAGACCACCGAAGTTCAATTGGAATTATTATCCAACATGAACATGTTGCTCATGTTCGAAAGGGCTGCAAGAGGTGGCGTCTCGATGATCTCCCACAGATATTCTGAAGCTAACAGTCCCTACATGAAAGAAGGTTTCAATTCGAAATGATCAAATAAATACATACAGTATTGGGACGCTAATAATCTGTACGGTTGGGCTATGAGTCATCCTTTACTGATTGGAAATTTCGAATGGGTGACGGAACCGGAAGAGATGCAAAAATGGAGAGACTATCCTTGCATTTTAGAAGTTGATTTGAACTATCCGGAAGAATTACATGATCTACACAACGATTATCCACTGGCTCCCGAACGAATGGAACCGAACGAAGGAGACGAGGAAAAACTCATACCCAATTTATTTAACAAACATAACTACGTCGTCTACAGCGAGAATTTGAAACAATACGTCGATTACAGGCTGAAATTAGTCAACATACATCGCATCATTCGATTCGATGAAGAGCCTTGGATGAAAAAATTCATTGATCTCAACACGAATCTCAGAATTCGAGCCGAGAACGATTTCGAAAAAGATTTCTTCAAACTCATGAACAACTGCATGTACGGTAAATCGATGGAAAACATCGGGAAGAGAACCAACGTTCGACTCGTCACGTCTGAGAAAAGAGCTAAAAAATTAGTGGCAAAACCCAATTACAAACACCGAACTATATTTGACGAAAATCTAGTGGCCGATCACATTCAAAAGACGCACCTGAAGTTCGGCAAACCATATTATCTCGGACCGATCATCTTAGATATCAGCAAGCGATTGATGTACGAGTTTCACTATGATTACATCAAACGAAAATTTGGTGATAAAGCCAAACTACTGTTCACCGACATGGACAGTTTAGTTTACGAGATAGAGACGAAAGACGTCTACCGAGATATATCTCAGGACGTGGCCACGTGGTTCGACACGAGCAATTATCCTGTTGATCACCCATCCAACATTCAATCGAACGACAACAAGAAGGTGTTGGGTAAATTTAAGGACGAGAGCGGCTGTAAACAAATCGTTGAATTCATAGGCTTGAGACCCAAACTGTATGCTTATCGTCTAGAAGATGAAGAGATCAAGAAGTGCAAAGGGGTTAAAGCATGCGTGGTGAAGAAAAACATCTCTTTCCAAGAGTATAAAGATTGTCTGTTAGGAAGTGGTCCAGTGTATAAGACTATGAAATCGATTCGAAGCAAAAATCACGACTTGTATACCAAAATAGTCAACAAGATTTTGCTGACGGCCGACGACAATAAGAGATTCATGTTAGATGATAAAATAAGCACTTTGGCACGCGGACATTGAACTTTGGATCTAATTTTAGACGATATGAATGTGGATGATTGGATTCCAGGTATGATTGTAGATGATAGGATTCCAGAAAATCAAGAGGAATTAGATGGATTCGAAATTATAGAAATCGATAGAGACATCGAGAGAGTTAGTTTAAAAAGAAAAATAAAAAAATTAAAAAAATAACGTCATTTTAGTGAATTATAATAAAATAAATAAATAAATAAAAAAAAATATATATACGCATTTATGAATAAGAAAATAGAGATATCCGTAGAAGGTGTCGTCTTACCTAACGAACCCCTATCCAACATCGATCTGTCGAATGCTGCGAAAGATTTGAAAATCAAAGATTTTCTAGGTGTGTTTTCCAGAGATGCCTTGCCGAAGAGAAGACCTCGACAATCGGAATGCAGAATTTTAAATCTAGACAATTTATCGGGTGAAGGCACTCACTGGGTGGCGTGGTTCAAGAACGGGAAGAAGAATTATTATTTCGACAGCTACGGAATCTCACCGCCGAAAGAAATAAAGAACTATTTCAACAAATCGATGGTTCGTTACAACACGGAACGAGTGCAATCACCAGATCAAGTGTTTTGCAGCCACCTATGTCTCTACGTTCTCAAGAGATGGTCTGAAGGAGATCGGTTTCAAGACATTCTTAATGATTTACATTAGAGAGAGATTTTTTTTTATAGTATATATAAAGATAAAAAAATTATTTTAAAAATTTTTAACGAATAAAAACGAAAAATAAATAAAATAATTCATTTTTAATAAACTGCGTTTGAAATATATTTTAAAAAAAAAACAAAAAAAATCTCAAAAACAACATGCCAGTCGATAAATTTGGTAGAAGTGACGACGAAAAAATCAACCTAAGAAAGAAGAGGAAGACATTCAAAGTCGACGATGGTTACGACGTTGCCAACTTGGACAAACATTACGTTCGGAGATACAAACCTTGAGAGGAATCTTTGAACATGAACGATAAGAAGCTCTACAATCTTCCCGAGCTGATAGATCTCGCAGATGCTGCGACTAAAAAATACGTCGACAGGGGGAACGCCGATTTGGAACGAATCATGCTAGATAATTACGTGGATAAAACCATGACCGACGATCTCGATCTGAAATCCAAATGTTTGGTGAACGTCACGAATCCCATAGATCCCACGGATGCCGCGACCAAGAAATACACGGACGACTCTCACACGAGATTCAGCAAACACCTGAGAAATAGATACATTCAGAAAACGATGCACTCGGAATTGAACGCCAATTCTAACAAGATAACGAACGTGGCCACTCCCACGAATCCCAAGGACGTGGCGATCAAACACTACGTAGATCTGGAACAGAGAAAGTCTGACAGACGAGAAATGAAATCGGATCTGAATGCGGGATTCAATAAGATATTGAATCTGTCAAAGGTCGATGACATGGATGTGGACTCAACCGCGGTCAACAAGGGCTATATAGATTCTGCCGTGATATGATCACAAGAATATCTAGAATTGCAAGTGGACGATCTCTACCTGAACAAACAATCTGGCGGAATCATGGAGGGTGGTATCGACATGAATGGTGAGAATTTATTCGGACTCAGTCACGATCCCGAATTCGATTCCAGCGCAGTCAGCAGAAAGTACGTGGACGACAACTCGGTCTGGAGAAAGGGTGACATCATGGAAGGTAAACTAGACATGGGTGGACACGCGCTCACGAATCTACCGGATCCCGTGAACGTGACAGATGCCTGCACCCTGATTTCGGTGGTGGAGAAAGTCAAATATGCTAGACAATTGATCACCGTGTGTGCCGAGGAGGCCGGCACCTTAGATGAGGGAAAAGCTGAGTGGTCTTTCGGAAATGGAGGTAGCGGATGGAAAGATGGTCAGGTGGGATATCCCATGCCGCTGGGAGGTGAAATCCTTCGAATGAGTCTGGCTTCCTCGGATTTGAATAACAGAGCGGTCGTCAATCTTATGGTGAATGGAGTAGAGAGCGATATGAGATACAGCATTGAAAAGACTGAGAATCAACACGTGAATGTTAGCACATTCGGCACGCCTCTCAAAGTGAACGCTGGAGACAGGAATAATTTCGTTACGAAAACCAATAATCCCGAAGCCGCCACTTCCGTGGTGAGTCTACTGATCGAACTAGTTCCTTTGAACAAACAGTGAACGCGTGGAAAATAATGAATTAAAAAAAAAAATAATGTGTGATTTATTAAACACAAAAAAAAAGTAATGAAATTTAGAAAGATGTTTAATCTCTCTAGATCACATTACTTTATTTTTTTTTTTTTTGTTTTTTTTTGTTTTTAATAATTACACATTACTTTTTTTAATTTTTTTTTGTTTTTTTATTTTTTTCACACACGTCTCTCATTGAATGATTGACATCTTATTTCCATCCGATTCAAATTGTAATTCTCTGTCCGACAGAACCAGGGCGAAGGCTTCGTTTTTTCTCGGCACGTTCCTATCGAATTGCATCTTGATCTGAATGTCTAAGACGCTACTCTTGAGTCGTTCACTCTGTTTACTGACGTCGAATACGAACATGGGATACATCGACTTGTATTCGCCGGTAGATATGTTAGGGTTGCTCATCAATTCGTCTAGACCATGATACTTCTTTCTAAAATCAGCGGCGTCGCCATACAGTCTGCAGAAATCGTTCTTGTCGAACGACGCGTTGTAATCGATTGCTGGATATCTCGTGGCGTTCAGAAACACTTGCATGTTTCTCAAATGGCAGTGATCGAACAGCGATGCATACTTTTCCTGAGACCCGTCCCTATCGGTCTGAAACGCAACCACGATGAAACGCGGTCTCTCGGAAGCGGATTTCACCGTCAATCTCCAATCGAAGTGATTCGTGGAGAGAGGAATGCTAGCCGTGTCACACTGTCTCATTCTAAATCCCACGGGTAATTTACTCTTGGATTCTATGATCTTGTAGAGACGCGCTTTTTCCATGATCGAAGGCTCCATGTGCGGAACGAACCACGATATCTTGTGTAGAGTTATCTTACCCGCATTGGTCGCAGTGAGTCTCACTATTGCGTCGTCGTCTCCTTTTCGAATCAACGTCAGATTGTGTTTGAATCCGTACATGATCTTGTTGTAATCGTCTGCAAATCCGAAGATGTGTGTCAAAGGTATCCTGAACGAAAACGTTCCTTTAGGTCTGGATATCAAAGCGGCGCCGGCGCTAGCAGGGCCGACGGTGTCTTTCACCCACAACTGATTAAGTCCTCTGGATTTCGAAAAATCATCAGGATACGTCAAGAGTCCGAACATTGTGGTGGCCTGACCGGGATGAAATCACCGGATTGGTGTGAAATATTTTGATTATCACGAAGATTTCCGAGGTCCATCGAGGAGTATAACCCTTTTCGAAGTGCTTCTTATAAGTGTAGATTCTCACTCGATCGCCGACCGCAAATTTCGGCGTTCTAGACTTCTTCCTAATCTTAGATCTTTCAGGATATAGATTCGCGTAGACCCGTTTTTCATTTCGAGGATCGCTAGCTTCCACATGAGTCATCTTGATCGATCTGTGTCGCGTGTTTTTGTAATCTTTGACCAGACCGTTCAGAGCGTATATGTATTTCTTTGTCGAATTCGCCATGAAGTATCTGTGCATCTTTTCCTTCATCGTTCGATTCCAACGTTCCACCACGCGGTTTTCTCTTCGTTTTCGATCGAGGTCGACCAATCGATGAACGTGCTTGTTGTAGAATTCCTTTCCCTTATCCACCCACAATTTACTCGGTTTTCGAGAAGACGAGTCGAACACGCTCTTCAGAGCCTCGGCGACGCAAGGTCCCGATTTATTCTTCAAAGCTCTGATCCAACCGTATTTGGAAAACACGTCGATGACCGTCAATAGATATTTGACACCCTCGTTCCACCTCGAAAACGATCTCATGTCGACCAAGTCGGCAGACCAAATATCATCCAAACCCTTCACGAACACCCTTCTCTTTCGAAATTTACGCACGATGGGTTTGTGTAACTCCTTGGCCAATTCGCTCGTCAATAATCGTTTCTTCTTCTTTTCCGATGCGCTTTTTTTTGAACACCCCATCAGAATCGACGTTTCGCACCGATCAGATTGCCGACCAGCGAACGTTCTATCTTCTCTCTCCTGCTCGGATTCGATATGCCTCTCAATTTCCACAACATGTTTTTATCGCAGACGTCATTGCGAGTCTTGGTGTCGGGATGTCCGGCGTACCACAGATCGTGATCAAACGCGGCCGCGTCCACCCTATTCACAGGTTTGCTCCAAGATTTAGGAGTCAAATCGGCGTTGAGTCTCTTGTTCAATTTCGTTCTGGGTCCCGTGAAACTGTGACCAGGCAGATGCATTTCGAAAGGTAGATTATTGATAATTTTATTCTGGATGCCTTTACCTTTGCTCGCGTTCTTTTTTTTTGACGAATCGAGTCTTGATAGAACCACACACGTCGCAAATTCCGCGAAGCATCTGTCTATCGTTTTTAGTTCGTACTTCTCGAGAATTACTCATCTCGGTAACTCTCTTACACTTTACGCAATACATTTTTAAGAGTTATTTAAATTAATTTCGTTTTTATTTTATATATAAATTTAATAATTAATTAATTCTGTTCTTATTATATATATATATTTTTTTCAATCACTGCTCTTGAGTACTATCATCTTACTGAATTCCCCCTGGCCTCTTTCCTCCCCTTTTCCATGAGAGAATCCTTCATCTCGTCTTTGATGATCTGACGAGTCTTGATTCTCACGGCTTCTTTCATGGCATCGTATTTCGTTTTCTCGCTCAATATCGCGAAGTATTCTCCGTCCGATATCCTACCGTCTTTCAACGCCATCGAGATCATTTTGGATATCATGTCGATCTTGGAGTTGGCCAAGACGCGAATCTCGTCGTGTTTCCTCGCCTTCAGATAGAATTGCCTACTCAAAAAGTTTCCGAGCGTGCTAAACAATCCGGCGGCGAGAGACACTCCTTCTATGGTTAACACGATCGGAATACCGACCGCGGTCGACAACAATCCAATGCTGGCCGCGTGTAAATCCATGGAAATCGTGATGAGTGTCGTGTCGATTGCGTTGACGAATTTCACGAAACGCGAATACTTCTTCTTGAGAGAATGACGAGAATCTCTCTCTCGAGTTAGATACTCTTGGATTCTACTGATTTGATCAATGCGATACCTCTCTCCTCTTTCTTTTTCTTCTAGCGACGGTGCCGTTGGCAAAACGCTGATCGGATTCTCATCATCGTCGTTCACTAACGTCGGATACAATTTATTTCTGGTTCTCATTTTTGTGTTTTTTTTTCTTTCTAATATTAGATAAAAAATTTATGTGTGTATTTATTTTATTTTCTATTCTCCCTTATTTTATATCAACGAGAAAACTTAGACGTATGCTTCATTGAACAATAATTTCATGACGCATCCCTTGTCTTCTAAAGTCAGACTTTTACGCGGCAATTTCAGTTCTTCCGAAACTGTGGGCTTGCTTTGATCCTTACAGAAGAGTAATTTCTTTCAAAACGCGATCACTTTATCGATTTGAACGCGTTCGAACGCTGGTTCGAAATACTTGACGACCATATCTTCCCTTTCCATCGATAGACACGAATGATTTTCGTGATCGAAGTCTAGGTGATCCCGACATCCGACGCATCGTTCTAACAAGAGGCGACCTAGATTCAGTGTTAAATTCGTGTACAGACACGGATGATTTAGAATCAGCAAACCACTTTTTGATGATGATTTAGAAACGGCAACACGTTTTTTGCTCGCAATTTTAACACTGAATCCTATGGGGGAAACCCATTTGCCGATTCCAAATCAGACGATACACCTCTTTTTCCTTAAAATTTCATACATTTTTTTCACTCTTGAGCGATGTGTATATAGAATCCAGTGATGTAGAATCGGCAAAGCCGATTCCAAATCACCATAAAAAACGATAAATCGTGTACCTGTATACGATTTTAACACTAAATCCTATGGAGGTGTACATCGATGTACGTGTACATGTACATGTACATGTACATCTGAGTTGGAATCGGCTTTTATTACCTACTTATATATTTTATATTCAATTATATCTTTAATGATTTAAGCACAGGAATTAAGATTTTGTTTGTGTTTGACATTATTTTTTAGCTTTTGAATACGATAACCATGGAAAATGGATATTATTGGTAAAAGAGGAAATTTTTCAAATTTGCCAAAAAGTTGACGGAGCGAATTGATATGGGTTCAATATCGAGTGTTGTCTAGGCAGTACCTTGACTCATCTGTAAAAAGGACAGGTCGTCAATCTTCTCTGGTCCATCCAACGTGATCCATGGCCCATTCATATCGTGCCTGGTGGTGATTCTGGGAGAGCTGAATACGAATACATGGTCTTCTCGATCTGAGACCACCTTCGTGCAACCTTGCCCGGATAGTCTGCGTCGAAACATTTACCGCAGATGCATTCTGTAGGTCACTGGGTTGCTGTGTCAAAGCGGTTCCCACGGGCCTGAATGCTCAAAAACCGGTCTTCAGCTACAGGTGTTGCCCTGTCTCTGCCACCACCATGTCGTCTGACTGGTGTGCCATACTGCTGAAATCTTGCCCAGGCTCTGGTGATCACCGTATGGTGCACACCAAGGGCTTCACCAACCTGACGATGGGTAGCCTCTTGTTCCACCATCCCTACAACCCACCACATTTCTGCTTCAGAGAAATGTCTTCTTACATTTGCATTCGCCATATTCAATCATTAAATCACAAGGGTTTGTGTTGAAATGAAGACTGAATACCCTACCTATCTCATGTACATGTAGACAGTACACGAAAACATCATGAAAATCAAGGGCTACATGCTTTCCATGACTGTCACGAAAAGTCTGTCTGTCAAGAGAGCTAATGTAAACACCGAGGACCATCTCAATACATTCCTCAATCATATCCACCAAAAATATCGCAAATATGTCACAAGAAAATTTCACAATGATGTGTCAAATATGTGGTGCTTAGCAAACTTTGAGTAGTATATAAAAACTACAGCAGGATTTTCAATAAGGTTAAAGAACAATGCAAATCAATCTTTTACAGGGATATCCTACACGAACATAAAACTAACACCCGAAAAACATGGCAAATTTTAAACGAAGCCATCAATAATGGAAAACGCGAAGCTAACGTACCCTCATTTTTCATGCACAGTGATACGGTAATAAACAAGGCCGGCGACATAGAAAAAGTATTCAATACTTTCTTCGTGAACATCGAGAAAAACAATATCCGATAGGACTCCGAAATCAAAGAAGTCTAACGTGAACTATATGAACAGCGATGTTCCAAACAATTTTTATATAACTCCTACTAACCCAATAGAAGTTCGCCACTTGATAAATAAAACGAAGCCCAAATTGTCGAAAGATTGTAACGACATCACCACACGTCTTCTAAAACAAACAGTAAATGAAGTAGTTCACCCTCTCGCACATACTATTAACACCTCCTTCATTACTGGCATAGTACCGGACGGGATGAAAATTGCTAAGGTGATACCCATTTTTAAAGCAGGTGACTAGCATTAATTACAGACCGATCAGTATACTACCTGTATTCCCAACATAACAGAAAAGCTCATGGAGGTGAAACTTGTAAATTTCCTAAACAGGTTTAATATTTTATACCCTCACCAATACGGATTCCGAAAGCGACATAGTACAATTCACCCAGTTCTCCAGCTCCGAAAAAGCACCGGAATAGAAAATAATAAGCCGGACAAGAACAGTATCTTGGCATTGTTCTTGGACCTAGCTAAAGCATTTGACACGATAAATCATGAAGTACTATTAGGAAAACTGGAAAAGTGTGACATGCGTGGTCTCACTAACAGATGGTTCAGAAGCTACCTGTCTAACAGATCGCAATGTGCTATGTATGGGGAACATAAATCAGACCTTGCCAACAAGTGCTGTGGTGTTCCGCAGGGTTCAATAATAGGACCGTTGCTCTTCCTTCTTCATATCAACGATATTAGTAACTCAACCTCACTCAACATTTTATCATTTGCTGATGACACCACTGCGCATAAAAGAGGCAATAACCATGTTTGCCAGGAGCTAAAAATAAATAACCAAATAATAAACTAGGTAGGGGCCACCAAAGCCGAAAAATCCCTGAAGTTTCTTGTGATAAACATTGATGAACATTTGACCTACAAGGCTCACATATCTCAATTATGTTCCAAAATAACACTCGCGAACTATAGTCTTAACAAAGTTAAGAGAATTTTCCCCCATGGAACCATGAAAATACTATATTACGCCGTAATACACAGCCAACTACTATACGGAATCCAGGTATGGGGTAGCTCCATGGCGACTAAGAGACTTGTGAACATGCAAACGCGATCACTACGAATAATTAACAACAGAAATACAAAGCCCATACAGACCCCCTAATCAAGAATGACAGATTACTTAAGGTTGATGGCTTGTTTAAACTACTTACTTAGCTGTTTGTCTTTGACTGAAAACATTAACAAAGTTGGGACCACTGAAACAGAAAAATCCGTGAAATTAGTAGGAATTAGCATTTAACAAAGTTAAAAATATCCTCCCTCGCGGAGCTCTGAAAACATTGTATTACGCCCTCATACATAGCCATTTGGTATGCGGAATCTAGGCATGGAGCAACCCAATAGCTATCAAAAAACTAGCTGTCTTGTTAAAGCGATCATTACGAATAATTAATAACAAAAAGTACAATTCTCATACAGATCCCCTTTTTAAAAAAAACCGAATACTCAAGGTTGATGATTTGTTTAAGCTACATGCACTACTGTTCGCGTTTGACTGGCAGAACGGCAGATTGTCGGTTTCTTTCAATGATATATTTAAAATTATTGACAATCCATCTGGTAGGACAACCAGACAGTCGGGCCTTCTATACATAGATAAAACACGGACCTAAACTCTGGATAAGCTTCCCTTATATTCCTTCGCGAGACTATGACTGCTCTGGACGACACAACTCGTAATATTAGCGACAGAAACATGCTTAAGAACAACTTAACTTCCACTTTCATTTCCTCATATTCCAGTTATGTCAGCTGCAATAATCCATACTGCCCCAATTGCACTTTGTAAACTTCGTTAACTTGGAAATTGACATAGTCATGCTCTGCGTCTTCATCTGGAATCCTCGTCTTGTCAACCCGTTGCGCTTCCTCCTTACAGTTGTGCTATGTAAATTACTATATGTACACAATAAAGAACTTGCAAACAATAATCTAAACAAATAAATCATAACATTCGTCATCCTACGATGATGATGCAGCTAACGTAGACTCCGCGCCTAAACATCATGTCCTACCTCTTTGTCGCAGTCTAAACGGTATGAACTTTACGATGGGACTTGTTACCGCCCTCATGTGTTATGATGAGTAGTGAAGGGAATCCTATAAGCAGGTTGCTTCTTGCCAACCTTGAAGCACCATCTTTCCGCTGGCGTATAGGAAGCACCAAACCTCCGATTCTAGAAAAGTAATGAATCGATCGACATTCTCCGCCACGTGTCACATAATTGGTTCTAAGCTCAGTGATTTAGTCACAGTCTGTTTGCAATCACCCCATCTTCCATGGGGTGGCAGGTAGACAGCCAATCTGGCTATGCCACTTCCCACGGTATACTACTCATTGCATTTGTGCAATATGTTTATTTGTAACCATTTTACATTATGTGTAACGTGAATAAAGAATCTGAATCGGAATCTGGGAGATTACCGGCGTCATTTAATGATTTATTTAGTGTAGTAGATAACAATCTGGTATGAGTACCAGACAATCTGGCCTCCTATATATAGAGAAAACGGGGACCAAATCACTTGATAATCTCCCTTTATACCCCTTTCCGAAACTTTGGAACGATCTCGATACCAGTAACAGAAACGAGTTTAAGAAAAACTTGACTTCCAAGTTTCTTTCATCATATTCCACTTTTGTCAATTGTGATAATCCCTATTGTCCGGACTGTACGTAGTAAACTTGTATCAGGAATAACTTTAATAGCTGTTTACATAACGGAACAGACGTATCCTCTACTCTGCATTTATCTGGAACTCTCGTCCTGGCCAAACTTGCTGCGCACTCCGACTGTTCAACAAGTACACCAAAGAATACGTTCAACACCCCCAATAGGAGTCTGTTGTCAGTAATATCGACACAACGATACCGTTAATCCGAAGAACACAAAGCTCCTAGTAGCTATCTGTCAAAGGGGCTAAGTCCAAAGAGATTAATGAAATACATTACTGCTTGTGCTCAGTAAGTTATTCAAGCACAAGAAAGACTTGTTTGCAGGCGCATTAATTGAACAACCCCTGCATGATGCCCTCTGAAATCGCCGGTTGACGAGAACGCCCAGTGCACGCAGTCTTATCCTTCTATCACTCCCAGAAAGCCATGGAGTACTTGAAGGGCCTTAGCGTCGAGTAATGGAGTAGTTACCAGAGCAACTTGTTTGGTACCAATGTATTAACCCCTAACCACCAATCTCCCTCTGGCTTTTTGTGGCTTTTTGTGCTGGAAAACATTCCGCTATTACCTCTTCACAATGAAATCACTCGAGCTCCACCCCAACTTAGCGTCACTCCCCCTTTTCACTTTTTTGAGTGAGAACCATTTGGTCACAGTCTGTTTGCAACTACTACACACCTGTGCATGGGGTGACACGTAGACAGCCAATCTGGCTATGCCACCCCTACAGTATACTGTTCATTAAACTTATGAATTATATGTATTTGTAACCATTGTTGTATTTGTAATCATCTTTGTATACTGTGAATAAATTATCTGAATATGACAGGTAGCCAGCTAATTCTCTCTAGACTCAAATAAACCAGCGAATTGGATATTGTGTGTGTTCACTTTCCGTTCGAAAGCACTGAATTTCCAATTATAGGATAAAGGTACATAACATTTTCAGAAGATTTTACTTCTTGTGGAGGAGAGAGACTAGTCCGAGTACGTACAGAACGGCCCCATAACTTGGAGTAGAACCTGTGTTTTATTAGCTTTATTGGCCTATGCTGACTACTTAAAGACAAGAGTTTACTTCTGTATTATGGTTCTGCAGTACTTCTCTTTACCGGTGAACTCTAGAACCACTAAGAAGTAAAACGTTGTATGGGAGTAGCCACCATTGGTCAAACAAGCTAAATGTTGTAGCAGTATAAAGTAGTAAGTAAATTTGAAGCTTTTCTGTGCTACCGGAGTATGCTCTGGACTACCGTGCATGCCTTTGTAAGAATCCGCAGTTTTATAACAGTACGTGGAACCCATACCAATTGAGTTCCATTCAATATGAAAGTCGGGATAACCCTTTTTCGGTAATTTCTGTGTTGCCACGTCCTTTCGTTAATTCGATGCAATTGCGTGCGGTCGAACACACCTCTAGAACACCCCACTATGTTAGATTTGGGTCGCACCTAACACCATTTACCTTTTGGTTGTTGTTGGATTCTTTTCGGTAATTAGATATACTCTAATTGATTAACACACTGCCTGCAAAGCACAGCGACTAAGTGCGGCCATATAAACCAAGATGGCTGCCTCCAGAAAACAAAATGGACGACGGAAACACGTGTTACACTAACAACACGCGGTGCGCATCGACGTTGATAACATGCATCACCACTGTTTTGACGTTATGCGCGTCACCATGCTTTCCCACGTGACACCCAGAAAGCAAGTCTGGCCTTACCCCCTCCTCTCCCCCAGGATTGCATGAAAAGCCTCTGGCATACAACTTATATTTGATTGTACGTCTGTAAGCAGCAGGCTTTTTACAAAGAACTTTCCAGGTCCACAGATGGAATCAAGCGTGGAACAATATTTACTTCCAGTGATGATTCCATGAAAGAGCTCAGGAAATCTTTGTCTTCTAACTAGCAAATTACATCGAGAGCTTGGCTCTCTCAGGTAAATAAGTATTCCAATATCCACAAGATTCAGTTGAGCATACATGTATATAATGTATATTATAAATCCCATCAACAAAAACAGTAGCGGAAACAGCACCGGTCTTTGAAAACAGGCAAATCTTCGTCGGGTGGAAAAAGAAGTTTGATCCTCGCACTGTGGTTGAAAAATTAGACTGTCAATGATGTCTCGGCTTGGCCAAGATAAGACTTACAATTCGACCAATGAAATCTTCTTGGATAGAGTGCAGCAGTAGTTGGGGGAGCCACTATAGGTACAAGCATTTTTAACACTGAGTTTTCCATCGGGTCCATAGAGTTAGTGTTTAATCGTGAAACGTGTAGGTACAAACATGAATGCACTGCGTCTCCATAGGGTTAGTGTTAAATGGTGAAACTTATAGGTACAAAACTTATTGATACAAACCTGAATGCACTGTGAAAACTTATAGGGACAAACCGGCATTTCACGATTTAACACTAACCCTATGGACCCTATGGAAAACTCAGTGTTAAAAATGCTTGTACCTCTAGTGGTTCCCCTAACTACTCGCAACTTGATCAGACAAAAGTGATACAATTGGGTGAATGTAATTGGTAAAATTCCTTAATTTAAATTAATTCTGAAAACATTTCGCTACAGAAAGCTTTGGCATCGGAGTGTACAAAACTTATAGGGACAAACCTATAAGGTTTTCACAGTGCATTCAGGTTTGGACCTACACGTTTTGTGCCTATAATTTTCACCATTTAACATTAACCGTATGAAAACGCTGTGCATTCAGGTTTGTACCTATAAGTTTCACGATTTAGCACTAACACTATGGACCCTATGGAAAACTCAGTGTTAAAAATGCTTGTACCTATAGTGGCTAAGCACCATGCCCTTTGACCATCTCCTATAGTACATCTTCTGGCTTATAAGTTTCACTGGAGGATAAGGGAACTGTTGTTTTGTCTTTTTATGACAAAGACTTGTGTATGTGAACATGACAAGATATCTCTTTCTAATATTGTGATGTTTGTGTCTATAATGCCTCCGCATCATGCCCTATTACCAACTCCTAGATTTCCCTGTCATGACATATTTTTGTGTGTTTTTTGTGTTTGCAAATTAATTTTTGTTTAGCTCAAATGTTTTTTGTGTCTTGTAAATATAGAAAAAACATTTTAGAACAAACAATATTTTCTAAGAAAATATTTTTTGTGTTTTAAAATTATTTTTACAAAGAACTTTTTAATAAATTTTATGAAAAAGTTTTTTGTAAAAAATAATTTGCAAACACAAAAAATATTTTCTAAGAAAATATTGTTTGATCTAAAACGTTTTTTCTATTTTGCAAGTTTTTATTTTATAAGGAAATATTTTATGTACCCAGACCTGGATTTTCTCTGGCGAACCAATGTCTACGGGAGTTTTCAGTGTTAATTAGTTCGCCCAAGTGTCATCGCCTCTTAGCACTGTTTTTTCCATAGACATCCCTGAAGGTACTCTGGCGAAGTAAATAAACATTAATTTTCCCCATACACAAACCTGAATTTTCTCTGATGAACCATTGTCTTTGGGACTTTTCAGTGTTAAATCAGTTCGCCCAAGTGTCATCACCTCTTAGCACTGTTTTTCCTCATAGACAATCCTGGAGGCACTCTGGCGTAATTACAACATTTTATTCCAAACTTGTTTTATATCGTGTTTTCTACTTCTTTGCTTTTTTTAGAAAAGCTAAGAAAAAACAAAATGAAAAAAACTTGATGGCACGCACTGTGGTCTAACTTTCTGTGACAGTTGTTTTTAGGTGTAAAAATATTTAAGATTATATGATTGTCTATCAACTTTTCATATTTTGAAAGGAGTTGTTTCAAAATATAAAATTTGATAGAGATGCATACAATATTAACCCAGTACTCACAGTAAAAAGTGAAGCGACTCTTGACTCTATTTTACTGATGGGAAATGTAGGAGGCAGAGGTAAAAAGGGATTATAGGACTAACCTAACAAAACTGACAAAACTGTCACAGAAGTTTTAACAAATAACACATCTTTATTTAAAGTTAATTCAATATATTGTTATGAACTGAATGTATGTGAACCGAGATCTGAGTTTGCCTGTCCATGAAAAAACCTATTTACATCGAGATGATTGAATAAAACTGAATGAAAGTATTCAGTCTCTCATTTACTCTCTGAATAAAATAAAAATAAGAACGAACTAAAACATCTATCTTGTGTTACATAATGGATTTCTATGCCGTTTATATAATAGATGAATGACTTTAACAAAAAACTAGAAGTCATAATTGTAAAATTACCTCTGTGAGATTGTTTTGACACCTGATATTTATTATTACAGTTATTTCAAATAATGTCTATAAGTTTGCTCAAACCATCGCCGAACATCTCTGTCATTCTCTTGGAAATTTCTTGGATCGAATTTGATAGTAAGAATTGTCTCTAAGTCGTATCCTCTTGCAAGATGATCTAAAACAAATATACAGTACATTCCACACATAACACTAAATTCACTTTGCAGTCTGATTGTGTTAATAGTCCATGAATCTGTGTTTTTCACTATGAAATTATATATATCTTTATCTATTGGTGGTAAATCATATGAATCAAAGTAGATGGCTGAATGATTGTCTTTGAAATATATTACTACCCATTGTTCTCCTGGTTCTCTTGATGAATCTATGTTCACAATATATGCTTGTCTATGATTAGGTTTGTTTTCGTTTTGGTAACAAGTTGTTTGAACACACTTTTCCATTTAAGGATGATAACCTTTGAGAACGGTCAAGTATATACTGTAATTGTATGGTTTCCATCTTCTTAGCCGTGAAAAAGGCTGTCATGGAGCCGTTAATCAAGATATGCTGTATAATATGACCAGTCTCTTTTAACTAAATCTGCCCACTTTTGAATGTCTTTTTGGCAGTCTATTTCAAAGTCTATACGAGCACAATATTATAATAAGTTTAGTTTTCTTGCTTTCTTGTGTAGATTATATAGTATAGTCACTGGACACAGTTTCTGTAAACATTCTGCAATGTATATATCTATTCAATTCATTTCAATATTTATTTAGTAATAAATGTACCTTAATAGCATACAATAAATTGGAAAGCATATGCGAGTTACAAATACTGATACAAATTATAAACAATATGTATTGATTATGTGGTACAAAAATTACAAGGAGAGTGCATAGCCAGATTGGCTGTCTACCTGCCATCTCCTTAATCCAAGTCGGATTTATCTCTTGGAGATCTGCAGATCACAAAAAAATAATTTGTCTCTTTTAGTAAATATTACTACTTGTTCGATGAAATGGGGAATTGGCCAAATAAATCCACAATGTTCTGAGTATCCATAGCTTTCTGTTTAGTTACTTTAAGGGGAAAAAGAGCCAGAAGGCCTCATCTCACAGGAGGCAACCAGAATTCAGCGGGAGGCGCAGCAAAGTAACAACCAAAGATTCGTCAAAAATACTGAATGACAACACAGAGACTGGCATGGCGAGCGAGACACCAAATCATCAGACACGAATCCGTCCCATCATCGTGTATCTTCCGAATTGTGTCGGGTGAGCCAATGTCTCACAGCTAAGTTTTCTTGACTCAATTGAAGTATTCAAAGAGTGACTGAAAAACTCTAATTGTTACATCACCATATCGCGCGCAATGTCCACACTTCATGAGAAACTGCCTTCAATCTATTAATGTTGTTGTGTTAGTTCGATATTCTTCACAGATATTTTTCATTTTCTGTTTAATGGATTTTTCAGTTCTTTCACTTCACATTCTTGGAATAATGTTTGTATTTTTTCTTCACACATCTTGCAATGTTCACACTTTGCTTGAGCGAACTGAAGTTCGAACCTAAGATTGCTAGATTTTATAGGATGAGCCAATGGCCCATTACTACACTGATCGGGTGTCAAATCAACCCCCCAAAGGGAATAACCTTTTTGCGTAATCCTGCAAAGATAAATCAAATGTTTGATTTTGTCCAAAATAGCCCATACCTTCAAATAATGATAAATATGAATTGAGATAAAGTCCACCTTCGAAATTCGGTTCAAAGGGACGTGCTTTAATCTAATGTCCATCTATTGTGATTTCCAACTTCTTCAAATTGAAATGTTGAAACTTAAATGGAGTAGTGCCAATACCTCCATTTATATCTCGATTAGTAACTAAACCAATAATAATTCGTTTTGGCATCTATGAAGCAGATAGTCTTCTATTTTTGAATGAAGACCACTTCCAATAGTAAAAGTTTTAATTTCAGTATGTCTTATGGGCATTTTATAATTTGTTTGATCCATTTGTGCTTTAAGATCATTCGCAAATTTTAGAATTAAATTCAATGCCGGTATTCTGAATATGGCTTTTTGGATTTCTATTTTTCCATTTTCATTACCAATCAAACAAAATTTAGTTGGAGCATGATGCAATTTAATTCTCATTTCTACACCATTTGGTAAATACTTAACTTGCACAAATAGATCTAAATGTAATTTACCTCTTAGTAGACATTTTTGCTACCATCAATTAATTTGGCTCGTTCATTCAAACCTTTGTTAGACGAAGCTTTAGCTGTTTCAGTGTGGTGTTCTGGAGTATCTGCATACCACATTTCACAACAGATTTTCAAAAAATCCTCGGTAAGCATACATATCTGTATTGGTAGTTATCAGATTGCTGTTCAGTATAACATCAACTTTACTGAACATGCTATGAAAACAATTATTGATAGGAGCAATTTGTGTATCTCCACCCAATATACTCCCATCTTGTTTTGTAATTTTAAATTGAACTTCAAGTGTATATGCTGTAAGATCTAACCACTTGGTTGTTTGTCTTGGAATTAAAATTCTATCGCTGAAGAATTATTTGAAGATGCAATAGGAAATTGTTCAATTTCACCAATATTTTCTATACCACTTGATGTTGGTGATACATTATCTGGATCAAAACTACTACCAAAATGTTCGCAAGAGCCATGTAACATCATGATTGTCAAATATATCAAGTGGTCTTGATTTTCGTTTTGAATAAGCTTGTCGTTGACGTGTCTTGCCTCTATGAGAACGAACCACAGACTGACGTTTTGGTTCCTGTTTTTGTCTTTTTATACCTAAAACAGATTCACCAACTGATTTCAAAAGATCTTTTCCATGAGTTAATAACATTTCTTTAGGTGATTTACGTTTTTTTTATCAATTCATTTGCTATTTCTAAACCATGTTTTAATCCTTCTCTCTTTAAAGTTCGAAATGCATTTTTTGCAATTGGTTTTATAAATGGTGCAGCTGTTCTTATTGCTGTGCAAAAAATAAACCATAATCCATATCCATATTGCCGTGGTACACCTTGATACACTGGCATCATTTTTACAAATTTAATTTATGTCTCTGTCTAAAATGCAACTTGACAACTGTCTTGCCACTTGCAAACTGAATGGGTTTACCAGCGTTCCCATTTATATTTATACTGATCTGATCAAAATAAGATTTTGATACTATACTGGTATGTAATGTACATTAACAAATTCTATATGAGTGTGCAGAAACTCTTTATGTGATTTAAAAGGTATCACACATAGTATTGGTGCTTCAATATCACCAAGAAATGTATAATCTGCTATGCCAGAATAAACAAAGATTTGACTGAAATCCACATTTAAGTCCACATTATATTTAAATGCACTTTTTGCTGATTTTTAGGAATTGATTCAATGATATATTTTTTTATCATCTATTATACTTTGAATTTCTTGAGGATAAAATATCCCTTGTATATTTTCACTACCCATATCTTCACGTTTATAAGTGGGTGGTGTTGTACACTAGTGAAAGTTTGCTAAGCACCAAATATTTGACACATCATGGTGAAATTTGCTTGTGACATATTTGCGATATTTTTGGTAGATATAATTGAGGAATGTATTGATATGGTCCCAAGTGTTTACATTAGCTCTCTTGACAGACAGACTTTTCGTGACAGTCATGGAAAGCATGTACCCCTTGATTTTCATGATGTTTTCCTGTACTGTCTACATGTACATGACATGTGTAGGATATTCAAACTTCATTTCAACACAAACCCTTGTGATTTAATTATTGAATATGGCAAATGCAAATGTAAGAAGACCTTTGTCTGAAGCAGAAATGTGTCAGGCTGTAGGAATGGTGGAGCAAGGGGGCTACCAATCATCAGGTTGGTGAATCCCTCAGTGTGCACCATACGGTGATCACCAGCGCCTGGGCAGGATTTCAGCAGTATGGCTCACCAGTAAGATAGCATGGTGGTGGCAGAGACAGGGCAACATCTGCAGCTGAAGACCGGTTTTTTGATCATTTGGGCCCATATGAACCACTTTGCCACAGCAACCCAGCTTCACAGTGACCTTCAGAATGCATCTGGGGTAAATGTTTTGATGCAGACTATCCGGGCAAGGTTGCATGAAGGTGGTCTCTGATCAAGAAGACCATGTATTCACATTACGCTGCCTCAGAACCACCACCAAGCACGATATGAATGGGCCATGGACTGCGTTGGATGGACCAGAGAAGATTGGCGTCCTGTCCTTTTTACAGATGAGCCAAGGTACTGCCTAGACCACACAAATAGGCGCTCTGTGTCCTTGAACGTGGTACAGTGACTGCACAACAGTATATTGATGATATCCTGGATGTCCACAACAGATTGTATGCAGGTGCAGTGGGTGATAGATTCATTCTGATGGACGATAATGCCCGTCCTCATGTTGCCCATGCTGTAGGGGAGTACCGACAGAGGGAGGGGACTGAGCGTATGGACTGGCCAGCAAGATCCCCTGACCTCAATTCAATTGAACATATCTGGAATGAGTTATAGTTTGCAATTTCAGCCCGTCCAGTCCAGCCAAGAAGTGTCCAGGAGCTTGGTGCCATGCTGGTCCAAGAATGGAACAACATCTCACAAAGGAACACCGGGAACCTGATTGGGAACATGAGAAGGCGTTGTCAATCTGTAATTAACAGTAATGGGTCTCATACTCGATACTGAAGCCATACCAGTGCGCTCCATCAACTTTTTGGCATATTGAAAAATTTCCTCTTTTACCAATAATATCCATTTTCCATGGTTACCGTATTCAAAAGATAAAAAATAATGTCAAATACAAATAAAATCTTAACTTCTGTATTTAAATCATTAAAGATATAATTAAATAAAAGATATATACACTTTTCATTACAATATTTCAACTAAAACGTAAAACAGGTAGTTGGATGTATTTGGTGCTTAGCAAACTTTGAGTAGTATATATTTTACATGAGTAATTTTAAATAACTCTTTTGTCCAATTTGGTAAATACCCTTTTTCAAATGTACGTTTGGTTTTATTAATATGTACATATCACCAAGATTTTTTACCATACAAATTTTAAGATACTTCTACTTCATTTTATAATGATACCGAAGCAGGAAGTCTCTGAATACCACGATGGAAACTATAATTATAACCATCAACTAAATTTTCCAACACATCAATGTACCTTAATGTACATTTGAGTGTAAAATATTTCCACATTCGTGTTTACAATGTACGTTGAAAACGTTCAACAATACTAGCGTTCGTTTCCGGATTTTCTGTTGTGAAGAAATGAATTTTTGGGTTCTTTAAAAAATTTTGTACATCTTTATTTTTGAATTCAGAACGTTTATCAGATTGTAATGATATGGTTTACCTCCAGAAGTTTTTAAAATACTCTGAAAAGATTTTGTTAATGTTTCTCCTGATTTATTGTGAATGGGTAATTCCAATGCATATTTTGAAAATACACCAATAATACAAATAAAATAACGAAATTGGTCATTGTAAGACTGTAAACTTTGTAAGTCTGCTAAATCAATTTGCCATTGATGATCAATACCACCCACTATAGCCTTACATCTTGAAAACTTTTTACGGGTGGGTTTATGTAAAGTATAGGTTCTTTCTCCTTTCAACCATTTTTTCACTTGGTCAACTGTGATGGAATTATCTTTGCTATGAGCTGCTGTGTATAATTTTTGTATACCTCCATAGCCAGCAGGATGTTTTTGTATTGTAATATATTTCAGTTAATAAATCATTCAATAAGCATCCAATTTTTCAGAAATTCTACGTTTTGTCAACTTATGCTTTAGTGTTGACTTTGGTGTGTCTTCACCCCACTGCACTCTCGGACCTCGACAAACTTTATGTTTTGGAGGCGATGATTGAGGGGATTCTAACCAACTATCTTTTGGAGAACTTTGATATTTACTGGCTTTGGGTATATGTTGTCTATTCATCCATAATCAACATTCATGATTTCCAACAAGATCTTGAGGGATATTTATATCTTTTAATCCATGACTAAACATTTCCCAACCGCTCAGTTTAAAACCTTTTTGGTGTCTAAGAACATCATTGACTAATCTATGATATTTTAACCTTTTATGACTTCTCCATCATAACTTAATACACCATGATCATTCTAACTCATGTGTGGATGTGATGATAAGGCAGATAATAATGAAGATGCTTTATGTCTCATTGTAGCAGGGACACTTTCTATAATATGATCTCGAAAAATAATGATTTTTCTCCTGACTCAGGCAATGGAACCAATGTTGGTTGTAATGCCTTCTTCTGTGACATTCAAATTTGTTTGTAAAATTTCCCCATACTTTTGTTCTTTTTCACTTTTGGACAACTCTGAAATTTCTAACATAGATGATAAATCATTTTGAAGTTGTGCTGTATTTGTAATTTGAGAATTTGGTGGTAATCTGGGTCTTTGAGATTTTTCATTTCTAAAATATTGCATATCTTCTAACATTTGATAAGGTACAATAGCCATTTTTGTCATATTTTTCTCACTAATTTATTTTCAAGATTTGTTTTAAGTTCTACAGCAAGTAAACCAAGTAATGGTAAAAAAACACCTTTTTGATTTAAAATTTGTTTTTTCTTTTTAAGAGTTATTGATTTACTAGCGAGTGCTCGTAGTTGTTGACGCTTTGGATAGAATTTTTGTTTCTGACTTGATGTTAGATGTATGTTGTCTTTTAAAAGATTATGACAGTATTCTGACACACAATTAATTAATTCTTTAGGCACATTTTTCATAATTTCTTTTTGAAATGCTGGAGGAGTTTGACTTAAACCCATTAACATTCCACCATATTTTTTAACTAAAGGAATTTTACGAGTTTGTTTCTTATTTTGTCTGACCAACTTGCTCTTGCAGAATCTAATGATTAAATGGCTTAATAAAACAAAATGTATTGCAATTTATATATGTGCGAAGAGAACACTTTATTTATTTAAACATTTTCACTTAAAGTAAGACCTTATCCCTTTAACAGGATTAGGTGTATTCAACGCTGTAAAACGTGCCATTGTTGGAATATTTTCTTTTACTGGTATATATCCTAAATTTTGTCTAGAACCCATTTGATCATGTGTGAATGAATGAATGAATGAATGAATCTTTATTTAGCAGTATACAACAAAAAACAATTTTAAATATACATGCATCATTATAGAACAAAAATATACATACATAATTATAGAACAAAAATAATCTAATAAACATGTATACTGCAGGGACCTCTGGACCTGCTTTTGTTAGAGGATACATTGGTTTATGATTTTTTACACCATCTTTTGTTATTGACACTACACGTATTAACTTAAGTGGTGATACCTTTCTTTGTTTTTGAAGATTTTTCACAAGTAATGCTTTTGTTTTTGTTCACTTGGTAGTTGGAGAATTAGGAGGTGCAATTTCAAAATTTGTGTACATGTACTTAGGTCCTACCTTTCATTGATTTTTTTATCTCTCAATAACTTGATGAGTTGTTTGCTTTTTTCTTAGGGGATTTTCGTTTCTTTTTAGGTGACTTTTGTTTCTTACTCTTTGTCTTTTTTTTGAATGGTGAATAGAATGATCTACTTGTCTTATGACCATCCCATCGAATTAAATTACGAATGAAAACACCACCAAAAAAGCTCCACCTCCTGGTTTTAAAATAATTTTTCGTTTTGTTGCAAGATCTACTCTTGGATTTGCAAATTGTCCAAGATCCTGTTTATGTTTATCCATTTATGTTAAAGTTTTTTTTTTAATTTACTTATTAAGCATGATTCTACTTGCTAATGTAAACCATTTTAAAATTTTCTTAAAACCTTTCTTAAGTATTTTTTGTCTTGTAAATTGACTTGTTTCTTGTCCAAGTTGTTCCAGTGAATGTATGAATGATACCATGATGATGATGTGTACTCACTAACAGATTTTAAACAATTAACACAAACTCATTAGAACATGGGATTTAAAATATCAGTTCTTAATCTCAAAGATTCAGGAGTTTTAGGATGAAAATCGTTTAATAAATAACCATGATCAATACTTGTTGCATCTTGATAACATGCATTTACATGTGGTGATTGAACTTGATTTGCCAATACTTTAATTTGTCCTTTATCTCTGGTATTTTGAAATAAAATCATATAATGTGCATTTAAAGTTATGGTATGACTAGATTTAAATTGTTGAAACATATTTTGCGTAAGGTAAATGACACTTGCATTTCTATGATGTCCTTTCCGTGTGAACCATAATTTAATTTTTCTTCATCTTTATCTCCTAACATATCATCAAAAACCACAAGATGTGGAATAGTGACATCACTGACAATTTCTTATTAATCTTCAGGGATACCTTCTATGAAGTAAAGTGTATGTATTTTGCCATTCCTTATAACACCAAATAATTTTTTTGTGGGGAAATTTGAAATAAGTCACGTTTCATATCAATAACCTTTTTGACAAATTCTGTTTTCCCTGAACCACTAGGTCCCAATATAAAGATATTACAAGGGTGTTGATACAATAAACATTCACTAGATGCCATAATTGTTTTTTGTGAAAAGGTGTTGTCAAATCATTCACTTATATACTTTCTGTTTCTATACCTTTTTCATGTATTTTAGTAGGTTTTCGTTTTAAGGGTGCTTTTAACTCAAATAAAGTTTCTGAAGAATCTATTCTTCTACCTATTTGTGGTACACATTGTCTATACAAGTAATTAATGATGTCTTTATCATAAATTATATTACCCCATACAACAAATATTTTCTACATTATCTTTGTAAAAAGCATTCCTGATTTGTAAGGCATTACAGAATTCCCCATACAGTTCATCTTTTTCCAATCGATAAAATCTTTTGTTATTGTTAGATAACCAGGAGTGATCAGTTGAAATGCATATAATAATGCCTTATGTGTAATCTTGTTGTCTAAGATACGTCTTACTGGTTCCATGGTTAAAATCAAACTCATGATTCTTTTGTCTGTTCTGATGTACTTTGTGCATCAGGTACCATATTACACCATGTACTTTGTACATCAGGACAGTCAGGAAAATCATTTTTCTACACCATCTGTAAACATTTTGTCTAACTTAGTTTTGAAATTATTTGAAAGTGCAGCTATTCTTGCAATCATGGTACTAAATGATGTAGTTTGATCATCTAGTACCATGAGTGCAAATAAAGAATTAGAATCTGGAAAATTTTCTAGACACTTGTCACATTTTTTCATTGTTGAAAATATTTGATTTAAAGTGAATACATAATCCATCACTGATAATATTTTATCTCGAGGTGTTTGCATACATGATGGCGGATTGTATAATTGACAATTTCTTATCAATTGAATGTAAGGGCATTTTGGTGACCACTTAACATGTTCTTGTCTCTTTTTCTTCCCAATTATGTAAACCTTGTCCACATACAAACATTGCACTTTACTATCTCCCACACAGATAAAACCAGCTTCAGCTAAATCTTCTTTCTTGGATTGTAAAATAGGATTTGTAGTCATACTAAAACTCAAAAGTCTTCTTAACTCTAATAAGTATATAGGATATGTAGGATTAAGTGGTAGAGACATCTTGCCTGTTCAGTGTTCAAACTTGAAATGAGAAATTTGAAGGGTATTTAAACCTTAAACCCATAAGGTCTTGTGTCATATTTATCCACTACAAAACGTTTTGTGAACACAGATCGGGATGTTTTGGTCTGTCTTTCACTTGTGATATGTCTGTTTTTGTTACGTTTAATTCTGTTTGTGTATTCAAAATTCATTTTGTAATTGTGTCTGTCTTGTGCACATTCCACCATGGATTCAAAATTGACTTTCTGTAATGTATTGTAATCTAATGTGATTCCTTTAACTTTACATGAAGTGTGTGCTTGACCATCTTTAATGTATTTCTAACCATAATGTTTTGGACCTAATCCTACATACCGGACCCTTGTGGTAGAGAAGTGTGTGTTATTTCTAAAGATAATTGCCCGTCATGGATAGTTGCCCATCATTGTATCATTTGATTGTACAACCTTTTCTATTTCATCTAATATGGTGTTACCAGTGATAGCTGAAGCCTTAGTAAATGGGATAAATATACCTATTTCTAATCCTGTGTGGTTAATGGATACTCTCATTTGATCATTGTCTTCTATAGCTCATTCTTCTACCATACTTTCAAATACTTTTCCAAGGATGTAAAATGGATTCTTCTGATTAAATTGGTTGAAGGTTATTCTACACACATTGGATTCGAATGGAATTTTCTTGATGTTCTTTGTAGGAGAGGGTGAATGGAATAAAATCTCTTGCTGTTTCTACTTTCTGTTTCTTGGTATCTTCTTCTACTTAACTCTCTGTCTCACTGTATTCTTCAAAAGCTCTCTTCATCTTTTTTCTTCTATCTTCTTCTAGCTGTGAAAATATGTCTTGTCTTCTTGGTTGTCCAAAACAAGTGTGAAACAACCTAAGATTCCTCCCACATTTTATACTTTCCTTTAATGTACATTTAAATGTACATTTAAATGTACATTTAAATGTACATTTAAATGTACATTTAACATCCACTGAATTATACTGTTAATAAACGGTTTTTATATACATTTGAAAAGTCATTATTTCAAAAGTGTTATGAATTCACATTGCACAAATTGTTAAGAACATTGGTAAATTATGTGTTCAAAAACGTTTTTATTTATCCACCAACTCTATGGAAAAATCCTATGGTAAATATTTTACAACTTTTATTTCTTAGTGCACCTTTCAATCAACATCCGTATTAAAATCACTTATTCATTCAATAACTGGTGTATAGTATCCATAGGTCATTGGGTGTAAAAGATAGCAAAACTGTTTGTAACAAAATGAATGTATATTTAAAAAATAGTGTGTATATGCATGTTATTGGACATTTAAATGTACATTAAAGGAAAGTATAATAGGTGGAAGAATCTTAGGCTGTTTCACACTTGCTTTTGACTTCAAGAAGACAAGATATATTTTTGAAATGCTCCGAAAGTAAAAGATGGATAAAGTTGCAGATTCAAGATTAGAAAAAGCAAGTGATGCTAAAAGTATTTACTATAAGCCGTCTAAATGGGGAGAAGTAAAAAGACTTGTCAGTGAACTTTATAAGTTGATATCAGCACCTAAAGATATGATTTGTCCCATTTGTCATCAGAAAGGACATTGGCCCAACACATGTGCAGACAAAGGGCCATGTTATTATTGTCATCAAAAAGGACATTGGATTAATGAATCTGGATTGAACAAGCTATCAGATTACTCTGTGTCTAAACCAAAATGGCGGTCACCAGCTGTTGTACAACCTCAACAGACTACAGGTTTTCAGTGGCCAGAACAGGTAGAACGCGCAGATGCATTACCGATTACAGCTTTCAACTTATGCCCACCAGCTGGTGTAAAACCTCAACAACCTCTCTAAACAGGGTACAGCATGATATCACCACCCCCATCTCTACATCAACACAAAACAGACTTTACAAATAAGAAAGCTGAATTAACAGAAACTGTGTTACCAGAGTTTAATGATAGTGATGATACATTATTTAAGGAATAGTGCATGGCCAGGAGTTGACTATGCCCATATAGTGCCCAGTGAGGTGGTGTAGTTCCCGACAAGAAGCAGAGGGAACTACACCACCTCACTGGGCACTATATGGGTGTAGTCAATGACAAGCCATGCACTAATCCTTATATTATATCGAACAACCTGAAAATGCAAAATGACCAAATAATCTACAATCCACATTGTAAACATGTAATGATGTTTTTATTTTAAACAATAAAGGGGAAATGAGAATAATGTGTGGATATTGATAATTGTTTGACACAATGGTACTATTCCTCACCTCTGCCAGGGACCGTGTTATGAATATGCACAACACAATTATTGAAATTGTATGTGGCTTGGGAGGTGGTGCTTTTTAGTGTTGCCTCCTTTTGTGGAATCAGATCAGTAACTTCAACACTTTGCAATAACACTTCATCTGAAATTTCCTCAGTATCCCAAATATTTTCTGCACTAGTGATGTTAATAGTATCTGCTAAGTTTTTAGTGGCTGATGCTGTTGATTTATTAATACATGATGATATAGCATCCAACATCTCTCTTTTCTGTGCTTCAGTGGAGTCTGAACAGTAACTTATTATTGACTGTGGGTTTCTATGTAAAGAAACTATTGCAATGTGCCTAGCTTGGAAACGTTCTCTATTGCAGTCGCTCGGATGCAATGATTTGTATAAATTTTATCAAGGACTGCCTTTTTGGAGAACGTGGGCATCATTTCACCTAAGTAATTTTTTCCCACTGGTTCATTTCTGTATCAAATATTGTCATCATCATTAAATGAATCACGTGGATGTTGGAATAGAGCTCTGCATTTCGGATTCCGCTTTTGTAAATACTTTTCAAATGAAGCAACTGGGCATCCCAGTTGTTTTGTTTCATACATGCGCCCACCTGTGCCTACGTTTGCCATGAATCACCCTGATAATTCTTAAGTTTTTCTGATGTTACTTTTGCGAGATAGCATTTTCCTTCTGAATCACTTTTTATTTCAAAACCGCTTGGCTTCAGTTCCCTTAAGTTTTCTCTTCCCCTTCGACAGAAATAGAAGACTATTTCAAAAAATGTTTTATTCACTAAGCTTGCTGGTATCGAATGGTCAAATATCGTGTTCATGTGAAGTTTCTTCATGTCAGTCATAGAAATTGCCTCTTTGTGAACTATATGGCCCTTACCAACTGCTCTACATTTTTTAATCATTGCTTTGTAGGCTTTCAGAGTGTCAGCAAATTCTATCATTAATAAAATATCAAATCTTCTGTGGTCTTTTAGATACCCTGATATGTCTTGCTTGATCACCATCAAACTTGATTTTCTGTAATAATCACCTTTTTTTGCCCAAATGTTCACAAAAAAATTTACAAAAAGCTTTTCAATGCCACTGGCATTCATAACGTTCAGGTTACATTTAAAGTGTTTCTCAGTACAGAAACTCTAAAGTACATGTAGGGCAAACTGAGTCGATTCTTTCGTATTTTTGCTAAATAAATTGTCTTCAATAAATTCCTCCTCATCGTCATTTCCAAATCTAGAAGATGTTGCCATTTTCCCTGCTAATTTCAAAACATTGACCGAAATACTAATTGTAGGTAAAGCAGAAGATAAAAAATTGGACTCACAAAAGAATGTCAACAAAGCAAGAAGCCAAATAGTACTCTCCCAATTCTCGAATTATGCAAGACAAACACAAGTATCAGTTCTCGTGTCAGAGAAAGCTATTTTTATTGCGATGACAAAGATCGAACAATTTGACAATATTCACACATTTTTCTCCCATAAATGACACTGGGTGGAAATTAGGATTCAGAAACACTGGATGAATGAATTCAAGTTCAATCATTTATTTGCTTACCCATTTTAGAAACATAAAATGATGAAATATTACGAGACGCGAACCCGTGGAAATACTTATTTTTCTTCTGGAAGCGTTTAAAAACTGGGATGATTGAAAACGTTACATGCCAATGAAGCACCGGAGAATGTCCCTTTATCGGAATGAATCACCTCGGAAAAATTTGTGGCTATTCTTGCGACACTAAAAAAGCGATGTATATTTTTTATGTAAATTGAATTGTCTAATTGGTGGCCGGGATTTTCTGTCACCATTTTGGGTAAATCGTTGCTTTGTACGTTTTTATAAGCAAAAAATGCATATAGTGCCCATGCTAAAAATAGAAAACATGTAGTGACCTTTCAGCTTTGTGTTGGACAACTACACAAAATAGGGTATCACCTTTCAGCCAATCAGAATGCAAGGAAGTCACGTGAGATATAATATTAGAAATATGGACATACCCAAAGAAACAGAGATGGAATGATAATGAATTAGAAATATTATTCCAGAGAAAGAGGCACCACCAAGGAAAGTTTCAAGAAAGCAAACTCGGGATTTTTAAAAAAAATAAAAAACTTGCAAAATACAAAAAACATTTTAGAACAAAAATATTTTCTTCTAAAATATTTTTTGTGTTTTCAAATTAATTTTATGAAAAAAAACTTTTTCATAAAATTAATTTGCAAACACAAAACATATTTTTCTTATGGACATACCCAAAGAAACAAAAATGGAATGATAATGAATTAGAAGTATTATTTCCAGAGAAAGAGGCACCACCAATGAAAGTTTCAAGAAAGCGAACTTGGGATTTTTAAAAAAAATAAAAAACTTGCAAAACAGAAAAAAAAACATTTTAAAACAAAAAAATATTTTTTATGTTTACAAATTAATTTTATAAAAAAAAACTGTACATCAATTTATTTTTGTGTTTGCAAATTTGTGAATAATTTGCAAACACAAAAAATAAATTGATATACAGTGGAAACTTATGTGCAACACAAAAGCTGTTTGCATTACACCATTTGAAATGTATTACTTGGTGGTTTAAAAAACACATTGGTGTGAAATATTTGCATACTTTGTGATTACAGGGGATACCTCTTAAGTTTTTCTCTCTCCATGTTTTTTTTGCTATGAAAAACTCAGCTCGGAACCCAAAACCAAAGTTGTAGTTGAATTCCTCCGACTACAATTAACTTCTGTAACCACAAAGTATTTTATTTTGCCAAACCATGAGGGAACTATGAGGTGTACACCTCTTTGAATTGAATCTGAATTCCAACTTCGCCATTATCTTCTTATCCATGTCATCTGTACAAAGAACGATCTTCTCTCCTCGCTGGTTCACTATCAAATGAACTGTTTCCCGCCATATTGAGATTATAAATATCCAGCACAGATGTCTCAGAAAAAATCACCCAAGCTTAACGACGACAGTTGGAATGCCTGTGTTGAATATGGATTTGTGTTTCTTTTGACAGATTATAGTCCACAACTTTTTAATTACCGAACGGATTGTGTTGCTTAAGATATCATCTTAAACTACAGCTCACAAGCTTTACGAGGTATAGAATATAGAAAAATTGTGAGTGCAGATATTAGAATAAATACGTAAAAGTACGGATATGATTGGACTGCTTGACCCGTTGTTCTAAAAAATAATAAATTGTTCTGCTGTTAAATGCAAGGTATAAGTCGTGGGAAACTCATGTATTTCAAAAATAAAGTTGGTCGATCACATTTTATGGATGGAAAATAATATTTCAGGTTTTATTCTGGTGTCGATATGACACTCAGTGTTAGGAACGGAAGTCAGTCTTGATTTTTTTACCTCGCAAAGCAGTGGTTATTTTCAGCGAAGACGCGCTATATTTATCACAAGTTCCCAGAAAATGACATTGTATTTTGTGACGTTTTTCCAGGAAATCGACTCTTACACGTAACATTACAATTTAACATGCATTTTGTTTATCGGTAGGATGATAAATGGTCAGATAACTTTTGGATTACAATTAATTCTTCACTTATATTGGATATTTTACTGGAATCACTTTGTAGTTATTGGTGTATTTTCTTCAATACATTTGTAATAGGATAGGCGGTAATTTTTTTACAACTCAAATAAGGGATAGCAATCTTGTATTTGCAAATTCGTATTCGTATTCGTACAAATAATATGATTTGTGTGAATATGAATTTACAACTCTTATTTCGACTTGATAATCATTCAGAAAAACTCAAAGTACTGGCGCTATTGTACCATTTTTTAAAATCGGAGAGACATCCACGGGACAAATAATTGTAACCTGACTGGATATTTACAATAACAAAACGAAAAGGAAGAAATAACAATTTACATCTTTCCTTAAATGAGTTAAACACAAGACAACCTGAACGAATGGTTTCGCGCGCCGAAGGCGCGCAGGGACGGTATGGAGAACAAGCCCCTTTCGACCCTCGTTGGCTGTATGTTTTTGTATGTTTCTGTATTATGTCAAGGCGTGATAGAGGAGGAAAAGGAGGAGGGAGGAGGCTCATCCCCGCTTGGGCTTCTTACGGCTCTTCTTCTTAGGAGGTGGTTGGCATGGAGATGTGGATGGCGATGACGATGATGGTTGATTCATGATTTGGAGTGATGCTAATGCTACGTTGGATATTGTCTGGGATTCTTTCCTGTATTCTTGGCACTCTGCTATCATTCTGTTGTCTTCCGCTATGTTTCTGTTTACAGCTTCCAATTCGATGTAGGTGGTGGCTGAGGATTGAGGTGGCTGTTCGGTTGCGATTTCCACTCCCGGGCTATCCGGTAGTGAAGGAAGAGGGGAGTGAGGGGTGGGAGGTGGCGAAAATGCAACTTCCAGTTCCTCCTCAGTCTCCACTGGGCGTTCCACATCCAACTGTACCGGCTCAGGAGCCGGCAGTTGGTTGGATGTACCAGTGGGACTAGGAGGGGAACTGGCGGCTGCCTCCACGGCCTCCATCCCCTCACTCAACTCTTTCTTCCTATCCCAGAAGGCCTCCAAGCGCCGGGCGTCCCTGCGCTTGGTCGATGGACTCTTCTTCCTTCTCTTCGGCTCTCTCTTTTCAGGACCTCCGTGCCCCTTCGGGTGAGGACCAGAGGGAGAGGGGATCCTCTCTCCAAAGGTACTACCTCTCCCCGATGAGGATGGTGTATTGGATTTCTCTGCTTCAAACTCCAGTTTCAGATAGACGCTCATGCCTATTTCCTGGATAGTCCAGGAGATAGGGCATGAGACGCCCAGAGCTGATATGGCTTTCCCAAGTCTAGCAGGTAACTCCATGATAGTCGAGGTGTTCACACTTTAAGATCAGAAGTGCGAATGAAAATGAAACCCTTTCCTTAAACAGAATTGAACAGCCCCTTTCAAGGCTACAAATACTAGAAAGAGATTTTTCTTTCTAAAGAAAATAAAAGTCTCCGAAAGAGAGACATAGTCCCATCACCCATCTGCGAGTGAGTGTTGAAAATGAGTGTTGTATCAATGAGAGTTATCCTAAAACAAGTTTGGAATAAAATGTTGTAATTACACCAGAATGCCCCCAGGATTGTCTATGGGGAAAACAGTGCTAAGAGGCTATGCCACTTGGGCGAACTGATTTAACAATGAAAACTCCCATAGACATTGGTTTGCCAGAGAAAATCCAAATTTGTGTATTGGGAAAATTAATGTTCAATCACTTCGCCAGAGTACCTTCAGAGATGTCTATGGGTAAAACAGTGCTAAGAGGCGATGACACTTGGGCGAACTGATTTAACACTGAAAACTCCCGTAGACATTGGTTCGCCAGAGAAAATCCAGGCTGGGTACATAAAATATTTCCTTATAAAATAAAAAAAATTATGACAAAGTTTTTTGTAAAAATAATTTGCAAACACAAAAAAATATTTTCTTAGAAAATATTTTTTGTTCTAAAATGTTTTTTTCTATTTTGCAAAACACAAAAAACACTTAAATTAAACAAAAATTAATTTGCAAACACAAAAAATATGTCATGATAGGGAAATCTAGGAGTTAGTCATAGGGCATGATGCGGAGGCACTGTAGACGCAAACATCACAATATTAGAAAAAAGATATCTTGTCATGTTCACATACACAATTCTTTGTTATAAAAAGCCGAAAAAAAACAGTTCCCTTATCCTCCAGTGAAACTTATAAGCCAAAAATGTACTATAGGAGTTGGTCATAGGGCATAGTAAGGGGGCACTATAGGTACAAGCATTCTTAAGACTAGGTTTTCCATTGGGTCCATAGGCTTAGTGTTAAATCGTGAAACGTATGGGTACAAACATGAATGCACTGCGTTTCCATAGGGTTAGTGTTAAATGGTGAAACTTATAGGTACAAAACTTATAGGTACAAACCTGAATGCACTGTGAAAACGTATAGGGACAAACCGGCATTTCACGATTTAACACTAACCCTATGGACCCTATGGAAAACTCAGTGCTAAAAATGCTTGTACCTCTAGTGGCTCCCCTAACTACTCGCAACTTGATCAGACAAAAGTGATATAATTGGTTGAATGTAATTGGTAAAATTCCTTAATTTAAATTAATTCTGAAAACATTTCGCGACAGAAAGCTTTGGCATCGGAGTGTATTGCTTCAACGGACAGAACTAGTTCACCAATAATAGGTTCCCCCAATCAATCGAACGAAGAGCACCTCAGTCATTTGAAACCATACAAATATATACATGGAACTTAATTAAGCACCACCTGTTTTTTTCACAGTGGTGTTAATAGAAACTCATCACTTTCATGCTATCTTTAAAATAGCCAAAAGTGTTTGTTTGCAGAAAGAATGGTCTATTAACAAATGAAAGACAATACAATGATGAAAATATGCAGTATTTTAATGGCACTAATTACACATATATCTGTCACTAATGTTTTTGATGAAAAAATGTTCTCTCGACAAGTATGGAGCTGAAACGGTACATGATGCAATAATGCTGGTAATTACTGACAAAAAATGTAACTTGTGATCTCCTGAACACAAAAGCAGTGTCTGACGTCAGTAGCGAGTGTATGCACCAAGTACCCGGATGACAGCCTACCCCCCTCCCCATCCTAATGCTACCCGTGAGCCTCCTGATACGGCCCAAAGGCAACTGCTACCACTCCTCATACAATGCATTTTCCAAATCGACCAAATTCTGTACAGACAGATCCCTTGCTTGCACACGACGTCCAAGAAAGTCCCAGATGTGTTCTAAGAGATTCAAATCGGGGCTCATTGCAAGGCCAATGTAGTGTTGTAATAGCGTTGTTCTGAATGAATGCTCTCATAGCATGGGAACGATGTGGCCTTGCATTGTCGTCCATGAATACAGGGCGAGTAGCCAACAGGTGTTTGTCAAAATGAGGCACGACAACCGGATTAAGAATGTCCCGGACGTACTGATGACCATTGAGATACCATAAGGCTCCATATCAAGTTTACAATCATGATAGAGGCATCCCCAGATTATTACTGATCCTCCACTATAAGGAACAGTAGGACTGATGTTCCTGAGCACGTAAGCAGTATTTCTATGCCTTAAAAACTCTCATGCGACCATCTGTGACGTGAAGCAGCAACCTACTCTCGTCTGACCAATGGACTCTCACCCAAGTGCCTGATATTCCAATGTTGTCGTGTCATACACCACTCCAAACGTCATCTTTGATGCGGATCGGACAGGGCTGCTGGAGGCTTGATGATCTTTCTGGACCTCTTACCCAGTGCTTTGAGACGGTTTCGGACAGTTCTGCTGCACAAACGCCTGTTGGGGAGCCAAAGGCATTTCAAAAATCCACTTGAAGCGAAGAGTTCACGCGTAACGAGGCGTGCCAGACTCCGATTTTCCAGCGGAAAGGTCTTTCGGTGTTGTCCAGCTCTTGGTCGATCCTTAACATCGTTGATTTGTTGATTTTTTCGGACAAGTCTGTTGATGACAGAATGACTATAGCCATGTTGCCTTCCGATAGCTTTGAATGACATGCCTGTTGCATGCATGTCAACGATTTGCCATCTTAGTGCCTCGGACAGTCTCCTCCTTGCCATGTCCACATTTACTGATAAAAGAAGTGACAAATTTTGTTGTTTTATACCCAGATATTGCATGTGGATGATAATGTTTTTTGTGGCATTCGTGGGTAGCATGCTTCACGTGGACGAGGGGATGTGTTTGGGGTACGCTATCAACCAGAATAATCATATTTCACGAGATGAAATGTACTGCAACACATAGCAATCATTAAAACATAATAATCCGTAACAGCAACTTCACTGCCATGAACAATTTCAGGGGGCGCTAAATTAAGTTCCAGGTGTATATATATCAACAAGATTTTAAACGCTCTTAAAGAATATAGAACCTTCAATATGGTAATAGACCTCCTTAGTTCCCATGAAAATCCCTGGACTTGGAGCAGTGCTTTGTTACGGCGGTAAAAACGTTCTGCTTTACTGGTATAATATGACCCGTTAGGCAGGGGCGTAAATAAGAGGTCGCATGTTTCATATACTGATTAACACTTGTGAGTAATCATATACTTTCTTATGAGATTGGATTTTAGTTTTGGACTAATGGTAGTCCCGAGTCAAGATCATCAAATACCGAGTTAAAAAACGATGGCCGCCAGGTGAGGGGTGTAAGGGGTAGATTGCGACAAGAAAGTGTTGAATAACGACGTTATTTCACAGAGCAGCCGTTTACTTTTGAAATTATGCCTTATCAACCTGGCACGTGCGAGTGGGTTTACGTGTTCAAAGGTTTAAAAAATCTTTTCTTTTTCTCGTTTTCTTTAATTCTTTTTTATTCATTAGATATGCACAGACAATATAACTAAAAAACATAAACATTTGTAGTCACAATAGCGAATTATGCATATATTAAAATGCATATTAGAGAAAAAAAAGAAACACAGAAATACTGGGCACAAACTCTCCGGCATAAAATAATTTAACATACTGAGTGGCGGCGTGGTGTGTCAGTGGTTACGGCATTGGACTTCACGTATCCACAGTTCGATCCCCACCAGGGGTAACTGCGCTCTGTCCTTGGCCAAGGCCCTTCATCCCGATGGTCCACGTGGGGGGCACGGCCTCACTATCCACTAAGGCGTACTGCATGTCGATGGTACCCCGGATTCCTCCACCATACAACTGAGAGAGAGAGAGAGAGAGAGAGAGAGAGAGAGAGAGAGAGAGAGAGAGAGAGAGAAAATTGTGAATCTCAACCAAAACTCATGTCACGCATGCCTCCGTTTTCATTTAGAGATAACTGGTTTAATTAAATCTAGCAGTCTCTCCAACCTTTCTTGAACAGTCTTTACTTTTTTGGAGTGAAATGACTCTAGTTCGAGAGTACGATATAATTTCATTTGTTATAAGTTGCTCCCGAATGCTGATTCACATCCCTCACTTTGTGGGAATAAATAAACTTCTTGAGGAGGAAGTATACAAAGTTGGGTGATGCCTGAGAACCCAAAGTTTACAAATCTTTATGTTCTCGGTCCCCCACTGTATCGAACTGATAAAACGAGCAACCGCAACACCAACTAGATGGTGAAAGTGACCTTAATCTCCAACAAATGAGCAATTGAACTCAATTCAGTCACGGCCGCGGACTATGGTTTGGAAAATATTGAACATAATGTCGGGAGTGTCATATACTTGTGCTAGATAAAGGGGTAATCAAGAACCAAATATGCATCCCAGTGAGCGGTACTTTTTTGAAGAATGCGTTCGATAGATAAACTGTATTTGAAGACCACACCGCATGATGAATATCACCGACGAGGGAGCTGAGCGATTTCGTTTCGTTTGTACATCACATATAGTTGCAGGAAATATGACACTATTGCGAAGTGCCATTGCACTGCAGGACAGCTGTACTCGCGAGCACACATTCTATCAGATTTTCAAGTGTAGTTCAGCTTTCTATACACCCTTTACGCGTACGCCATCTCACAGATATGGGTGTTTTCTTAATTTCTGAAGTGGAGAGGGGGTGGGGGATGGAGGGGGCACGTTAGAATGATCAGTATTCTCTCCACAGGCAATTTGGCAAAAGGAAGGACTATAGTGTACCACAATGCAATGTGTTCGTCTTTTGTACTGGAAAATTCAGGGCGCAGAAATCATGGATGTTTTTTCATAAAACCCCAAATCCTTGAAAAATACAGCGATTACGTTAGGGCCCCATGTACGCCCCCCCCCCCCTCCAAGAAAAAAGATAAGTGGTGTTTCCCCCATATGGAGAGGGTGGAGTAAGTCCAACCACAAATGTAATCCGACCACCAATGTAATGAACTTATTACATTCACGTTGTGTTGGTAGTCAACGCAACCATGAATGTAATAAACTTATTGGATTGTCAACGCAACCAGAATTGTAATACACTTATTACATTCACGTTGTGCTGGACAGTCAATGCAACCATGAATGTAATAAACTTATTACATTCGACGTTGTGTTGGACAGACATCGCATCGAATGTAATAAACTTACTTTCTATATTGGACGTTGTGTTGTCCAGTCAATCCATCCACGAATGTAATAAACTTATTATTTGCCACTTATTTTCTTATCACAAAGTTGGCTCTTCAGACCAGACATTTCAACACTAATTTTAATATTTCACCCAACAATCAGTTTAGTATTGCGGCGTTAATTCATAAACTGTCCATTTCTTGAGCGTTTTAGTTGTTAGTCAACTTGAGAGGGTCGTGGTTTGCGGCATGGTTAACGTTTAAGGGGAGAATTTCGGCCACTTGTAACAGACGCTATTGATGTTAATGAATATCTCAATATCTCCCATTCACACACCCGTACCCTACATTAAATCATCGTGAATGTTTCTGTTGTTTGGGTTTAAATAGTCAGGTTATTGTGAAATAAAACTTTGGGTCGCCCTATGAAGAATGGAGCTGGTGTGTGTGTGTGTTTGTGTGCGGTCAACTGCCCCGACTACTTCTATGAACCAGGTATGCTCACCTGTGGATGTCTTCCTCAATTGGGCGTTGGCAACTTTCACCTCAGTATATCATCTACATATATAATCATACATCATGCTTGTCAATTTGAGATTTTCAAAACACTATCCCTGGTGTACTTATCGACCTATCTGGCGGTCAAGGGTGAACGTTGACCAACTTCTAATTATTCTTTTCCTGTGAAGCTATTCGGATTCATATTTTATAATCCATAAAACATTCCGCCAAATACTCTTTCGAAAAGCCAGGGACTATCATCAAATGAGTAAAATACGAACGTCTTCGATCACGGTCTTGTTGAGGATTTGCACCGGATAACTTCATTTCGACTATTGTCTAGGATCACATCTGAGAAGGAATTAGCACGGGTCTATTTATATATATGGAAATAAACGAGGTCACCTAATTTACATACAATTCTTTTCACCCGCACCCTCCCCACCCCACGACGGGCTCATTGGGTGTAGCACCTTATATTCAACACGGCTACCTTATATTCAAGAGCACACGGAATGTTTTTCGCTGATGTATCACCACGTTATACCCAGAGGAGCGTCGGCTGAAAATTTACCTTGTGCTTGTTTTTCTTAGAGGTCGATTTATCTGGGTAAGATTCCATTGCGTGAACGTTTCCCTTGCCATTTTCTCAACATTTAATGCATGAATGTGAATGTATGTCAAACTAACCCCGTTCATCTCTGTATACGCAATGCAGCAGGGCAGGAATAAGGAAAAGTATGTCAGGCAGGTTTCAGGTATACATTGGGTGAGGGAATGTGTGAAAAGAAGTGACGGCATACTCATGGGACCCAGTAACGTCATGTGGGGTTGTTAGGGTATTTCCGTCGTCCATTTTGTATACTGGGGGCCGCCATATTGGCTTCTGTCGTGGCATGCGGTGGTCGCTATATGATCCAACGTTGTACAATGGAAAGAGTGTGTGTTCAGGGGTGTGTTCGATTGAACTGGAGTATATCCAATTACCCAAATGGACACACCAACTGCCTAAATCACCCAAAAGGACTTTATTTGACTCGATTTTCCCCAGAATCCTCTTTATAACAGCAGCATGTGGTGTTATAGGACTGTGGGGGTATCGTTCGAAGGATTTGTGTGGTATCGTTCGAAAGATTTGTGTGGGATCGTTCGAAGAGTATGTTCTATTCTATAAGTGTAATTTTACTGGCCCGAATTCTTAGAATCCTCGGATTCTGCCTATTTACCTAGTTCGGATTCCTTCGGGATTCTCTGCTTTTATTCATCTATACCCTGCTCCCTCCTTTCCTGGACCTGTTCTACCTATTTCTCGTTTTCCAGCTCAGATTCACACATAATCATCCTTTTATCTGCCTATGCCTGGGTACTCTCGCCCTAACAGTCTATCTAGTCCTTGTTACTCCTAGTAATCACTGTTTTTCGACCAATCAGATCACTCCGTTCATCTAAACTCCGCATTATTATCTGATACACGGGTTCCTAGGAATAGGTCAGTCCAAGAGTCAATTGTGTCAAATGCTCGGACGACTCGAGTCTTATCGAGCAAATGAGCTTTCGAGCAATTACTTGACCGAGTGACTGCTCGTACGAATTATCTCAGTATTGGGGGATACTACGACATGGCTCCTATACAGCTAATAGCTCATATATGGCTTCTAGCTCCTATATAGTTCCTAGCTCATATTTGCCTCCAATACTAAACTTCCATTCTTTTCTGCCACTCCTACTGGTCTGCACAGAGAGCGCGGTGGCTCAATGATTGCGGCATTGAACTTCAAACCGAAAGGTCCACGGTTCGATCACCGCGTCGTGTCCTTGGTTCAGGCATTTAATCTCGATTGTCCGAGTGGAGGAGGGGGTGGAGGGGGCACAACGGCGTTGTGTACTAAGGTGTACTGCACGCCTTGACGCACTTGTCTGCAGCCAATGTTAATCCTGTTTGTGTGGAGTTAGTAGGCTGAGGAGACTGACAGTTGATCGCCGCTGCTCGGTGGGTCTCTCCGGGAACTCCGGCTTCCACCACCCGTAAACCGTCCGACACGAAGTAACCCTGGCTGTCGAAAGTGTTGATAAACCCCAATAAATTAACAACAGATCTATACTAATGCTATTAGCTACCACTATCTCTGTCAAAAAATGAATATCCAATGCCCACCATCAAGCTAACTTCCTCGTTCATTTTTAGTTAAAAGCAAAAAGCTTTTGCAAGAGGCAGTCAGACATTGTAATGTCTTGTTTTAAACTGACGACTTCTTCTATCCGGTCAATTGCTATCTTTTTCAAAACAACCTCAGTGGGAACGTCAAGGAGAAATACGATCATAACCATTATCATTTGTAAATATTTCATCATCGCGTGATACCCTACAACCATTCAGGATACAATGACATTGTTTATTGTGGACGTGTGCCAATGAAATACCACCGCTGTGATAAAAATATGTTGAAACATTCCACGAAGTACTTTGCCGTCAATGAGGAGAGATAAGCCATTGGCGGGAGTGTCGCCTATTGGGAATAACGAAGGTGTATAACCAGCTATTATGTCTGCTGAATGTAGTTAACCATTTAAGAGGCCGTCTAACAAAACTTTTGACATTTTTTTGAAACTTTCAACAATGCCCTAAATACGAATTAAAGTGGTGAATAGAAACATATTATATACCAAAATAACGACAAAAGTACACAAAACTTGAATTAACCCTTTACCCAACGAATCGCCCGCATCCGCCCGCGTGATATCCAAATTCAGCAGTTGAAAAAATATTATTTTTAAAAAAATTTCAACAAAACCATATCATGGGACCCCTCGTTGGAACGAGCTCGTCGAGCTCGTTCCAACGAGGGGTCACGTGATATGGTTTTGTTGAAATTTTTTGAAACAAAATTAAAAATTATATTTAAAATAATAAATTTTGATATCGTCTGCGTTGGGTAAAGGGTTACCCCCCCCCCCCCAAAAAAAAAAAAAAAAAAATTATGTTTTTACTTTTAATGACAAAAGAGAATTTCCAGCCGCATAAGTAACCGACAAGAATAACAAGGAATAGACCAGTAATTCTGATGTTCGAGTTGTAAATAAAAGACTCCATACTCGGAAGAAGCATATTCATCATTTCAACACCGACGTTTTAGGGAGCGCGATGGTTCAGTGGTTACGGCATTGAACTTCAAACCAAAAGGTCCACGGTTCCACCCCCGCCAGGGGCAACTGCTTTGTGTCCTTGGGCCATGCACTTAACCCCGACTGCCGTCGTGGGGGCACGGTGGCACTGTGTACTAACAGGGCTCAAAATACCTTTTTTCTATGCGTAGCAAAATGCTACACATTTCCGAAAAATGAATAGCATTTTGTTTAAATTGCATAGCAGTTCTTGTATACCGGAGTTATGCCATACTGTTTTGTATTGAACTCTTCTGAGCAGATAGAATAATATCCATCCATTTCTGTGCTTTTTCAAATGAGCTGCAACACATGAAGCACTAGTTATGTTTTTTCAGCTGAACTGCCTTTAACAACTGCTTAGGACTTAGATATTTCCAAATGCTTAACATATAATTTGATGGGCGTAAAGTTATTTTGACTTGGTATTTTATGCAAAATGCAGAAACAATGCAGGATGAATTTAAACCAATAAAAATCCACGTTACATATGAAGTTGCTAATGCGAGACAGAGAGTTAATCTTATATCAAGAGTAAAGCATCAGTGAACTAGCTTGCAAAGTTTGTTGCAAATTTTCATTTTTACATTTTGCGATACAAGATATTCAACTGTAGCCTATTAGGCTGCAGTTGAATATATTGTATCGCAAAATGCTATACATAATTGAAAATTGCATAGCTTTTAACATGTTTTGCATAGCAAATAGCGATGCAAAACCACTTATTTTGAGCCCTGTGTACTAAGGGGTAATGCACGTCGATGGTGCACCTGTCTTCAACCAATTCTAACCCTGCTTGTGTGGAGTTAGTATATTGAGGAGTCTGGCAGTTGATCGCCGTTGCTCGGTGGTTCTCTCCGGGTACTCCGGCTTCCTCCACCCGTAAAACTGTCCGACACGAGATAACCCTGTATGTCTAAAGAGTCGTTAAACTCCAATAAATAAATAAATCACCGAGATATTGAAAGCTCTCAGAGGAAAATGAACGACCAGGAAATACAGATTGTGTTGGGAAGACATGATTGTTTTGATAACATGATTCTTGTTTCAAGTTGGGAAATGATTAAATTTACAACGATCTGAAATCTTCAAACATGTCATTGGTGTTTTTGAATCTGCGAGGCAATGTAATACATAACACACGATTGTGGCTACCACTTTTGTTACAAGAAACACTTTGGTTACAGCTCACCACTTTTGTTACAACATTTGCCCACTTTTGTTACAGCTCACCACTTTTGTTACAAAATCAACCACTTTTGTTACAAAATCAGCTCACCACTTTTGTTACAATAATCGCCCATTTCTGTAACCAAAAAAAAAAACTCGCTCACCACTATTGTTACAACAATCGCGCATTTTTTTTTACAATTTTTGTCAGTGTGAAAAATGGAGTAATCTTCAATACATGGACGTGGCGTTCAGTCATGATTATCAAAATCTAAACCCGTTGCGTATATCCGGTACCAACATCATATACACATGTGTGCAGGAGTTCTAAAGTTGACTATTTTCGCAAATTCTAACTTTTAGGGCAATGAGACTGCTGTTTCTTTCCCGAGCTTTTGGACAGCGTCTTCTCGGGTGAGGCATATTTTTACTTTATACAGTAATCTCCTGAATGTCTCGCCATTTCTCTTCTTTTTATCGAAAGAATTGACTTAGTTAAGTATGGCCTTTTGTCAATAATCTTTAACCCGTCACCACAGTATTTTAGAAGGCCGCAGTGGCCCATTGGATAGCGTGTCGGCCTTGTGATCGAGAGGTCATGACTTCGAATTTCGCTAGAGTCACTTGCGTTGTGTCCTAGAGCAAGACACTTAACCTCACTTGCTCGAGCGAGATTACGGTGGTACAGTGTGATAAGGCGTACAACACGTCTATGGTACACACGCTTTCAACCACTGCTTACCCTGCTTCTGCCGGGTTAGTAAGTTGGAGAGTCTGACAGTTACTTGCCGTTGATCGGTGGTTCTCTCCGCGGACTCCAGCTTCCTGCCCCAGTAAAACTGTCTGACACGAGATGACCCTGGCTGTCCAAAGTGTCATTAAACCCCAATAAATAAATAAATACCAGTTTTTTTTAGAAATGAAGTAAAAGTTTGAAAAATCTATATACAAATCATTAACATAAAAATAAAACTATAAATGTCATTGGAATGAGATCACTGAGCCTGTTCTAATGAGGCTCAGACTTGTATTGTTATTGTGACAAATTATGACGTTTGGCTTTACGGTATTAGCTTTATTGTGTGTAATTATTTGACTTTTCTGGCCTCTATGTTAGACACGTTTGCGGATAAATATATAGCAAGCCGATATCGAGTGAGAAAACGTATAGGGATAGTGTGTGGTGAGCGCGGGGGTGGCGTGGATGGGTGGGAGGAACACCGATTATACTACGGTAGAATATAACGATTTTCTTTAACCCCCTCATACATAATGGTTTTCTGTTTAAAAAATCGTATATTGGAGTAAGTCTCGCTTTCCTTCAAATATACTCGCCCAAAAAAGAAAGTGTGCATTGCAGAAATTGATCAAACTCCAAAAAAATAATTTCGTAGGTGTAAAGAGTGTTAACCTGTTCATGAATAAGTTATATTGAACACAAAAACAGCTTTCCCCGTTAAAATTGCATTAACGTTAAATGACGTGCTGCACGTTTGTGAAAAGGCATGTTTTGCACGTGGAGAGTCTGAAAATTCATGCAGCAGTGTGAATCCTTGGGTATTTAAACACTAAAGTAAGGCCTTCCTATCGTTCACATTCAAACTTGCGCTGCTGTTAAAACGACTCCACATTAGCATGCCAAGATTGACAATGAATCAACGTCTCCTTGCCCTGGGTATGATTAGAGCTGGCAGAACACACAGAGAGGTTGCCCAGCATTTGAACTGCCACCGTAACACTGTAGACAGGCTAGTCCATCGACATGCACAACATGATGACGTTCGAGACCGACCCCGCTCCGGGAGACCCCGAGTTACCACCCCTGCACAAGATCGGTATATCCGTGTCGTCCATCTCCGGAACCGGCAACGACGACAGCCAGGAACATCTCTAACCTGAGACGGATACATCCTCAAACAGTTATCAACCGTCTGAGAGAATACGGCTCACGTCCTCGAAGACCTGCAATTCGTCCGATTTTGACGTTACGTCATCGTCGTGCTCGACTGCAGTGGTGTAGACTACATCTCAGGCATGCCTTACACTGGTGGCGACGTGTTTTATTCACAGATGAATGTCGTTTCCATCTTTCATCATCAGATGGCCGCCAGAGAGTGTACAGACGTCGAAACGAACGCTACGCAGATCCATGTGTCGTGGAGCGAAACCGTTATGGGGGAGGGTCTCTCATGGCGTGGGGTGGCATCACTGCCCGTAACAGAACTGAGCTGGTCATTATTGATGGCAATCTCAATGCAGCCAGATATCGTGATGAAGTGCTTACACCTGTTGTTGTCCCATTTCTGCAACGCCACGGACCCGGCGTCATTCTACAGCAGGACAACGCCCGACCCCACGCAGCTCGTTCGTGTTGTTCAACAGTATCTGCAGCAACAACAAGTGGATGTTCTTCCCTGGCCCGCAAATTCGCCCGATATCTCACCCATTGAGCACGTATGGGACGAAATGAAACGTCAGCTACGCCGGCTTCCTCATGCACCGTCAACGCTTGTGGAACTCCAAAGACAGCTTATCAGAATATGGAACGACGTCCCACAACACTTCCATGCTAACTTGTTCGCTTCCATGAGGCGTAGATGCACAGCAGTAGTCGATGCAGACGGAGGTCATACCAGATATTGAGTGTGTGACTTTTGTGTTGGACCCTTAGTGTCTTTGACTCTCCATGGCACCAAGAGTATTAGTCGTAGCGTAATGAAATTTCTCGTGTTGATCACAAATTTATTCTTCTGTGATTGAATAAAATTTCCATGAATGAAAATGATATATATCTTTTTCTAGTGTTATTTTTTAGCATGCACACTTTCTTTTTTGGGAGAGTATATAATAACAAAATTATGGAAGTCATTGAAACCCTTTCATGGAGCAAGTAACAATGACAATCATATTTGTGTAGTTTTGTATCAAGTTCAAATCTATTCCAAGTAGTGCTGGATTTATTATTATTATCAATATTTGGTTATCTGCTGGGTAATATACCCAGCGATACTATTTTTCAGGAGAGGGGGCATCTTCAGGGTTTACTCTACGGGCGGAACTCTCGAAAGGGGGGGGGGGGTGTACTCTGATACATTTTCAAGACATCCAAGGACCAGTCAAAAATCTATATGACTGCATACACTTGTAGTGTAACGGGCTTTTGTTATAACGGGCCTTCGGAGTTATAGGCCTTCTGAGTAATAGGCTTTAGGAGTAAAAAACCTTCAGAGTTAAGGGCCTTTTGAGTAATGAGCTTTCGAAATTATGAGCCGTCGGAAAAAGGGACCTTCGGAGTAATGGGAGGTTGGAAAAAACAGACATTCGGAGTAATGGGTCTTCGGAATATAGCTACGTCACCGTTTGTATAATGTCGTTGTGGGGGTTGTTGCGAAGGGATGTGTTGTAACGTAGTAATAAGAATAGTGTTAAATAATGATTATAGTAGAAAATTGCTCAATTCACCGATTTCCTGAATTGAAAAAGCGGCAAAATGGCTTGAAATTCAGGGAGATCATCCCGCTAGGTAAAAAGATACCCCTTTAAAGAATAAGTGGAGAAGAAACAAAAATAAAATGCTGGGGCCAAGGTCAGTAGGATGTGATGTTGACTTATTGCCCTTTTAGTAGGTTCTCTTGCAGGTTCTCACATCTGACGTCATCATTCACGTGACCGGAAGGGGCGGGGTGAGGTTGCCATATTAGCCTGCGTGAGCGGCCATCTTGTGACATCATCCCCATGGTGGTACGTGGTCCCACTGCGCAGGCGCAGCGCGTGTTTCTAAGGTGACGCACTCTTACGACAGGCATTTTGCCTATGGGCGCCGCCATCTTGATTGTTAGGGTAGTACATGGTTGATATGGAACCCAATGACCTCCTTGTTGGTAGGGCCGTGTTCTGGGGGTGTGTTCGATTCTGTGTGAGTATGCCCTGGGAATTCTGGGATACCTCCAGTAGAGCAGAATACCCTGATTTGAAGGCTTTTCGGGGGGCTTCAGCTCATTTCCTTATACCGTATGGCAGGACATAGTTACTGTCGTTCGGAATTTCTTCTTGTTGGATAGGGGCGTGTTCTGATGGTGTGTTCGATTCAGCGGGAGAACATCGAATCACCCAAACAACCCAACAACGACCCAAATGTACCGAAACATACATCAATGGACCTTTTGTTGGACCGATTCTCCACCGAAACTTACCCAAACGGACCTTTGTGTAACTGTGTCCAACAAGATGGCAACTGGGCTTCATAGCAACCACGTGCTACCCCTAACACCAAGATGACGGCCCGCACAGTCAAAATGGCTGGCGGAAAAGTTCGTCACCTTAGAAACATGCGTTTCACCTGCGCAGTGGGACCACGTGTCACCATGGGAATGACAACACAAGATAGCTTATCACGTGTGCTATCATGGCAACCTCAGACAACCCTCCCGGTCACGTGACTGATTACGTCAGATGAGAACCTGCATGAGAACCTGCTAAAAGGGCAAGAAGTCAACATCACATACTACTAAGGTTCAAGGCTCAAGGAGTTGGAATCTACAATAATTGGCACCGATAGGCACGTGTCATTTCAAAATATACGTGTGCGCATGCGCACGATTTACTACACATCATCGCGACAATGATGTCGCAAGGTGGCAGGTGACTATATCACCCAATAATAAGCAAGAGTGTGGCATTACTACTGAACATGCGCGACAATGGTCTGGTTTGATAATTATTATTGGATTGTTGGTGTTTTATGACATTTTAATAGCTGAGGTCATATTATGTCGAAGATAGTTTTACGAGTGAAGAAAGCCGTAGTTTCCGGAGAGTACCACCGAGCAGTGGCGAGTAACTGTCAACTCCCCAACGTCCTAATCCTACAGGAGCAGGGTTAGCATTCGTTGTAGTCATGTGTGCTATCAACGTGCGATACACCTCGGCACATGGCGCAACCGTGCTCCCAAGTGGGCAATTGGGATTAAGTGCCTTGCCCAAGAACACAACGCAAGTTACCCTGACCAGGCATCAAACTCACAACCTTCCGATCGCAAGACCAACGCTCTAACCACTGAGCAACCACACTCTCGATAATCATGACTAAACGTCACGTCTCGCATTACATTCAGATTTCTACTTCATTTTTCACACTGACAAAAATTGTAACAATAATGGGCGATGGTTATAACAAAAGTGGTGAACTCATTTTGTAACAAAAGAAATTGATTTTGTGACAAAAGTGGTGAGCTGTAACAAAAATGGGCATGTGTTGTAATAAAAGTGGCTAGCTGTAACAAAAGTGGTTGTTGTAAGAAAAGTGGTTGCTACACGCGATGCATTCATAGGAAAATATTCAACTGACAATGTAATAATTGCGAGATACAGTCCTTAGTAGCAAATTTGAATCCGGAAGCTGATGCAAGTTTCAACAAGGGATCAATACACCACCGATTCATACTACTATTATTTACTTGTTATCGATGAGCAAAACAAAAAAAAAAATTGAAAATTGTTTGAAAACAAAAAATATATTCACATCAACATGCATTGCAGTCCTCACAATTGTATATTTACGAAAAATTAATTTGAATGTAGACGAAAAACATTAATTGAACAAGATGACAAAAGTTTCAGAAAGTTCGTTTTCTGATCATCAAATACAGTAAAAAGTAGTACCATTGTAAATTTAAATTTCTTACTCGCACAACCACAGTGTGTATAATATGGATCCACGTCAATCTGGATCGCTATTCGCACCAAAAGGTTGCAGACAATGTGTATTGTACACTCCGTTGACAGAAATATCATGAAGCCACCTAGTGAACAAAAACACACGAATTATCGAAATGAGACCACAATGTCTCATAAGTTTTTAGATAAATGAATTTAATAACCAACATAATTACGATATTGTTCAGAACTGTAATTCACTGCCTATAAAATTAAATTAGTACTGATAAGCAGATCAGTTATTCACGTTCTAACATGAAAAGCAGACGACACTTGCAAAAAAAATTCTTGAATAACTAAATTTTTTCATTTTTTGTCTCAAAAACATAGGTTATGACCCCTCGTTGGAACGAGCTCGTTCCAACGAGGGGTCATAACCTATGTTTTTGAGACAAAAAATGAAAATATTTTGAAAATTATTTGGCGATTTTGGAGAATAGCGCTGGCCGGTTTTGGCCGTTACGTTGGGTAAAGGGTTAAATCTCACGAGTAAGCAACAGCCAAGTCTCCCGAAACGGGCAACTACAAAAGGCGATAGTTTCAAAACAAATGAATCATACCAAACCATGTACACAAATTAATTAAAAGCCATGCTTTCTAACTAAACGAAGTTGATTGATGTATGTATTCTGCATGAAGGGTAGGTCATTTTTGTTGTTTTGGCCATACTTGAACATTCACATGGCACTCTTGGCAACTGTCGTTGCTCATGCAGCCCCGGAAATGATCACAGATAATATCACATGAGGAAGTTTGATAGTTTTTCCTTTTTTGGTGTACCAATCTCATCTTTTTATTTACCAATTTGACACAAAGCTCATGCAAAATGGCACATAATTCTGGGGGGGGGGGGGGGGGGGGGGGGGTTATCACTGCAGACTGTCAAAAGCCTTATTGGACATTCTTCATTTTGCATTGATGCACTCCCTCTCTCATGACTCCATACTTGTTCTTATGAACTGTGTGGATTTGACCTTGGTGAACTTCATAAGAGGTAAAGAAACACATGAAAAATGGAAGCCCTCGTGAATTTTAGACACCCTGAATTACAATTAGTCTTACTGTCCGCTCCTTGCAAGAATGAGAAAAAGATTTCTCCGAGTCTGTACTAAAGGGTTTGCAGAATATAACTATTCAGTAAATTTAAGGTATTTTATTGTGCAAAATCTGGTCTTTTATTTATGCCATGGCAGACTTTCAGGCATTGCTTTCTATACCACATGGTAACAGTTCCATGGCAAATATCAGTTTCCGTATGATCTATGTTTCATTCCCAAAAATTGTTGATATATAATTTATTGGGGTTATTCCTTCCTGGCCTTTTATGGATATGAAATTTGACCAAAGTTAGGTTAGACGTCCGCTTAGACTGGTATGCAAACCTTTTTCTGCAAAGGAAATTTCGACACGCGACAAGAGACTAAGAAATACACAAACAAAATTGATTGAAAGAATCAAGGAGATATTTTTCCTGAATCCCATTTTCCGAAGACTCTATTGTACACATTTGTTCCATCAACAAATTATGTTGACGTCTTGACCCATCTTGTGGACATTTAGTATACACCGAATAGGCATGCTACGAAAACGCACTAGTGCCATTCAGTACAAGGTAGTACTCTTTCATGAGATCCCACATGCCACCCATCATGCATCGCCTCATGTTGTCATAGCTCAGTGAAAGTAGGGACGCATAAACCTCCAAGAGGTCTGAGTGTTTTCGAAAATGTTTGTGTGCGTGTGGAAAGGGGTGTGGGGGGGGGGGGGGCATATGCCTCTTGTGTCGTTACCTCCGCCTTCGTGGCGTCTGCATTGAGACCAAAGTATCATGAGATTTGGTGTTCTCGGGGGAAATTTGTTGAAACGTGGGTACTCTGAATCACACCTATTTTTCAAATCTGGCTATGGTGTCTGCAGAAAGTTAGAAAAGATCTTTGGGCTGCACGTTGAAATATTGATTGGTCTACACCACACATTTACCTTGTAGCCATCCCACTTAAGCTTGTGACCCGGCCGGAAAAACGGCCTCTGGGATTGAAAGGGTTAATATCGGCTGAAGGCGTTTGGTCTATCGACATGCAGTGCGCTTAGCATATCAGTGACCCTGCGCCCATTTCGGCAAAGGAGATTAAGTGTCTCGCCCAAAGGCACAGCGCATATGACGCAGGTCAGGGTCGAACCAACGACTTTACGACCCGGAGTCATATGTTCTAAGCAATGAGCCATTGAGGTCCCAGTAGAAAAAAAGAATACACTCATCATTCGTCCCGTGTTTCATTCCAATACTTAGTCGCATATGGTCTCAACAACAATTTAATTTTCAGCAGACTTGTTTCCTCGGACCCTCTCGCAAGAACAACTGAAAGTAAAGGGCAATTCTCAATGCAGCCTCCCTCCCCCTCCAACACAGTCGAGGACAAGAATCGGTCCAACATCGCTCCCCTCCCCCATGGCGCCCCTGAGTAAACGAGGGGTACTACAAGATACAGATTTCAAAACTGCACATTTTATACACCGCTGTGAATACAGAAGTTTACATAAAATGACAACATTAAATTCTGCCCAAACCCTTGTTTCAAATCCTAACTCAGGTCAAAGATTAAAAACTTCTCTCCACAAGCTTCTTATGTTAGCAATCTTGAAGTCCATGCGTTTTATAGAAACTTTACCTAAAAACTCATAACATTTCATCTTCATGGCTTGCTTGCGCTATACTTTCTCGCGTTTTCAAGGTTTTTTTCATTTTTCCTTTTATTCATGAAGGCCATATTATATTATTACTCCGAAAAAAGAAAACATGTGGTCTTTGAAAGTTTTTCAATTTTGACTGAATGTATATTCTTACAAAATATGATTTCGTTTTGAGCAGAAGGGGGAATGACAAAACGTATTTTGATAATCCTTTTTCTTTCATTCATTGTGCCTTTAAAAGTTCCGATAATCATCAATCAGATTATTTGTCTTCCAAATGAATTCGCATAAGATCCAAAGACAAAGCGGCAATGGAAATGAGAGGGAATTTATATAAATCGACAATATTGCTATTAATCTTACCCCCAGAAAACTAAGACGCGACACCTGCTACACTCAAAATCAGTTGGGTTAAAAATCAACCCAAATCAACTGGTTTGAGTGGATATGAACCCATTTGGGTTTATATTCACTCAACTTAATTGATTTAGGTTAATTTTAACCCAACTGATTTTAGAGTGTAAAGATTTTCACAAACTAAAGTTTTATTTGAACAAGCGAGACGAGCCCCCCCCCCCCCCCGATTGGGAGGTCATACGCTAAATTTCGAAGGCACAAATTGACTCCCCCCCCCCCCCCCCCAAAAAAAAAATGAATATGTTTAATAGCTATTTTCTAGTTTGATCAGATTTTTTAGGGTGAAGAGCAAAAGATATCTTTATCGGGTGATATAACTATACAAATTCCTCGTACTTTCTTTCATTGAAAAGAATTTTTTTCAGTACATAACTTATTATACCGCCCATGAACGGACTCTACAAGAACCCTTTGTAATCAGGAGGAGCCTATGCCCAGACAAAATTCTTAAAGTCTAAAATCAGTTGGGTTAAAAATCAACCCAAATCAACTGGGCCGAGTGAATATGAACCCAACTGGGTTCAGATTTACTCGACCCAGTTGATTTGGGCTGATTTTTAAACCCAATGATTTTAGAGTGCAGGTCTCAGCATACTTGTCCCGTCCTCCCGCAAGGATTTGAGGGTGCGTGAATCTTTAAAATGTCTAAGTATGAGAGGTACTAGCTTGGAAAGAAATCAAAGATTAAAGACAATAATGCTATCAAACTTATTGCACAAAACTGCAATTGGCTGTTCTTAAAAGTTACAAACTAAGGACCGAAGCCAATTGCAGAATTTTGGTTTCGACAAACACCTTTGTCCCATATTATACTTTTCGTCGCGCTAACGGGCAGAATTAAGGGAAACGAATAGTACAAAACACATGACATAGCGTACACGGTTTAATGTAATGAATGTTGGGTGTTGTTAGGGGCATTTGAAGTTAGAAAGGTTCTATGCTTCATTTTCGCGACGAAAAACACTGGCTTGGCATGTTACAGATACCGAAAAAATAAAGATACCTTTCTTTGACTGCCTTTTGTAATCATCTTTGATTATTTATAATTTATCCATGCACTTTCCTTTTCTACAAACTGAAGCGATATGGATAAGTTACTAATAAAGGCACACAGTTTGCTTTTGTAAACCCATCCAGCAGCACATAATGGAGAGATGGCGACACGCACTCATTCCACCAGACTAATTCTGTTGGGAATTCGACGCTGTTGTGGGCTCTTTGTTTATCCACGTTTCGTGGAGATTTTGCACTGACTACCGTTCATTTAACATGACGGCCACACAGATATAGAGGATATCGACGCTATTTTAGTGTGGACCTGAAAGTATTATTTTTCACTCACACCAGTGCTCGTGAAAAATAAAACTTTCAGGTCCACACTCATGAGATAATTCCCGATATTCACTAAACAGCGTAGATTCTCTTTTTATTATGCTCCGTGATATTTTACTGCTCAGTATTCAGCCCAATTCGACTGGAAACAGTTTCAAGACAATAACAAAAGGCTGCTGATCGTTCCTCGTAACGAAAATTTATACCATGATTACCTACTCTACTACATATAAAAAGCCTATGACATAAATTTTAGTTTTACACACCAACCGTGGTGAACACGCCAGCAATGGGATTTCAGTAGTTAAAATTTAACCCTACAGTCGAACTACATCCAAGTTGAACTTTGGTGACCTCGATCTGAATGTAAACTTGTCTAAATTTATCGCTCGTCGCCTCGCGAAGAGTGAATTGAAAGCGGCAATTATTTGTTACGTTTTTAAATAAGTTTACTTCATAAGATACCAACAATTAAAATTAAAAAACATACGTAGTCTCATGTTAATAACTCATCCATAACTCGAAATAGTATGTTATTATGCTATGAAAATGAAAAAAGCCCCGCGATTTGGCTTTTCTTTTTCCATTTCGTTTTAGCGATAAAATTGACAGCGGCAGTACCGTCAACCGGTGCTCATGTAAACAAAAAGAGATACGCACGTGTGTACGGGCACTGTTTCGAATTTAATATTGAATATTGTATTATTTAACATTTAACCCTTAATAATCTGACGATCATGGTATAAATAAAATATACCCAAAATACCTTGGTGTACCAAATGTTCACCACTCGTGGTGAACATTTGGTAAACCAAGCTACTGTGGGTATATTGTATATGTCATCAATGATTAGGTTCAATCAAGTCTCGGCTGAGAAACATTTTTTTCTTTAATTCAAAGAAAATGAACTTTTATGTTATTTTTAGAATCTATCGACTGGAATATTTCAGATTCCATCGTCTAGAATATTTCAGTTAGTCGGAAAAGCGAACCGACCAACTGAAATATTCAAGACGATTGAATCTAAACACAGATGTTGGACTATTCAAGGACTAGACTGGTTTCAGGCCATACCAGCGTCGAATTCCATGGGTATAGCCACACAGTTTGTTTTTGTAAACCCACCCAGCAGTACGCCACGAGGAGGTGAAAGTCATAGGAGTGTATGTGGGAGAGAAAGGGAAAGGTCAACGCTTCCAACCTATCATGTTACGGACCGGTTGTAAAAAAATCAAAAATAGATCCACAGAAATACGATTTCCGCCAGCAATGGGATTTCAGTAGTTAAAATTTACCCCTACATTGGAACTACATCCAAGTTGAACTTTGGTGACCTCGACCTGAATGTAAACTTGTCAAAATTTATCGCTCGTCGCCTCGCGAAGAGTGAATTGAAAGCGGCAATTATTTGTTACGTTTTTAAATAAGTTTACTTCATAAGATACCAACAATTAAAATTAAAAAAAACATACGTAGTCTCATGTTAATAACTCATCCATAACTCGAAATAGTATGTTATTATGCTATGAAAATGAAAAAAAGCGAACCGACCAACTGAAATATTCAAGACGATTGAATCTAAACACAGATGTTGGACTATTCAAGGACTAGACTGGTTTCAGGCCATACCGGCGTCGAATTCCATGGGTATAGCCATACAGTTTGTTTTTGTAAACCCACCCAGCAGTACGCCACGAGGAGGTGAAAGTCATAGGACATCCTCCGAAAGGGGAGTGGTCAACTTTTATAGTCAAAGATTGAACATGGATGATTGAGCGCATGCAACCACAAATTAAAGGGCAAGGGGAGAGTTTACTTGTGCTGCGGGGACTAATTAGATTCATACATTTACCCTTTATGTACAAATGCCAATGAGTACTGGTGATCCTTAACATATCGTCCACTGAGTTCCAATGTGTTCTATGTGCCTTTTGGCACACATTGGAACTCAGGGGACAATATTGTGAGTAGCATACATAATTAAAAACAGAGTTCTTAAAAATTTATTATCGTGATGCGTGGGATTCTTAACCTCTTAATTAATTAGCACGAGCCATACATCAAATCGGTCATTTTATCCCCACAAAAACCCAAATCGGGTCCCTACGGTTTCCATTTGTATGACTGCGTGTGTGACGAAAGTCCCAGTATTAAACAGAATCTATGAAGAAAGTGTATGTTTTTTTTACATGATCGAATCTCTGTCTCAGGTTCAATGAACGTGAAAATGTCTCGTCTGGGAAACAAATGTTAGGGTGGTGGTCAGCCTACTTATTAACGTCCATGGTTATTAGTTTGGGGCAATTCCACAATTTAATTGGTGTAATACTGGATATGGGATAAATAAATTTCATTTTATTCCACAATTCAACAATAGTCTCTAATTAAAACATACTACTCCTCATAAGTATTCTAGATTTATACTCACCCATGGGACCGGTGCCCCACTTCCCTGTATTTGATGGTTCTTTACTGAATTTAACCCTTTACCCACTCAAACGATATCAAAATTTATTATTTCAAATATTATTTTTTCAAATTTTTACAAAACTTTGAACACAACCATATAAGGTGACCTCTCATTGGAATGAGTTCGATGAGGACGTTCCAATAAAGGGGTCACTTGTTATGGCTTTGATCAAATTTTTGAAAAATAATCTTTTTTTTCAACTGCCCAATTTGTAAATTACGTGGGCCGATTCGTTAGGTAAAGGGTTAAGAGGTTTATAGAGTAACGAACATACTGTGTTATAGTGCGCGTCTTTGTAGTGGTAAATCTGTTTCATTGATTGGAGGAGAACCGCGACTTACAACTACTTACCCCCCCCCCCCCCCCCCCGCCTTGAGTGTCTCCCGCACACATGTGCATGGGGAGGCCCTGAAGTCACAGGGGACTAATCCGTTGTTTTTTTCTGTTTTGCCCTAAAACCTGTCCGACGGAAGATGTTAAAAAGTGTGTGTATTAAGGAAGTGAGTGCCAGTTACTATACAACTGATGACGTCCTATCGTCTCACGCTACCTATTATAACCGCATATCAGTGAATGTACCAGTGTCAACTGGTCTATTTTTTTGCCATGTATGCCACGATCTAGCCATGGTTCGTTCATAACCTACGTCTCAGAGGCAGTGGCGGCGCCAGAAAATGTATCACATGGGTAGGTGTGATCGGAGTAGGGAACAGGCTCCCCATGAAGAGGGAGGTGGTAGGGGGGGGGGGTGGGCGAAGTCCACAAGTGGCCTTTTAAAATTATAGCAACGCATCATTGCATTCAGATACCGTAGACATCTGTGCGAATTTCTAAGGCATGGGCAATCATAGGAGGTTTGTTTGTTATTTGTTTTTTTCGGCGGGGCGGGGGGGGGGGGGGGATACTCTCGTTTCTTCATTTTCAACGTCCAATAAAAAAATAAGACAGACAGTGTGTGTGTGTGTGTGTGTGACTGTGGGTTTGTCTTACCAACTTGACGAGGTAACTAGACAAAAGAGTTTGCGTGTTTCGCCTTACCGAGGTACAAAAGACAAAAGAAACCCTTTACCTCGGTTGTTTTCCCAGAACTGTACCGGCAAAACGAGGTTGAAACCGTTAGTCCACACAAAGGACAGACAATGGGGTACCTCGGTATGTAGGGAAAACAAGACTGTGTGTGTGTGTGTGTGTGTGTGTGTGTGTGTGTGTGTGTGTGTGTGTGTGTGTGTGTGTGTGTGTGTGTACGTCTGTGTCTGTGTGTACGTCTGTGTCTGTGTGTGCGTGCGTGTGTATGCGCGCGCGTGTGCGGTCGGGGGGGGGGCGCGCGCTTGAGGGTGTGTGTGTGAAGGTGGATGTGTGGGTGGGTGGGTGGGTGGTCGGTGTGGCTGACAGGGGAATGGGGTTCAAAGTCTTTGTTTATGGGCAAATGCTCCTAGGACAACCCCTTCCCGTAACGCTGCCACTGGTTGAATGATGGCTAAAGTGGAATAAATTGGCCGAAGATGCCGAAGGTGAATTTCATTGGACGAGTGTAACTAAATTTGTTTATATTTACGGAAAAATATCGTAGTCTAATTTAATTTGTTTTAACTTCTAGGTAATCATGTAGCATTTCCTTAGTAAACAATTGGGGTTCTGTCGCCTCTGACAGCATATGGTGTGTCAGTCTTGGGATGGAGAGGGGATAACAAGGACTGCACACGAAATGTACGGAAGAAATGGGTCAAATCTGGAGAACCATGTAAACCGGGCTGCCTGAAACACAAGACCTTTTGGAAATTTCTTCCGGTTAGCTTGTAAACTCGCCTCACCAGTGAAGCGGAATAGGCTTTGTTTTGGAATATTTTCTCTTTCAGTTGTGATTGGATTTGAGAGATTTTTCTTCAGGGTCACCTCGTGTCGGACAGTTGTACGTGTGGGGGAAGTTGAAGAACCCGGAGAAAACCACCAGCGGCGATCAACTATCAGACTCCCCAACGTGCTCACTCTGAACAAGCAGGCAAGCATTGGTTGAAGGCAAGTGCACCATCCACGCGCAGTACACCTCAATACACGGTGCCATCGTGTACCCACGTGGGCAGACTGGATTAAGTGCCTTGCTCAAGGACACAAAGGACTCACGACAGGCCAGAATTGAATCCTGGAACTTTCGGTTTTTAAAGTTCAGTGCTCTCTCTCTAACCACACTGAGCCACCGTGCTCCCGGATTTTGGTGATGTTTTATGTGTGATGTGTATTGTAAAGGGTTAAAAATAAGAGGATATAGATTATCTCTATTTCTTGGCAAAGTTCACGTACACTCTTACAATACGTGTAGTAAAACCACGTGAGTTTGTTTATAAACACACAAAAGAATTTCCAGTAAAAAGATCTCATTGATATGAAAGCATACATTGGCAAGAGTCCAAATATCTAACCAATCAAAATGTTGGATTTGAGGGGTGTGTTTCATTCTGCGAATACCGTGACAGCATTGAAAGCGCGAACTAACATGCGTAAATTGTTTATAAGTAGTTAATTCATGAATCGCTATTTGTATTTCATCATCACTCACACGCGTAACAAACCACGTTTTTTGATATCCTACAGAAAACGAGACATAAACACTGATTTTCAAAAATAAAATTGGATAAATTAATTTTGTTGTCACATTGAAGGAGCACACAGTAAGAGAAAATAATTTGGAGACAGAATGACAGAAGAAAGTAAAAGCAGCGATTTTTTGAGTTCGCTGACCACTGGCTTCGTTGAAAAAAAGAAAATATTTCCACCTCGACAAACAAAACGCAATAAATGGAGAAAAGCTACTGTTATTGTTGCTGGACTATGCATGTGCTTAGGAATCGCGCTGATGACAGTTCTGATCTTGACACGAATAAATTATCCGTGCGTAGGAAATGATGCTTTGGACTCCTCTGAGACAGAACAGTTGGAATTAAATGTGTTTTCATCATTACAAAAGAAAGAGATTGATGCAGTCTTGGATTATATGTGGACACAATGCAGTTTAAACTTAACGGCAGACAGTGATGCTACTCTAGCGTCTAACTTTATACACTCGATTGAACTCATGTTTGATTCGAAAAGAAAAATTATTGATCACTTAGACAATGGTGAGAAATTTCCCGCGAGAAGGGCTAAAGTATTCGTATTTAAAGGGGAAGAAAACCCACCAGTAATAGAAGAATACGTAATTGGAGATCTTCCCAATGTTACGTTTTGTAAGAGACTGCTTGTTTCAGGTAGAAAAACAAAAATTCCATATCATATGAGGCCTTTTTCTAAAATTGAATTTGCAGCCATACACAAATATATTTTACCACAAATATCAGAAAAACTAAAAGATATTCTTTTAGAAAGTTATGGAGCACTGCCACTGGACTGTGGAGAAAAATGTTTAGAATACTCTATCACTCCAATTTCAAGTGGTTTTTTGCCGAATGGCACAAGAAAAGCGTGGTTTTGGTTTTCGTATGGTGTAGAATTCGCTACTCTTCACCCACTAGACATACAATTTCTAGTCGATATGACTGACCGCCACGGTCGAAACTGGGTTATCGAAACTATTTGGTACTCCAATCAATTATTTTCAACGTTAGACGATTTTATTTACAGATATAATCAAAATTCCATTAGAAAAACAAGGCGGCAGTTTCCTAACACGTCCGAATTCCATTTCAGTACTTTGAGTCCCAGGCCAAACCCCTTTCCTAGAGAATTTAAGCGCGCCGCAACCAGGCAATACTCCGATGGACTCAGATACACGGTAAAGAATAATAAAGTGAAGTATATGTTGTGGGAGTTCTATTTCCACATGTCGGTGACGTCGGGTCTTCAATTATTCGATATACGATTTGACAACGAAAGAATCGTATATGAACTGGGAATGCAGGAGGTATCAGTGATGTATTCAGGCCATAACCCTGCCGCAAGAAGACTCTATTATGTCGACAGTGCTGCACTTTTTGGAACTAGGACTCGCGGATTAATGCCGGGTGTAGACTGTCCCGAAGAAGCCACGTTTATTAATGTTCATCAGTATACAAGAAATGATGGTGGTCATCGCGACTTTGATAATTCGATTTGTGTGTTTGAGCATAACACGCAGATTCCTTTGCGTCGCCACCGAGCATACAGAGGACGAAGAATGTACGGAGGTATGGTCGACACGGTGTTGACAGTCCGATATATTCTCTCAGTAATTAACTATGATTATATTTTTGACTTCATTTTCCATCAAAATGGAGGAGTGGAAGTGAAAGTGTCATCGACTGGATATTTGGGTGCGACAGTTTACTTTCCCGAAGAACAATCTTACGGGCCAAACTTACATGACTTTGTTAGTGCTGGAATTCACAACCATTTATTTCACTTTAAGGCCGATCTCGATATAAAAGGACAGCAGAACCGATTCGAAACATTGAACATAGTTGTCGAAAACAAAACGGACACATGGAAGTGCGATTACAGAGGGTGGCATGTCCAGACACGCACAGAAAGAGTTACTAAAGGCACCGAAAAACAAGCGTTGTATCATTATAATTTTGAAACGCCCAAATATCTCTTGATGACAAATAACAAGTATACAACGAAACAAGGCATACACCCAGCATACCGTCTTCTTGTCAATGGTATGTCTAAACAGCTAATTTCCAAAGGTTATGGTTTTGAGAATTCGGTGCCTTGGGCACGGTACCAAGTTGCCATCACAAAGCAGAAAGACGATGAAATGACAAGTAGTTCTATTTTTGCCATGTGGGATGCCACGGACCCAGTAGTTGACTTTGAAAAATATGTGCAGGATGACGAAAAGATTATAGACGAGGTAAGTGACAGACATAAATTTCCCATTTGTTATGTTGCCGAATGGTAACACCATGGACCAAGCTCTCAAGCCATCAGTCGAATTCTGTAATGAAATCTACGTTGTTATTGTCTGTAGTTGCAGCTGGAGGCCGCGGGGGTGACTACATTGTATTTACAAGAACTTGCGTAGGGCACTTAACGATCGTGCCAACCATGGTAGGCTCAGCGGGAGTAAATTTTGAAAACAGGTGCCAAAAATCCTTCTCTCTGGGAGTCTAACGATAGGTGGGAATGTCCTGTTTTTTACTGGGAATGATAGTATGGGACTCCATTCCCAACTGGGCTCCTGGGAGCAGACGCCCCTGACTTTCACCCACTCTGGCCTATAGGACGAGCTGCCACTGATTCCCTAGAACCAGCCTAGCATTTAAACAGTTCATGGCTTATGTTTAGATTCACTCATCTGAAATATTTCAGTTGGTCGAAAAAGCGAACATACGGTTCGCTTTTTCGACCAACTCATATATTCCAGTCGACTGAATTTAAAAAAACAAACATTCATTTTCATTGAATCAACGCATGAAATGCTAATGAAATAAAAACTTGATTTGACAGTATTTAAGGACTACTCCACAACAATCAGAGATGTTTATTTATTGAACAATTATGAATGAGACTTGTCACAGCCGTAGCTTTATGATTACGCCGCGTAGTTCACTAGTTGTGTTAATATTTTAATCTTCGCGTGATGAATTAAATACTTATTGATTGGACTATTTATATTTATTATGCCTCACGTTTGTAACATCAGCCGTGATTGGTTAATTTGACACATTCTAAAAGTCATAGTACTGGAGTTTTGGGGAAAAACACGTACTATCGGAACGTTTTTCCCTGGAGACAAGAGAACGAAGAAAATGTAAGAGCCACTTTCATTGATCAGCGTCGATTGGAATTTCTCAACACCAAACGCTGGCTCCGTGTCCGTTTAACTTTTTTCAACACCGGTAGACACGAACTTACCAACAAATATATCATCTTCAGTGGGTGTGTTTTTAATTTTAACTGCAAACAATGAATTCAAAAGAATCAGAAATATTAAAAACTCACATGTTGTTCACCACTTCAGTGAATCCTGAATATGAGTTATGACCTCAATCAATTATATTTCCACAAGTTTAGTAATCTCCGTTCTCACTGAATCTCCGCCTCAAGTTCAAAATAAATTGTTTCACCCCGCTTAATTCTATCAATTCTATCAACCGCCGTCGTCCGAGGAACATGAATTTATATTACATTAATTTATATCACTTTTCACACAAGCATTAACAATGAATTATAACATGAACAGCTGTAAACACTGGCATTTGTTGACAGAGAAACTCCCAAAGCGACAGCACTTGTGACAAGTCATTTTCGAAGAGACGTCATTCGTTCGAAATGACGTCATGTTTTTGGATTCGACTACATTGTTGTTACAAGACTGATGGCATGCTGCAGTTAACGCTTAACATTATAACAATGAACGTACTTTTGTTCTGCATAATAAAATAATTAGAACGTTTCTTTTCATGTTCTATCGGTCGATAGTACCTGAGTTTGTGTGATTTCTGAAATAAAACCTTCAACAGCTTCGCTGCTTCAGGTTTTATTTCAGAAATCACACAAACTCGCTGCTTCAGGTTTTATTTCAGAAATCACACAAACTCAGGTACTATCGACCGATAGAACATGAAAAGAAACGTTCTAATATTATAATAGTGCTCGAATGAAATCTATTATATCTTTGTGAGAAAGAGGGGACATCACATTATATCACATCAATGGCAGTTTGCACTCAAACACCACAAAAAAGTGTGTAAACGAACAGCCCGTAACAGCGTCGAATTCCTTATGGTCTTTGGTGATCTGAAAGCTTGACCATGAACATGAAGTGGGGCGTTGATAAAACGGAAGCCAAATATCCTCAAATAAGGCATTCGACTTGATAATTATTCTTTTAATTTTTAAAATGTCAGTGATGTGAGATATAGCAGATGTGTTTTTTTATCGGAAATATCTAGTCCTGTCGTATTTTATTTTAAATTATACGATGGTCTGTCCATTTAACGACGATTGTCACTGGAATTGTACACATTGCATCTCTTACAGTTTTAGATGTCCATATTAGGCGCGAACCCATTTCTCTTATTGCCCACTACAAGACAATACTATATATACCTCTGAAAATATACTACTCAAAGTTTGCTAAGCACCAAGAATATCCAACTACCTGTTTTACGTTTTAGTTGAAATATTGTTATGAAAAGTGTATATATTTTATATTTAATTATATCTTTAATGATTTAAGTACAGAAATTAAGATTTTATGTGTGTTTGACATTATCTTTTAGCTTTTGAATACGATAACCATAGAAAATGGATATTATTGGTAAAAGAGGAAAGTTTTCAAATTTTGCCAAAAAGTTGACGGAGCGAACTGATAAGGGTTCAATATCGAGTATTAGACCCATTATTGTTAATTACAGCTTGACAACGCCTTCTCATGCTCCCAATCAGGTTCCAGATGGTCCTTTGTGGGATGTTGTTCCATTTTTGAACCAGCATGGCACCAACCTCCTGGACACTTCTTGGTTGGACTGAAATTGCAAGCTGCAACTCATTCCAGACATGTTCGATTGGATTGAGGTCAGGGGATCTTGCTGGCCAGTTCACACGCTCAATCCCCTCCCTCTATCGGTACTCCTGAACAGCATGGGCAACATGAGGACGGGCATTATCGTCCATCAGAATGAATCTATCACCCACTGCACCTGCATACAATCTGACGAGGGCATCCAGGATCTCATCAATATACCGCTGTGCAGTCAATGTACCACGGTGAAGGACACCGAGCTCTGTACGTCCATCCCAGCTGATGCCGCCACAGACCATTATTGACCGTCCACCATAGCGGTCATGCTCAGCAATGTTGGCTGCATGGAATCGCTCTCCTGGTCTTCTCCATACCCTAGGACGCCTATCTGTGTTGTTTAGGCAGTACCTTGACTCATCTGTAAAAAGGACAGGTCGTCAGTCTTCTCTGATCCATCCAACGTGATCCATGGCCCATTCATATCGTGCCTGGTGGTGGTTCTGGGACAGCTGAATGCGAATGCATGGTCTTCTCGATCGGAGACCATCTTCTTGCAACCTTGCCCGGATAGTTTTCGCCGAAACATTTACCCCGGATGCATTCTGAAGCTGGTTTACTGTATCAAAGCGGTTCCTACGGAACCGAATGATCAAAAACTGGTCTTCAGCTGCCGATGTTGTCCTGTCTCTGCCACCACCATGTCGTCTGACTTGTGTGCCATACTTCTGAAATCTTGCCTAGGCTCTGGTGATCACCGTATGGTGCACACCAAGGGCTTCTCCAACCTGACGATGGGTAGCCCCTTGTTCCACCGTCCCTACAGCCCACCACATTTCTGCTTCAAACAAATGTCTTCTTACATTTGCATTCGCCATATTCAATCATTAAATCACAAGGGTTTGTGTTGAAATGAGGACTGAATACCCTACCTATCTCATGTACATGTAGATAGTACACGAAAACATCATGGAAATCAAGGGGTACATGCTTTCCATGACTGTCACGAAAAGTCTGCCTGTCAAGAGAGCTAATGTAAACACTGGGGACCATCTCAATACATTCCTCAATCATATCCACCAAAGATATCGCATATGTATCACAAGAAAATTTCACAATGGTGTGTCAAATATGTGGTGCTTAGCAAACTTTGAGTAGTATATAATACATATATTATGTAGTTATGTTGTACGAACACCTTTTGTTGAATTGAACTGGCTGCTGAGATAATTTTATTTGCCATATCGGTGAATTATGGCCTACAGATCGACCCTTTCCCCACATCAAACTTAATTGAAACTGACCACTCTGTTCTCTCAAGTTTTTTTTTAAAAGTATTCTTTCAGAACATAGATACGCCCCCTCGTTCAAGGGAACATGCTTCGCTTCGCATGTTAGTTCCAATGAAATATGATAACCTTTTCTGAACACTTCTGTGCCCCCCCCCCCCGCCCCCTCACACACACACACACACACACACACACAAAGACACCCCTATTACCGAAAATTGCCAAAATATTCAGATGTTTTTGAAGCCATCAGAGAACTTCGCCTCCAGTAGTATTGAGGTAATGTCGCGTTGCATTGTGGGCGTCACGTATGTCGTCATTGTAGCCCCGTGAGCGACCATGTTATAACGCCATTGTCATTATGATGAGTGCTGTTAGAGCCCATGTGTTGCTAGGGTGACATATGTTTCTGTCATCCAATTTATTTGTATGGTGGAGGACGTCCTCTTAGTTTCCATAGTGGCACGTGGTTACTATATTGTGGATTGACCTCTAATGTTGTTGGAGTGTATTCGGGGGGTGTATTCGATTCTATTGGAGTCATTTTTGGTGGCTCCGATTCTCTCAGAATCTTTGGTTTCTGCCTACGCTGGGTTCTATTTAGGTTACCTTTAACCCAAACAAACGACCCAGTCCTAGCCGTATGTCACCTTGGGTGACACAGTTTGTTAGAAAAATAATTCAGCATAAAAATTAAGATATGTTTATAAGCATAAACTCTGAGAGGTCTTTTCTGTTTTATACCGTCGAGGGGTTATGCACAATTACGGAATCCTATTTCACGGAATCGGCAAGAAATCCTACCCACGGAATCCTACTTACGAACACCTTTCTAGTACTTGACCATGCCTATGGAATCACTTTTCGTCGTGTTAGCTTATGAGTTAGTATGGGGCCATGCAGTGGTATAGAAGACTATAGTATTGGTAGAAGATAGACAGGATAGATGGTGGCTGTGGCTGTGGCACAAGCCGGCAAGAGTGGCGGAAGACTATACTACTGGATGAAGATAGTATAAGCTGATCATAGGACAGATAACGTTAGTGTGGATCGCGAGCAAGTCAGACGCTGTGGTCAATGAGATGTAAAAAGGCCATGTGATGGCCCAGGAGATAGGAGCCGTGTATAAGCAATAGTCCGGCGGGCCACGCTGTTGCATGTGTTGTGCGCATACTATGAACTAGCACACAGGTATGCCATCATTTCGATACTTACGGCGTAAGCCCATATGTTGCATGTGTCGTGTACAAATTGTGTAGTCGCGCATAAACACGACCCATAGATACTTCACCTCCATTTAGGCAACGGGCTGTGTAGGCAAATACAGGATGAAGTGAATGGAGCAGTCTGCCTGATCTGCTAAGACTTGGCCGAAATCAGAGAGTGGGATACGGTCATACAATCTAACACTAGTTCGAATGCTTGGATTAAAGATAGACAAAAAGGGAGTATTCTGGGAGAATAGGAGCCAGTGAAAAGTACTCCAAACAAACTCTCCGAACACCGCCTCCAGTACATTAGAGATCACTCAACACCATAGTAGCCACATGCCATCATATAAACTGAGATTTATTTATGTATTTAGTACTTTCCACAGCCAGGGTCACCTCGTGTCGGACAGTTTTGCGGGTAGGGGAAGCCGAAGTACCCGGAGACAACCACCGAGCAGCCGCGTGCAACCGCCAGACACCCCAACGTACTAACTCCACACAAGTAGGGTTAGCATTGGTTGAAGACAAGTGCACAATGGTCGTGCAGTACGTCTTAGTACACGGCGCCATCGTGTCCGAGCGTGGGCAATCGGGATTAAGTGCTTTGCCCATGGACACATCGCAGTTACCTCTGGTGGGGGTCGAACCCTGAAACTTTCGGTTTAGAGTCCAATTCCATAACCACGCCCCTATTTAAATTGAGATGGCGGGACCAATCATCCATAATGGATGGCAGCAGTACAGTCATGTCAGCCTATCAAGTTATCAATACGAGCTCTGCATGTGTAACAACATGACGTATCAACATGCCATTAACCGCTGGGTGGCATCGCTTTTTGGAAGTCGTTTTAACTTAGTCAAGAAAATCAGTTCGTCAGTCTGTTTGCATGAATAGATCGGTCGGCCGGCCGTCGATCGATTTAGAAGTAAACATACACTCGAAAATGAAGTAAACTAAAAATTGGGTTCATATTTACGGTAGCCTATTAGCTTCATTGTGTAGCTTATTTTAAGTTGTAATTACAACTCAGTTGTATTTTAATTACAACTTAATAAATTGTAATTATAACTTAGTCACATTGTAATTACAACTTAATATGTTGTAATTACAAACTTATTTATATTGTAATTACAACTTAATAGGTTGTAATTACAACTTAGTTATATTGTAATTACAACTTAGTTATATTTTGTAATTACAACTTGGTTAAATTGTAATTACAACGCCCTAAGTTGTAATTACAACTAAGCTGATTTGTTTACTTGATGATCGTCCAACCAATCAAAAACGTTTGGGCGTACCCGAATTGCGATGACATACCGCAAAGACTATTTTTCAATTTTAAAGAACCTATTCCATCAGGATAGTGGGTGAATTACTTTTTTTCATAAATTTCTAGAAAAATTATCCCCACTGTAGCGCATTGGTCTTGTTCTTAACCCGCATGACTTCTCTGCCAACGTCAGTTGGATTCCAGAGAAGTCATTCAGGTCTTCTGACTAGACATACAATACGATCATGTCCATACCGTATTTCCCGTGAATGATGAATCGACCATGGAATAGGCTTTTCCACTGAGTGGCTGCATCCACTGTCTATTGTTTCGAATTGGCGACAAAATGAAGCTCTCAAAAAGTGTTATGGGCCCCGTGGACCGGTCCGATTCACTTAGGAGGGGTACGGTCCGATCCAAAGGCGCCTTGTCCGGTACCGGGTCGGAACACCTCGTGGACCGGGACCGGGTCGGTATTTTTCGGTCATCTGCACCATTCATATCATGCACTCGACCCCCCCCCCCCCCCGCCCCCTCCGATTCATCGGGAATGAGAATGTGAATTACAATGCCACTAAGTTGTAATAACAATAATATAACTAAGTTGTAATTACAGCTTATTAAGTTGTAATTACAATAAATCTAAATTGTAATTACAACTTAACATACGTTACGCAATGAAGCTAATACGCTGCCGTACTTATTCATTCAACCCAGTTGATTTGGGTTGATTTTAAACACAACTGATTTTAGAGTGTATTCAATTTTACGAGATAAATAAGCTTTGTTAATGCACATATTGCCTTCTGATAGTATCAGCATTTGGTTGCACCATAAATAGGTCACCTAACACCTTTGTGTTGGAATTGTTGCGGCTTTTATATCCTATCCTTATTTTCAGTGATTAGAGTCTTCACATCGGGGACTCGTTAAAAGTGCTATTTTAAGTTTTCTGTGGTGTTTAAACACAATTTCGAACTAAAACGGGACGCATGTCGCTTACCGATCGATGAAGCAAAGTGACGTGAATATCTAGCTTAACAAAATGACCACAGATGCAACCATGTAACGACGCATATGTTATTTTATCATATGACTCGTCCGTTTTGTTCACTTTAAAATATTTGATATTTTGTTTTCATATTAATCAGTGATAAATAAAGCCTTCCGTCAATTTCATTGGTCAATTTCAAAACTAGACAATTTGATTGGCTGAACAAAACACAACTGGGCCACATTTTCATAATTTGCATAATTAGAGTTGGAAGCTTTCATTGGTCAATTTCAAAACTGGACAATTTGATTGGCTAAGCAAAATACAACTCTGTCACATTTGCATAATTTCAGTAGGGAGAATTTACGTTATCTGTCTTATTTAGGATGGGTTATATTGTTTTAATCTTTTACCTACAAGAAAAAAGCCATTCATTTTTTTTATATTTTCACTTTTTGCTTCCAAAACATAGGTTATGACCCCTCACTGGAACGAGCTCGTTCCAATGAGGAGTCATAACCTATGATTTGGAAGCAAAAAATTAAAATTTTTAGTTATACGAGGATGTTTTTTCCAAGTGTCGTCTGCAACTCAAGTAAGTGTGAAGTTCCGCCCGGTGTATAACCCCCCCCCCCCCCCCCCCCCCAAAAAAAAAAACCCAAAAAACCCCCCCAAAACCAAAAAAAAAAACCCAAAAAACAAAACAACAAACAACAAACAAACAAACAAACCCCCAAACCCCCCAAAACAGTGAGAAATATATTTTGGCGATGTACTTTGCAGATAACTGCACAGACTGTTGACAATCTGGTTGTATTTTGGTGATTAACAGTCGCCTGAAATTTGGAAGCGCGGTGGCTAAGTGGTTACGGCATTCAACTTCAAACCGATAGGTCCACGGTTCGATCCACGCCAGGGGTAACTGCGTTGTGTCCTTGGGCGCTGTGCACTAAGGCGTACTGCACGTCGGTGGGGCACTTGTCTTCAATCAGTGCTGACTCTGCTTGTGCTGAGTTAGTACGCTGGGGAGCCTGGCAGTTGCTCGCCGTTGCACGGTGGTTCTCTGCGAGTACCCCGCCCCTCCACCCGTTAAACTGTCCGATAGGAGGTGACTCTGGCTGTCGAAAGTGTCTTTAAACACTAATAAATAAATAAATCTAATAAAAGTAAGTCATATTCACTTGAAACCCATGTTTTGAGTCAGTGTTGTTGTATGATGTTGGTTTAAAATCACAAAACATTAATAACTCTCACACGGATGGAGATTACACTAAAGTGTCAAGACCTATTTTTTGAAAAAAAATACCCCATAATTTGACACCTTCGTTTTTAGTTCAATTGTTCATAATATAAATAATGTTACGGAGTGTGAGAAATACTCTTTTACAGGACGTTTCAATCTTGTGACGATTCGGCCAGGTCCCACGCTCCCACATACACCCACCCCACACACATTGACAAAATTGGAATGCGGTTCCTGCGTTGAGTCGCTTCGTCCCTGGATCATTTCAGCCTTAAGACATTTCGTCCTGTGTTTTATCTCTATCGTTTGGTTTCTCTTGACAGATAGTCCAATGAAGTGGTTTGTTTTGCATGAGCCATTACCGCTCATGCCAGCTTCAAAAGCCCCGTGTTTGGATCTTTTGATGTTGGTTCTAACTGACTGTTTCGGATTGTGCTATCCTGATGGTGCGGGACACAGATATAATAGTATTAGAGGGTTAACCTTTTACCAAACACGTAGGATATCAAAATTTATTATTTTAATTATTATCTTTTTCAATTGTTTCAAAGCCTTTCAACAAAACCATATCATGTGACCCCTCCAAGAAGGGTCACATGGTATGGTTTTAAAATTTTTTTTAAATATATATTTCAACTGCTTAATTTGCAAATTACACGGGCGGATGCAGCCGATTCGTTGGGTAACGGGTTAAGATATACATATTATATTTTATGAATTCATTATCATATAACTGATGAGATAATATCTCTAAAAATAGACGAAGCAACAGAAAAATACAGTTCAATTTGAGAACGCTAGGTGTCATTTTCTTGAAAACGGCACCAAAACTGCGTTGGTACCCATAATCATGCGTGTTTCCATTGTCACCCAATGAACACGGGCGGATGCAGCCGATTCGTTGGGTAACGGGTTAAGATATACATATTATATTTTATGAATTCATTATCATATAACTGATGAGATAATATCTCTAAAAATAGACGAAGCAACAGAAAAATACAGTTCAATTTGAGAACGCTAGGTGTCATTTTCTTGAAAACGGCACCAAAACTGCGTTGGTACCCATAATCATGCGTGTTTCCATTGTCACCCAATGAACAGCTCATTGATATAAATTTAAAGCTTATAATAGTTTTGACGAAAACATTCAACTACATGGCTCTTGTTTTTTTTTTCATTTTGTTCATTTTTTTTCTTTAGGTGGAAGAATAAGTAAAGCAAACACTCATTACAACGGTTTACTAATTTTTCAAATTTTTCAAAAAATTTCTACAAAACAATATCATACCACCACTCATTGGAACGGGCTCGACGGACTCGTTCAAATGAGGGGGGCATGACATGGTTTTGTTGAAATTTGCTTAAATTTTTTTTTCGATCGTCGGAGCTTAATCTTAAATATAAAGTATAAATTTTAGTTATAATGTAACTGAATTTATACTAAGTCACTTTTGATCTTGGCCCTTGGCACAGTATGACCAAAATTAACAGTGTTCTCTCCCTACCTCCCCCTGTAGCCTAGACTTTAGGCACTACGAACCCAAACTGAAAAATGTTTTTCCTCCTACCATACCAAACCTAAGTGTGCACTTATTCAGTCAAATATATCTTTAATTATGGAGTAGAAATGAGTTCCAAATTCACGATCACTAAGCCCTTGTCCTTTAGAATAATGATCCCAAAATTATTAGGATTCTTAATATTAACATGTCCAACCCACATGTCAAGTTTGGTTTCGAACGAAAACCAATTCCGTTAAAAGACGTTCAGACGGACAATCCTATCGACAAAAGCTACTCTATTCACGTGTTTAAATTCAGTTCATTGTGGATTTATACTTTCGTCGGGAAAGCGCCTCCTTGCAGCTCAATTATCTTGTACAAACCTACAGTGTGGGGTCTATTGTCTAATTATAAATGCTGTTTTTAGAAATATCTATGTGGGGTTAAATCTAAAAATAAAAATTTAAGCTCCTATATACTACTGATTGGAATCGTTGGTAATATAGGAATGTATCCTTCAGTGAGGAAAACAATCCGAAAATACTGGATTGTTCACTCTCGACAATGTAGCTTTTCTAAGAGCGCACACCTCTTGTGGATAGGCTCATAAGTGTATTTTTTTTCTTGCAAACCCAACCCCACGCCGCTTAAGAACAAAGCAAGGACCACTCAATAACCACACCTACACACTAAAAACTAAACTGTTAAAACTGACACTTTCAAGGTGTTAAACCCATTCTAACTCTTAGGGTTTGATTTTAACACTCAAAGTGAAATGCTTTAAGCACTTAGACATTACAATCGTCAGACATCTGAAACTTGAATGGATGGCACTTCCCATGTGTCTAGCATTGGTGGTTCTTCCAGAATCGTCCATAATTTGATTTGCGCTTGGTAGGTACATAAATAAAAGGACACAACGCAGATGACGCGGATCAGGCTCGAGAGTTCGAGCCTGATCCGCGTCATCTGCGTTGTTTCCTTATAAGTGTCGGAACATTACACTTGTCAAGTGGTATTATTGTAACACCTGACAGGTTCTGGGATATCTACACTTGAACAAAGTGCTAGTTCAGCACTTAGTAAGTGTTAAATACAGCACTTCAAGTGTAGATTTTAACACTTTGGTTTTTAGCTTGTACTACCTCTTTTTGTACTAATATAAACTCTGACAGACGAACGAAAAGCGCCATGGTTATATCCGTCAGAAAATTTTCGAATGGATAAAAAACAACTTGTAAATTCAAAATTTACCTATATCTCCGGAGCACCGTCCCTCTAAAAATATCACACGAGGGATACTGACTCAGCCTTCTCTTACACTGGGGAGTGAGAGTGGAGAGCAGCCCTGCGTGAGTGTTAATAATTCACCTCGTCAAGCCTGGTACCCAGTAATCAGGATACCTGACACGTGTCGGAACAGTTCAGAACATACACAAAACAATATCACATTGACGGCACCCACATGTAAATGACAGGTTAAGTGTGCGCTTTTGGAAGATCTATGTGTGTGCGGGGGTGGGGGGGGGGGGGGGTGGGGGTAAGCAATCCAATTTGCACTCTCGACAAAGCAGTATAGAGCTACGACCACGATGTTTTGAGTTAGTTACGCCCCTGATGTCGGTGGCACCAACTGAAAGAATCGCAACGGAGGCCGGTGTGTGCTCTGACGGAGTACAGAACAGCTAAAAACTTAGTGCACGCTGCGATGTACACCACCTTCATATTGGAGCATCGATATGAAGACTCACTCTATGAAGACCGACAGTCAATAATTTCAGGTTGACAACATTGCCTCGTCATTCAGCCTATCAGTTTTCCCCAACAGAGACAGCGAAAATTGTATTTTGGGACCTGCCTTCACAGACGATTTTACGGAAGTATACGGACATGGTAAAAAAATTCTAATCCGCCCGGGAAGAGTAAATAATACAGGCTAGCAGCCTAAAATAGCGAATCTGAACATGGACTACTACGTATGAAGTCAAATTTAAAACTTGTTTCTACATTACGTAGTCTGATATTGTTAGAATATATACTACTCACAATTTGATAAGCACCAAATATTTGACACATCATTGTGAAATTTGCTGGTGACATATTTGCGATATTTTTGGTGGATATGATTGAGGAATGTATTGAGATGGTCCCCAGTGTTTACATTAGCTCCCTTGACAGGCAGACTTTTCGTAGCAGTCATGGAAAGCATGTACCCCTTGATTTTCATGATGGTTTCGTGTAATGTAATATTCTATCTAAAATGTAAAATGTAAAATGTTTACATGTACATGACATGTGTAGGGCATTCATTCTAGCTAGTGCTTCATGTGTTGCAGCTCATTTGAAAAAGCACAGAAATGGATGGATATTATTCTATCTAAAATGTAAAATGTAAAATGTTTACATGTACATGACATGTGTAGGGCATTCATTCTTCATTTCAACACAAACCCTTGTGATTTAATGATTGAATAGAGCAAATGTAAATGTAAGAAGACATTTGTCTGAAGCAGAAATGTGGCGAGCTGTAGGGATGGTGGAGCAAGGGGCTACCCGTCGTCAGGTTGGTGAAGCCCTTGGTGTGCACCAGTAAGACGGCATGGTGGTGGCAGAGACAGGGCAAAATATGCAGCTGAAGACCGGTTTTTGATCATTCAGGCCCGTAGGAACCGCTTTGCCACAGCAACCCAGGTTCGCAGTGACCTTCAGAATGTATCCGGGGTAAATGTTTCGACGCAGACTATCCGGGCAAGGTTGTACGAAGGTGGTATCCGATCGAGAAGACCATGTATTCGCATTCCGCTGACTCAGAACCACCGCCAGACACGATATGAATGGGCCATGGGCCGCGTTGGATGGACCAGAGAAGATTGGCGACCTGTCCTTTTTACAGATGAGTCAAGGTACTGCCTAGACCACACAAATAGGCGTTCTAGGGTATGGAGAAGTCCAGGAGAGCGATTCCATGCAGCCAACATTACTGGACATGACCGCTATGGTGGAGGGTCAATACTGGTCTGGGGCGGCATCAGCTGGGATGGACGTACAGAGCTCTGTGTCCTTGACCGTGGTACATTGACTGCACAACGGTATATTGATGAGATCCCGGATGCCCACGTCAGATTGTAGCAGGTGCAGCGGGTGATAGATTCATTCTGATGGACGATAATGCCCGTCCTCATGTTGCCTATGCTGTCCGGGGGTACCAACAGGGGGAGCGTATGGACTGGCCAGCAATATCCCCTGACCTCAATCCAATCGAACGCTGCAGCTTGCAATTTCATCCCGTCCAGTCAAGCCAAGAAGTGTCCAGGAGCTTGGTGCCATGATGGTCCAAGAATGGAACAACATCCCACAAAGGACCACCAGGAACATGACTGGGAGCATGAAAAGGCGTTGTCAAGCTGTAATTAACAGTAATGGGTCTCATACTCGATATTAAACCCACACCAGTTCGCTCCGTCAACTTCTTTGTAAATTGAAAAATTTCCTCTTTTACCAATAATATCCATTTTCCATGGTTATCGTATTCAAAAGCTAAAAAATAATGTCAAACACAAATAAAATCTTAATTTCTGCACTTAAATCATTAAAGATATAATTAAATAAAATATATATACACTTTTCATTACAATATTTCAACTAAAACGTAAAACAGGTAGTTGGATATACTTGGTGCTTAGCAAACTTATTAGTAGTATATTTATAAAATCATTGCACTGGATTTTGTCTATTTGAGTATGCAAAACGGAGAGAGGTAAAGTAGGCATGACGAAGTGTTATAAAGACTTGATAGGCAAAATACACAAATTTATAACTCACTCTTTATTTGCAAAAGAGCACACAGAGCAGGGACGAACTGGAATGGCGTGAAACGATTAGGCGATGTTCGAGTTGGATAAAATTACTCAGGTGGCTTCTGACATTAGCACATTACATCTGATACCGAGCAGCCCGCATCCAGATTCACTTTTAACCCTCTGCAATCTGATGTCAAAATGGCAAAGTTTTCAGCAGCAAATATTTCCCATAATGCAGTTTGATATTTAACCAAATATACCTTGTTTGACAGAGCTCAGTGAGCTCTGTCAAACAAGATATAACTGGTTACATTCATAGTGATTGGGGAAAACTCTTGGTCACTAGCAGTGTGCTAGGGGTTAATTTTCTCCAAGAGTAGGAGCGAACGACTTGGTGACGAATTGAGTTGGGTAAGCCCCTCAGGTGCAAATGCCAAAGGGATGAACGACCCCATACGTAGTTGTCCGTGTTCGGATTCACCATTTTAAGCTGCCTGCAAGAATTATTTAATTTGCCTGGGCAAATTAGTAATCTGCCCGGGAAGAAAAGATGATTTGTTTTCGCCATTTCCCACATACACTTCCTTACGATATGACTTTTCGTTTTGTTTTAAATACTTTCCCCACCAAAAGGTCTGATTTATAACGCTAATTTGCAGATACATCGATTATTTATTACAACGCAGGCTGATCTTATCTGCAGAGCAACTATTTTTAACTTTTGGTATGTGATGAACATCACGCATCCCTCTGCATTAAAATAAACTGAGAAATGGTTTAGGGTTGTAACTTTAGGAGGAGTTTGATAGGGAATGATTCATGTTTAGCCCACAAGATTAGATATCCAGTGGTACATGAATGTTAGCTCAGATGATGCTGAATTAATTTCTGCAGCCATAATTCAGTTTACATTTATTGGTTTTGTAACAATTTATTGGAGAGTGCTATTATTCCCTCTCCTCTAAACTATAACGACGCATCCTCATAAAAATGCTTCTGAACAAATACGAATACACATAAATATTTTTAGAAGACTTCAAATCATTACACCAACGTAGCCCACATTTGAGCTTCTAGCATTCAATCTGTTAAAGTTTTTATAATGTGCCCAACGATATTAGTTACTCAAATGTTTACATTCACGTGTCCAATGATGCAATTCCTGACACCATGTTGCGCGACAATTGTCCGGAGAAATGAGTTTTCAGAAGGCGTATGCTTGACACCTATCGGAGATGGGGACGCTCGATTTGCACCATGATCAATTTGCACCACTGTATATTTGCACCACTAGCCAGTCGGTTTACATCACCGACCCGATCGATTTACACCACCGCGTCGGTAGATTCGCAACAGTGAATCGGTCGATTTGAATAGTTCAGTCAATTTGTATCGTTCAGAAACTGAGTGGACGCCATCGTTATTAGGGAGGGGGAGATATAAAGAGATCGAAGATCATTTTCTTCTTGCATTCGAACCTCATATTTATTATTCCTTTCAACACTTGTGTGAAGAAACGGTTGGAGGAACATGGTCAGGCACTAAAGGAAATACTAAATTGGGAAGCAGGATCAGTCATCATTTAATCCCCCGACACCATAGGGCTGTATAATTAAATTATTACCGAACCTCCCTACAAATACAAAGGAATATTTTTTTATTTAAACTGATACATTCTCGGTTTTTGTGTGGTGCATATCGACTAATATGCGATAGAAATCGACTTTTTACGTGGTACATATCGGCATTTCTGATTGTGCAAATCGACATTTCAGATGGTCCAAATCGACTGGTGCAAATATGTAGTGGCTTAAACCAATCAAGAGTGTCTTAGGAAAACAGTTGTTAATCTTCGATCGAGGAATAGGAACGATCATCGATAAATACTGTCGGCACTCAGAGAATTCCGTCTAAACCCAGGTATGATGTTACACCAACCATCCGTGTTTATTTTGGACTTTTAATTCTTCCCTGAATATGTCAGCGACTTTTACGTAATAACAGTGTTTTTACGACGATTATTAACAAACCTAATTTATTTTTTAGGCTATAAACAAAAGACAGACCATTACTTACAATTATTACTGGAGAAAAAAACAACACGTCATTGGTTTACAAGACCGTAGTTTCTTAGGGGGGTCACGTCGTCTCACCATAACTGCGAGTAGGTACTTAATACAATCCGGGTACCTTTGTTTCATTCCGTGATTGTTGCGATAATTGTGTCTAGCAATACACGTACTAGGTTTTCACAATTAATTCCCAATACAATCCGTATGCGTCTGGCGCGGACGCGCTGCTCCTATGATTAGTGCCGCCTCATTTACGATTATCTCACAATAAAAGTCCTCCGTTCACTTCGCTTGAAGTACCACTTATTGGGCTCTGCTCTCAACACATTCCGTCAAGATCTGAATGTTACTTCAATACGACCATTAACACGCTTATATGTCTTGCTTTCACAGCCATTAAAGGTGTTTTTTCAACTATTTATAGAACTTTCGAAATTTGTACTTCGCACGTAACCCTCTACGGCCCCCTTATGATCTGCTGTAGACATACCTGTACAACACACTGCCTCGTAGGTACCTACACAGTCCACTTCCAAAATGGCACAACTTTTGACTTCCACTTCAGAGGCAGTGTCTATCGAAGCTTCGTGTCCAGTATACACATATTTACAGAGCTATAAATTTAAAAGTCGGCTGTCTATAGAAATTTGATACAATAATTCAACCCCTAAACTCCCACATGAAACCAACGCCAAGCAATATAGTTATGGTGCCTGTTATGAACTTAAATCTGAGGAAATATATAATTACTAAAGCAAATAGGTGTCTCCTCTTGTAATGTTGCTTTATACAATGCTTTCATTACGTGTCCGAAACTGGCTAAATCTCACCAGGGCTCAAAATAAGTGGTTTTGCATCGCTATTTGCTATGCAAAACATGTTAAAAGCTACGCAATTTTCAATTATGTATAGCATTTTGCGATACAATATATTCAACTGCAGCCTAATAGGCTGCAGTTGAATATCTTGTATTGCAAAATGTAAAAATGAAAATTTGCAACAAACTTTGCAAGCTAGTTCACTGATGCTTTACTCTTGATAGATTAACTCTCTGTCTCGCATTAGCAACTTCATATGTAACGTGAATTTTTATTGGTTTAAATTCATCCTGCATTGTTTCTGCATTTTGTATAAACTACCAAGTCAAAATAACTTTACGCCCATCAAATTAAGAGATGTTAAGCATTTGGAAATATCTAAGTACTAAGCAGTTGTTAAAGTCAGTTCAGCTGAAAAAAACATAGCTAGTGCTTCATGTGTTGCAGCTCATTTGAAAAAGCACAGAAATGGATGGATATTATTCTCTCTGCTCAGAAGAGTTCAATACAAAACAGTATGGCATAACTCCGGTATACAAGAACTGCTATGCAATTTAAACAAAATGCTATTCATTTTTCGGAAATGTGTAGCATTTTGCTACGCATAGAAAAAAAGGTATTTTGAGCCCTGAATCTCACAGTGATTCGCATCTGACGAGACATTGCATATTGTTTAACTAAAATGGATATTTGGAAATCACAATGTTCGCTATTGTCGCCATGAGTCTCTATGACAAATGCTTTTTCACTAAATGGCAGAAATATTTGAGTTTCCATTCCAATTTATTTATTCATTTATTTATTGGTGTTTAAGGTCACTTTCAGCATCTTTGGCTACATAATTACCTCAACGTAGGTACGAAATCACATTTAGTCAACCGTTTATTCCTTCTGTGCCCACTTTCGGGGACTTCCACATAAAATGTTGGTTCCTGATCCTTGCAAAGCAGAACTTGATAACTGCAGTAAACGAGTAACGCTTCACTTCTCGGGGTTCCCACGGGGGAGTTTCCATACTAAATGCAAATTCTCAAATTCCCCATGCTGATTGTTGGTGCTTTTCATTTAACAAATTTAATATTTATTCAGTAAAAATATTCGATTTTTTTGTAAAAATGTTACTCTTATTTACTGAAAAATAATTTTAAAAAATTTGTCAAAGGACTCATTAGCACTTCCCATTTTTCTCTGGTCTGTTTTCTTTGATCTATGTAAGATTAAAATATTTTAAATTGGAGGTCAAACACTCACACACAACTTTATCAGCCATTAGTAACACGAGATCCGGTCATTTTAGACAGGCTGTTACAGTAATCGCATGAGTTCGGTGTAATTAGCACGAAATAGTTACAAAATGAACTATTAACCCTTTGGACCCTAATGGTATATTCCATGCCAGTTCAAAGACATCACTGTTAGAGTCGAAATTTGTTTCTTGAGTTAATAAGACCAATCAATGCTTTCAACATGCAGCTTTGGGACTGCACGCTGAAAATCTTGATTCTTCTCCCACACAGATTCACTGAGCAACTACCTACTTTTTGAATTCAGGTCGCATCAGGATCCTAACCCAGAAAAGCGGCCTTTCCTGTTTGCAGGGTTAATAATAAGCGAAAACTCACACCAGTTAATCAACCATTGTAACTGTTCAAATCCCGGAAAATGTCATACAATCTCAACCCAGTTGATGCTAATTACGATACTGACACCGACGGGGAGCAAATATCCGTTTAAAGGAATGGTATACCATCTTTTAATTATTGCTTATTTTAACTCATTGAAGGCGGAGAGGAGAGGGTGGTGTGGGGGTATCTCATTGTCATTTATCTATTATTTTTTATTTAACCATTTGTCAAACTTGAACTCGATACTCGCCGGAGGATTTCTAGAATAATCAAACATTTTCATTTTTGCCCCCAAACCTAGCATATAAGCCCCTCATTTGTACGAACTCAAACAGTACACTGCAATGAGATGTCATAAGTATGTTTTTCTTGGGGGGGAGGGGGGGGGGGGGGAGGTAAAATATTGAAGACATAATAAAATTTGAATGGTGACTTTTGCGGATAGCTCTCGACGATTTTGGCCGTTACGTAGGATAAATGTTTTTTTGCTTTGTTTGTTTTATTAGGATATGGGCGAGAATGGGCAAACCCTTCGAGAGAGCATGGAGGGGCACAAGTTCTCAATCACATCTAGAAATACAGATTTGCACGTGGGAGAACATTTCAATTCTTCCGAGCATCTACTGTCCGATCTCAAAGTGGTGAATCCACGCGGGCGCTACCAGAAGTAAAAAGAAGAAAAAACTGTCTAACAGAAAGTCATATATGAGTGTAATATTATCAATTCCGGGCTGAACATAAATCTGGGCTACTTGGCCCACTAACCCGCTTCCGCCACTGGTTCTTTTGGCCGACATCAAACGATCAATACGCTAACATTTGTTCTTACACTTGAAATGTTATACCAGTCACTCTTCTTGATAAAGGATTCAAAAAGGCCGAAAGCTTGCGCTAAATGAGTCTATAAAAGGTGTTAGAATTCATTTCTCATAAAGTTTCGTCGAGGTCCAATATAACAATAACATGATTTTGAAGGGCTTTATAGTGTATTAACGGCTCAACAGAAATGGTTAACAGCCCAAGAGTTTATTAGCGGCCCGCGACGAAGTTGAGGGCCGCTAATAAGCTCAAGGGCTGTTAACCATTTCTGTTGAGCCGTTGATACACTGTAATGCCCGACAAAGTCATGTTATTTCTATTACTGCCACTTTCGTAGATCGGGGACATTACAATTAAAGTATATGGGAATTAAGATAAATAAATGAAGTTTGACGTTTCAGAAGTTAAAAAACAGCGACACTATCGTCTGATTTGTTGACAAACACACCGGGTGACATGACTATCGTCTGATCAGTCTACGACGAAATTTGGCAAGTTAGATGATGAAATATATCTTCGAAATGCGAACTTTAGGCAAGGAGTTTATTCATCAAAGATGTCATCACTTACTTTGCGTGTATCGCTTCCTATATTTGATACATTATCTATCCATGACACAAAGGGAAACACTTGAAACAAATGTGTTAATTGTGTTTACAAATTAAAAAAATCAGAATTGAATTTCAGTCCAAATGGAAATCTGGGAAAAATATTGTTGATCGGCTGAGAGATGTGACGTCATTGTCTATATTTGGACGTGTCGGGCTGTTATTGACGTGTTGGGCTGTTATAGTCAATAACGGCCCAACACGTCACATGACTTGCACTTGTTGAGCATTACGAGGTTTCAACGCCCGACAAAACATAGTTAATGTGCTAGGAACGTCCGCAAAAGTGGTAATAATGTTAGTTAACAAGATCAAAGTATTCCAGGTGATCAGCCACTGGTCAAAATCATAGCATACTCGTGGGCCAAGAGCAAGAACTATGAAACATATCCAAGTTCTGCGAATCCGATTAGACTTCTTTGACTTGATCAGGATGGCAAAGGGTCCATTATTCCACTATTGCTGTTTGTATTGAAAGTTACCCTATAAAATACAGTCACTGGGAATCGTTCTCGGTACACTGCGCCTAAATTCCGGCCAACGTGTGATACCGTCATGTAAGAAAGCATCTGATCAGTCGTTGTGCGTTTTAGTGACGTTATGGCGTGAATGAAATGTTTCCACACAAAACAGTGTCAAACAAGACAAAAAATATTAGCATCACTCACTCAGTTCAAGTTTAATCATGGTATAAACAGGCCTGAAAATAAGCAGTCTGACATTTGCAGAATGAGGTTCCCAGAGGGTGAATTTGATGATGCTATCCCATACAGTGGGCCAATTTATCATCTGGATACCTCTTTCTGTTTTGTTTTGAGACCCTGATTCAGATTGAGGTTCACAGAGGGTAAATTTAGTGATGCTATCCTGCTGTGCAGGGTAGCATCACTAAATTCACCCTCTGAGAACCTCATTTTGCAGATGACAGTCTGCTTATTTTCTAGCTTGGGTATAAATACAGAACACAACATGGGTGGAGTACCGGAGACAGGAATCAATGGATTTAATCGTGGTATAAATACTAAATACAAATCGGGAAGAGAACAGGAGTCAGGAATCAACGACCTTTGTTGGATGTTTCCCGGTATTTCACGCGCGCCGTCGACTTTCGTGAAATACAGGAAAAACTCGGACTCGGGTGGTTGGTTCCTATCCCTCGTACACCACCACATGTGTTCTGTCTAATTCCCAATTTCATTAGATTAAACCTTGGTCAGTGAATGTTAATAAGCGTAATGAGAATCAACCTCAGCTTCATTGGGGAGAGTAACACTTGAATCAATGGGTAACTGATTGGTCCATCCATTTTTCCAAAGTTGCTATTGGTGGTAGGGGCCGATTTTATATGGGTGGATATCAAGATAACGAGATAGTATATCGAGATCTTGAGATATTATGTCGTGGTTGTGAAATTAAAAAACACCGAAGTGCATGACGAGCTCAATTAATAACTTTGCGTGATAGAGCAAACAGTGGAGCTCTTGAGATAAAAATGTCAAGATACTGAAATAAAAAATATCGAGATGTTGAGAAAAGAAGGCGAGATACCTTTGTCGAAATATCGATAAAAAATGTCTTGGTCTCGAGATAATAAGTCGAGAAATCGAGATAAATTCTGAAACCTCGAGATAAATATCGTGATCTGAGATACGTTCGAGATATGTGTGAGCTGAGACTTTGAGAAAAAATGTTGGGATATGCTATGCACGCAAGTGAATATATTGAGATAAAAAGTCAAGACGCAAATTAAAGTCGAGAAAATAGGCGGCTCGGTCTGAACAATTTTGATTTTCAGGTATGAAACTCACCAAATCCTTGGCTCTAGACCTTTTGGAAGGCTTTTATCTAACACCAAAATTTTGCCACTTTTAAGTTAATATTCGGCGTAAATATTTAATTGGAATGTGTTAATAGAGAGAATGGATGGAGTATCATACAAAGCAATGCTCCGATATCCTTTAAAACTTACTCCATGGGCGGGGAAGTGGGGGGGGGGGGGGGGGGGAGGGGGTGGAAAAATCTTCAGGAAAATTGGAGTATTTTTAACTTTCAACGTGTTAGACCACCCACCCATCCCTTTCCCCTTGTTGACATGGGTGGTCTCTTTTGCTAATCATTATCTCCAGTATTATTTGTTCACAGCCTTCTGACTAACAAAGCAGTGGAGGATGCCGAGAAGGAAATATTCGGAACACTTATAGCGTGGAGACGATCGCATTACATTAATTTTAGAGATTGAGCACTCTCTCAGTATGCATTTTCTTGTTGCTTCATGCATGCTTTCGCGTGTTAGGCGATAACATTGCAAACGACTTTTTTTCACTTCATTTGAAGGGATGTGTAAAAACTAGATATTAAACATGATTGTCAAGTGTCGCACTGTTCATTCTCTGTCAGTAGGACCACGGGAATGACCCTGGAAATGACGTCATAGATACGTAACCCAGTTACGTCATGGGGATTGTCATGATACCAACCATGTTGTGACGTAATTGCCATAGCGATACGCGGGGGTCAGTATGCATGCGCCGCGCGCGTTGTTAGGGTGACACGTGTTGCATTGATTTTGTATACTGGAGCCCGCCAGCTTTGTTTCTAGGGTGGAAAATGATTACTATATAACCCCAACTCATAACTGGATGGGGGAGGTGGATGTTCGGAGGGTGTGTTCCGTGGTGTTTCCTAGCATGTGTTCGTTTCAATGGTAGTATATCTAATTGCCACAAACAACCCGAAATCTACCCAAAATCATTAAAACTGACAAAAAAATCACGGAAAAAGACTTGGCGAAGCCCCCATCTAGGGTTAATAAGAATAGCACGTAGTACTATAGGACCGAGAGGTCACCAAAACTTGCCTTTGATTGAATGAAAGAATTTCGCTGATTCGGATTTTCCCAAAATGCTCGGTTACTTCCTAGAATTACCACAAACAATCCGACAACTATTTTTACTAGTTCGGATTCCTTCGGAATCCCCTGCTTCTATCTATGTATCATTGAGATATGCATTTGTTTCTGTCTACACAGCGTTATTCAGTTGTTCCAGAGTATACTCCAGTAGCGTAGAAGATACCTTCAGTTGGAACAGTTTAGCTTATTGTTACTATTTCTAGCTTTTCTGGTCCGTTCTGATTAGTTTTAACCCGATTCCGGGGTCATGTTGACAGGGCATGAAAGGTGCGAGAACTGCAACTATTCTTATTAAGTCTGAGAAAAACTGGATAAACGGAAATACAAATGCTGCATGTCATATAATTTCAAAGTAGAAAGGCAAGTAAAAAAACGGTTCTCTTTTCTCGATACTAGACATCCGAAACACTCAGTGGTAGTTAACTGTTCGAAAATTGTTCTCGTAAAATCTGATGACAATGAAATTAAGAATTAAAAAGACGTTCGTGATCCCCAAATTAAGGGAAGATAATTAAGCTATTTTAAGGCAGATTAAAGCCTCGTTTTTTAAGAAATCCGAATTCGACAGTGAAGACCGCATGTGTACATCTGGTCAGTGGCGTCGCGAAGATTATCGATTCAAGATGGGTATAAACCTGATTTGTCCAGACTATGATGGCACAAGTTCCGACAGACTGATATTCCAGTTACATCATCGAAGCATGTTTCCATCGAAGACATTCCTTGATGATGCAGTTGGACTATTACAACACACATGACGTCTTGGAAATTTTGTAGTGAATAAATAAAATATACATGTAGTCGTAAGGCAACTTCTTATTCAGTTAACACGCACTGCACGGATATTTCAAATTGGTTATGTGCCTCACCCAATAGCTCAAATCGGATACACCTCCATTAGTATGACCAATTGTGTGTGCGACATAAGTTCAAGTATCAAATCTAGTATTTTGATCCTTTACCTTAGGAATGGGCCGCATCCTTCCGCGTAATATGCAAAGCGAGAAGTTGAAAAAAGTTGAAAAAATATTATTTTTCAAAAAACATCTACAAAACCATACCTTGTGACCCCTCACTGGAACGAGCTCGTTCCAATGAGAGGTTACATGACGTGGTTTGTTGGATTTATATAATATTTAACCCTTTACCTAACGTAACGGCCAAAACCGGCCAGCGCTATTCTCAAAAATCGTCAATTAATTTTCATTATTTTTTTCATTTTTTGTCTCAAAAACATAGGTTATGACCCCTCGTTGGAACGAGCTCGTCGAGCCGTTCCAACGAGGGGTCATAACCTATGTTTTTGAGACAAAAAATGAAAAAAATTAGTTATTCAAGAATTATTTTTGCAAGTGTCGTCTGCTTTTCATGTTAAGTAAAGGGTTAAAATAATAAATTTTGATATGGAGTGCGTTGGATCAAGGCTTTTAAGAAAGCACATGATCACTAGCAAGAGATATCGGAGTCTCCAATCCTGACGGAAATGTCCCGACTGGAAAAGTGTCAACCCCCCCCCCCCCCCCATAGTTACTCTCGTGCAGCAGGTAAAAAAAATATTCAAACCAAGAAAATCAGCAGTGAAAGGGTTAGATAGAGTACAGCATGAACTGCAGTTTACAGATAATTAATTTGTGTTTTGTCTGAGAATGTGGGTTAGTAGTGTTTAACAGAACATTTTACATAGTTAAGGAATTTGTTTCAGACACATTGTTGGAAGCTGAGAACTCGCGCTCGGTAAAACAGAAATTCTTGTTAGTCTGATGGACAAGCGTGAAAAATTATTTTCACGCCTGCTGACGATCTTTATGAATCAGTAGCTTGATTTATTTTACCACCTTCACTCTAAAATTCCTGACTGAAACGGGCAAATGTATTTTTAGGGGATGACTTGCATTCAGTCACTCAAAAATAACTAGCTTTTTAAACAGTTCTATAATGTTAAAGTGTAAAATGAAGTGAAAATTTTTGGGTTAAGTTAATTGTCCACAAAAACGAACCTCTGTGAAAACCACGAATATCGTCCCCGAATTTTCGTTTTCCATAGGCCATATATCATGTCATTGAAGCTATCTCTTTATAAGAAGATTTTAAAACGATTTGGAGAATTTCTGCTTCAGGCCGAATACACTATTGCAGCAACATCGTTCAGGCAATCTCTAATGAGGATCACCTGAGGATGATGTTTGCCCAAGCTTGTTTTGACAGGGATCAGTCGTCATTGAAAAGAAAACTGAAATTTAAAACTTAGCAGATGACGATAGTCGTGAGGGACCACAATCCAGGGGAAAGTAGTTAACTGCAGGAATTCCTGTAGACATCTTGTCCCCAGAGAGTCGCAAATCTGGGTAACTTATAAAGCCAAGGGCAGTTCCTTGGGAAGTCCTATAGCCAATTTTGCAATAACACCTATTGTCAGCAGGGAAACCGACACTCCAGAGACTCGTTCCAATGAGAGGTCACATGATAAGGTTTTGTTAAAACGTTTTGAAATATTTAAAAAAAACAATAATCAAAGTAATAAATTTTGATTTCCCGTGTGTTGGGTAAAGGGTTAATATGTTTTATTACATGAACTCGCCCTTTTCCGGTTATTAAGCCCATTCATTAAATATGGTAATGCATGGACTATCGAGCACCGGAGAATAATCGTAGATTTAGACTCGGGGGACGAAGAATGATAAGCATTTGTTCTCTGTGACAGTAGTTGATTTTTATTAGTCTGTGTGAAACACACAGACTATTGTTTTTGTATGGTTTCTTTTAATTTCTTTTTTCTCTTCTTCTTCTTCTTCTTCTTCTTCTTCTTCTTCTTCTTCTTCTTCTTCTTCTTCTTCTTCTTCTTCTCCTGTCTTTTGTCTTCTCTGCACTTTTTTGTCCGCACGATAACTCAAAAAGGAATAGTCCGATCTCGCTGATTTTTGGCATACTGATAGACAGTTCTCGGCCACCTATGTTTTTCAGACTCCTGGGGCATTAGAGGTGTCTGTAGTGTGTTTTGAAAGTGGGTCACGACCATATCTCAGGCATGATACGACCTATGGACCTGGGACCAACACCAAATGAGTCGACACTCGATGGAGGTTCAAAATATGGGTCAAAGTCACTGAGGTCACACAGGGGTCATTGAGTGCATTTTTCAGAATTGCGGGAAATTACATTTTTGACCCCTAATGCATTCCCGAAGTTCGTGCATTCATTTTTACACGAAAAAAGTGGGCGTGGCCAAAAATTTTGAAAGTACATCATGCTCATATCTCTAGCATGGAATGACATATGGAGCTGGGGCCAACACCAAGTGAGTCGAAACTTGATGTAGATTCAAAATATGGATCAAGGTCACTGAGGTCATCCAGGGGTCATTGAGTGCACTTTTCAGAATTTGTAGAAATCACATTTTTTGACCCCTGATGCATTCTCGAAGTGCATACATGCATTTTCACACTCACAAAAGTGGGCGTGGCCAAAATTTTGAAAGTGGATCACGCTCATATCTCAAGCATAATATGACGTATGGCCCTGGAACCAACACCAAATGAGTCGAAACTAGGTGGAGATACAAAATGTGGGTCAAGGTCATTGAGTGAATTTTACAGAATTGCTGGAAATTACATATTTTGACCCCCTAGTGAATTCTGGAAGTGTATACATTCATTTTTACACTCAAAAACTGACAAAAAATGGGCATGGCCAAATTTTTTTAAAGTGGGTCATGCTCATATTTCAAGCATGGTATGACATATGGACCTGGGGCCAACACCAAATGAGTCTAAACTTGATGGAGGTTTAAAATATGGGTCAAAGTCACTAAGGTCACCTGGGGTCATTGGGTGCATTTTTCAGAATTGCTGGAAATCACATTTTTTGATCTCCTAATGCATTGCTTCTGTTCATACACATATTTTTATCCTCAAAACATTTGGCGTGAGAAGGGGGAGCACAAATTTTGAGATTTGGTCACGCTCATATCTCAAGCATGATATGACATATGGACCTCGGACCAACAACAAATGAGTCAAAACACCATTTAGGTTAATAATTTGTGTTCAGCTCATTAGGGTCACAAAGATCTTATTAAGTGCAGCTTTCAGAATTGCTTGAAATTGCATTTTATGACCCAAATGCATTTCCGGTGTTCATAAATGTATTTTGTCTCTCGAAAAAGTGGGCAGTGCCAAAAATATCCATTGCTGTGTCCTTTATAGAACACATTTAATACTTTGCACATAAGTTATTTCTGGTTTCTTGAAAAATTTAATCTGAATCCTGAATGAAAATCCTTAAATGCTGTTTATAAAAGCATATTTTTTGATTTCTTGAAATATATTGTACTCCCGAAAATAAGTAACCATAAATTCTTTTCCTATATAATTTAGTGCTGATGCTTTCACCATCTTCACACATACTCCAATTTACTGGTTGCAGTAAATTCTGTTTCTCTAGTTTTCTTTTTAGCTTCACCTATTTGCAATAGGTGAATCTTTAGTGATTCTTATTTTTTTTTCTTTCAGTGATTCTTCTCTACAAGTAATCTCGAAAAAGGCATGAACGATTTTTTTCTGAAATTTGGTATATTCACAGAGTTCTGAGATATCTTGACATTGAATATTAGGTCATTGCTGAAATTTTTCTTTTTCTGCCAAAACCGTGAAAAATGTAGTCAATATGTCACGTTTTGCCACAGTTGTCAAAAATGCTCTGAACGATATGGCTGCAGCTTTCCTAATATTTGTAGCACAATCAACTGCATCTGGCGACATAGGCAGTATTACACACGTTGACCCTATTTTGCCACAAACCAAAAATGCATTTTTGCAAAAATGGCCAACATTCACATGCGATTTCTCAGCACTGCAGCCCCATTTTCTCAAAACACGTCCCATGAGAAGATTGGGCATTCATCCAGGAACAATTCTGCTGTTATATGTTATATTCAAAGTTTTAACCTTCACCCAGTTTTCGGGCCTTGAATTGGAGTACCCTCCATAAAATTCATAAAATTGGCTCATTTTGAGTTCACTTTTCTGCCACTTTCGAATGGAATATCGAAAAATGATTTGCAGGCCCATTTTCACAGTTACCTACCGAACATATTTGCTGTTGTGTGTTTTGTTGTAAAGTATGCCCATTCTTGTTGCATGCCATCCAAAAAACTCGTTTTTCAGAATTTGGTAAATTCAAGTAACAGTTTCCTCCATTTCTAATTGATTGAGATGAGAGCTGAATGTTTTCTGTGACTGCATGCAGCAAGTCAAAGTATGACAACTTTTGTTTTATATGTTATTATTAAATGTTTAACCCTTGGCAGATTTGAAAGTTCCCACAAGGGTACTGTAGGAATAATTGTTATTTCGCCCACATTCACACGCGATTCCTCAGTACTGGAGCCAAATTGTCTAAAAACATTGACCATGAGAAGATAGGGCATTCGTCCTCGAAAATTTTTTCTGTTTCATCTCGTTAAACTTCTTAACCCTCAGCCAGTTTTGGGGCTTTGAAGTGAAATACTCTCCTTTTTGGGGCAAAATTCGCCAACTTCGAGTTCACTTTAATACCACTTTCAAATGAGATATTGGGAAGCAATTTGCTTGTCTGTATTTATAGTGGTCTCCCGAGCATATTTACTGTTATAAGTCTTGATGTTACGTTTAACCCTATGCTCGTCATGGCGGCATAATGGTAGGTACCATGAGAAAAACTAAAACTCTCGTTTTAGGAGAATGTGTTAAGTTTAAGTCATAGTTTTCCAAAAAAGTCCAGTTGGTTGTGCGCTGAATGTTTTATACAGTTGTATGCAGCAGTCAAAATATGACAACTTTTGTTCTATATGTTATTATGAGAAGTTTAACCCTTTGCAGATTTACGAGTTCCCATATAGGTGCCATGAGAATGTCAAAATCTATCCAAAATGGGTCATTTGAGCATAATTCTCATATACCCTCTGAAGGAGTGGGCTGAAACGTTCCTAGTATCTGAAGCATAACGTAATGCATCTGGCGACACAGGCGCTATCCGCCGCATTAGCCCTTTTTTGCCACAAAAGTCCACAAAATATGCATTTTGGGCAAAAATTAACCGACGTTCACATGCAATTCCTCAGTACTGGAGCCATATTTTCTCAAAACGTGAACTTTGAGAAGAGATGGCATTTATCCTAGAACAATTTTGCTGTTATATGTCATGTTCATAGTTTTAATCCTCAGCCAGTTTTGAGACTCATACTCTTCGCGATATTCGCCCACTTTCAGTTCCCTTTTACTACCATTTCAAATGGAATATCGGAAAAGCATTTGTCTGTTGGTATTTAGACTACTGAGCATATTTACTGTTACAAGTCTCGATGTAAAGTTTAACCCAATGCCGGTCCTGGTTGCATAATGATAGGTGCGAAGAAAAACAATTTCGTTTTTGGGAAATTTGGTCAGTTGAAGTGAAACTTTTCTCCAATCCTAATTGGTTCAGCACTCAATGTTTTATATGCCTGTGTGCAGCAATCAGAGTATGACAACTTTTGTTCAATATGTTATTATGAAAGGTTTAACCCTTTGCAGATTTCAGACTTCCCATACAGGTACTGTCAGAATGTTAAAATCTATCAAAAATGGGCCTTTTTAGCATAATTCTCATAAACTATTCGAGGGATTGGTCTGACACTTTTCTAATATCTGCAGCATAACGTAAAGCATCTCAAAATATAGGCGCGGTATCCCCCGCATTAACATCTTTTTGCCACAAAAGTCCGAACAAAGCTCATTTTTTTGGCAAATTTAACTTATGTTCACATGTGATTCCTCAGCACTGGAGCCATATTTTCTAAAACGTAGACTTTGAGAGGATAAGACATTTATCCTAGGAGAATTTTACTGTTATATGTCATGTTCGAAGTTTTAACCTCAGACAGTTTTGGGGCTTTGGAGTGAAGTACCCTTATATTCTTTGCGAAATACGCGCACTTCGAGTTCCCTTTGACTACCATTTTGAATGGAATATTGGAAAATCATTTGCTTATCGGTATTTATAATTGACTACTGATCTGACATGGGACCATATATGTGTGCAGAGACTTTTGCAATTTACTCTTGACTTCGGCATTAACCCTACATCGATTATGTTTGTGTCACTAACAATAATGTCAGAAGGATTGTTAGACACTGCAGACAGTTTTCTATCGGTTACGAACTGAGTGGCCTGAAATACTTCCCAACTATGTAAGCAAGCCGATTTTGCCGGTGCCTCAAAAAGCAAGCATAATAGGTGAATCTCTCGATTTCTTGAAATCGAAAAATCTAGTTCTTCTTCTTCTTCTTCTTCTTAGCCCATCGCTCTCCGTCCGTCGTTCTTCGTCCGTCAACACTATGTTTTGGTCTTCTCCTCCAAAGCCACTGGGCCAATTCAAGTGAAAGTTTGTGTGAGTGATGGGCCCAAAGGGGCATTTCATTTTTGTTCAACTCAACATGCCCAGCCACATAGGGAGAGAGTGGGGGAAAATGCTCCAAAATATTTTTAAAATCTTCTTCTCAAGAACCAGCGTGTACAATGACTTGATATTTGCTATGGAGCTTCCATATGAGGTGTAGAATCAAGTTTGTTCAAACGAAGTTCGTGAATTAATATTTGGCTTTGTAATAGGAGGGGTAAGATTTTTGGACCCGCCCAAAATTTCTATTTTCTGAACCGATGGTACGGTATGAACCAAATTTGGTTTGTGGTATTAGTGGGTCATAAGTACTTGACCCATGCAAAAAAAAATAAAAATTCCCGCATCCCCATGGGAACCCTGGGAGCTAAAAATAGAAATATTTTCAAACGCCCATATTTCCCAAACCACACGGAACAGAGAGCTGTTATTTGGTATGAAGTATCCTTAGGACCCGTAGAATTGAATGGTAAAAAGACATTGCCATCGGTTATGTTATGGTGTTCTGTAATGGGCATCGAAAAATGCTGAGTCAGCATATTTGCAAAAATTTAAAAAATCTTTTCTCCAAAACCAATCATCAAATTCTTTTGATATTTGGAATACAGCATTCATAGGGAGATCAGATAAAAGTTTGTTGAAATAAAGCTCATTGGTTCATATTTGGGCTCTCTACAGGAGCCCGAAGTTTTAACATAGGGTAACATGATGAATATTCTTTAAAAATCTTCTTCTTCAGAACCACCAGTCAGAATCTTTTAATGTTTGGTATACATACATCATTGTTATGAGGGTCAGATTCAAGATTGTTCAAACCAAGTCCCTAGGTTAATATTTGGGCTTCCTACGGAAGCCCAAATTGTATCTTTGTTCAGTATGGAGGGTAATTTAAAAAAATCTTCTTCTTCAGATCCACTAGTCAGAATGCTTTGATATTTGGTATGCAACATCTCTGAGGGGGTCAGATTCAAGTTTGTTCAAATCAGATCCCTAGGTATATATTTGGGCTCACTATGGTAGCCCAAATTTTTACTTAGTGCAATATGAGGAAATTTCTTTAAAAATCTTCTTCTTCAGATCCACCAGTCGGAATGCTTTTATATTTGGTATACAACATCTCTAGGGGGGGGGGGGGGGGGGGGGGGGGGGGGGGGGTCAGATTCCATGTTGTTCAATTCGAGTGCCTAGGTTAATATTTGGGCTCCATATGGGAACATGAAATTTAACTTAGTACAATATGAGAGAATTTCTTCAAAAATCTTCTTCTTCAGATCCACTCGTCAGAATGCTTTCACATTTGGTATACAACATCTCTAGGGGGGGGGGGGGGGGGGGGTCAGATTCAAGTTTGTTCAAATCGGATCCATAGGTTAATATTTGGGCTCGCTATGGTAACCCAAATTTGAACTTAATGCAATTCGAAGAAATTTCTTTACAATTTCTCTTCTTCAGATCCAACAGTCAGAATGCTTTCATATTCGGTACACAACATCTCTAGGGAAGTCAGATTCAACTGTGTTCAAATCGAGAGTCTGGGTTAATATTTGGGCTCTCTATGGGAGCCGGAATTGGCCATTTTGCTGAAAAATTAAAAATTTTGTATTCAGTACCCTCTAGAGGTGTGTAACTAAGATTAATCCACATAGGTTGTATCAAGGGGCTTCATAGGGGAGCTCTACATTTTACTTTATGATCAACTGAAGAACAGGCATGATGCCCAGACTATTTTTGTCAAGTGTAGCCTATGGAGATGGTTTGCTTAATGTAGACTCATTCTTGGACTCTGTTTAAATTGTGTTCTGTTCAAGATGAGCGCTTCAGGCCCCGTGGGGCCTCTTGTTCTTATTCTCCTGTCTTCTTTCTTCTTTGCACTTCCTTGTCTGCACGATAACTCGAAAACGAATTGTCCTCGATGATTATTGGCATACTGATAGACAGTCACAAGTTCTCTGACACCTATGTTTTTCAGTTTCCTGGGGCATTTGAGGTGTCTTGAAAGTCTGTCTCACCTATATCTCATGCCTATGGACTTGGGACCAACACCAACGTAGTCGACACTCGATGGAGGTTCAAACTATGGGTCAAAGTCACTAAGGTCACCCAGGAGTCAATGAGTGCATTTTTCAGAATTGCTGGAAATCACATTTGTGACCCCTAATACTTTCCCAAAGTGCATACATGCATTTTTACATTCCAAATGTGGGCGTGGCCAAAAATTATGAAAGTGGGTCACGCTCATTTCTCAAGCATGGTATGATGTATGGACCTGGGACAAACACGAAATGAGTCGACACTCGATGGAATTTCAAAATATGGGTCAAGGTCACTGAGGTCACCCAAGGGTCAATGAGTGCTTTTTCCAGAATTGCTGGAAATCACATTTTCTTATCCCTAATGCTTTTCCAAAGTTCATACATACATTTTTACGTTCCAAAAAGTGAGCGTGGCGAAAAATTTGAAAGTGGGTCACATTTATATCTCAAGCATAGGATGACATATGGACCTGGGCCCAACACTAAATGAGTCGACACTCGATAGAGGTTCAAAATGTGGGCTAATGTCACTGAGGTGACCCAGGGGTCATTGAGTGTATTTTTCAGAAATGCTGGAGATCACATTTTTTGACCCCCAAAGCATTCTCAAAGTTCATACATTAAATTTTATGTTGAAAAAAGTGGGGTGTGGCGAGGTCACCGAGGTCACCCAGGAGTCATTGACTAGAATTGATGAAAATAACATTTTTAGGTCTCGTTTCCTATTAAAAGGTCATATCCAAGGTTATGGGATATCCTCGGCCAAATGTCTATTTTGAGCTATAGTTTTATTTTGTGATGGTGTGGATTTAGTAAATAATTCTCATTAATGGTGATATAGCCAAAATAATCTGTTGATGGTCTTGATTCAAACTGTGTTCTGTCAAGTGCAGTTCAGTTGGGGTCAAGGTCACACAGGAGTGTTCAATGACTAACATGGGACCTGACAATATGCAGGTTACAAATGGGACAATTTTTGTGGAAATTTGCTTTGAGAAAGTCTTCTGAAAAAATGAATAAGAAACCCATATGTTTTTTATTTGTCAGAATTATCATCTTAGGATGTAAAATCCTCAGCGTAGGAATGAGGAATAATTCCTATAACACATTTTGATCACAATCGATGCATGGAAATTGGAAATTTATCCCCAAAATGAGAAAACTTTGACTATTTTGGGCCATTTTTTAGCCATCAACTGTGTCATTCAGCTTAGAGTATTTGAGTGACATTGTAAGATTTTATTGTGTTTAGTTGTCTCCAGAAAAGTCCAGATTGAGAGCTTCCAGAAACTGTATACATTGTGAGTATTGTGAACAGGGGAGGTAATTTAAATGTGAAATATCCTCGGCCGTGTTAATGAGAAGCTGTGCATTTCTTAAAAAAACAACGTTTTCACCTGAATAACAAGACCTTAGACCCCCCTAAAGTATTCCCAAATTCCCAAAATTCAAACATGCATTTTTGCACTCAAAAAGTGAGTGTGGCCAAACATTTGAAAGTGGATGATGCTCATATCTCAAGCGTAGTATGGCCTCTAAACCCGGGACCAACACTAAATGTCTCGAAACTAAATGGAGGTTCAAATTATAGGTCACCGTCACTGGGGTCACACTGGAGTCATTGAGAGCATTTTTCAGAATTGTTGCAATCACATCTTTGCCCCCCCCCCCCCCCCCCGTTTATACGTGCATTTTCACACGATAAGTAATGATAAATATCCACTGCTTATTCCTTTATATCACACCTTTAATGCTATACACAAGTTATTTCCAGTTTATTGAAAAAAATTATCTGAATCCTGTCTGAAAATTTTTAAATGCTGTTTACAAAAAAACTATTTCTGAATTCTTTAAAAATATTTTAGTCCAGAAAATAAGTCTCCGTAAATTCCTTTTCTATAAAAGTTAGTTCTAATGCCTTCACCATCTTCACACAGATTCGAATTTACTGGTTGCAGTAAATTCTGTTTCGTTAGTTTGAAAATTATTTCAATACATTTGTGCCAATAAGTACTTCGAAATCTCTTCTTTATCCTGAACTATTTTTGATGCGGACACTGCGGACAGCTTAAGATGCTTTACTTGTAACTTAATCGCATGGCTTATAGATTCCGCTGTTTGTTTCTTGTTCCATTTAAGCGTCTTTTGTGAGTTTTTGGGATAAAAAATACATAGAATCTTCAACGCATCCGCAGTTTATATCAAAATTTACAAACCTCGTCCAGTAAATTAGGTCTGGGCCTCGCAAAAGCTCAGTACAGACCTAATTAGTCTGTGTGAAACACACAGACTATTGTTTTTGTATGGTTTCTTTTTCTTTTCTTTTTACTTTCTCGGCCATCAATGTTTTTCAGATTCCTGAGCATTAGGGGTGTCCATAGGGGTGTTTTGAAAGTGGATCATGCCCACATTTCAGGCATGGTATGACCTATGGTCCTGTGACCAATACCAAATGAGTCAACACTCAATGGAGGTTCAAAATATTGGTCAAGGTCGGTGAGGTCACCGAGGGGTCAATGAGAGCATTTTCCAGAATTGCTGAAAATCACATTTTGTCCCCCCCCCCCCCCCTAATGCATTTCCAATGTTGATACATGCATTTTTACATTAAACAAGTGCGTGTGGCCAAAAAAGTTGGAAAGTGGGTCACACTCATATCTCAAGGATGGTATGACGTATGGAGCTGGGACCAACACCAGATGAGTCTAAACTCCATGGAGCACTGAGGTCACCCAGGGGTCGTTGAGTGCATTATTCAGATTTTATGATCTCCTAATGCATTGCCAGAGTTCTTACACGTATTTTTATTCTAAATGTGTGTGCGTGTGTGTAGGGGGGGGGGGGGGGGTGGCATACACTTTGATTTTTTTTTTTATTCAGATATATACAGAACCACACCTATGTTTGAATGGGTTAATGATTACTGGATGAGAGCGAGTAGCGCAGGGATATCACGAGAGCCGTTATATAGCTCATGGTTCTAATTGGTTATTTTCCACTGAACACTGCAAACTATAACAACCAGTCCAACGAGAGAAGTTGTTGTGTACGCGAAGGGTACTTTTTATCGGATCGCCCTAGACCTTTCTGGTTAAAATTACCGCATGCCCCTAAAATCCATGTGATCGCGAGAAATACAGTTACGGGTGTGTAATAAAAAGATTTACATGAAGAATACAAACACAAAACTAAACAATAACAAATGCAACTGATGGAGTTCTTGTTACTATTTGTATACAATTAGTCAGGGGGCTTATATACATATGTATATGGTTGATGTATACTTTCCCTTCTACTCCCAATGGTCTTGCAGAGTGGTTTTCTACCATTTAATATGGGAGTAACCCTATCATCTGAATAACTGCCGGCAGGACTTCTTTGAAGTCCCGGCCGAAAGTCAGCCGCCGAAAATTTTACTTTATATATAACTCTATACATTAACAGACAAATAGATTATTTTAGTGGGTAACTGCCAAATATACGTAATATGCAATACGGTTATAAACAAACAAATAAGAGACATTGGGACGTACATACAGAAAAGAGAAAGAAGAAACCTGTCGGGTATTTCTTGCGTATTAAGGTATTAGACTGTTTTCTATTATAATATTAGAACGTTCCTTTTCATGTTCTATCGGTCGATAGTACCTGGGTTTGTGTGATTTCTGAAATAAAACCTGAAGCAGCGAAGTTGCTTCAGGTTGTATTTCAGAAATCACACAAACTCAGGTACTATCGACCGATAGAACCAGAAAAGTAACGTTCTAATTATTTTATTATGCCGAACAAAAAATAGCTTTCATTGTTAAGCGTTAACTGCAAAATGCCATCAATCTTGTAATAACAATGTAGTCGAATCCAAAAACATGACGTCATTTCGAACGAATGACGTCTCTTTGGGAGTTTCTAGATCACCAAATTCGAAAATGACTTGCCTCAAGTGCCGTCGTTTGTTGTTTACAACTGTATCATGCTGTTTATGTTATAATTCATTATTAATGCTTGTGTGATAAGTGGTATAATGGAATATACATTCATGTTTCTTGGACGACGACAGTTGTCGAGGAGTACTAAACTTGTGGAAATATAATTGATTGAAGTCATAACTCATATTCAGGATTCGCTGAAGTGGTGAACAACACGTGAGTTTGTAATATTTCTGATTCTGTTGAATTCATTGTTTGCAGTTAAAATTGAAAACACACCCACTGAAGATGATATATTTGTTGGTAAGTTTGTGTCTATCGGTGACGAAAGAAGTTAAACGGACACGGCGCCAGTGTTTGGTGTTGAGAAATTCCATTCAGAGAGCGTGCGTAATCGACGCTAATCAATGGAAGTGGAGCTTACATTTTCTTTGTTCTCTTGTCTCCAGGGAAGAACGTCCCGATAGTACCCGTGTTTTGCCCCAAAACTCCAGTACTATCCCTTTTAGAAGGTGTGAAATTAACCAATCACGGCTGATGTTACAAACGTGAGGCATAATATTTTTTTTGTATATCAGTACGGTAGTAGTTCTATTTGTGTTAACTTTTAAATGCGTTAAAAAAATAAATAAAAATATTTGGTATTTGTTTCGTATTATTCCTAAGAAGACTGAGAGACAAAATTATTTGCTTTCTACCTTGACAACACCAACTCAATTTTAAAAGATTATGTGTTATAACTAAAAAGCGGAACGAGTTTCACCCACCGTTCTCCTATAGTCATTGACTTTTTTGGCTGGTGTTCATAATGCGATGGCATTTCAATTGTATGATAATATTTAACTTCTTCAATAAGGGCCGTGTAATTTGGTTTGCATCCTCCCACTTTGCAGGAATAAATGTACTTTTTAAAAAGAAATATAAGTAAACTTATTATTTCCTCGCCAGTGTTTCTTAGAGTGGTTTGTCCTGTGAAAATAAATTCTGATATAAGTGAAAGTGGCATATTGCACTTCTCACTTAATTGTTCTTGAAATGATAATAAAATTGTCTTTACATGGATGCATTCAAAGAAAAGATGCCAAACAGTCTCTCGCGTATTACCACAAAAGGTGCAAAGTTCGGTTTCTGAAAGTTACATTTAAAAGGTTTTGAATTGGTACATAAAATACCAAGCAGAATTTTATACTGCAGGCTTTTCTGGCATGTATCATCAGTAAGTGAAAATGAATGTTTGTATATTAGCTGCCAGTCGTCTGGTTGTAAACTAAGACCTAAACGGTTATTCCATTTTTCTTGGGTTTGTGTAGGGGCCGTGGTAAATATTTTTAAAAATAACAGGTAAAAGGTCTGACAAATATCTTGGCATTTTTTTAAAGTATCTAAATTTGGACAATGTATTGTTTCTAATTTATCGCAAACTTTTACACTAGCTTTCCATGAATTTGATATAGCGTTGAGTAACCCATAGTATACAGTGAAAGGGGTTGTTATATTGTATTCTCTACAGACATCTGCATGAGATAGAAATTGTTTGTCAGTACAAAAAAGGGCGTTGACGAAAAAAAATTCTTTAGCACATCAGGTTTTGTAAAAAACTAATTTATTGTCAACCTTTATGTTTTTATTATAAAAAAGTGGTTCTGAATGAATTTCTCCTAGTGTGTTTATTGTTTTTGTGTCCAAAAGAGACCATGTCTTTATAACGTCACTCCAGAAAGTGTTTGTACAATCACTCCCTTTATTTAATCCCTCTTTGTGCATATACCATACTTTTTCACTTCCATAATATTCAAGTTCGTCCAGCACAAGTGTTTTCCAAGGGGCCAGCAGAGCGGGATTTATTAGTTTTTTTTTATCCAGGACATTTTAAGAGCGTAACAGTTGGACTCAACATGTGGGAGGCCTCCTTTGTCTATTGTATTAATAATTACCCTATTTTATCAGTTTTTCAGGACCATAAAAAGTTGTAGAACAATGATTGAATTTTTTGGACGATATCCTCGGGCGGATTTGGTAGAACCGTTAGGACGTCTATTAAAATGGGAAGGGCAAGGGCTTTTAGCACGGTGTTTTTTCCGAAGACTGTAAGATGCCTGAAGGACCAATCATTAAGTAGCCTTTCGATTTTGAAGTTTTTGGAGTAGTTTCTTAAACAGTAGTTTTCGTTAAATATATCGTACTCTATTCCAAGTATTGTGAACGACTCTCCGTAATTCCAAATTAATTTATGTCTTGTTTCAATTTCTTTCCTCGAGCCCTTCTTACGCCCAATCCATATAGCTTGTGTTTTTTTTCAAAATTTGTTTTAAGTCCTGATATTTTTGAAAACATGTTTATTGACTCTAATGCTTCATTCAGTGAATGGTCATTGTCTTGAAGAAACAGTGTCGTATCGTCTGCGTATTGGTTTATTAAATACTCGGAGCCATGTATTTCTATTCCGTTTACATTGGGATAATATTTTATGTATGCACTAAGAATTTCGGCACAAAGAATGAAGAGATAGGGTGAGAGAGGGTCTCCCTGTCTAACTCCTCTTTGTAAGTCAAACTTTTCAGAACAGTGGCCATTATTTGGAACAGAACTGAAAATATTTGTGTAAAAAGTTTGAAACCACCGACGAAACCGCCAAAGCCTAAGAAATTTAGAGTTTTTTCTATGAATGGCCATTCCAAAGAATCAAAAGCTTTTTAGAAATCTAGAAGGATAAGTATTCTAGACAGGTCCTTGTTTTCGCCATTTTCAATCAAATCTAGGATCAGCCTAGTAGACTCCCCAACAAATCGACCTTTAATGAAGCCTAATTGCGAATCGAAAATTAATGTCGGTAAAACGCCCTTAATGCGATTTGCAATAGCATTTAAGCCTATTTTAACATCAACATTTAAAAAAGAAATAGGTATCCAGTTTTCTACGTACAATTTTGATCTATTTTGCTTGGGGATACAACATATTATTCCGGCCCTTTGGGGGATAGAGTGTTCTCCAGACGTATGACCATGGTTTAAAGAATTTATTAAATAGCAACCGACGTCTTTCCAGAAAACCTTATAGAACTCTGGCGTGAAGTCATCGGATCCAAGATTTTTGTTATTTTTCATTATTTTTAGGGCAAGCATAGCTTCATGTTCGAGAATGGGTCCCTCTAGATCTTGGGATTTCTCTTTGTCTAAAACGTTCAAAAAGGGGTTATTTTTGTCAAACAGTTTGTTTTCATTATTTATCAAATAGTTGCATCTAAGTACTTAATTCTACAAACTGCACCTCAGAAGAAATCAGCGACACATGTCTTTTTCAAATTTCCCGGATGCCATAGAATTAAGAAAGGACGCTGGTTTTCTTTACATTGACATGGCGGGGGTTCGAATCCACGCCGAGAGAGTTTCCTTCGGCACCAACCGCCTAGCGAAACTATACTGAACCACGCACACCAATCGGTCACCGACAGACCCCATAAAGGGAATGCTAGTTAACCAAGTATATACAAGGCCAGTACAGAACACACGGAATACTTAATTATTTATCAGATAGTTGCATCTAAGTACTTAATTCTACGAACTGCACCTCAGAAGAAATCAGCGACACATGTCTTTTTCAAATTTCCCGGATGCCATAGAATTAAGAAAGGACGCTGGTTTTGTTTACATTGGCATGGCGATACTCACTCCAGTGAATCGGTAACGAGCAAGAACGGTACATTGGCAAGTTTGTTTTCAATTTCTAAATTTCTATATGGTAGGGATAGTTGGGACTTGTAAAGATTTTCACAAAAGTTTTTCTATTCTTTCATTATTTCTCCCAAATCTGTTGTTTCCTTTCCATCCGACTTAATCAGTTTCGGCACGAGCTTTTCTGTGTAGTGTCTTTTCTCGATGTTGCAAAAATATTTTGTTGGTTTCTCCCCCTCCACTTTCCACTTTGATTTTGTGCGAATAATTATTCCTCTGGCTTGTTTTTCCCTGATTTCTTTTAGCTCTGTATTTAAACCCATTATTTCCCTCGTGAACTGATAACCTCCTTCGTCTATTTTTATGCTGAGGGCTTTAAGTTTTGATTCGATTTCTTTTTGCCTATTATTTGTTTGTCGTTTTATGTACGACGAATACTGTATTGTCTTACCCTTGATCATAATTTTCAGCGTTTCCCAGAACAGTTGGTCATTGATTGTGAATCGATTTGTGAAATTATTAGAAACGTTTACGTTTTCAGTAGATACTAGTACTGGCTTACGGTTTCTGCAATTACCGACTTGATTTCATTTACGTAGCCAATGTCATTGAGAAGACTATTATTAAATTTCCACAAGCCTTTGCCTCTGATTTGATTGATGAATTTGAGTTGCAAGCTTATTGGATTGTGATCTGACCTGTATCTGTAGTGAATATCTGTTTTGTTGGTGTATAGCTGCAGGTATGCGGAAATCAGAAAGTAGTCCAGTCTGGCCATTTTATTTTCCGGCCCTATCCATATGAAACGCGTCTTAAGCAGATTGTCCAATCTCCATACATCGTGTAGATCCTTGTTTATTGGAAGTGATAAATTTTTTTCGTTCGCCTTTATATTATTTTTCCTTTTGTAATTTATCGTGTCTAATTCATAATTTTGATGGACATTCCAATCTCCAGCAACAAGATATCTTCAATGTTTCCAAAAAGATTTTCGTAAAATTTTGGTTTATCTTCATTTGGTCCATATACTGCCAGCGTAAGTCTTTGGTTTTGGATAGTAGTATCAAGAATAATAAAATTTCCTCCTGGGTCTATTCTTTTATCATGGATATTGAAGCTGAAAGTGTTTTTAAAGAGAATTGCTACACCTCTACTTGAGCTTGTACCAGATCAGAATACTGCCTCGTTACCCCATTCATTTTTCCACTTACTCGTTACCGATTCGCTGGAGTGAGTATCGACTAAAAACGTTACATCAAATTTACTTCTGCAAAATGAGATGATGTCTTGCCGTTTCATCTGAAGCGAATGCCCACCAGTTAAGGCTACCTATAGTGATACTAGACATAACGCTATTGGATTTGTATCGTATATGTATTTCTCTGCAAGACCAGTGTTTACTTGGGAAATTTTCTCTATTTTTTTATAATAATAAAATTTGACCAATATAAGTTGCTTTATCCGATTTTTTGTATTTTGGGGGTAACAACAACAACGACAACAAGAAGGACAATCTCCCTTCAGAAGAGAGGCGAGGGGCGGGGGGGGGGGGGTGTTGTGAGCATGGTATCTCTTCTGTCACTTATTGGGTTTTTTTAGTGGGGGGGGGGGGTCGGGTTTTGCGTGTATCTATCCTTATTAAAGATACACGATGCAGTAGTTTACTGAATAATTTCTACAAAATGGGTAATTATACTTCACAGTCACGATTTGTAGCAAACTGAAATAAATGAGTACATCAAAATGGTCGATACTGCATTGATAAAACCATACAGAGAGCTTTTGAGGTCCATTCTGAATAATATCAAATAGAAATCAAGTTGACCGAATAGAATGCCATTTACTTCAGGAACGGTCGACCCTGCAGACCGTTTCGTTTTATTTTCGGAAACTCAAGTGTGCGAGGTAGCGAGCCAAAAGCAATCGTCTAGTAAGAGATACTGGCCGAATTAACAAGAAAAAGAATGAAAAAAGTAATAAAATAATGGGATAAAAAGAATGAACGAATAGGCGAATTTCGCTATTTCTTAGTATCTTGTTGAGTATACTCGGCTTAACGTTCGCTGAGCTAAACGCTCTCGCTGATGTTGAAGAAATTTGTCAATAGACACCGACGCTTACAGTCGATTATAGCTGAAGTTTAAGATACAGGCCGGTGTGACAGGAATGGAAGTCCGTAAGAAAATTAGTCCCGCCGGACCACTATTCCTAGAAATGTTAGACCTAGGACTATAATTCCGCGGAATAATAGTCCAGAGGGACTAACGTTCCTATGGACTTCCATTCCTGTCACACCGGAACAGGAATCTTTGGAATGTTTGTTTTTGAATGAATAAAAATTGTACGTCCTAAGTTTCAAATGGGTTCATAGGGGGAGAGATTTTGAATCTATTTGCATACAGCAGTTCAGAAAGAATAAATTATAAAAACTGAAAAGAAGACTAAGTTAATAAACGAGGTAAACAAACAGGTAACACTGGACGAATGAAAAGAGAAAACTAAATAGTGAATGGAAACAAATTGATGAACGATATTTCGATCACTTATTAATTACTGACATTTGCCATGGCTATTAAGTTGGTCACTAGCTAAAAAAAACAACAAATCTTTATTTTACAACACGATTGCCTGGTTGAACAATAAGTGGTAAATTAATATCAGTAATCAAAAGGAGAAATATTTATCATTTTGTCGGTAATCTGGTCGGTAAACCAGTCAATCGGTCAGCCCTTTAGACGGTTGATGAATAAATGACTGAATGAAGACTTGAATTATTGAAGAAAAGGGTAAACAAGTAAGCTTCCAAAAACCCTTTCTAAAAGGTCTGTGGTCTTAGGCGCAAAAAATTTAAAAAATTAATTACAGCGACTAAATCTTCACATGCCTTATAAAAGCTCGCTTTCGCTAAGAAATAGTAGCCTGACGTCAGTGGATGGGAGAGAAAGGTGAGTCACTTGAACCGATAAGTAATCATTTATCTAGGCAACTATCCCCCATCTAGCCATTTGCTTTATGATTCAGGGAATAAATGGGTGAGTAGATGTACTACTAAATCAAAGAATGAGCAACTGAGAAATTTAACAATAAGCCGAAGAAACTTTTTGAATTACTATCTGTCTTGCGAATGATTCATCTAAATTTGGGCAAATCCATTTGGATTGTAAAAAAAATCACAGCGAGAATTCGTACCTGCTATGAGTATCCAAGGGTCCCATGAGGCCAACATGCTTGAAACCCTGTTGTATACTGACGACACAAGTTAACCCTTTACCCACCACAGCTTTTTAAGCTTTAAAAACATAAATTGAATTTGATAGCCTTTTTACAAATAAACAGTATTTATTAATAAAGCCTCGCAAATATGGATGTCAGTGGGGCTGGATCATAGAGCGATATATAAAGAGACAGATAATCCAGAAATAAAACCGCGAGCAGGCTTCTGAATACATTTTGAAGGTCCACCGACTAAAATTTCCAAAAGCAAAAAAACAAAAAAAAAAAAACCCAAAAAACCAAATGAACAAATGAACGAATTATCGAAAGAACGAATGAACGATCATGTAATGAATAAACCGATTAATTGATTATTTGAGGAAGTAATGTGACCACCCCCCCTCCCCCCCAAAAAAAAAAAAAAAAACAAAAAACAAAACAATTGTGTTGTCCCTTTAGTTCTTCTATTCTGCCATTCAGACACCCGTTATGTGAATGAATGAAGGTATGGGTGCACGAATTGAAAGAGTTAATAAGCACTAGCCAGTACACTCGTAGTGAAATACCTACTTATATTATATTAACCTGTTGAGGGCAACATTATTTTTAGTGTATGCATTTGTTCATCACAATTTGTTTTACTACAAATTACTGGTGTACCACTGGCTCTCTCCAATAATTTGTAGTAAAACAAATTTATACAAATGTAAGCAAAATAATAATATCGTTTAACCGAATATGGAACATAAGCATGGAAAATGTTGGGTTTTGCTCTGAAACCCTATCTTTTTTAAATCCCTGATAGTGACTTCTAGCGCTAGTACTTTTGTTCTATCGACATGTGTATTTATTCATCACAATCTGCTCCACCACAAACCATTGGAGAGTGCCCACGGGCACTCACCAATAGTTTGTAGCGAAGCAAATCTGTATAAGCAAAATAATATTTGCGTTTAACTGAACATGGAACTCTCCAAGAGTTTGCAGCCAAACAAATTTATATAAACAAAATAATATTTGTGTTTTAGCTGAATAAAAAACACGAGTGTTAAAAAAGTTTTGCTCGGATACTCTCATTTTTTTGAAAGCCCTGAAAGTGGCTTTTATCACTAGTACACATATTCCATTACTTGTTGAGGGCTGAATTATTCATCACAATTCCCTCTACCACAAATCATTGGGGATTACCCACATGCACTCTCCAATAATTTGTAATAAGTAAATTTATGTAAACAAAAAAGTAATGGCGTTTAACTAAATATGAAACACGAGTGTGGAAACAATTGTGTTTTTACTTTGGAACCCTCATTTTTTGAAAGCCCCAATAGTGGCCTCAAGCACTAGTACTTATATTCTGTTAACTTGTTAAGGTCTATATTATTCGGGTGGCATGCATTTGTTCATCGCAATTCGTTTTACTTCACATTATTGGAGAGAACCAATAGGCACCTTCCAATAATTTGTAATGAAGCAAATGTATATAGACAAAATAATATTTGCGTTTCAGCTGAATAAAAAACATGAGTGATTGAAATGTTGGGTTTTGTTCTGACACCCTCTTTTTGAAAGCCCTAAAATTGGCTTTTATCACTAGTGCACATATTCTATTAACCCGTTGAGGGCTAGATTATTTTTAGTGATATGCAATTATTCATCACAATTCCCTCTACTACAAATCATTGGAGAGTGTCCACGGGCACTCCCCAATAATTGGTAGAAAGCAAATTTATATAAGCAAAAATAATAATTGCGTTTAACTAAATATTGAACACGAGTGTGGAAAAAGTTGGGTTTTGCTCTGATACCCTCATTTTGTGAAAGCCCCGATAGTGACTTCTATCACTAGTGCTTATATTCTATTAACTCCTTGAGAGCTAGATTATTTTAGTGGCATGTATTTGTTCACCGCAATTTGCTTTACTCCAAATTATTGTAGCGAACCCATAGGCACTCTCTAATAATTTGTAATGAAGCAAATTTATACAAACAAAGTAATAATTGCGTTTAACTGAATATGGAATATGAGTGTGGAAAACGTTGGGTTTTGCTCTGAGGCCTCCATTTTTAAAAGCCACAATAGTGGCTTCTCGCACTAGTACTTACATTCTATTAACTTGTTGAGGGCCAAATTATATTTAGTGGTATGCATTTATTCATCAAAACTCGCTCCAACACAAGTTGATTGGAGAATGCCTATAGGCATTTCTCATTTTATCTTGCATTTGGTCCGTGAAAGACAGTGCCAATAAAAACTTTCATCAGGAAATAGACTGTTGTGTTCAATAATGTTAACGGCTGCACTTTCGACGCCTAATATGCTACTGAGTTCTTCCTCAGTGCGAAAGCGGTGAATTTGCCTTGCGTTCATTTTGAGGAAACGTTTTCCATTTGACGACCATGAGTTTGTTACTGCAGGTGATCGATACGCTTTATTCAAAAGGAGTGAATTGAGTTTTGATAAGTTATCTGTCACTATAATGCCGGTACCCTTCAACAATTTTCGGTTTTCAATTACCTTACTTTTTATTCTTCTTGAGGTAAATCTGGAAATAATTGTTCTTTTATTTGTTTGACGAGAAGGACCATTAAGGCGATATGCTATTGAGATACCTTGTATCTCAGTCTGCACCTTTAACTTATTAGTAATTAAGTCATTAACTCTTACTGTGCACTTCTCGACTGTCTCGTTTGCTCCTTCCTCGATACCATAAATACGAATACTGACCTTTCTACCGTACTGCTCAATGTCGTTTAGGCGATATTTGTTTCCTCATACACTGCAAACAATATTGGTTCTCTTTAGAACCAAAACTGGTTCTAATCTTGTCTCTGAGATGGAACCAGTTCTGTTTAAACAGTATTTATTTCAAATCAAATAAATTGACCAAGATTAGCATTCAATTTTAACAGAATATTACATGAACTGAAGTAGATTCAGCAGTAAACTTGGAGCTTATTCAACGCAGTCGCCAAACATTTTGAAACAAAGGAGATATGAACAGTTGGCATATCGAACCAGTTTTGGTTCTGTATAGAACCAAAACTGGTTCGATATGCCAACTGTTCATATCTCCTTTGCTTAATACTGATTTGAGACAACCTCGTATAAGCTCTAAACTTACGGCTGAAACCCCCTCAATTTATGTTTAATTCTGTTAATATTTAATGTTAATCTTTATAAATTTATTTGATTTGAAATAAATACTATTTAAACAGAACTGGTTCCATCTCAGGGACAAGATTAGAACCAGTTTTGGTTCTAAAGAGAACCTATATTTTTTGCAGTGTATTATCTGTCCGCAGTTTGTCACATTGCGCTGCAACCTGTTGGTATTCTTTTACATGTTTATCCATACCCTTTTCTAAATTGAATATTCTGGATTCTAAATGATCTATTTTTAACATTAGTTTCTCAATATTATATCAGTTTTTATTTGCTTTATTTCTTTTCTAAATTCTACTTTACTTATCTGTTCATTCATTGTTTGTGTGAATTCTGTTCTTGTAACTAATTGTTTTAATTTGTTGACAACTGTATTTAATTTTCTGTTTATAGCGTTTATATCACAGGAAACACTATCTGACTCTTTATCGCTTTGGGCATCAGAAACACTGATATCCCAATCTCCCCTTCCTCCTCAATATCTTTGAGGGTGTCTTCGAGAGTGTCATCCGCAAAAAGTTCGCTTTCTTTTTCATCAGTGTTTTTTCCAAAATCGTGCAGTGTAGTCTGTCTTTTACGAACTGGGGTGGACGTCCCGTCGCTACTTGTCGACGCTTTGAGAATTCGTGTTCTCTTTTTATTTTTCTTTCCCATTTCCTCTGGTGTGATTTAACTCTTTATAAGAAATTTATGTTTTTTTAAATAACATTTCTCCACATAAATTAACGACACAGATTCTCCAAGGAAATGCTCACGGAAAGTATTCAAATCGATCCTGGCTTACTCTCTTGTGTGCATATAATCCCTTTGTTTTTTTATCAAACGGCTTTTCGCGCGTTCTCTTTTACTTTGCTACTCGCTATTGTGTTTGATACTGTTGAACTGTTTTCATCAGGAAAGTTTTACAGCCAGTACATGAAACTCAGGAAATATATTTTCACTTTAAAAAAAAACAACGTAAAGAAAGACAACTTTGAAATCCAAATTTTTACTAGAAACTTAAGAGTCTGTTGAACAGAAAGTTTTTCCTGCCACGTGTATCCTTCATCCTTTATCGTATCGAAAACACACACATTTAACCCGAAATTTGAAGAGCGAAGTTTTCTCACGTCCACTCCATGCACTTCCCCATTATGTCTCCTTTTGAAAAATGTTCATACCCATATCTCAAGCATGATATTACATATGGACCTGGGACCAACACTAAATGAGTCAACACACCATGGAAGTTAATAAGTTGGGTCCAGTTCACTGGAGTCAACAGGGCTCATTAAGTGCAATTTTCAAAATTGCTTGAAATTGCATTTTATAACCCTAATGCATTTCTGAAGCTCATACATATATTTCTTCTCTCACAAAAGTGGGCAGAGTAAAAAATATCCATTGCTGATTCCTTTATAGAACACATATTTTAATACTATAAACTGAAGTTATTTCTGGTTTCTTGAAAATAAATTAACTGAATCCTGTATAAAAATCTTTTTCTATATAATTTAGTTCTGATGCTTTCACCATTTTCACACAGATTTGAATTTACAGGGCACAGTAAATTTTGTTTCTCTAGTTTACTGAACCCGTTTTGTAAAGTTCGATATGAACTGGGACTCGTTGGATATCCTCCTTTGTTTGAAATGTAGCACACTGAAATATTTCTGTTAATGGCGCGGAATGGTTGACAAGTGTCACATTCTCTTTCAACTTTTCAGAGACGTATCATGTGAGAAATATGAGTATGTAACTTTATGAGGGACGTACCCAGGGATGGAGTACCTGGGATACCTGACGTTCCCCTCTCCGCTACGCTAACGTAAACCGGTTTCAAACATTAACGCCTTATACAAAGTAGCAACATCGCAAACTTGGCTGACCAAGACTTGATTGTTCGAATATGTTTTAAGCTTTCAAGTACCTTATCTGTTTTGTACTGCTCCAGGCTGTAGGTCGTAGGGCCTACAACCTGGATTAACGCACAGTAGTAAGGATACAAACGGATACGTTACGCGAGTACATACCGCGCACCAAAGTAGAAAAAAACAAAAAAACAATATTTATCAAATAAATTATGGCTGCTATTTTTACACCTTTGGTAATCGTATGTACGTCACTGAACCTCACCCCTGTATACTGGGATCAAAATATCCAAATTACAACCAAAACGTTTTCCCATAATGTATCTAGAAAATTTAACCGAATTTGTTAAATTGCTAGATGGGGAATGAGAAAACATTTCTGCTGGTAATTTCGTCATTCAGACGTCAATGTGCCAAAGGTCACATCTTCCGCAGTCCTAAGAATTGAGAAAGGTGTATCTAAGTTAAATAACACGGCCGCTTGTTGTGGGGTTGCAGAAAACTGATATATTCACGGTGATTAATTGATGGGAAATTTGGTTCTGTGTTTGTTTGTGGAGGTCTGTTGACCTTTTTGCGGGTGGGGAGGTGGGCTACTCAGAGAGAATCACCGAGCAGCGGCGAGTAATTGTCCGAAAATCGGATTAGCATTGATGAAAAGTGTACACTATCAACGTGGTGTGCATATTAACCCACTGACCCGAGAGGTCGCTTTTCTGGCCTAGGACTATGATACGTCATAATTTCACTAAGTATGTTGGCTGCTAAGTGAATGTGTGTGGTCGACGAATCAATATTTCCAACGTGCTGCCTTAGGGCTGGTGTATCCCAAAATGATGTATATAGACTCTTCCAACTGCTGGCATTCAACTAGAATGGAAGATATCACCAGTGTTCAAAGGGTTAAATCACTGAAGCAATGCGTTTCCACTAAGGCAATTGGAATTAAGTGTATTATTCAAAGACACAACACAGATGATGCGTGCCAGACTCGAACCTAACACATTTCTACCTGGCGTCGAATGCGCGAACCATTGGCCAACGCGTTTCCAACGTTTAGACACACAGAACACAAGATTCATTCGGTGCAGACCAAACTATTTGCGTCCAAATAATCTATCGCTCGCGGCGCAATGTTTACACTTTACTCTTTCACCTGTTGCATCATCTTATACTTTTTGACATTGGATCTGGCAAGTTCTTTCTCACTACATTGATAAGAAAAGTTTGAAAAAATTCCAGAGATAACATTTCGACGTACGGGAACACTGTTTTTTGTAATAAAGCTAATTAAAATCACGTACAACTGCGCTTCCTCTTTATCTTTGTCTGTAATAAAATATAATAATGTATCATTTTGACGCAAGTCTGTCTGGATTTTCTGTAGTGAAGAGATATGAGTGTTTTGTTAACATATTAGGGCACACGGGCGTGGATGTCCATGATTCACGAAGCCCTGCAACAGATTTTGTCATTGAAAGTTCGTGAGTAGACTATTGAAGGTCGACGTATATTTCTAATACTCAAAATCCCCGATGCGCTACCAGAATTCTGCATTGAGAATGTACTAAATAACAATGACTGTAAATCCGGAACGGTGTGGAGGGGTGTGCCTCGTATTTATCTGGCAATAGTTGGGTATTGCACCGTACAATGATCGACCCGAAAACATGACTCAGTTGCCCGACAAAACTGCAATTGACTTGTTGTTTCCCGACGCAAAGTATTATTAATTCCCGGAAATCGTTTTTTCCCAAATTGCGCTTGCCCTGTTGGGCAAATGCCACATACATAATGATACACCTCACTGCTGTGTGAACTTTTATTTACGACGACTGACAGCCAGGGAGCTCCCTATTAGTGTGCATATGATTTCTGAATTGAGCATCAACTAGGTCCCTTATTTTAGGGACTCGAATGCATTATGGGGCCTGGGGTAAATGGAGTATATCAAAATGCGAGCACTCTGAGAGTTGTCTGTTGTTTGCGATTATCAGAAGTAACAGAAGGGAACTTGTCTTTATTTTCTTCTGATGTCGTAGATGTTTTCTCAACAATTACTTGCTTCTTAATTGTGCCTTCCCTAGGTCATCTAATAATTTGAAGGGAGACAACTTTATAGAAAGTCGATTTTCGTGATGATAAAAATTTATAAGTTATTGTGATGAATTGATAGTAACATGGCTTGAGGTTTGCGACTCGGAGCTTATGTTGAACCGAGACGCGAAGCCGCAAACCTCAGACCATGTTACCGTCAACTCATCACAATAACGTATATGTTCCAGTAATACACTACCCATAGCCCAAAACCTACATCGTGAAACACGAGAGGCTTATTTATTAAACTTGTGATCGTTAAAAATTGCCTTGTTTAACGATCGCGGATTTAGTAAATAAACCTCACGTGTACCCCACGACAGCACTGGATAAATAACCAATAAAGCAGATAAGCTCATTCCAACTTAGTTCAAATCGTAAATCGGTTTGTAATTTAAACAACACTTTATCCGTCTGCTAGTCACTCCGTTGATGAAGCAATTACGAAACGGGCAACGTCATTTCAAATATTTCGCGTGGTGACGTCTGACGGTAACCTTTGCGACTGGAGTCGTAAAAATAAAAGAAAATACGCCAGCTCTCTTCCAATCAGAGGGCGAGGATTTTACTCTTATTGGAGCATAGGGCAATGTTTACAATGCCACAAATACCAACCAGTAGTAGTTAGCCCAAGAACGACAACTCACTTTCTAAATAAACATGAATAATGCAATTATCACCACGTTTCTGCTCTTCATTTTCTTGTGTGTGGGCTTGTGAATCCCAAAGTAGAGACACACCGGGAAATTTCCTGTTGATATAATTCGCGTTTGCCTAACAACACTTTTATCATTCCAAAATCTTTTTCAAGAATAAAATCTGAATTTTGTTTCCCCTTTAAAAGTTAGTTAAAAGTTAAAAGTTAGTGATTATCTATAACATGAACGAGCACGTTGACCCGTATACAAAAGAATGAATCCTGGAGTAAAACAATAAAGCGAAACGTTTATAAATAGTTGGACATGTCTAATATTGTTGATTGAAGACGTTAAGGTTTCTGTTCTGTTGGTTGAAGGCTCTGCTTTAGGTATCATGTAATTTTCAAGTCGTATAGCACCATCTTCGATTGTGGTGTTCTTTTACATAGTTTGTTTAACCCTTTACCTAACGTGAAAAGCAGACGACACTTGCAAAAAAAATTCTTGGATAACTAATTTTTTTCATTTTTTGTCTCAAAAACATAGGTTATGACCCCTCGTTGGAACGAGCTCGACGAGCTCGTTCCAACGAGGGGTCATAACCTATGTTTTTGAGACAAAAAATGAAAAAAATAGTGAAAATTAATTGGCGATTTTTGAGAATAGCGCTGGCCGGTTTTGGCCGTTACGTTGGGTAAAGGGTTAAATAATAGTTTTTAGACAGAAGCAACGAGCCTTTCTCCTTTTTATGTGCACCCATACTGTGTATGGTACACATAATGCCGGCATCCATGGTGGCCGTCCGTCGTTCGTCCATCCTTTGTCTGTCCGTCAACCGTCCGGCGTCCGTATCCATTTCTTTGGCATTCGATTCACTTGAAAATTATTGCTTGGATTGTCAAGTTACTTTATATTTGTGTTCAGGTTACTGACGTGCCGAGCTGTATAGTTTTTGGTGTAAATCTGATAATTTGATCCTGAGATATTAACCCTTTATCCTTCAAATTGAAAATTCCTCCAATCCCTTTGGCATTCGATGACTTGAAAAATATTGCTTTGATTATCAAGTTACTTTATATTTGTGTTCAGGTTACTGATGTGCCGAGCTGTATAGTTTTTGGGTGTAAATCTGATAATCTGATCCTGAGATATTAACCCTTTATCCTTCAAATTGAAAATTCCAACAATCCCTTTGGCAGGAGATAACTAAAAAAATATCAATCCGACGGTCATGTTACTTCATATTTGTGTTGAGGTTACTGATGTGCCGAGCTGTTTAGTTTTTCGTGTAAATCTATTAATCTGATCCTGTGATATTAACCCTTTATCCTTCAAATTGAGAACTCCTCCAATCCATTTCTTCGGCATGCGATAACTCAAAAAATATTAATCCGATTGTCAGGTTACTTTATATATGTATTCAGGTTACTGATGTGCTGTGCCGTATAGTGTTTTAATAATTTGATCCGGATATATTAACCCTTTATCCATCAAATTAGGAACCCCTCCAATCCATTTCTATATGTACCCATATCATGTATGGTGTACATAATGTCGGCATCCAGGGTGGCCCTCCGTCATACAGCTTTCTACTAGTTGCGTGAATGGGTACACATCTGACGATTTCATCTGCCTATTTTTCTTTTATTTTCTTCACAAGTAACAGGTAAACGGATACAACAATTTTCATAAATCCGCCAGTATTCGTCGAAATTCCAGTGGCTGGGGCTTCCGGCGTCAATAGCTTGAATTGATGGCATACGAGATAGGCCAGCGTAAACGATGGTTTACTCTAACCTTCAGTTGTGTAGCCAACACCATATTACTCAACTACACCCACTACAACCTTTGTCACGTTTTTGTATAGAGCACTGTGTACTTCAATGTTGTGCCTCATGTATAAACAAATATTCCATTTTATTTTTTCAGTTTGTTTTTTGTGCATATCTGAATTAAACATTTTAAAAGGAAATATTCTTCGTTAATAATGCCACTATTATTTTAGGGTTTAGAACCTGACGCAGAGCTTAAGGGGCAATTCCTACAAAGCGGACACAATAGATCGCGGTCCGGTCGAGGTTCTCTGTCCTTTTTCTCCCCCACAACACTTTAGAATCGCACTTGTTGAAAAAAGAAACATTGAATTTCAGTTGCTTTTCCCCTTCGTTTTTTCATGCTTTACGTATCGACCCACTGGTATAAATAATTCGGGACCTGATCGTGATCTGATGGAGAAAGAGATCATGTTTGTCTTCCAAGAACAAGGTTCTCATCTGAAAACTTCTTCTAAAACAGAATTCAAATGCTTTGGACAGTGAATGTATAAAAAAACATTTTTGTGTGTACAGGGGCGTCGCGAAGATGACCGATTGATGGGTGGTGGGGCTGTGGGGGCGGTAAACCAATATTTGTCCGGACTGTCGTGACGCAAGTCCTGACTGATGAAACATTCCGACTACATCGTCAAAGAAGGCATGCCTTGATGATGGAGTTGGAATATTTCAATATTTGTTAATGGAGGTCGCGATGCATGATGGCAGGCACGTAGCTAGGATCCGAATTTTTTTTGGGTGGGGGGGGGGGCAAAGGAGAATTGTGGGAGGGCGAGCCTAGGACGAGATGCCGAAGGCCCGAGTGTGGGGGAAGGCACGGGAGGGGGTCGCCTCCCCCAGTAAAATTTTGGATTTTAGCATGTCTCGGACGCGATTTCCTGGCTCCTGCGGTATATTTCGACTCACATTTCCGAAGAGTGTTACCATGAGTGTTTGTTCACAGAATCTTCACTAGAATAAGTGGTCCTGAAAATCTTGCATAAAGAATATTTTTTTTTGGGGGGGGGGGGGGGGCAAGACTGAGTTTTTTTTTTGGGGGGGGGGGGGCTACGTGCCTGCATGATGATGGACCTCCCAACTTCCTATTTAATTAGCACATGCCGAACTCAGAATTGGTCATGCTGTGATCCCCAACACCAACACCACTTATCGGCCCACAAATCTCCATTTGCATGAGACCGACTGCGTGTGTGACATAAGTCCAAGAAGCAAATCTAATCCCGTAAGAAAGTACATGATCAGCAAGAACGAATCGATACCTTAGACTCCAATCCAGGTGAAAATGTTTCGACTGTACAATCATTGGGTGGGAAATCAGACCCCCTACACCTCCATATTTACGCCCCTATTTGTGTGTTTATAGTACCCAGTGGATGTGGTCGTTATTTTCGATACAGTGTTACAACGCAAATCATTTTATTCAATTTATATATACCGATTTAGACTTGGAGCTATTATTATTATCCAGATGGTACGTTATGCAACTGAGATGTACTCAGCAGGCATAAACATTTCAGCGTGTCGGTATAAATCTCAACTCATAATATTTATTCAGATAATGAAGCGCATACTTATCTAAAAATAATTGTAAAGAAAAAAGGCAAATAGTAAGTTGATATTGCAGGTCAGGTCACTGTGCCACTATGTCAAGTTCAACTTCAGGTTTTTAAAGTCCTCCTCTCCAGTTTGTGGCGATTAATCCTTCGTTCTTCCTTTCTTCAACGTTTACCATATGCGATAGAAAATTCAATTGATCAGACATGAACATACCGACCCACAAGCCCCATAGTTCTGTATCCGATCAGAAGGCCACGCGGCTGTTCTACTGGTATAATCAAATTAAAATTAACAGATTTTCTTCTGGGTTTACAATGTCGATAGAGTGCGATGAATCTAAGACTTACTGCCGAATAAAGGCATCATTTTATTGAACTGAGTCGGAGGTTCAAGTTGAAACAAACATTAAGACAGCGCACAGCGAGGGTGGAGCACGGCGCACTGCAATCAACGACCCGAGTTGGAGTTTATCTTGCATTTCGCGTGCGCCGAAATACAGGGAAAACTCCACCACAGATCGTTGATTCCTGTCCTCCGTACTCTACCTAAGCTGCTTTCTGTATTTATATCACGATTAAACTTGAATTAAATGAATGAAGCTGATATTTTTAAAGAAAAATATCACCCTCGGCAGTCTGTTTATTCATTCACGTCATAACATCAATCAGATGGGTAACGACCAATCAGATGCGTTCTTACATGGCGTTTTTGTTTGCAGGTCGGATTAAACGGGTGTTGTATCTAGCGCATTTTTCAATGTCTGTTTTGTATTTGATAACGTTGAATAAACACAGGGATTCTGGTATAATTATTATTTGACAGAACGATTCGTGATAATTTTAATCTGATTATATTTTTATGGTCAGTTTAGTCCCTTTATAGATTTGTTAGTGCGTTTACGTTGAGGCCATTAACGGCGTTTATCGTTTTACAGAAATTAAGATAAGTTTCAGCATCTATAACGATATAGAACAACGCAAACATTCTTACTCAGTTTTGTAGTTTGACTACCTAGAGTTTGTACAGTAATTATGAGTTTAGGTTCATTCGTTTATAAAATTTAGGGTCGCTGAGTATCTAGGGCTGTAGCAAGGTGACAAAACTTAAAGGCTGTTTATCGGGGATTCAGTATTGACTTTATATCAGTTAACGTACGTTTGATTTTATATCTGCCTGTGATTATACAAATCCCAGCATCCAAGACTATACAGTTTAAACACTGGGGTAAAAACTTTACTCTAAATTGAGGATTTTGTCAGTAAACTTCCGGTTGAGTATGTTTTGTCCTTGACACTTTTTTATGCCCCCCAGGCATGTATGCGAGGGGGGCGTTATGTGTTATCCGTGGCCATTTTTCCGTCCGTAGGATCGTACATAAGTATGCATTCCGCACGATAAAACGATGACTTTAGCTGCGTTTCGCAGATTCTCACGGCTGACAATTTTCGTAATTAAAAAAGATTTACAGGAAAGCTATCCCACTTAATTTTCCAAAGCAGTCAGTAAATTTAACGCCAAGGGTATGGGATTTTTATATAAAAATTGAAATTTGAAATGCTAACAAATTTGTATCATCGATGTGGGTATATCAGAAAGATCTGGCATTTTCCTGTCGAGTGGTACACAAATTCAGAGGCGGTCTTTTTTACAATTTTTTACCCAATCGGTTTGAACGTTTGACTATTTTGCTCCGTTGAAACCCATTTAACCCTTTACCCAACGTAACGGCCAAAACCGGCCAGCGCTATTCTCAAAAATCGCATATTAATTTTCAAAATATTTTCATTTTTTGTCTCAAAAACATAGGTTATGACCCCTCGTTGGAACGAGCTCGTCGAGCTCGTTCCAACGAGGGGTCATAACCTATGTTTTTGAGACAAAAAATGAAAAAAATTAATTATTCAAAAATTTTTTTTGCAAGTGTCGTCTGCTTTTCATGTTAGGTAAAGGGTTAAAAACAAGAAGACGGTGTTTTCACCATCTTTTGATGCTCTGTAACTTTTTTATCTGTTCATTATATCAGCAGTTTGCGCATCGTGGCATATAATACAGACACTAACCTTTCCACCTCTTTAAAAGTCTAGGAAGTGAGATTTGCAAAAAAAAATTCCTGGAGGAATAAAACTTTAAACTTATTGTAAAAACACATTCGCTAAACAAAGAGCCAAAGTGGACCCTTAGCGTTAGGTGTGAAACTGATAGATATTATTAATGACGGATTATCTGTGTACAAGGTGCTTCTAATCGGCTTGTGATAAAAAGCTAACATTCCTTTTGTTACTTTTAATAAACGAAAACAACTGACAGCTCCGAGAGCTGTCTATTGTTTCCGTTTTTTAAACGTAACAAAGGGAACCTCACTCATCTAATAATTTTAAGGGAGATAACTTTATCAAAAGTCGATTTTCATGACGAGGTTAGTCAGGGATGTTTCAAATTTTACAACTGTACTTTTGACCATAGCCCGAATATCAAATGCTATTGTTCAAAACTTTTCTTCTTTTGTGGGGGAGGGGACGCATGACATCTTTCCCTCTATATTACAGATTAATTGGAGATTTTACAGTTTTACTTATAATTACAACACGAAAGCCAAATTCAATTTTCACATTTCTAGCACATTTAATCCCATAGTTATTGTCCTTAATTGTGCAAAAGCTTCCTTATTTTGGAGGTTTCCACGTGTCAAATTTACTTTTTTAGACGGATTGATTTATTATCCGGCAGTTTTTCTATGATCATAAAATAAAGGCCAAGTTGGATTTTCAGATTTCTAATACACATAAATTCAAATTTATGGCTCTTGAGTGTGCGAAAACTTTGTGTTTTTTTGCGTTTCCACTTCGTAACTTTACTATCCTTTGGCGGATTGATTTGAAATTTCAGAAATTTTTTTCATGACCACGAAATAAAAGCTGTATTTGATTTTCAGATTTCTTGTGGACATAATTTAGCAGTTACGGTCCTTGATCGAGCCAAACCTTCTTGTGGTTTTCGAATTCCTTATCAATAATTTTACTTTTCTCTATCAGAACGATTCGAAATTTAATCATTTTTCATGTGATCACAAATCGAAGACAAATTTCCCTCTTCACATTCCTTATGCTAGTATTTACACAGTTATCACCCTCGATTGCGCAAGAACATTTTTTGGCACGATAACTGTTGGGTCTCTTGGTATAATGAATTGAAATTTCACAGGTTTTTATGATTACAAAATGGAGGCCTGGGTTGATGTTTAGCATTTCTGTCCAGTGAAAAAGCATCTATGGCCTTGGCAGAAACTTTGTTACTTGGAGGTTTAACACAATACCTTTTTGTTATTTTGGGCATAATGATCTGAAATTTTAGAGTTTCATTTCAAAAGAAAGGGCAAGTTCTATTTTCAGCTCTTCATGTGAGTGATAGTAGGCAGTTGAATTGCCGGCGATAACAGTCGCCCGATTTTGCGTTAGTAGTATGTCATAGGTCAACCTCCCCTCATCTGGATGATCTGATGGATCATCTCATGTGACGTCAAAGACACGCGACCTAGTGACATTAATGGGAGTTGTCATGGAAGCGCGCGTGAGCGACCAAGTTGTGACGTCATCAACATGGTGTTGCGTGGTGTCAATGCACATGAGCAGCACGTGCTGTTAGGGAGACACGTGTTTCCGGCGTCCATTTGCTTGATGAGGCCGCTATCTTGGTTTCTATGGTGGAACGTTTTTACTATGAGCATGGAAGACTGTTTATAGGACAAGGTGTGTCCTGAGGGTGCGTTCGATTCTGTGGGAGTATCTTTGCCGGTGTGACAGGAATGGAAGTCCGTAGGAAAATTAGTCTCTCTGGACTATTATTCCGCGGAATTATAGTCCTAGGTCTAACATTTCTAGGAATAGTAGTCCGCCGGACTACTATTCCTAGAAATGTTAGACCTAGGACTATAATTCCGCGGAATAATAGTCCAGAGGGACTAACGTTCCTACGGACTTCCATTCCTGTCACACCGGTTCGGATTCAGTTCGACGAATGTGTTTTTGCAGTAATTTGCAAGTTTTTATCCTTGCAAATTACTGCAAATCTCACCTCCTACACTTTTATATTTATGGGAGGACAGCGTCTGTATCGTATATCACGATGCGCACACTGTTGATATAATGAACAGATAAAAAGTTACAGAATATCAAAAGATGATGAAAACGCCGTTTTCTTATTTTTAAATGGGTTTCAAGGGAGAATAATAGTGAAACTTTAAAACGAATTGAAAAAAAAATGTAAAAATGCCAGCTTCTGTATTTTTATACCACCATACATGAACACATGCGGCACACGGGTACATGCTGCATGCGAGCATCTATATGGAAGAAGTTTGGCCTTGGTAATTTTTTGACATAGTGTAACAACAGCCTCATTTACAGGTATTGTCAACTGGTTCAATACCAAAATCACTTCAGATAGTTAAAGATACCCAAGATCTTTTCAAGAAGTTATTTCATAAAAATGATGACATGTTGTAGTGTGACATGCTCTTGCAAAGGGGTCGAGAGAACACTTAGCCTCAAACATTTCATCTAACGCAGCTTTTGAATACCAAAATAATTTCCGAATTTCATTTTTCTTTTATCTGTACCTTGAAAACGCCTTTTGAAGCCATGTATTTTGAAGAATGAGTCTGGAGAGAAAAACTTAGAGCAAGTGTTCTGTAGCTGCTGATAGGTAAAGACTGTTGGGTCTTCTATTTTGTTCCTTGAAGACTACAGGAAGATCTGGTTTTATGTACATTATGGCTTTGCAAATCGCATCCCTGACTTATTTTGCCATGGCAATCGACTTTCTATAAACTTATATCTATTGAAATTATTAGATGAGAGAGGAAGGTCCAAGCATGAAGCAAGTAATTGTTGGGAAAACGCCTCCCAAGACATCAGTAGAAAATAAAGCCAAATTTCATTTTGTTACTTTTAATAAACAAAAACAACAGACAACTCTCGGAGTTGCCTCTTGTTTTCCTTTATTAAAAGTAACAAAAGGAAACTTGGCTTTTTATCACAGATAATTCGTCACGAAGAATATCCATCAGATCAGTAACACACCGACCAACTCTACTGTCCTCTTTGGCTCTTAGTTCGGCGAATGCATTTTTATAGTAATTCGCAAGTTTGTATCCTTCCCAGGACAAAAAATAGCAAATCTCAACACTTTTATATTGATGGGAAGGACAGTGCCTGCATATTATATGTCACGATGCGCACACTGTTGATATAATGAACAGATAAAAAGTTACAGAACATCTTTTCTTTAACCGTTTACCCAATGCAGACGATATCAAAATTTATTATTTTAAATATCATTTTTTAAATTTTTTCAAAAAATTTCAACAAAACCATATCATGTGACCCCTCTTTGGAACGAGCTCGATGAGCTCGTTCCAAAAAGGGGTCACATGATATGGTTTTGTTGAAATTTTTCGAAAAATATTATTTTTTCAGCTGCTGAATTTGCCTATTACGCGGGCGGATGCGGGCGATTCGTTGGGTAAAGGGTTATGGTTTCTAGGGACAATAATAGCCAAACATTAAAACCAATTGGGGAAAAATTGTAAAACACCAGCTTCTGTATGTTTATACTATACTCTTCAGAAATATGCCAGAAATTTGCGAAATGATGCGCACATCGATGATACAAATTTTCTTACATTTCGAAATTTTAATTTTTATATAAAAACTCCATACCCTCAGTGTTAAATGTACTGACAACTTTAGAAAATTAAGGGGACCTAACTTTCCTGTAAGGGAGCACTGTGGCTCAGTGGTTACGGCATTAGACCTCCAAACCGAAAGATTCACGGTTCGATCCATGCCAGGGGCACCTGCGTTGTGCCCTTGTGCAAGGCACTTCATGCCGATTGCCCACGTGAGGTCATGGTGGCGCTTTTTACTAAGGCGTACTGAACGTCGATGGTACACTTGCCTTCAACCAATGCTAACCCAACCTGTATGGAGTTAGTAAGTTGGGGAGTCTGACAGTTGCTCGCCGTTGCTCGGTGGTTCTCTCTGGGTACATCAGTTTCCTCCACCCGTAAAACAGTGCGACATCAGGTGACCCTGGCTGTCGAAAGTGTCGTTAAACCCCAATAAGTCAATAAATAAATAAACACATAAATCACTTCCAATGACGAGAATTGTCAGCCATGGTTTATAGCACCAAAACCCGCTGATTCTGCCATATGGAATATTTTCAGTGCTAAAATAACATTTGTTAGATCTGTGGCACGAACTTTTGTTCCCTTTGTTAATGTTTCCCTTTATTCCCAGTAGAAGATAAACATAATACAACTGTTTGCACTGATCTCCAAGCTTACTTTTTAGACAACAGATGACAGTTTTTTAATGCTGCAAGTTTATGTGAGAGAATGTACAGTAGGAACAGAAATGTTCTGTTCTGAAAATTAATTCGGAGTGGTGGTGGAGGCAACACTTCTCCACTTTGAAAATCAATGTGTATTTCGTACAAACTCATCCTTTGACTGGTTATTGTAATTAAAAAGGTATCCTCACGGGCATTCTACCAGTAGGTCGCTTTATTACGCGCTAAAATGTTGTCTAATGTAATCACATCTTACAGACTAGGACAGGTGCGTATCCAGGATTCTATAAAAGGAGGTGTCCAAGCCATTCTTTTTTTTTGGGGGGGGGGGGGGGGAGTCAAAGATTAAATTGGAAAGGCTATTGTGTTGGGGTTCGGAGGCCTCCCCTAGTCCTAACTAGGACCCTTCGATCGTTGCCCTCTCCTCCCCCCTCCAGAAACATTTTGCAACATTTAGTGCTCTAAGAACGAATCTGTAGAGTGTGTAGACCCTATATTGGCGACCATTTTGGAGCTCTATGGTGTGTGATTTATTATTTATTTATTGATGTTTAAGGTCACATATTTATTGCACAATGGCTAATCATGACCGTGACAGTTTTACGGGTGGAGGAAGCCGGAGTACCCGGAGAGAACCACCGAGCAACGGCGAGCAACTGTCAGCTCCCCAACATACTAACTCCACACAAGCAGGGTTAGCATTGGTTGAAGACAAGTGCACCATCGACGTGCAGTACGCCTTAGTACACAACGCCACCGTGCCCCCACGCGATGGTGTGTGAAACTTGCATTGAGCCAATATTTTGGGAGCAGCGAAAAGGTTTAGGGGAGTCAAGCCCTTCCCCTCCTCCTCCCCCCGTAACTACGCCACTGGTCTAGCATGGAAGAGTTACTGGCAAATATTCAGCTGGTATTCGCACTTGTTCAAAGTAAAAAATGTAGAGGGTTCATATCGCATTTTGACATGTTGTACAGTTAAGAGTCTTTTGTCACTCATTTATGCTATCTGTCGCAATGAAATATGTAGAGACGTCACTTTGGAATTTTCTCTTACGTTATTTCCCATTGTCATAATTGTCTTCCCATGAAAATTAATTATCGAAGGAAGAAATTTTATATTATCACTTTTTTCAATGAATATTTTAAAGCAGATTGATTTCTTTCAACATGCATACAGCCCACATTCTTATCATTGTTGTTTAACACTTTACACCAAAGGAATGGAAAAAGTAAGAAACACTTCTGGCCCTCAAAAACATTGCTTATGACCCTTCATTAGAACGAACTCGTTCCAATGGGGGGGGGGGGGGGGGGGGGGGGGGGTCATAAACTATGTGTTTGAGCCAAGAAAAGAGAAGATTTTTTAGCTATTCCAGCTTTTGTCGTGAAATGATCGTTTGCTATTCCGTTTAGTTTTAGTGTTAAATAATAATATAATTATTATTTGTGGTAGGTTGTAAAGAGCTTGGATAATGCAGAATGACGCAGGCTGATGGAGGGTCGAAATGTGCATCAGCACTGGAAGCAATCAGGTGTGGGCTTGGGAGGATGATGATCAAGGAGAGAATGGACTTAATGAAACTCTGTTATCTTAACAATTTTGTATATCGCCCAGACAGCCGATGGTGAAAACTAATGTTCCCGAATATTTGGAGTTCAAATACAAAAAAAAAAACAACAAAAAACAGGATGGATTTAGCAAGTGAGGGAGTTGATAGAGAATTATTCAATGGAGATCTCTGACTCAGAAGTGGGGATAACTCAGGGGAAAAGTGAAAGTCCATTGCTCTCGGGCTTGGGGGTAGAGAGAGCAGCGCGTGCCCTTTTGTGTCTGAAGTGCAATAGTGAAAAAAATTATTTCCGAGAACTGTATCTGAGAAACTATCGAGAACGCATATACAATGACGGAGGCTGGGCAGATATGGCTAGAAAAGGCAAGCCGACACAAGGGACTGGATTAATATATTCCACCCTAATTTAATTGGCGAAATGTCCGCAGCCCTAATTTGATAAATTTATCCCCGGGCGACATGAAGATATGGCGAGGTGAATTTTAATGCTTTTTTTAAAAATATATATCGCCCCATGAGTGCAACAAAGCGCCATCTGCACCGGGGGAGGGGGGTGGGGGGCTGGAGTGTCACCCGAAAATTTCCAGACACAGGGAGGGGGTGGATGGGTAGTTAGGCGCCGGAAAAAATATGTAAATGACAAATCATGCAAATTTTTTCCTCCACATAAAATCACTAAGTTTTGTGCTTGTTTAATCTTTTACCATCAGTTATATGGCTAACCAGGCCATTTAAAACATATAAACTATCATATTAGGGGTGTAGTTGAGTCCATATCCATATAAATTGCATGTTGGTACCCGCCGTTAATGCTGTCCATATGGTTATAGAAAAGTCGTTGGCAAATTTGCATCAGATAAATTGAAATATATGGCAAGTATTTTCAAATATCAATTTGAAAAAAACTTGAAATTGTGATTTAATCAGTCTGATTTATTGTGCAATATTTTTTCTTGGATGTATAGAGATGGAATTGCATCTGTCTTTCCTAGTCTATCTGACCATTGCATGTCAATGGAAGGGGAAAATAGTCCAAAATAATTTCAGAAAGTCTTTATAAGCAGAAATCATACCACCTGATGCCACTGGTGTAAAACAATAAAACAAATACAACTACCACCCCTCCCACTACACCCAAGCAAATGTAGTTTAGTGAACCTTAACGTCCCAAAAAGTTAAAGGATTTCATACAATTTAGATTACAACAGGGAAGCGTGTGTGACAATCAACCTGATTCAATCATGGTTATTTCTCACGAGAAGTTATTGCAGAGGTCCAGATATTAAGCTAATTGTATTTTTGGAGAAGTACTGTTTCAGCCACTTATCATAACGAGGTATTAACATGTAGCAACGTTGGAAAAGTTTTCTGTAAAGTCCTGTATGGGAGATTAGAGGCGGTGATTGGGGCGAAGGGTTTTTTGGAAGAGATTCAGAATGGCTTCAGGAAGGGAATGAGAGTCACAGACCATCTTTTCACGCTATCCCAAATGATAGAATCCGCGAAAGCAAAAAAAAAGATGTGTATGGCCTTTTTTGGATGTTAAAAAGACATATGATAGAGTATGGAGGGAGGGTATATGGCGAAAGCTTGAGGCTCTGGGTTTGGGAGGCGAGTTGTTGGAATTCTGAAAGCATTGTATTATAAAGATGTACAGAGTGAACTTATCCTTGGTAACATAACAACAAAACGTGTGCCTATGGAGATAGGCCTAAAACAGGGGTTATCATTTCGCCAACTCTTTTTGCATTGTACATCAAAGGTTTAGGAGACGAACTCCTGCATAGCGACGAGGGGGTAGCAGTTGGGGACCTGAAGATCCCAGAGCTATTTTTCGCAGACGATATGGTACTAGTGGCAGAAAGCGAAGAGGGGCTAGCGAAAATGATGGAAATTGTTGCGACATATGGGAACAAATGGGGCTTGAAGTAAATGAAAGCAAAAACAAAGTTATACCCGTGGGCCGTATAGTGGATTCTAATCGAAGGTGGAGAATGGGGGAGTTCTGTATACCGGAAGGTAGCAGCAAACTTCTTATTGTAGGAGAGACAGGTGACTACGAGTTTCTAGGGGTAAATATAAACATCGCAGGAAGAGGCATCTACCGAAACCACATGAATAAACGGATTGTGTAGGGGAAGCGACTCCTTAACCATATGAAACTTATGGGGAGAAACAGTTTCAATAAGGTTTTTGTGGGGAAAACCATTTGGAAAATGGTGGGTCTAGCAAGTATAACATATGGTACGGAAATGGTACCTCTAAACCAAACGGCTGTAAAGAGCTTGGAAACCCTGCAGAACAAAGCAGGCCGATGGATAACGGGGTCGAGTAATGCCGCAGCACTAGAAGCAATCGGGGGGTGCTTGGGTGGATGAGGATCAAGGACAGTTTTGACTTATTGAAACTCTGTTATCCTAATTATTTGGTGAATCTCTCCGACAGCCGATGGTGTTACGTAATGTTCCAGAATATTTTCAACTCAAATACCAAGACAGAGTGGATGGTCCAAGTGAGGGAGCTAATAGAAAACTACGCATTGAAGGTCACGGACTTAGAAGTAGGGGCAACCCAGGGTAAAAACATTCGTCAGAGAAATAGTCATGGAGGCTGGTATTCTTAATTGGCGAGAGGGGGCCAAATCAAAGAGGTCTTTGGGTGGCCTGCGTGATAAAGAAAAGCCAGGTTTTGAAGAGTACCTTGATGGCACCTTTGGTGGGGGACACTGTTGTTGAAGCTGGGGTCGCGGTCCCTGGAGCTGAGGGAAAAATTGGTGAAAACAGTGAAAAGGAGTGCCAGATGTGTAATTTAGGCGTGATGGTGACCCTGGAACACTTTCTTCTAGAATGCCCAAAATACCAGTCTAAAAGAATAAGATTCACTGGGAGTATATTGAGGAATTGGATGGGAGAATGAATGGCATGTGGATAGTGAGTGATTCAAAGTAGAGGGTTAATATGCTAATCGTAGAGATTGGGAAGAATGGGGCAAGGGTTGTCATCAAGCAGTTCGTCTCCGAGTGTTGGGAGGATGGAAGAAACGTAGGAATAGTGAGGCAGTTGGGAGCACAGGGGTAACCAAGGTCTTCTCACCTGAGAACCGTGACAAATCGGCGGCCGGCCAAAGTGTTATTATATGTTATATGTCTTGTTGGGTCTGTCTGCATGGATCAGTGATTTGAGTGTCAAATACATATGGTATTGTAATTCTTAGTTGCTTGTTCCTCACGGTCAAAACTCCCACATACAGCAGATTCTTTGATAAGATATCATTGTATGATAAATGATGTGATTATAAAACTACAATTTATCAAAATTAAAGTAACTCTTGATCTTAATGTCTGAACATATTCCATAAGCTAGAAGAATATCAAAATTAAAGGGAACTTTATTCTTCAAACCAATTATTACATGTAGCTCATGCAGCCTGATATATTCTGGACCAAACTGTTCATTTGTTTCTGTAACTCTTTTCGTGCGAATTTTCTCTAAGTCACATATCTTAACTGGACAGTCTGATCCAGGATGCTTGTCCTTAGAATGGGTTTCCATATGATAGGACCAGTAAACTACATTGCACAGGGAGCACCTATATGGCCCTAAACAAACTCATTAGAATTATCTCCCATGCAGCCTCAGGGGTTTATTAAAATGCTGGAATAGTCAGTTGAATAGTCTTAAAATTAAAAAACTGAACAATTCTCGGTTAGACAGGGCTAGGTCTGCATTTTATTCTTTTTTCTAAGATTTTAGGGGTGGGTGACCAAAAATGGCCCAGACAAAATACTAAAAATAGGAGGTGGGGGTGGTGGGTGTCTGAAGGGCGGAAAATGTTTTTTGACCCTGTATCTGCAATTTTTTTCAGACCCCCCCCCCCCCCCTCCCCCTTACCCTGTCTGCAATGCAAAAGCTCTGCTGCACTCAAGGGACGATAAATTGACAATGCTCTTGAGTGTCAGATTACAATTTATGATACGTTGTATACCCTCGGTCTTAACTCATACCCAGAGTCGAGTATCCTTTTTGATACCCCTGCCCTCCTTTGATCCCTCTGCACTCTTACCCTCGGATGTTTCCGGCGCCCTTGCTGACAAGCGATATAATTCGAAGTAAATGAAGTGTAAAATATTCTCAGGAAAATACTGGCTGTTTCTGTCTTTGATATTGTCACAATTTGTCAGCACTTAATATTAAGTTTTGGTTGAAAAGATTAGATTTCAATTTTTATAAGTATAACTCTGAACAGGAAGACAACACCGAAGTACATGTCTACTATCTTATTTTGTAAATCAATATAAATTTGTATCGTACATGTGCTGGGAATCAATAATATGACGCATATTCACATGCGACTTGGCTTGGATATATAATTTAATTCAGTAAGATTATTAACCACAACGTAGTAATCTTCTTAACTTGATACGTAGTTATTTTGTCGTAAAAAGTAAATGGAAAGATGATATTATTCACAACCTCAAAATAACATAGTCTTAATTTCATGAGCAGATTACAAAACGTGTCATTTCTTCTGTTTATATTTTCGATACGTAAAAACTCTGTTAACTTTTACCACGCCATGAACTGTTTCATGATGGTTTTAGTTAGAACACCAACCGGCCTACATGAGCTGTCTCCATTGGCCACGAAGCCTGTGGGCCGTTGGCAGTCGTCGCGTGTATTATTCGGCCAGCCGCATGTAACTAAATTTCCAAGTTACATAAACGTCATGCCGACTATTCCACGACCGCGACGTTAATTATTTTTCCCCAGTGAAACATTTCGATTCCTCGTACCCCACCAATAAAAAAAATGCGTCTCACCAAAACAAACTTAAACTGTCTTTTCATTGATACTGTTTGCAATGTCAAATATTCTCGGTTGAAATGTCCGGCTGTAAACTCTTATTAAACACAAATTGAAAACGACACACTTCTCGGGTGGCTAAAAAGTTTTCTTTTTTTTTGTTTTAAATTTATTTATTTATTTATTAAGGTTTAACGACACTTTAACAGCTAAACGGATATAACTTTAACCCTGTGAGAATTGAGAATTGTCGGATGAGGCTAGTATTGTGCAAATTACTCCAAAGTGCCACACACGCTTGGGGCTAAAACTTCACGGGTGCTTTTTCACACAATTGAGTTCTTAAAATGGTGGAACCTGCAGACTGTCGATAGCTTTAACTCTTTACCCAACGTAGCGACCAAAACTGCCCAGCGCTAATTACAAAAATCACCATACAATTTTCATTATTTTTTCATTTTTGTGTCAAAAACATAGCTTATGACTCCTCATCGGAACGAGCTCAACTAGCTCGTTCCAATGAGGGGTCACAAGCTATATTTTTTAAACAAAAAATGGAAATATTTAGTTAATCAAGAATTTTGTTTGCAAGTGTCGTCAGCCTTTCGTGTTAGGTAAAGGGTTATGATTATTCGCTGTTCGTGAATTGAAGTGAATCCGGTAATATTCTTTTGCTGTAGTTTTAGGGATGGGTTGGGTTAGGTTGATGGCACATATTTGTAGATTGAGGATGAGGGATGGGAAATATCTTAATGGGTAAAAACTTTCAAATCCTTAGGGGTCGAGGATTTAACAGGTTGGAAATTTTATCACAGGTTGCAGAATGAAACAAACGGTTCGGTACGGCACCAACGCTGCATATCTTGAGCACTACGATCAACACAAATCTCTAGAAACGAACTTATCCGCTAACATATCATTCCCCAAATAGAGTTATAGCAGAGTGCAAATTCAGAATCAGTTAATGTTGATGTTTCTTCTAAACATATCCCTTCCCGCTGAAAAAATGAAGCGGGTGCAAGATTATCAAAGTTTGCATAGCAGGGGAGGTAACAAGAAAAAAAATCCCTATTGAAATCTGTGCAAGATTTGTGAATTGAACTGATTGGTCTCAATCATATCAATACAGCGCAGATCGACTCACCCACAACCAGCAGGCGCGCCGCTAAGATGAATGATTGGGGACGGGAGTCAGGGGATGTAAACTCGATTTGTTTCCGACTGCCTAGTAATGGTGTCAGGAAGATAAGAAGACAATTGAGTTGCAGGGGCAGGGGCACAGATTTTGAAAGGCGCATCTTTTTGTCTTTCCTCTGATTGAGAGAGTAATTCTTTCTTTGTGATTGACGCAACACATTCGAGTTACAACGCAAAGAACACAAAAAGACAGTTCTGAAGCATTCCCAAGTCTATTTTCGATTGACGGAAAATTTTAGGAGTTACGACGCAAATAACGCAACAAAGGGAAAAATACCACTTTCAGATTGTATCACGCCTACAGCCACAACCACAGCACTTACAGAGACCAAACTTCGCATGTCGCAGCGGCAGTGACAGCACTGAAGCACAGCGCCAAGTTTGTTTGCGACTGACGCAAAGCTTTTGAATATACAATGCAAATAACGTCAAAAGAAAAAAAAACACTTTCAATTTGAGTCAAGGCTATATATAACCATAGCACTTACAGAGTGGGGCCAACCTTTGCATATAGACGAGGCAGTGACAGTTCTGAAGTATTGCCAAATTTGTTTGTGATCAGAGTAAATCTTCCGAAGGTACAACGCAAATAACGTCAAATTGGAAAATACCACTTTCAACTTGGGTCAAGCCTACAGCGATCACAGTACAGACAGACTTGATCGCCAGAACGGCGTTGGCCGCCAAAACGGCTTTGGCCACCCTTTAGACGTTGGCCATGCTTCGTTGAATAGCTTCTGGAAATTCCCTTTGTGATTTCAGAACCATCTAGTAATATGACTAAATTCATTATAATCGTGAATAGACATTTTCTGAAAACAAAAAATCATGAATTTTGTTATCCTTTCAAAATAACTGTCCAAAAAGTCGCGAATTTGTTACCCTTTGAAAATACTAATCTCTTTTTTATCTTGAAATTGGAGGTTGAAAAGAATCCAATTTATATTTGAGAAATATGAATGCGAATTGTTTTTCTTAAAACATCACAAAAAAGTTTTTTGTTTTTTTTTATTATTATTATTCAGGAAAAGAGAAATATAGTACATACATATACACATATATATATAACATATAATAGGAAAGTGCAAGAAGTGTAGAGAGATAGGAAAGTGTTATAGAAAAAGAGACAAAGGTACTCACAGTTGGTAAGGAGACGATTTTACTGTAAGGGTAGTATGGGTTTTGTTAAGTCATTCCACTACTTTTAAATTTTTTTGTCTTTGTTAGTTTTGTATGAGATGAGAGGTTGTGTGAGAAATGCACACTATATAAAGGAAGCCATGAGACAACTCGGCAATACTAAACATTATAAGAAAATAGATTCACTTATTTGGCCTAGTAATGTCGAAAAATTCAATAAGATCTTAAAATTTCTCCTCGACGAGGGTCACATAACCAAAAAACAATTGAAATATTTAACAGCTGTGCTCAGTGCTCAAACAAGACAATTTTACATCCTACCAAAGATCCACAAGGACCGTTCTTCATAGACGGATGACGTAACTCCACCAGGGAGGCCAATTGTATCAGGTTGTAACTCAGAATCGTATGCGAGCTCGGAACTAATTGATTATCATCTTAAACCTATAGCAAACAGACATCCGAGCTATCTAAAACATACACAAGATTTCCTGTCAAAAATTTCGAAATTGAAAATATCGAAAAATGCTATCCTGGCTACTTTGGATGTCGACAGCATGTATACGAACATTGATATTGATAAAGGTGTTAAATCGGTTAAAAATGCATTTGAAAAATATCCGGATACAAAACGCCCGGATGAACAAATTTCGGATCTTTTAGAACTGAGCTTAAAAGGTAATGACTTTCAATTCAATGGAGAATATTTTTTACAAATAATGGGTTGTTCTGTGGGCAAAAGATTCAGTCCTAATCTTGCAAGCATTTATGTAGCGGAATGAGAGGAAAATGTCTTGTACAAATGTGCAAAGCATCCTCTCGTATATCTCAGATATTTAGATGATATTTTTATTATTTGGGAACATTCAAAAAAAGATTTTGATGAATTTTTAGAAATTTTGAACAATCATGATCCCAACATTAAATTAAAAGCTTCTATCAGCGGAAGTTCTGTTGATTTTCTCGATGTGACCGTGTATAAAGGCAAGCAATTTCAGGCATCCGGTCATTTAGATTATAAAGTATATTTCAAACCAACTGATTCACATCAATTGTTGCACACAAAATCATTTCATCCTCAACATACATTTAAAGGTATCATCAAATCACAGCTCATTCGTTTCCACCGCAATTCAAGTGATAAGGTACATTTCAACGAGGCTTGCTCCACTTTATTTGACGACCTCAGATCGAGAAGGTATTCACTGACCTTTTTTTGCGTAGCCTGAAATCTCAAACTTTGAAAAAGCTCGAAAGTCCAGCAGAAATTACTGATTTCGAACCACTGAAAATTGAACACAACAGACCGTTGCAGAATGGTAGTGGTGTGGTATTTAATTGCAAAAAAGCCTCGTTGTAGATTATTTACTTTTATACTTGATCAGAAAGAGGAATTTTCCTCTGAACAAACGAAAAATCTTTATCAGATCCGTAACCCCCTCCATTGTAATTCACCAAATATTATTTATCTTATCACTTGCAAACGCTGTCGGAAGCAGTATGTTGGTTAGAGTCAAAATCCATTCCGAGAACGTGCTACTAGACACAAACAGGATATAAAACATAATGCTGATGCCTCAGTAGCTCAACACTTTAACCTTTCTGGCCATTATTTGGACGATTTCGAAATCCATTCTATTGAACAACCAATTAAAGACACATTAGAAGAAACGGATGAATTTAGAAAAAAACGTGAAGCTTTTTGGATCAATACGCTTCAAACCTTCTGGCCATTTGGAATGATCATATTAGAGGGAGAATGCGAAAGGAGGCCCATCATTCCTTTCACTTTAACATACAGCAGAATGATTATCGAAATAGCAAAAATATTAAAAGATGAATTCAATTTAACCAACTCTAAATTAAATAAACCTTTGAATCTTCGACCTGTCATCGCCTATAAGAAAAACAAAAGCTTCCGTAACATCTTCGTAAGGACTAAATTAGAGCCCATCAATGAATAACATCAATTATTGCCAGTCAGTTTAACCAGTTCCTTAGCTCATCACATGGTTTAAATCAATTTTATGTATTTTTTGTCATGTTTGAAACCCATCAGGGTTCAGTAAATGAAAACAATTTTTCGGCACGCACGCACGCACGCACGCACGCACGCACGCACGCACGCACGCACGCACGCACGCACGCACGCACGCACGCACGCACGCACGCACGCACGCACGCACGCACGCACGCACGCACGCACGCACGCACGCACGCACGCACGCACGCACGCACGCACGCACGCACGCACGCACGCACGCACGCACGCACGCACGCACGCACGCACGCACGCACGCACGCACGCACGCACGCACGCACGCACGCACGCACGCACGCACATATAAACAAATGTATATATGCGTGTATATATGTCAATATATATATATAATTTCGTCAATTTGCTCCGGCAAATTGACGAAATTATAAAAAGTATTTGACGCAGTATATATATATATAAAAGCTTGTTTAAGGACGGATGTAATATATGAGTATCCAAATGTGTTCGTTTTCCCAACCTACTATATATTCATATAGAGTCTCAAAAAACAGTTGATCGTTAATGCTGACCTCTTCACCATCGGACTAGTTTTGTGTTTTGTACTGTTTCGCGACTCTTCTTATTTTTCCTTTGATGAGATTTACGTAATCTACACTCTTGATTAGGGAGTTGGTAAATTTCCAAAAAGAACTTTTGTGGAGAAAATCACTAAGTTTCAAGCGTAATGAAATGGCCGAATGAATCAAACACTGTCAAGACACCCGAAGCCCCGGAAGGCCTGGGCTGACGTGGGGTTATTTAGTCCCGCTGATGAAATTGCGGGAAAATTAGGCCGACGTGGAGAGTCGGAATCCTGGTGCCGCGAACTCGGCGCTGGGAGCTGAGTTCGACCGGCGCTGTGATTTCTCCTCTGCCAAATTGTCCTAAGATAGGTTCGATTTCCGCTAGGTGTGATTCCTAATAACTTCAGGCTGTGTAATGGAAAGAATGATTTAAAGTAACAACGATTTTTTTATTTACACATAAAAATAAAGCCGTTTCAATATTTCAACAATCAACAATTCGATTCTTTTCACAGAAAATGGGTTGCTAGGGTTAAATAATTCTCAACAATTATATAGTCATTCTATAGCCCTGTACTGGCACTGTAGTCTACACACTGGAAATGCTACTACCGTGAGCTCGCCATAAGAGCTTCAAAAATCTGAAATGTTATTACCGTGAGCTCGCCATAAGAGCTTCACCCGCTTAGGCTCAAATGTCAACGTCTGCGCGTAACTGTACCTCTGGCTGTCGGAGGGTTCCGACCAGCAATGTTCGTCATCTATAAAGCCACCGTACTTCTGATTTGGGTCAGATATTGTCTATTCATACCTTATGTGCCTTTTGAAAGTCCTCCGTGAAAGTCCTATTGAAATGTTCACTGTTCCTGGTTGAATTCACGATTCACAAATGCCCCTTTTTGTGCTAGGGCGAAATTGTCACTCACAACGATCTCCAGTCGGTATTACGATGCTTCGACAGCAAAACAAATTACTCAAAACCAATCAGTCTGACGCTTCAAAGGGTTAATACGCACAATACAATTAACCTACACTTCTGACTATTGCAGGCTGATACCTGCTACTCGACAATCTAAACTTTAACGTTTCACCTTGGGTTTTCCTTCTCAACGAATTTGGCACTGTAGCCGCCTATCAACCTTAAGCTAAATCAATCGTGGAATGCCCTCTCTGGCGATTCCAGCCGTTTCAGGGTCCTGTGGTCGATGGTACCCCTATGCCAGGAAACAGAGTCCGCCTGCCCTGGACTTCACCATCGTGTGTGTGACCCCAAGTGTGTGTCTAATGCTCTGCTCTGCAAGGTATATATACTTTTTACCCTAAACTGTCAGGTGGACAGACGCTCATCTGTCCATCTGTCAAAACGGTGGGAGATGACGTATATCGAGGCAGAATCAATACAAGTCATCTCGCGCGTGACTTAACGGTGATTTCACTTGTCGAGAAAACCGATTCGTTCCTGCCACACATTGCTATCAGGTGACGACACGACAGACATTTCTATCTTTTTGAAACTCTTTTCTCAATTGCCCGTGACGATATCCTGCCACCAACCGATTACGTCTCGTAAGACTCGCGACTACTGTATAAATTAAATGAGATTAAACCTTATCTAACATACCGTTTCTCCCCTGGGTCCCTGCGCTGAAGCTGGATATACACCACGTGTGTTTTTTCCATGTCCAGCTTCACAGAGAAGTGAAATTCACGTTGGGTTTTCGCCTTGATGCGGAATATCTTTTGAACTTACACTATCTTTATATATGAGACCCCCCTTGCCCCTATATTTAGGCTGGCTTTGCCCTGACAAACACATTTAGATCACACTTGTGTAAGAAAAGTGTGAATGCCTGTTGAAGTCTCCATATTTATTGTTCTATCCTCTGGGTGAATCAAAACCCGATGATTACACCTGCTGTAGCCTCTATATTAGCACTCAGTCAGTTAAGAAATGTGCCTGCTGTAGTCCTCATATTCTCTGTTCATTTCTCGTGGTGAACCAGAAGCTTGCAAAAAGTGATGATGCCTTGATATGTTAGAAATTGTTGGAGGGTGTCTATTTGCATCCTAGAAACTGTTGGGGGTGTCTGTTTGCATCCTCCAATAATTTGTAAAAGAGCAAATTTGAAGGAACAATTGTTGACTATCAAAATAATACACCTGCTTTTATGGTGAATCAAAGGCTTGTGAAAAGTGATGAAGCTTTGATGTGTTAGAAATTGTTGGAGGGTGTCTGTTGGCATCCTCCAATAATTTGTAACAGAGCAAATTTGAAGGAACAAATGTTGACTAACAAAACAATTTATAAAGCAATCAAACACATTCAGAACACACTTGTGTAAGGAAAGTGTGAATGCCTGTTGTAGTCTCCATATTCATTGTTCTATCCTCTGGGTGAATCTAAATATTCTCTGTTCATTCTTCATGGTGAACCAAAGGCCTGTAAAAAGTGATGAAGCTTTGATATGTTAGAAACTGTTGGGGGGGGGGGGGGGGGTCTGTTGGCATCCTCCAATAATTTGTATCAGAACAATTTGAAGGAACAAATGTTGACTAACAAAATAATTTAAAACGTAATCAAACACATTTAGAACACACTTGTGTAAGAAAAGTGTGAATGCCTGTTGAAGTCTCCATATTTATTGTTCTATCCTCTGGGTGAATCAAAACCCGATGATTACACCTGCTGTAGCCTCCATATTAGCACTCAGTCAGTTAAGAAATCTGCCTGCTGTAGTCCTCATATTCTCTGTTCATTTCTCGTGGCGAACCAGAAGCTTGCAAAAAGTGATGATGCCCTGATATGTTAGAAATTGTTGGAGGGTATCTATTTGCATCCTCCAATAGTTTGTAACAGAGCAAATCTGAAGGAACAAATGTTGACTATCAAAATAATACACCTGCTGTAATCTCCATATTAGCACTCAATCAACTAGTTAAGAAATGTGCCTGCTGTAGTCCTCATATTCACTGTTCATTCTTCATAGTGAACCAAAGGCTTGTAAAAAATGATGAAGCTTTGATATGTTAGAAACTGTTGGGGGTGTCTGTTGGCATCCTCCAATAATTTGTAAAAGAGCAAATTTGAAGGACCAAATGTTGACTATCAAAATAATACACCTGCTGTAGTCTCCATAGTAGCACTCAATCAGTTGACTAACAAAATAATTTATAAAGCAATCAATCACATTCAGAACACACTTGTGTAAGAAAAGTGTGAATGCCTGTTGTAGTCTCCATATTCATTGTCCTATCCTCTGGGTGAATCAAAATATTCTCTGTTCATTCTTCATGGTGAACCAAAGGCCTGTAAAAAGTTTTATTCTCTGTTCATTCTTCATGGTGAACTAAAGGCTTGTAGAAAGTGAAGAAGCTTTGATATGTTAGGAATTGTTGGAGGGTGTCTGTTGGCATCCTCCAATAATTTGTAACAGAGCAAATTTGATGGAACAAATGCTGACTAACAAAATAATTTTTAAAGCAATCAAAAACATTTTGAACACACTTATGTAAGAAAAGTTTGATGGAACAAATGTTGACTAACAAAATAATTTTTAAAGCAATCAAAAACATTTTGAACACACTTATGTAAGAAAAGTGTATATTCCTGCTGTTGTCTCCATATTCATTGTTCTATCCTCTGAGTGAATCAAAACCCGATGATTACACCTGCTGTAGTCTCCATATTAGAAATCAATCAGGTAAGAAATGTGCCTGCTGTGGTCCTCATATTCTCTGTTAATTTTTCATGGTGAACCAGAAGCTTGTAAAAAGTGATGAAGCTTTGATATGTCAGACAATGTAGGAGGGTGTCTGTTGGCATCCTCCAATAATTTGTAACAGAGCAAATTTGAAGGAATAAATGTTGACTAATAAAATAATTTATAACGCAATCAAACACTTTTAGAACACACTTATGTAAGAAAAGTGTGTGTGCCTGCTGTAGTCTTCATATTCATTGTTCTATCCTCTGAGTGAATCAAAAAATATTCTCTGTTCATTTTTCATGGAGAACGAAAGGCTTGTGAAAAGCGATGACGCTTTGACGTGTTAGAAATTGTTGGAGGGTGTCTGTTGACATCCTCCAATAATTTGTAACAGAGCAAATTTGAAGGAACAAATGGGGAACCAAAGGCTTGTAAAAAGTGTTGAAGCTTTGATATGTTAGAAATTGTTGGAGGGTATCTATTGACATCCTCCAATAATTTGTAACAGAGCAAATCTGAAGGAATAAATGTTGACTATCAAAATAATACACCTGCTGTCGTCTCCATATTAGCACTCAATCAGTTAATAAATATGCCTGCTGTGGTCCTCATATTCTCTGTTCATTTTTCATGGTGAAATAGAAGCTTGTAAGAAGTGATGAAGCTTTGATATGTTAGACATTGTTGAGGGTGTCTGTTGGCATCCTCCAATAATTTGTAACAGAGAAAATTTGAAGGAACAAATGTTGACTAACAAAATAATTTTTAAAGCAATCAAAAACATTTTGAACACACTTGTGTAAGAAAAGTGTATATGCCTGATGTAGTCTCCATATTCATTGTTCTATCCTGAATCAAAACCCGATGATTACACCTGCTGTAGTCTCCATATTACACCCAATCAGTTAAGAAATGTGCCTGCTGTAGTTCTCATATTCTCTGTTCATTCTTCATGGTGCACCAAAGGCTTGTAAAAAGTGATGAAGCTTTGATATGTTAGACATTGTTGGAGGGTGTCCGTTGGCATCCTCTAATAATTTGTAACAGAGCAGATTTGAAGGAACAAATGTTGACTAAGAAAATAATTTATAACGCAATCAAACACTTTTAGAACATACTTGTGTAAGAAAAGTGTGTATGCCTGTTGTAGTCTCCATATTCATTGTTCTATCCTCTGGGTGAATCAAAAAATATTCTCTGTTCATTCCTCATGGTGAACGAAAGACTTGTAAAAAGTGATGAAGCTTTGATATGTTAGAAATTGTTGAAGGGTGTCTATTGGAATCCTCCAATAATTTGTAACAGAGCAACTTTGAAGGAACAAATGTTGACTAACAAAATAATTTATAACGCATTCAAACTCATTTGAACACACTTGGGTAAGAAAAGTGCGTATGCCTGCTGTAGTCTCCATATTCGTTGTTCTATCCTATGGGTGAATCAGAAATATTCTTCGTTCATTCTTCATGGTGAACCAAAGGCTTGTGAAAAGTGATGAAGCTTTGATATGTTGGAAATTGTTAAAGGGTGTCTGTTGGCATCCTCCAATAATTTGTAACAGAGCAATTTGAAGGAAGAAATGTTGACCAACAAAATAATTTATAACGTAATCTAACACATTTAAACACACTTGTGAAAAAAATTATGAAGCTTTGATATGTTGGAAATTGTTAAAGGGTGTCTGTTGACATCCTCCAATAATTTGTAACACAGCAATTTGAAGGAACAAATGTTGACTAACAAAATAATTTATAACGTAATCAAACACATTTAGAACACACTTGTGTAAGAAAAGTGTGAATGCCTGTTGTAGTCTCCATATTCATTGTTCTATCCTCTGGGTGATTCTAAACCCGATGATTGCACCCGCTGTAGTTTCCATATTAGCGCTCAATCAGTTAAGAAATGGGCCTGCTGTAGTCCTCATATTCTCTGTTTATTTCTCATGGTGAACCAGAAGCTTGCAAAAAGTGATGAAGCCTTGATATGTTAGAAATTGTTGGAGGGTGTCTATTGTTCACTTTTGGAACACACTTGTGTTCTAAAAGTGAACAGAGCAAATCTGAAGGAACAAATGTTGAATATCAAAATAATTTAGAACGCAATCAAACAAATTTAGAACACATTTGGGTAATAAAAGTGTGTATGTCTCCTGTAGTCTACATATTCACTGTTCTATCCTCCAGGTGAATCAAAACCTGATGATTACACCTGCAGGAGTCTCCATATTGTTTTGTCACTGTTTACTGTGATCCAAAGACTTATAGAAATCAAAACATGTTGATTACATCTGCTGTAGTCTCCATATTGTTTTTTTCACTGTTTATTGTGAACCAAAAACTTATAGAAAATGATTGCTGAAACCTTGATGTTTTGGAAATTATTGGGAGTGGGGGTGTCTGCTGGCATCCTGCAATAGTTTGTAATAGAGCAAATTTGAAGGAACTAATGCTAACTCTCAAAAATAATCTAGCTCTCAATCAGATTTGTAACATGGCAATCTGGGGGAACAAGTGTTGCCAGTCTAAAATAATCTAGCACTAAAAAATAATCCAGCACTCAATTAGTTAAGAAATGTGCCTGCTGTAGTCCTCATATTCTACTTTCATTCTTTATGGTGAAAAAAAACGAGTAAAATTGATGATTTGATATGTTAGAAATTGTTGGAGGGTGTCTGCTGGGATCTTCCAATAATTTGTAATAGAGCAAATTTGAAGGAACAAATGTTGACTATCTAAATAATTAAGCATTCAATCAGAATTGTAATAGGGGAATTGATTATATGGCTGATCGATTTAACCCTTTACCCAACGTAACGGCCAAAACCGGCCAGCGCTATTCTCAAAAATCGCCAATTAATTTTCATTATTTTTTCATTTTTTGTCTCAAAAACATAGGTTATGACCCCTCGTTGGAACGAGCTCGACGAGCTCGTTCCAACGAGGGGTCATAACCTATGTTTTTGAGACAAAAAATGAAAAAAATTAGTTATTCAAGAATTTTTTTTGCAAGTGTCGTCTGCTTTTCATGTTAGGTAAAGGGTTAATGCCTCAGCAAATCGATCGGAAATATAACTTCCCCACCAATACGAAGGAGAAAATGCAATATGCTCATCCTTCCAACTTGATCACACCATCCCAGCACACTCACGCCCAAGATTAGAATACAAAAAGTATATTTTTGAGGTTTTTCTTCTCTTTTAGTCAAATCAGTTTCATCCATGTAGTTGCGAATCATCCTAACATTGACTATCCGTTATCCCTGTTCTTGTTAAACCACTTTATTAATTCAAAAAAAAACGCGAATAATGCATCAAAATGATTATATGCCGGACTGAACTGATTGAATGGTTCAACAAATCGATCAGACATAAAAAGTTACCACCAAAACGAAAGGCAAAATGTAAAGTGTTCATGTGCACGAAATATCACTTCCTTTTCTTGCCTTTTCTTATCTTGTAATCGTGTTGACAGCAACTTCACGCATTCAACTTGCGCTTTGATGAAATGTGTGTTATATTACCCAACTGACCCAATGACCGTTCATTTCGACAGATTAGTTTGACAGTCAATTATCCCCACATTATGTTCGGGAAGTGTGGTGAATCATGTATTATATTATCCATCTGTCCTGTTGCTCGTATATTTAGACTGATTAGTTTGTCCATTTGTTACCGCCCTATCATGCCTGCGCTGTGTAATGACCGTTCATTTCAACAGATTGGTTTGAGTCTATTATCCTCATATAATGTTCAGGAAGTGTGGTGAATCATGTTGTTCATTATCCATCTGTCCTGTTGATCGTATATTCAGACTGATCAGTATGTCCATTTGTTATCGTCACATCATGCTTGCGCTGAGTTACATATCTAACTGGTCCATTTACCAAGATAGATTCGTTTAATTGCCCATTATCATCACAGCATGTACATTAAGAAAATCTCGTGCGTTTGTGTGTTTGGGGACGAAACCTGATGATAGGGGATTCAGTTGAACCTCCACTAATTTCCTCAGTATTATGGTATGCTGTCCTCACGTAACCACTGTTATTATTATTATACCTTTTTGTGTTGTACTCAGATAGCTAGGGAACAAATTATTATGTTCTACAATAAAACGGAATAATGAATTCCGTTTTCTATGGAGTATTGATATTCACTGCTCTTACTACCCTCCTTTTGATCACATTTAACCAATGCAATGAGAAAGAATATCTTCTTTTACACACTTTATATTACTCTGTTATAACTCCTCTTGATGTTTCTTTCCAGTCACAAAATGTATTGTCTTTATTATTTTTGATTCTTCAGGTCTCCTTCATGCTTATGTGCCCTGGTGTTGCTGATGGTATTTGTGTAAATCATGGCGGGTAATATTAATTAGGACGAGATCTAGACTGATTCTAACTACGACTTCAATTATCTGATGAAGGACGAACATATCCAATACAGATAGTGATTCCCCATCTATATATAACATTACCGATTGTAAATATCTCCTTCCTGGTGAGTTGCAATCTGAACTCAGGGACATGCGCGGATCTTTTATATGCTTTTCACCTCAATTGCCAAAGCCTAAATGCCCATTGGGACCCTCTTAATCACCTGCTGTTTGAACTAAACAGCAGTGAAAATACATTTGATGTTATCGGTCTTACAGAAGTCTTTCAGGTCCCCTCCAATATGTCTTATACACTAGAAGGATATCACCCATTACAAAAACATACTAGACCCACTGATGACGATGGTCGAGGTGGAGTAGGACTATTTATAAAAAATGACTTAAACTTCATTATTCGACGAGATCTTTCTATATTCATACCACATGTGCTTGAGCCAATGTTTATAGAAATAATGGATAAAAATCTGTCGAGAATTATTGGTATAATATATCGACCAAACACGGCCCCAAAAGCGGATATAGATATTTTCCGATCGAAGATCAATTACATAACTGATATACTCAACAAGGAAAAGAAAACAACTTTAATTATGGGCGACTTCAATATTGACCTTTTGAAAGTAGCTTCCTACTCGAAAACTGACTCGTTCATAGACTTAATGCTTAGTGAGGGATTTATGCCTGCAATTACCAAACCAACCAGAGTGACTGATCATTCTGCGACGCTCATAAACAATATATTTTCAAACAATCTAATAAACTGTTTCAAATCCGGCATAATTCTCACTGATGTATCCGATCATTTTGGAATCTTTTATGCTGAATCTGTAATTATGCCATTAGATAGTACAAGGCCACTTTTATCAAGGAAGATAAACCCTACCAGTATCGAATTTTTCAAAGTATTACTGTCCCAGTGTGACTTTTCACCAGTTATGGATTCCAACTGTCCCAATGCTGCTTATGAACACTTCTTAAACATTTTTATGAACGCTTTTGAATCAGCATTTCCTTTGCAAAGTGAAAAACGGAATAAGAAACACATAAAACGACAGCCTTGGATGACGAAAGGTCTTTTAATCTCAGCCAACAACAAGAATAAATTTTCATAAAAAAATAAGAAGTCCAACAGAATTTAATGTAAGAAACTACAAAAATTACTGTCGATTGTTTAACAGAATTAAAAAACAAAGCAAAGTTATGTATTACGAAAATGTCCTGTTGGAAAATAAAAGCAATCTGCGAAAAACGTGGCAAATTCTAAATAAAGCTCTGAACAGAAACAAAAACAAAAGTAATTTACCTTCTTTTTTTTAAGCTGGGTGAAAAAAAGATAAATACCCCGAACGAAATCGCTCAGTAATTCAACATTTTCTTTGCAAAAATAGGACAGGAGACACCAAAACAAATAACGAATCCCCGAAAACCTTTCGTCGAATTCATGAAATCTCCACTCCCAGATAATATGCTTGTTCTACCAACGTCGTCTTTTGAAATTATAAATATCGTAACTAAAATGAAGCCTAAAGCAAGTCAGGACTGTGAAAATATTTCATCGAGTATCCTTAAACACTCGATAGATTCGGTTGCCGACCCTCTTGCTCATATTATGAACATTTCCTTCAGCCAGGGAATAGTTCCTGACAGAATGAAAATTGCAAAAGTAATCCCAATTTTTAAATCAGGCGATGAAAACAACTTCACAAATTATAGACCAATAAGTATTTTGCCTGTTTTTTCAAAGATTTTAGAAAAACTTATGTTTGACAGATTGATGAAATTTCTGAACAAATTTGATATCCTCTGTCACCACCAATATGGTTTTAGGAAGCAGCACAACACACTACATCCAATTATGCAATTATTAAAATATGTCGCCGTCGAAAATAACAAAGCCAGTAAGGACACCACTTTAGCCATCTTTCTTGACCTCTCTAAAGCCTTTGATACTATAAGTCACGACATCCTTCTCCAAAAACGGGAACATTATGGAATAAGAGGTAACGCTATTAGTTGGTTCAAAAGCTATCTGAAGAACAGGAATCAGTATGTATCGTTTGGTGATAGTAAATCAAATCTAACTAAACTGACATGTGGAGTTCCACAAGGTTCTATATTGGGTCCCATTTTATTTTTAATATACATTAATGACATAAGTAATTCAACTACATTAAATGTCTTATCGTTTGCCGATGACACAGAAGCATATAAGTCTGGAGCGGAGATAAATCTCAGATTTCAATGAGCAATTACAAAATATATCTGACTGGTGCGCAGCCAATCGCCTAGTCCTGAACGAAAAGAAAACGAAATAATTTTACTTAATCCAGGTCATGGAGAAAGGAATGTTACTCATCAGAATGTCTATATAAACAATCGGGCAATCTGCAAGGTTGGCAGTGGGGAAAATGAGAAGTCCTTAAAGTTTCTTGGTATAAATATTGATGACAACTTATCGTACAACGCCCATATATCTCACTTCTGCGCGAAAGTCGGACTTGCCAACTTCGTTCTCAATAAAGCCAAAAGGTTTCTCCCTCATAATGTTATGAAAACTTTATATTTTACTTTGATACAGAGCCACTTCATCTATGGAATTCCTTTATGGGGTGCGTCCAAATCCTGTGATCGCCTCCAAAAACTGCAGAAACGAGCTTTACGAATAATAAATAATAAGAAATTCAATGCCCACACTGACCCCCTATTTATTAATGATAGTATATTGAAGCTAAAAGACTTATACAAACTACACACCATATTATTCATGTTTGATTGGCATAATGGAAACCTTCCAGGTTCATTTGTAAACTTCTTCTCAACTAACCAATCTAATATGAATACTCGTCAGGCATGTCTTTTGCACAGACACAAAACTAGAACCAAGACTCTGGATAAACTACCGGTATTTGTGCTACCAAAGCTATGGAATGAGCTAGAATTAGACATCAGAAATTCAGAGAATAGGAAAGAATTCAAGAAAAAGCTAACAACAATTTTTTTCCTCTTATTCCGAAGACATTTCCTGTTCAAACCCTTATTGTCCGGATTGTCACCGCTGATCTGGATGCCATAAAAACTAATCAATTGTCTAGCACCGCTCACATTGCCTTCTTGGCGTAGTTTTTGAAAAACTATACATTCGCAACCCATAATTCAAGGACATAGCTCATGCACCCGCCCCATTGGCGCGAGCTCAACGAGATCGTTCCAGTGAGGGACCAAATGCTGTGGTTTTGAGGCAGAGTGTGAAAACAAACAAAAATGTGAATAGGGACTTCTATTAAGGGCGCGGGGTGGTTTATGAGGTTACCTTGGTAAACGGTTAACGATTTGTTGTCCACAGTAATTGTTGTTGTTGTCTGGTTTCTCGTCCATGTCGCCTCTCTTTCAGCTCCCACCAACCATTTCATAGATTTTCTCAATCTTGTACTATTTCCATGATAACGGGAGGAATGGTGTCAGCAGAATTAAGAGAGCGACATTTCGCTGTTGGCCATCAGCGACACTTTGCGCGCATGCTGTATGAGACCCATTGAAGACACAGTAACTGGAATTCTCAAATGCTGAAGTGTAATATCCACCTGTTTCTCTTTCTGTTGATCTTTCTTTCTCTTTCTTTTTCTTCTTTCTGAGGGAAAGGCAGGAAGACAGCCAACCTGACTATGCCTTCCCCTGCCAGTACACAATGCAACAATTAATTGGATTATTTTGTAATTTAATGTACAATGTGCAATATTTTTTCTTGTTGAAATTCAATATTTTTATTACATGTACTATAATGTATATATTGCTATTTTTTAGTGTATTGGCAAATAAAATATCAATCAATCAATCAATCAAATAACATTACAACAAACAGGAACATAAGCTAGTATACAGCATGGAAATAGCATAGCCTATAAGGCTGTTTTCCTGCCATTCCCGTAAAAAAGAAAGATATCAAGTTTCCTTGGCATCCGTGTATCGAAGTGCTTTCTCTAAAAACGGGGTTGTCTGATCTTTTATTTGTGATTCAAGGGGCTAGAATGTATTTGAGGATTAAGTGGTGGGAAGAGGAGGATGAGATGCCAGAGGATATGGCTGGCGGATGACAAGTATCATACTGTTACTCTCTGAGATCTCGGACGCGTTACTTTCAAGGCTTTCTCTTGGGCGGGGGTCTTTTCCCACTGGAACCCCTTCATGTGTCTGCTCCGGAGCATGGTTTAGATTTAGGTGGCATGGCGGTAGAATGTTTTTCTTTTGCACTATGCTTTCGTGTTTTTTCTGACATAATTGATGATTAAGAAACCGATATCTGTGATATGACGTTGCGTGAATGGATCTGAACCTGCCTGCATGACACACTTGTTTTACTGTTTTACCATTAGCCCAAGCTGACTGTAGAGATATTGTTAATGAGTGTGTATAAGAACAGTAACTTGACTAGAAATCACTAGCTTTTTGATCGTAAACAAGCGTTGAGTAACGTCACCCCAAAACAGTAATGTAGAACGAATTTATGCAACATAACAACAATAACTGGTGAATCCAAATGTTAAGTGAAACCACTGGAGAGAAGAACTAGTCGTCCAGCTCCTTGTCAATACCAATAACTTCCATCATTCGCTATATACCGTAATTTGATGTTATTTGGAGAGCCGAAAAATCACCAAGTTGACCGTTCCATTTTCCCGCGCAGTTCCTCACAAAGAAAGTTTACTCTGAGCGAATTTGCTCTTTGAAATATCTGTAATTTTAGCATGTTTGGAACTTATTGTTCCAATGTCACTCCCAAATATCTTTTAACCTTTGAACTGTAATAAAACAATAAATTCAGATATAAACATTACTTTTAAATGGATCTTGAGTTCCAAAGTGTTAACGGACTGTCTCGCACTGGCGTATAGTTTTGTCAGGACTAAGGTGGGAATGACCTGTGACGCTCTGAAATTCATAGATATTTTGTATAATCAGGGGCAGTAGGAGGTCATTGAAATTGGGGATACAAGTGTCCAAGAAGTAACATAGCCCCGATGGTTTGGTCCGGTGGGAGAAAATTTGGAAAATGGAGATTCCTTCAACTTTTGCATTTTGTTATTCTATCCTTAGAAATATGACGACTGTACAGACATTTTGACAATTGATTATTTTGTCGGTCTTGTATTTCTAAGGAATTACTAGCACAGCATGGAAACCTGCAGGGTCGCGTGCATACAACGACGCTACGATGTTATTAGCTACGCCAACCGTTTCGCGAGGAAAACATTCAGGAAATCTCTCTCGCTTATCTATTAATCGTCCTTTACATACCCACGCTGCGTATCCCAAATCATGCACACACATACATAGCTACAGTCTACCTTAATATACTATAGTATGTGTACAGTACTTATACCACCTACCGGATACAGTTCTGAATAGATCCGAGGTTGTGTGTAGAAAAAAGTTCGAAAAAGATAGGTTCTTGCATTGGCAAACGTTAGACGGAATTGGCACGATTCATACGTGCTAAACTACTTTAAGCTGTATACAAAAGTTACAACAAAAATTACTGAATTGATTATTTAACGACAAGTATGTTTACTTACATGATTCATTTGGATTTCATATATTTTCAGGATCTCGTGGCATGGATAACTCTAGGAACACAGCACATACCCCATACAGAAAATCTACCAAACACAGCAACTGTGGGAGGCCAGTTGTCATTCTTCTTACTCCCGTACAACTACTTTGAGGAGGATCCGTCTATGCGCTCGAAGGATTCTGTTTATATTTTCCCAAAGAACAAGGACAAACCTTATGAGGGCGCGAATGTGGAACGGTTCACAAATAAAAATCCTGTAAGCAAATGTACCGATATCCAAAGCGAAGGTCAGATTCTTGATCGCCTATCCAAGAATAGCACTTTCCTGTTTTCGTGATTGAGAATGAACCATATTCTACTCCTGTATGTGTGAATTCCGAATGAAAGCGCTATGAAGTGTGGTTGTTGCCATCCTCCTAAATCTGCACATGGTTTAAACTCGCGAAAACTGGAGAGTGGCGAAGTTTTAGTTGTTAGTGAATTTTTAAAAGCATCGTGGCACCGTTTCAATGGAAATACATGTAGCGTCGTCCAAGTGCTACTGGCACCAGTGTTGGCATGCTGTGAAAACAATGTCCAACTGAAAAGAAACACCGCGTCCAAGATAAAATTGTTGAAATATTTAACTAAGTAATAGATATATCACTATTTTGTGTACTATATGGGGTAAATAATTGTACAGTTATGCAGGTGTTCGGAGATATTTTGGACGAGGCGAAGCCGAGTCCAAATATTGGAGGACACATGCACAACTGTTCTATTATTTACCCATATAGTACACACAATAGTGATATATGTGATTCAATCCACAGCCCCTCAATGTTAACAAAAGTAAAAACAAATATATTTTAGAAAGTTTGACACGAGTAAAACCACATTCTAAAACACTTTTTGCTTGCTCTACCCCCGAAAAACAATATTGTGAACAAATCTGTGGCTTCGAAGTGAACTCACATAATGACGTAATTTGTTCTCCTGCTAGCTAATATAATGTCTCAGCTCAAGGGTGGAACACTTATTCAATCCCTCATCGAAAGTGCGGCAGATAAATTTAATAATCGTTCATTTTTAAAGCATTTGGAAGAATAATTCTTTTTTTTATCTGAAGAAGAGGTTCGCTTTCCCTCAGGGGTGGCGGCTGGTGGTGCCTGATTGCCGTCTCAATATTTGAAAAAGGGCGTTTTTTAGATTATTTATTTATTTACTGGTGTTTAAGGTCACTTTTTCTGCAGCTATGGCTAATTGTGACCGCAAAATGGGTGTAAAGTCAAGTGTAGCCAATCGTTTACACCCATGCTGCCCATTTTAGGTGACTTCTACCCCGGGCACTGGTGACCAGGTCCTATTTTACCAGTAAAACTGAACTTGTTAACCACAGCAAACAAGCACTGCTTCACTTCCGAGGTTTCCACAGGAGTCCTTTTTAGGTTACCAGGGCTGTTGGCTATTAAAAGCAACAAAAAATTAAAAAGTACATTATAATTTGGACTCGATGCACACTCAATTCAGTAGCTCTGTCGAGAAAAGCTTGTCGATAATTCATGTGTTAGAAAGTTTTTCACACCTCCTTTACAGCATCTTTACTTTTGAATGGTTATGATTACAGTACCGTGACAATCGTACAAATATCTAGTTATCGGGACTGTTTCAAAACCGTCCCAATATCCAGATATTGGTACTGTTTTACTGAGCTGTTCTCATCAAAACCGTACTTGGCGTGATTTTATAGGGCTTGTTTTCATGACAGAGAACAAAAGAAATATTAGGTAGCTGTGGATTAATGCTTGGTTTCATCACTATGCCCATAAACAAAGTACGCCTTTTTTGTCTAAATCATAGCTCATGATGTTTCGCTTCTACACGCTTATGAGCTTGCTCCAGTAAGGGGATCATAAATTATATTAAGGTCCCACAAAGTACATCTTCTGGTTTTCATGCCATGCTTTTGTAAAATTACATGCGGGCTGGTGGTTTTTTATTTTATTTTTTATTTTTTGCAATTTTTTCTTTGTCATCAAAAGTTCATATTCTTGATTTGTTTTATGTTTTAGGCCTCAAAATCAACAGAATACAATGGGTGGTGATGTATTTCGTCACTTGAGTGCAAGAAGACTTTGCAATGCTTTAGCATTGCAAAGCCTTGTCACACTCAACGGACAAATTTATCAATTTTATTAACTTGGGTAAAAAACAGATGTTTAATTTTTTTAGGCCAAAACAATACAGATTTCAAGTTATTGAGTATTAGACACTGAGTCTATATAACTTGTCATTAGCAGAATTTTAAAGATTGACAAATGAAGCACCTACATGCATTTATAACTTAAGAAGATGGGGGGTATTTTCATTCAGACACTTTGCCATTCGAACAAATAAAATTGAGCGCAGCTTTTCGCAGAATATGTGGAAATCAGCTATGAAGCGGTGCCCCGTTGCACACCCTACAACCCGCGATTGATTGAGCGATTGTTATCGTGGGTGGATTTTTCGAGCCAATTTATCACTGTGGTCAGAAAATCGAATATTTTGTTTCGTCCCTAAAGTTCAGTGCGTTGAAGTCGTTATAATGTAATGACAAAGTGAATGCTCTGTGCATCTGATAAATGAGAAGTACATAGAATTACTTTGATTTGTAAAATATATAAATCAATAAAATCGTTGTTTTGGACTTTTATGCAATTTTAAAATACAAGAAGACGATTCGGAAAGTCACTAAAGTTTATATTTAATATTTACACCACACTAAATTACCGTCATATGAAAACAACTACTAGAGCGGTGACTTGATAGAAATATTATTCACGAAAATTATTTTTCGGCTATCGATGGAGCAGAAGCATGCGATCAGTGGAGCAAGTTTCAGTTGAAGCAACAAAATAGTTTGACAACTTTTTGACAATTTGTGCATTTAATCCTTTGAACCCGAGAGACCGCTTTTACGGACAGGAACACGATACGCCATAGTATCATTACGTATCATGGTTGCTATGTGAATGCGTGGGATAGACCAATCAATATTTACAACGTGCAGTCAGAGGGCTGCACGTTGAAAATATTAATTGGTCTACCCCCAAATAATGAATATGGACTCTTCTAATTGAGCAATTGAACTGACATGGAAGATCCTACCAGAGTTCAAAGGATTAAACTAACACTCCCTGTTGATAAGATCATTGTTGTAAACATCTGCAAAAGATTGACTTGTTTACATGTTTTCTTTTTTATTGGCATTTACGTTACTACCTCTTTGTCCGGCATTTCCAAGAACGAACCATATATTGCTTCATTAATCTTCATCTTCCTTTGTTAATCTTTAAGTAAAACACGTCAACATATATTTTAGACATAAGTTAAACTGAACAAATCTAAAGCATGGCTTATTTTTAAAAGCAATGAGCATTGCCTCTAAAATTTGGCTCCACCGATGACAGCAAGTTGTTTTTTCTTATCGCCTGATATATTTCGTATTTGCCCCGAACGATTGCCCACGTGGACAGACTAATAATTTTTAATACAAGAATCTCCAACTTTAACAGTTTCCAATCGACCCAAGATTCACTATCAATTCAATGACAGTCAAAGATATAATTTCATTTTGCTTTAGCATTTAAAGGCAATTGACAAAATAAATTTACGTTCTGGCATGCGAAGTGAAGAAATATGTGTTTCAAAAAATCAAAACAAACTTTTGACCACCCATTTCAGAAGCATAAACAACCTATCGCCGCCAATGTTTACTCCTTTTTGAAAACCGTTAAATACTTAGAAAATGTACATCAAAGACACGGGAAACGGTTTCCTCAAATTTCGTTAGTTACAATAAACTGACCTGGTGCGCGGATATCTGTAACAATAGCGCGAATTCGCTGCACGATAACTTTCGTTCCACCTTTTGTGGTTTTTTTCGCGTGCATTGACCGACATTACATATAGTGTGCAAGCGGGCTGATTGGCTGAAAAATAAAATTAAGATAACTGATTTGTTGATTTCGAAGAGTAGTACTGTGGCTTCCGTCAGACAATGAGCTGCAAGATTCGATTGCAATGCCTGTAAATATTGTTTGGATGGCTTCGATAGAAATAAACAGAATTATGCTAAAATATTTACTGACCGATATCTGTATGCAATATCTGACTTTCTGGTCAATAAAACTGGAAAACACTTCGACATTAATTTGCTTCGGAAAAGAGGTAGGTTCATATTGAGCCGAAAGACTTAAATTCATCGCATAATATTGTTTTATTTATACAGAGTGTGGAAAGCTGAGGCTTTTACTTCCATTATCAACATTATTTATTATCATTTTGAACAGTTTTCATTGATCTTTTAAATATTGTTTTTGTACAAATGATTCACCCAAGAATATAAGAGGGAGCTACAAGAGTTCTTTTCGATTACATTATCTCGTATTGCATGAAATTATCGATCGTTCAGTCACCAGTGCCTTCCCACACATATAGACCAGTCGTACGGTAGTGGTGAGATCTGGCCTACAGTTAAAACTAGAAGTCCTGTCACGAATAGTGCGCTTATCTAGGCTTAATTGCGCATTGGAATTGCGCGCAATTGCCATATCGAATGGCATCCTATGCACGGCAGGTTCTCTTGGTTACTCATAGCAAACACATGCAATGTTTCTGCCAATGGACCTCCGGGTTACCCGGAGGTCCATTGTCTGAAACATTGCTTGTGCACAGGCAATATGTACAGAATTTGATAGCTTTACTTGGGCCTTAACACGTACATTAACGCGCATAACAACGTGCTATTTGTGCGCATTTCATGTCAGGACTTCTAGTTTTAACTGTATAGCCAAAGACTGCAATTTAATATTTCTTCAGTGGATGAAAAATATTTGATTAACCCTTCAAACGCAGCAATAACACTGTTGGATACCGTACAGGATTGGATAATCCAAAATGATGGCTCCCAGAATGGCTATAAATCTGCAATTGGCGTGTAAAGTCACGGCCTGCGACGGAAATGTTTTGCGAGTCGACGAAATATCTTCTTGTCGATTTCAGACTCTGTGATCACGGTTCGGTCAAAATGGTTTTGGTGTGGGAAAATCTGGTTGCCAGACATTCAATTGCTAGGAATGGACTTGCATGCTTCCACGCGAGTTCACTCATTCAATGTTGAAAATGTTCAAACCTCGTTTTCGATGTTAGACACCAAAAACATTGTGTTTTTTTATTCCGAAGATGTCTGATAACCACATTTACCTCTGGCAATCCATCATTTTGCGGATTATCCTAATAGGAAAAGTAGCATATGCTAGAGGTCTCGAACTTTCAAGAGCCCGCGCTGAATGTGTTCAGGCTATCAACATGGGTTGGCCATTCACAAATTCTATGTTGATAAAAATGGATTGTTCGTTAGGCACTTTAAGCAAAATGTAAAATCCGTAAACTGTTTCTGACTAAACAAAATATAGATGGAACACCCACGTGTGTATTTCTGTGATTCATCTTTTATCTTTGTTTTCCCCTTTGTGGGGTGACTAATTTGACTAAAACAAATACAAAACCTGGGATTCCTGTACACAGGCCCACTTCGTGGGTGCTTGGTCGCGTGGTTTATGAGATTACAGTGCTGATTTCTGTAGGTGGTGCAATTTTGGGAGTTCACAACCTAGTGATTCGTTGATTCGGGGAACATTTTAACGGCGACACGTTTTTCTCACTCTGTAGGTATTTGCGGCCTTCAAATTATCATTTCTCTACGTGACGGTCACATATGCTATAGACCCCACATTAGCTTAATCCGGCCCTGCACAGGGTATGAAATCGACAGAAAGACGGACACTTCGCCGCCTCGCAAAAAATTATATCGCTGACTGCGACTTTACACGCCAATTGCAGAATTTAGCAAATTTAGTACGAAAGAGTAACTTCCCCTGAATGTTACTTTCCCATTTTCCGCAACTGTTGTTCCACGTTGTGCCTCGAAATATACCCCGAGACACTGTTGAACACAATATATAAACCTACTGCCCACTCTGTGTACTGGGTGCCACCATTTTGTTTAAATGCAGGAAAAAACTTAACAGTCGGAGAGCAAACGATGCAGTCAACATGAAATCGAAACAGGAAATCGTTAATAATGTAATGCAATTCTACACACCCTTACGGCTATCGGGTTAGTGTATGACTGAACCAGCCAACAAACTCCAGAGGGATCTGTCCACTTCATGTAGCCTTCTGTTCAACAATATATCTCTGATACATATTTTTAAGGGGTTAAAATACTCGTAAAGTATGATCATATTTAAGACTCTTCTTCTCATCTTGACTTTAGATCACTATTGGTGATGCATGCCTGCCATTCGACCCCAGTCCACCAAACATCCGGCTCTTCAGATCCCTGGAGACGAGGGACAATAACTAATCACTCTAACTCATATGCAGCGACCTTGTGCCAGTGTTTGCCTTGATTTAACAGCAAGGCACAGATACCTGAAACCACAGGTATAACATCTGGCTCAGAGAGGCGTTGCAAACTACATGCTACGCGAATCATCGGAACTGTGCAACAGCGGTATAAGCAACGATGTTTTGCCAACTTTTAGTTTGAGCACACAGTGATGTCAGTAATTCCACCAAACGAAGACTACAATAAAATCCACGGAGTCATGTTTCACGTATTAAACATACACTCGTTAGTAGTATAGCATGTACCCGAGCTTGCCTTATTGCCCGGGGCTTTGGTGGATCCGCTAGTGTAGAATTATAAAAAAAAAACGGAGCTTTGGTGGAGTTGACATGAGACGTGCTTTTCACGCTCTATTCAGCAAGAACCGGCATGTGGAATACATCTGTATATATATAATAGTATAGTAAAATATACTGTCGTTAGGTATGCATGGGCGTAGTATGTATTTTTTATTGATTTTATATGGTTTCGGGTACATAGTATGGGTATGTTATGGGTGGTTGATTGGGAAGGTGTACTGCTAATGCAAGTCAAGTATGATAGTGATATGAATTGGAGACCGTAACAGTGAGAGTGCACTGATAGGTACTCACAGTTCAGCTGCCATGGACTGGTCACATTCCACGGCTGGGTAATATTTCCACGGACGCAATAATATTAGATACCAAACACTAATGCTAGGAATAATCATCAAAAATTTAATTAATTAAAATGTTGCTGATGATGATTTTTATTACCTGGTAAACACACGCGTGGACATCACTGACCACGCGAGGATTACAATCAGTCCACGGTGACACTGTCTGCAGAGCTAATCACTGAAAACATAGCGATAGAACGCTGGGCGTTGAAGTTATCGGTTGTACAGAAGCAGTACATGAGCTTGGAATCGCACTTGTGGAATCGCACTTACAGAATCCCCCTTACAGAATCCCTTTTTGAGAATCCTTTTAAGAAAACGTCGGTGGTACTACAATCCCTTTTTCTGAGTTCAATCGATGAGTCGTAAGAGTAATTACTCTTAGAAGCAATTACTTACAGATTTTAGATTTCCGATTCTTTATTCACGGAACACATGCATGTAAAATGGTTACAAATAAACATATTGCACAAATGTAATAAGCAGTGTACCGTGGGATGTGGCATAGCCAGATTGGCTGTCTACTCGCCACCCCCTGGAAGATGGGGTGATTGCAAACAGACTGTGACCAAACGAATGAACTTAGAACCGGTTATGTGACACATGATGGAGAATTGCGATCGAATCATTTCTTTTCTGGGGCCGGAGATTTGGTGCCATATACGCCAGCGGAAAGTTGGTGGTTCAAGGTTGGCAAGAAGCATCTTGCTAAGAGGACTTCCTCCACTACTCATCATAACAAATGAGAGCGGCAACAAGTCCCATCGTGACGTTCGTGTCGTTTAGACTGCAATAAAGAGGTAGGTCATTATGTTAGGGCGTGGAGTCTACGTTAGCTGCATCATCGTAGGGTGACGAATGTGATGAATTATTTGTTTAGATTGTTGTTAGCAAGTTCTTAATTGCGTGCATATAGTATTTTACATAGCACAAGTGTAGGGAGGAAGCGCAACAGGTTGCACAAGACGAGGATTCCAGATGAAGATGCAAGTCTATTACGTCTATTGACAATTTCTAAGTTTACGAAGTGCAATCAGGGCAGTAGTGATTATTGCAGCGGACATAACTGGAATATGACAAAATGAATGTGGAAGATAAGTTGTTCTTAAGCATGGTTCTGTCGCTAATATTACGAGTTGTGTCGTCTAGAGCGTTCCATAGTTTCGAGAAGGTGTATAAAGGAAGTTTATCTAGAGCTTGGGTCCGTGTTTTTTCTATGTATAGGAGGTCAGACTGTCTGGTTGTCCTACCAGATGGATTGTCAATAATTTTAAATATATCATTGAAAGAAACCGGTAATCTGCCGTTCTGCCAGTCAAACACGAACAGTAGTGCATGTAGTTTAAACAAATCATCAACATTGAGTATTTGATTTTCCTTAAACAGGGGATCTGTATGAGAATTGTACTTTTTGTTATTAATTATTCGTAATGATCGCTTTTACATGACAGCTAGTTTTTTGATAGCTCTTGAGTTGCCCCATGTCTGGAATCCGTATACCAAATGGCTATGTATGAGGGCGTAATATAATGTTTTCAGAGCTCCGTGAGGGAGGATATTTTTTACTTTGTTGAGACTATAGTTTGAGGGTGCCATTTTTGAGCATAATCGGGATATGTGAGCCTTGTAGGATAAGTGTTCATCAATGCTAATTCCTTAAAATTTCACAGCTTTTTCTGTTTCAGTGGCCCCAACCTTGTTAATGTTTTGGTTATTTATTTTCACCTCTTGGCAGAGATTATTGTTCCTACCTTTATTTGGATTAAGTATAATATGCGAGGTTTTCTTAGCATTTAGAATTAGCTGATTCACAGAGCACCTTTCGAATAGTTTTTTAAGTTTGTCATTGAAATACGGTGTTATGGGGTTATTGTCGGAGCCCGAGCAGTGTGAGTGGTGTCATCGGCAAATGATAAAAGATTGAGTGATGTTGAGTTACTTATATCATTTATATATAAAAGAAAAAGAACAGGGCTTATAACTGAGCCCGTGGTACACCGCAACTCTGTTTGGCTAAGCCCGATTTGTGTTTTCCATACATAACATATTGAGACCTGTTGGACAAGTAACTTCTAAACCAATTGTTGGCGACGCCTCCGATGCCATATTTTTCCTGTTTTCCAAATAGTATTTCGTGATTTATGGTGTCAAAGGCCTTTAACAAATCCAGGAACAATGCTAAGGTGTTGTTTTTTCCCTGTTTATTATTTTCTGCTGCGATGCTTTTCAGGAGTTGAAGAACTGGATGAATAGTGCCATATCGTTTTTGGAAGCCGTATTGGTGAGGGTATAAAATATTAAACCTATTGAGGAAATTGGTTAGTCTCACTTCCATGAGTTTTTCCATTACTTATGAGAATACCGGAAATATTCTGATAGGTCTGTAATTTGTAGAGCTGTGCCCATCACCTGCTTTAAATATGGGTATCACCTTTGCGATCTTCATCCTATCTGGTATTTAGTCGTGTATGAAAGAGCTGTTAATTATATGTGTTATAGGATCCAATACTTCGTTTATCGTATGTTTAAGAACACAGGTTGTGATATCATCGCAGTCTTCAGATAATTTTGGCTTCATTTTATTTACTACTCGGTTCTCTTCTGTAGGATTTGTGGGTATTAAATAAAGATTGTTGAAGACATTGTTATTCATGTAGTCTGAGTAGGACTTATTTGGTTTATGAATCTGTTCGGATGTGGTTTTTCCAATGTTGATAAAGAAATTGTTGAATTCTTCTGTGATGTCATGGGGCTCGCTTAATTTGATATTATCCTGGATGACGAACGAGGGTAATCTGGCTTAACGTTTTCCTTTATTGATGGCTTCGTTTAACATCTGCCACGTTCTTCGCATATTGTTCTTGTCTTCGTTTAGGATATCTCTATAATAGGTAGCTTTACATTGTTTTTTTACCTTTTTGAAAATTCTGCAGTAGTTATTATAGTTTTGTGAGTTCCGTTCGGTGGGATCTTTGAGTTTTTATTGTAGAATTTTTCTTTATTGTTGGAGGATATTACAAGCCTCCTTGTCATTCAGGGTTGTTTTTAATGGCGAACACGTTTGAGAGGGATTGCTATTTCATAAGCGTTCATATAGATGTTCAGAAAAGTTTCTTATGACTCATTGGGACAATTCGATTGCATTACAGGGTTAAATCACTTTGCGAGAGAAGTGTTTTGAATTCAACAATTCTTTCTGCGTTTATAAGTCTTTTCAGTGTAAAGCGTGGTGTATCAGTTGGTTTGGGTTTTTCTTCAATATAAAACACCCAAATGATCTGACATGTCAGATATGACTATTCCAGGTAGTGCTATTCGTGAAACGTTATTATTGTAGAAGATATGATCTATCAGACTGGGGCGCGGTGGCTCAGTAGGTAGAGGTGCAGCCTGCAAGCCGAGAGGTCCTCGGTTCGAATACCACCTGCGGCAACCGCGTTGTGTCCTGGGCAAGACACTTCACCCCATTGCCCACGTGGAGGCACGGTGACGCTGTGTACTAAGGCGTACTGCACGTCGATGGTGCACCTATCCTCAACCATGCTAACCCTGCTTGTGGAGTTATGTTGGGGAGTTGACAGATGTTCGCCGTTGCTCGGTGGTTTTCTCCGGGTACTCCGGCTTCTTCGACCCGTAAAACTGTCGTGGTCATGATTAACCATTGTGCAGACATATGTGACCTTAAACACCAATAAATAATAATAAATAATAATAATAATAATAATAATAATAATAATAATAATAATAATAATAATAATAATCTATCAGACTAGCAGAACGACTAGGTAATCTCGTTATCTTGATGGTATAAGGCAGAAAGCCCTGACTGAACATGAGATCAACAAATTCTTCCGGTTTTGAGTGTGTAGTTGCTTTTAGAAGGTCCAGGTTAAGATCCCTCATAATATAAACGTTTTTATTTTTGGCATTCAGAACATTCGTTATTTCATCTAATTTTGATAAGAAGAGGTTGATGTCGGCTTTGGGATGGGTGTTGGGTCTATAGATGACTCCAATAATTCTGCGTTGGTATTTATCTTTAATTTCAATAAACAGAGATTCGAAAACATGGGGAATGAAGAATGAAATATCATTGCGAACTCTATATGGTATTCCTTCTTTAATATATAGACCAAATCCTCCTCGACAATCATCATTCTCGGGTCTCGGGGCATAACCAGCCAGACTGAACGACATATCTGGAGGAATTTGGAATATTTCAGGCGAAAAGTAGTTACAGTCTGTTGCGCGGTTTTTATACTGGGGATTCGTCATTTTCTGGTAAGGAAAATACCTTCTCATTATAGAGCCGTATAAAGTTATATGCTGCATCTACCTGCACCTCGCCGAGTGTAATGCTATCCACCAACATATTATTTCATTACTCGTTAGCTCATTTGAAGTAATCACGAAGAGTCGGAAGAGTATTTATTCTGGAGTAACTACTCTCGTGGCTCGTTTGCTAATTTGACGAAATCGGCATCCACGTTTATCAGTACTCCACTTTCGGCACCCCATTCTTACAGCTGTCGGGATCTCGACACCCCAATTTTTCGAAATGATGATAAGAATCGCATGTGTTGAGCACACATTGTGCATTTTCACATAACCACGTATCGGCACATTTAGCATGTGCCAATGTGCTACATGTCATGTGTACACATCGTTACACTTGTATACTATCACATAGACACATGTGTGACTCTCATAACGTAGGCAAAAGAGATTAAGATATATACAGAATGACTTTCATCTGTAGGACCATACTGGTATACAAGGCATATAACTCTGAACAATATGGTGCATGCTGTAGGAAATGGAGAAATTAAGTCTCAGCAGAACCATAAGACCTCCCACCCTTCATACTAGAAACCAAGCATACACACCACCACATGACCTATCAATCCGTACTATCCCCAGGGTAGTACAAAGCACCACATGGGTTAGTAGTACTAAGGCTAACGATAGACCAACAGAGGTATAGATAGTTTACCCTATGCTATCGTACTGGAGAACACCCCATAACACTGCATGATCTCTAAGACCTATGAAGGCCATGGGTGACTTATAAGCCATAAGCCTAGCAGGTGTTAGGAGCGATAACTATCCTCTAAATGGTGTCGTCCTCCAAAATGTATCATCCAGTATATATCCTCCAGAACTACATCACCGTGTCATAGGTATCCTCGAATACTCGTATGTGTTCATGTGCTGCTTGTTCAAACAAGGACATATCAGCACATCCAGCATGTGCCCATGGTATAAACATTGTATACGTTCAAGTCACCATAGCATCTTCTATAAAAGTAACCGCGTCCACAGTCCGCTATATACTAAGTCTGTGCTTATCCCTACTCCTGCTATGTTGTCTGGACAAGTATCCAAATGCGTCTGTACCTAAGGAAACACTCCCGTAAGCAGGTTGAGTCCATAGTGGCTATGACTATGATTTTTTGACCACCATAATGTTCCTTCCCTTTTTTCACATTGTATTGACAGCGTATTTTGGGTAGGATATGGTCAACAAGTGGGTAATGATTCGATAACATAGCTACATCGACACTTACAACCACACAACAACGACAAACGCAACATATCTACATCAACAACCTTAATGAAACCACGGCCACGCCCACCTCCGAAGATTCTATTGGCTTCCTGTCATTTACTTCACATTTTGAACGGTGAAAATTGCTTAACTGGTTGAGCCCTAGAAGCCCAAATTTGGGCTCAACTGAAAAGTGCAGCTGCCTCTGTTAAAAGGATTCACATTCTATAGGTGTGGTTTCATATTCTCCAAAAAGTAAAACAAAACGATCAAACGGGTATTCCATGTCGCAATTCATTGGAGAGTGCCTATTGGCACACTTCAATAAATTGTTGCAAGCAAACTCACAAAACCAATTATAACGACCAAAATTAATCTCACACTCTACCAAATAATAATTTCCCTTCTATATGGTGACCTAAGTACCACACATATGAACAAACACTCAGGACGTCAGTCAATTTCTGTTCGGAATTCGATGCTGTTATAGGCCTTTTCTTTACCCAGTTTTCGCGGAGTTTGCGCGCATAGTACGGTAGAAGAAATGTCATGACCCTTTGCTCACAAACATATACAGACACTCTTTCGTATCCTAATTATAGATATTCCAATTAATTCTCATTGAACTGGCTTTCAAAACAAAGGTGTTAAGATAATAAATTGAACTACTTGGCGTAATCATAAAACTACAGGTGTGATGAGTCTTAATACATACTCAGTCAAAAAAGAAAGTATAATAAACTTTGAGGAGCAATTTGTTTAGTATTATCGAATTTAATCCCAAACAAATTATTGTAAATTCATATTTCGAGTCAGGCTGTATGAATTTGCATAAGTTCATGTTCTTACTGTTGCCAGCGTCACGTCAGGACGTCGCAATTCAGACATGGGGTGACATGAAAAGTTCACACATGCAGTCAATACCGTGTATGTCCACTGTTTGCCTCTTGGATGGCACGACATCGACACGCATGGACCTGATAAGTCTCTGGATGACACCCTGTGGTATTGCGTTCCACTCCTGCCTTAGAACATTACGTAAATCGCCTAACGTCTGAAGATCATGAAGTCGTACCCGACGGTCCAACTGATCCCAAAGATGCTCGATTGGCAACAAATCTGGCGAAAGTGGGGGCCAGGGAAGAAGTTCGAGCTCTGCTCCTCAAGAAAGTCACGACAGATACGCAGATACGTGACATCGGGCATTGTCTTGCTGGAATAACTGCAATCCAACGTTAACGTTGAACAATGGGACAACAACAGCGTTAAGAATTTCGTCCCTATATCGCTGTCCATTCAGATTATCATCGATGAAGATCAACTGCGTTCGATGGTGCAAGGAAATTCATGCCCAAACCATTACACTACCCCCGCCGAAACGGTCGCATTCCCGCACGCAAGCATCAGAAAACCGTTCTTCTCGTCGGCGATACACTCTTGCCCTACCATCAGACAAGATCGTGATTCATCACTAAAAAGAACTGCTCCAACGCTGCTGAGTCAAGCGAACACGCTGACGTACCCATTTCATTCTGATGGATCGATGACGTTGGATAAGGATTGGTCCGTGGTGTGGACGCCTACTTCGGATGCCGTGTTCAGCGATTCTGTTGCAGACAGTTTGTGCACTAATTCTATTGTTAGTTCTACCAGGAGTAATTGCTGCTGTCCTCGTCGCCGGAAGGAAGCGATCCCGCAAGTGAGACGTCCTGATATGTCGGTCTTGTGCAGAGGTCGTAACTCTTGGTCGACCTGAACGCGGTCGGTCGGTAGTAGATCCAGCGGTTCTTTACTTTACAATGGGACAGTAAATAGTGGCTACAGTGTCTCCGAACTCAGCAGCGAGCTCATCTGGAGGTATCCCTGCCTCATGCATACCAATGGCACGCAACCTCTGATTTTCGGTTAACCTTGGCATTTTTTAAAATGTCGGAAGACAAAAACTAGCATGTTTTCTCAATAACCCAGGCTCTCTAGCACAACATAACACAAAGAAAGTCGTCGGTCACCCATTCAATTTGACATTCTCGGGTAGCACGTGCTATTTTGAAATCCGTAGCAAAATTGTATACGGTTGGGTGGACAACAACAACAAGTCATTAAACTCTTTGCACGACTTCTTGTCCACAAACATGCAACATTAGAACTATTATATTTCATCCGTTATGCTATTTTTGCACATTTGTTTCTATTATACTTTCTTTTTTGACTCAGTATATAATAAATATACCTGCCTGATGGTACTGTTGAAGTTAAATCCAGTCTCGATCGAGATTGAGGAACATTTCTTACATTGATTCAGAGGAAATGAATGCTTATGGTATTTTTTAGATTCAATCGTCTCGAATAGATCAGTTGGTCGGAAAAAGTGAATCTATGGTTCGCTGTTCCGGCATATTGAAATATTTTAGACGAGTGAACATAAACATAGGCAATGGTCTCTTTGAAAGCCAGGCGGGTTACAAGCCACAACAGCCTCGAATTCCTTACGGAATTAGACTGAAAGCCTCAGAGCTTGACATACGAAAAGAACTATCTTTGGTATGTAGCCTTATTTGGTAGAATGCTAGCTGGCTGTAATTTAATGCTCCGTCTACCATAATTAACAAGTTTACACCGATTTCTATACTCAGAAAACTTCATATTTTGTGTCTTCACGGCAGTTGGAAACCATGTTTAGAACATAACAGCTTGGGCAGACTGATTTCCAATTATTAGATATCCTTAAAGGTGGGGCATTTCATTGAAATCAACATACATTTACCCTCCTGCCCCCCCCCCCCCCCCACGCCCACGAGCCTTGCATGGACGTATAATTACGCGCCACTAGATCGTACTCTTGTTGACTGCAGAAGGGCGAATGTATCGAGATTGTGTTAGGTGTAAATTCCCAATTGAAGGACTGGGGGCCGCTGGTATATTCGTAAAAAATACACGGGTTGTGGGGGTGTTTGAACCAAGTGGGCTCCTCCTATCTCGTCGTTTATGCCCTGTATGAAGCTCCGCCTTTAGAGTCATCCGTGATGTGACGCCTGCAGCCTTATTCTTAAAACATTATTTTCAGGTATTTATTGCAGTCATCTTATATGAGATAGTGCCCATAAAATTTTCACCAATAAATATTTGAGGCATACTCCGTGGCTGCTGTCGTATATCATTTGAGAAACACATGTATATCCCACTTCCCATGTGACGGTACTATTTCCCGAACTACCTGTTAGTACCTATTACACATCAGAGTTGCTCTAGGCCACTTGATAGTAATGCCATCAGAAAACGAAATTCTCAAGTTGTAACGTTATCGGTGAAATGGTGTAACACCATCGGCTAGAAAGAATTATTATCTTTGCAGTTGATTTTTGTTACATTCTGTTAAAAATATGTAATATTATCGGTTGATTATAGTGTTATCAGTTGTTTAAAACAATTTTTGTAACAAGTTCTGTTGGTATTAATTATCGGTTGTTGTAACATTATTAGTTGTAACATGCCTTTGTCTGAATCCACCACTGGCTGATGTTTTATGACAAATAAAAATGTAAAAAAATGCGTTCCATCGCTTTTATCGCATACAGTCTTGATGACTCCTGCACACCGAAGCGATAAATTAAAAGCACCAAGTTTCCTTCCTACTCAATGTAATGGCTCTAATCCGGGTCTTGTGGTAATATGAACAGAAATATTGACAACAATGAGAACAATGTGCTAACCGAAATATGTAAATCATTGATTATAAATTCGATGGAATGAATCGTCGAGTCAGAATTATAATAAACGATTATAACGTCTCTTGAGTATAACGAACCACCATCTGCACTGCTAAGGCATTGCAGATCTCGCATTTTTTCACCCAAGGTACGATATGTTTCACACTGGACATTGCACTCAGATCAATTATCTACTGCCTTTGTTTGACAGCGTGCCCTGACCACGAAACATCACACTTTAGGGAAATGACAAAGTGGGAACACAAAATATTAATTATAATTTTTCCACACGGTTCGAAATGCGTGTACCTGGAAAAGATCGAAGACACTTTAGTAAAATAGTTTATAAATTCCTGAAGTTTAACCAGAAAGCTTCACAATGTATCCCCTGATAGGTCATTAAATTGTCCTTGTCTGAAAAAAGACAGCTGAAAACTTTAGGCTTCAATGCCATCTTGAAATAAGGGCGAAATTAGATAAAAACCGACGAACATGTACCTTGTAGAGACCACTTTCTCTTCGTGTTCAAAGATCACACCCTTTTTTGTTACTTTCTTGTTTCAGTTACATCAAAGTAACATTGCACAGTTAATATTAATTTTTCCACTCAGAGATACAGAGATTGATTCTGACTGATTCTTTAGACATCTGTAAAGCATGATTCTGAAACTTAGAAACTTATTCAGTTCTTTTATTACAGTTCTTATAACTGGAAAAGGTGTGAATAGGTTTCTTAATAAAGTTACATTGTTGGATATTCGGACCCACCCGGCAGCGTTCACCGGTACCTTGTAAAGAGTTTTCTTGATTTTGGAAAACGCGTGACGTAATTCCCACGGTATCGTATGCTTTTCAGTCCTTAAGGGGGAGTGTAAACAGAAACTATTTGGCGAAAATCGTCGTGGACACAATTTTTCTTTCACATATTATGATACACTGTTGGTGTACTGACATTCTATATCACAAATAGAATATGCCGAGGTCTACAAACAATTGTTTTAAAATCTAAATATTCAATAAACTAACTTTTAAAGACGATTGTTTCAGGCACTTTCCCACAGTTGGGAGGTACAACCTCTACAAATCCAATGTCAAAATTTCTCTTTGCATTGCGAATATTCGCATTCAACACTTCGAATATTCGCTATGCATTGCAGATATTCGCAATGCATTGCAAATATTCGCATTCACATTGCGAATTCGCATTCAACATTGCAATGTGAATGCGAATATTCGCAATGCTCCCACTTCACATGTTGGTCCCAATGGGTTGAATGCGAATATTCGCAATGTGAATATGAATATTCGCAATGTTAAATGCGAATATTCGCAATGTTAAATGCAAATATTCGCAATGTTGAATGCGAATATTGGCAATGCACTGCGAATATTTACAATGCATTGCGAATATTTGCAAAATGCATTGCGAATATTCGCATTAACATTGCGAATATTCGCATTCACATTGCGCATATTTGCAATAAATTGCGAATATTCGCAATGCATTGCGAATATTCGCAATGCTCGATACTCCCGCTACACATGTGTGTAGTGGGAGCATTGCGAATATTTGCATTCACATTGCGAATATTCGCATTCACATTTCGAGTATTCGTATTCACATTACGAATATTCGCATTCAACATTGCGAATATTCGCATTCAACCGCATTCAACATTGCGAATATTCTCATTCAACCCATTGTGGCCAACATGTGTAGTGGGAGCAATGCGAATATTTGCATTCAAATTTGCGAATATTCGCATTCAATTGCGAATATTCGCAATGTTGAATGCGATATTCGCAAAGTTGAATGTGAATATTCGCAATGCAGAATGCGAATATTCGCAATGTTAAATGCGAATGTTCGCAATGTTAAATGCGAATATTCGCAATGTTGAATGCGAATATTCGCAATGCATTGCGAATATTTGCAATGCATGCGAATATTCGCAATGCATTGCGAATAATCGAAATGCATTGCGAATATTCGCATTGCTCAATCCCACCGCTACACATGTTGGCCCCAATGGGCTTCCGTAATTTCCGGGAAGTATCAGCTAGAATATATTTTGTTTGACTCTGATGAGCAAGAAATATAAAAAAAATATTAAGTAACATGTCTCAGCTTCAGCTCACATGCACCACAAAAGACAGAAACGTTGATTTTGGTTTTGTCGAGGTTGGACCTCACCATGATGAGATTAAGAGACCAGCGAACATATTCATTAAAAGTCAAAACTGCAGTTCCCTGGATATGTTTTTAATCCAAATAAACTCAAAATACATCATAAAATGGATTTAATAAGCCTTTTCGCATTGTGTGCTCTTTGGTAATTTTCCCCATATTGTTTCTGTTAACACTCCCCTTAAGTGAAATGGAAATTTTTCTTTTTTCGTTTTGTTTTTTTTTGGTTTCGCATTCTATGAAATGCTCTTTCCTAATCCTAAAATAAAACAAAAGCATACTGATGCGAAAACGAAAACGTGCAATAATGCCTCAGCGGAATTTATAGACATACTAAAAACAGTTTGTGCACTGCTCTATCCTCACAAAACTCCACACGTGGGGGCACGTTGGCGCTGTGTACTAAGGCGTACTTCAATCGCTACTGCACTCTAATATCAGTTGGGTTAAAATCAACCCAAATCAACTGGACTGAGTAAACATGGACCCAAATGAGTTCTTATTCACTCACCCCAGTGGATTTGGGTTAATTTGTTACCAAACTGATTTTAGAGCGTAACTCTTGATAGTTAGTTGGGAAGTCTGACGGTTCTTCGCTGCTGTTCGGTGGTTCTCTCCGGGTACTCCTGCTTCCTCCGCCCGTAAAACTCTCCGACGCGATGTGACCCTGGCTGTTTAAAGTGTCGTTAAAAAACAAAAAGCACTAACAAACAAAATAGAAAATGCCACCACGTTTTGTGTAAAACATGATGTACAGAATTATTTCACACACTGTTGGAATGGACTTCCATGGGCCCAATTCTAAAAGATATTCACGCCACGTCGAAGAGACTGTCAGCGAAAGGTTAATATCATCAACAAATAACATAATTACTCATTCCAAGAAGTTGATAGAATGGAGAGTAATTCAGTCATTTATAACAGCTCGGAAATGCCCACAACACTTACACAAAGGGTATGTCTATAACAATTACATCTTACCCAACGTAAAAAGTGCATACGACCAGCACTATTCACAAATATCACCATTCAAATGTTTTCCATGTTTCCAGTTTTTGCCTCCAAAACATAGCTTAGGAACCCTGAGTTCCTAAGCCATGTTTATGATGCAAAAAATGAAGATTCCCAGATTTAAAAAATTGCTTTGCAGGTACCGTCTTCTAGCCGTGTTTTTAAGAACAAAAACAAACAAAAAAAGAACGAAAGAACTCTTTCATTTTCTGCCTTGAATTTAAATATGTATCAGTTATGTTTTTATATCATTAATAGAGCAGAGTACGCCAAGCAAAGTTTGTCATATTCAGAATGGTACGCTTCAGGAGGTTTGCACTTCTACATTTAATCCATTTAGAACACCAAGAGAATTTTTCAATGTAGTAATGAAATCCCCAGGTTTTGGCGTTACTGTTCAAAGTGGGGGACCAGTTTATCTTGGCATGCTCTCTGGCTGTAATATACAAGAGTAAGCTCATCTACTCACAATCTACATATACTCTAAAATCAGTTGGGTTATTTATTTATTTGATTTATTGGGGTTTAAGATCAAATACTTATGCACAATGGCTAATCGTGACCGTGACAGTTTTACGGGCGGAGGAAGCCGGAGTACCCGGAGAGAATCACCGAGCAACGACGAGCAACTGTCAGCTCCTCAACATTCTAACTCTGTTCAAGCTCCGCTCAAGCAGGAGGTTACAGCGGTTGAAGACATGAGCACCATCGACACGCAGTACGCCGTAGTACACGGCGTCATCATGCCCCCATGTAGGCAACTGGGATAAAGTGCCTTGCCCAAGGACACAACGCGGGTCGTCCCGGACGGGGATCGAACTCGGGACCTCTAGCATAGAAGTCCAACAGTCTACCACTGAGCCACCGCGCTCCCCAGTTGGGTTAAAAATCAACACAAATCAACTGGGATGAGTGAATATGAAACCAATTGGGTTCATATTTACTCAACCCAGTTGATTTGGGTTAATTTTTTAACCCAGCCGATTTTGGAGTGCATGTTTGCTCCACTAACATAAAATTAGCCATATTGGTTTGCACCATTAGGTTGTTCAAAGGGTAAGGTGGAAAGCTATTCTAATCTTTATCGACATACTTCATAAAATTTCAAAACTATATATGTTACAAGCCAAGCTCTCGGACAGTAGTCTAAATCTGTAAGGAATCCGACACTGTTATCTGTTGTTTGTTTTCAACCATTCGTGTTTGTACGCATACTACCGTTGATTTAATATTATATCCATTTACTCACAAAGATATACAGATATTCTATCGTGATCCAGCTATAGCATTCCAATCAATAAATAATTATTTCGCCTTAAAAACATCAAAATATCAACGACGTAATCATAAAACTACAGCCGGTGTGAATCTTCACTCATAAGCATCTAGTTTATATACGTATCTAATAGTATTGTAATGACATTAAAGATTCGGCGAAATCAATTCTCGATTGTGAAACGTTTGTTGCGTTGATCGAAAGAAAATGAATGTTTGTGGCACTTTTAGATTCAATCGTCTGAAATATAATATTACCTTTAGTTCGCTTTTCCAACCAACTGAAATAATCCAGACGGTTGAATCTAAAACATAGGGGCTGCACTATCTAATGGCTAGACTGGTTCAAGGTCATAACTGCGTCATATTCTCCACAGAAATTGACTGGTGGTTTGAGAGGTTGGTACGGAGCATTTTCCTTTTAACCATTTACCTTACGAATCGACTGAATCCGCCCTCGTAAAATGCAAAATTTACAGTTGAAAAAATATTATTTTCCAAAAATTTCAACAATATCATATCATGTGACCCCTCATTGGAACGATCTCGTCGAGCTCGCTCCAAAGAGGGGTCACATGATATGGTTTTGTTGAAATTGTTTGAAAAATTTGAAGAAAAAAATATTTAAAATAATAAATTTTGATATCGTCTGCATTGAGTAAAGGATTAATTTGCAGAAATAATGTTTGAAAGGTTTCATATCATTGTATAAATATTGTTATAATTTGCTGCTTTGCTTTTGCTAACTCGACAAATGAAATTCATCAGGCAAACTTGTTACTGCGTAGATTTAGAAATTCATTTAACGAGTACTGCAAAGAAAGGGAGGTACTTAGTCTTATCAAATTATTCAATCATTTTTAACAGGAAGAGGGCGAAACGAGTTGCGAGTAACGCAAGATGTGGGTGTGTTAATTTCTCATAGTTAATATATCACATCAAAGATTAAAATTAGCACCGAAAGGAGTATGACTCTTAAACACTTTACGTGTTCGACTTTTTAAAATCTTGCATCAGGGGTAGCTCCAGGATTTCTCCGATGCGGGGGCTATGATCCCCGACAAAGGGGGCTAGGATGTCCTCGGACCCACTAGACCAATCATGGTTCGGTCCGATGGGAGACATTTTTGTTCAATTGGGAAAAAGTCGCAATATCCGTGTCTATCGAGGCTTTGAGAGAGTCAAAACGAAACGCAAAAAACATTTGTGGCTTGTGGAAGTAGGGTATTAAAAACAGGTCTCATGGCGATTCGCCACCACACCTGTTTTTGATACCCAAGTTCCACAAGCCACAAATTTATTAAGTACGATATAACTCAGAATAGAGACTTGATGTGTGTTGATCAGTGTTTGCGCCGAAAGTTTCTGGTACGGACTAAAATAGAACTCTCTCAATGTACGTGTATCGGGTCCTCAGGAGTATTATCCCTATCTTCGTGATGTTTGCTTCAGGTGCATTGCAGTGCCGTTCGCAAAGTAATGCCGGTACCAAAGTTCAGTTACAGACAGGCTATCAACATTTCATTTCCATAATCCGATTGCCCACGTGGGAGCCGGTTGGCGCTGTGTACTAAGGCGTACTGCACATCGATGGTACACTTGTCTTCAACCAATGCTAACCTTGCATGCGCGGAGTTTGTTCATTGGGAAGTCTGACAGTTACTCGCCGTTGCTGGGTGGTTCTCTCCGGGTAATCCGGCTTCCCCGCCCGCAGAACTGTCCAACACGAGGTGACCCTGGCTGTCGAAAATGTCGTGAAACTCCAATAAATAAATAAATAAACAAATAAACACTTTTCCATAATGCACGAAGGAACGTGAAACGCTTGAAGTGAATCAAAATGTAAGGTTTTTTAAAAGGTACATTCAAAGAGATAGGAAGAAACCAAAACATTAAACTCTCCAATATGATCTGAAAAAAAATAAATTGCGCGCTCGGCCTTCAACATTTCTCGAACGGGTATTCTCTCATGAATGTTCCTTTTCTTGTTCGGGCACCGAAGTGGGGAAAGAGGGACATCCTTTAGTTTGGACAATGGGTGTTGATCTGACGTACTGTCATTCTTTTCCAGTGATACTGTCTGCCGAAGGAGTGATCAGAAGTCACTCGATTTCCTTTTCGAAAACAAGCACGTACGGTTTAACCATTATGCGAACGCATCAGTGATATCGGTATTTCTTTCAAATTGTGTTATTTCATTTCAATTTTGGTCTTCAAAACACAGCGTATGACTTACCATTGGAACGAGCTTGGTTTTGAAGCAAAAATGAAATGTTTTTTATCAAGACTTGCTTTCCAAGTCTCGTCTCCTGGTGTTATTTGGCGAACAGTTAACAAAAAGAGGGAACATGATTGAAATGGATCTAACGAGTGAAGGCGGCTTTCTCAAACTTTCAGTCACGAATCAAAAACTTTTGTTGGGAAGTGTGTCCCCACAACAAGGAATATTAGAAGACAGTAAAATTATGATGACATTTTATGAAAGAGAACAAATTAGCGGTTCAATTGCAAGGAATCGTGTTATTTCTAGGCGTATTATCAGAACACTGGCATCGTCGGTAGTGATGATACGAAATCGTTATCTTTGAAACCCTACCGTTCAGTTACCGGTATTTTTAAGACAGAAGACAAGAAATGTGAATACGGTGGACTGGAATCATTAATTCTCATACGGATCCATTGTTTAAGAATGAAGGAATATTAAACTTCCACGACCTATACAAACAACACGTGTTGTTATTTATGTACGGCTGGTACAATGGAAATCTACCGATGAGCTTTGAGAATTTTTTCGAGACGAATCTCAATCGAACTGGTATGGTCACAAGGCAAACGGGTAAAGTGGTACGAGGTATACCTAGGACAAGCTGTACTCAAAGGCTCCCACTACATTCGTTTCCTAAAGTATGGAACAGTTTGAATAATCAAATAAAAGATGTCAGACCGCGATCAGTATTTTCTCAATTAATTAATATTCTTCTTCAGTACGATGCCTGAACACCTATTGCGTCGAATGCAGGTAAACTTTGCGCCCTGAAATTAATTAGTAACTATAATAATTAGAATCATATCTGAGATTTAATTTCAAGATTTTAATGTGTCATGATATTTTATCCGGCTGATAAGTTTCTCCAAAGTTCGTCTCCAAACTAATCGTACGTATAGTTAGTAGCCATGACCAGTACCTGACATATCCCATTTATTGCCGTCCGTATCAATAGATTGTCGTTACGGTCTCCTTTGAAACAAAACTGGAAAAATTGTTAAAACAACAGTCCTGGACATAGTTACACGGGACATAGATACACGGAACATGGATACACGGAATTTGTCAAGTCAAAAAACCTTATATATTTGTGTATGAACAAGCAATATTCTATTCATGCATTGCAACCCCTTCTGAGCATAACTAATTCTGAATTAGATTACTGCTAAACTTCTATCTTCTCTTTTCCTTCTTGTCTATTTACTTTTTGTCTTTGTCTTTGTTTGTTTTTATGTATTTTTTATTTATTTTTTGTTGTTGTTGTGGTCTTTGTCCCTTCTGGTACGTTTCTTTTTTCTATTTCTTTTTTTCCGGGGGAAACAGGTAGACAGCCAATCTGGCTATGTTTCCTCCTTACGATATCCATAATATTTAGTCCTAATTTTATAATCTTTGTACAATACGTTTTGTTAATAATACAATTCTATACCCATTTCTGTACTTTTTGTATATTATGTGTATCGTTAAATAAATTAATTAATCAATCAATCAATCAACAACCCGAGTTGGAGTTTTTCCTGTATTTCAAGAGCGGGGGGCGCGGTGGCGTTGCGGTAACCGGTTCTCGTCAGATCACCGAAGTTAAGCAACGTCGAGCACGGTTTGTCCTCGGATGGGTGACCGTCTGAGCGATCGATTCGGACTCCCCAGTTGTGTCCTTGGGCAAGGCACTTAACCCATATTGTCCACATGGGGGCATGATGACGCCGTGTACTAAGGCATGTCTTCAACCAATCTAACCCTGCCAGTGCTGCAGTACGGAGTTACGATGTTGGGGAGCTGGCAGCTGCTCCTCGTTGCTCGATGGTTCTCTCCGGGTACTCCCGCTTCCTCCACCCGTAAAACTGTCACGGTCATGATTAGCATTTGTGCTTAAGTATGTGACCTTAAACACCAATAAATAATAAATATTTCAAGAGCGCCGAACTTCAACATAGGTTATTGATTCTTGTCCCCGTTCTCTACCCGAGCTGTATTCTGTGGTACCACGACTGAACTTGAATTAAGCCCCTATCACACATAGGAGAACTTGTAAGCGACTATGGGCGAATGTGCAGTTCTCCATAGAATTCTCCACCATTCGCTATGATTATTAAACTGTGGTCAGGGGTTCGTGGGCAGTTGCCGAAGCGTCTTCAGAGGTCGTGCTGTGTTGGCGAATGTTTCAAAATTTTTAAAACTTTCGCTACTGTTCGCGAACAGTGGGGAGTAAAAATAAAGTGGTAGGACATACCTTACACTAGTTGTAGTGTTGTCGCCACAGTGTCGCCAATGATCGTAGGACGTTCGCCACATGTCGTACTGTCCACCGTGGGAAAGTTTCACCACGACCCAATGGCGAACATTGGAGAACTGACAATAATGCAATACGACATTGGCACGCATACACGGCGAACTATCCACCACAACACTGCCACACAGCAACGACCTGCTCATAAGTAGGTTAAACGTCACGTGACAGGTGTTTGGAGGGAAGCCAGCATCAACAAACCAACAGGGCCCGCACACGTACATCTCGCCGAAGCACCACTGTGAAGCCGAGCAAGGCTACAGAAACCATGTCCACAGCACGCAAACAGGACAAAGACATTCCTACAACAAGCAAGATCACCCAGGATGAGTCAAACTTGGATGACATCACACCTATGGCTGACAATCAGGATGTAACTGCACCTGACAACACATCCGTTCATATGGCAATGGAGGACACCCATAGAAAACAAGGCACCCACACACAAACTGACATGGAAGAGGATGTTGAAAGCCCTCGTGGACCCTCACCACCACCTGGCAGTGACTCTGACAACGAAAGCAAAGTCGTTGAAGCCCAGGTTCACGCTGCCTTCGGAGATGATGGAAATGGAGAAGATCCACCCGATGATTCCAGTAACTCATCCCATGGAGAGGAATCGGGGTCGGATAAAAAATCACGCAAGGAAAAAGGGAAATCTCGACAAAAACGCAACAAGCCATACAACTTCACACCTGAACAGGAAGGTATGCTGGCGGAATGGTATTCTGAAAACCCTATCCTATTCAACAAGAAAGGAATTAACTATCGAAACACTGCTGAGAAACGTCGCATCATGACAGCTAAAGGAAAGGAGATGACACCCCCTTGCACATGTAAGTATTGTTTGTTTATTTTTCAAACCACACATATATAATCTGCATAAAATTTAACATGGATTTAACATGTAAACATGGATGCTAAAGGAGGCCAAATACTTCATTTTATCTGACAATCCCAATTAAATAAACAATACACTGGCCATTTTCCAACATGTAAACAATCATGGTCATTATAATCATTAAAAATATTAAAATAATGGAATATATATAACACAAACAAAATAAAATGAATTTATAACATTATATTTATTTCATGTGGGTATGTAAATAATACAACTTATAGGTCTGTCATCCCTTTTTCATTGCAGATGAAGATCTGAAGCACTTCTTTAAAGGGATGCGTACTAGATATGGCAAACTAACACATCCAAAATCAGGCCAAGCAGCACAAACTCTGACAGACCGTGAGAAGTGGATTGTATCCTCATTCTCATTTCTAGAGAAGCATATAGCCCGCTGTCCAAGCCGCTCATCCAATAAGGTATGCACATAATAATATTTAATCACAATCATTAATTAATTTAATTTGGCCTATATGTCAAATCCATTGACACATCAAAATTAAACTACCATAAGTCTCAATATAAGCAAATATTTCAGGTGTAATAATGTCCAATGTTGTGGAGAAGGTGAAGCTATCCTATCCACTTCATTAACACCATTATCATGGAGAAACCTGAAAAAGAAAAAGAAAAAGTATGAGCATACAATTATAACTAAAAAACATGTTTTACAACATTTATATTTTTCAGATGGGCAGTCATCTTGTTACCACACACTCCCGCAGACTCCCTGAAGTTGATTCAGATGAGGTTGATGATGACTTCAATGATGATTTAGAGGGTGAAGGCAACAGTGGTGACTCTGATGTGGAAATAGAGCAGCCTACACCAAAACGAACAGCATCAACCAAGAAGAAGGCCCCCCAAAGATGTAGGAAGTCCACTGACAAGACCCCAACAGCAGATGATGTAATCCACAAGGTAGGTGTATCTCAATTATTTTTATCCAAATAAACATTAAACATTACAATTTACTATAAATATGGTTTAATTTTAACAAATGAATTAAAGTATTATTTTTATTATTGATGAAGGTCACAAATATTGTTTTAATTAAGAATAAATTTACCAAATTATTTAATATCATCAAATAATAATTTGTCATCTCAGTACTATTTAATAAATAAATTCTTTCTTTATTTTCTAGCTGATTGACCGGGCTGAGAAGATTGCAGATGAGATTAAGCACCCGCCATGCACAGGGCCACCTCAACCTCCCAAGTCCCAACATGAGGTAGTGGTTGATCAGTTTGTGGGCTACATGAAGACTCAATTACTGCAGATAAAGCCTGAGCTTTGGTTTGAATACACCATTGCTGAGCAAAACCTGATTCACCAATTCATCATGCGTGGTACTCCTAGGCCCCAACCCACTTATGGACCAAGGCCACCACCTATGCCACAACCAGGACCATCAACATCTTATCCACAACATCCTACAATGGGATATGGTACACATTCCACATTTCAACAACAACCATCTGCCATCATGCCAGTTGGAAATTACCAAAACCAGGATCAGCAGGACAAGGATTCAGCTTTCCATGCTATTGGGGTAGCCAGCTCAGTGTTATTTGATGGAACTAATACATGCAACTGAACATTTGCATACCATTCATAAGTGACAGATGGTGCCTACAAATTTATAAAAGAACACTGAAGAACTTTATCAGTATTAATTAGTTGGTACTTGTAAAATAACAGGTACTTATGATCATTACTTTTCTTTAACTATTTAACATTCTAATACAGAAGTTGTTATTTTCCACTAATTGTATGGATTTCATTCATACCATATTATGAGGTGTAATGTGAACACCTGTATGAACATGGTTAATATGTGCACATTATAATATTAATAGACATATTATATTTTGTTGTCTTCATGTATACTTACCTAATTAAATCATTTTCATTTGCCATGGCACACTACCAGCTGGGGATTTAAAGTAATTCTTCAGGTACAGCCTCATATTTTTGGCTGCTTGTAATCCCGTGTTGCCTTTCATTTTACGAAGACCTTCCAAGGTAGCATAATCACGCCATACTCCATCTGTAACCTCATGTGTTGTGGGGTCCTCAACATCTATCAGATTAATATTCAGCTGTGGTGTTTTGGATTGAATTAGGTTGTGTAGTGTGCAACAGGCAATGACAATGGTTTCCACATTCTGGGGATTCTGAAGCATGGTGGTTAATAGGCATCTGAATCTGTGTGACAGGATGCCAAAGGCATTTTCTACAACCCTTCTGGCTCTTGTAAGTCGGTAATTGAAAATCCTTTCCTCCACACTCATTCCACGGTAGGGGAATGGCTTCATTAGCCATGTTCTCAAGGCAAATGCCTCATCGCCTACTATGTTGAAAGGTGTGGGTTCTGAGTCATTTGGCAGAGGTCTTGAACCTGGGACACATGCTTGTTCAACATCTAAGGCTTTGTATAGACCAGAATCCTTGAAGATGCCACCATCTGCGCAACTCCCATTTGCTCCTATGTGGACATACAAAAAATTGTAGTTTGAATCCACAAGGGCCATGAGGACGATTGAGTAAAATTTCTTGTAATTGTAATAGAATGTTCCTGATTTTACAGGGCATCTAATGGCAACATGTTTGCCATCTAATGCTCCAAGACAGTTTGGGTAATCCCATCTCCTTTGAAATCCTTCAGCAACTTGCAACCAGTCATCTTCAGTTGTACATCCTGGCATAACTTCAGGCCCATATTCATCAAAAATTGCTTCGCAGACAGTTGGTACAAACAAGGAAATTGTGTTGCTGGCAACCCTGAATGCATATTGCAGGCTCCTATATGAATCACCAGATGCTAGGTACCTTAAAGTTATTGCTATTTTCAATGCAGGTTGCAAAGGTTGACGCCAAAAGGTTGTCTTCTTGGTGATGCGGGGTCCAACACGTCTGACAATTTCATCAAATAGTTGTGGTGGCATCCTCAAGAAGTTGTAAAAACCACCAACATCCTCATGTTTCAGTTCCTGCAACAATGTGTCATACATTCCAAACTTATGTCTTCTCATCAGCCAAGACCTCACCCACACAGACCTTTTCCTACGTTGTTTAGATATTGGTTGTTTCCTACGTAACCTCAGGCACAAGGCAATCATTATGAAGAGTAAATGTTGCTCCTGCAAAAGTGCCATTTGATGCCTTTTTTGGACAGGAAACATGGTGGACAGCTACAAGTTTTGCAGTATAAACACCAGTCACGCAGAGAAAGTCACATGACTTCCTGTTGCAGTCATACATATACGAATGTCTTGTTGCGATTGTACAAATATCGTCATACATTCTTCATACGTCGTACTGCATTATCATTTGATCATACCACATTAGCTTAGAGTGGTGCTTTGATCGTATTAAAATATTTTTAATTCGTGCCAAGTGGTAGCATAGTCGCCTTAATGACGTACTCCACTTGCACAATTGTCTTACAATATTCGCCATAATGCGTACTAAGGTCCTACAATTGTCGCCACATAAAGAAATCCTAACAAACAACCACGAACTCAGGGGTTAATTTACGCATGACCTAAGTCGTGATTAGTCGTCAATAAGTTCTTCTATGTGTGACAGACGCTTTAAGTGAAAGAAGCTGATATTTGAAAAAAAAAACCTTCGACAGTCTGTTTAATTCTTGCTTGACACTGTTTTGTGTCAAAACATTTTATTCACGTCATAATGTCACTCAGATGTGTAACGACCAATCTGATGCCTTTTTACATGCCGTTCTTACACGTCGGCCGTATTCCACACACATTTACAGTATCTGCTTTGTAACGGGTAACGTTGAATACACACAACAATCGTAGTATAATACATGTTGCCAACAATTTTTGAAATAAACTTTATATAACGTGTGCTGCATCTATACGTAAAACTCGCCTAAAATAACCAATAATCATGTATAATTATTGTGGAACTTATTCACACCTTTACCAGTTCTAAAATCTGGAAAAGGTGTTTTAACCCTTTACCTAACCTGAAAAGCAGACGACACTTGCAAAAATAATTCTTGAATAACTAATTTTTTTCATTTTTTGTCTCAAAAACATAGGTTATGACCCCTCGTTGGAACGAGCTCGACGAGCTCGTTCCAACGAGGGGTCATAACATATGTTTTTGAGACAAAAAATGAAAAAAATAATGAAAATTAATTGGCGATTTTTGAGAATAGCGCTGGCCGGTTTTGGCCGTTACGTTAGGTAAAGGGGTAAGTCACAAAATAAAGCCACGGGGTTGGTTTTGAATCCCCACCGGGTATTACTGACTTTACAGTTTGTCAATCTTTTGACTTATACATAGATCGTGCAACACTTCATCTTAGATTCTCTTTCTTTCGATTCTAGTTCATCAGTTGTTCATTGGCATCAAAAGAGTCAGGTATATGGCTATTTGAATTATCATTGCCATGTTATTATTCAATGTGTCCATGTAAATGTTTTCGGCAAAGAAACAAATAAAACGATATTGTAACAATGTGGAACGATCTTTTCCCCTTTTCATCTAATTAGAACTTACGTCATTCAAGACTCCGTCTTCATAAAAGTTCTAATATTTCTTGTGTTATCTTGCAGTAAATATGGGCACCAAATGCTACTTGGATATCACGCTGCTGGATGTCAACGCGCGGATGTCCATCCATGATTAAATCATTTGTATCTTTTTACCACGTTATAGACTAGTTTGTCTTCACCAATACTCACAGAAGTTGGCATATTTCCTGAAAGAGATCTGAAATGAGGTGTACTGAATTTTATGTTCAAAACTTCCGGCCAGGATTGAAGTAAAGTCAATATTTTCGTGAATGTGTAATATCTTCCCATTTATTTAACACATCCTTAGAAATTTGAGAGATATATTATCTACGCTGAAAACCCTTTCACACATAAGGTCACACTGTCACAGATTCGTAAATTGCTTCCATTGTAAGCTGACTGTTGTTTCTCAGTGGAACCAAAGTGCTCGAACAAATTCTTAGGTGCGATATTGACTAGAGAGCCATAGTATTCACGCCGCATGGTGCCAGTTTAGCTAACTGCACTAAACATTTGTATTTGGCAAGAACACTTTAATTTGCGACGAAACTCCATTGCAGGCAATTTGCAGAAGTGAAGAGCGTCGTTGACGACGAAACTAAATTCGTTTTTATTAGGCGGAGACGATAAATGATTTTAAATCAGTGTCGGAAACCGGGCTTTGTCGCTTCTGGAAGAAATAGATTCACTCCGCGTATTCAGCCCAAACTCAAGGAGTGTTGTCTGAATCCGTGCGTGAATGTATGTCTCGCTGCAACGAACCCGCCCGTTTCACTTTTGTTGGGGTGATTCATATCCTGAAGGGGTTAATAACTTCTCCTCGAAAAGCATAAATCAGCAGGTGTTCACTGGAAACAACAATTTTAATACATATACAAATAAATAAATATGATAATTTGTGACTTACATGGAATCCAAAAGAATAAGAAAACAAAACGTCAATCACACCCACCCACACAGTTTTTGAGTTTGAGTCACTTGCGGGCCCGCATTCTCTGTTGTCGCTGGTTCTTTCTCCTTTTCGCTAGTATTTGTTCCTTGGTTGCCTCTTCACTTCACTCCTTTCCCTGCCGTCGCACGACCACTAATGTATTGTCACTTTATCGGGACGCCTTTCCTCCAACGAGTAACCGGATGTCATCCTACCACTGCCGTCGCACGGCCACTAGCTTATTGTCACTTTACTTGACGCTTTTCACACAAGCAGTCGCCACCAATGGGGTTAAACTCTCCCTTACGTTTCTCTTAGAGTAATGTTCATACAGGTAAAGCCTACTTCTAAAACAGGTAATGCCGTTTACCAAAATGCAAATTAGCTCCCTGAGCTCGTACTTCGTGTTTCTGATCATATTCTCATATATGGCCACCGACTTGGCCCGCGACTGCTCCTATTCTAAATATGAGCTCTGTGGTTCCCCTACGTCACAACGTGCCTATACTTTCGCACCGAGGCGGCACCTCCTCTAACCTATAGCATGGGACCTCCCGATCTACACGCAACGACCCACAGCCTTACACACCGTCAGACTGGAATTGGCTGGAATGAATTTTTCGAGAAATCCCCCGATTTTTATTTAGATAGCCAGAACATTAATTCTTAGTTTAATCGCTTCTCTTGAACTTGGCCACTTAGATCTATCTTAATTTTAATACTCGCTTTAAAGTTCCTTTGAAAGACCCGAATTTTGGTATCGCCGTGACATTCGGTGACAGGATAGATGCGTAATATGGGTGTGTGTCCAGAACATGTGTGATGCGCTGTTTTCACCATAATCTCCTCTTAACTGGCCATAATTACTTAGATGACGATTACAGAAGAGAACTGGCTTTTACTACCTTTAATGTTTTATCCAGACCGCCCATGCGGTGTTCCAACAAATGCTCAATAATGGACATTAAATTTCCCGCTTTATTACCACTGCTCGAATTATTGAAAAATCGGTTTTCGGGGTCCGTCCTATACCTATTTTTACGTTTTATATTTAACCCAGTCAGAAAGATTATCGAAAATATTTACACATTTAAACAAGAAAATCGCAACTTTTAGCTATCACCTTGACAACCCCCTACCAAGGAACATACTATCAGTTGTTCCAAGCACACCAAGGGGATAACATTCACGCACATCAACTCTACCACTTCTCTCTTAGAGCTATCTCACAATTTCGCTCTACTGTTACACCAATATACTCCTAATTTCCACACACAAAGTCACACGCATGCGCATCCTGACGCGCACCACAAATAACTTTCAGAACTTTAACACGGTTCCCCATTGGAACGTGTGAGTCTATCCACATCTGACATCAACTTCGCGCACACACTTCAACTGGCGCACAATAGGAGGTGGTCCGTTGGTACACATGCAGCCAACAGGCCCCCTATACACTCACACCCTCTCTGTTGCAAAATATAACACTAATCTATCATACACACTCACGCAACACCTGCGTAAAAAATATTAGCAAGGTGTATCCATCCTGACCCAAGCCAGCTGATGGGACCCTTGCCCAAACTCCTATCATCTCATTAACTTGCCCCCATCCTTGGATAGGGTGCCCCGCCCGGCTCATGCCCGTCAGCGGATCACGTGCCCTATTAAGCACTACCTTTCAATACTTCCATGTGTGATGGGCCCTTTACTCTGCCCCCTCCACCGGGACCTATTCCTTGGACGTGTCCTCCACCAGGGACCCCACTCATCTTCACGCCCAACACCGGCCGTACCAGAGCTCGCTGCTTCAGATGCAACGCTCTGTAGATTAACTCTTGCCAATTCCTCCTTGGGTGCCCCACTCCAAGTTCCAGGGCCCCTCCTAACTCTACGTCTCTGATGCCATTGTGTGGCTACTTCGGCCACTTCTCGTGGCCTTTCCTGGCCCAAGGTACCTCCCCACGACGTTCGGGTGGGTTCAGCGTCCTTTATAATTTGGCATCTCCGCAAAAACTGCGCGTGGTAAACCACTCCACATCCTTCTATATCTACTCGGTAATGACCGTTGCCCATTATTTTTGTTACAGCGTATGGCCCCTCCCAATGCAACCGCGGTCTACCTAACTGTGTCAACCGGAGCACAATCACCTTTTGACCGACCCAAAAGCTCCTAAGCTTTGGTCTACTTCCGTACCGACCCTTCCTATGCCCCTCTCGTTCACATACATTGGCTGCTTCTGTTCAGCCACTCCCTTGACTTCCGTCGTCAAAGGGTCAACCTTTGGGGCCTCCATTATGCACTGTAACAGTGCATCCTTGCTCGGCTCCACTGGCCCATCCAGTAAATTCACAGCCGCTCTGCCTCCGCGGCTTGGGCTCGGGTAACCTTCCCCGATGCCCTTTAGGGTGCTTTCCTCTCCGACCATGTCATGTCGGGTTCTGGGCATACCCCGGGTATGTTCCCAAGCACGAGGTCATAGATGGGTGCCTCAATACACATTGCCTCTACCTCACCGCTATAGAAAGGGGGTATCCACCCTCACCCTCGCAAGGGGGAACCTCCTAATCGTCCCTTCTATTAGCACGCACATGTGGTCGTGTCCCGTTAGCTGTCCGTCGCTAACGAGTTCCCTCTTCAGCGCCGCGCTACTGCACCCTGTGTCCCGTAACATACGGATTTCTCGATCACCCACATACGCTGGGTAAACCGCCAACTCCTCACTTTTACCAAGGGAGGGATATCCCTCGCACAGTCCACTAATTATGGGCAATACCTGCCCCCCCCCTTCCAGCCTGAGTTGCCCAGCCTCTAATGCTCGGCGCAGTGGGCTCCTCTCTGGCCCAGTTGTTTGGTAAAATGCCGCTGTCTGCCTCCTCTCCACAGGCTGTATCGAATTACTTCTCCTGCCACTATTGATCGGGGACGGATCTCTCCTCTCATTCCGTGCTGGGTTTCCGTTTGCTCTCCCCGTCATAGCCTTCCGTCAACTGTCTCTGGCCAGGTGCCCCTTTTTATTGCACACAAAGCAAGTTGTGTCCCTGGGCCTTGACCTTCTCTGATTCATCCCTGGAACTTCCCGGCTCGGGGCTTGGGTTCCTAACGGGTGCCTTTGCAACCACGTTACTCCCATTCCTGAACGACCTACCCAGGGTCAGACATCCCCCATGAGCCTCTAAATACTGCTCGGCCACTCGAGTCATCTCCTCCACGCTACTTGGCTTCCTCTCCTTAACAAACAGTGCCATATCGGGGGCACACGATGACATAAACTGCTCACTGATAAGTAAGTCTTTCAGGGAGGGAAAGACCCTTCAATTTCAGATAATTCGACCCATCTGTCGAAATATCTTGTGGCACTTGACACAAACTGGTACACACTTTCACCCTTCTCAGCCTTACATCCTCGGAATTTCGTCCTGAAACCCTCCTCGGTGAGCTTGTACCTCTTGACTGTAGCCTTTTTCAGCTCACCGTAGTCATTAGCTTGATCAGGGGGTATGCTCACATATACTTGTAACGACTTGCTCGCCAGCAGCGGCCTAAGACTGACCCCCCAGGCATCATCTGGCCAACCCTGTCTCGAAGCAAACCTTTCGAACCTCTGTAAGTAAGCGTCAATGTCATCAGTCTGTTCGTTGAACTTTGGCAACTGGGGATAAGGTGCCACGTTTCCCAAGGGACTTTCTCCACCCTGCCTACCATTAGCTCTGGGTAACCGCGCCCTGGCCTTTAAAATTTCAATTTCCCTCTTATGTTGCCTTCCAGCCTCCCCACGCGCCCTTTCAGCCTCCTCACGCGCCCTTTCAGCCTCCTCACGAGCCCTTTCACGCTCTAACACAGCTTCCCTTTCAGCCCTTTCAGCTCTTTCTCGCTCTAGTGCGGATTCTCTCTCAGCTCTTTCGCGCTCAACCTGAATTTCTTTCTCTCGCTCTGCAGCTCTTAGTGCTGCCTCTCTCTCTCTCCTTTCAACCTCTTTCTCACGTTCGGCTGCCCGTAAGGCAGCCTCCTCGCGCTTCAACGTAACCTGACTCTCTAACTCTGCAGACATTTCTTTCGCCACTCGCTTTTGTTCATCTCTCTCAATTTTTTGCAATTCACTACCCGCGAAGCCCAACCGCTCTCCCATACTAATCAATTGTTCCAAGCTTGGGTTATCCATTTTTGAGATTTATCACTAAAAATCTCACACAAGGATTAATTATTGCCTATCCTACACTGCGTCCTATTATTACGCCAGAATTTCCACCACCGTTATTTTAAATTCGCCGATCGAATTTAAGAGCTAATTTAACCAATGATTAACCCCAACACAACGTATGACAACTATAACAATTTCATTGTGGCAACCTGTATGAACATTAAAACTGAAGCATGTATTAAAATTGTCATTGTGTGAGCCTGTTGATTTTGAACTTTTCAATTGTTACCTTTTAGGAAGATCCTGATGTTAGCCTCGCCAGATGTCGGAAACCGGGGCTTTATCGCTGCTGGAAGAAATAGATTCACGCCGCGTATTCAGCCAAAACTCAAGGAGTGTTGCCTGAATCCGTGCGTGAACGTATGTCTCGCCGTAACGAACCCTGCCCTTTCACTTTTGTTGGGGTATCTTATCCTGAAGGGGTTAATAACTTCTCAAAAAGCATAAATCAACAGTGATTCACTGAAAACAACAATTTTAATACATATACAAATAAATAAATATGATAATTTGTGACTTACATGGAATCCAAGAGAATAAGAAAACAAAACGTCAATCATCCCCTACCCACACAGTTTTTGAGTCACTTGCGGGTCCGCATTCTCTGTTGTCGCTGGTTCTTCCTCCTTTTCGCTGGTATTTGTTCCTTGGTCGCCTCTTCACTTCACTCCTTTCCCTGCCGTCGCACGGCCACTAACGTATTGTCACTTTATCGGGACGCCTTTCCTCCAACGAGTGGCCTGATGCCACCCTACCACTGCCGTCGCACGGCCACTAGCTTATTGTCACTTTACTTGACGCTTTTCACACAAGCAGTCGCCACCAATGGGGTTAAACTCTCCCTTACGTTTGTCTCAGAGTAATGTTCATAAGGCAAAGCCTACTCTGCCTATGTACGACTTGCCTTCAAAAACAGGTAAAGCCGTTTACCAAAATGCAAATTAGCTCCCTGAGCTTGTACTTCGTGTTTCTGATCCTATTCTCATATATGGCCACCGACTTGGCCCGCGACTGCTCCTATTCTAAATATGAGCTCTGTGGTTCCCCAACCTCACAACGTGCCTATACTTTCGCACCGTTGCGGCACCTCCTCTAACCTATAGCATGGGACCTCCCCATCTACACGCAACGACCCACAGCCTTACACACCTTCAGACTGGAATTGGCTGGAATGAATTTTTCGAGAAATCCCCCGATTTTTATTTAGATAGCCAGAACATTAATTCTCAGTTTAATCGCTTCTCTTGAACTTGGCCACTTAGATCTATCTTAATTTTAATACTCGCTTTAAAGTTTCTTTGAAAGACTCGAATTTTGGTATCTCCGTGACATTCGGTGACAGGGTAGATGCGTAATATGGGTGTGTGTCCAGAACATGTGTGATGCACTGTTTTCACCATAATCACCTGTTAACTGGCCATAATTACATAGATAATGAGTACAAGAGATAACTGGCTTTTACTACCTTTAATGTTTTATCCAGACCGCCCATGCGGTGTTCAACAAATGCTCAATAATGGACATTAAATTTCACGCTTTATTACCACTGCTCGAATTATTGAAAAATCGGTTTTCGGGGTCCGTCATATACCTATCTTTACGTTTTATGTTTAGCCCAGTCAGAAAGATTATCGAAAATATTTACACTTTTAAACAAGAAAATCGCAACTTTTAGCTATCACCTTGACAATCAGTACACCGAAACGTTGTGCTTGTATCCATAATGTAGGAGCAGTTGGTCGACATGGTTACAGATAAGAAGACTGGGGTGTCAGAAACAGTGCTGGACAAACTTTACTTTTACATATACGTTACTGTGTTGAATTGACGGTAACATGGTCTGAGGTTTGCGGAACATAAGCTCCGATACCCAAACCTCAGACCATGCTACCGACAGTTCATCACAATAACTTTTTATATTTAAAGAGGTTACGAAGATCAAGACAGCCTTCTCCGTGTCAGTCTCGTGAAATGTCACTGTATGGAATCCACTACGGTCGTTTTTGTTTAGACTCTTCCGGTTGAAAGACACTGACAAGATCGAGCGCAGATATGTGTTTATTTTATTGATCATTTTCGACACATATGTTACCAAACTTTCACAAAACTATCCCATGTGCATGTGAAGATGTACAATCTACCTTCACGCTCTGCGAGTTAAGCTCAAATAGCTTATTTTATCTCTAAAAATCAATTTTTGTCTACCTCGAAATTAGAAAACATGCTTTTTTCTGCAGTTCGTTGTCGTTTTCGACTGCAAGGGATGATTTGTCAGCGCTATAGCTGTTTAACTGCCAACTTCACCCATTCCTCCTTTCAAATTTTGTCTAATGGAACGACTGCGTCGATCATCCCATCTCTTTTCGTTACTTTTCTGCGACAAGTTGATAGGCATGGTTTAGTGGACCTATAAAGAACGTGTGTGCGGGTTAAACTGTATGTCACTACAATCGCATGAGATACTGAAATTGAGCACCCAAGTCAATCTGGCCTACAAAGTACAAAGGACTTCATTATATCTCTCTGTCTCTACACCAGAGACGCCGAATGCAGTAAAATTGTGTGTGAGTTTGAGGAGGAGAGGAGGTTAAGGATGCGATCTTCTTAGAGATTACGATAGCCTTTGACGAAAAAATAATCGTTTTTGCGTCTACCCAAAGACTGGGAATATTATTTTCCCTCCCACTTCCAATGCAAGGTATGCGTGTCTCATGTGAGAAGGCCATGTGAGATAGATATCTATCTCACATGTTCCACGTGACCGGCTTATTAACCTATCTAATGAACGCAGAACTATTCAATCATCGCACATTATTCTGTTTATTCTAAACAAACAACGTGGTGTTTCGGAAATTTTAGTAAACGAACGTTTGTCGAAGAAAATAAAAATAAAAACACAGACCACAAAACCAAAGGACACTTGACTCTTTTATATGAATTTTTGAATGAACTCCATTATGAGTGGAGAGAGTTGAACGAAATTTCCGTCGACAAATTATGCAAATACATTGCGCATTCATAATATGAGGTCATCAGAATGTGTCAGTGTTCATTTCGCTACAAATCGTTAACCCGTGTCTTGCCGGCGTTGGTATTTAATTTTGATTTTGTGGTATAAACTTCTGGTATAAGCAAATCATTTTTTTTTCAGAAATGGACAACAAATTTGTAAGATATACCTGCATGTGCCACTAAATTATTTTTGATGACGTCAGATTGTTCTGTTGGGGGGCGGGGGGGGGGGGTTATCCCTGATGGGGTGGGTGTGAGATGAGGAAATCTCACTCTCGGGATAAGATTATGGTCCAGACGCTCGGCAAGTCTCGTGTCTGCCCCAAATATCTTGCCCTGGAGTGAGATTTCCCCATCTCACACCCTCACCCATCGGTGATTATTATTATTCCTGACGGGTTTGGGTGTGAGATGTAAGTGTAAGATGAGGTGTAATTTACTCCTATGTATCAGACTCCAACTCTGTGACCAAAACTTCGAGTGCTCTTGTCAAACAAATAGCCTAACGAAATCACATATCAGGGTTTATTATTATCCCTGATGGGTGAGGGTGTGAAATGGGAAAATCTCACCCAAGGGAAACATACTTGAACCAGACACGAGGCTTGCCGAGTGTCTGGACTAACCCTTTACTCAACGGCCAAAACCGGCCAGCGCTATTCTCAAAAATCGCCAATTAATTTTCATTATTTTTTTCATTTTTTGTCTCAAAAACATAGGTTATGACCCCTCGTGGGAACGAGCTCGTCGAGCTCGTTCCAACGAGGGGTCATAACCTATATTTTTGAGACAAAAAATGAAAAAAATTAGTTATTCAAGAATTATTTTTGCAAGTGTCGTCTGCTTTTCAGGTTAGGTAAAGGGCTAAATATCTTGCTCTGAGAGTGAGATTTCCCCACCTCACACGCACACCCATTAGGGATAATTTTTCTCCCCCACCAAAGCACCCTAATTCAAGGGCACATTCAGCTATATCGAACAATTTTGGCGTCTATTTCTGGAAAAAAACCAGATTTGCTTATCGGAAAGAGCGGACAAAAGTTCTGAATATACCACAGGTATATACTACAAACTTATATCCCAACACGGACAAGACAAGGGTTAAGGATTTGTAGCGAAATGAACATTGACACATTCCGATGACGTCATGTTATGAATTCTGAAATGTATCCGTATAAACTTTCGACGGGAATTTCGTGCAACTCTCCACTCATAAGGGCATTCACACAGAAATTCATATAAATGAGTCAAGTGTCCTTAGGTTTTAGCTGTCTGTGTTTTTGTGTCTATTTCCTTCGACAAGCGTACGTCTGCTAATATTTCCGAAACTTGACACCATATTGTCTGTTTACAGAAGAACGTGCGATGTTCGAATAGTCAGGCGCACATTAAATGTGTTAATAGGCCGGTCACGTGGGTCATGTGAGGTAGATATCTATCTCACTTGGTCTTCTCACATGAGACACAGATATCTTGCATAGGACGTTGGGGGACGGCTTTCCATGTAGACAACGGGTCTGGGGAAGAGACGACATCACGTAGTAACGGAAAACAAGACTGTCAAAATTAAAGTAGGCCCATATCATGAATCTGTCATATTCGTGGAAAACTCTTTGCTAGAAGGGATAGTTATTCTAAAAAATGTTGCCCAGTATTGTGAATGTGTTAATGTCTTCAACCGCGAATATTCGTTAACTTAGTTCTCTAACTCATAACACTAATTACATTTTCCAAATCCACTAAAAACATACAACACTATCTGATTAAGTAGAAATAAATCTGGATGTGGGTGATATAATTTATTGTCTAATGCAATCCTTCATCCTGAAAACTTGCATGAAAAATGTCGAAGCCAGTCATTTTCAGCCACCCAGCAGCCTCAAAGGCTGAATTGTCCCACGACCTCACACTTCCCTACCCCGGGAGCATATCAATTCCTGTTTTCAAAACATGAAAACATGAGGTGCGCATCCGAGACCGAGATGCAGGCGTCGAGTTGTGGTGGTAATCGGAGAGTGTTACATGTCTATAACTCGGTTATCGGTCATGTCGGTTGTCAAATCGAAAAACATTTTCACGTTATTGCGCTAACGAACTCAAAATTCGTAAAAGTTGATCTAATTAAGGCCCATAACTCTGTAACAAAAAACCGGACCGCGCCAGTTTTCGAGCTTGCTTGAGATATTACTGCAAATGGCCTGTATGACACATATTAGTCAAATCGGAGAACATTTATTCAATTTATTGCGCTATTACGAGCTCAAAATTCGTAAAAAAATGACTAATTTAGGCGTCATAGTAACAAAAATAGGGCTGCACCAGTTTTCGAGCTTGCTTGAGATATTATTGCAAACGACCTGTATGGCAAATATTAGTCAAATCGAGGACGTTTGTTGAAGTTATTGCGCTAACGGTGTAAGGACGTCCGCCTGGACGCACCCCGACTGTTACCAAACCGTAGATCACGGTTGTTCACTCGACAAAATTATATGTTTCCGTCTCATTTTTACATACCTGGTAACAACTGACATCTTTAAACGTAGGTAATTTTCGAAGCCACTGTTTCTCATAATTCCTCTGGTAATTTACCACCATGTATCAGACTCCAACTTTGTGACCAAAACTTCAAGTGCTCTTGTTCAACAAATATCTGATAATTAGAATACATCTCCAACTTACATGGTATTAGTTTCAGCAGACGCCCTTTGTTCAGAATTTTACACCTGTGCAATAGTGCGAAACTGTAGAACGGAACGTCAGGGTTTCATGGAACGTCACCACTACACAGGGCTCGTCAGTCGTCAACACGATACATACCCGTCCACATGCCAAAATTGTAAGGCCCGTTATTCTTATAAAAGTTCGCTAACTGGGCACCGGTTAAGTTGCCACGGACCAATTTACATGGGCAAATGTAAAAGTTGCTACATGTTTCGTTATGTTAGAACGTAACAGGTTGTGTCTATGGGTTGCTTGTTGCAGTGAGAGACAAACAAAACGATCACATGCGAGGTAAACTCTACTATCAGGAAAATACCGTTGTACTGATTGTAATCTCAGTTTTAGGTAGCGCTCGAGTTTGGCCAAAAATAAGAAATTGAAATCACATTAGCGCAATATTAAAAAGAACATTACAGCCACACGTCTCGCTTGGTTTTACAGAAACATAGCCGTCTGTTTAATGGGCGTTATTTAGCAGGACGTCGGGTAGCTGTGATCAGTCTTGCTCATTCCAAGTTTATTTTTATGACGTTCGTTTTATACGACGTTCTTTTATATCTATACACGCTATATTTTAGTTAACACAGTCAACAGAAATAATGGTCAATATCTTAACGGTATGTTTACAACGCGATCCAACAGTTTTTAAACCAACGCGGCGCTCATCCACCATCCTGTTCAAGTGGAAGGAAATTACACTTCTGGTATGTCCAGTGGAGGTATCGACCACTACTACCTGGTTGTACTCTTTTTAACATTTTCGCAATTCCCGCATGTATATATATTATCAATATATATGCTCAGTGGTCAGCCCGGTGCTTGGTTTAACTGAATCTGTTTTTTAAAGTCACAACACGTATGTTCAGTTGAGTATTTATATCTGAGAAACCCTCAAGCGGCAGCACCATTGCCCACGTGGGGGTACGGTGGCGCCCTGTACTCAGGCGTACTGCGCGTCAGTGGTGCACTTGTCTTCAACCAATGCTAACCCTGCTTGTGTGGAGTTATTATGTAAAAGAGCCCGACAGTGGCTCGTCGGTTCTCTCTGGGTACTCCGGCTTCCTCCTCCCGTAAAACTGTCCAACACGAGGTGATCCTGGCTGTCGAAAGCGTCATTAGACCTCAATAAATACATAAATCTAAGAAAAGCATAGGCGAACTAACCCTAACCTTCTCCAGCTAAGCCGTACACTTTAAAAACATTTTACATTCGATCAACCGTACAAGTTAATTTTCTAAACACGTATACTGAGCACATCTACTTGTCGCAGAAAAGTAATGGAAAGAGAGGGGATGGTCGACACAGTCGTTCTATTAGACAAAATTTGAAAGGAAGAATGGCTGAAGTTAGCAACTATACAGCTATAGCGCTGGCAAATCCCCCCTTGCAGTCGAAAACGACAACGAACTCCAGAAAAAGCATGTTTTCTAATTTCGATGTAGACAAAAAATGATTTTTTAGAGATAAAATAAGCTATTTGAGCTTAGCTCGCAGAGCGTGAAGGTAGATTGCACATCTACAAATGCACATGGGATAATTTTGTGAACGTTTGGTGACATATGTGTCGAAAATGATCAATAAAAAAACATCCACCACGCCCGATCTTGTCATTGTCTTTCAACCGGAAGAGTCTAAACAAAAACGCCCGTAGTGGATTCCATACAGTGAATGTTTTTCATAAGAAACTTTTGATTTTCATATTGCGTGGATTTGAGTCTTGGGTGTCGACTTCGATCATACTTCTAACCATGTACTGTCTTATGAGATTAGATTTGATACCTGGCCTTCTATATATGTGTTTGTGATACGGAGAGTCCGTCATACAAATCCGGGAAGTTGTGGGTTCAACATGACACATTTGGAGTACCGCGCGTGTTGATTAAATAAGACGTTGCGTCACGACTAGTTCATGTAAATTTTATTTGTCCAGAAATAATTTTTCAAGAAGTTTTTAATTTAGGCGTTTTATTCATCAGAAAGGTAATCAATTTCATTCTTCGACAGTTGTCATCTCATTCTGAGCTCGTGGACTAGAAATAACATGTTGAAATAACTTTTTTTAAGTCGCGAATTTGAAAAAGTACAACGTTGACCATTTGACAAAACCACAATTTTCGTTATGCAAATGTACCTTTAAGTTTCATATCATTCCTATGAACGCATTCGTGTCGATTAAATAAATTAACCCTTTGAACTCTAGTGGTATATTCCACGCCAGTTCAATGGCAGCAATTAGAAGAGTCCATATTCATTATTTTGGGTAGACCAATCAATATTTTCAACGTTGAAACGTTGCACGTTGAAAATATTGATTGGTCTACCCCACCCATTTACCGAACAGCCATCCTATTTAATGACGCTATGACGTATCATGTTCTTGGCCGGGTTCAAAAGGTTAAGTTGAAGGAGCGAATTTATTGGCTTTATCAAAAAGAGCAGGCAGAATTTTTTCATCCAGATCAAGTTACCCGATCACTGACAAAAATGTCCGTGCCAAGGCAAAATGCTATGTCATTTTCTATATTCGTTGAAATTAGTTCGCTCGATGAGACCAAAGGTGAAGTCTGTGAACACATGTTTCTATTTATAGCGTCAGCATTCATGCAATCCATTTTAGATTACCATTATAAATACATGTTATGTGGCTTTTATTGTAAGTACTACAGCCCTTTACTTGAAATAATAAGAAGTTTTGGGTCTGAAGATGCTCAATTATTGCTAAAATAATGCACAGTTGGTGTACGTGGCCATCAGTCAATCAGAAAGTAGCGAAGTATTAAATTATTTCCACGTATATCAGACATTATTACACGCGGCTATGTTCAATTCTGATCACTTTATATCTTCGAAATGTTGCATTTTCTGAACTTTCGTCTACATTAGAGTTTTTTAATCACAGAATGAAGTGAAAGTTATATTGCATGAAACCGTGGAACGAATACCTATTTACAACTAAACTGGTAGAGGAGTTTTCCAGTATTTCCTGAAATTCTGCTACCGCATTTTATTGATAGCTGTAAATGAAGGCAAGTTATATAACAAACTATCTATGGCTGAAGTTGCTTCGGATATACAAAAACAAGGCTCGGGTATCAGATTATTCGATTTGGCAGAAACTTCCATGTTTGAACAAAGTAATCAAATTGTATTCGTTTTATTCAAGAGAAACGCCGTCACCTCTTGTTGTCATATTTTGAGCTCACGTGTTTCGCCGCATTTGGGCAATCAACAGGACTGTAGGTTGACAATATACTTATTCAAAAAATCAAACATGAAAGTAATATATTGGGGAGAACGTCGTGGTTAAGATATTTGTTAACAAACGACTTCAAAACATATCATCACGTGATCATTCCATGACGTGCGTGTTTTGAAGGCGTGGTACTGAAACCATTTTCAAAATGCCAAAGCATCGGAGTGTAGGTGTTTGCAGTAGTGTTATGTGCCAACACATGTAAAAGGTAAGTAATAGTTGTCATTTCGTACCTCAATGGACCGACTGGTGCCTTCCAAACAGACGATAAAGAAATATGAACATGTTTTTCCGAAGTTGTAAAAGTTACTAAAATGCGGCTGAAAATTCATTTTGGCCTCTCATGTATGTACATTGGACATGTTTCTCAGTTTTGATAAGAAACTCAATACCCCAGGTGCTTTAGTTCGTTTTCAATATCGTTCAGCTTTAAAGTTCATTTGCTATTGTTTTACTTGGATATAACCCTAAATTGTTGCAATTGAAGGTCATTCCCATCCTCATAAAAACAAAAACAAAAGAAAACAGAAAATAAAAACACCACAGTGCACCACAGTGTTGTCTCAAACTGCCCTGGTATGGCACGTGGAAGATGTAATTTAAAGCATTAACAATCAAATGTAGGTAACTGGAGTAAATATGTGTTTGAATTTTTTATCTAAGCAATGTATATACGCGATTTGTGTTCTAAGAAAGAATAATGGACTGATTAATTTCATTCAGTAGTACAACATGCACACAAATATACAACAGTCAACAGTAACATAGATTGTTCTCATCTACATGTCTGCACCACAGGTGATGGGGAGGGGGAATTGAAAAGGTACTAGGCTACAGTTGGAGAAACTACGAAGTGTCACTCATAGTTGGCGAATATAGTGTTGTAAGGAAGAATTGCTCTCGGGTATGAGACATCTAGATGGTTAGTTGCAATTTTTTCGTGCCGCCAAAACACTGCAGCCCAAATGATTTCCTCATCATCATTCGGACACCAAATACTCAAAACAAGGTATAAATTATAAAGCGAACTTTAATTTAGAATGAAATAATAACATGCGGGAAGACCCCCAGACACCCCTCCCCTTATCGCTTTGGATGACCGTAACGTCCATTCTACACATTGCCTCGAGGTTCGTTCTCGCTTTCAGCCCCCTCTGAGGTTGAAAGTCGATGTAAAGTTACCCAGGGCCGGTATCTCGGCCGATATGGAACTAACCATATAATAACATCTTTATTTATTTAACTAAAACAAATAATTACAAAAAATTCATAGATGTGTTGAAGTTTTCTGACAGTGTTATTGTGTCTTATTCTTTTCATAAAGTCCGAAGTTTCCTCTTCTCCTGGGTTAGCTATATACTAAAAACACTCTCTTTTGTCTGGTAACGCTAATTTTCCGGATTGCGTTCGACGAAGAACGGCGAACAATGTCGTTGTAAACAAATTAGTTGCGCCTAGTAAGGCAAAAATGGGGGACAACTCTAGCTTGGTTCATATCATCCGAGGTCTGCGTAATATCAGCCGAGTTTGAAGTCATATCAGTCGAGCTTGACAATGGGCAATTCTGAGAAAGAAGATCACATCTAATTTTTTTTTATTAGGGTTTAACGACACATTAACATCCAGGGTCATATCATGTCGGTGACAGTTTTACGGGTGGAGGAAGCCGGAGTACCCGGAGAGAACCACCGAGCAACGACGAGCAGCTGTCATCTCCCCAACATCGTAATTCTGAACTCTGCACCGCGGCACAGGCATGGTTAGATTGGTTGAAGACATGCGCACCATCGACGTGCAGTACGCCTTAGAGCACAGCGTCATCGTGCCCCATTGTAGGCAAGTGGGGTGAAGTGCCTTGCCCAAGGACACAACGATCACATCTAATAAATAATAACAAAATACTGATGTGGAGTGGCTATTCATTCAGGACAATCCCAACCATGTGACTACGGCCATGTGATCGCACTCACCTATCGTGTGAATTTTCTGATACGTTCAGTCTGGTTGAAATTATTCCTTTGAAAATGCATGTTTTCACCAAATGCCAGATTTGTCCAATATTGCAGCTTGAAGCAATTCATCTTTCAGTTATCTCCCTTACACCAAAAATGTTATTCATTTTCAAAAAGGTCTCTTTATGGCCAACCCAACAGATTATATCACAGTATATAACCCTTAATACATCATCCAAATATACATGATTGAATGACCCAGTTATCTCCAAATTTCATGCTTTTACTGCGAGAAAACTGTGTTATAGGAGTTTTTCTTCATTTTCTCCCAAATGTTTTATAGCACAGAAAACTGCAAACTAACCATGAAAACAATGGAGGCTTTCTTATTCTTTCTTTCAAGATGGCACACTAAAGAAAATTTATGAAAAATTGTCCCGTTTCTCACCTGTAAAAAGTCAGCCTACAGTATGGTCTGTGTAGCACATTCAGCAAGCCTATGTGACTCTGACCTCTAACTAAAATGCATACAACTGTACACACCCTTCAACCACCCACACAATAGATTTTAGGGCATATCTCCATTAATGGTCACCATTTACTAGACCCAAAATCAAAGAAGGTTCTAAATTCTCAGTTGGACGCGGGATATATTGTGACCCGAAAACAGGAACATGTTTTTCCGAAGTTGTAAAAGTTACTAAAATGCTACTGAAAATTCATTTTTGCCCCCCATGTATGTACATTGGACACGTATCTCAGTTTTGATAAGAAACTCAATACTCTAGGTGCTTTAGTTCGAATTCAACATCGTTCAACTTTAAAGTTGATTTGCTGTTGTTTTACCTGGATATAACTCTAAATTGTCGCAATTAAAAGTCATTCCCGTCATCATAAAAAACAAAAACAAAAGAAAAAAGGAAAGAAAACCACAAAAACACCATGGTGCACCGTAGTGTTGTCTCAAACTGCCCTGGTACAGGAAAGTACTGCCTTTAATAGAAAACGGGACCTCAGGTTGTTCGTCGTGGTCTGGAATGATTAAACTGACAGAGGCGACAGAATGTAACACGAATTGTTTTGGAAACCTTTCGTCGAATGATCGGTGAGTGGCGTTTACAGTTCAAGAGAGGGGATATGCTTATATGAGCTGTGACTTTACACCATTAATAGCAAGTTTGATTATTAATTATTTCTAGTCCAGTGCGTACAGTTCACCGGTTTTATTTTGCATTTAATCAGACAGAACACAACGAGGGTGGAGTACAGGGGCCTGGATTTTTTCTTGTATTTCAGAGCCTCCGAAGACGTTGAATACGAACAGTAACCGTGGTATAATATTACATTATAGGTATAATATTACATTACATATGCAAGTTGTAACAAATATCCAGGACTCGACAATCTGAAGCTCGAATTACTTTTAAGAATGCATCTGCTTGGTCGTTACGCAACTGGATAACGTTATGACGTGATGAAATGCGTCGATGCAAAATGGTTTCAAGCAAGAATGTAAACACACAAATACCAGCTTCATTCACTCAGGTCAAGTTTAATCGTGGTATAAATATATATAAAATCTCGGAGACAGGAACCATTTAGCCTTGTTTGAGTTTTTCCTGTATGTCACGCTCGCCCTTGGCGCTCGTGAAATACATGAACGACTCCTGTTCGGGTCTTTGATTCCAGTACTCGACATAGTTGTGCCCTGTCGTAGTGTTTCACGTTTTCTTCCCAATTTTTGGTAATCGATTTCATCATATTCTGTCCTCGAAACCACTTTTCCATGAGGATTAACCCCCCTGCACACTGATGTAAAAATCACAAAATTTCAGGCTGCTAAATTTTCCCATGATGCAACTAGAAATTTAATCAATTCAGTCTTGATTGACAGAGCTCATTGAGCTCTGTCAAACAAGACTGAATTGATTAAATTTCTAGTTGCATTATGGGAATAATGACTACTTGAAATTTTGGTATTTTGACATCAGAGTGCAGGGGGTTAAGAAGGAATGGGGACGTGCTCTTCGCAGACTTTCGTTCGAGAAACTGAGTTCACAACTGGGAAGGATTGTATCATGTTCACTGTATGTCTTGCATGAACACATTTTGGAATGCGTGAGGTTACCATCCAACCCCTAACAAAACACAAAAATAAAAATAAAACAAATAACTCAAACAGCAAACAACCCCCGCTCCATAAAAAGTACGAAAAAAAACAATACAAAATACAAAATGAAATCAGCCACAGAGAGGATGTAAATTACTTTTGTATATTTTTACACACGATCACTTGCAAGTTATATCAGCGGTCCTAACCCAATGCCTAGTATAACAAAAATCATCACTCAATTGTTAATATTTTTCGAGTTTTCCCCCAAAACACAAATTCCCATCAGGGGTCATACACTATGTTTCGGTGGCCCCAACAAATTATAAAAAGACTTAAAACAAAAATCTCCAGTTAATGAAGAGATTGTTTGGCACAGGTGTTTCCTGATTGTGTTAGCGAAGGGGTTAATTACCAAAACCCTAACCGACAAAGTGCAATCGTCCTTACAATTGGGATAAAGCTATGTGATGTGCAGCATTTTGCTATATTAAAAGTTAAAATTGCATATCACTTCCCACGGATTTGACAAACGTATTTCTGCATCGAAAAGGAAAATGGAAGACAACGTTGGTTGACATCTGCAGTGGATTAATCCTAATAACTAATTTTATATTTCTACTTCTTCCTTTGGCGGTGCATAGAGAAGTACAGAAATGAACTGGGAAATTCAGTCACGTTTGCAAGGAAGATAATGCTTCTATATTTTTTTAAGTTGGAGGACAATTTGCTAATATTTAGGGAAGTAAATAAATTAATTCCTCCGTCACTACATCCGATCACATACTAAACAACGGCGTTTGTTTGTACTTCCAGGTCAGTCGACAGTATTTGCTTCGCCAATAAATGTGTGGGTTAGATGTCCAACAGTAACATTTCTTGATAACCTGGTTATTCTGTCTCATGATTTTTCCGTTGTTCGTTTGAACACCAATAAAAAGTATATTGGCAACAAAAAGTAGAACGAAGTGGGGGTGAGCTCCACTTCAGCAATGAAGGTTTCTGCTTTTATGACTTTGACTTTCCTGGGACTGTTATGCATCATTCGTCGCGTTGTTGGCGAATTTCTACCAAACACATTTCAATCAGCTGACGTTTTGTGTGTAGATTCTAGTGTTCAGTGGGTCCGGCACCCGTCTATTTGCTCAAAATACTATGTGTGCTCGATGGGAATCGCAAGTGCAATGCCATCATGCCCATGGGGGCATGTATGGTCGAACTCGGTGAAAAATTGTGTACCCAAGCAGTCCCGATGGGATGATTGCCTGAACGATACACAATCTGAACTGGAAGAGCTGAATATGTCGTCCGAAAAAACAAACCCTCATATATCTCCTGAAAATTATTTCTATGACTTGATTTCAACTACGCCAGATTATGAATATTACGAAGAGCTACCACAGCAAACTGTTTCTTACTGGGACGACTCGGATAATTCTCGGCCGTGGTGGGTGCAAGAAGAAGAACCCTCCAGTAATGAAATTTACCCGAAAGAGTCGGATTATTACGACGATTCGTATATAACAACAACTCCAACGTATAGCACAGGTAAGCATTTTTTTCAATACACCTTCTTTACAGAACCTTTTTAACCCTCTGCACGTTGATGTCCAAGTACTCAATGAGCTCTGTCAAACAAGATTAAATTGGTTGAATTCCTAATTGCGTTATGGGGAAATGTGCAGCTTGAAATATGAATATTTCGACGTCAGTCTGCAGAGGGTTAAAGATCCACACAACGCGATCAGTTATGTTGAAATGTTGTATGACCTGAAACAATAGGTCGTTTTAATAGGTATTATTATTCATCCGGGTACCAAAAAACAAATGTTTGAACATAAGATACACATATCTACAATATTCATGTGCATAATAATGGATTTCAAACGCTTGTGCAGACATTTGTGAACTGCTGGAAGAAAGCGTAGTTAAAATGGTTATCTTCCTGCCTTGCCATAAGAAAGAGAAGGCTATAAAATAGAAAGAAAAAAAATAAAAGAAAGAAGAAGAAAAGAAAGAGGAAGGAAAATGTTCACCTTTTCATTCCGGTGGGCATCCTATTTTGCATAAAAGTAATTTCGGTGATCGGTTGGCAAGCAACATTATGTGCAACCAATAGTTTAGTAGAATCAACAATAATTTAATCCGATAGCCTGAGGACACTGTTGGGTTAAATTAATACTATATTTCCATACAAATATAGAACAGATTCGCCCAATCGCAATAGGCAGTACTACTGCGGCAATTCCATTCAGGAACTTAATGTAAATTTGGTCAGATACATCATTGTAAAGTCCAGGGGTAGTGCATATAATTCAGGCCAGGTATCTATATTTGGAGAGAACATGGAACTTTTTTGGAGGCGGGAGGGGGTCAAAAAATTTTTTATGCTGTAGGTATATCACCAAATTTTAAGTCTTGAGTTGGGGAAAGGTATGGAGATGGTATCCTCTCGCGTTGTTAGACGGTGGGTATATTTTTCAAAATGTTTTGCAAAATAATCCTCAAATACCAATACTTTGACACATTTTGAGGCTCGAAATAATGTCAGTCTTCACCAAACATTGCATTTCATCTGTAATTTCATTAGCTGATGTCCCATGCAGATGGTAGAATTCTAGATTTTAGGGGAAGGGAACAGTTAGGCTCCCCAGCCACCTTCTGGCTGGCTACGCAACTGATATAACCTCGCAAGGCATTATCATGCTCGGCACCTGGTTCAACCAGGCTTTTTTTTTCCTTCTGCAACCCTGTTATTGATATGAAGGAATAAGAATATTATCTACATTTACTCCGAAAGCAAGATATTCAAAAGATGAAGTTATTTATTTATTTATTTGCGTTTAAGGTCACATATATCTGTACAATGGCTAATCATGACCACGACAGTTTTACGGGTGGGGGGAGCCGGAGAACCCGGAGAGAACCACCGAGCAACGGCGAGCAATTGTCAGCTCCCCAACATACTAACGCCACACAAGCAGGGTTAGAATTAGCTGAAGACAGGTGCACCATCGACGTGCAGTGCGCCTTAGTACACAACGTCACTGTGCCCCCACGTGGGCAATGGGGGTGAAGTGTCTTGCCCAAGGACACAACGCGATTGCCGCAGGTGGGATTCAGACAAACAGACAAATACTAATAGAATCAAATAATGTACAAGCAACCAGTTTGGGTTTTTTCAGCAAAAGACATTCAACTCCAGGCCTGGATGTAAAGAGCTTATTTTGTAACCTGTTAGCAGGTTACGCTATACAGCATGGAAAAAGTGTTGTAATGCTTTTCAGTTTTCTCTGCTTTAACTACGCAAGCCATCTTGTTTACGTCTTGACAGAATTTCCGCCCAAATAAATAGTTTTGGTGAGATCGCGCGTTAGTTGTTGCTATTTATTTCGACGGAAATTCTGTTAATATGTGAACGACATGCCGCTCTGGTCATATGTGAATGTAATGCGCAACTTTTTGAGTCGAGTTTGGTTCGAAGGATTGTCACACCTGTCGGGGAAATCATGCGGGATTAGGAAGTTCATTTATGCCGTGTTGTTTTAACGCAACATGTACTGCGTTCGCCAACTCTGTATGCATAATGTTTTGCTTGTAGATTGCACATAAAAAGCTATGATGGTGTTATGTGCGTAACCCGAAAATGGTCCCTTGGAAATGACAGAAAGGAATTGATGAATTTAGTTCGTTTTAATATATGTTTATCGACAGTTTTAAGCGCCAAAATATTCAATCTCAGAATTCATGAAACGCTTTGTCTGAAGAGAGCCTAGGAATCATTGAACTATTTTTAGTTCTAGATCACATGAAGACTCATTTGTTTTGGTTCTTCGATGGGTTTTGGTTCTATTTGGAACCTAATTTGGAGCTGATTTCTCTAGTGTACCCTAACTGTGAATAACCGTACCTTCTCCCAGTCTGAGTGTTACCACTATTACTGTTGGCTTCTTCATCACCTTTGACCACTACTAGCATCGACCACAACTATTCCATACTACTGTTCGCCTCCCCTTACCACTACTGCTATTAATACTTACACCACTCGCCTATTCTATTGATGATCATTCAAAGACCTCCTGCAAATTCATGTTCTGCTTGAACAATCCTTTTCTTTTCGTATGTGGGTAAGACGATAGACCTTATTGGGATATTTCCTTATGGCAATCATGGTCTCATACAACAAACGTGTTGAAGCAATAGACCATATTATAGCAGATCATCACATCGTAAATATGTTAGATGAAATTATTAGGGACTTGAGGTTAACCCTACTGAGGGATTTTCTAATGGTCCTCGCGGCCTCATACGGAAGACTGGAAGAAGGATCGAACACCAACACTGGGCTGGACGCAGAGGAATGGAGCGACCTAAATGCACACCCTAAGACTTGGACTAAACCAGAGGTCAAGACAAGATAAAAGATAGATAACTGATCCGTGGTATGGCCGAAGACTCCAGTACAAAACAGGTTTCGATGGCCATGGTACAAACTAGCAAGAGTGGTCCAAGACTGTTGTACTGAATATGGACACTGGACGCTGATTGTAAGGCAGATAGTTGTGGCCATGGACACGGCAGAAGCAATGATTTTCTTTAGGGGACCAGAGAATAATGGTCACAAAATCCCTTTCGCGGAACCCTTTCGATGATAGTCTGCAATTTTAGAATCCCCATTTTCCTAGAGGAACTATAGAGTTGTCACTCTTTCGAGAAATTTTCGATAGCTTATTTGCTCGATAAGCTTCGAGTGATCAGAGCAATACTTGTTTAAGTTACTGCACACGTTTGGCTCCTCCAAATGCCCTGCTGTAGTAGCAAACAAACAATTGCTACTGTTAGTGCACTTGTAGATCAGGGGTGGGGCATCTGATAATAGCTGCTACATGGGAGATGGTAGGACTAGAAGCCAAGAGAATTCTACTTACAGAATCCGTTTCACTGAATACCTTTACAAAAAAGTCTATGATTGCAGAATCTCTTTTCTCCGAGAAAAGCCACCGAGCCGTGAAGGAAGTTACTATTGCTAGCAGTTGATCGATAGTTTATTTGCTCGACAAGGTCCGAGTTGTCAGAGTAATGCTTGTCCCAGGTACTGTTCGACTGACTTTCAGACTTAAGCTAAGGATCTTCAATGACGTAATCCTGTCCTTTTATGAAGCTTTCGACCTCGTGGCCTTCATCAGCAAATATATATTAGACAAACAACTACATCCCGATACTTTTCACTTCACATTGACAGTAGCTAATTTCTCAGAGGTAACGTTGAGAAAAACGTAATAGTGACGTCTCATACCTGGAGTATTCTTCGCACATTCGGTGACGTTTAAAACATTGTGTGATTATACTTCATGTTTACACCTCTTGGTTTTAGGGTTCCGAGTCGTCGCATCCATTTATCCTCCTTTACAAGTCGTAAATGCCGGCGACCGCATAACACCACAACCACATATACCACGCAATCTTCCACTGTATGTACCCTATCAATGAAATGGTCATTTACGGGATTTTCCTTATGATGTTTAATGTCCGCTATGTGGTCCGGAATTCTCTCTGCCACTTTTCTTCCGGTCTCCCCAATATATATCGACTTATCACACCTTTTACAGTCCAGCACATATACAACATTTTTTGACTGACAATTAACGTTCTTACTAGCTTAGAATTCCGTATCTCTCGATGTATTTTTCAAATTATTCCTTGACAGGATAGCGCAGATCTGACAGTTTCCCGTGCTTTTCAAAATGTGTGGGGAGGTTAACTTTGCGGTCTTCTTATCAATCACAACGTCGGCTAAGTTGGCGTCTCTCCTGTAAGCAATCAGTGGTTGTTCATGGAAAATCTCTTTCATCCATTCCTATTCATGAAGTATTCTCATATGTTTCTTAGTGAGCCACACAGGCCCTCGTGTTACACAAAGGAGATATCTCAGCATAGAAAGATACATGCTACGGGAAGTGGGGCAATCTGATCAAAACTACTATGATTTGGTTGAGGACGGAGTTCAGACAGGATTATAGATATTTAAGGATAAATATAATACTAGAGTGAGATTAACCAGGCATAGCCAAGAATGTGACCCAGCATATAGTAAAGTAGACAAAGTGAAAAATCGTTTAAAATGTGAAAAAGTGTGAAACCTGGCATACTGGTAGATTTTGTACGTTCTTTTCACTAAGAACAAGATACGCGTGAACCGCCGCATCTTCGGCCGTCATCTTGGATTTCAAAATGCCCTCCAATATAAATCCTGTTGGAGAAAATCTCTCTTCTGATACTTAAATGCTCAATCTAAATTTCTATATTTATGTTTTAAAGACCTAAGACTACATGGAATTAGTTATCGTGCGTGTTTTGGATCGTAATAATATTATTTGTTCTGTACGTCCCAGTTTTGGGACTAAAATGCCCATTTCTGTATAACCTCAAAGTAAAGGTCAAGGGCAAAGTCACCTGAGCATTTCACTATCGCGACATTCCATCCTCTCAGTTTAGAAAAGAAACCTAACAAACTTCTTAAAAGTGGAACAATGAGACTGTGTTCCAATTATGTTTGAGTAAAATATGTATTTGGAAGTCTGAGGTCAATCAGGGCTCTATACGGCTTTGTTCTAGTCCACTCACCTATCATGTACAAGAAGCTGCAAGTATTGCATCAAAAATAGAGCTTATGACCTGCATTGGAATGAACTCGCCAGTTTAATTCAATGGGAGTTCATACACTGTTGCCTATAAGGTGTCGATAATTGACATGGTATCGGGGATCGAATGTCAAGGTCACAGTTACTATAAATAACTTTTGTTTGTCCATTCAGCAACTCCAGTTAATTGGTTCAAGTCCAATTTTTGCGATCATCCCTGTTGCAGTCTAGGAGTTTAATTCGTTGAATGTGGTAAGATTGAGTTTTATACCATGCTCGCCTATGTTATTACCGGTGAAAAGCCTGTATGTTAAATTTTAGCTTTTAACCCCACTACCGGCGTAAAGCTTCTACTGCGGTTAAAAACAATTTACACCCATAGTCGGAAGTTCATCCAACTTGACCTTAAATTTCGCGACCTGATTTCCAAGTTGTTCCAAGTGACTTTTTGGGAGAAAATGAGGTTCGGGTACAGTTGGAACCGGAATTTCATTGCGAGTCGACTGGTGATGGAATCTAGGCTGTATCTTGTATCCTTACAAAAATATAAGCGATTATTGTTTGTCCCAAGTGCATCCAAAGCACAATTTTTCAGTTCCATCTTGGACTTCTGCTGAAATACTATGCTTCCATATTGCCACTTTTGACCATCAACCAAATTAACGATTCCATTTTGTCCTAACTGCCATTACATGTATAAAATGTTTACTTCGATCAATATGGAAGTGAATGTTACACCCTTCTGTGATGTACATTCACCCCCTTGAAGGCTTAAAGTCCAAGATGGCAGTTTCGAAACAGGCTTACCGATTTAGTACTGTAGAACACTGTTTTGCAGCCATGGGCGCAGATATGTTGACCAAAGTCTGGGCTTGTGTTGGGGATAGGGGGCAGAAACCTAAAACTCTAAAGCCTGCGCTCCGCATAGACTCGACAGTTTTTACATGGCGATCTACGATCTTAAATGGTAAATATAAATATCCAGTATTTAGAAAAAGCTGCAAATACACCTGAACATGGTCTCTCAACATGCTACAAGACAAGGCGCCTGCGTACCGTGTCTTGTATCACATTAACTGGTCGAATGGGGGCGCGGTGGCGTTCCGGTAACCGGTTCTCGTCAGATCACCGAAGTTAAGCAACGTCGAGCCCGGTTAGTCCTTGGATGGGTGACCGTCTGAGCGATCGATTCGGACTCCCGCGTTGTGTCCTTGGGCAAGGCACTTAACCCCTATTGTCCACATGGGGGCACGATGACGCCGTGTACTCAGGCGTACTGCACGCCGATGGTGCGCATGTCTTCAACCAATCTAACCCTGCCTGGGCTGCAGTGCGGAGTTACGATGTTGGGGAGCTGGCAGCTGCTCGTTGTTGCTCGGTGGTTCTCTCCGGGTACACCGGCTTCCTCCACACGTAAAACTGTCACCGACACGATATGACATTGGCTGGTAAAGTGTCGTTAAACCTTAATACATCAATAAATAACTGGTGGGGTGCTAGGTTGTTTTTAGTCTTCTAAATATTTTCAGATGTCTTTGCTTTGAAACAATTTATTGGGGGGGGGGGGGGGGCATATAGACACTCTCCCACAAATTGTAACTAGGCATATCCGCACAAACTAAATTCGTTCACGTTTGCTTGTTTATGTGTTTTTATATTTTCTTTCTTGCTTTGCGGGATTTTCTTCGATCTTCAAGATATTTCTCGAAGTTTAAGTATGATTTGATATCAACACCAGGCATGGTATAAGTAAAGGACTTATACCATGCCTGGGGGATATCAAATCATACTGACATCTGAGTGGGAGTTATTTAAAATAAGATATTTCGTCACAATTTGATTTCGTATTCGTATCTCAGTCATCAAGGTAATCTCATGGGAGATCTGGGAAGTAAGGCGGTGCTTGTTTACAAATTCTGTTTCGCTGGCTAAATAGGACCCAGTAACCAATGTTTTTGTGGACGTTCTCTAAAATGGGCACCATTGTAATAACCACTTTTGTAATACAACCACTTTTGTAATAAACTTTATTACAAAAGTGGTTATCGCGTACCAACCACTTTTGTAATAAAACCACTTTTGCAATAAACTAACCATTAGTGTAATAAACTCATTTCGGTGATAAATCACGGATGTCCTTTTTTATTGTCGGACATTGGGGTGAGGTGAGGGAGAGATTACTTAAACATGTTTGTGTGTCGTTCAGTAGAATAAAGTGTCCATTAACCTGTTGAAACTTGGAAGTGACTGAAGAAAGTAAGCAACCAACCACTTTTGCAATAAACTTTATTGTATAATAGGTTAGGTTTGTCATTCAACGTAACCGACGTTGTAATAAATTTATTGCACAATAGGTTTGGTTTGTCATCCAAAGCAACCGATAATGTTATAAATTTACTGCATAATAGGTTAGGTCTGTCATCCAAAGCAACCGATAATGTAATAAGTTTACTGCATAATAGGTTAGGTTTGTCATCCAATCAACCGATAATGCAATTAACTTTATTGTATAATAGGTTAGGTTTGTCATTCAACGTAACCGATGATGTAATAAATTTATTACATAATAGGTTAGGTTTGCCATCCAACACAACCGATAATGTAATGAATTTTCTGCATAATAGGTTGGGTTCGCCATCCAACGCAACCGATAATGTAATAAACTCATTGCTTAATAGGTTAGGTTTGCCATCTTACGCAACCGATAATGTAATAAATTTATTGCATAATAGGTTAGGTTTGCCATATCAACGCAACCGATAATGTAATAAATTTACAGCATAATAGGTGGGGGTTTGCCATCCAACGCAACCGATAATGTAATAAATTTACAGCATAATAGGTGGGGGTTTGCCATCCAACGCAACCGATAATGTAATAAATTTATTGCATAATAGGTTAGGTTTGCCATCTTACGCAACCGATAATGTAACAAATTTATTACATAATAGGTTAGGTTTGCCATCCAACGCAACCGATAATGTAATAAATTTACTGCATAATAGGTTGGTTTTGCCATCCAACACAACCGATAATGTAATAAATTCATTGCATAATAGGTTAGGTTTGCCATCTTACGTAACCGATAATGTAATAAATTTATTGCATTTGCAGTTAAGTTTTCCATGCAAGACAACCGCTGATGTATTAAGTTTATTGTATTATTGGTTAGGTTTGCCATCCAAAGTAACCAATAATGTAATAAATTTATGGCATAATAGGTTAGGTTTGCCATCCAACGCAATCGATAATGCAATAAATTTATTGCATAATAGGTTGTATTACATTACCGGTTGTAACAATGCTTATCGAGTGGATTATGTGGGTAACTGAGAATCGCGCAGCTCACGATACATGGTAAAATAGACTGCTGTATTGTTGGGTCAGAAGGGGTATGTCTACCACAGCCTATGTCTGGCGGTGTAATTCCTATTACGAAAAAAAAAATTGAAAAGGAAAAACAAGTTACACAAAAATCTGTTTAATAGGTCACTCGAAAAAGACAGGACGTTTACATCAGTTGGACAAAACTTCAGTGTACAGCTGACTGGCTTGCTCGACTAAACATTCCATGTCAGCAGGATTGGCACATAAGGAGCTTTGTCTTGCCAAATGCGGTAATGAAAGCGTTAATAATATTAATCTAAAATGGAATAAACATCTTTCTTATATCTGGTCACGGGTTTTGATGCGCTGATCCACTTTGCATTCGGGGGTCAATGTCACATATAAAGCAAGATTTTCAATTGGTTGGTAGCACATGGAGGGGTCGCGCCAGATTGATCATGAGTGGTCACTGTTACTATTCTGTATTAAGCATAGGTGGTTATTTCTTTTCAAGCGCGATGAAAGTTCAGACACGATTATTGCTATGGATATGTTAACCGTTGCGCAGTCCGTCCACGCGGCACAAGATCTGGGGCATGCGTAACTTGTTTTGTGTTATGTGGAAGGACTAGATCAGAGTAAATAAATTTATTTTGACTACTATACATTTGCCAACTATTATATTGCCAACTGAAACACTCATCCTTCCGGTATGGCAATGTAACAAACGGCCCGTAGTCAATTGTTATATTGCCAAATTAGGTTCATGAAAGTTCAGACTCAGATGTTTGATAAGATTACGTGTACGACTGCACGTAATTTATTACTCCGTTTCAGAGCGAGCAATCGGGCCAGTGATGAATCCTTTTCATGGATGCAAAGGGATCAAAGTTGAATCTAGTTCATCACCAGCGTCCAAGTTGCGCCATTCTTTCGTGTACCAAAAAGCAAAGGGTCATGTTTTACTTGTTGTCTTGTGGCACGCGGAGAGACAAGACCAGAGGGATAATGTGCATTAGAGTTTATCACTGAATACTCGATATTTGTTATATTTGTTATGTTCATTCAAAAAAAAGTTTAGATTCAGGTGTCAGAAGTGATATGATGTGAGCCCCTTTTCACGGTTGCAGAGTCAGACCTGCTATCCCATCCCTAAGAGAAGCCGTTTAGTGCAGCAGTAGACCAGCCAATAGCGCCCTTTTGCAATTCAGATGGATCTCGGAAGTGACGTCGGGCGCCCATGTTGTGTTGACATGTAACCAATGTTCGTGGTTATGTTGTGACGTCATTGCCATGGCGATACGAGGTTCGAATGCGCGTGCGCAGCTTGGGTGTATATGGGGACACGTGTTTTGATCGTCCATTGTGTGTATAGGGGCGCCATCTTGGTTTCTCAAGTGTCACGTCGTTGCCTGGTGACGAAACCTTACCTGTTGGTATAACATCGGGGGTACGTTTTGAGGGTATGTTTGATTCAAGGGGAGTATGTTCCAGTAGTAGAGAATTACACAAATGAACCCGACTTTCGTGTATTTTAGTGAATTTTACTCTGGTAACCATGTTAATGTTGTAGCTGGGACGTGGAAATGTTCCGGATCCAATGTTTGTACGAAGTGTGTTTTGGGAAAACACGGAATTACCCAAAACAACCGATATTAGATATAGAATTACCCAAAACAGCTTGACAATGTCTAAAAAACTATCCATGGACACGATGGACGGCGGCGGCAGTGGCAAAGGGAACCAGGAGCTCTGTGGATGAGGCGGCAGAGACGGCAGGGAACCAGAGGCTCTTGGGGTAGGGCCGGCAAGGGGCAGGTGCGGTCGGGCAGCAGAGACCGGGGGCCTGAGGGCGCTAGAAGCGGCGGAGGCTCCTCTTCTTCCATTTTCCCTCTCTGTTTGTTGTTTTAAAAAATAACAAGAGTTATCTCCATTGAAAGCAGAAAGTGCCTGTATGTAAAATGATTTTCCATTAGAATCCGTTTAATGAGTCCTAGTTAGTGACTCGGTGGATCCAAAAATATCGAAATGAGGCTATGATACGTATGATTTTGCACGCATTGAACTCATTTTCATAATCTTCATTTTGAGACATATGATTTTGCGCGCAATGTGCTCATTTTCACAGCATTCATTGTTCCATACGACGAAAAGGGGTATTCAGTGGGTCTTTTTATTTATTTATTTATTTATTTATTTATTTATTTATTTATTTATTTATTTATTTATTTATTCATTTATTGGTGTTTCACGACACTTCAACAGCCAAGGTCATATCGCGTTGGTGACAGGTTTATTGGTGAAGGAAGCCGGAGTACCCGGAGAGAACCACAGAGCAACGACGAGCACTTGTCAGCTCTCCAACGTCATAACCCCAGACCATACTATGCACCACCTAGCAGTACTACGCACTGCACAACACAGTCAGGATAATTAAGGCTAAGACGCGTGTACACCAGTCCATCTCAGCACACTGTCAGCTTCCCCCACCCGCTCCACATGCGAGTAGTCGAGGTAAAGTACCTTGCCCAAGGGCACGAAGTGTTAATCCAAATCAATCACTGAATGGTCACCCCATCAACAGACTAGCCGGGTTCAACGGAGCTTAACTTCAGCGATGTTGGTGGCTGATGCACGTCCACCTGTATTGTGATAATTTACTAACACCAGTCAATAGTGTGTAATAGAATTTCTAATTTTCTCGCCTCATTTGGGGTTAACAGTGTGCGGAAGAATTCAACCTGACCTATAAAAGGGACAACAAGATCGATAGGAACTACGGGGTTTAAGAAAAACTGCACCCGTAGGAGGAATTCGGGCAGACATATCAAAAACGATAGACGTCAAACCGAGCTTTCCCCATCCATCCGTGTGCAGTAAGATTTTAGCGCCCACCAAATTTGGGAATAGCTTTGACGCTACTTTGTGCTACCCCCTTTCCAAACAAACACACCGCCCGGCTTTAAAATGGACGTCCGTGATTCATCACAAAAATAGGTGTATTACAATAATGGTTAGTTTATTACAAAAGTGGTTTTATTACAAAAGTGGTTGGTACGCGATAATCACCTTTGTAATAAAGTTTATTGCAAAAGTGGTTGCGTACTTTCTCGAGACACTGCAACGTTTCACCTGATGAATGAACACTTTATTCCATTGAACGACACACAAACATGTTCAGGTAAATTAGCTCTCAACCCACCCCAATGTCCAACTATAAAATGAACACCCGTGATTCATCACAGAAATAGGTGTGTTACAATAATGGTTAGTTTAATACAATAGTGGTTGGTACGCGATAACCACTTTTGTAATAAAGTTTATTGCAAGAGTGGTTACTTACTTTCTTCAGTCACTTCCAAGTTTCAACAGGTGAATGGAATGGACACGTTATTCCACTGAACGACACACAAACATGTTTAGGTAAACTTGTCCCTAACCTCACCCCAATGTCCAGCTATAAAATGGACGTCCGTGACTTATCACCAAAATGAGTTTATTACAATAATGGTTAGTTTATTACAAAAGTGGTTGGTATGTGAAACCCACTTTTGTAATAAAGTTTATTGTAAAAGTGCTTGCGTACTTTCTTCAGTCACTACCTGTTTAGGTAAACTAGTCCCTCACCCCACCCCAATGTCCGACTATAAAATGGACGTCCGTGATTTATCACCGAAATGAGTTTATTACAATAATGGTTAGTTTATTACAAAAGTGGTTTTATTACAAAAGTGGTCGGTACGCGTTAACCAGTTTTGTAATAAATTTTATTGCAAGAGTGGTTGCATTACAAAAGTGATTGGTATACACCATTGCAATGAACAATTGGACTAAACTTGACTTTTTTGGCTGTGTTGCTGTCATGATAAGCCCCAATTGCAGACATATGTGACCTCAGCACCAATAAATAAATAAATAAATAAATAAATAAATAAATAAATAAATAAATAAATAAATAAATAAATAAATAAAATCATGGTGATCATTATGCTGCGAAAATTGTGATGTTTAAGACGGGTGAATAGTCTACTGGAAATCAATAATACCAAAATCTGATAACTTTTTCATGCGTTTATTTCTTTGATCTTTTACCCACGATTTAGATTCAGTCAAATTCATGCATTTATTGATTGGTGCTTAAGGTTACATTTCTGCATCGTGGCTAATCGTGATCGCAACTTGGATATAAAGTCAAGGTTAGCCAATATTGTTTACAGACATGTTGCAAATTTTGAGACTTCCACCCCAAACATTGGTTACTGGGTCCTATTTCATCAGTAAAGCATAGCTTGTTTAGAACTGTAAAAGCACTGCTTTACATTCTGAGATTTCTACGAGGAGATTTATCCAATTTTATATATTCGCTCAGACAAATTTCAAGTCTGTCACATTCATCAGCCTTGCCCAGATGTTGGTAAAACATGACAGTCAGTGGTGAGTCAAAATCGGGCTCTGTAAGAATTGATCGTAATCTAGCTAGCTCAGTCTGGTCGAAATTCTACACCATACCCAACTTCGCTTGTCACGAGTAGCTGGCGAACGAAGAGAAGTACAGGGGCAGATTTCAACCACACTGTCTATGTTTTGAAAGTGCATGATGATCGACACAACATTTCCTTCGAGTACTGAAGTTCCACAACTAGGTTGACCCAGTCCACATACTCAATACAGATGCTTCCTAAAATTGTTTTTGTACTCCAGAGGAAAGTTTGACCTGGGACTACATTTGTTTGAATAAAACTATTCTGTTTTACAATCAGCGTTGCTCCTGATCATTGAGTCAGGAGCATGAATTGGCAACAAATACGACAGTAAATGTGTTCACTATCCACATAGGCACCCACATCGGTTGTTCATTAACACAGTGAGACCAAATGAGACGCGAAAAATGGTTAACATTGGCCACTCACTAGTCTCGTCTTTGAACATTTTGGTTATTCCAATAATCTGTTTTCACCATTGATGGATTGCTTTTTTGTATGAAGAGGTCCATGGATACTTGTATGAGACAGTTAGATAAAGACCGTGAAGTAAGCTTAACGTTGGGCGTTGGACATTGAATATCGTTAGACATTCATCTTTTGTCAGTTTCACGTTGGGTGTTGGACATTCTTATGAGATTCACCTTTCGTGAGTTTGACGATGAACATTCGTCAGCATTCAGTTTCATATTCAGCGTTTTACATTCGTTTAATCTTTTGCAGTCAGAATGCCAAACGAATGTCAAGCACTGAACATCGACCTAACTTCAGGCGAATGGCCAACGTTAAACTACTTTAATAATAGTGTCAAACGAACGTTCAATACCCAACGTCAAACTAACTTCATGAACCTAGTTAGATACGCTCGCGTTTTCCAGATTCGTATGGTCGAATTCAAGTTGGCGCAAAACAGAAACGATTGTATTATTGAATTTCATTAGCAGTGGTACTACTTGTACCTTTTCTGTGTGATTCCTCTGGCTCTTGGACGATTAAAAAGGAAACTGACGGTAGTCATAAAACATTTATTCCAATTTAATTCAACTTTGTAATGGCTTTAAATTAACAAAGCTCTAATGTATTCGTTCATATTCATTAACTGTTTTGGACTCGAAATGCCATTAGGAATAATACTCAAGATTACTTTAGGAAGTATTAGTTCTGAACGATAAAACAGGAGGTGGAGTGGGTGTGGGTTGTAACAGTAGAAACTTTTATATGTCCTGTGCCTGTTATTGTTACGGCAAGTGGGGTTATGAAAATTCTAATAGCCATCCAGACCGCGGAGCATGAGCATAATATTGTTGATCTTTTTTCAGATATAGGTGACATATAGGCCCATGTTGCCGGGTGCAATTATTTTGTTATAAATTTAAAAAAAATTTTTTTTTTGTAAAAATAGCACATGTCACGTTAATAAAGATTACTACTACTACTACTACTACAATTAACTGATATCTGTGGGGTTTCTAGAACGATGAAACACCGTAGAAATATCGTAGAATCCTGCTGCACATAGAGCAGTTAGAGTTTAATAAGCATAAATTCCATCGTGCCTTGCAGGATTTCATATCGACGATGGCGTCTGTCTTGTCCTAAGTGCATATTTGACTTTTGATTCAACCACATAAAACAAAATGGAAGTGAAAATAAATGGAGGTGCCATGTACGACTAAGCAACACATTTCATTACATGTCAGTTCCATCTTGTCCCAACTAAAATCTGGGTACCCTTCCCCCAGAAACTTGCAGAAAAATGACATATGTAGCCGCTAATCACCAACACCACATATTCAGTCGCACAGAGAAATGATTTCTCTATCGTTTCAACTCGAAACTGTATATGTAGACCAAATAGATTGCCCATACCAGACATCCAAACTTAAAAAAATCGATTATCTCGAAAACATAAAAAATGCACTTGGGACAACCTGGAAATTAGGTTGCGCTTTGGTAAGATGCAATTTGCCAACTTCGATACATTCACACTTCGCGATGTTTTTTGCGGTACTGTCTACTAAGTACAATGACTTATTAAGTTTAAAATACCTACAATTAAATATTTAAAATAAAATTTAAGAATTCTTAAATAATAATTTGACTGAAAAAGAAAGGTAAATTTAATCAACTTTTACTATGTGTCTAGCTGACAATCAAGCATTCACGTACAGCCGGTAGTACTGCCCACCGGCGCAAATGTAAACAAAACTTACCGGCGAGTTTGCGATAGGAAATGTCGTTTTTTCTCCCTTTTAAGCGACAAAGTCGATTATTTATTAAGAGCATGGTATAAATAAAATAAATAGGTACTATGGCGGGTAATCAGATCTAAACCACTCGTAAAACAAGGCTTTTAACCACTCGGCTTCTACGAGTGGTTTAAATCTGATTACCGGCCCTAGTACCTATTTATTCATTGGAACGAGCTCAACGAGCTCGTTCCAATGAGGGGTCATAACCTATGTTTTGGAAGCAAAAAATGAAAATTTATAGTTATACGGGGATGTTTTTTCCAAGTGCCGTCTGCAACTCAAGTTAGGTGATGGGTTAAAAGGGTCATACTAAGCACTGTACTAAGTGGCTAATTTGTGCCTGTGTGTGTCATATGATAAATAGAATATGAAATGAGTGTTTTTCTCATATAATATTTATGAAACTCGTCCGAATTTTCCGTTTGGGCTCGCTAGAGGCTCGCCAAAACAGAAAATTCTTAGACTCGTTTCATAAATATTATATGAGAAAAACACTCATTCCATATCCTCTATATCTATTTCAAGGGTGTCTATATGTGTAAGAGTAGTATGCGAGGGACTACTTCTGCTGATACACACTACTGCCTTATGTTTACGTTTATATTATTGGGAACAGCAGGAAGACGGCCAGTCTGGCCAGTCTTGTCTTCCAAAGGATTATCATTGTTTCTATAAACAATTATTGTAAAGGCAGTTTTGAACTGTTGTATTTTGTATTCCGCCAACAGTACATCATCATGTCGTATATAAGTATCCTCAAATACATATATGTGACAATGTGTTGTATGTATTGTACTTCCACTTTTAACTACCACATAAGCTAATCTCGGCCCGACCAACATCCGTCTCCTATACATATGATTAATTAGCACGTAGTAGGTCATGAAGCTGTATAGAGTGATTCGGGTTTAGATGAACATGTTAATCTAATACATAACTAAATTCGGTCATGGGCAGAGGTCGAGATAGGATCAGGCATAGCTAACAAGCTTGTAGTGGTGTTACAAATCAGTAGTAATGATGGAAGACTCAGGGAGTGGCCGAAGTGTGGTCAAAGGCAAGTAGTATTTAGATCCGCTCCCAGGTCTGATAGTGGGGACCGTAGATAAGTTAGTTAGTAGGAGCCATGATGGCAATTGTCTTGGAACTAATAGCCATATAAGGGCTAGGCGTCAGGAAGCTACAGGGTGGTCTAGGAGACGTTCTCCATCAGTCCAAGCTCGTCTTCAGCCCATTATTTTTAGTCCCCCGTGGTCCCCAACCTACCAGTGTCTTCAGTCCCCAAATATCCGTATGTTCCTGTGCGTGGTATGCGTTGTGCACTCTCAGCACACCCAGAGCGTACTCATGTGATTCATGTGTTGTGTTCCCTTTTTTCACGATAACAAAAGCATATCTCGGCACCATCAACAGCCGGCCTCTTATACTTGATGAACCCTAACATGCATCCGGACAAAGAAGCTTAGTATAGAGTGTTTTTTAGATCAATGGAGCAGTCTGACTGGTTGAGGATTGAGGTCGGGCAGATTACAGGTAGGAGTAGATGGGATTATATAGAATGCCTGGGTCAAGAATAGTCAGAAATGGCCAGATAAGCTAAAGCATAGTACCAAAACCGACTCGACTTCAAGTTTAGGGCTCTTCTTCTCTACCGGGGTACACTTCGGATCAATTGAACAAGTCCTTAGACATAACCTGCATTGTTAACAATCCTATAGCACTACATGATAGTCAAGATGGTAGGTTTCGGGGGCCATTTGGGTAAACACGGGTTGATTTTTTGTAGTTTGCGGGTTGTTTCCTGTAATTAGATGTAATTCACATATAAACTAACCTTAGTTCCGAACACACATCTACTACAATATTGGCGCCCATAGTAATCATGTACTACGATAGAAACCAAAACAGCGGCCTCCATCATACAAATTGGACGGCGGAAACATGTACTACTTATAAGGAAACCTGTGATTTGGGCCCATTATAGTTTTGGTTGTGGACATCTTGATGACTTGTGTCCTCATCATATCTGAAAGAGCATAAAGACCCAAACAATAGTCGGTTAACAGCCCTATAGCACTACATGCTGATCAAGATAGTGGTTTTGGAGTCCAGGTTAAACACAGGTCGTTTTTCAGTAAGTTTTTCGTAGTTTGTGGCTTGTTTCTGGTAATTAAATATACTCACATATAATCGGACCTGACCTCCGAACACATCTCTACCACAGCAGTGACCCATAGTAATCACGTGCTGCCATAGACACGAACATAGCGGCCCCCATCATATAAAATAGACGACGGAAATATGTACTATTTATAAGAAAACCTATGTTTTGGTTTTGGGGTCTTTTCCGGTAACTCGACATACTTCTGTTTAATGGAACACACCCTCAAATACTCTCTCTATATTAGGGGTTTTCCAGGCTCATAGAAACCACATACCATCAAAGGTAGCGGCCTCCATTGAATACAACTGACGACAGAAACACGTGTCACCCTAATACTACACACCGCGTATAGTACGAACACAACCTAACCCTATGGTAATAACACCATAACATGACCACAGAGGAGTGCCAAACAGGGTCCTGGTGGCTTTTCTGGCTCCTTTGCTTCTCCTCCTTTGCGTCTCCGGATGTGGAAGGTACCATTGGACTGCTAAAGGGGCCATAAGGCGTTACTTTATCTAACACTGCCCCAGCTCGACTTCGGCGCTCTAAAACCTTCGATTTGCATGACAACCCACATGACATCCATAAATCACCGCGTTATGACGTCACTTCGGGACGGGGTCCGGCAAATGCGGGACGATTGGTTGAATGATCTACTACTATTAGGTGTTGATATTGATCTTCTTCGTCTAAAGTCCTCAAGAACACAAGAATGGAATGCTATGCACGTCTAAATTGTCTATCAGGTCAGTATCGTGACTTGAGAGACATATTCATGAAATAGCTTCACACTAAAATCTAAAGTCTTAAAACTGACACTTTTAAGGTGTTCAACCCATTCTAACTCTTAGGGTTTGATTTTAACACTCAAAGTGCAATGTTTTAAGCACTTAGACATTACAATCGTCAGACATCTGAAACTTGAATGGATTGCACTTCCCATGTGTCTAGCATTGGTGGTTCTTCCAGAATCGTCCATAATTTGATTTGCGCTTGGTGGGTACATAATTAAAAGGACACAACGCAGATGACGCGGATCAGGCTCGAGAGTTCGAGCCTGATCCGCGTCACCTGCGTTGTTTCCTTTTAAGTGTCGCGACATTACACTTGTCAAGTGGTATTATTGTAACACCTGTCAAGTTCTGGGATATCTACACTTGAACAAAGTGCCAGTTCAGCACCTAGTAAGTGTTAAATACAGCACTTCAAGTATAGGTTTTAACACTTTAGTTTTTAGCGTGTTGTTGTCAACCAAAGACGCAGCGAAAAAAGAAACCTCCGGAGAAATATGATTCAAACTCTGTAGAATAAATTATCGAATGTACAAGCCGATTAGTAATACCATTCAAACGCCCTTGAAAGACACGGCCAGGACTTGGAAACGTGTAGTGTCTCTTTAAAGACAGAACTCGCATACCCGAATATGTCATTCACGTTTGAAATCAGGACTTTGAGAAAAAAATTGAACTTTAGCTGTCCTTCCTGCTCAACCTGTTGTCATCAACTGAATGGAAAGACAAACACTCAAAACACATGCATCTACATTTGTTTTAACTGAAGATTGTTTATTGCCTAAAGTTAGCACATCTTCCTAACGTGTCAAAAAGAGAATATTATAAAAAATAAATCAATAAGATGTTCAAAAAAAAAAAAAATTAACAACCGTTCGATCAAAAGTCAGATCGGAATACAATCGAAAATTAGATAAACACTTTGATGAAATTCAAATGGAAAAACACTGCGTTTAAAACCTGCATATAGCATGCCCTTGCTAAAAGGTGAGCGTTTATTCGCATAGTCCACAATATAATTGCATGGTAGCCAAGTGAACGCAATTCACAAAATTACTTTTCCATTCATTCTCTATTCACACATTACCAAATAAATGAACCAAATCCGTTCGAATACAAAAAATTGTGAATCAAATTTTTGATATCTCACTGAACAACCATGTTAACATTTTTGGTGATAGCTGTTGTTTCCTGCCATTTTCAACCATGATTTCTCATCCAAAGTCAGAGCGCACTTCGAAAAGTCTGAATCCGCTACGCATGGATTCTCTTTTTCACCTGCAAACCCTGCCACCAATCACTTCCTATAAGAATGACCAAAATAACAGTGTAATAGAATAGGATTCACTTGAAGTATAATGAGGAAATTGAATGGGGGAAAGAGGGTTAAGTGGTTATTGGGTGATACAAAAGTGAGGGTTAGTATGCTGGTCAGTGAAACTGGGAAGAAAGAAGAATGGGGGGGGGGGGGGGGGGACATTGAAAGATTCGTTTCTGGGTTCGGGAGAAGAGAAGGGTTGGGAGGGTGAACGTCATTTGGGAGCATAGGGGTAATCAAGGTCTTCTCATATAAGAAATGTGACAAACCAGCGGATGACAAAAGAGTTTTTTTGAGCCTTTTATTTTTTTTGTGGGGGTGGGGGTGGTGGTGGTATCTGGAAGAGTGCTAAATTATTTTTGGTCAGAAAAAATTGTTCACATGTTCTTGCCTTGTTACAATTTATGAAAGATTAACTGAAGGCACTCTCCTAAAAAATGTAGCAAGGCAAATCATACAGACTCAATAATTTCACTTTACAGACAATATGAAGCACATTCACAGAATATGAAGCCTTTAATTTGCGGTACGTGCACGTCAGAAAAATGCCCAAATTTGAACTTCCAGTGCACAATCAGATATTAGAAATATGAAATACATTTGTGTTCAGTTATATTTAGGCACCTTTTCGAAAAATAAATACCATACACATAATATTTGAGTTATTTTCTGCAACAGTCAGAGTAAGATGGATGTTTGCAAAAAAACACAATAAATTAACACCGTATTTTAACCCTTTACCTAACCTGAAAAGCAGACGACACTTGCAAAAATAATTCTTGAATAACTAATTTTTTTCATTTTTTGTCTCAAAAGCATAGGTTATGACCCCTCGTTGGAACGAGCTCGACGAGCTCGTTCCAACGAGGGGTCATAACCTATGTTTTTGAGACAAAAAAATGAAAAAAATAATGAAAATTAATTGGCGATTTTTGAGAATAGCGCTGGCCGGTTTTGGCCGTTACGTTAGGTAAAGGGTTAATCAGGCTCTGTTGAAAACATCTGTATCAATCATAAAGGTAAACTTTTAACGTCTCACGATTTCAAACTAATTTTGGAAAGTACAGCAAGCCAATAAAAATATACAAAGATGGTGGGGTGGGGGTGCTGACTTTCAATGAGGGATTGCCTTGGAACAAAAACCTCTTTTTTACCTGATCATTATGACTATTCTATTATTGAAACCCCGCCTCTCTACAAATTCAAAATGGATTCTCCCAATTTCCAGTGGATAGTACTCCACGTGATAATACAATCCAGGGTCGCACGGTTAGAAGTGTTAAATAAGTTATTAAACAATAAAATGTTCTAGAATAACTTTAATATTTGTTTACTTGTTTAAATTTATTTGAATATTTTATTTAACAATGTGTCAAAAAACAAGCACGAACATAAACACGTGTAAACATAAATATGAGAATTTATAAATACAAAACTTAAATGATACATTTTTGTTTTTTCCCGTGAAAGGATGATTCACGACTTACAACCAGTGGGGCGCCACAAAATGTTTCACGGGGCAAAATCGGAGACAAGTTCGCTGATGAAGGCTTCATATGAACAATCCTCCTACGATTGCATGAGCAATCGTGAGGTTTGTTCAATTGTAGCCTGTGGTGGCTTTGAGGGTAAATCTCCACCTTTCTGCTGAACGTTGAAAATGAAAAAGCACGAGTGCGATCGCGCAGTTTTCACGTGAAGATCTGTCTGAAGGTATGCATCACAGTGGAATCCAAGTTGGATCAGTACGTTGGAGAGTTTTTCCCCTAACTACAACCGCAATTTGTTCTCATTTCACAAATCTGTTGCATTGCATTCTGGATAACTGGTATTGCTCCGGCTTTAGAGATATTTCACTAGCTGTTACGTCTTCCTATAGTCCCAATGGCACATATGGTGGCGATGCTGTATATTCCACACTGCAGTATAAACCAGTCACTGGATTAGAGTTTGTTAAAATAAAGAGACGTACAGGTTGCAATTTCAAATCTATTGAAAAGAGCAGTGCATGTGAAGGTTAAATTTGCGCGTGTTTTAGCACTTAAATTGGACCTTCTTTTCATGCATATATGTCTACAAATTCAGAATTACATATTCCAATAGTTTAAGCAGGGAAAACGCCAACACTCACTTTACAAAATAGTATGCCGCTCAACAAATCTTAACATCGTCTTTAGCTGAGTGTTACAGAGACCTTCCGAGCTACAAATTTTCTCCAGTTGATCTTCCAATAGAACGAAGACAACTATCCGGATATAATGCACATATGGCAGTCTAGAGTTCAATAATACTTAAGTGTGAAAACGCAACGATCCTGCTTTACTTTACTTGTTTGTGTGTTAGATGTGTGTATATGTGGAGGGTGAGGGCAGGTGATGTTGATGGGTCAAAGTCTTCTATGTGGGGGGGGGGGGGGGGGGGGGCAAATTCCACATATTTCCTCTCCCCATCCCGTAACGCCCCACTACCTACATCTCCCTCTATATCCCCTCATGATTCTAAATTTGATGCACCTACACTAAGCGTCAGGTGCGTTAAAGGGTTTGTATCAACACGAGATCAAAATAAGAATTGCACAGCCAAAAAAGAAACAAATATTTGCTTTGAAATTTTCTTAGATGATTACATTCAAAGTATCCATTTCTTTACGTCTGACTACAAAGAAATGGCATGTGGGGCAATATTGTTTGTTGACAAACGTGTGCTAATTATTTATGCAAACATCGACAACAAGGATTACACACGGTGTTTAAATTATTGTGTTATTTGAACATTACATGTACAAAAAGGTCCTGTCAGTGGCATAGATAGCGAGACTGCGAGAGTCCATATAATTTCTACAAAAGTTAGCAAGCAAAAGCTTTGTGTCGCTATTTGGGTCGGGGAATGTTATGGCCCACAAAGGCTGATCCATATTGCAATTCATGTATATATCGAAGGAAGGCATTTCAATACCGTTAGCGAAATTTTTGGATTTTTAAAAGTCGGAAATATGGTATACGTGATAGATGAATGAAATCAAATCAAAAGCAGTAAGGTGGATACAAAAATAGTAACTCTAAGACTTGACCCGTGTTGCGGAACTTCTGCTGTAATGTAACCTTAAATAGTAGAGCGTTGAATTTTTTTTTCGTCATTAAAATTTGTTCACATGCCCTTTTACAATTTTTGGGAGAGTGCCTACACTTCCGAATAATGCGCAAATGTGAGCTTTCATCTTTGAACAAGTTACGCAAAAAACAAAACACATTACATTGTTAATATTTCATCAAAACCTGACACCACCCCCCCCCCCCCCCCCCCCCTCCCTCTCTTACTTTCTCCTCCACATATTTACACAACTGTTGCCACTGACCATGTAACGGCATGGAGCTAGGCGGCTACTACCCCACCCCCTCCCGTTGGAACGCTACTCCGTCGGGGAATCTGCCAACTTTATAATGTACTTGACGAGGAATAATCTAGACTCCCCCTCCCTGTCGGTGAAATTCTGACACTACCACTGGGTTGTGTCTCATACCGTTTTTGGCTCGTTTTTTTAAGAATTGAATCATTTTTAGGAATTGCGGCATAATTTTTTAGCAACTCACATTAATGTAATGCACTATGATTTTCGTATCTTTTATTATGCACGGAGCCACCCTGATTTATTAACTCTTTTTCAAATAAAGTTGTTGGCTTGCTGTTGTATATGGACGGGATTTGGGCTTGCCCAGAGGTTTCTGGTTTATAATGTAGAGGAAAATGTCCAGTATTGGTCTCTCGAATAAAGTGTGGCCCGCGCGTTTGTGCGTATTCAAATCCGATGTAAAGAGAGGTAACTATGTTTTTGAAGTCGTGGTTGAACTTGACATTCCTGTCTGGAGGAATTTAGGGGTGTTTTCCTTTGTAAAGAGAGTGTATATCAATGGGTTTTGTATTCCCTTGTTTGGTTTCGGAGTCGCTAGACCACTTTCCAACTCCGACAATTCGAGATGAGAAGAATAAAAATTCATTTATTACAGCTGTATGTTATAGCACTTTCCAGTTCCAAATAATCATCCAAGCTGTTTTTTTCTGCCAGCTGTGTGCCCATGTTCAGTGGAGAGGCCACCAAATGTACAAAATAGACCCATGATGCGCATTTCTACTCACTGCTTCCGTCATTACCAGTTTCATTGACGACGGAGGCATACTTCATTCAAATGAATGTTTCCATTTCAGAATGTGTATTTGTCAACATTTGAGGAAGAGTTTTTCTACGAAAAGCTAAACTTTAGGGGTTCTCAAAAAAGCCTGTAGGAATGTCAACACACGACATCCCCGTTCTCTTTATGACTGGAACAGTAACTTACTGTTCACTTAGGACATCCTCAAGATCTAATCCACTCTTCTGCAGCTGGACTTTCGCGGAACAGCTCGTGGTGATGTAGATCCAAGAGGGGCATGCGTTGTTCCTGTTATCCTGTACCGAGGATGGCCCTGTTGCACTGCATTTTGCTTTTGTTTAGATTTTGTGTGGAGATTTGCCTTTACTCTTAAACACATTTCTCTCCCAAGTTGTATCTGTTTTTGTCAAACTCCAACTTTCTGATGTTTTTTAGTTTAGCCCCTATGCGCATATGAGAGAGACCTGGGACAGCAAAGCCTGATTTGTAACCACTGTTATCTTACCAAGTCGGGTTTCCAGTGATGCTTTGGTTCTCCTTGATCAGACAGACAAGAAAAATGCGTTTTTTCAGCCATAATATTAAAAAGCAAATTCTATGAAGCGTAAATGCACAAGCATGTGATCTAATGCGATGTACAGTAAAATACACACTATGAGGTCCTATTTATTTATTTATTTGTGTTTAAGGTTACATACTTCAGTACAATGTCTAATCTTGACCTTAAAATGGAGATAAAGTCAAGTCCAGCTAATCGTTTATTCCCATGTTGCCCCTTTTGGGGGACTTCCAACAGCAGATATTGGTGACGGGATGCTATTTTACCAGTACAACAGAGCTTGTTTACCACAAACTTTTGATCACGGCAAAAGAAACTTTTGTTTAACCCTTTACCTAACATGAAAAGCAGACGACACTTGCAAAAAAAATTCTTGAATAACTAATTTTTTTCATTTTTTGTCTCAAAAACATAGGTTATGACCCCTCGTTGGAACGAGCTCGACGAGCTCGTTCCAACGAGGGGTCATAACCTATGTTTTTGAGACAAAAAATGAAAAAAATAATGAAAATTAATTGGCGATTTTTAAGAATAGCGCTGGCCGGTTTTGGCCGTTACGTTGGGTAAATGGTTAAGGCAAAACAAACTTTCACTCACGGAAAAACAAGCCTTTGATTGCGGCAAAAACAGATTTTTTGGAGAGGCGAAAGAATATTTCTATATCTCTGTGAGGTAAGGAACATCACATTACATCAACGGTAATCTGCGCGCAAACTTCACGAAAAATGGGTAAACACCCAACATGTAACAGTATCAAATTCCTTACAGAAGTTAGTAGACTGGTGTCCTGAGAGCTTGGCACTATTGAGAGAGCGCAAAATCTTTCAATGGGGTTTTGTCACTTCAAACCCTGACCAAGTGGATTACTTTCACCGCTTTATCAACACAAAGAGCGAACCAAGCCTCCAACACTGATCAACCACAGTGACATCAACACTTATTCATCTACCCTAAATGAGGGCAGAAAGACGTCCCACGCCGATTAACCGAAATAACACGTCCATTACTTAATCTGCTAAAACAAAGAACAGAATAATTTCCAACAGTGACCAACACGACTTGATCAGCTTAACGTTGGGCAGAAAGATTCCTATTATTTATCAACTGGAGTACTACCAACTTTATCTGTTTTAGTAGAGGGCAGAAAGATTTTTAACTATGATCAAGTGGAGTAAGCAACCTTCTATCATCAACTTATCCAGGATCAGGAAGACTCCCTCCATTGGTCAAACCAAGGAACACCAACACAAATTGATCCACCATAACATGGAAGAGAGAAACATCCAACAGGTGTCATAAAATCTTCTACACCGATCAAGCAGAGTAACACCAAACTTTCTCAGCTTACCATAACGGATGGGGTAGAGACTTCCAGCACTCGTCTACCCGAGTAACACCAGTACTCATTGATCTACCATAATGGATAGCAGAAAGATGTCCAACTCTTATCACCCAGAGTAGCACCAACATTCCTTGATCTAGCATGTCAGGTAGTGGAACAACTTCGAACACCGACCATGTGGAATATCACTCCCTGGTCGGTTATATCATTGAGCAGAACGAGTTTCGACACTAATCATCTGAAGTAACGGTAACATTCCTCGATCTAGTACGCCAGATAGTGGACCGACTTCCGACATTGACCACGTGGAGTAGCACGCACTCCTTGATCGATTACATCAGCGAACGGAACGAGCTCCATCACAAATCACCCGGAGTAACGCGAACACTCCTTGATCTAGTTCGTCAGGTAGTGGAACGACTTCCAACGCTGAACATGTAGAGCAACACTCCTCCATCGATCATATCAGGGAACGAGAAGACTTTGAGCTCTGATTATCTGGAGAAACGCCAACACTCTTTCATCTACTATCACAAAGAGCAGAAGGACTTCCAATAAGTGTCGCATTATTAATGTAACTCTTCATCTACAATGACAGAGAGCAAAATACCTCCCCTTTGATCAAAATATCAGGGAACAGAGGTACTTGCAGCAGGCATCGCATTACAATCATAACACCGATCAAATGAAATTATCTCAACATCCATTATCTCCTATATCAGATGGCAAAAAGACTTCAAATGCTGAGCAACTAAAGTATCACCAACACTCCCTGATCTACTATAATACAGGGCAAACAAATGTCCACTGCTGGAGAATCAGAGTATCATAACACTCCTTGGTCTACTATACTAAGGAGCAAATAAAAAAACAAAGAAAATCTGAACAATCATATTATCACTAACACTCTTTCATCTCTACAGAAAAAAAGAAAACCTCCATTGTTAAATAAACAGAGTATCACCAACACCCACTGGTCTACTATAATATAGAGCAAAATACGTCTATTGCTGAACGTCCAGAGTATCATCAACACTCCTTGATCTACTATAATATAGAACAAACAAATGTCTATTGCTCAACAGTAACCAACAGTCCTTGATCTTTTTTTCAAAGAGCTGACTAATTATAAACAGATGCCACATTACTATCAACACTGAACAAATGAAGTAACATAACGACCTTTCATCTAGTATGCCGGAGAGCAGAAAAACACAGATCGGTCAGAAAAACACATAAGTTCTTTGGTCTAATACGTCAAGGAGCAGAAAGACTTCCAATATCAATCAACCACAATAACACCAACAATCGTCGATTTATCACAACAAAAGGGCAGAATCGACAATGATAAACCAGAGTAACACAGTCATCCCTTATTCGTCTATATTATGGAGCAGGGGGACTTCATACATAGATCCACCAAAACAATACTAGAATATCAGAGAGCGGAAAAGGCTTCCGACACCGATCAACTAACCGTCCTTGATCAGACAAAACAGAGCAGAAATTCTTTAAACGCCGATCAAGGACAGGAACATCAACACTCATTGATATACTGCATCAGTAAGTGGAAAGACTTCCAACACTAATCAACTGGAGTAACACCAGCACATCCTGCTCACCAGCACACAATACATCTCGCCACCACCCGCCTCTGTTCAGAATCTGCAGACCGAGCTTAATTGTGTGACAAAATAGCTTCCTACTATTTTTATTACTTTTTTTTGTCCCTGCCCTATATTCAATCGTTCCCATCACCGATGTAACCATTACAATTCCACATCATACTTATACGGAGTCCCCTGTTTTTCAGTTCCGTGATATTGGACCGAAGGCGTGCTAACGTCTGCTAGACGTGTGATTAGTGAAGATTTTAATTTCTCTTTAATGTGCATTCCTACCACTTCTCGCTCCTAGATCTATTTATATACACCATTTTACTTGTCGTAACAATGTCTCGCTTGAGCTCATGACTTCTAAGTATATCGCTTACTTTTCTGTGGAGACCACGGATGTTGTTTACAACTGCATCAATCATGCTGTTATGTTATAATTCATTATTAATGCTTGTGTGATAAGTGGTATAAATTAATGGAATATAAATTCATGTTTCTTGGGACGACGACATTTGTTAGAATTAAGCGGAGTGAAACAATTTATTTTGAACTTGAGGCGGAGGCTCAGTGAGGTCGAGGAGTACTAAACTTGTGGAAATATAATTGACTGAAGTCATAACTCATATTCAGGATTCACTGAAGTGCTGAACAACACGTGAGTTTTTAATACTTCTGATTCTTTTGAATTCATTGTTTGCAGTTATTAAAATTGAAACCACACCCACTGAAGATGATATATTTGTTGGTAAGTTTGTGTCTATCGGAGACGAAAAAGTTAAACGGACACGGCGCCAGCGTTTGGTGTTAAGAAATTCCAATCAGGGCCTGCGTAATCGACGCTGATCAATGGAAGTGGAGCTTACATTTTCTTTGTTCTCTTGTCTCCAGGGAAGAACGTTCCGATAGTACCCGTGTTTTGCCCCAAAACTCCAGTACTATGACTTTTAGAAGGTGTCAAATTAACCAATCTAGGCTGATGTTACAAACGTGAGGCATAATAAAACATTTTACATATAAACATAATGGTGATGAGAGATTAATATTACAATTCTCAACTGTAATAACTTTATTAACCCTTTATCTAACGAATCTACAGCATCCTTCCTCGTAATTTACAAACTGAGTTGTTGAAAAAACCTTGTTTTTTTCAAATATTTCAACGAAACCATATTATGTGATTCCCCTCATTGGAACGAGCTCGACGAAGAAAAATACTTAAAATTCGAATTGTGATATCGTGTGCTCGGAGTAAAGGGTTATTTTAATTTCAGATTTCATTTTCAGACTCATAAAAATGCTTGTCGTTTCGGCTGAAACTGTATGCGGCTGCCTTGAAACTTTGCTATCCTTGGATACACTTATTGATTGCGTATATGTTCAACATCCCCAAAAGACTGTGCGCTGTAACACTACTAACTAGTGAAGTGTAGCCTACTCGAAGGCGGAGGGTGGTTGTTCTTTATGCCGGAAGGTGACAGTAAACTCTTTGTGGAGGAGAGACGGGTGATTACGAGTATTGGGGGATCAATTAATATAAAGAGGAAACGAATTCTTCTGATGATACTTTTGGGAAGAATATCTTATGGTACGGAGGAAGTGATTTCTCTGAATCAAATGGATGTAAAGAGTTTTGAAAAACTATCAGAACGATGTAGGTAGATGGATAACAGGATCGAACAATGTCCCAGCTCTGTGAGCAGCCAGGGCTATGCTTCTGTGGATGAGAATCATGGAAAGGATAGACTTAAGAAACTGTGTTACTCTAAGTATTTGGGTAATCTCTCTGACAGCCAGTGGTGTAAACTGACGTTTCAGAATATTTGTTATTCTAATATCTAGGCGGGATGGACTGTGTGAGTGAGGAAGCTTATGGAAATCTCAGGCCTAGAAGGTGGAATACCCTAAGGTAAAACAAATCGCCAGAGGAAAAATAATGGAGAATTGTAACCGAAATTAAGGAGTTGGAGACAGAATAGGTATTTAGGCGAATTGCCTGATTAAGAGAATTCAGTATTAAAAGAGTATCTGGGTGGCACATTGTGGGGTGGGGTGGGGGTGGGTCCTCTGCCGTTAAAACTGAGAACGAGGTCGCTGGAGATTGGGAGAAACTGGGAAAGACGTTGAGAAGAAGTGTCAAATGTGTAATTGGGAGTAATTGACAGACTGAACCACTTTCTCTTAGAATGTCCAAAATATCTCTCTAACAGGAGACAATTCACTGGGAGTATAATAAGAGAGTGGGCTCGGAGAAGGATATGTGGTTATTGGGTGATACAAAGGAGATTGCTAGTATGCAGATCAGCGAAACTGTGAATAAAGTGTGAGACAGCATCAAATAGGTCGTGTTTTGGTGTTTGGCAAGGGGTGAGTGGGGCTCGGCATTTGGAGTCCATTGATAATAAAACCTGTCTTATCTGATTACAGCAACAAATCAATCTCTAATTCTCAAGCTAAGTGTCTGGCGACCCACAAATCTTCTCTCGACAAGTTCTAATGATTCACCATAGCGTTTGAAACATTACAGAGGAGAGACCTATTAAGTCCCGGGTTTCTCAAGATTCCAAACTCGAACCCCTTTTTTCTATATATCGATAATGTAAGTTACTTAGTTTTATACGCCTTTGTGCTGATGTTACCTCATTATATCTTATAGTGGAAAACCCATACCAAGCTTTGGTCTTAATCAGCCACAATTAAACCATAATTGGGCAAAAAACATGTTCCATCCTCACAAAACGGATAGCATGTCGATACCACATAAATGTATTCCCACTATGCACACACCATTACTCTTCGGCGGTTCTTAAATTTGCCAAGATAATAACCATGGGCATTTAGGTATACTATTAAATAGCACCCGCATATGAAATGACCAAATTGACCATATTTGTTTTGAGGCCCGGTTTCGTTTAGGTTTGTTGAGAAAGCAGACATTCAATCACGTTCGCATGTTCTTTAAAAAAATCCATTTTTCATTCATTAGCCCCCTTCTATAGTACATCGATAGGGTATTAGGCAACCGCAACTGGTCTAATGCCGCATATTTGTAGAAGATACAGATTGCCGCAATAAGGGTCATAACCTGTGTAACTATTTGAACGATAAAGACTTTACTCTGTTCTGAGACCCGCTAGACTCTCCCAAAGAGAGACACTGCAAACATGAAATAGTACATTTTTCCAAAATATATCACAATATAATTGCCCCAATTAAGGATAAAAAGTACCGCCGCCTGTCTCTTTCATGATGCAATGGACAATCTCCGATCGTGTCACCTACCACCACCGAGTTCTGTTTTATCGCACAAAATTGTACTAGTGTTCCAACATCACTAACTTATGAAATGGAATGGCTTATCCCTGTCAGTCCAAGATAATTCCTCTATTATTCATTTTATAAGTTTCCTTAACAATGGCAGCTAACGAACACAACTGTTTTATAACGGTAATGCATCTCGCGAAACTCAAATATATCGTTGTAGGTTGTGTTACTGTGTTGCAGTAAGTTTAACGCCCAGCTGTATGATGGCCATTTATCACTTTCGCCTTCTGCAAGAGTAGAGGGATCAATGCAGCTGAATATTTTCTCTTATATTTCCCACTTTAAACCTCTAAACCCATATACATTACTCCTTGGTTTAGAATTATTGAATAATGTCGAGAATCGTCAGATTTTTAATTATGTTATGGACGCTTTAGGTGCTGAAACGCCCACGGAACCTACTCAGACTTGGGCCGTTGGAGTAAACAGAATTCTTAAACATATTCTGATATTTTATCAAGCAAATTTGTTCACGATCTCCACTCTGCAATGCGTTCACGCTGCTTACTGATAACTGGAATGCTCCAAAGTATCAACATTCTGTTTTCAAGTTGGCTTATTATTATCATTACTATTATTTGTTATTATCATTTATTTTCTTTTTCCATTTTTGTTTTGTTTTACTTCCTTTTTTTCTTGTTTTGTTGTTTCTCTTTGCCTCGCCCATCTAATTCTATCTATGGATGTGGGACCCCATACCTACTCACTCTCATCAAGGGTGTTCTAGTAAGACTGGACAAGTAAAATTTAAAAATATAATACTTATGAAAATAATCCATATTCTGTTTTCTACCATCCAAAGTTCCTTCGCATTTGTTTGAGGTCGCTATAGAGAATACAGTTCAGAAAAAGGGCATTCCTATATATAAAAGAACATTTGATACAGTGCCCGAAACTTATCTTATTTCAAGTCAACATTCAGTATTTGACGACAGAAATCAGTTCTATTGTCATTTTGGCTTTTCGTAGATTTGAAAAACAAAAATAAGTTGTTAAGAAAATTGTGATTTTCCTAACCGAAATGGTACCCAATCCTCGTACTCGAGGCACTTATCGACGCCCTGACAATGTGTTATAACGAGCGAGAATATTTATGGTGTGGAACCCGGGGGAAGGGGGTCGATGGTTCGAGTAATTTTTCAATTTCGGGCCAGGAAAGATACCAAAATCTCGCATGAGGCTTTTTGCGATGCCTGAGTGGTGTATGATAACGAAAGACTTTTAACTGTGCGGAAACCGACCACGGTTTTTAGGACAGACAAAAACCCAAACCAGCTGGGGCATTTGTCGACTCCCGAGTAGTGTCGTATAACGAGATTTAACGATTTAAATGGTGCGAAACCCACGCGAGCCCGGAATGGGGCTGATCTAGGCTGGGCTCCATTTGAGGAAATTTTAATTTTCGAGACATAAAAGACGCGAAATACTCATCCTCATTTCAAGGGGCATTTGTCGGCGCCATGAGAAGTGTGTTCCAACATGAATATATCCAAATGGCTAATGTAATTCGCCAGTTGCGGGAACTTGTTGTCAAGACAGACATTGAAACATCTGACAACGAATATAATAGCCACATTGCTTTTTTGTTAAAAGGGATATCGTAGTAGGTGTGTTGAGCAATGATACAATGAAGTCTGCGAGGGAACAAACTGCTCCCACTGCCTCCGTTGCTCAGAAAGTGGCAGGGAAAAGGTGGCACTTGCTCTCGTTGCCCCGGTTGTTTCGGCGCCACTGTGTTTGGTGAATTGTTTCGACGTTAACATGAATGTAAATTGAAACAATAAAACGAAAATGTCTTAATAACATTCTGGACAAGGGGGGGGGGGGGGGGGGGGTTAATTCTGTTTGTTTTATGTGCATTTTTTCAAAGAATGCAAGGTTTTTCTTATTATTTAAATATTTAATGAATTCACTTTTAAGACTTTTTCTAGGCACCTGTTCACACTGTGATGAGGTCAAAACCCAGAGTCAACAGTTTTGTCTTTCTGTGAAATGGATGGTCCGAAAACGTGATATAACTTCTCAGAAGGAACAAATATATGAATGTTTTGAAAATATGTTACAGAAGCTGATGTAAACAAAAACGAGTCATAATGATGTGGCGAAGAGATTTTGAGTAGAAAGTATGATGGTTTATCTCAGCCAATAATGTTTGCTATGAGAGTAATTAACTCAGTCCAAGTAACACCGAGTTGAAAACTACTCAATCCCAGAAACAATCACATATGACCCTTGAGGCGCGAGCTGAATAAACGTGATTTGGAAAACAGTGCTGTAGGCTAATATATATTTGCATTTACAATGTCTCATTTGCATCAAAAGAGAAATGTTACTCAATATTTTAATATGAATAATAAAATAAATATTTAATTTCTAATACGTTTAGCTCACCAAAGTAAAACCCGATCAAGTATAGCTATCATTTGTTTTCTAATGTCGTCATAACTGTATCAGGTGTTTCATGTCTTGCCAAGAAGAGTTTCGTCTGAAAATTATTACTGGGGGTTCTCAACAATAGAGTGCTGGTCATCCATGACACTGACTTGCCTTGTTATGTTACTGCAGCAATTTGCTCTGCAACAGATACACCTCAGAGAACATCACTGACAGGTATTATCTTAAAAATCTTATTTCCCAACATGCATCAAGATAGCTGGTTTTGTTTACATCCGCTTCATTAACATAGTTACAGAAAGTATAATCTTATTTCTTTTATGACACAATATTTCAAAATCTCAGGTGTCGGCTCATATGCATTGCAAAAGTAGAACCGTGGGTAAAGTTTCTGTGGAAGTTCGATTGTACCAGAACGAGAATAACTGCCGTGACAAAAGTGTTCTTTAAGGTGCTATATAAATAAGAAAAAGCAATTGACTATAAAATTCTCAATTCTGAATTCTTTCAATTGCAAATACATATATACACAAATTATATATCAATATAAATATGCAAAATATATGCTTTTAACTTGAACAGTTGATAGCGCGGAAACCGGCTATCGCATTCGTACCAGGATAGATAATAAAATCTTATTGCATGATACCAACTCTTAGCCAAATATGCTTCATATGTCCAAGAACAAAGCTAAGCTGGGAATTCAAAAAAACTTCAATGACGAGACTACTTGGAAGAAACTGACAACGTTGTCAGATTTCTTGAAGTAAGAACGCCTTACCCATTTGTTTATATTTCGGTCAAAGTCAGCAGAGGCAAAAAAACACCGATAAACAATGCCTTCTAAAAAAAAAATTAACTGTCCGATCTTGTTCACACTACAGACTGTCACCATGAGAATACTGCATATTTGGCGTATTAGTTATAAGCTATCAATACACTTGTTTGCATTTACTAGAACATTGAAGTCCTTTTCCAGTCAAGTTACTGGTATCACGTGACAAAACACGCATTTTACATGTATAGCTGCTTTCTTCAAGAAAACGCAGATGGTGTTGGTATTTTCCTGCATGCAGCACTGCCGCAGCATCTTGAAGCATATTTGGCCACGGGTTGTGGTAGTAGACTTAGAGGTATCATTTATACCTGCTGTGAACTTTGTGCGTTGAGCGTATATATATTTCGTGTTGGGTAAACCACAACCGTTGTTTTGAGGTATAAAATGTGTATCTGTTTTTGAAATTTATGGAATTTTTGACATGGAAATTTCGAAGAAAATTGTTTTCTCTCATCTTTAAAAGTGAGAGTATTAAATATTTGAATCTTTAATATTTTTAGATGTCTCGGCATATCTTATATATGTTAAAGAATGCTTACCATAAACAATGAATAACAAAGAATGCACCCGACGATTTTCGATTTTTATAAGAAGCAAATATCAAGATGGAACATAAAATTTCAAAAAATAAGTCAAGAAAAATTAAGTTATTGGATATTGATTTAGTGTAAGCAGGAGCGATCTATACTTTCACATATCAATAAATAGTTTCACAAGTTGGAACATGCATGCATGCATTTGTTGTCTTAATGTAAAAATATGTAAAGCAGGTCCTGTTCAATCTATTCAAAGAGTGTACTGAACAACGCAAAACAACTGTTACAAACGACAAAGTTTTGTCACTAATTTCATTTACTTGATTCAGATATGTGTCTATAATTAAAATTAAAATGTTGACAACCCGACAAAGTTTCTTGAAGGTTATGTAAAAAGAGAATGGGAAAAACGATCAGAAGAAGTTTACGCATGCATATTTGAGTAACGCTGTACAGTCAGCATCACATGAAAATTGTCCATGCATGTTAAGTACTGTCTCATTTAGTTCTTCCCAACAAACACTTCATGCTTGGTTGATAGCGATCTGATATATTGATATATTTGATATATTTTATTTCACCAGTATACAGAAAATAAAACACAATTTACATATAATGTACAAATCACAATACAGAAATCAAACCAATAAGTTTGAGACCAACAAGTTTACTTAAGTATACCAGCAGGGAGAGGCATATCCAGATTGGCTGTCTTCCTGCCTTCCCCTAGGTGAGGGAGAAAGAGAGTAAGAGGTAGGTAGATAGGAACAGGTATGTAGAAGAAAGTACAGAAAGAAAAGGAAGGAATATTTAGATCAAAAAGGGAACAAATAAAATACAATTGTGATGCAACATCATGAAGTGCCATTATTTTTTTTTTAAAAAAATAGATCGATAATTGCATTTGCAAATGGTGTATGTGGTGGAAGGAACCTATTGGGATGGACCCTTCTGGCTCGGCCCATCCTCTGCATTTAATATCATAAGGTGCCAAAGCACGGAGCAGACTGGTCATGTACAGCACATTTATCAAATGCAAGGGTCAGGTGGAACCCGATGGTGCCAGCCAGGACGAGAATACCAGACAAAGTTACATTGAAAATGAAAATTAGTAATCTATATATGCGAGCCTTGTCAGCAAACCTTGTCAAACCTTTTGCAATATCATGTTGGTGTTAGCTTTTACGGGACTTTATGGCTTGAAGAGGGGGGCTACCGGTCTGGGGATGCCTTGGAATGGAAGTACACTAGACAGCACAATCCGGGCAGTAAGGATTTGAGCAATGTATATCATTGCAGTGCGATGAAAGGAACTTTGAAATTAACCTTTTCTTGAACTTTTTTCTATTGTTAATTGATCTGGTGCCCAGTACTAGTTCATTCCATAGTTTGGGGAATGCAAAGACGGGTAGATTTTCCAAGGTTTTTGTCCTAGTTCTACATCTATGCAAGAAAGCGACTTGGCGTGTTATTATATTAGTTTGATTTTTTACAGTGGAAAAGAAATTCGCAAAGGATGCCGGAAGATTCCCATTATGCCGCTCAAACAAGAATAAGTAAGCGTGCAGGTTATATAGATCTTTTATCTTCAGAATACCATCTTTGATATACAGTGGGTCGGTATGAGCATTATATGTCTTATTATTAACGATCCGAATCGACCGTTTCTGAAGTTTAAAAAGTCGATTGCATGCTTTTGAGGCTCCCCATACTGGCATTCCGTAGATGAAGTGACTTTTTATCAAAGTGAAATATAGGCTTTTCATGACTCTATGTGGGAGAATTTTCTTAACTCTATTGAGACTGAAATTAGCAAGAGTAACTTTTGAGCAAATTTGTGATACATGTGCATTATAAGATAGATTTTCATCAATATTTATGCCAAGGAATTTTACAGATTTCTCATTTTGTCTATTACCGACCTTGTCAATAATCTGATTATTTATACGTATATCCTCATGAATGTAGTTGGGTTCTTTATGGGTTGGATTGATAAGTATATATTTTGTTTCCTTGGGGTTCAGGACTAGGTAGTTGGCAGCGCACCAATCAAATATCTTTTGTAATTCCTGATTGAATTCTGAGATCAGCGGTTCCATCTCCGTCCCGGATTTGTATCTTGTGGTGTCATCCGCATACGATAAGAGGTTTAGGGTTGTAGAATTTTGTATATTATTTATGTAAAGAAGGAACAATATGGGACCCAGTATCGAGCCTTGTGGTACACCACATGATATTTCAGATAAACTGGATTTACTCTCGCCAAACGAAATATATTGAGATCTGTTTTGAAGGTAGCTTTTGAACCAGTTGTGAGCGTTACCTCTTATACTATAATACTCTATTTTTTAAAGCAGTATCACATGGTTTATGGTATCAAAGGCTTTTGATAAGTCCAGGAATAACGCTAGGGTAGTGTCTTTAGTAGGTTTATTGTTTTCTGTGGCTATGTATTTTAACAATTGCATAACAGAATGTAATGTACTATGATCTTTTCTGAATCCGTATTGATGTGGAAAAAAGACATCAAATTTATTTAGAAATTTTATGAGTCTAACAAGCATAAGTTTCTCTAGAATTTTAGAAAAAAACAGGTAGAATACTGATTGGTCTATAATTCGTAAAATTCTTTTCATCACTTGATTTGAAGACGGGTATTACCTTGGCAATTTTCATCCTGTCCAGAACTATTCCCTGACTGAATGAATTATTCATAATATGGGCGAGTGGCATTGCAATAAAATTTATTGAATGCTTAAGGATGCTAGATGAAACGTTTTCACAATCTTGGCTTAATTTAGATTTCATTAAATTTACAATATCTGTTATTTCAAAAGGGGACGTATGTGTGATGAACAAGTTTTCCTGTAAGCTAGCATTCAGGAACTCGTCAAATGATTTCTAAGGTTTGGGTATAAGTTTTGATGTTTGATTACATATATTTGCGAAGAAATTATTGAATTCTTGCGCAGTGTGATTGGGCGCATGTATCTCTTTGTCACCAAAACTGAAAAACTGGGGTATAGTACTCTTACTTTTACGCGTTATTTAGTACTTGCTATGTTTTCCGCATGTTATTCTCTTTTCTGTGAGGATGTTTTCATAATACATAGCTTTGTTCTTTCTTTTAATTCTATTAAATAGTCGGCAGTAATTTTTGTAATTCCTAACATTAACTTCTGTTGGGGATCTTAACTTTTTTTTGAAGATTTTATTCTTATTGTTGGCCGAGATTAAAAGTCCTTTTGTCATTCATGGCTGTCGTTTTATAAATTTATTATTTGGCTTAATGCTCTTCGGGGGAAAGGCTGTTTCAAAAGCATTCAAGTAGATATGGAGGGAATTTTCGTATGCTATAGTTGGACTGTTACATTCCATAACTGTGGAAAAATCACACTGGGACAGTAGCGACGTGAAGTGTTCAATACTTGTAGAATTTATTTTTCTTGTAAGGATAGGTTTCGAATTTTCAGGCGGTTGATGTAATAATTCAATATAAAAAGTCCCAAAGTGGTCAGACAGGTCAGTAAGAATTATTCCAGATTTGAGACAATTAGGCGTACAGACAATGTTGGAAAAAAGATGTGATCAATGAGGGTAGCGGATCGATCCGTAACTCTGGTTGGTTTGGTAATAACAGGTACGAACCCTTCACTGAACACCAAGTCAATAAAAAAGTCTGTTTTGGAATGAGATCCTACTTTTAAGAGGTCGATGTTGAGATCGCCCATAATTACGGCTGTTTTCTTTTCCTTATTGATTATATCAGTTATGTAATTAATTTTTGATAGAAATAGATCTATATCTGCTTTCTGTGCTGTATTTGGCCTGTAGATAACGCCAACTATTCTCTAAGAGTGTTTAAAATTTAATTCATCAAATATGGACGGACTCAGAGACGTGTGGTATGAAGATGGAGAGATCTTGACGAACACTGAAGATTTTTTATGAACAGGCCAACTGCTCCGCGCCCATCGCCGTCACAAGATCGCGTGTTTTTCAGTAATGGGTGGTAACCTTCAAGAATATAATATGTTTTGGAAGGGATTTGAAAGACTTACGTAAGACTGATGACATCCAACAAGTTCTCTGAAAGCAAGTGGTGTAGAGGTTCCCAGTGCGCATTGAGACTTTGACGGTTAATGTGAAATGCAGAGAAGGATCTACGCACACCGTTGAGCTCAGTTCCCATCTCACTGGGAAGAAGATATTTGCTTCCAATATTGTTAAATATAAAAGGAGAGGTGTTTCTTCTAATTTTACCCCTGTATTAGCATTTAGTGGATTACTAAAATCATATTCCGGATTGATCTGGATCTCGTCCAGCGTGATTCTACCCGCCATGATAACCATATCGCCCACCAACACCACCATCGCAGAAGCAGGGAGAGAGGTCTCTACGGTAGGTACTTCATCAAGAGGAACATGTTTTATAGTTGACTTTGAAGAATATGATAATACAGTAAAGGTAATAACACCGTTGTAGACAAATAAAAAATCATGGTACAATGTTGCATAAAAAAGAATAAAAAAGAGTAACAAGGAATGGTATGTACAAGGAATTTCTATCATTCAGGAAAGATGGGCGAGTTTATTAATCTCTGGTTCTGTTTCTAAAATTAAATATACACTGCACCCATTAGGGTACTTTCAAGAAAGCCAATTCCCATTTAAACATTTTCATCAATGTGGGCCTACTTTTTCATTTTTAAATTTCCCAGATTGACTACTAAGACGGTTGCTGCCTTGAGTGAAAGAGCACGCACTAGTTAAAATGAACAAATGAATATCTTTTTTCCATTCATTTAACTACTGAGGGGCTCAGGTAATTAAATGAAAGGAAAAATTTGCCTTTGTTTATTCTGGCCTTAATTATTGATAATGCCGGTCGGGTTGTCATCGGTTGCTGCCTTGAGTGAAAGAGCACGCACTAGTTAAAATGAACAAATGCAGATCTTTTCCATTCATTCAACTACTGAGGGGCTGAGGTAATTAAATGAATGGAAAAATCTGCCTTTGTTCATTCTGGCCTTAATTATTGATAATGCCGATCGGGAAGTCACGCACCGATATTATGGCTGAGCAATCCACGCAAAACATTGAGACCACCCTGCACACAGCTGTAAGATGAATTCGGCTGGAGCAGGATGGTTGATTTCTTCATCATGTAACGGTGACCTACAATAGGAGGTTGCGTCATTGTACAACTTTTGCCAATGATATGACGAAGAAAGTCAGCAAATATGTGATTCAATATGATTTCGTCCTGGTTAGATGTAGGAGGATTTCACGATTGTTCAGGAATCGGATAAGCATCGAGGATGTGATAAAGCTACAGGTTCCACAAGCCCCCGGAGGCACCTAGAACGATTCGCCACCCATTTTGTACCAGCCCTCCGTTTCCTATGTAACAAAAAGATTACTTTGGAGCGGTGTTTTAATGTGTACTTCAGAGTGAGGGAGAGGCGAGAGACGTCCACCATCATTGTAGCGATTCAGTAAGTGCTTTTTTGAAATAAGCTGTGGAACTGGTCGAGCCCAGGTGGGTCTAGCACCAATGAGCGTTGGCAACGTTGCAGTCAGACATCAGGAGGCATAATACTGAGATCCCAATTTTACCAGCACCGCCATATGACTTCACAGTCGGCTGATATGATGGCGATCTCCGCCAATATGAATCAAACTACAGCCCCCCCCCCCCTGTCCCCGATGCGTTACTACGCGCAACCATTTTGTTTCCAGCGAATTCCTTCATTCATTGAACGCAATCAATCTGTAAAATTAACGTTAACAAGCAAAAGGGATTAGTTTTTGCATCGTGAGGAATTAATTATGGTAATAAGTAAGGACTAGGTGGATGAAGAGAAAAACAAGAGAGTTGTACACAATATGTGCGGCAAACCAAGATGCAGGGACATAAGAGTAGATTCGTCAAAATGAGAGATGAGGTAGTTCAGCTATCCAAACGTCTCGGCTTCCCCACAGGGGAAGCCGAGACGTTTGGAGAACTGAACTGTAAGAAAAAGAAACTTTAGACTTTATGAAAAGAATGAGAAACAAAAATACTGTCAGAAAACTGTAAAATACCCATAAATCCACAGTGTAAACTATCTCTTGAAAAGAATCAACTGAAATATATATATATATATCTGATTCCACTTGAACCAGATATTTAAATTTTCGATTTTCCCTGCAAAAACTGTCTAATCTCGCACTGATAGACCGCGATACATTATTTACATGTTTAATGTTTTCAGAGAGCTTCACATAATAGGGCGAAATGTCACAGCCAAACCTTTAACCTTTCGATGCTTTGCAACGTAGACGAATGAAAATTGTAATTAATGGTTTCACATCTCACAGGTAATGCAACAATCAGATGATCGACTCAATTCAAACCAGCAGCAGGTGTGTGTGTGTGTGTGGGGGGGGGGGGGGGCGAATACACCAACTTGGAGGACCCGTGGGGGTCCATCACCTTCACTGACCCCTCAGCACCCGATGGTGGCAGGCAGGCAGGGGGCGAATACGCCAACTTGGGGGCCCCGGGGGCGCCCACTATCCTCGCCGCCCTAGGGGCCATCCCACTTGGGGCATCAGCGTAGATTCACTTTCTACCCCAACACCAAACGGGCTCCAGCATAGGATAAAGAATGGGCAAAACTAAATCTCAAGCACATATGCCCTCGACGTACATAACGTCGAAGGCATCCAAGTACATATAAAATGCTGACTTACCAACCTGAGTGTTGAAGTGTGTTTTATCGAAACACTGGTAGATAACAACAACCTTGTGTAAATAGTGATTGCACAATCAGGAAATACCAAATCTATATTGAAAAGTTTGTCACGTGATTTCTTGTCCGTATGTAAACAAGCGGAGCAAAATTTATGTTACTGACAGTGTGACCCATTTCTTAACAGCGTGACCCATTTCTGGACAGCACACTGCGCGATTGATAATCATAAAAATGATTCACAACCTGTTGGCCTAGTTAAACTCATGTATTAGATTCAATCGTGTGTGTCTATTCAGAGCAAATACTTTCGCTAGTGTAAGACTTAACACTGTACACACGATTGTTCCTTTTGATGGCTGATCATCCAAAAGCCTTCCGTTACGATGCCGGTGCCAGATATAAGGTTGGCGGATTCTACAAGCACAAAAACTAAGTGATATCAACGAAATTGATGTGGCTTTAACCCCTCCACATAGCCTTAGAGACCAAGAGTTTTGAAACCAATCACTTGGACATCTTCTCAAAGGATAAACACCCAGATATAAATTCTGGAGCAGTCATCAAGCAATGGCGGAGTTCGCCCATGTCATTCTGGCAAAACCAGGTGAACTTTGCTGTATGGTGTGCGACGACAGGGTGCGGGGACTCAGCTTCTGACCACCTCCACAGAATTATTCACTAGCGGTTTCTGGCTATTCCATTTCTACTACCAGACACGGCGGATTTTAGCCGAAATGAAAGTCGCCTTACCCCAGGATCATGCATGGTCTAGATACAATAACTCATATGACAGACGCGCTATTGAAAGACTATCAAATGAATTTGGTGTCGCCTGATACAGATTGTAGAGAAAAGGGGGATTATAATGATGGGTTGGACACTTCATAGCAAGTCGTAGCATACTACAGCAATCCCCTGACATTACACCCGCCGAGTCGAAGATACGACCATACGGTCACATTCACCAAACGCTCAGGGCACGGGCATACTCATGCAGACTTTATCAGAAAAGAGCATGCAGATTTTACTACGTTTACGAGGCAAACGGGTTTACAAATGCAGGAGTCGAAAGAATCAATGAGTCCATTAGGACATACGTCTGGCCAATAATCGGTTCCCAGGCTCAAACCCGTTCATCGATCCTCGGAACGGGTACAGCGTTTGACGTCCAAAAACAGTTTGAGGCGAATGTGGAAGATGCCATTGCCCGCCCAGCGGACCTGGAGAGTGGAATTAAACGCTATCAAGGCGTGTTGTCTCACGCCAAGTCAAAAACAGATTATGTATTCGGTCGAGGCCTCTACATGGCGCCTTCTGATATGGAACTAGGTGGCCTTTCACATGGCCTCACATGGCCTCCTGTGGTATAACTACGAGATCGTAGAGCAAGAGCAAGTACTGGGGTCGAGGTTGCCATCCCAATCGCTGTGAGGATAGATGCGATCGTAATCCCTTGTTCCCAGAAGAGGGTACGAATGCGCTCACCGATCGTCCTCACTGAAGATCCGATTGGTCGTCTCTCTGATTCGGTTGATTCGAGATCGGAGAGCCTCTCTATTCGTTGCGGTCGCCTCCAGGTGGGATGCTCGTTCATCTTCCAGGTTGCGCAAGCGTTCTGCAATCCGGCACCTACTAAACTGGCCATCTTGAGCTTCATCGAGCTTTCTCTTTTCGAAAGCGATGTGCTCATCCCGCCCGGACAGTCTGGCCAGGTTGTTCGTTAACTCACCTCGGGTGGTCTGCATTGCCCTGTCGAGTCCGCGGAGCTCTCTGATGCTGTACTCCAATTTCACGGTATCAAGTGGAGGACCATGTAAGGTTGTAAGTGCAGTTTCTTCCTCCTCGGTAAGACTTTCCACCACGTTTTGAGTGGAATTTGACGCAGCATTAGCCGCCTGTCCCAAGTCTCGCAGTTCTGTAGTATCCGATCCTAGCAGCTGCCTCTCCCAGCTCAATGTCATTGAACGCAGTATTTCAAGCGCCTCTGGCTTAAGCGCCTTGCCCCATCGAGTCCAGTCCGTAAACCCCAGCTCATTCCAGATGATCTCACCACCGCCACGCTTTCCAGCAATTGTTGAGAGAGCATGGGGTGCTCCCGATTTACTAACAATGTCGTTATTTGGATGGACCTTCAGCCTCAGCTGCCCATTGTTGCCGAGTTCAAACTTGGAATAGTCACGTAGATAGTGCACCATCCATTTCTCAGAGCGATTCTGGTAGTAGCCATTGACAGCCTCCTCCAACAGCTCATGCCTCAATGAAGGTACTTTAACACTCCTCTCTTGCTCCTGTTCCAAAGGAACGACAGCTCCGCTGTCAGGGGCCCAGGTAAAGCTAGTTTCACCTTGGAACTCCGTTGCATCATCATTATCCTGTCGTCTTGCGAACTCGTCGAGGCGAAAGTCTGCCATTGTATTGAAGATATGTTCATTATATTCAATATGTCTTCAAACCAATATGGACGCAAGCTTAACCGCAGACTACAGAGCCTCTCGGGGTAAAGGGGGTTCGGCAGTCCGTTGTTATCACGCACAACCATAGTACGATTGTCCCGAACCAACAGCTCAATATCCGGTTCCCAAACCTCGGGTCCCACTTCTTTATCGTACCGGGTACAGTGCGCCTAGCCTTTGCAGTCACCCTGAACTCAACATATAATAACAGGTCAGTCGTTCAGAATCTTGGCCGTGCCATCGTCAAGAAAATGGCAATCAAGATCAGCGGGAACGAGGTGATGTCGGTCGACGATGCAGACGTGTACCACTGCTACCTTGATCTCTGGAGAGCCTCCGAGCGCAAAAATGCGCACTACCAGGGTACTGATACCTCCGCTACAAGAAATGCTACTAAGCTGCGGGTCGGTGCAGAGGGCAAGGTCGACACTGTTGTTGTAGACAAGGCTATCGCTGATGCCTATGGCAATCGGTTCTGTATCCCACTGGACTTTGACCTCCTCGAGGCTCATATGTCTTTCTACCAGAATGCGCTTGGAGATCAGCTCGTTCTCGACATTCAATGATTACAGTCGAGTGGTCCTGGCCACAGGCGATGCCACTGCCAGTTACACCATTGATAATATCAGCCTGGAATATGAAATGGTCACCCAATCTGAACTTACTCGCATGGTCTGCAACCATTATGCTAGTCGTCTCGCCATCCTATACAATAGCGTCCTTCACCTCCGCAAACTGACCAAAGACAAGAGCAACTCTGTGTGGAACATCACCATTAACGTTGCCGCAAAGAGCATTAAAGGAATCCTGCTGCTGTTCGAGGACCCTACTACGGTTGGTGCAGCTTTCGGTAGTAAACCCTAGATCTTTTGTAACCCCAAGATCACCAAAGTTGAGGTTATCATCGAAGGGGTGCCCAATCAGCTGTACTCCCAGGGACTGCGTGCCTACCAGAATGGAACGAAGCCGCTCGGCACTTTGGAGCTTGCCCCAGCAGCAAAAGAGATCCTGAGGTGGCTCTAGTCGCAAAGTAGCGACCTCTGGCTGATGTCACATTGGAAGAGTTCTTGACCAACATTTATGCACTATTTGTGGTCAAACAGTCTGTGGCACGGCAGTTATGGACCTGCTGAAGGGCCCTTATGGGGACTGTTTTACATTGTGGTGCTCTGTCCCACAATCAAATACAACAAAACAGACCACGACCGTTCATGGATTTGGGATGACCCCGATGTGTTCATAGTTCATCCTGGTGAACGCCTCCACCAGGATTTACGGGCCTTGTATCAGACGTTCCGTGAGATCCAACCTTGTACATTATCGATGATTGCTCGGCTATGAAAGCTTTGACACAAAAGAAAGACATGCTGACTGAGCTAGCCTTCTCAGGTCGTCATGCACAACAGAGCGTTTGGGTTTTGACTCAGAAGTATAATTCTGTCTTAAAGGATCTCCGCGAGCAAACCTGCTGGGCTTGTCTGTTCCTCTGTAAGGACAGAGACAGCTTCGAGGACTGTCTACGAGAGAATGATGTGATTGGAAGCCGTGAGAAACGTGTAGCAGTTCGCCAGGCATTGGCGGAGAGCAAGCATGCCCGGCTAGTGTTAAAAACAGACCAACCAACCACTTATAAAGTGTTGTGATAACGGACCTATATAATGTGGGAAGCAGCGATTCTAGTGACCCAAGCAGCCATTGTAGTGACTCAAGCACTATATATAAGTGTGCTGGGGTAGGCGGCATTGCACATTGTTAGACTCAAGCGGCATATATGTACATGTATACAGACCATGTATTGTGACGATATCATTGACCGACTGCTGGAAGAGCAAAGTGGCGCTGTTCCGGAGGAACAACAGGGAGGCAAAACGGCCGTGGATCCTGCTGTGCCTGTTCCTTTGGAACTTCCGAAGGAAAAACGGGTCAATGGGGTCAAACGCAAAAGGCTAGCTGCATTAGCTTTCGGTGGGCAGGCTAAGCAGTATATAGGGAAAACCCTCACAATTGACCAGATCGACGCCATGGACGACGAGGAAATCGATTAACTCTATGCCCGATATGAGGCACGGCTCGGCGCAGCAATGACAGAAACTCTGGGAGAGGATGCACTACAACTCAATGCAGGGGCGGTCAGCATGTTTCTTCCCATACCCCCATAGAACCAACTAAAGTTGGTTGCTGATCTTGAGGCAGATCCATTTGTTAGGCACGCGCTAAGCAGTACCACGTGCGAGCTATATCATCGCTGTGGCATGTACTTAGCACCGCTAACCACGATGCTAACCACTGCTAAACACTGTCGATTTGGACACATCTGCACTTTAACAAATCAAGACGATGTCATCGATGACAGAGCCAAACCTGCTGATAGTTACTGTTGTTCCAACGGAACAGAAATAGGCGGAGAGAGTGACAGCTGCGCCAACCACTGAGTCGTCGGTTGTTCCTGTTCCAAAGAAACAACGGGAGCGACAGAAAGACCCTAAAAAGTGGCCGCCGGACATGCAGGAGCTGCCGCCCGTAATGCAAAACAACAAAAAGCCTTGGTCCGGTTGCAAGAAGAGAAGGCCAATCTCCAGAGAGTGGTCGTAAACAACGCAGTAGCAATCCAAGCGGCTGATGGACCCGTTGTTCCTTCGGAAGGGGAACAACGGGAACAATATGGACAACATGGACAGCATCAAGGGGTCTCGAATGCAATGCATCACGAACGCAGTTCATTAGATGACTTGTCCCCAGAGATTGCTGGGGCGGTTGGATTGGCTAGCTTTGCATTATGGTTCCAGTTCCGAAGTTCCCAAAGGAACAGGAACAACAGTAAGTCGGCGGCCAATCTAATGACACCGCCTGTTGATCCGGTCAACGGTAGCGCGTCACCTGCGAACAAGCATTTAAATGTATCTTCAGACCCATTCTATATGGAGAGGCATATGTATATGTATATACAATTTCTTCAGCCGATGGAAAGATGCTGGTCAATGCTGCCTATCACGGCGCTGTGGTCTCTTCCCTCGTAATAGGGTATGCCTGCTTAGATAAGATGGCAACGAAGGGAGCCACCCCAAAACTTGACTTTACCGGCTATGATGTCGGGATGGTAGTCCTTGACGTGGGGCTGGCGATGGCAACCAATGACATGATAATTAAACAAGGAATCATTCCAGCAGATATTATGAAATAACACGATGGCCTCGATCGCAATGCTAGTTTGGGGCGACCTTGTAAACGCAGTGGCCTTCTCTAGCAGCAACTACCTCTTCTCCAAGTTTCGGGATAACGATGCTGGTGTGGGGCGTGTGCGACATGACAAAGCCATAGACAAGCTTCAGGCCGCCCAGACAGCATGGTCCCGTAAGCGAGCAGAACGCCTCGATTGGATCAACGAAGAACTACGTCGCCAAGGCCATTCCTTGCGCACATTCCGGGTTGTCGATGCTGCGATTCGCGAGTATGCACAGGTAACTGGGAACAGTTTAAACAGTCTTGGCCCAGAACCACAACTAGAAGACTTTTATACACCATCAGTCGGGCAAAAGGACCGCGAGATCGCCTTCATCATACTAGGGCTGGGTGTGGTCGGGCTTGCTACGCGTGTAAAAAAAGGTTTTTTTAGGGTGACGGAAGTTGTTCTGTTCCTTCAGAATGGAAGGCCGCCTGGCTATGCTGTAAAGTAATCCTCAAAGCCCATGAGAGTTGCACAGCAACTACAGATCGGCGGGTGCAGTGGGCTCTGGTCTCAGCCGTTCCCATTGTTCCCATTGTTCCAGTCCCGAAGGAACAACAGGGGGTTCCTGACTCTGCCTAGCGAGTTCTTGGCGTATCAGCAGCAGCATCTCGTTTTTTTGTGCCCTGCGGGCTCTCTCGGCAAGATAACTTGCGGATATCAAGCCGGAGTTGGTTGAATTTCTCTTCCTTCGCGAGTACACGACTGGATTCCTCCTCGGATATCTGGCCATCGGCAACAGCCTTTGAATACAGATCTGCGATGCTCGAGCTTGGCCTCCGCTAAGGTGACGATGGTGTTGTGCCTTTTTGCCTTCTTTGCGAGCCTTCGGCTTACAAACGTCCCGAAAACACCTGCCAATCCACAGGCCCATGCGGCAGCCTCTAGTGCCATAACCACAGGAATTGCGGCTACGTTTGGCAACAACCCGATTCCACCAACGCCGATCCCTACACCGGTCGCGGATAGAAATGTTTCGATGCCATCTGCGATATTGACCCCTCGCTGGTATTTCTTGCCGAGAGAACGCCTGCGGTCTCGTTCGGTCATGAGACGGGCTCTTACATCACCAATCTCCTGGATGCGGAAAGCATTCGCGTCGCTGGTATTGAGTTCTGGATACCAGCCCATTTTTATTGGTATTATACACCATGTTCTAATAACTTTAAATCGCCCGTAAGTATCTGTCTGGTAACCCGCAGGCGCTTGAGCTTAGCTGGGCCAAGATATAGGGTATTGAATGTGTCGGTTGGAAACCTAGCATCTGTGACCTTGTACTCGACACCACTTAATGAGAGCAACACATCGTTGCCACAGATAATGATGACAAGTTCTTTGCCATTATGCCGCCGACCCCATTTTAGGTCAAGCCCATGTAGCGCTGGTATGAAGTCGTTGGATGGTATACCCAGGACTATCTGTATAATTGTGGTGGTACCCTTGCCAGGTGTAAGACGCTCAAACTCCCAAAAGAGCTTCATCATCGCACCTCATTTTATCCCACCCAACACTTACCCGGCATTGCTTTCGCGAACATAAATAACACCTTTCGGGGTATAAGAAGCCAACACATGGCCACTGTTCTGGAGTTTACGGAGCCTGAGGCCGCGGCCAAGTTGGATGTGAGGTTGGATGAACTTGAAGTCAAGTTCCCACCCACGGAGAACAGGGTGCCTATACAGAGACCACTGATTGGAGTCATTCTGGATTACTTAGTAGCTCCTCCACGGGGCTGAGCCTCCCAGCTTCAAACCACGCAGCTCGGTAAATGTAGCTTCTTGCGGTTGTTCCCGTTCCGAAGGAACAACAACAGGCAGCTCTTTTCTCTTATATAGCCCCTCAGAGAGCTGCAATACATACAATTTGTCCGTCATCCCTGGTTCTCCAAAGCTCTGCGTGTCCCCTAGATCAGCCAGCTGGAGGGTTTTTCTGCCACACGACCGGGTGGCCCGCAAAACCTACAAGTATGCGCTCACAGTCGTTGATGTAGCCTCCCGCTATAAAGAGGCAGAGCCCCTGGCCACAAAAGAGGCCAAAGAGGTCGGAGCCGCCCTAGAAAAGATATACAGGCGTGGACCACTGCGGTTGCCCAAGCACCTTCAAGTCGATCCCGGGCGCGAGTTTTGGGGCGCGGTGAATCAGCTGCTGGCGAAACACGGGACGTCCACCGGGACCAGGGAATTGTAGAACGATACAACCGAACCCTGGCAGAACGACTGTTCGGTCACCAATACGCCCAGGAGATGAGGTTACCGTCAGGTGAGAGGTCAAGTGAATGGGTCGCTCGGCTGCCCGCCGTTGTTGCGGCGCTGAATGGTGAGGTGACTCGCTTAACTAAAAAGAGGCCATCTGACGCCGTCAAGGCCAAGGTTGTGACACAAAAGACCTCCTCTGTGATTTCTGGCCGCCATGTTGGCCTCAAGGAGCAGATGCTCCCCTCCAATGTGGCTGTTCGCTATCTCTACCAGGCAGGCGAGCTGGAGGGGGTCGCCGTCGCGCAACTGACCCTGTGTGGTCCCTCCAAGTGTACCGGCTTGGACGCTCGGTCACCAAGCCAGGCGAACCTGTCCTCTACTAGTTGATGGACGGACCAGCCCGTGGCTTCGTCCGGGAAGAGCTGCATGTGGTGCCTCCCGACACCCAGCTGACTGGGTCTTGACTCTCCTAACTATCATCTCTTTGGCAAGGCAGTGAGTTGGTGTAAAGACAAGTGGGCCTCGCACCCTTAAGAGCTCGGTCTCTCTCGTTGTCTTGCCGCTACCACCTCCACCGTTGGGGTAACTCAACCGATGGTGGGTCAGTGGGTCATTATACCTCGGAGCAGTGCTGGGAGGGAGGTATTTCGCGCTACAATACTCTGGCTTTGGAAGATATGCGGCATGATCCTGAGGCATGTAGAGAGTTTCCCCCTTATCTCGCCATTGAGCTGGTAGGACAATATGCTTTTCGGGAGGCCGTAGGGTTGGTTCGACATAATAGTGGTAGCACATTCTGCAGTAACCCTCAGGGTGAACCTCTCGTGGTACGTAGGCTTGGACACCGTCGAATCTGTAGAGTACTGTCTTCTTGACACATATGCTGCCTGTCGCCACCCGAACCGCCTCTTCTTTGTCAAAACGCTGTAACATACTGAGAAGGTCAATATGGGCGTATGCTAACATAGACGCCCTTAGGTGGGCGTACTGAGGCTGGCTGCCATCGTAGTAAGTTAGCACATGACCTAGGGTCACCGTTATGGGGCTCCGACAAGAGTGCCACTTTGGCGAGTATCTCTCACAAGATAGTCTAGTTCACCATGATCCGTGACCAGGCGGCGAGTCAATCGTCTATCATCGGCTTTTGCGCCTTGAGTGAACTTCCCGATGATGCTGCAGCCCTGATCTCTATCTTCAGGGAGCCATACTACATTCTTCTTTCCGGAAGTGATGATGGCTTCTCCTACCTCTCATCCGGTTAGGATGCCGGAATCCATAAGATATGAGAGGAGGACCGTCGGGGCCCAGCCCTGCTCCTCGAAATGCCTCCCGAACCATGCAGGGATGACAGGGTGGACACTTGAGTCGAAAGCCCACTTGCGTATTTGGGCGAAACCTGTGCGTATGTCTTTGGGCAAAGCGCCATTGATTGCTACACGGGTCATGTTGGCCTTTGGATGACCGAAACGTTCGAAGTAGGGATGAGCCTCACCTAGCCCTTGGAAGCTTGAGGGATAGCATACCTTCATGCCAATGCTTATGATGTCATTGACGTGATACTGTCTTGCATTCCAGGGGCCACCGTGGCCATGTTCGACACAAGCCTTTTGGATGTCATCCAGGAAAGATGGTGGGTCTCTTGAATCATAAAGGCACGACCGTCTTGTAGGACGAACTGGTCGACGCTGAGCTGTCTACCCCCGAGTAGCCAGACAGCGATTGGCTCATTTTGGGTGGCCTGTCTGATGGCTTCCCAGACGTCAAACTCGTATATGTGGACCTGTCTGGACTGGGAGAAGTGCAGGTCTTTGGACCAGGCGTGGCCATCATGGTAGATGAGCTCTACTTTCCCTCTCACACCATTCCTCCAAACTGATATTTGCCGCTGTTGGAGATATCCTCACCAGCTTTATCTTTCACGGTGATGGACCGCTTGAGGATCTTCTCCAGCTCGGCTACATCGTCGACCGTTGCACCAGCGCCATGGACTCTCTTCTCCCACCCCTCGATTTGATTGTCTGTCGCCTGGTGGGGGTTAGGCCCTGCCCTCTGAGAGCGCCATCGAAGTGCTCCACCACTCTCTGCGCGACTCAGTTGAGAGCACCTTCTTTCATTGGTGGTAGGTTTGCTGGACCTGGGTCTCTGAGAGGGTAGAGCCCGTAAACGATCGCGGTGACAGGGTAAGCATTCTGGTAGAACACCTGGTCGATCCCGGTCAGCGCACCCGGCTTAGTTACTTGAGAGATCTCAACCATGCCCCGCCCCTTCTTCCTCTCCGCACGGACAGGGTCGAACTTATCTTCGGCGACCCAGACTCCTTCGTCATGCTCGCGCAGGATCTTGATTTTCAGGGTGAACGCGCCCTCTGAAAGGGCTGCTTGCAGTCGTGCTGCTCTCTCGTCCGTCATGCGGGCATCCAGGGCCAGTCGGTTGGCCCTTGCATGCATACCATCAGCGATCTCAACGTCGCCGATGTCACGGGGTCCCGTACCTCTACCCTCCATGTAGAAAATACTGCGGCGGCGCCATCAACTTCACAAGATCGACCCATGGTTCATCATCTGGCAGCCTCACCGGGTGAGGGACTTCGATATCCAAGTCGAATTGTCGCCTTTGTTTGGCTGGGTCAGACTCCTCAACAATTGTCTTCCCTTTTCTCTCACGAGCCTTTCGAGGTGGAGTGGGAGGTCGTGCAGCATCTGGAAGTAGAGGCCTCAGCAATCGTTTCTTTATTGATTCTGGAATGGGTTCATCCAGGATGTTCTGAAAAACATCTTGGAGAGGCTCCGGTGTTTGCATTTCAGCCACCAGCTGATTCATGTATTTGTCCATACTTGCCACGCTGAAACACTATGCCTGTTGCCACCACATCTCTAAATGGCCTCCAGCCGGGTAAATTCCATTACCGTGGCCCTCTGCTCCCGGTGCAGTAATTTCATATGTTCGTTTTTATAACCACACCTCAGGCAGAGCGATAATTTGTTCGTTATCACCACACCACAAACACGACAAGGTATTGTACACGATCCATTTCGCAGTTTGACCAGATGTACACCCACAGTACTCTCCCATACAGCGCCTTCCACAGAGCTCCGTAGAGCTCAAAGTAAGCCATTGACATGTGTTTTACCTATCCACATTGTGCACCTGAACGGGTATATCCATTATCACGGATATGTCTAATCGGTTTCACCACCGGAAGGAGGTTTATGTCTATGAGAGGCCTGGGCCGGCGAGGGTGTGGGCCGTCCCTCTACGCGACCGTCTGTTTGGTATCGGTATATTTTTGTGTCTACGTTAAGGCCCGTTTGGTGTTCGGGTAGAAAGTGAATCTACGCTGATGTCCCAAGTGGGATGATGGCCTCTCGGCCAGCGAGGGTGAAGGACCGCCCCCGGTCCCCAAGTTGGTGCATCCCCCCCCCCCCACTATACCTTCACGCAGTTTTGTGTGTCAAATACAATAGGTATCCTCCTCTTCGTCTTATTCTCTTTCCATTTCTTCTTTCATTCACATGCAAGATTTAAACAATACCATAAATAATTGTCTAGCGGTCTGGTTCCCCATGGTCCACCTTCTACAATTAGGATTACCACCAGCTGTCTCCTCATTTTTGTGCCGAATTTGGGCGTCGCGTCCTTGCACTTGCGGTTACCTGCGTGTGTTAGGTATAATGTTTTTGAGTGACATGTAAATGATACCTCACATGCACACTTGTCTGCATTGTTGGGGTCTCTGGCCGGCCCTTGCTGTGTGTGGAGTGCGGGGCTGTGGCGTCTTGTCTTGGTATAGGGCGCGGGCGATCGCTAGCCTCAAAATTGAGTCAGCCTGGTGATCGGTTTGAGGCCCTGGCCCACAGACCGCGATATGTGTTTCCATCTACTCTTTTGCTATTTTTACCACGTTTTCGAGTAAATGTATGTATAACTCCGGGAGATGACTTACACAAGCGCTAAGCTTTCTATCAAATTCCTCCATTACTCAGCAATTTGTTTACTGTTAAATATATGTTATATTATGAGCTGCTGTGCCAAACATTGTTACTTACAGTCCAAAGCTGGGCTTTCTGTAATCCCCTCATAAATATGTATAATGGTAGCCTGGTATACCAGGGAGTTAGTCTAGTACACCATGGTATTTTAGGGCAACACGGGTGTACCATGATACTCTTTTACAAGGAACTTTTACGGCATCTAAGGCCACACTTCTGTGCACGTGAGATCAATGGCGTTAAAAGCAAGTAAGATAAAAAAAAACCCTGTAACATGTTCACACAGTTTACTTAAATAAATACTCGACTGTGTGTGTATATGTGCATTTAGAAAAATGGAAAACCATTAGGGGGTTGTACGCGTATCCGCCACAGCACGCCCAAATCCACCACTGTATTAACAATTAACTCTGTACCCAACGCACAGGACATCAAAATGTATTATTTTAATTATTGTTTTTCAAATATTCTCAAAAAGATTTTGACAAATATATTTTTTTCAACTGCTAAATTTGAATATTAGGCGGGCAGATGTGGCCAGTTCGTTATGTAAAGGATTAAACGAAATTGTGCTTTCTCCTGTTTAACTCAGAATATCAATTGGATAACTTAGTATTTAATGTGAAACAGTGAATCATAGAAAATAAATAACAGAGAACACTCGCCCAAGATGTATACAAACGCCTCTACGTCCATATCCTGAAATTTGTAACCGTATGACCTTCACCTATGACTTTTGACCTTCAAAAGTGAATAGTCATTATCATTAAAATTGGGTAACTCCAGCTGAAATCAGGGCCGAAAATGTATTTCATTGAATTTGTAATCTTGGAACCTTTGTATTTGACCACCGGTACAATAGGTATTATACCTGTACCATCTTTGACTAGGAAAGATGCAACCTCTTTTTGTTCCTGAGCGCTAACATACATAATTACATACGGGAGCACACAGATACACACAGACACGAATTAAATCCTTTACCACGCTTCGAGTATTGTCGGTGTAGTTGAATAGGTGCGTTTAGTTGACCGGTATCTTCACTAGTGAAGATAAATCGTATTATCTTTCACTGGGACAAATACGTTTTTCCAGCCGGTATTGTGTTGTGAAGAATAAGATAAATAGAGTAATTACACAAAGCTTGTTTGTATACTGTGTTGATGGAAGCTATCGTGGGAAAACGTCCCATTCGAATGAATTAATACTTTTTATGAGTGATTTAATTTCAAATTCATTTTCGCAATTTTTTTTTGTATTTGTCCTACCAAATATTGACTTCTTCCCGTGGTTCAGTTATAAGTAAAAACAGACGGAAAAATAGGTTTTTTTTAAATGTACGGAACAACTGCCCACCTCTAACGCATGTTGAATACCTAACAATATGACTTCAGTTTCTTTTATTTTGTTTGTTTCATTTTCAGATGATTACGTTAAAATATATGTCTTTGTATAAGTGATTAAGTACATAAAGGCAACTCATAGACTCGCCATATAAATTTTACGCTATTCTTGATAATAATACCTTATTTTGGCAAAAAACTACATCATTTGTCTTCAACAGTTTTTATTTATTTTTTTCTATTCAGCATGGTCATTTGTTCCTGAATGCGGTATCTCTGCGTCAAATATGATTGTTGGTGGGTTACCATCGACTGAAGGAAGCTGGCCATGGGCGGTGTCTATGAGGCTCACATGGGCAAACAGACATGTCTGCGGAGGCACTCTTGTCCACCCAAGATGGATTGTTACTGCAGCACATTGTGTACATGGGTAGGTCAATGGATTCTTTGTTTTACAATTTTACTATTCTATATAGTTCCACTATATTTCTTTGGTAACATTGAAACGCCACGTACTTATCTTCGCTGATGAATGTTGTTATGTTCTAATTTACTTTACTCAGACCGACCCAAATCATTTACAACAGAAAAATCAACGCTGAAACAGTACTACAGAGGATATGTCGAATTCTTTTAACGCCTCCTCACGCACTTTAATTTCGACCACATACAATGTAAGAAACAAAACTAAAAAAGTGAGACATGCCGCATTAAAAAACAGAGATAAAACTCTCCCCGGAAGAAAAAATGAAAAATCGTAGAATGTTCAATACTGGGTCTAACTGCAATGTTCTTACAGTCTAAGAATCACGTTCAAGCCAGTATCCAACATTCAATAGTCAGTCACGTGATGATGCTGAAAACATGCAGAATACTCTTCATAGAAAACTTTTATACTTATGATGAAGGATTTAAGGAGAAGAAAAATTAGATTGAATGGATCTAATAATAGGGATGTTGAAAATTCCAAACGCGTGCGGGTGCGAAAACATATAAACAAATCTCCGTCATGGACGTGGCAGTTTTCATGCATTCTTACTCGTAAAACCGCAGCAATTTCGATTTTAAACTTATAGAATAAACTGTAATCTACGATCGGAACATATACGTCAAAGAGAAAAGCTGTGAAGTGCGTCATTTGGATGTTCCTGCTTTTCACGCTGTGATTTGGTTACAAATTTTATTGATGGGCGTAGCATGCGATTTGCATGTCTGAGCATATGGGTACGTATACGATGTTATTCTAAACAAGAGGACGTCGCGAAAATATTGTTTAAAGCTGTCTTATTAACATATGAACTAAACCTATTATTTACATATTATTACCACTTTTGCAGGCGTTCCTAGCACATTAACAATGTTTTACCGGGCGTTGAAACCTCGTAATGCTCAACAAGTACAAGTCATGTGACGTGTTGGGCCGTTATTGACTATAACAGCCCAACACGTCAATAACAGCCCGACACGTCTAAATATGGACAATGACGTCACATCTCTCAGCCAATCAACAATATTTTTCCCAGATTTCTATTGGGATCGAAATTCAATTCGGATTTTTTTAATTATAAACACAATTAACACATTTGTTTCAAGTGTTTCTCTTTGTGTCACCGATAGATAATGTATCAAATATAGGAAGCGATACGCACAAAGTAAGTGATGACATCTTTGATGAATAAACTCCTTGCCTAAAGTTCGCATTTCGAAGATATATTTCATCATCTAACTTCCCAAATTTCGCCGTAGACTGATCAGACGATAGTCATGTTACCCGGTTTGTTTGTCAACAAATCAGACGATGGTGTCGCTGTTTTTTAATTCTAAAATGTCAAACTTCATTTATTTATCTTATTTCCCATATAATTTAATTGTAATGTACCCGATGTACGAAAGTGGCAATAATAGAAATAACATGACTTTGTCGGGCATTACAGTGTATCAACGGCTCAACAGAAATGGTTAACAGCCCTTGAGCTTATTAGCGGCCCTCGACTTCGTCGCGGGCCGCTAATAAACTCTTGTGCTGTTAACCATTTCTGTTGAGCCGTTAATACACCGTAATGCCCTTCAAAATCATGTTATTGTTATATTCACTGGACTTATTATGAGGCACCAACATATAATACTTGAGCTCATGATCAAGAGAAAATAATTTTGTTACGTACTTGTCTTTCAATCTGTAAAAGGAAATAAATACAAATTGCCCGGAATGCGGAGCAAAATAATTCCTACCCCTCAAATACAATAACAAAACTCATTTGACGAGTGTAGATGATTCAATTTGCGAACTCTCCTTACTTAAGCCCATTCCACTTGTATCAAAAGCATAAAGATCAGAGTGACACATCCGGCATCCACCCTATTAACCCACAGGTACACACTCATGCCGGTACATAACACCAACAAAGTCATCCTCCCACACACTCACCCCTGTACATTCAAGCCCCCCCCCCACCCCACCACCAAATGCACCCACCTACTCCTCACAAACACCGACATTCACACCAATCAACTTTTGTAGATCTCACATTGATTATTGCTACAATTATTTTCGATTTACAACGTTGAAACTGGTATCTCACAGACAACAGGGGAAGCTGTTCCATTTTTAAAACGGGCTTCGACATTCCGGAAGACAATACATTGCTAGCATTGTGGTATAGCCATACTAACAATAATTTCTGTCACAAAAGATTGTCGCGAATTCTGGATTTCGTACCCACTCCACAAAATAATATATGTCCAAAACCAATGAGAATCATTAACTTACATGCCGTAAAATCCGTTATGTTATGGAATGCTCATATCTGTACTCAGTAACACCATGAACCATGGTACAAAGGAGCCCAGGGATTCATCAAAATGTGAAATTCGAGCATTATTCGTGCATTCCTTGGGTAAGATAAGTAATCCCTACGGCCCATGCGGAGAGCGGTGGTGTAGTATACTAAGGATAACAGCACGTCGGCGGTACATTTTTCAATCGATGATAACCATGCTTGCGTCGATATAAACTTTTTTTTATCTCTCCTCCACAGGGGATGATAAACGACTTCATCTTCTCTTTCCTGTTCATCTTGGATACTGAATACCTTCACCTTCTTAATCCCATTGGCCATCCGAAAAACTGAACGAAGTCAATTGAATGTTGCAAAATAATAATAATAATAATAAAATAATTATAATCACTTCACTATCAGCGACCAGATCTTTTGGGAGAACTTAAAACACATGATTCGAGGCAAAACAATCTCATACTCAGCTAACAGAAAGCGAAAGGCCAACAAAACCTAATTGAAAATAGACGCAAAATTAAATTTAACAATATGTTGGACAAGTCGCCCCAGAGATTGAAACACTTGAAACAGAACTCAATTCAATTAGAACCCCCCAAAATAGTGGAATGATCTTACGAACAAAAGCATAATGGAAAGTGAAGTAGAAAAGCCTACTAAATACTTTTGTAACATGGAAAAATAAATTATACGGAAAAAATAATTTTCAAAATTAATAAAACCGGACGAATCGGAAAAAAAAGACTTGAATAAAATTATTTCTCAACAGAGAAAATTGTACACAAATCTTCATACATCAAGAGTATCTGCCTCCAGTGAGAATGATCAAGATGCGAATACCTTTTTTGATAAGGAAAATCCTTTCATAAACTTTTTAGACGAAGATGAAAACTATTCTTTGAAGGCTTACGAACTGAATCCGAATGTTCGTTGATGTGAAAATAGAATCTGCCGCCATTTCTAGCCGAATTAAAAATGTCTTCCCTAAACTTATATCTGATACTAAGCTTGGGTTTATGAAAGGGAGGTTCATCGGAGAAGTAATACGTTTAACATTTGACTTAATTCATAAATGTGAGGAGCAAAATATACCAGGAATACATTCGACTCACTTAAATGGATTTTCATTAAAAAGCACTGGAGTGTTTTAACTTTGGTCCATGTATCATAAAATGGTTTGAAACCTTTTACAGCTGTATATTTAGCTACCTTTCGAACAATGGTCATTGTTCAGATAAGGTTGACATTCAACGTGGAGTAAGACAGGATGACCCTTTATCACCCTACCTCTTCATCCTCCACACTAAAATTCTCAGTGTAGCTTTGAAAGCATCCTAATATTAACGGAATAAACATAGACAACTCAGAATTCTAATAAGTTAGTATGTAGATGATACGACACTCTTTCTCAGTTACTCCTTCGGTCCTTGAAACAGGGAATCTATTTTCAAAATGCTCAGGACTCAAAGTTTTCTTAGATAAAATACCGGTTATGTGGATTGGCTCTATAAAGGGATGCGGGGAGGAATTACACACAACTCATAACGTGTACTGGAATCACAGAAACTTTTCACCATTTTAAGAATCGAATATAATCTGTTCAGCAAAATTACATATTAAGTAACTATCAAAAGAAGATGAAAAAAATTAAAAAATTACCTAGCGATTGGTCTTTCAGAAACGTAACTCTAACTGAAGAAACTGTGGTGGTGAAAATATTTACACTGCTAATTCTGATTCATTGCTTATCTGTTTTACCAGACCCACACGAAAATTCAATCAAGGCTATATAATTTTTAATAGTCAAACGATAAGATTAAATGGGCTACAGTGATCGATTCAATTGAAAACGGTGGTATCAAGTTCCCCCATTTGAAAACTTACAGTAACTCTTTGAAAATATCTTGGGTTAAAAAACTGTTAGATCCTGAAACGTTCGCCCCATGGAAAACACTAGTTCTAAATGACTTTGAAAGCCTAGGTAGTTACAAAATTTGGCACTTGCATAAATAAGGACTCAGAAAAGTAGGGGAAAAACAAACTTGTTTTGGAAGAAAGTTTTAAGTGCATTGCCATTTTTTATGAACATAACGCCCAAACCTTTGATGAAATATTTTAAGAATCGCTTTTCTATAATAAACATATTAAAAATTAATAATAAACTGTTTTTTTAATAAACGTTGGTGCACCAGTGGTATCTTTTCTTCATTGATCTCTTGATAGAAGATATCAAATTATTAACTTTCATATACAGAGAAAAATAACATCAAAACCCTATATATTGTGTATCAGGGAGTTTTGATTCCATTGCTAAATCGTGGACAATGAGAGTGAAGCAGCACACAAAAAATTGAACGGATAAAGCACAAAAATACCAAAATATTAAAATAATCCCCAAAAGTATGTAGAACATTCTATTCATTATTTTTGAAATTGTCGACTATTCGTCCCCTAAAATAAAGCTTTAAATCTCAGCTTACATCTTGCAACTGGCATCTGATATATAAAAAGCCATTCCAAATATCTGACAACTCCAATTTAAGAAGTTTTCAGCTAAAAAACATGCATAGTGCATTATATACTAACTCCAAACTTTATAAATCCAAGCTATCCGACTGAGTAATGCACTTTCTGTAATCACACTCAGGAGACGATCCCGAATCTCTTTTTTGAATGTTCTTCCTCAAAAACAATTCTGTTGAATCTTTCTGAGGATTTAAGAGAGAAATGTGAAATTGCTTTTCCTCTGTCTTCGGAATATATTATATTGGGTCATTGTGATAACCAGATGACAGAGATAGTGGCAGATTTCAGTACAGATTCTCTTTTGAAAAAATTATCTATTCGTGCAAAGTGAGAAAATGCCTCCCAACATATAAAGGTTTCCTAGAGCAATTAAAAGCTTTCAAAAGAGAGAACCACATAGCAGCGGCGATCAACTGTCAGGCTCTCCGACTTATTAAATGGAGACAAGCAGAGTTAGCAGGGTTGAAGGAAAGTCGACTCCTGGTCCTCTCTGGGTCATATATCGACGAAAATCCACACGGTGATATTAACCTCTATGTATCTCCCCGGATAAAATGATATGCTTCCGAAAGATATCCTGGTATACCGATTCTGTAAGTTGAAGGGTTTGGCAGCCATAGTTGGAGTTATTTATTCAAACAAAGCAAGCAAGGTGAAAAGGTGTAAATGACAAGCCTCCGCAGCAAAATGAATATTCTTCCATTACGTATATAGTTATGTGATTTTCGTAAACGTGTGCCTTCTGTTCTGTTACAGTGTTTAGAGCTGCGTTAAAACTTGACAAAAAATCTGAACATTTGCCAGCATCCTTTGTTTGAAAAACGAGACAAATTATTACTTGGGTACATTTATCGACTGTTATTGGTATAAAATTTCCCAACTACTGACAATAGAAGTAATTCGTCATTTTATTCAACAGCATCTAACATTAAAAGGTCAGAAAAGCCAGTGTAGTCCAGCTAGGCCTACAAACCCGGTACTTGTGAATTCAGAGGTCCATTACACGGACATCTCAAAAAGTTCTTGTAAGTCCGGGGTGGGAGTCAGCGAAAACAAAAAATCCGGACACATGCTCGTGATGGGTAGGCGTCTTGTATGCGGGACAAAGTCTTTTTGAGTATTTGCATTCTTTTCCCTGGAAGCTGTTTATCACTTGATACTGACGAAAAAGAGTCTGTTCTAGTGTGAGGCAGTCAAAATGAGGCCTGTTTGATAAGCAAGCACTGTATATAACTTCCCGAGACATGAATGCAAGTTTATATTTCTGCTCTCCTGCAGTCGTCGACTTGACCCTTTTAACACTGGTGCTACCTTTCATGCCAGTTCAATGGTAGCAATTGGAAGAGTCCATATTCATTATTTGGGGATAGACCAATTAATGGGGCTTTACGTTGGAAATATTGATTGGTCTATCCCATACATTCAGTTAGCAGCCATCCTACTTGAAATTATGATGTATCATATGCCTGAACCGGCAAACGGCCTCTTTGGTTCGAAGGGTTGACCTTTTATGTGTTTCATTCCAGCAAGTTTAGAAGGCCATCTGACAAATTAATGTTTCGTGTATTTCAACTCAAGCAATTTTACAGAAGGACATATGCCAGGTTGGAGAAATTTAAACAGTATAATCAACTCTGTATTTTAAATTCAAATAAAATATCCTATGATAATATCATAAGATCACACAACAAAATTTAAAATTGCCTGATCAAAACGAGCAACCAAACGCCAGGATACTGAATCCAAACTATGCCTAACTTAACAGAAACAAGAAAACTAAGACTGTTAATATATTGTCACTGGTGAAGCTTCAGTGTGCTCACAACTTGACACAACGGGAACTTGAGAATATATACTCAGTTGATTCATGGCGCTATACGACTGTAGTACCATGTGCCACGCGCTTGTATCTGTATCAGTAATCACCACCCAAATAATGTGTGCCACTTTTATAGTGAATAATCTCATCACCGTTATATGATATCATGAAGGAGAACACTACATGTACAATGGATTACAGCTGTAACGTTATACACTCTACTCCGGTTGATACAAGTATATGTGATGCTATGGCTATGTACCATGGAATTTATTTATTTATCCATTGATGCTTAATGCCACATTAGCCTTTAATGCTATATTTTAGCGACACAGACTATGGAAGTCCCTATCCATCTGCTCAGCTGCCCAGCGAAAGTCACAGCCTCCAGTACATGACAATAAACACCCAAAAGGATCAACCCTTATCTCATTGTTTTAATCATCCGCATTGTTTCAGAAGGAATCTACACGCATTGTAATCAGTTCAGATCCAGAACTTTGTGAGATGTCAGAACTAAAAATCTTACCCTGGATTCCAATGTGTTCTACGTGCCAGTAAGCACATAGCACACATTGGAACTCTCGGGACGAAATAGTAACACGGATTCCTCTCGCAAATTTAGTTGGCGATAAAATGTGTTCTTTTGTTGATAGTTGTCAAATGAATTGCTGAGTGTCCTTCTAATAATTGTTTTTATAGACGGGAAGACGTGTAATAAACACAGAACTACACGCGCTTGTGAATGGGTTAATCGATATGGAACTTGTGCCAGCGCGGAAGGATAAAACGAGAGGCCGCAGGCCTCTCGTTTTATCCTTCCGCACTGGCACTCGTGCCATAACGATTAACCCATTTACACCCGCGTGTTGTTCTGTGTATTTACGCCACTTCAAAGTATATGCTAACTTTAGACATTTATCATTAAAAACGACGATTTTATGCCTCGCTCCGCAGTTATGAAAGATACAGCTTTGAAACTTCACACATCAATTTTTAGTTATCTGAATTCGATCCAACAGATTTTGCTTTTTGTAATTCAGACTGTCGATTCAAAGGAACTGGATTTTATGAATTTTTTTAAAGATTTTAATTTCCAAACTCATTTTTAAGCTTTTCTTTTTTGAAAATTTGGAAATATAATCTCCAATAATATCTAAAAATGTGTGGTCGTACTACAAAGTTTCTAACAGTTATGACCGAACTGGAAGGTGAAATCATAGGGTGTCATATGGTCAAAAATTAAAATGTGTTTGATTTTTTGAAAATTTTAGAGTGTTCTAAAGCTAAAAAAAAAAAAAAAATTAGGAGATAGCTGTTTATTGTTTTTTTATTTATCGCCATTTTGACGTTTTCACGTCCCTTCAAATTATATAAGTAGTATGTCATGTACCCGGACGGGCCTTAGTTGCAGGACCTCGGTGCAGGACCTAGGAAGTGACGTCATGTCACGTGACGTAGTGGCGCCATGTTAAGTTGTCATGGTAACCCGGGTGAACGGCCATGTTGTGACGTCATCTCCATAGTGATGCGTGGTGTGAGTGCGCATGCGGCAGCGCGTGTTGTTAGGGTGACATGTGTTTCCGTCGTCCATTTTGTATACTGGAGGCCGCCATCTTGGTTTCTATGGTAGCACGTGATTGCTATGTTACCCAGTTTTTCTGCAATAAGACGGGGTAAGTTTGGAAGGTGTGTTCGAGTGAATCGGAGTATTTTCTGTAACGACTTCTCTGGATAATTACCACAAACAACCCGACAACTTGTATTATTTCGAATTCTTTCAGAATTCTCTGCTTCTATATATATAGGCAATAGTTTACGTCTACCTAGGCATGTTCCTTTATTGTAGAGTATACCCCAGTAGCGTAGAAGAGCCTATTAGTTGGAACAGCTTTACTTATTATTACTATATTTAGCAATTTCTGGTCTATTCTTGTTAGTTCTGACCCTATTCCGTGTACTCTTGTTGTTTCATTTATCTAGATTATAACTAACGAATCACATTGCTTGATTTCCCATAATCTGTATGCAGAGTTATCTCCCTTCCGTATAACAAAAGCCTATATCCAATGGCCATATCCCATGGAATCCCATTTTTTGCAAAACACCTGTAGCTATGGAATCCCTTTTTTGTCGTATGAGGCCATGAGGACCTCATTTATTATCCCTCATACCCTCATTGAATTTTGAGGTTATGAGGACCTTGAAAAATCCCTCAAGGAGGTATAATTTACTACGACTCTTATCCTCATTTCAGTATTTAACAGGTATATCCTATGGAATCCCATTTTGGAAAACGCCTGTGACTGAGGAATCCCTTTTTGTCGTATGAGGCCATGAGGGCTATGTAAAAGCCCTCAATGAGTCCTCATTTACTATCCCTCATAGCCTCATTGAATTTTGAGGTTATGAGGACCATTAACAATCCCTCAATGAGGTATAATTTACTAGGACTTTTAGCCTCATTTCAGTATTTGAGGATACCTATGGCCTGGTATTGTATTATTCGAGGATACCTATCGAGGATACCTTTAGGAGAATCCTTTTTTTGTCGTATGAGGCCATGAGGGCTATATAAAAGCCCTCAATGAGTCCTCATTTATTATCCCTCATAGCCTCATTGAAGTTTGAGGTTATGAGGACCATTAAAAATCCCTCAATGAGGTATAATTTACTACGACTCTTAGCCTCATTTCAGTATTTGAGGATACCTATGGCCCGGTATTGTATTATTTGAGGATACCTATTGAGGATACCTATCGAGGATACCTTTTGGAGAATCCCTTTTTGTCGCATTAGGCGATGTAAAAGCCCTCAATGGGTCTAATGTAGTCTTACCAACCGCTTCCATCTTGTCGCCAAAGCTCCAAGGCCATTACAGGTCTATGGCCTATCTGCCCTATCATTAGCTTCTTCAGCAGTCTTGTTCCATTGCGGCCTTGTACCAGTACTATTGGCTTCTGTTATTCTGCCCCATATCTCACCCTTACTTCCTAGCTATACCTATCTCAGTCTCGACTATAACATTGATCAAGGTTGAATCAGATTTCCCCTGTATACATATAAGGCATTCCGTTATTGAGATTCCTAGCCGAGTCCGTAAAATTTGGATTCCGTGTTTTAACATTTTACATAGCCCTCATGGCCTCATACGACAAAAAAGGGATTCCATAGCCACAGGTGTTTTGCAAAAAAATGGGATTCCATGGGATATGGTCATTGGATATAGGCTTTTGTTATACAGAAGGGAGATAACTCTGCATACAGATTATGGGAAATCAAGCAATGTGATTGGTTAGTTATAATCTAGATAAATGAAACAACAATAGTACACAGAATAGGGTCAGAACTAACAAGAATAGACCAGAAATTGCTAAATATAGTAATAATAAGTAAAGCTGTTCCAACTAATAGGCTCTTCTACGCTACTGGGGTATACTGTAGAATAAAGGAACATGCCTAGGTAGACGTAAACTATTGCATATATAGATAGAAGCAGAGAATTCTGAAAGAATTCGAAATAATACAAGTTGTCGGGTTGTTTGTGGTAATTATCCAGGGAAGTCGTTACAGAAAATACTCCGATTCAATCGAACACACCTTCCGAACATACCCCGTCTTATTGCAGAAAAATTGGGTAACATAGCAATCACGTGCTACCATAGAAACCAAGATGGCGGCCTCCAGTATACAAAATGGACGACGGAAACACGTGTCACCCTAACAACACGCGCTGCGCATGCGCACTCACACCACGTATCACTATGGAGATGACGTCACAACATGGCCGTTCACGTGGGTTACCATGACAACACAACATGGCGCCTCTACGTCACGTGACATAACGTCACTTCCGAGGTCCTGCACCGAGGTCCTGCACCGAGGTCCTGCAACTAAGGCCCGTCCGGGTACATGACATACTACTTATATAGGCCGTTTTGGACATTTATCATTAAAATTCCGAATTTAGTGACACGCGCTGCTCCATAGTTGTTAAAGATACACATTTAAAACCTTGCTCATCGACTTCGGTTATTTGTGGTTGTTCCGTCTATTTATTCTTTTTGTACTTTAGACTCGAGATTGGACGGTTTAAATGTTTTTTTTTTCAATTACCAACTCATTTTTAACCCTTTACCCAACGAATCGCCCGCATCCGCCCGCGAAATATGCAAATTCAGCAGTTGAAAAAATAATATTTTTCAAAAAATTTCAACAAAACCATATCATGTTACCCCTCGTTGGAACGAGCTCGTTCCATCGAGGGGTCATTTGATATGGTTTTGTTGAAATTTTTTGAAAAATTAAAAAAAATGATATTTAAAATAATAAATTTTGATATCGTCTGCGTTGGGTAAAGGGTTAAGCCTATCTTACTGATATTTTGTAAATATAACCTCATATAGAAACCTTATCTAGGAAAGTACCAACCGTTGTGACGAACTCGAGGTGACGTCATTGGGGGGGGGGAGGGTCATAGGGTCAAAAATTAAATTGTGTCGGTTTTTTTTAAGTATGTTGTAGAGCTAAAAAAAATAGTTTTTTTTTTTTTTTATCTCATCGCTATATCGTTATTCTACTCAAACGTTTTCACATATCAGGTCCATACAAATTGATTTCGGACACACCGAAAGAATCACCTTAACTGCATTAGGGCTATATATTGTCCTCTTATTGAAGAACATACTATTGTCAGCATTGCCTAGTTTGTTACGTCTGCTTCTCTTTTTGCTTTCTTTTCTTTTTCTTTTTATAACGAGGATGGTGGGAAGACACCATTGTGGCTACGCCATCTCCATTTGGCGCTGTCATATAGCTGTGAGAAATGAATGTTACTTCTATCTATTTTTGGTAATTTTCTAACTTTCTGTACTTTAAACGCCCGATTGGAAGGAGACGGGTGATAAGGATGTTTTTAAGATTTTAATTTCCATCTCATTTTAAGACTGTCTTTCTGATAGTTTGGACATGTAATCTCCAATAAAATCCCAATCTAAAAATGTGGCGTCATGCTCGGAAATTCCCATCCGTTACGGTCGACCTCTGAGGTGACATCTAGTTGGGTCATAGGATCAAAAATTAAAATGTTTCGAATTTGTTTTTAATTTTTGTATTTTTAGAGCTGAAAGGTTAGGAGATAGTGTATTTTTATTAGTTTTTTGATCTGCCGCCATTTTGACGTTTCTTTCTGACATTTAGACCCTCGAATCGAAGGAGCCATATGTTAAGGCTTTTCTGAAAGATTTTAATATCCGGCTCATTTTAATATCGTTGCTCAATGTAGGTGCTTATTCTTCCTTCACCAGTACAATTGACCGATATGATAGGGCCCAAGGTGGCGAAAGTGTAATTAAACCCTAATGAACAAATACACAAAAATAAAGATGTAAACATTTAACATTTAATACAATGGGTAGTAGTGCTCCTTGGCAAAGTTTGAGCAGTGCATGTGTTTACACGGATATGTGAGATTCTTCAAAACTGACACGCTTCAAATTTCAATAGACTTTTTAATACTCATCATACTGAATGGAAGTGGGAGGGCGATGACCCAGTGGTTAGAACGCTGAACTTCAAACCGAAAAGGCGACCGTTCGGTCCTGATTAGTTGTGTCCTTGGGCAAGACACTGGACTCTTTAGTAATTTTGAAATAGTTTTAATCAAATCTACTAATGGCTGCTGCGAACCATTACTAGGGTTTATGAAAAATTCATCAATTTTAATTCAGGATACGATTGGACAAAAAGTCGATACAATTTATGGGAGATAATTTGGTTAAACTTATTTTAACGAGAAGAGATTTCTTTCCTGGGCAGCAATAACTGCCAGCCTCATGCAAGCAGTTAATCCCGTTAGAAGAAGTTGGTATGTCTTTAACCTTCAGTCAATATTCGGGCTTTGGGAGGTATGGTAAGTTGTCATGTGGCATGTGCAGGTCTTCTCCGTTGTGGTGCCATTGTGCGCAAGCTACCAGAAGCAGGTTTTTGTTCAGCTTCAAGGTGATCTACATCTTGAAGCTCAGTGCGAGAGTATCGCATGGCTAGAGCAGTCATTCGACAGCATTTTTCCGCCGGCGCTTGTAGTAGACGCGGTTATTTTGCGATCTATACACTGTACACACAGTACAATCACTGCATATAGAAAGGGAAGTGTAAAATCTGTAAATTACTTTGGCGCGTTGGCGCGACAAACTTGAGGCCCCGCACCGTTGTGCAGACGCAACATCAGCACGTCGGAGGATGGTCACAATGCGTGCGTTCCATGGCTCAGCAGCCATAACATCTCTGCAACCCAGCCACTATGATGTTTGCATCCAGTCTAGTAATGTGCCCGTTTCGCTTGCACGCTCAGTGCTGCCGTCTTTTCTGTAGCCTGCCCTGCTTATGCGCACTGGGAGATCTATCGTATGCTGGCTGCTCACGTCTGCGTGTATCGCAGGCTTAGCGTCACGTAACTCTACAAACAGCATTTATTATTGTGTACTTTGCCCCATTTCACTCAGCTTGTACTTTCTTGTGGTCTCTCGACGCTGAGCCTCTCACTGTCCTCGTCAACACTATCAGTGCCGACACAATCGCATCGATGTCAACACCAACGATGTGGAGCCTGTCACACGATGTCCGAGCCATCTCTGACATAATCTAGGATGTCATGCTCGCGAGCGGGTATGGTGCGAGGACAGTCTTATACAAACTAGCAATGTTTGACAGTTGTCATGGCCGCGGTTAGAGGAGATACATGCGGTAATTGTAGTGCAGCTCACTGGTCGCCGAGCTTAGGACATGCTTGACAAACGGGTCGGCTTCTAAGTCTGTACTAAGCCTTGTTTAGTTTGCAACGAATGGGCAGGAACATACTGAATGCTGCCGAATAAAGCTGCAGTTTTCGTCACCGCTGTGCCTAACCGCGCCTCGTATCATGCGTGAAGCCTGGTAACCTTTTCGTCATCCTTAGTGTCGATCTGGACGGACGTGAGGGTTCGTCCCAAATAATGCTTACTTGGCGTCTCCTCCGGCAACCAGAGAGGCGATGCTTTGCCGCTGTTTCTTGTGTCGCTGGCACACTTCTTCCTCTTGGTTAGCAAACACTCGGTACACACTCTCTTACCATCCTGACCAAGCACCTTGTGTAACACGTAGCATCAGCTATCAACTTTTCCTCCAGAATTCAGTCGATACTGTCGTACAGCCTATGTTGAAACTCAGTTGAATCACTAGATTTCTCACTTAGTGAAACACTAAGGTAGCCCGCTATCCGAATCAAAAATATTCGTAAACCCCACCCCACTAGAGTCCTAAAATTGCATCCTGGCAGACCAGAAGGAATGCTTACATGTGGTTAATTGGTCTGTGATTCAACTTGTGTTAGTTACATGAGCTAGAATCAATCTCGGCTACCCATGCGTTACCCAAACAGTGAACCATACATATACAAATGCTCAGGGTATGTTATGGAGATGTGGATCATTGCTGCTATTTAATCTTGCTGCACGAAAGCACCACAACACCTGTGGCTAAATATGGATATCTGCATAAAAACGTACATTGCAAGAGTGGACACAGGCGGGGTGAACAAGAGCGAGGGGGTCAGAATAAGTTTACTAAGGCTAGCGTCAGAAAACAATGGGATCAGTAGACGGAAGCCAATGAATCTCGGTACTCTGACAGTGGATTATAGCAACATCCTGGGTCTCCACCGGAAAGTAAGTGAGATTGCTACATTGATCGAGGCAGATGACTTTGATGTCATGGGCCTAAGCGAGGCACATAGGTGACAAGGAAGAAGGCATAATGGACCTGGGAGAGGAACGACAGAAAATCAATAATCGACTATGTTCTCACAGATATTAATTTATGGAGGGAGGTGATAGGGGTAGAAGTGGATGATGAGGGTAAAGGGGAGTTGGATAGTGATCACAACTTGATTACAGTGACGATCAGGGCCAAAAACCTATTAAAAAGCAAAGGAAGCTTTAGGGAGATTTGGGAACTCAAAAAGGATGCTGACTGGGCGAAGTTCGAAGAAAAATTGAAACCAAAGCTTGCAACCGCACACAAGGAGTGAACGAAGAACTGAAAGGGGCCATAAAGGGTAGAAAAGCTAAATGTGCTGCATACAGGAGAAGTAGAACACTCAAGGGGCGGAAAGCAACGAGGCCATGGTAACAAAGGAAGAATGCCAACAAGTACGAAATTAAGTAAATAAGATTAAAGACGACAATCGGAGAGTGCGAAAGAGCAGAGTCTAGAGGAGGTGATTGAGGAGAAGGATTTTTTGGGAGAGATTCAGAATGGCTTCAGGAAGGGAAGGAGAGTCACTGACCATCTTTTCACGCTATCCCAAATGATAGAATCCGCGAAAGCAAAAAAGAAAAAGATGTTTTTGGCCTTTTTGGATGTTAAAAAGGCATACGATAGAGTATGGAGGGAGGGTATGTGGCGAAAGTTTGAGGCCCTGGGTTTGAGAGGCGAGTTTGTTGGATTCTGAAAGCATTATATAAAGATGTACAGAGTGAACTTAGCCTTGGTAAAATAACAACAAAACGTGTGCCTATGGAGATAGACCTAAAACAGAGGTGTATCCGTTCGCCAATTATTTTTGCATTGTACATCAAATGTTCAGGAGATGAACTACTGAGTAGCGACGAGGGGTAGCAATTGGGGACTAACTGGGCTATTTTTGCAGACGATATGGTACTAGTGTCAGAAAGCGAAGAGGGGCTAGCGAAAATGCTGGGAATTGTTGGGAAATATGGGAAAAAATGGAGACTCGAACTAAATTAAAGCAAAAGCAAAGTTATACTCGTTGGCCGTAAAGTGGACCCTACTCGAAGGTGGAGAGTGGGGGAGGTTTGTATTCCGGAAAGTAGCAGCAAACTTCTTAGTGTAGGAGAGACAGGTGACGACGAGTATCTGGGGGTAAATATAAACATCACAGAAAGAGGCATCTACCGAAACCACACAAATAAATTGATTCTGAAGGGGAGGGGGGGGGGGGGGGGATCCTTAACCAAAGGAAACTTATAGGGAGAAACAGTTTCAATAAGGTTTTCGTGGGGAAAACCATTTGGGAAACGGTGGGTCTGTAAAGTACAACATATGGTACGGAAGTGGTGCCCCTAAACCAAACGGCCGTAAAGAGCTAGGAAACCCTGCAGAACGATGCAGGCCGATGGATAACGAGGTCGAGTAATGCCGCAGCACTAGAAACAGTCAGGGGTGAGCTTGGGTGGATGAGGATCAAGGGCAGGATAGATTTATCGAAACTCGGTTACCTTAAATATTTGGTAAATCCCTCCGACAGCCGATGGTGTAAAGTAATGTTCCAGAGTATTTTGAACTCAAATATCAAGACAGGGTAGATGTTCCAAGTGAGGGAGCTAATAAAGAACTACTCATTGGAGATCTCGGACCTAGACGTACGGGCAACCCAGGGTAAAAAAAATGGTCAGAGAAAGAGTCGTGTAGGATGGTAACCTTAATTGGCGAGAGGGGTCAAATCAAAGAGGTCTTTGGGCGGCCTGCGTGAGAAAGAGAAGCCTGGTTTTGAAGAATACCTTGGTGGCACCTTTGCGGGTCACTGTTGTTCAAGCTGAGGTCGCGGTCCCTGGGGGTGAGGGGAAAAATTGGAAAAAAACAGTGAACAGAAGTGTCAGATGTTTAATTTAGGCGTGGTGGAGACCCTGGAATACTTTCTTCTAGAATGCCCAAAATAACAATCTAAAGGAATTATATTCACTGGGAGTATGATGTTTCCCTGCAGGTGAGGCAGAAAACCGCTTTGTGGCCTCCACTGCTGATGAACGCTCGTTCCCTGGCTGAAGAGCTGGTTGGGTACAACATCATACAACATACAACGCGACTTTTGCGATCTTGTTGTTGCAGAATGCCTCAGTCTCGTGGGCGTATCAGAACCCGTGATAGACGCGTACTAGAAGGGCATCAGAATGCCCTTCACGTTCAGAATGATATTACATAACGTGTCGCTCTCGCCTCCGATGAGTTTGCGATGTCGGAGGACACGGTCGTAGAGGATGGTAAGGCATCCTGCGTACTGGTTGCGGATCATTCTGGCCAGTACTGGCAGGGTGACCATGTCGTTTTCCAGGCTGATATTGTCGAAGCTGTACTTGACAGGAGGTTCGCGCTTAACCTGGATAACTCGACTGTAGTCGTTGAAGGTCACTTCATACTCTAGCTTGCTCTGGTAGAAGGACATGTGGCTCTCCAGTGGCTCGAAATTCATTGGTATAAAGGTTCTGCTTCCATATACATCAGCGATATCCATATGACATTTTAGCATCCATGATCCCAAACATAAAGTTGAAAATCCAAAATCAGATACCGGAGATATGACGTAAACAACGTCAAGGGTACACCCCTCCCATTTGCTCACGACCTCACCCCTAAACTACAAAATATAGCACTAAATTGCAGACGGCTAGAGGAATAATTGAAAGCAAACATTGCCATTTTTACCATAATTGCTTGAAAATGGTTGACGCTATGACATAAATACATACTGAGGGTAGGAAAACATCATAATTACATTTCACTGTTGGAAGTCAAAATCTTGTGGCGTTTGAGTTCTCGCAGTCCCAAAATACAGAGCTGAAACAATTTTTAAAATCAGACGTCAAATACCTGAGATAATTTATGACGTAAACAACGTGAGGGGTACCTATCTTACGTTTTGTGTTTACATTCTCTTCACAGCTTCATTTTTAACATTTCCATTCGAAATTTGGAAATAATATTCACAATGCAAACCATACTTGTCCGACAAACGGAGTTTTCTGCCCAATCTGCGCGGGCCTGTACTTCAGAATATTTATCATTAACCCTTTACCCAACGCAGACGATATCAAAATTTATTATTTTAAATATCATTTTTTTAAATTTTTCAAAAAATGTCAACAAAATCATATCATATGACCACTCATGGGAACGAGCTCAACGAGCTCGTTCCAATGAGGGATCACATGACATGGTTTTGTTGAAATATTTTGAAAAATTTTATTTTTTCAACTGCTCAATTTGCATATTACGCGGGCGGATGCGGGCGATTCGTTAGATAAAGGGCTAAAGAAGTGGCTTGACGTAACTATTATTGCCGTTGTTGAGGAATGGGCAGTAACGCGTGAAGTGGGTGAAGCAGTATCCCCTTACGATGCGCGAGAAACGAAAAAGCTGTCGAACATTCTGCACTCTGGGAATAACTTGAATGGTTCCACTACTGAAATAAAGCCTCGCGCACTTCAACAGTCTCGACATCACTAATGGGAGAAACTCTTGTAACACTAAACGTAATGAATATATGCTGTTTCCCTGTGGAATTTTGAAAGTCTTTCTTTCGAGGAGCTCTGTTCTCAGCTTCAATGGTTTTACTTTGCTTTTCGGAATCACTCGCAAGAGGACTGGATTCATAGTGCAGAACAATTACCCAGCCACCAGATGGAGATCCGTTATTATGATCAGTTTGAAGCTAACTGAAGCCATCCCCATACAATTTATTCATATCTGACCCATCATCAGAAACGATCCTTGAATCTTGTCTTGAAAGTGTCTATTCTATTCTCAACAAGTTCTGTGGGTTGCCTACTGGCGGACGTCTTCAATGAGATTGGATTTCAACATCGACTTTGTTCACTGATATGGGTCATCGTTGCAATATGTGGCGAAAGGCTTGACAACCCAGGGATGAAAACAACAGACATCCTTTGTTTGACAACTAAAACAAAAGGGACAAAGAGGCAAGAAAGCTCAAATAACAAATTAGTCTTAAAATCGTGGATGGTTAAAGCCTTGCAGTAACTTGTTGTCAATGTATCCTTACTCCATCGGAGACACAGTTTCGTTATTGAAAATGAAAATAGTCCCGCAGTGTTCAAAGTATGAAACTTATAAACAGGTTTTTCCTTTGAAAGACAAACAGTGGCATTAGAAAACAACTTCAGGTTATAAAGTTGGAATATTTTTATCAAAAGAGCTTTCTGGAGACCCAAATATTTCTACTAAATATATTGTAGTTCTCCCGAATCATGACTCAAAGAGTGCACCATCTTTTCATCACAGCCATCATGACATTCAGCGCACAAACTTCGATATCCAGATAGGATCTCAGCATACAAAACGTTTCATAAAACATTTTTTTAGAATATTTACCTGATACACTGTTCAAATGTGTTTGGAATGGTAATGTGCTACTCAGTTGCTTATTGGAAAGAAACTCGGAATATTACCCGCAAAATTTGCTGGATACTCAGAATGTTGTGAATATCATTTGTTTTTTCAACGTCTGGACTATGTTTTCCAACACTGCGCCACTTTATGAGTATTACAACTTTAACCTTTTGAACCCCGATGGCATCTCCCACATCAATTCAATGGAAGAAAGTGGAAGAGTCCATATTTATTACTTGGTGGTAGACCAATTGTTATTTTCAACGTGCAGCCTTGGGGCTGCACGTTGAAAATATTAATTGGACTACCCCACACATTTACTTCGCATCTATCTTACTTAATAAAAGTATGACGTATTATGTTCCTGGGCCGGAAAAGCAGCAGTCTCTCGGGTTCAAAGGGTTAACATTCGCATCCTATTATCTTGGTAATAGGTTAAGGAGTGACGGAGAACTATAACCTTTTCTTTCTTTCAGAAGCCAATTTAGTATTCCAGACGAATGGAGGGCGGTATTTGCCGAGTACCAGGACAGCGATGATTATGCAATAGTTAGAAAAATCGATTTTATTGTTCAGGTGAGAAAAGTTTTTTCCTTTGATTTATTATAATTTTTTTCATATTTTCAATACGATTTTTGTATATTTCTTATTGACTGACGTTTACGATGTCCCACATCCTTGAGGGTTCAGGAACAGCTCAACGCGCACACTGTTTTAAAAAAAAAACTACCTTCTCATATAAAACGTAAACCTCACTATTGCTGCAACCAAATTATTTCAAACTCGACGAGCACTTCAGATAACAAAGATAAATGTGGAAACCGCACCTTTCTTAATTCTTAAATGTCACGATGTTACGTCGCGTCGAAAGATGTAGGACATGTAAACCTGAAGACTTTTTTTCTAGAAATATTAGCTGTGTGCCTGTGAAAAAAACAAGGTGTTGTATTTTCTTTATCCAACTCCACTTTCCGATTACTGAAAAGGTATTATAATGCTCAAAGACATCATTAAAGACAGAAAAAGGAAAAAGGAGTTTCCAAAAATCGTTACACAAGCTTCTTCACCTGGTAGAGATTTATGGTCATGTATTGACGTAAAGAACATCTTGAAGATTGCAACGTGAAAAAATGGATGTCCATATTGTGGGAAAAAACTGAGTTGAAGGTCGGTAACTTCATAAAAATGCATCATAGGCAACAGGAAGACAGCCAATCTTGCTGGTTTGTCTCCCTGCAGTATACAAAAGTGTGGTATGTTGAAATTAGTACCTCGGTACAAACTATTACTCTCTTGTCAAAACTACTATTGTTATCTACTATGGTACTTTATATTATTTTATTATGCCAGTAATTGTTATTGACCAATCAGCTTCATTATCTAATGACCGTATATGAGACTGTGTATCATCGAGCTGACCGTGTATAGAGCTTATATACGGTCGGTTCCGACATTTTGTTTTTGACATCCAACGCTCACTTCGATGTTTTCCTAATTTCGCGTGTTCAACGAACAACAAATAATTTCGCGTGTGTGTCTGTTGAGCAACTTACAACTATAATACGTTTCTTCCAGTCTTTGAGAAATTTTAATAAACAAATGTAAATAAATACAATAAATAAACCACTAAAACGACATGTATAGAAGCCAACTGGCACTGTCTGAGACGAACCCAAGCGATAATCCTTACCCGAATAATCTGCCCTTCTCAACATCCAACTATTTTCGAGTTACCCCCCCCCCCCCCCCCCACACACACCTGGACTGTCAATATTATCGTCTGTTTTGTGTTGATTTGAATGATTGAACTTGAAGGTTGATCGATATCGAACATAAATTACACTTATGGTTGTGTCTCTTTCAAAGGACTGGCATAATAAATACGTTATGGGGCTTTCAGGGGGTGGATATAGTGTGATGTAAGGCTCGGCGAGATCAATATTAGGCTCGGCCTTCGGCCTCGCCTAATATTGATCTCACTTCGCCTTACATCACACCATATCCGCCCCCTGAAAGCCCCATGACTTATAATATGTATTTGTATACTGCTAAATAAAAATCTATCTATCTATCTACCATATTGTGACCATGTGAACAATTACATATGATTGTCGATATTCACCAACACTGAGTTGTTTGTGAGTTTGATGAAACAGAAGTGGAAACACGGAAAGAAGTTTTATTATCAAAACTGAACGTATTGACAAATGAATGCCCCAACATATCTCATAAATTATCGATCTCCATCTTTGTTTGAGTTTGTACCAAGACTATATAATTCTATAGAATCATTAAAACTTGAGTTTCCGACGCAAGCCTTGGTGGGTCAGCGATTGTCCCTTCCGGAGCCATCTCAAATTATGTCACTGAATATAAGATATATTTGAGAAAATGGAAATTATTTTCTTCTATGCAAATTTCCTCTTCTTGATTTGGATCGACTTCAAATTGAAATCGTACGTCATTGGCGAAGGAAGCAAACCGTGATTGGCCAGTTAGCTCACGTGAGAACGGGAGGGTGTTCCTTTTAAAATACCGTTGAGAGGTCTTTAAAATAAAGCCTTCTGATGACGCATGGGTGTAGTTTTTAATTTATATTTCGGCAGTGAATATTCTTCACATCTAATCACCTCACAAAAAGGTAATTCTACAAAACTATTCAGACCTTTTCAATACGGAAAGAATAATCTGTATGGTCATCGGCAATGAGAAGACAAACAAAAACAATAAACAGCTAAAGAGGTCCAGAAAGAATTCAATTCTACACCGCTGTAGGCTTGTAGGATTGAATTACAACCGGTGTAACAGGAATGGAAGTCCGTAGGAAAATTAGTCCCTCTGGACTATTATTCCGCGGAATTATAGTCCTAGGTCTAACATTTCTAGGAATAGTAGTCCGGCGGACTACTATTCCTAGAAATGTTAGACCTAGGACTATAATTCCGCGGAATAATAGTCCAGAGGGACTAACGTTCCTACGGACTTCCATTCCTTTTACACCGGTCCTATCTCAAAACTCAAAATAGATTCGTCATATCACCATTGAGATCGAGGTGTATGGCAATACACTCTAAAGTCAGTTGGGATAAAAATCACTCCAAATTAACTGGGTTGAGTGAATATAAACCCAATTGGGTTCATATTCACTCAACCCAGTTGATCTGGGTTGATTTTTAACCCAACTGATTTTAGAGTGTACCATTCTGGGACATAATTTTGGAAGAGGGAAAAATTACAAGATAATTGTTCATTTATGCACCATCGGGTACTCGACGCACACATGTTAAAATTTGTCATTTTCAAAAAATTTCAACAAAACCATATCATGTAACCCCCCCCACCCCCATCCCCCACCCCCATTAGAACCAGCTCTTTCCGATGAGGGGACAGATGATATAGTTTTGTTGAATTTGTTTTATTAATAATTTGTTTTCGCCAGCACAATTTGTAAATTGCGCTGGAGTATGCGGCCGATTCGTTGGTTAAAGGGTTAATGCGTTTTCTCAGAGTTTGATTTATCTGAGTAATTGTCCGATACGTTTTCTCAGTAAATTATGTTATCTATTGACTAAAGTGAATTTTATGATTTGATTGGTTGATAGATACGTGGTATGAGACCATATTCATTGAAACCCACGATACGTCCGCCCAGCCACTGACAAATTTCCCATACCCAGTGGAAGCCTCGTTCCGAAATTTACAAATTGTCCATACCCCGTAGAAGTCAATAGATACATGTAAATTTGTTATCCCATGTCTGATCACGGCCTGCACTATTCGCAAAAAATCGTCATTTCAGTTTTACAGTGTTCATGTATTATATTTTAATTTTTTATCTCCAAAATATAGCTCATGACCCCTTATTGGAATGAGCTTGTCGAGTACCCTCCAATGTGGGGTTCATAAGCTATGTTTTTGAGACAAAAAAGAAAAAAAGAAATTCAATAATTTTTTTATACTAGTCATATCGGCATATTTTTACAAAAACTCTTTTGCACAAAAATTCCACAGAAACCTGTATGGCTCAACAATGGAAGATAAAAGATCTCATGCTGTGTATGTTCACACATGAAATAGATTGTACTTCTAAAACGGAAAGTCAGTAGATAAATTCGTTACCCCGTGTCTGATCACGTGGTACGGGTTTTACCTACCCGAAGCCAGCCGTATCCCATTCGGCCTTCGGCCTCATGGGATACGTCTGGCTTCGGGTAGGTAAAAACCCGTACCACGTGATCAGACACGGGGTAACTAATAATACTTACACTGAATGTCAAACCCATTATGGCTAGGGCAACAACGGCCCAAAACGAGCGCGGCGGCTCATTGGTTGGAGCACTGGACTTTAAATCGAAAGATCAATGGTTCGATCCTGACCAGCGTCATCTACGTTGTGTTTTATTTTTTGCAATACACTTAATCTCGATTGCCCACGTGTGGACGCAACGTAGCTGTTTACTAGGGCATACTACACGTCAATAGTGTACTTGCCTATAACCGATGCTAACTCTGTTTGTGCCGAGAAGGTAAGTTGAAGAGTCGAACAGTTGCTCGCCGCTGTTCGGTAGTTCATTTCGGGTACTACGTCTTCCTCCGCACGTAAAACTGTCTGACACGATGTGATTCTGTCTGTTCAACGTGCCGTTCAACTCCAGTAAACAAACAAACAAACAAACAAACAAACAAACAAACAAACAAACACCACGATGTGATTCTGTCTGTTCAACGTGCCGTTCAACTCCAGTAAACAAAGAAACAAACCAACAAAGAAACAAACAAACAACCGTCCCGAAACAAACACTGAATAACAAGTAACAGTCATCTCAGAAAATTCGCATTTCCGGTTACGCCGGTCCGCTTCCGACGCCCGTTTGTAAAGCCATTATCTGATCTCTGACCGACCGGCCAGTTGCGAAATCTACCGATCATCAGTTGCCGACTATTTGTCCGGTTGGTCAGGGCTGGTTGAGGATTTTATCCCGTTGTGAATAACGACATGCTTGATTAAGTCCAATAACGTGCTCTGGAATTCTCCATTGATTCATCACATAGAAACACATCCCATGGGAAGATAATATCTGTCATTTTGGACTGTTAAAACGTGTTTAACGTTAATTTCTATATCGGAATGCAAACAATATACTCTGGCTAAATAAGAATTCGTTCCGCATTTGACTTCATTATAAAATTCGACCCAATATCGAACACTATATGATGCATGGAAATGCCCTGCCCATACTACAAAAAACTAATTAATTCCGGGGAATGAAATCGAGGGCCAAAACATTTCCGGTTTGCTGAAGTAAAATGTAGACTGTCGGACATTTGACGCAACTTGTAGAACAAAATGGCTTAAGTGCAGGGTCGGAGGGAGGATCTGTGACCCCCCCCCCTTCGTCGCAGTCACGTGACCCAGTTACTTCATGTCTATTGTCATGGTGCCGCGATTGTCGAAGGCTCGAGGATAATATGGGGCTGAAAGTGTTAAAATCAGTTATTAAACAGAGACTTCTGGCGGCTTTTGAGATGAAAATCACGTTATTTTTTGGCAGTTTTTTTCAGGAGCATGCTTCAAATTTTCACGTTTATCAGTGAGTTTTCACTTCAAACTCATGCAGTCCAAAATTAATACCATTAGTCAAATGCAGAGCTCCATTCGCGATACAGCCCCCCCCCCCCCCCCATCCCCACACACACACACTCGTAATTGTTGGAACAGGAGTCAGAACTTGTTGGGGGGGGGGGGGGCCTTAACCAAGAATCCTGGACTCCTGGCCCAAGCTCAGGCCCCAAAATAAACTGTCCGTCACAAAAGTGTTGCAACCGCTACATGCGAAACTGCCAGTCACCCGAGGTAGAGAAATTTAGAGTGCCCCAAAACACATTTGAAGGATGCTTTGCGATATTCTGGAAACAAATGATACCCTGAGATGTGCCGAATGTCAAACCGGTCGTCTGAGTTGACGTCACTGAAACCTGTATTGTACATAACGTTAGATCCGTAAATATTATTTTTGAGCTATGACAGTAGTAGAAGATGTGGAGATTGTGCCCGGTTGTGGGGATGTGGAAGGGGAAGTGACGTCGCAGTCACAAGACCCAGTTACGTCATGTTTATTGCCATGGTAGCCCACATGAGCGGCCATATTGTGGCGTCATCCCCATAGCGATATGTGGTCTTAGTGCGCATGTGCAGCGCATGTTGTTAGGGTGACACGTGTTTCCGTCGTCCATTTTGTATACTGGAGTCCGCCATCTTGGTTTCTATGGTAGCACGTGGTTGCTATGTTACTCAATGGCTTACAACAAGACGGGGGTATTTTCTTATGGTGTATTTGATTGAAAAGGAGTAGTTCACTGGTTCGGATTCCCCGTTTACTTCATAGATTTACCCAGATAGACCAATAAATCACAAAAAAAACGACTTTACTTTGTTCTCCTCCTTTTCTTCCAATAATAGGCCCTTTCCTTTGTATACGAGTAAATCTAATTACCCTTTATCCACATATACTTCGTAGAATTACCACAATCAACCTGACAACTATTTTTTTTGCTCCAATTTCTCACTACATTCTTGGATTCTAACTATTCTGGCTACTCTAACCCAACATTCCTAAACCTGTCCTATCTATGCTTTGACTTCACTTCCCTAAAGTATTCTGACTTCCCTAGGTGTGTTTGTGTGCTAATGCACAATGCATACACATCGCATGTAGCACATAGGCACATGCTGAATGTGCCGATATGTGAGTGTGTGCTAGTGAACATGTGCGCACAACACATACACCACATAGGCACATACCGGTATTTGAGGATACCTAATGGAGGATATCTTTTGGAGGATACCTTTTGCGGGATATCTATCTGAAAATAGCTAGCGCTCCTAACACCTGATCTACTTACGCCCTACACCTACTACTTCTGCCCTACACTAAATTTACTGCCCCGTAAATATAGCCGCGGCCAGAATTTGAAGATAACCGGATATATTTATGGTAATAAATATAGGATATTTTAAGAGTGTTGATCTCAAATGATATTTAGAAAACGAGTCTGGGAATGTTCAATATTGCTGAGCTCAAATTAGGCAAGGTAGAAAATTCAGGACATGATAGAAATTTACCACTCAATGAAGCTGAGGAATGGTTTAACAGTCATACAATAAAATAGTTCCAACAGTCTAAAACTAGCAGTGCATGGTAGATAAATGTGTGTTTTCATTTAATTTTTCAATTATTTAGTTAGTATTTATCAAATGGAACATCTACAAAAATAATTGGTGTTTCAATATAAATTTCTGTGATTCGTGTATAGGCCAAACACGCAGTGATACAACTAAAAGTTAATATTACTTTGAAATATTAATTGGTGTATGTTATGTACTTTTCAGAGTCATATCACGAGAGAAATTTGTATTATGCATGTCACCTAAACTATCGAAGAAATCTGCTTTAGAATGCAGTATGCATAGTTCCAGTCTATGTTATAGTAATCCATAGCTGGAGGATACAAATATCTTTCTTATTTATTACTGTATGGTGGCCTTTTCAAATGGCAGATTTGGCTTTTAGTAGCCTCATTACGCCAGACAAGTTAAAATATCTGAGAAAACGTGAGAAGATATTAAATAGCTTTTTCTTATTACTAGACTTATTTCAATCAAGCTGTTGCTTCACTCCACGTGAAAAGTGTGCTCGAAAATTATGGCGTAATACGCTGTCCTGTTTCTGACCGCTCGAGCAACTGCTAATAATGAGCGGTCGCAACTGACCGGTTGGTCAGAGATCAGACAGTGTCTTCACAAACGGGCGTATTATTTCACTCCGAGTGAGTTGATAACATTCGTTCAAACTCATTATTGTTAGTTAATCGTGTATCTTCAAATACGCATATCGTTTGGAACTTAAAACTGTTCGGAAATGTACATAAACGACATTTGAAGCCGAATTTTTGGGGTAAAAAGCGGTTTCCAGGGCGGATCGGGACGTCGTTTTATGCATCCGAAACCAACGAGGGATATAATGGTACGTTGCAGGGGCTGGAAATGAAATCTTTAGCATATTTACTTTCGTCATGTGTACGGTTATGTCTGTATTTTGTGGGTTTGTAAAGGTTTAAAGGCAAAAAAGCTCATACAAATTCAACGTGCGATAAAACTGGCGTCTAAAAATAGAAATGCGTCGCTTCGCCACTTCCAAAAAGGCGATTCGTGCGCTAATCCACTGTGAGAACAGGTTAGCATGCATTTGGATCTCTTATTACTTTCGAGTTCTCATCGTTTTACTGTATTGCTTAAAAATGGTTATTTGGGTTAAATGGGTTATTTCTTTCTTGTACGATGATAGGTTTTAAGGATAAATATTCACCACATTAGCATGTTTGCAACTAAAGCTCTGTACTTCCTACTGTTTCGTTCAAGTCAACGTTTTAAAATTCTCATTACACATATGCTGACGTTGGTTGGTGTTAGAAGACTTCATGTTGATGACAATATATTTTAGATAATTTATTTTTTCAGCATCCGGATTTTATAAACGGTGGAAATTACCCCAATGATATAGCTCTAATGCGCCTAGACGAACCTGTAGATGTTACTGGATTACACATAAGACATGCGTGTCTTCCTTCAAGATACTCCGAGTTTGGTGCAGACGACGACTGCTGGATTATGGGATGGGGAGAAACAAAAGGTGAATGTATTAAGTTTATATCAGCAATTCTTGGAACTAGTTTTATGGTGAAGTATTGGTGTAAGGGAAGTGTGGATTGGTGGAAATGGTTATTGTTTAATGTTACTAACTTTTTACTTTATGCCGTGATAATGGGTGCGGCAGTATACGTCCGATTTGATTTATTCGCACTTACAAGCTATTTTTTTCTTTTGTACACCACTTTATGTCTTCCCTAAACAACTAAAATAATACTTTTCTCTGAAACATAGCTTTGCTCCCTATCCGTAGTTTGTAGGAAAGGTCTTGGGTGAAAAACAAATCAAAATAGAGATAAGAACTTTGTAGATTTACAATCAATTAATTCGAAAGGCAAAAGTTATAACGACTTGCAAGATTATGTCTAACAGTTATCGCTGGCTGCGAAAACATGAAGGTTATGACATACATGCAATAGTAAGCGATATATTGTTACTGTGTGCACGGTCATTACGTTGCGAAAGCAAACGCAATAACAACATGACTGCTACTGTATACATTCCTTTCTCCCCACACTCCTTACAGTAACCTTGTTTTCCATTCATGATGAAACAATATTCCGACCAAGAACTTCAGTTACCATAACCTAACTTTTGTCAACATTTTTGTCAACCCATATCTAACACAAGTAACAAACAATATATTTCTTTTCAAATTACTTAAGACTTTTATTTTCAGCTTCCGAAATTACTTAGTATTCCCAATTGGAACAAACTGTGAAAACTGGTTCAAATGAAGAGTCATAAATGTGATAATTCTTTTTGTGTGAAGTTAGCTAATTAAAATAACAAACTTTAATATCGTGTGCGTTGGTACCTCATAACTATACCAAATAACCTCGCACCACAGGTGAACTATAAAATATTATGCTCACAACACTGCAGTTATAGAGATTTTGCTTATTTATTCGACCCTGTCATTTATTCTTCTATGATGGGGTTTGAGTATAATGTGAGGCCATTTTTAGCTGTGAACGGGGTCTATGGAGAGGTATCATAGATTGAAGGTAATACTAGATGCACTAGAATCGACTGATTTATTTATCCACCCATAGAAAACGTCATTAAAGTTCTCAAGCACATATGTAAATGTCTTCAACAGAATCAATTCTTGCAAAACCTTGAGTCTGTTACGCACTCGACGTCTGCATAAACATTGTTTCTGCTCTGAATGCAGTTTCTATAAAATGATACATCAAATAGAAGAATTGCCGTGAAACAGCCACAAATACTGACTACTATGAGACTGGGTTAGTATGTTTTTAGTTTGACATCAGACTCAATTGAATCACTTGTTATGTTTGTCTGGCATCAATGCCTAAATTTGAGGCATAGCACAATGTCGAAACTCGACTCTGAGTAGAAAACTCATTAATTATGGTACGTAGCACAGTGGGGGTTCCAACCCACACCGAGAGAGTTTCCTTCGACACCAACCGAACTAAACAAACCACGCACACAATTCGACCACTGAGACACCCTTCGCTTTTCGGCACCAAGCGCCTAGCGAAACTAAACAAACAACGCACACCACTCATTTGTCGGTAGCCGAACAGTGTGAGTGGTTAGTTTAGTTTCGCTAAGCGGTTGGTGCCGTAGGAAGTTCTCTGGGAGTGGGAGCGAACCCCCGCTAGAAATCAGTATCCTTTCCTGATTCTACGGCTCTCGGGAAATTTGAAAGAGAGAAATGTCCTCGCAGATTTCCAATGAAGTTTAGTATGTGGAATTAAGTGATAACATTAAGTGATGCAAGCTAATGATACTAATCGCCAGTTATGTCTTCACTGCGTCGCACACAGCGTCAGTATCGCGTCGTCGATGCATCGATCTCTCTTCCCAACGTACAAGTTACCTACTAAATATGGCTGAATATAAAGCGCATACAAACAGTGGGAGTCACAACTGTGGTCCTGGACACTTTTCATGTAGAGAGAGAGTCAATGTAATTTCAGAAAATTGTCAAGTGTTGAGCAAAGTATTGGCATATAATTTACAAACCACAGGTTTGGAGAGAATGAAGAGTGCATGAAGACTAGGAACCTGAATATGGAACTCGATGTAAACCTTGTAAGAACGCGGTTAGTAGTTAAGGAAGAAAATCGTTTTTTTCATTTAACCCATTAGTTATTGTGTAAAGTTTGTTTAATATTCGATTCATATTTCTTTCTATTGCAGATCCAGGTTTCCTTTGTTAGTCTACAAACTAAAGCGTTTATCAGGTTTTGTTTGGGTACTCCTCTAACATCTCACCTCTCCTAACAAGGGACTGTCCTCGCTTCTAATTTCATGAATAAAGTCATGTTATTTTCCCACACTATTCCCATCAACCTCCTGTCAATCATAAATTCCAACTATTCCACCCTCAACTTCATTCGGTTTACCATACAGTTTTAGACCCTTCTATTGCTATGGATTTTACCGATTCCTCCATAAAGTGTCTCACCCTAATAATTTTCAATTTTATTTTTATGCTTTTTCTTACTTTGCCAATATAGAAAATCAGATTTTTCTGCAAATTGTAATGTTTTGAAAGATTTATTATTTTTAATTTCCAGTTTTGAAGTACATGGATGCTGGTGAATCAAATTAGCGAATCGGGTTGTCTGTAAAATCTTAGAACCGAGACAACAACATCAAAACGTCCCACGGGCCTTAATCGCTCACCTGAAAAAAAGTTGTTTAAAGGAGGATTTAAGGTCACATTGAGCATCCCGGGCTAGCAAACACTACAGGCACTTGATTTGCACAAGCTTTAACCTATTCTGACTGGTGGATATGATTAAGATTTTTAAAGAATTTTCCCCATTTTGCACTAAGTTAGATTTTGAGTTCCCATAATGAGCCCAAATATGAATCCAGGCACTTGCTTTGAACAAACATGAATCCGACCCTCATAGGTATGCGATATACCAAATTTCAGAAGCTTCCTGCTAGTGGCTCCAAAGAAGAATATTTTTAAAGAATATTCCTCATATCGCACTATTTGAAAGTCCGGGCTCCCAATGGGAGCCAAAATGGACAGGATTTTTACAAATTGGAGAGCGACACCCCCCCCCCCCCCCATCCCCAACTATGAACCCAGGGATTCGATTTAAACAAACTTGAATCTATATCAAACGCTTCTTACCAATGGACCTCAAGAAGACGATTTTTTAAAGAACAGTCCTTATTTTGCACTAAGTTAAAATTTGGACTCCCATAGGGTGTGAACCCTGGAACTTGATTAACACAAACTTGAATCTGAATACCTACGAATGCTGTATAGCAAATATTAAAAGATCCTGACTGGGAGGATCTGAAGAAGAAGGTTTTTAAAGAAAGTCCTCAAATTGCATTAAGTTCAAAGTTTGGCTCCCACAGGGAGTCCAAATATGAACCCAGGGACTTGATTTTAATAATCTTGAATCTGACCCCCATAAGGATGATGTATACCAAATATCAAAAGATTCTGACTGCTGGATCTTAAGAAAAGATGTTTATAGAATTGTTCTCATATTGCACTAAGTTGAAATTCAGGCTTCCGTAGAGAGCCCAAATATAAGCCCAGGGTCTTGCTTGCTTTGAACAAACTTAAATCCGTCTCTCCAAAAGAAGTTTCCGATTGGTGGTTCTTGAGAAGTGTTTTTTATTTTGAAAAAATTGAGTCAGAGTTATACTCTTTGTGGAGAAATCTATGGGCGTGTCGCCTTTAATTTAACGAATTGGAATTGGCATATGATGTGGAAAATAGAAACTAAATTTGATTCAATTCGATCCAGTATTTTATAAGGAAAAGTCGATAATTTAAAGTTCACGACGGACGGACGACGGACGGACGACGGACGGAAAGTGATCACTGGGGCTCTCCTCCAGCTTCGCTAAGATGCGATAAAAAACTACTGAAAATAATGGCAACATTTCGGGCCATTTGTCCGAATGATATTTATTACCTATATTGATCCAGTTCCTAAAACCATTTTTGAATTGAGTGACTCAGTATCGAATTAGAATGTTGGGGAGCTGACAGTTGCTCGTCGATGCTCGGTGGTTATCTCCGGGTACTCCGGCTTCCTTCACCCGTAAAACTGTCACGGTCACGATTAGCATTGTGCATAAGTATGTGACCTTAAACACCAATAAATAAATAAATAAATAAATAAATAAATAAATAAATAAATAAATAAATACTTAGTATCGAAACACGACTTGACGTGTTCCTACGACATCAGCCACGGAGCGAAACTTTACTCAATCTCGAAGATCATTCAGTCACTAACGGACCACAGAAGGGAATCCAAATGAACCGAGGATATACAAGCCACCAAAGCAGACGATCACATGACAACATTGGAAAGAGTAATTAGTTACCACCGCGTGTGAAACTAATGCTGTCTTAAAACAAAAAAAAATATTCAATTATTAACAGCATTATTGGATAATGTTTGAAAAATACGGTTTTACTTTTGTATCATGAAGCACCTTAAACTGTATTGAAAGATGTTTGGGGGAGGCTTCATACAAAGGTATAATTTGAATTTATTAGAATATCAAGTGACCTGAGGCGGCAAATGCCGTGTAAGGATGATGGCCACAGCAAAACATAAATAAAACTTTTGTTACCAGATTAAGTGTCTTTACGGACATTCACAATGCTCTATTTTGGATTCAACATAACTCCTAGCCCCTTCAAATCTGAGACTGAATTCTCCCCAATCCCCAACCTTTGCACGTCAATAGCTGTGTTTTTTTAATATTTTGTATTTCATTCGCTTCTTACTGTTAAAGTCTTCTGTCATCGACCCTATTTGTGGAACACTGATTTAGTCATGAGGATCGGACCGCAAAAAACCCCGTCCCGGTTCTGGTCAGGGCCGGACCGCGGTCCAGACCTGACGAAACCTGCTGTATCGTACACGTACGCGGGCTGGGCCATCTGAGGCAGTTCAATGCGGCCCAAATGGGCACTGCAATGTGTCAGAGTATCTCCAGATCGAGACACACGGCTCGATGTTTTTACTTTAACTTGCAACTTAACATATAAAATAAAAGAGATCAGTTCTGGGACATATTTCTCCCAACAGTTGAAGATCCAAGTCGTTCCAGCTAGGAGACACTTACCAATCACGAGTGAATACGTAATACAATATAGATGAAGGCTAGTTGGAAAGCAATCTAATGTATTGAAAACAATTTTGAATATCAATGCACGGCACAAGGAATCTCTTTCCATATGGTTTTAGGGATTGGCAGTTGATTTCCTCGAGATAAACACTCTAATCTCAAGCGTTTGCCACCAGGTGACTGGAATGCTCCTATAATATAGTTTTCATTCCCCGTTTCTATTGTCAAAGAGCAGAATTTCCCACAAGATCTGCAATATCCGAATAATTCAAGACTTGCAGTCGTGATGCTGAGGGCATCTGTTTACACACATATGTATAGCGTATTGGCTTCGTGCGACCTTACACTCTTAAATCAGTTGGGTTAAAAATCAACCCAAATCAACTGGGTGGAGAGAATATGAACCCAGTTGGGTTCATATTCACTCAACACAGTTGATTTGGGTTGATTTTTATATTGAGTTCATATTCACTCAATCTAGTTAATTTAGGTTGATTTTTAACCCAACTGGTTTTAGAGTGTATGTTTAGTATGGGAAGTTCTAAATTTGCTAGAAATATTACTACCAGTACATTGGCTTTCCCGACTAGCGACTGGGTTCTGAAAATCTTGATGTTTTAACACGAGAGCGGAAGAGATCTCTTGGATATGGTACATACCGGGAAAAATCTATTTTGTACAAATAAGATGCAGTAATTAGATTATGCCCTGCTGCTTTGAGTGAGTATCTGACTTCTTCCTCCAATGCCAACAAGAGATGATATCAAATTAGCTTGTTACAGAGCACTATTGCTTGATAGAAGTCTTCATTTTTGCCATTTAATGTTATCAAACACTCCTGATATCCAATCACAATCACTCACCAGCAATCGAATACATACTCGAGAAGCGTAAAATGTCCAATATTAACAACAACCCCCCTCCCCCCCCCATCCCCACTGTAGTTGCCTCTGTACCGGACCGTATCGGGCAGTTGTGTATTCAACCTTGGCCAACAACGGCTGCTCGGTTCGGTCCGCATCGCTAAAATGACTATATTGTAAATAAAAAATAAATACAATGCGATTCGGCCTTTGATATAAAATATTGGTTTCGGAGAGACAATAATAAAGCGTACCCAGAACACTTGTGAACACTTCTATCGAATGCACTCTGCCGGAGAATGTTTCTGTGCATTTGAGACGAAAAATCAATCGCGGCTGTAAAGGCCGCCATTTGATGTGAATTCCTTTGAACATTAAAGGTGTGTGGCAATCATTTCATTATAAGGTGTCAGTAACTAGTCAACTGTGCTAGCTAATTTACTTAGTTACCATAACCTCCAAAAATGTTAATACAACCACCCTCTATTTATTCTCGTTATTTACTGTCAAGAATGGCAAGCCAAACAATATTGGTGGGGGAAGCCGACAAAGTGTGTAAAGATAAATCCCCAAACTGCATGCACCTTACAAAATGGTTTATAAGATGGCATATAACCCTAACACGAAAGAACTTTGATTAGATATTCATAATATCCGGAACACGATATCACTGGTTTCATATAATGCATTTTGTATCACAACATGTTTATTTTCCACAAAGTAAAAATATCATAGGAAGGTGTTTCTCCCTTGTCTTCTGTTCAATGTAGTTTATCGAATAATAGCAGTGCACAGATCTTGAGGAATGTGTTATCGTTTGAACATTTTCGTGCATCAAATGATTATTTTCACTAGAGTACGATTGTGTTTAAATAATTTATGCTTAAACATACACATTGTATAAGAAATATTCGAAGAAAAATCTGATCAGCAGATATGTGGTTCGGTATTTGTTTTAGATATTTTTTTATTTAACGTATAGTTTACAGGCAATTACATATTTGACTATAAAATACAAATAGATAACTACAAAGTGATTTTCAGTCTATACCGTTTGAAGATGACACAGCCAGATTGGCTGTCTACCTGTCACTTCCGTATTACATTTAACTCCCACACTGACTACGTGCTCTGCGCATTAATCTTTGATAGAAAGATCTACTGGTGTGGATACTTGTGAGTAGCTAGCAGAACTGCAACTTTGACTCGGCTACGGTCAGGTGGCAATTATAAACATATTCAAGATTCATTTCTTGTATTACTTGTATTACATCGTGTTACATTTTTCCGCAGAGTTTGCTGATCTGGCCATACTTCAGGAACTGCAGGTTCAAGTGAGGACGTTATCAGAATGCTCAGCAAGGTGGGGGCGGAAGAGGATATTGAATTCACAGATATGTGTTGGTGATAGGCGACAACGGTGCTTGTAATGTGAGTAATAATACCTATCCAAGGGAAATATCGTGTACTCAACATTACAGGCAAGCTGATTAATTTTTAAACGTATAGGCCCTAAATAGTTATAAACTGTTATTGTTGTCCGTTGTCAATCACAAAACACTTATCTTTTTGAAAAAGTAAGAAGGTGGGTTAATTTGAATGTAGAATATAATGACGAATCTTCACGAGTTGTCTTAACACAGGAAATAGATTCAATTGCGACAGACAATGCAAAGGGATAAGATTAGTTACAGACGATGTGTAAACAAATAAATATCCATTTTTCTGCGTCAGTTTCCTGTATGCCTATTTTTATTTTACAATCATGCTTGACCAGTTCGTATATTTAGAAAGTTTTCCTGTGCTTTTAGAGGGTCCACCAGTACGCTTGCCTAACAATATGTGGATTTCGTCTCTTAAATGTAGAAGTTTAGCCTTTTGTAAATGTCGTTTCAGTCGAACCTTGCCCCCTTCGGATAGAATCAACCAGGCACGTAGCCAAGATTCTATAGTAGGGGTGCTTTAGACATTTTTTTTGGGGGGGGGGGGGGGGGGGGGGGTTGGGGGGGGGGGAGATATTTGAAAGGCCGTTGTGTGGGGTATCGGGGGATCTGTCCTAGGTCCTAACTAGGTCCATCGGTCATTGCTCCCTCCTCCACTTTCCTTCAGGGAAGTGGGAGAAGGCAATAACCGGAGGGCACTAGTTAAGACTAGCCGCCATCCTTCCACACAATCATTCGCGAGAAAATTTTGCAAAATTTAGTGGTCTGAGAGTGAATCTGTAGGTTCTGTAGACCCTATACTGGCGACCATTTTGAGGCCCTATGATGTGTGAAACTTACATTGGGCCAATGTTTTTGGGGGAAGCACAAATTTAGCATTTTCCAACGCCCCCTCAGCCCCACCCCCCCCCCCCCCACGCCCCGTAGCAAACCACTGGAAATAACCTCTCTCTAGAGCTGAAGAGGCAATTTACTATCGGGAAAATCCAGAATTAAAATTAGGAGACGCGAGACTGTGACCCTGAAGTATCCATATTGTGATGTTCCAACCTGTGCAGCAGTAAATCTGGGAGGGTGGGATTAGGCGGGGGGGGATGATGGTTACCTATTTCCTGCCTCTTAGTAACATGCGTATACCAATAAAATTAACTATTGTCTTTTCTTAAAAGAAGACCGGAGTCAATGCTCTATATTTATGGAATTGTTGCGTTTGAACACAGTTGCTTTGTTGTGAATATTTCATGTATTTTGTTTAAACCTATACCCAACACGGATACTCGCACCAAATAAGTTTTAACTAACTGAAAAAAAAATCATTTTGTGCCTCAAAAACATAGCTTTTGAACCCCTCATCATTGAAAGAATCTCTGTAGGCTCGTTCCAAAAAGAGATACAATATGATTTTGAGGCAACAATTTTAAAAATACTAGAATTTTACTAGTGATTTTTGTGAATTGGTCTGTTTTTACCGTTTCATTAGGTAAAGGGTTAATATATTTTATAACCAACATCGGGAAAATGACCAGATATTAGAGCTGGGAGGTTTTGATTTTTCAGACTCGGTTTCGAAAGGAAAAAAAAACCTTGGTTTCGGTTCAGTTTTATTTACACGCTAAGAACATGCAGTAAATAACACGTTGGGCTCCTTAACCCCCTGCACACTGATGTCAAAATATCCAGATTTGAAGTAGCCATTTTTCCCATAATGCAACTGGGAATTTAACCAATTCAATCTTGTTTGACAGAGCTCATTGAGCTCTGTCAAACAAGATTGAATTGGTTAAATTTCTAGTTGCATTATGGGAAATATTTGCACTCTGTGCAGGGGGGTTAAAAAAACCCAATGGTTTGAAAGACACCATTCACCACAAAAAAGCTCTGTCTGTAGGTGTCTCCATTTGGTTCAGCCTAACTTCCCTTTCATCATTCTTGAGGGGTCTAGTGGACCAGTTGCTAAGCCCTGTGAGTCACAAAAAAAGATAAATTAGTGCAACAAATGAATGAAGTTCAACTAATCTATGTGGTGTTTTCATTATCACGTTCAGTCAATAAGGGAGAAAATGTAACGCCGGATGAACTAAGTGACGAGAATCCATAGTGATCACTTGCCAAGTCCTCCCCCACCCCCCAAATTCCCTCCCAGAAAGATAGTGTGATCACTTTATTCACAAACACGGTATAATCGTTCGGCCGGTTTTTGCTGGATCTTACGGTTCGGTTTTCCGGTTTGCCGCAAAATACCCGAACCGAAAAGTCAAAAGAAATGCCCAGCTCTTACTATCTTAATATATTAGTTGAATCTATTGAAGCTAAGGAATATATTTTGTTGTGTTATACTTTACGCGCCTTCCGCCATCGAATCACATTTCGGACACTCGAATACGTGCCCTATTTGTAAATCATCGCACAATTCTTTGTGAATTGCAGATATGTGTTCGTATTATCTGGAGAAGTCACTAAAAACCGTGAAGTTTTTTTCGGTTGCATCATGGTACAGGATAAATACAGTGTATTGTGTTATGAGATGTAAGTCATTTCAACTCGTTGAACGTACGATATTTCGCTCGTTTAAAGCTCGTGAAACGCTTCCAAAACTTTCTTATTCCAACTCAGTGAGATTATTATTACTCCTTGTGAGTGAAGGTGTGAGAGGAGGAAATGTCATCCGAGGGCAAGACATTTGGGCCAGACACGAGGCTTCCCGAGTGTCTGGACCAAATATCTTGCCCCGAGGGTGAGGTTTATTCATCTCACACCCACCTCATCAGAGATAATTTTTCTCTCCAACCAGAACACTCTGACGTCATCAAAAGTAATCAAGGGGCGCGTGCAGCTATATCTCCATGTCTGAAAAAAACTGATTTGCTTATCTGAAAGAGGGCACAAAAAGTTCTGTATACAGGTATATACCACAAAAATTAAATTCCAACGCCGGCAAGACAGGGATTCAAGATTTGTAGCGAAATGAACATTGACACATTCCGATGACGTCAGTCGGACGCGTGCATCAAGCTTACTGTTGTGAATATTGTTGGGTCTGACGAATGGAAACAAGTGCACTAGAACTCGCACTCGAATCTTTTGATAATGTGTGTGGAATTTCACGTTTTTGTGTAGTGTTTAATGTTCTATAATTATTTAATGGACCTGCATTCTTATAACAAGTGACATACACTGGGAGGGAATCTGGTACATGATTGTCGGTTATCTTCTGGACTAAACTTTTTCTTACACTGGAATTAGTGATGTTCCTGTTTTCGAGATCGGGAAAGTCAGCTTTTTTTGCGCCAGTTTCGTTAGAATTGTTTCAAATTTGTTTCTGCCAATAGGTCCCCTCAAAAACATTGTCATTCTCAGCTGGATAATCGGTGTTTGTCACGACCGCTAAATAGAATGGATGTTCATTTTCACAGTAATCACTTGGTCTTTTCTATTGGTACTTCAGATATACTTCAACGGGACACCTGTCCATTCTGGAGGGAGTTTCGTACACAATTGAGGACACTCATGGGTGTTTTGCAAGTCATCGCCTGTTCGAGTTTTCGTGACTCTTTTAGAATATTCCAGATAACGCAGTTTAGGTTCGCTGTCGTATCTCAGCTTAATATCCCCTGAACAGATCGGCCGATTTTCGTCACTCTCACCTCGGATGTCAAAAAGTAAGGTGTTCAGAAACCACATAGTGTTTATTAACGAACTGGGACTGTATGCACCGAGCTGACCCTTAGTGTAGAGGATTTTTATGTTTTCCTCAGTTAATGGTTGTGCCCTTCTTGGTTTCTGCCCCATCCCCTTGGCTTTCAAGTCTCATTGTTGCATTCGTAAAACCTCCACGACATCCGAAAATTCTGCACGGTCATTTGACATTATTTGCTTTGCATATTTATGTTCCATCAAATGTCTATCGAAAGTTCCTATTATGCCTCGAAGGTAACTTGGCTCATACTCCCGGCCGTCTTCTATGCGGACATTTATTATGAATTCTGCAATGTATTCTCATAACTTTTCGACGGGAATTTCGTGCACCTCTCTTCACTCATAATGGCGTTCACCAAAAAAAATCATGTAAAAGAGTCAAGTGTCCTTTGGTTTTGCGGTCCGTGTTTTTATTACTATTTTCTTCAACAAACGTTCGTCTGCTAATATTTCCTAAACGTGACGCCATGTTGTTTGTTTACGGAAGAACGTGCGATGATTAAATAGTCCATGCGCTCATTAAATATACTAATAAGCCGGTCACGTGAGTCATGTGAGATAGATATCTACCTCGCATGGCCTGCTCACATGAGACACGCATATCTTACGTAGGAAGTGTGTGGGGGGGGGGGGGGGGGGGGGGGGGGGGGGGGGGGGGTGGGGGGTGGACTCACACCTGGGGGGGGGGGGGGGGGGGGGGGGGAGGACTCACACCTCAAAACACACCAACTAATGTTCATGAATTAACTAATCGCACGTGTGGTTTATTAGGACAGAACACAACGAGAGTGGAGTACAGGGGACTGGAATCAACTACTCTTGGTGAGGTTTTTCTGTATATCACGAGCGCCGAGGGCGCTCGTGAAAAAGAAGAAAAACTCCAACTAGAATAATTGGTTCATATCCCCCGTACTCCACCCTCGTTGTGTTCTGTATTTTTGCCACGATTAAACATGAATTTACTGGATGGAACTGATATTTAAAAAAGAAAAATATAAAATATCACCTTCGGCGTTTTGCTTGACACTGTTTTCTGTCGAAGCACTTCATTTACGCCATGACGTCACCCATACGCGTAACGTCCAATCAGATGCGTTCTTACATGACGTTCTCCCACGTAATCCAGATCCAAGCGTAGGTGAACGTAGTACATTACCCAATATCTGTATTGTACCGTGTAACACAGTAATCGTGATATAAACAACAATGTTAACCACTTACGAGTTCATTGGCTAATGTTTCTAAAGTTGCAAATCTGCAGCTAAAATATTATGTGGGTAGAGGAACTTCTGCCCACTATCTGAATCCGCTCCCGAGAGAGAATGTTTGATGCGAAACCGCCACATAAGCATCGGTAAACCGTTATAATATCAATGACACGAGTAGAAAACAAACTTAGAAGACAGCGGCAATAAGTAAAACGATTAATTTAGACTTTAAAAAGTCACCTCGAATTCATTGAAAGTGAATATTTTCGAATGAGTGCTGAAAGACGTGGAAATAAAACTTCTCTTTCTCTATCTACGAATGGTACCGATCTATCGGGTCCTGAAACAACATTTGGCAGGATAGATCTTGATTATATTTCACACAACTGATGGGTTACCACTCATCAAAATGAGACCAAGAGTTGGGACGGAGTCTTTCAACTGTAACGGTATACATTTTACCAAATGATGAGTGCCTGTTAGTTATATTTCAGTCTGTGTCGCGTTTGAGTGGGTTGTACCATTTTATTAATTGTGATCCAATTTGGTTTGCTGAGCTGGGAATATTTTATCAAAAGTGATCCAGTTTGGTTTGTTTTCCGAAATTTATTTGGGTGCTTTGCATGAAAAGCTATACATTAAGATCATTTCACACACATGACAATGGGAATTAAACTTTTTTTGACAACTGGCGGTAATGACCAAATACCCAAATACTATAAATTTCAGTTTGGCAACAAACATGCAATCTAGTCTTGTGTTTTTCTTTTAGAATTCGTTTCGCAACACTCATTTTTATCGAAGTAATAGTGTCACACGTAACTGAGTATTTGTTCCTGTTCGAACATTACCTCACACTACAAGTTCGTGCAAACATTTTTTTTTATCAGTTCAAAATACGATTAACCTGATCTGTTCTGCTGGCGTATATTCCCGTGAAAGGTAGCAAATCTCTGGCCACTAAAATAAGTATTATTTAGGAACCTTCCACTGCAAAATGAATGAACGTTTTGACTAATGATGTCTCGAGTAAAAGATAAATGAATTTTTCATCAAATCTAGTCACGGCTGCTGTTAAGCAGCCGTGACTAGAATTGATAGGAAACATTTTCCAGATATTCTTCAGGTAAAAGTTAAGTGTTGAGACAAATGTCAGGTACTCTCCATTCTTCTGCAGTGCCTCCAACATTGCTACCCATTCACTTTCATCAGGCCATTTTAGACATTTTTTTCAAAATACAGGTCTTAATAAACCAAACACAGATGTCTCTTCGGTACTTAAGTACGGTGGTGTATTCTGGCCTGTAAAAATGTGCGAACTGTCGTTTCGTTCTATTCATTAGAAAACAGGACACCCGTTTCTCGTTCGGTTACACTATAAGTCCGCAGACAAATGATAAAAACATATTCTCGAGTTTCCCTTAGAATTCAATTGTCAACTCTTCAGAAACCATGATCTGCATCATAATAACAAAACATAGTATTCGTGAACTTTGAGGAGAAAGTATGATGATGTAGTGCGATATCGAAAGAACCGCTATAGTCCTTTCCAACAGCCTGTTACTTTTACTCCAATTTCATATTTACAAATCCGTACGGAAGACGTGTTCTATACGAATTTCCGTTGACGGACTATTTTTCTGCCTGACGTCATGGACCAATCAAAAGAACTAAATTCCCACCATCTTCACAATCGGCCAATCCAAACGTAGCATTCCGATCAGTTCGGAATCTGCAGTGACATCTGATAAATCAAATGTCAATTGGAAAATGTTTTTGTTCAAATACACAAATAAGGAATTTTTAAGTTTGAAATTTTCTCTGTGTGATGTTTAAATTAATGGATTCTATGTCACAGGGGTATGTAATAAACACAGAACGCCACGATGTGTGAATATGCCTCAAATTCCTTCCTTTCGTGATGGCATGAGTGTCGTATTGACGAAGACGAACGCATTCATGCATCGTGACATCCTGTGTAAGTATTATACATCAACACATGATCGGCTCAATGAAAGAATTTCTTGAAAAGACGGAAGTTTTTAGATTGTTGTAAGCTTGGTCTTCTTAACCTTTGCGCTAACATTGCTAAGCATCTCAGAATTACTTCTTGCTGAAAATATCAGAAAAAGGGTTGCCAGAAAAATGAAGGAAACCCTTTTTCAGGCGGCTTTAATTTCCTGTCTGTGAAGGTCTTGACTTTTTCCACCCATATTCTGCAGAAATTAGACTGCCAAAGTAACCAAAACTCTGGACGCGTTAGATGCTTGTACTCCTGCTTCCTTTGTGACTGCAGTCTACTATAGGGTAGTATATAGACCTGGCTGTTCCCGGGAAAATGTAGTTTCAGTGATCTGGGAAACGACTGTGATATTTTAACAGATCTTTATCATTGATTTACTTTCATTCTTACCAAACATTTGATTTTTTGGATTGTTTATTTATGTGACAAGTGTCTTGTTGCGATAAAATGGCAATATTTCAACACTTTACTTTAGTTTCAGAGTCTTCTTCAAGCCTTCACCTTACCCGATCAGCTCACAAGTAATGCTTTTCTAGAAAAATTTAGGAAGCGCGGTGGCACAGTGGTAGACTGTTGGACTTCTATGCTAGAGGTACCGAGTTCGATTCCCGTCCGGAACGACCCGTGTTGTGTCCTTGGGCAAGACACTTTATCCCGGTTGCATACACGGGGGCACGATGACGCAGTACTAAGGCATACTGCACGTCGATGGTGTACATGTCTTCAACCGCCGTAATCCTGCTTGAGCGGAGCTTGAATGAGTTAGAATGTTGAGGAGGTGACAGTTGCTCGTCGATGCTCGGTGGTTCTCTCCGGGTACTTCGGCTTCCTCCACTCGTAAAACTGTCACGGTCACGATTAGCTATTGTGCATAAGTATGTGACCTTAAAACCAATAAATAAATAAATAAATCTAGAATAATTAAACAATTGCTACCAAATAACAGGTTATGTCCCCTAATTGGAACGAGCTCTCGTTGAAATCGTCTCAATGCAGTCATAGGCTATTGTTTCAGAGCAAACATTAAAAAAAAAAGTTTTGAATGGCATTTTCTATGTATACGTTTGACAGATTTGACCGATAGGCTTGGTAAGGACAATCTGCTAACAAACTACTGGGAATGACAAGTAGACAGCCAATCTGGCTATGTCATTCCCCGCGGCACATGTAATTCATTTTATATTGGTAGATATATTGCTATATCATGTTCTTTGTGAAACTATGATGCATTCAACGTATCTGTATATAAATATATGCATGTGCTGCAAATAAAGTATTCATTCATTCAAGAACTAATCAAAGAGCAAACTGATCCATTTGCAGTTTTCTCCAAGAATCCACTTAGTTAGTAGATATGTATTGTACATATACGTCCTTTTTTTCTCTGGTAAAGTCTATTCGAAATTTGTCTTTGATACATCGTGGGGGTATTGGTGGGACCTGACACCCTGGAATATACCTTTACGGACACGAGAATGGATCCATTTTGGATTTGTTTGGAAGATTAATACCAAATCAATGGTACAGACTATTAGGGATGCAGATTTACTTTATTATTGGTTCCACCGGTCCAGTGTGGCGTTCTTTATGTCCTTGATACCACGATTACTGTGTGTTTTAAACGTTTCCCAATACAATACAGACATTGAGACTTGAACGCCATGTAAGAATGCATCTCATAGATCGTACACATCTGAGTGCCGGTAAGGTGCGAATGAAATGCATCAAACGGCGTCAAGATTGAATGTAAACAGACTGCCGAAGATGATATTTTTCTTTGAAAATATCAGCCCGTTCACCTAATTCAAGTTTAATTGTGGTATAAATTCAGAACACAGCTCGGACAGAGTGGTGGGGCAGGAATCAACTACCCTTGTTAGAGTTTTTCATGTATTTCGCACAAGCGTTCGTCGCTCGTGAAATGTAGGAAAAGCTCCAACTCGGGACGTTGATTTCAGCCTCCCGTGTGCTCTCCCTTAGTACTCAGAGACTACTAGCACCCCCTACGCGCTAAAATTGATATATATTTTATTAAAAAAAGTAGGGGATATTTGATAAAAGTGAGATATATAAAGAAATATATTTATATTTTCATCAAAAGGACAGTTGAGGCATTGCTCTGTGACATCTGGTGAAAGATTTCAGCGATACTTGGGTGTCTGACAAGCACACATCCCACGCACTGACACATGGGCGGTCAGTCAGAGAATTTACCACATTCAGTCCAAGACCTCAATACCTTGTAAATCCTCCTCGTTTCGCAAGACAGGTGCGGGTACGACGAGGCATACTCCTCACCAAACGTCCAATATCAGCTTGACTGGTGTTATTCCATTCTTCCTGCAGTGCAGCGGCGAGTTACTGGATAGTGGTAGGGGGCTTTTGGCGTTGTCGTAGGCGCCTACCAAGCATATCCCAGACGTGCTCGCTTGGTGAAAGGTCTGAACATAGTGCTGACCAAGGCAGTGTAGTGATGTTCTGCTCCTGGAGGAACTCTGTAGCGACACGGACCCTGTGTGCTCTTGCACTGTCATCTTGGAAAATGAATCGACGGCCGCGGCGTCGTGCAAATGGCACCAGATGAGCTGCTAACATAGTACTGCCCTGTGAAACGTCCTTGGATGACATGTAATGCTGTTCTGCTTGTCATGGTTATGCCTCCCCACACCATAACCGATCCACCTCCAAAACGATCGTGCTGCCCAACGGTTACGTCATGGTATCGTTCGTGAAAGTCGAGAGTGAACCTCGATTCATCGGAAAACATGATGTTGCTCCACCAACGATTATCCCAGCGCTGTCGTGCTCCACACCAATTATGCCTTGCTGCGATGTGACGTTCAATCAACCGTGGAATTATTCGAGGTCGTCGAGCGTACAAATTCCAGCTGTGTAGGCGATTTCGGATAGTTTGACCACTGACTCGCACAGCTGTCGCACGGTGCTGTTGCTGTCCATCTTCTGAGGCACTTTGAGGGCGATTACGTAATGCTGTGGTTCGGATGAAACGATCCTGGTTAGCAATTGTCGCCCTTGGACGACCTGACCGACGTTTGTCATCAACATTGCCTGTCTGACGGCAGCGTGACCACAATCTGATAATCATCGATTGAGTAACGTTGAGAATTTGAGCCACTGCGGTCTGTCTGTTGCCAGCTTCCAACATGCCAACGGCACGTAAACGTGTCAGTCTTCGCATACCTCAAAAGTTACGTTTCGACCAGAATCTATTGATGAACGAGTTTATACCAAGAAAAGAACGATAAGACCTCCGAAAAATCCCGTCCAGTACAAATATGAAAATTTTAAAAACGTACCCCCACAGACATTAACGCGGCGCTCCTGCGAAAAACCTGCACGAAGTTTTCGTGAGCCGGTGACATTCATGACCCACACTAAACTTGGTAACATATTGATGTGTCCAATCACACGTATCCAATACCATTTTCCGAAAATATCAACATCAGTTTGGATATCCCTTACTTTTTTGAATAGTATATATATATATTATATACTATTCACATGAGTAACATCTATGCAGAAAATATACACTTATCACAAAGTTGTCGTCAAAGATAATTTCACTTAATATATTTCGATATGTACATCTCTCAGAAATGCACAAAGTAGTCGTCTTTGACGACTACTTTGTGTTAAATATATATATATTCTAAGTTATGTATTTTTTTTCTTATATATAGGATGAAAGACTCTGACGCCGATGGGGATCGAACCACTGCCTTGATGAGAGTACACTTCTGCGGCACCAATCGCCTAGCGAAACTGGACCAGCGCCATAGACCCCTCGACTACCGACAAGCCCCCCCCCCCCCCCCCCCCCCCCACACACCCAAAAGGCATGCTAGCACATCGAGCGTCCATGGAACTGGCACAGACCACACGAAATTACTCGGTATCCCCCAGAATTAGTTGTTTACAATGAATTATACCATGTAATGCAGATGAAATCAGTGAGAATCAATCAATCATATATATAATTAAAAGTTATTACAGTGGTGACTGGTATTCTATATGTTGTTCCATTGGTCTGTAACGCTTGGGGTGAACGCGGACTGATACAATTGGGTTCGGCAAAAAGGAACGCAGTGGTTTTGACTTGATCGAAGACTAAATGATGAGTTCGTCTCGGAGACGAGTGGGGGACTTTATTGGAAATATGGGGAGGTGACATATATTGGTACAAACTGGTTAGTACTGTGTTTGCATTTTAGAACTAACATTATTTTCCATTGTAGGGAGACTCCGGTGGACCTCTTGTTTGTCTGAGAAAAGGATATTACTACCTGGTGGGTATAACATCATGGGGTGTGAGTGGATGTCAGACGTCGGGATACCCAAGTGTCTTCACACGCGTTTCCTACTTCGAGGACTGGATTGACGACCATATATCATCACTTTCATAGAAACCTCCTCATAATTTGATTTCGTGATTTTTGCTTTAGTATTTTGTTTCAAAGTAATAAATTACCGATTCAAATTTTAGTTATGTTTTCTTTGGGTATAAAGGGCATGTTGGCGTACTGGACAATCTATTTTTATCTTCTTCCATCCAATTGTTTGCTGAATCGCAGATCTCCTGGAGTATCTGTCATATTGTTTTTCAATACTGTGGAGAATGTGGAGAGTTTTGATTCTATTTGCGCATGCGCCTGTTCCATTTATCTCCGAGCAGCAGAAATACCGAATTATGATTGAAATCTCATTCTTGTGTAGAGAGAAGGAGACATTATGTTCGTTAGAGGAACAGAAAGACGTTTGTTCTCGTCCTATACATTTATGACACCGCAATGGAATGGTCTCACTGAGCTCTTTCGAATAGGGTATTCTAAGTTATGTATTTTTTTCGTTTTTGGAAGAATATTTTAGCGAACGGATCATGTTACCCGTCGAAGAGCTAGATTATTCGTATAAGCCACATTAGATTCGCAATAGATGTTTTTTTTTTTGATTGTCTTGAAACACCTCGGTGAATTATCACAGAACGAATCCCATTGAACAAAATATTATTTTTTATTTAGCTGAATATGGTGAATATAAAGAAAATATAACGATATATTCATTATGCTAATACTTGGAATAAATCTTAAATATGGACTTCTGCCATCAAACCACTTAAAATATTTTTCATGACAAATTGAAGTTTCTGTCCAGCCATCACGCTTGTGGATAACTAGATATATAATTATTTCGAAGCCAACTTCGGGGGTAAACAAAGGTGCAAAACTAATTGCTCACCAATTCAAAGGAAAAAGGTGAAAAACTGCTTTCGGATTTCAATGCGACAAATATATAAATAATTGATTCTACCGAATAGATCCACAAGACCAATTTAGACTGCAAGCCTATTACGTCCATAAATCACGAGCCTTTTGTGTCCACATGAAGACCTCGGTCGATTATATGCGCAGAAACCAATCCTATTGTGCACACAAGGTGATTACATTGCAAAATGCAAAACTGCCTCCGTCAATCGGCTCGCGTTTCTCGAACGTAATCGACCTGCGAATATAACCGGCCTTGCGGACGTATTCCTTCGAAGCAAACAATTAATCTGGGCAGCTATTTCCCAAACTAGCGATTTCTGGAGGCATGATGCTGTGGCGTCATTACTGTGGTTATAAGTAGTCGAATCCAACTTTTATATTCTTTTTTGGGAGCGCTTGGACCTAATGGTTAACACATTGGCCTTCATATCGAAAAATCGACGGTTTGAACCAGACCCGCATCATGTACGTTTTGTCCTTGTCAAAGGTATTCAATCTGGATTACCTCTGTGTACTAAAGTGTGCAACACGTCGATGGAACGCTTGTCTTCAACCAGTGCTAGCCATGCTTTTATTACACGCCTGTTCTGGGTAATCCCAATTTATAGCAACACTAAACCGTGAAGAAATACCGTTGACGGACTATTTTTAAATAGAGGCGAAATTTCACTGGAATTTTCTACAACTCCTGCATCCCAATTACAATTTGAATCGCATATAGAACACACTGGAACTCAGGGGACGAAATAGCAACACGGGTTCCCCTCGCAAATTTGGTTGGCGATAAAATGTGTTCTTTTTGTTGATAGTTGTCAATGAATTGCTGAGTGTCTTTTTAATAATTGATTTATAGACGTGAAGGCGTGTTGTAAACAAAGAACGACACGCGTGTGTAAATGGGTTAATCGATATGGCACTTGTGCCATCGCGAAAGGATTAAACTCGAGGCCTGCTGCCTCTCGTTCTATCCTTCGGCTCTGGCACTCGTGCCATATCGATTAACCCATTCAAACACGCGTGTCGTTCTGTGTATGTACCGTGGTTAGTGCGAAGGTTAGTGGCCTCTGCTCGACGGTTTTCTCTGTTTTCCCCCACCTGCAAGACTGCCGCTAAACAAACAAGTTTAAGATATTATTATTTTATGGAGCCATCATGAGTTATACTATATATATGAATTGCGTTTTTTATAAAACATCTCAATCAATCAAACAATTTCAAACAAAGAAGATTCCATTTGGAATATTGTAAAAGAAAGATGTAAAACAGGCAGCGCAGCGTATACTTGAAATATCTACCCATGTAAACAGATTGATGCTCCAAATAGCACTATTATAAGTTTTTATGATGAACTGACGGTAACATGATCTTAGATTTTCGGCTCTGAGCTTATGTTCAACCGGCCTTAAGTTCAAGTGACGAGGTTAAACATACACCCCGAGCCTTAAACCTCAGACCATGTTACCGTCAATTCATCTTAGTAAACTATATGTTTCAAAAAGACCCTACCCAACCCCCCAAACCTGCACCGTGAAACACGAGAGGTTTATTTACTAAACCTGTGATCGTTGAAAGTTGCCTAGTTCAAGGCAACTTTTAACGATCACAAGTTTAGTAAATAAACCTCTCGTGTATCCCACAACGGCACTACATAAATAACCAATACATCTGATAAACTCATTCCATCTTAATTGAAATCATAAATCGGTTTGTAATTTAAACAACATTTCATTCGGGACACCGTCGGCTGCACGGGTGAAAAATCAAGAAAACTGAAGCGGTTTGCAAGTCCCTCCTTGATGAAACAATTACTACACGGCGACGTCATTTCAAATTATTTCGCTGGGTGACGTCAGACGGTAACGTATGCTACTCGAGCCGTAAACATATAAGAAACTACTCGAGCTTTCATCCAATCAGAGGGTGAAAAATGTTGTCTTGTTGGAACATAACCTCGCCTAACTATATCAGAACAGTCAGCATCGATGATCACATAAATATATTTATTTGGCAAATGAAATTAGGTGTCCACACTGCCTCAACACACCTTAAAATAATATATTTGATTTTGTACAGTCATCTTACACCTCTCTGAAATTCACGTGTTCCTAATTGGATTAAACACATTGGAATTATAAACACAGTCCAGATGCAAAGAAAAGCCAAGTGGTCGGGATTTTTTTTACTATGTTTGATGTCCTGCTAAATTTAATAAGTGTAAGCTATCAAAAACAGTTAATAGTGACGTCGCCTCAATCGGGTTATTTTCACCATTTATTATGGCAGTACATGTACATGGGACAACTATACCGATTTCAAAACAGAAACAAACAGATGTTTTAAAACACTGATTCAAACATACAGGCTATCGGAAAGATTCAAATTGGGACTTCATAAATATATATTCGACTATTCGAAAAACTGTGATGATGTTTTACTTTGATGAATTATTCCCTTTAAAGCTAGAACATATTACATGATAAGGAATTTATTCCGCGCATGCGTAGACTGGGAATAAAACTTGTTTCTGTGCATGCGCAACATTGTAAAAGAGATCGTCCTACGCGCAAATCAAATACAGATCAAGGTTCAAAAAGTAAGAACCGTGTCGGCCGAAACAAGAATGTTGACCCAGGATAAGAAACAAAAAGAGCCAAATAAACAATCGGACCTATCCGTTAAGCACACCCCAAATTCATCAATATACATTTGTCCCCTTAGCAGCCGTGTGCCAGATTAGAAATTTGTCAGTAACTAAGAGCAACGCGAAGTATTGAATATTTCCCCCACCCCCTGCAATACCACGGATGGCACATCCTGCTCACATGGGTTGTGGCATTTCTGACAGGTAACTAATTTCTGAAACAAAATGTTTTCAATGAATAATGCATTAGATAGTTAGTATCCAAAACGCTCAAGGTTGCAGAGATGTTTACCATTTTGATGAAACAAACGTACGCACTAAAAATGATTCCCACATACAAAAAAACCCAAAATGCAAACGGTTCATATGAAGATACTTTTCTCCGTCTAACGAGGGGCATAACTGTGGCTCGGACGAAATCTTCAATATGCGAATACCTTTTCCTTCATATTGGTCTACCTCATACCAAAGAATATCACAAACCGGCAACCAATGCTTGAGTTATAATGGAGTACGTTCATATGGACAGTTCTTTTGCAAGTATAGGAAGGAGCATTCCAAGTATAGGAATCCACAACATGCGAATGTCTTTTCCCATATTGGTCTTTCACTACACCCAAAACCGATAACCAATGCTTGGGTTATAATGCAAAATGCCTATAAAGACACTTTTTCCGGTATAACAAGGTGTATAACTCAGGGAAGTATACGTGGTCGCAACCGCAATACGTGTATATCCACCACCCTACTGGTCTCGCACGATACCAAATACCAAAAGACATCAAAATACAACCGACGTTTGAGTTATAATGCAAACGATCGTACAGTCGATTTTCTAGGTCTAACAGGGGACATAACTCCGGTAAGTATCCATGGTTGAAACGCGCAATTTGTGGATATCCTTTCCCCTCTACTGGTCCCCAACAATACCATGGAACATCAAATTCTGACAACTGATGCTTGAGTTATAATGCAAAACTATTCCTACAGAAAGTTTTCTTCTGATTTGCTGAATCTAACAAGGCCCATTACACTGTTGAGGAAGCGTGGACGAAACCCATAATATACGGATATCCTGTCCCCAAAACCGGTCCCTCGGCATAACGAAGGACATCAGAATCCGACAACTGGTACTTGACTTATAGCAAAACGTTCGCACGGATAGTTTTCTAAGTCTATCAAGGCCACAGATTTGGTAAGGTTGTGTGAACAAAACCTGCAACATGTGAATACCCTTTGCCCAGTGCTGGTCTCTCGCCATGCCAAAGGACACCATAATACGACAACCGATGCTTGAGTGATAATGCAAATCGTCCATGCAGACAGTTTTCTAGTTCTTACAAGGGGCACAACTCTAGTAAGAATGCAAACCGGCCCCGTAAAGTTCATAGTACGCTACTTTCAGCGGATTCAATGCAGTGTATTGTGAAGCTTCTCCGTGAAAGTTTGTTCTTTGTTGAAAAGCACAGATGGTATTGTCTCGGGAATCCGGGGGGGGGGGGGGGGGGGGGGGTATGTTGTAAATCTCTTGAGAGATATAATAATCTCTATTTTTTATGAAAATGGCTCTCGTTGGTATCTCACTCGATGAGGCCCTCTCAAGATGTGAAATATGCTTGCCATGGGTAGCTTGGTTATATAGGACTTTATTTCTATCCCTGCCAGTGCATCTGTCAAAAGTCAGACGATGGTTATGGGATGATGTTGGTCACAATTTCTAGATAAAATGAAAGCTTTACTGTAGTATAGTTTTGAGCCAGCAATAAAAATGTTTCCATTTTTTATGTAAGCTTAGAAAGGTTGAACTAAACGTACAACGAATACATGTAAGGACGGGTATTGGATGTAAGTTTAGTTGATTCTTTCATTGCTTTACTTAAGCTAAGCGTCAAAATCGTTCTGTACTATTCACAAAAAACATCAATAAAATTTTATTATGTTTTGCCTCAAAAACATAGCTTATGATTATTGATGGAAACAAGCACGTCGAGATTCTTCCAATGAGGAGTTCTAAGCTATGTTTTCGAGACATAAAATGATTTCCTTTAGTTAAACAAGAAAACTGACCGCAAGTGTCGTCTTTTATTCGAGTTACCCAAAGGGATATATAAGAATATGTCATTGTTCTTTTTACCTTGGAAATTATTAAAATTGCCACCACTATTAAAACTTCGAATTGCTCTTTCATTGGAGCCAAAAATCATATTGTGTATACAGCTCATCAACTACTTGATTTGAACTCTGGAGTGCATGTCAAACTTCCCAGTAGTGTTTGGCCCAATATGAGACCACAAGGCAAAAATGGGCAAAAGGCAAGCAGGAGAGGTAAAAGATAAGGAAATTGACATACACCTAATCCTCTTAAAACTGTTAATGATGATCCAAATGTTAGAAATAAGGTCAACAAAACTGATCTTGCTGTAACAAGACTGAAATTCTGCATGACGCCATCATTGAACATGACCTGGATATTTCTCCGTAACTAGGGCATGGCTGAAAGATGGTGATGGAGCAGTATTATCCAGCTTAGTCCATGCAATTTTTTCAGTATCCAGAAAGAGTTAAGAGCTGGGATGTATAAACAGTCAGTGGGGCTAAAGAAGTTGGAGTTTGGTCCATTTGTATCCTTTGAACCACTTTGTGTTACACTTGACATTCATGGCCAGCTGATATAGCTTGTCTGTATATGCCGGGCGCCTCCATCTTGACGTAACAAATTCTCATTTGATGGTTTTATGTCTGAGTTCAACACATTTTTTAAACACATTGATTTTACTTCCATGTCATCTTATAATACTCGGTGATTTTAATATTCACGTTGATGATCCCGATGATAAAAATGCTAACCTATTCCTGAGACACATTTCCTCTGTTAATTTACGTCAGCTCATTCGTGACCCAACCCATTGATCTGGCAAACACTTGACCTGATTTTATCCAGAGAAAATGAAAACATAGTATATATTAAAAGCACAGTTTACAAGCACATCTCTGATCACTCCTTAATTTTATGCAATGTCTGCATTGCTAAGCCGAGAGCGGTCAAGAAAACTGTCAAAGCTAGAAAACCCGCACTATTGACATCAAAAACGACCTAAAGGATCTCTCAATACACGAACTAACAAATTCATTGAAAATGAAGCTGACATTTTCTCAAAAGTGGATATACATTTTGAGACCCCGACCAAGGTATTGGACATCCATGCTCCAATCCAAACAAAAACTGTTATCATTCGCCCAAACACTGGATGGTACAACGATGAGATAAGGAAATTATAACAAATGTGCAGGAAGCAGAGCGTCGCTCTGTAAAGTCTGGCCTTCATGTCCATAAGGATATTATAAAGCACTTCGGAACATGTTAAATTCGTCTTAATATTAATCAGCTAAAGTTGACTGGATAAAGAATAGCATTGCCTCATGCATGTGGAAATAATTTAAACACATCTTCAAAACTGTCAGTAATCTTCTTAAGGTAAGCGATAAGGGAATGCTTCTCGAGCACACTCATCTTTCCGAGCTTGCATGTAGATTCGCTGACATTTTTAAAGATAAAATTTCGAAAATCCGAAGTAAACTGGAAAATCCAGGCATAAACACAGTGGCCAGTGATGCAGGTAAATCACCAGATTCTGAAATAATCATAAATGACTTCCAACCAACAACCGTGGAAGAGGTTAAGTCAGTTATTTTAAAAGCTCCCCCAACGTCATGTTCTCTCAACCCAAAACCAACATGGTTGTTGAAAAACAGCACTGTTTTAGACCAGCTTCTTCCCATTATTACTAATATTTTCATTTCATCTCCAGCTCTCGGCATTGTACCAACAGCGTTTAAGCACGCCCATGTTATTCCACTCCCGAAGAAACCCAGTCTGGATGCTAACAATCGAAAAACCTATAGACTTGTCTCTAATCTTCCTTTTTGTCCAAATCTCGAAAAGGCTGTTTCGTCCAGAATCATTCTGCACATTTAGTTTAAACAGTATTTATTTCAATGTAGAAACAGAAAAGTACAGACAATAAAACAAGAAACACATTTGCCATAAAGAATATACATGAAAGTGGATCTAGCAGCAAGCATAACGTTTATGTGAGCTGTTTCTACAAAGAACATTACACTGTAATTATAAATACATGGCGAAATATATCTATATATATATTGTTGTTATCTGTACTGCCTTCCGTGGGCTGAACCAAGTATTCAGTCAGCTGGTAGACTGGAACTGATGTTAAAGTGGTGAAAGCATATTTCGGCTAATAACAGACATAAAACATTCCAATCAACATATAGACCCAGGCATATTACTGATGTAGCTTTATTTCGTGTAAGCAGTGACATTCTGAATTCGATGAATGATCGCAAGTTAACATCATTTGTGCTGCTTGACCTATCTGCAGCATTTGATACGATCGAATATCAGATATTTTTGTCACGTTTAGAAAAACGACTCAACACACGCGGTTCTGCTTTCAATTGGATAAGTTATCTTATTTAAGCGATTGCATGCAATGTATGGAAATTTGTGATACCTTCTCTAAGCCCATTGAGCTAAAACATGGTGTTCCCCAAGGCTCAGTACTCGATCCCCTATTGTTCACAGTTTATACCAAACTACTCGGGATGGAGCACTCTGTAAATTTTCATCTGTATGCCGAGGACACCCAGTTGTATTTGTCCGCTGACCTCTATAAAATAAACGACTCATTAACAACACTGGAGGCATGCATCGAGGATATTCGGGCAATGGGTGGGAAGAAATTTTCTCAAATTAAATGATGACAAGACAGAATGTTTACAACTGGGTGCCAAACAACAGCTAGACAAATCTCCGATCAGCTGTCTGAAAATAGGTGATGTCAATGTTAACCCAAGCGAAAATGCTCTGAACCTTGGTTTTACTTTTAATAATAGCTTCGATCTGAGTAACCAAATCACAAAAGTGCGCAAAAGCTGCTTCTGCCAGATAAGAAACATCAACCAAATTAGAAACCTACTTGATCAAAACACACTTAAAACTGTTATACAGTTTATGGTCCTGTCTCGACCGGACTATTGCAACTCTCTTTATTTTGGACGTACGCTGAAATCTATTAACCCCGCTTCAGCGCATTCGTGATGCAGCAGCCAAGATCATTACTGGCGCCAAAATATGATCACATTACACCAATCCTCAAATCCTTGCATTGGCTACCAGCTGAGTCTCGCATCAAATATAAAGTATTAATGATTCCACACAACATCCTCCACAGAGATAATGCCCCTACCTACTTAAAATAGATTGTCAATTTACACAAACCAGTACAGAATCCTAGATCATCTTCAGTGAATCTTCTTGTCGGGCCCAGAATAAGATCTACTGCGGAGAAAAGATCATTCACTTTTGCAGCTCCCTCACTATGGAATGCACTCCCTCAGAATTTAAGGAAATCCTCCAATACTGAAAGTTTCAACAAAGGTTTAAAGACCCATCTCTTTCGGATCGCCTTTGACTGCTGAATTTTTTTCTTCTTTTGAATGTCTGTTTATATTGTGAGCGCTTTTGAGCAGTGTTTTGTTGGTAAAAGCGCTATTTTAGTAAATTATTATTATTATTATTATTATTATTATTATTATTATTATTATTATACGAACATTCTTAAAATACATTCACGATGACGAGAGTGGGCGATTTCGTCCATTGCACCCATGGAAAATTCTACCAGTCTATGTAATAAAGTTCCGTACCGTTTTTCTTGGTTGAGAATAGTTTCCCATTTTTTCACATTCTTTCCTTTTCATTTATCGAAAGGGTCGTAGATACAGGGGAGGGGAGGTGTGGGGGTGAGGGAGCCTCAACCAAAGTGCTCTGTCGAATTTGTTTTCCTTAAATAATAGTCCATTCCCGCAGGAAATGATTGCTCAGAGTCACCCTCGTAGAAATTACGCCTTTTAGACATCCATGTTATTTTTTTCTAAACTCTAACGGGTATACATCGTCGACTTTGCATGGCTACTTTTGTCGAAAGGTTCATTATCTTTCCCAAACACCGGGAAAAAATCTATCTACGCCAATGACCTTCGATGAGCTACGTCAGAATATTATTGAATGCGATTTTCTTGTGTAAAATCGTTGAATATTAGAAAAGTAATGGTTTGGGTAACAAAGGAAAACTATATCACACAGACTCAGATACACAGTGTAAAGAGCTTCGTTTATATCATTTGTACCATTATCAGAAAGTAGAAATCTGAACATCTGTTCCATTGTCTAATCATTTAAATCATCATGACAAAGACTTAAGTGCCATGTTACAGATTCGTTCCAAGATAACAAAGGCAAGATTGGATTAATTTTGAGAGTTTTACAATGAACTTTTTAATCAAATATTTGCATTTATTTGAAATCAGCAAACCGGTTCTTCTGACGTCGGTGTGGCTTGTTATATTTATCTGTTTTTCCCCTATCTAATATACCGATTACGTCCGGCCAGCTCTATTTGCAGAAACGCCCAGCACATTTTATTATTATTGAAATTTGTGTTTGTAAAATATAGGTTATAACTTCTTTGTCGATTAACCTCTTTCCCAGGATGTGTTATTGGCTATGTTTTCAAGCAAGAAATGAAAGTTTCAGTCATTCAAGAAATATTTCAACAAGCGTTGTCAACTAATCGTGCAAGGGAAAGAGTTAAATTAGATGATTTGACAAAACGAAGAAAAACGACAGATAACAAAATAAACCTTGTGTGATATCCCAGTTTCATGATAAGTATAAGCAGTCTATTCAGACTTTCTCACGAAAGACGAGCGTCTACTCACACAGGCCACTTTTCGCATAAATTTATTAGCAGGAGAGGTCTCTAGAATTTACCTCAAAGAGAGTCTGAAATCACAAAATTTCCACCACAAATATCGGAGTAGGTACGGGTTTTGTCCTTTCTAATATCTGGGGCAACACAATACATTTTGGAGGGGGTGATATATATTGCGGTTTTATTGTTCAAACCTGACAAGCAGTCATTTGAGACGTAACATACATGGGAATGGTAAAATACCTAGCGCCATAAACAGAGGAAAGTGTTATTTCAACAATACCATTCCCTTTAAAATTTACCGTTCTGAGAGGAAACTGTCGTAGAGCTCTATCATGTTATAGATTATAAAGCCACAAATAAATGTCAGTTTAGGCCCACCAATACACTGTCTGCCTAAACGGTCACGTGGTTCAAATAGATAAACAAAATGCCGGAATTTATCGTCTCTGTGAGTGCAACAAGGAACCATAAATTCTCAAAATTTGTCCTATGTTGGAGAGGGGCGCCCCATGCCATACCATCCAAACTCGGCGCTAAGCATGAGTCCTTCTGCCGTAGCAATTTTTTAGATACCACGACACGCCCCTAACGAAGTGTAAACTGGCACATGAGAGCTGCATGCCCGACCCATATATCAGAAGAGGTCCATATTTCTCACATGCCGATCTACAATTGATTGATCAGTATCTGTGTAATTTTGGAAAATTTTTTAGATAGCATGACACGCCCCTAACGAAGTGTAAACTGGCACATGAGAGCTGCATGCCCGACCCATATATCAAAAGAGGTCCATATTTCTCACATGCCGATCTACAATGGATTGATCAGTATCTGTGTAATGTTGTAACATATTCACATTGTTTCCAGTTCTAATACGTGAATAAAATATGGCCATGAGTTTCGTCACAAGTGGCATGGTTTCAATGCCACATCTAAACCTACAGTATTAGGCTTCGTGGCTTATATAGGACTGGCAGTTCTTGGGTCTGTATATACAAGTAATGGATCGATGGTAACTGATACATTCACGAGACTATGTACGAAAAATGTAATTTTTTTTTACTTTATTTCACGCTAACTATATACCTAACGTAACGACAAAAACGCGACTGACGAAATTCGCAAACGTTGTCATTTAAATTTTATTATTTTGTCCATTTGTACCTAAAATCCATAGTTCATAGTCCTCGTTGGAACGTGTGCGTTGAGATCATTCCAATGAGGGTCACTTTTTGACGCCAAAAGGGACAGTTTTCAGTTATTCGAGAAATTATTTTTGCAATCGTCGTCTGCTTGACGCGCAAGGTTAACTATCCAGATTTTATTACACACTTATTACTTTTCCTCCATTTTACAAATCCATACGGATTTATGTTGACGTACAACTTTTCCACCTGACGTCATGGAACCACCAAAAGAAATAAACTCCGCCCATTTTCGAAATCGGCCAATCGAAACATCGAATTATGGCCTTGATCAATTCGGAAGCTGCGGCGACAGACGATATATCGAATGGCAATTGGAAAATTGTTTTTGTTTAAAGACACCAAATTTAATGAAATTAAACTTATTCTATAAATGGGAAATGATTTTATAACATTCCGACTTTGAAGCGAATATATCTCAGATGAAGGCAGCTAATTACTTAAAAATAGGAATAAATAACTTATTTGTACACAATTTTCATTTAAATAGTTTTCTATTTACGTATCGATGTGTCACACCTGAGTTTTAGTTTTATTTCAAGCAGTCGTCGGAACTGTCAATTTCTACAAATAAGGCCGAATTTTTAAATTAATGCCTTCTATGTCATAGAGGCGTGTAATAAACAACACAGAACACCACCATTCGTGAATGCGTTCGTCAATACGGCACTCATGGCATCGCAGAATGACAGAAGTCGAGGCTGCGCTTCCCGTTCTATCCTTCGGCGCTGACACTCGTGTCGTATTGACAAACGCATTCACGCTTCGTGACATTCTGTGTATATCAGGTACAACAATAAGCCCATTGCCGATTCGCCATGTTTGACGTTAATGATTTGCAAGGTCAGAGGTCGCTTCGGGTAAACATTTCGGTCAGTCTATCTGTCAAGACTGTCGAACATGCGATAGAAACAAACAAAATGTTTCGTTTGAAACGAGAAAATGTGCATTTTCGATTTAATACTAATAAAGATAGAAGTAATAACATACTTTCAACACATCATTTAGCCGACAGACCGAAATAATAATTTTTTTTTGTCAAATGAAAACCCCAATGAACCCCCTTCCCATAAGCGAAGACAGACTCGGCATCGTGTTTTTTTTGTTGGCGAGTGTCAAAATAGCTGATAGTTCACTCAAAGTATACAAACATCACTGCGTGACTGAAAATTCAAACCCTGGGTATTGAAACAACAAATCAATACAAATATTTTCAAGCATACCACACAGATGTTCTAGCTGGAAGAGACTGGGGAGGGGGCGTGGTCCCTAAAAGGTGAAAATCGTCTGCTACTAGTAGCAGTGTCGAGTGTCTAAATAAAAGTAATATTTTGTCCATATACAGTACATGTCAAAATGTGTTGAAGAATAACCTCTACCGGTATAAACTATATATGTAATATTTCCTATACTAATAACACAAGAATCGGACATAAAAATATATAAATTCTTCCTGTGATCATGTTTTCCTTCAATTCAAACTTACATGTCACACAGTGGAAGCTGTCTTATTACAAAAAACACCCACAAAGTGGAAGCTCCATGCAGGGTCGGGGAAAGGACCTTGGTGTTAACTCTGTGATGCTCCCCCTCCCCCCGACCCCCGCTCTTAAAAACTATCGGGATATTGCAGATGAGATAGGCATATGCAGCGGCTAGCGAGTGCAGAAGGCGCTATCGACCATAGGCTGGTTAAGGGGGTGGGGTGGGAGGGGGTGGGGTGGGGTGTCTCCCCCAAGAAAATTTTGAAATCAGTTATTAAATGGAGTCTTCTGGCGACTTTAGGGATAAAAAAAATCACGTTATTTTTTGGCCGTCAAAATGATGTTTTTTAGCAGCATGTTTCAAATTTCCAAATTCATCAGTGAGTATCCAATGACGTAGAGCTGTAGCTATTGAGTGCACGGTTCTTGAGTGCCCCTCTCCCTCCTCAAAGTTCCGGGCTCCGCGATTACCGGGCTCCCATCCTCTCCCCGGCCCTGGATCCATGACCAAAATATGTGCACATGGATATTGTATTACAGTACAACAGGGTGGTTTTGTACTTGTCTTCTCAGTTGGTGGATATACATATATTTCCAATATATTCTTGCCAAACTTGTTGAAAGTTGGGGACTCAACATGCTCATCTGCAATTTATGTACCACCAGATAACTAACTTAAACGGCAGGTTTGCTTGGTGAGTCACAAGTTTTTACTGGCTTCCAGATATGGTTAGTGGTTGATGCCCATGTGCGTTGTGTTGCATAAGCAAAATTCCAGGCAGCGGACCTCTGAGTGGGTTTCAGAAATCACTTGATTTACAGTACGAGTCGAAATAAGTTATAGAATAACCACTATAAACTATGCATCTTCAACTACACCAATAACACAGGAACCTGTCATCATTTTCCGAAAAGCTCTCATAGAGAGCTTTCTGGAAAATAATGTCGGGTTCTTGTGTTATTGGTGTAATGGCAGTGGGCTACTTTGTTCATTGCGGTTATGCTTCAACTTATTTTGATTCATACAGTATTTGTAGACTTGAACATATGCTTTTACCTTGTACCATGCATTTGTACTCAAATGAAGTCTTTTTTCCAGACATTTCATACTTAGTTATTAAATAGATAATTGTTCATTTACAGATTAGTTCTGTTAAAAATTATTGGACCGTAGCCATAGGCACATTTCAATATTTCGCGATTATAAAACAAATTTAAAATAACAAATTTTGACTTGCTGAAATAATCTATAATTGCAGTACTCTGATCACAAAAAGGCAGTACAGTACATTTTTTACTTTACTTTTTAAACTTTTACCCACAGATAACATAAAAATTGGAAATTTCAATTTAAATTTTTCAAACTAACACAAAAAGCTTCAAGCAAATCGAATCTTGTGACCCTCGAGGGAGCAATCTTGTTCCGAAGATAGAACACATGATGTGGTTTGTATAAAACTTTAAAAAAACCCACTTTTACCTACTAAATTCATGAATTATGTGTGTAGTTGCAGTCAATTTGTTAGGTAAAGTGTTTGGCAGTGAGGTGTGTGGATTATGGAGATTCTTATCAATCCTTTTTCCAATGTTTGAAAAAAAAAATTAACGGTACCAAAATCGTAAATTCCCACTGCTCATGGGGTAGGGTTTTTGGCAAAGCAATGCTACTTCAACCAAACAAAATAGTTTTCATGAAATAATATTCCTTCGTGGACATTATAAATTACATTTTGAATTTCTATGCATTGGAAAATTTACTGCAATATGAATTTCAATGCAAATAACTCTCTTAAGTGATGTGTATAAACCCAAACATGTAAAAAAAGGTACAGAATACATGTACGTTACCACTCAAAATAGGTTGTAACATAACTACAATAAATTAAGAATCCTGCTGCTTCTGCTTCTACACTGCTAATACAAGAATCTTACATCATTTTCTGGGAAGCTCCTTGTTAAAGATTCACAAAACAGATATCCGATCCTTGTGTTATTAGTACAGGAAAAATTACATCTATAGTTTATACAGATAGTGGTTATTGTTCAACTGAGTTTAACATGTACTGTATATGGACAAACTATTATTTAGAGACGCGGCACTGCTACTAGCAGACAATTTTCACTTTTTATGGACCACTCCCCCTCCCCAACCTCTTCCAGCTAGAACATCTGTGCGTTATGCTTGAAAATATTTGTATTGATTTGTTGTTTGAATACCCGGGGTTTTGAATTTTCACTCAAGCAGTGATGTTTGTGTCCTTTGAGTGAACTATCTGCTATTTTGACACTCGCCAACAAAAAAACCACGATGCCGAGTCTGCCTTCGCTTATGGGAAGAGGTTCATTGCGGTATTCATTTGACGGAAAAAATCAATATTATTTCAGTCTGTCGGTTAAATGATGTGTTGAAAGCATGTTACTTTTTCTATCTTTATTAGTATTCAATCGAAAACGCACATTTTCTCGTTTCAAACGAAACATTTTGCTTGTTTCTATCGTATGTTCGACAGTCTTCACAGCGGCTGATCGAAATGTTTACCCGAAGCGACCTCTGACCTTGCATATCATTAACGTCATACATGGCAAATCGGCAATGGGCTTATTCTAGTGGTGTAAAAATCCACCCGAAGTTATCCAGAAAGATACCAAGATCTAGAAAGTTCGTGTCAGACTTTTCATGCTAACTACCCATACGTATGTTAACACCGGCCAAACCGGTTCGTCGATTATTACCACCAACGTATGAACACCACAACACAATAGCGTTTGACTCATTGATAGTGTTGATTATAATCGTTTTTCATGACAGTGGATGATTCTGCGCTGATGATTAAATGAAGACAACAAAGTACTTTTCACTTACTAATTCCCGTATTTTAAAAATAAAAGAAAATCTCATATGAAATATAGCTGCTTGAGTATATTTTCAGGCATATTTTCGATCTCTACTCAGCGTAACGACTATATCCAACAAGATGTATTTGCAAGAATTGGCATTCCAATTCTATTATCTTTACCAAAAGTGCCTTCAAAACAAATATTATGACCACTCATTGGAACGAAAGCGTGGAGTTAGTTCCAATAACGGTTGCTGAGCTTAAATTCTGAGGCCCAACATGACTTTTAATTACCTATTCAAGACCATTTTTACAAGAGCCGTCTTCTGATTCATTTGTTTGAATAGTTATTTTTGTGACTTGTCCGCTGCATGTGTTGACACACGTGACTGATAAGAAATGTGAACTCCGAGGGTGTTTGGATTATGAAATTTATTATGTTACAAAAAGTTCATCAATTTATAAATATACTCGAAGTTTAAAAACTAATGGTTTAATGGGACAAAACGTATGACAAATGAACTATATATAGTGTCCGTGATGATTGTCAATCGCATTGTCCAATTTTTGATAATGTATACTCATTGTTCACGCAATTCATGGTGATAAACTATCCAAATTATTATTTACAGAAAAATATATCACTTAATTATACACACTTCACATCACTGGAAATGAGTGATAATGTATTTTTTCTCAACTTTCCCGAGTACTGCAGAGTCACGAAATGACGCTGATAATATATTGCAAATGCATAGCGGAGGTTCGCGACTACGCTGAGAGAAATTCCATAGGTACCAACCGTCTATACCACCACGCACACAACTCGGCCACCGGCAGTTGGTACCAAAGGAAATTCTTTTGGAGTGGGGTCGAACCACCCGTTATGTCATTTGCATATCCAAATTAAAATTGTCAAAAGGAATCTATATTCCCTAAAATGAGGTGAGAAAAAAACAGTTATCACATCACGAAAACACATTACAGAAACACACCTCCACCGAATTGTTGCCAAAAATAAACCTGTCCTCCAGGTGAAATGAATAGTTTAGGTACATCGTTTACTTAACCCTTTACCCATCGAATCGCCCGCATCCGCCCGCGTAATATGCAAATTCAGCAGCTGGAAAAATATTATATTTCCAAAAATTTCAACAAAACCATATCATGTGACCCCTCTTTGGAACGAGCTCGTCGAGCTCGTTCCAAAGAGGGGTCACATGATATGGTTTTGTTGAAATTTTTTGAAAAAATTTAAAAAATGATATTTAAAATAATAAATTTTGAAATCGTCTGTGTTGGGTAAAGGGTTAAATCTCATTAATATATCTGCTGTTTGACTCGAACAGCCTCTTCTGTCGTGCACATTTAAAAATGAAACGCATTATGTTATTCGTCCTGCCATTACTTTGCAAATTGTAACAAAAGGATGACATTTGGTTACATACAGACATGGAAGACACGATACACACTCAATATGAACACACACTTGTGAATGAGAAGAGCTGGGCCACTTGCCGTACTTCTATAGTCCATGTCAGTAAAAATATAAACATCGTCTTGTGAGCTTCTGGTACTATATCGCAAACCCGTCATTTCGGAATCCACAAATCGTTCACAAAGTATTTACATGTTCTACAACATTTCTTTGTAAAATTCTTGTATCTGCACATTTTAAGTATCCTCACTACGTTGCAAAATCTGGATTCGTCGTGGCAGCCTATAACACAGATATTACAATATATTTAAGTTTCAAACTTCAACTCAAGAAATATACAGACTTGCCAAATTAGTCTGCCATGTACAACACATTAGAAATTGACGGCAAAACTCGTCGCATCAAACATATTGATGAGTCGGAAACCACAACAAAAGTACACTTGTAGACAAAACTGCAAAACCAATTAAGTAAGTCAAATTCGGATGAAATTATCGACGGCGGGGCATGTCAGTTTAAAATACAAATATATTTCAAGGGATGGCTTTTTGTCTCAGCAAATCAGCAAAATCTGACCGAAGCAATGCAAAAAAAAAAAAAATATAATGATAATCAAAAATAGATTTGTAACTGTTTTCTTCTGAACAGTGGACCGTAGAACCACCTTCTGGCCTCTTCACCTTCTCACCTCTCGATGGGACAAGTTAAACGGGCTCATTCCATGCATGTACATGTACTTGGAAAAAGATTGAGTTCTTGTTACATAGGATGTAGCGCCGAAATCGAAGTTATGAATGACAATAGTAACAAATCGAGATTTTCATACAAGTAAACGTCAGGCACATGATAGTGATAACAAATTTATTTCATAATAGCGCCCCATCACCACCCTTAATGGGTTAAAAATAGCTAATGTGAATACGTGTTTCATAAACACAAAAAGGTAAAATAACGATCACGCGTCTCAAAACCGAGAATCAAATATGAACTTTTACTCCAAAGTAACCAAATCAGTCGTCAATGGATGTCTGAAAATGAGCATTGATCGACACCACCATGCAAAAAACAATCTTATGATCTCAGTAACTGTGACTGATCAATTCGCAATAACGATCTCAACGATGAGGTTAATTCAATGATTTCCTTTGCTCATCTCCAGACATTTTGGGGCCTTTTATGGGATGTTCTAGACCATTTTCTTAGAGTAGTGAGCAAGGAAAGTATTTCTATTGAATTTGACCTTGTCTCTACATAACAGCCATATCTAGTCCGCACTATTCATGAAAATCGCTGTTCAAATTTCAGCGCGTTTCAGTGAGGGGGTCATCAGTTATCTTTTAGGAAACAAACAAAAATTATTTTGTAATTCAAGAAATGTTTTTTTACAAGTGACGTCTGCTAGTCGTGTTCAGTAAAGAACTAAAACGCCAATGGATCAGTGATTCCACTCAGATAATAACTGAAATTGTCCTGACAACACGAGAAGCATAAGCAAAGTTCCAGCTAATGGATCTCCGCGTTGACAGAAACAAGCCCATTAACCATCTACACACTGATGTAGAAATTCCAAGCAGCAATATTTCCCCACTATGCATAGGAATAAGGCAAAAAAAAAACCAAAACAACGAGAGTGAAGTACTGCACACTGGATTCAACGACCGAAGTAGGTGTTTTTCCTGCATTTCAAGAGCGCCGCTGGCGCACCTGGAACACAAGAAATCTTCGACAACAGTCGTTGATTCCTGTTCCTCGTACACTACCCGAGCTGTGTTCCGTCTTATGACTAGTTGCGTAGCAGGGTTAAACATGCGGCTTGAAATTTTGCTGGTTCATCCCAACTGTGAATTTCCTTGTATTTCTAATGTTGTTATCTGCATTTTTCACTCTGCAATAATCCACTCTACTCATACTATTTATACTTGTAGCATTGACTAAGACTTGGGAAATCATATTACTGTGGAAACAGATGTCGTTTAATTTATTTTTTTTATTATCATAATCCAATATATATATATAAAATAGGGATTTGACGATTATTGATTTTGTGAATCGATTAATCGACCTAAATAATTGATTATAGTCGACTAAACGTACTGGGGTGACCCCCTTAACACTATAAAGAAAACAAACATATCCCGGACGAAAACGAACATCCTGAATAGTCCACGTTGGATTTGGGATTTTTGATTGTTGAAATTACTACTTGTGCCGTTTGCACTGCATTTCTGACTGTTTTTCTGTTACTTACAGGGAGGTGGGTAGGAGCCAGGGGCAAAGGTGGCACGTGCCCCAATTTACTTCAGAAATAATTGAGAGAGAGAGAGAGAGAGAGAGAGAGAGAGAGAGAGAGAGAGAGAGAGAGAGAGAGAGAGAGAGAGAGAGACGGACGGACGGACGGACGGACGGACGGATGGACGAACGTACATTCTACCGCAGATGTACTTGTGAGGTTATTTTAGTGTTAGGTATGGGGAAAATTGCGCAACTCACAAGTGGGTTTTTCGCACCTCACAAGTTGAAAAAACCTCACAAGTGGTTGGTGTACTAACGGTTTTATCCCCCAACCTCCCAAGTAAACGACTGTACACGGACGGTCACCTCGCAAGGCCATCTACGGTGGCCAGGACGAACGGACGGACGGGCGGGAGGGCGGGCGGGCGGGCGGGGTGGGTGGGCGGTTGATAGAGCGGGCGGGCTGGCGGGAGGGAGGGAGGGAGGGCAGGCTTTCGGGCTGGCGGGCGGGCGGGCAGGCATTTTCATTATCAATCCGTCTTTGAAATCCTATTGGGAATTAGCAGAAAGCAGGTGCACAGACTCTTTACTCTTAATTATATTTAGTGATTGAAGACTCCCTCGTTTGGTTTGTCGCTGCTATGACCTTTAAAGTAGCATGAAATGGATATGTTTGGTTCCATATTTAACAACTTTCCCCATGGGAAACTTTGTTACATATGGAGACAAAAATGTGCACTTTTCTCACTGTCAAGGTGTGTTCAATTTCTAAGCATTTAAAGGAAGTAAAAATGTACCGATTATTCGAATAAAGAAAATACTAATCGATTATACCGTGAACGATCGATAGTCGACTAATCGAATATTCGTGACAGCTCTCAATTAAATATTGTTTAATATTGACATGGCTACACGACAAAGACAGTTTTACCCAACGCCTGTGGGCAAATTCGGTCAGCTACTAAACTATCTCAGACCAATTTCAAAGACATGTTCTACCATCATTGGCATGATTTCCACAACATTTGTGACGACTCGCATTCGTCTTATTTGCACATTGTATTGGGCACGTCTGTGAGGCTAAGATTGTGACTTTGAAGCATCATTAAAAGCAAAAACACCCAAGGCCGGGTAATGCTTAAATTGTCAAGTACCTTCCAGACGTTGAAAACAACTTAAAAAATGTCATTCTTTCTGAGTATCGGACTGGCCTCTTTATACCACGATTGCTGTGTGCATTACCCGTTACCCGATACATGGCAGACATTAAGAAATGTGCAAGGTACACCACTTGTGGAATCCGGCATCGCTGTAAGAATGTAATGTAAAAACGCATCTGATTGAGCGATACTCATCCCAGTGACGTTATGACGAGAATGGAATACTTAGACACAAAACTATGTCATGCAAGGATGTAAACAAACCGCCGAGGTGAAATCTTTCTTCTGGCTCATTCACCTAATCCAAGCTGAATCGTAGTGTAAATGCGCAGCACAATTCCGGTATAATAAGAGGGTTGGGAATCAATGACCATCGATGGATTTTTCGTTGTATTTCACGCTCGCCTCCAGTGCTCGTGAAAAACAAGAAAAACTCCAATTCGGGCTGTTGATTCCAGCGCCCATACTTAACCCTCGTTGCTTTATGTCGTACTAACTGACCTCTCTGTGATTAAATTAATGTTCTGATTTAAGTATGTTTTTAGCGTTATCTCTTTCAATCAATCAATCAATCAATCAATCAATCAATCAATCAATCAATCAATCAATCAATCAATCAATCAATCAATCAATCAATCAATCAATCACAATCAATTCCAATATCAGTACCTAACGAGATCCGAATACAATTACTATTCAAGTGTTTTCCAAAAGAATCGTTACTTACGTGATACACATGGGCTGGGTTTACACATTTTGAAAGTTGCCGGCCTAAGCTGTCCATTGCAGTGATTATAAGCAGGCATTTTATTTGTTTTCCATACACAGGTGAGAATTCGCCGCTTCCGTATATAACGTCCACATTTCGGCTGACACTGAAACATAAGACAGAGGCAGAGGTTGTTTTATTTATATATGAGAAACAACAAATAAAACAAATTTTGAAGATAATGTCGCAACAACAAATTGAAGATACTCGACCTAGTTGAAACAGAATACTTATTTCGAGTGTAAAGATGCAGACTTTTGGATTTAACCCTTTGAACCCAGGTGGGATCTTCCATGTCAGTTCAATGGCAACAATTGGAAGAGTCCATATTTATTATTTAGGGGTGGACCAGTTAATATTAATTGGTCTACCCCACACATTCACTCAGCAGCCATCCTACTTAATGAAATTATGACGTATCATGCTTCTGGGCCGGAAAAGCGGCCGGTCCGGTTCAAAGACTTAAGCCTTTATCTCACGAAATCGGAGAAGTACACAACACACCTTTTCAATTATATTTTCTCATTTGTTTTAATTTCACACAAGCTCCTCTCAGCTAAGGTAGGTCGATTATGATTTGGAAGATCACAAGACAGTGAGTTTCTTGATTGTCCATGAAAAATATTGTGGGTATCGTTTTTATCTTTATTCACCCATAGGTGGGAATAATGAGAACAATTTCTTTGACCTAGAGAGTGATGCCAGTCGTCATCCCAGGGGTCAGGGGCGTAACTATGGGGGTTTAGGGGGTGTGACTTCCCCCCAATAATTTTCCATTCGGGACATTCGGGACTGAAGAGCAAAATTCTCATCTATGTATACATCTGAGTAATGTAGACGCTGAGATTTTACAATGCAACGAGATTCTTGACAGACAGATCCAAAGATTCTGTCTTCAAAGATGAAATGACAGAGTACAATTGTTTTTTATGTATTTTAAAGCAACACATTAAACTGAGCATTGAATGAGAATAGCACACTGATCTCAATGCTGGTTCAAAATGTGGGTTAAGGTTATTGAGTTCACCGAGTTAACACAGTGGCCATTGGGTGCATTTTTTTCAGAAATAGTTGAAAGAGATAGAGGGAGAGACAGAGAGAGAGAGAGAGAGAGACATAGGCTGACAGACAGACAGACAGACAGACAGACAGACAGACAGACAGACAGACAGACAGACAGACAGACAGACAGACAGACAGACAGGCAGGCAGGCAGGCAGGCAGGCAGGCAGGCAGGCAGGCAGGCAGGCAGGCAGGCAGGCAGGCAGGCAGACAGACAGACAGACAGACAGGGAGAGACAGACATAGAGAGAGAGAGACAGAGAGAGAGATAAAGAGAGGGGGTTTATGACAGCATTATCTTTACCAACCCGACATTGCACCGACTCTTTACTTTTAATAATATTGTGTGGTTGAAGTTTCCCTCATCTGGTTTATCTCTATTTATGGCCTTTAAAGCCGAGAGAAATGTATATTTTTGACTCCATATTCAACAAATTTCTTGTTTCTATTTGTTGCAATGAGTAAGACTTACATATTACTGTGGAAACAGATGTAGTTAAAAGTTTTCCTTATTATAACTAAAATATATATAAAATTTAGAGGTTTCACGATTATTGATTTTGCTAATCGTTTAATTGTTCGTAATAATCGATTATAGTCGACTAGTCGTACCGAGATGACCCCTTAAGAGTATTAAGAAAACAAACATACCCCGAACAAAAACGAACATCCTGAATAGTCCATGTTTTATTTGGGAAGGTTTGCTTGCTGAAATTATTTTAGTGCCGTTCACACCACATTTCTACCCGTTTATGTGTTACTTACAGGGACGTAGGTTGGAACTTGGTGGTCTCCTACTTACTCCAGAAATAGTGAGAGAGAGAGAGAGAGAGAGAGAGAGAGAGAGAGAGAGAGAGAGAGAGAGAGAGAGAGAGAGAGAGAGAGAGAGAGAGAGAAACAGACGGACGGACGGACGGACGGACAGAAAGAGAGGCAAAGAGAAGAGAGAATTTGACACCATTTTCTTTACCAATTCCCCACTGCAAACCTATTGAGAATTAGCAGAAAGGGGGTGCACAGACTCCTTACGCTTAATTATACTATGTGATTGAAGATTCCCGCGTTAGCTTTGTCTCTTCTACGGCATTTGAAGTCTAGAGAAATGCATATTTTGGGCTCCAAATGTTTCGGCTAAATATGTACACTTTTCTATGTGTAGAGGTGTGTTCAGTTTCTAAAGGGAGTATAAATTTACTGAAAATTCGACTGAGGGAAAATACTGAACACCGTGAACGATAGAAAGTCGACTAACCGAATATTCGTGATAGCTCCAGTTTGGTATCGATATCTTTGGTCATTGTTTGTTCAAAAAGGTGCAAAAACCTTTCGAACATATAGACGTACAGGAATACACATATACAAACACAAATATAGATGCTTCGAAACACCCACCTACACTCGGCTTTAATAGCTGCGGGTAAGAAGTGTATTTCGAATGCGCCGAACTGAGTAAAATAGTTGCATGATCAATTAAAATTACATGAAAAGAACGAAAATTTTAATATTCACCAGAGTAAGGCGAAGGGTGGCATATGCCCACCACCACTAATACAACAAATAGCATATGAGGTCAGGAAAATTACATGTGTAAATAACAGCGTGTACTGATATGAAACAAGTTCTTATGCCATACGGGTCACAAGACACATACATTATATAGAATATTACCTGGGTCCACTGGCCAGCATGCCACACAGCTTCACATTCTTCGTGTTCACACTCGGTGTTGATTTTGGGGCGTTTCTTACCCAGGCAATATTGCTTTGGTGCTCTCGTGCCATTTGAATGAACACACAATAGATCCCTTCTCATTGTTCCAAAACCAGATTTCACACAATAGTTAGATGTACACTGTCAATAAAAAATACGAAAAATTCTATAAGAGTTACATATGCATCCTATGGTGTAGATTGACTTTTTGTCAAGACAAACAAAGTTTTGACATATGTAGCGATCAAATGCTCCGCTGCACGTCACTTGTGGGACGATGAGCTGCATTGCATCACTAATTCTATCAGGATTATTTTTTTTCAACCAGTATTCAGTGATGGTGTATCTTCACCAAACACTGACAATTGTTTTTAAAGCAAGAGGGTCCGTGGAGGGAGGCTCAGGCACTTACAGGAATGATGAGATTCCAACCTATAAGATATGCCCAATAATAAAACCAAACTAACCAACTCATGAAAACCCACATTAACAAACCATCAATGGAATATGAGAAACACAAATATGTCATATATACATACGTCATGATAGCTCCATACAAAAAATTATAAATATCAAAGTTTTGCGACCAAGTGATAGTCCAAAATATGGATATTTAAATGTTGTTCTGTTTTTATCTCCGACGAGACGCACGGCGACGCGAGTAATTTTTTTCTTATTAATCATTAATCAAGTACACATTGGCCCAGTCATACAGCATACCAAATTTGGCTCAAATTGACCCATTGGTTCTGAAAATGGAAATTTCGTGTGGGGCCCAAAAGTGGGATCCCCCCCAAGGTGATGCCAACTATTGACCATCAAAGGAAGTTGCATACCAAATATCAAATTGGTCAGAGTCTTGGACTTTAAACCGAAAGATCGACAGTTCGATCCGGACCAGCGGTAACTGCGTTGTGCTCTTAGGCAAAACACTTTATATCAATTGCCTACATGGGGGCAAAGTGGCGATGTGTACTACGGCGTACTGCACGTCGATGGTGCACTTGCCTACAACCGTTTCAAGTTCCGCAAGTGCGGAGTTAGCAAGTTAATGATTCTGACAGTGAGTCGCTTGTCGCTGCTCGGGGGTTCTCTCCAGGAACTCCAGATTCATCCACCCACAAAACTGTCCGACACGACGTGACCATGGCTGTTGAAAGTGTCATTAAACCCAAATAAATCTTCGTTCCTGATGCAGAGGACGCTTGAGTTGATTTACGAAATTGTAATCCTAAATACAGATTAGGAGTTTTCTATCGCCCTCCATCGAGTAACAATTTACAGTGGAATTTAATAATTCAAAAGGTTTAACAACGAACACTCCTCATATAAAGTGTATAATTGCTGGGCCCTTCAATAGTAACTGTTTACCAACAACCCATCCCAAAATAAACGATTGTCAAAACACCAACTCGAACAACGGACAAACACAGCACGTCTCATCAATCTCATTTTGACTTCATGTCCTAATCTCGTTTCTAGTTGTAATACTATTGCGGCTTTTGTAATGATCACCATACAACAGCTGCCTGTTTGAAGGCAAAGGAAAACTATGCTATAAAAACGTTTAACAGAGAGATACGTATATTTAGTTGCTATCGGCACTGCTGCAAACAGATTGTGATCCCCACTTCATACAGAACAATGTTGATGACACTGCCAAGAATATCACATCACACATTCTTAATGTGGCAAACAATTTATTCCCCATAAAACAGTACTTATACGACCTAAAGATACACAATGGATGACTTCAGCTGACCGTCGCCAAATGAAAGTAAGAGCTAAGGCTCATAAAAAAGCAAAAGCGAGTAACAATCCAAACGATTGGAGAACCTTTCGACAAGTTCGTAATGAGACTTGAACATGTATTCGTACAGCTAAAAAGAGTATGATAATAAATTGGACTTCACCATAAATAATGCCGATTACTCGTGAAAACAATGGTGGCATACCTTAGAAAATTTCACAACTCAACAATACAATGATAGCCAAATATTTCCCCCTTTGGTCAAAGGACACAGCATAATAAGCGATACTTCGAATATTGCAAATACTCCGAATACATACTTCATAAACCAAACTTTTACCGTCAATTATGAAAAAACTACCCAAATTTCCATTTACCCGTCACGAAATACAAAAAACATGAAATCTCCCCTGCAGAGGTTGACACTCCTTTTTCGAAACTGGATATTAAAAGGCAAGAAGTCCAGATAAAATTAAAAATAAAACATTGAAGATATTTGCTTCCCATATGGTGGTACATTTTTGCAATATATTTAATATGTCGTTATCTCAAGGAAAATCCCCATCTATTTGGAAGCCTTCAAAGGTGATTCCCATTCACAATAAAGTCTTATGCTAATCACAAAGAAAATTGCCGCCTGATTAACTTAACAAGCAATGTTTGTAAAGTCCTTGAAAAATAGTTTGCAACCACGTTTTCCGTTTCCTCAGGGACAACAGACTACTAACAGAACTGCAGTCACGTTTTATACCTAGTGATAGTCCAACATATCAGTTAATTGATCTAGATCATAGTACCAGACTGACGCTTGATCATCACAAAAAAATCGTTTTTTGTGATATCAGTTAAGTCTTTGATAGAGTTTAATTTAATATCTGAAAGCTAGAAGGATAAGGGGACTATAATTATAATTTGAAGATTATCTTGAAGAAAGAAGCCAGGCGATTGTGGCCAATGGGTGTCTATCAAACCAGCTGGTCATTCATGTGGGTATTTCACAAGGTTCTGGTTTGAACCCCCTTCAGTTTAATATACTCATAAATGATATAGTTAAAATTATAAAGTCGAGCAATCGACTGTACGCAGATGACACCTCACTTTTCTTGAAAATTGAAGACCTATGTCTGTCAGCTCAGATAATGAATAATGATCTTATAACAAACAGCTGGACAATAGTCGAAAGATGTGCAAATTAAATTTTAGTCATAAAAAAGTAGCCCTCGGTATCACGCGTAAAGCTGTACCAGATGTCAACCAGCCTTATATCTACATTGTAATCAAATTAAAGAAGTCACTGCTCACAAACATTTGTTTATTAGAAAACCGGTTCAAGGTTCTTTATATAAACTCAATTTTAGTAAGGTAAGTCCGATGATAATAGTGTTCGTAAATATTGATTCCCGCGGCCATTTCTAAAAATATTGTGTAGCAGTATTATTCTTCCACTGCTTGCTTACGCAAATATCATATTGGATAACTGTCCAGCTGAAAAAGCACAAATTCTTAAGCATTTGCAACTTGATGCAATCCGTATGATTTGCGGTGCGCCTTGTAGACCTAGCCACAGTGTATTGTATCGTGAAACAAGTTTTATCACTGAAAAAGAACGTCGCAGAGGGCATAAACTTAGACTTTTCTATAAGATGAAACAAAGGATTGCTCCGAGTTATCTAACTAGACTGATTCTCCGCACAGATGCTGAACGTAATTTTTCTTGTATAATGAACCGATTGATAATATTTTTTGCTGAACTAAAAGCTTACATGAATCATTTGTATTTCCAGTGTAAGGATATTTAACGAGCCTGGTCCAGAGGTAAGAGGGTAGGAAACTGTACAAATGCTTAAACGTTACTTAAAACAAGATGACATAGTGGTCCCAAAATTCTATGTCGTAAGGTCTGGGAATGGGGCAGACCCTACACGCAAAATTAAGATTAGGCTGTACTGATTTGAACGCTCATAAGTATAACAGATTCATAATTTGATATCTGATAATCCTCAATGTCCATATGAGTGTGGATATGAAAATACTGAACACTTTGTTTTTGAGTGTCAGCTTTATGTGGCACAAGAATGGGCTATTTAACAACCTAGGTGGCCCTGATATTTCCACCTCCACTCTGCTAGATGGCAACCCTCTGTTCAACGACCAGCAGAATGTAGAAATGTTCCTGGATTGCCAAAATTACATAATCACAACAAAGAGGTTCATATGAACACGATCTTTCTATTGCGAGGTTGAACATTTCTAAAGAGTTTTACTATTGCTCTTTTAATTATCAAGTTGACTCTCGATAAAAACAAGGCTTGTCTGTGTACAACTATAAAGGGAGGTGTGTACTGCCGTTGTATAAATATTACTCTCAATAAACAGAAATATAAATATGATGCGATCACGTCAAGATGTCCCAATATGACAGCTAGCTGTAGAGCCTGACGTATATTTAAATAACTGGTCGCTGCTTCCCGGTCTAATATTCAAAATATATGGAATATTACAACCTGAGGTTCTAGTCACTGTATGTTCAACTTCCGTTGGAAAAGAAAACCTCTTTTTATCTAGAAAAGCTAATACAACCTTTAATTTGCTATCTCGAATGAATAGAAAACGTTGTGTATTGTTCAATGTTGTGGGTTTTTTTCTACTGCACATGCACCTGTTTCTATATTATTGTTATCAAACTGTATTGTGTATGATGAGGCATTCGTATAGGCTTTGCTTGTTCACCAAGCCTTATTTCAGTTTCTGGAAATAAAACAAGAGGTGGGCCACCGCCCCGGTACTTACCCCACTATGCATACCGCCAAACAATGGCACGTGAAGAAATAAAGCCTTTCCCATAAACAATCTTCATTCCAAATTTCTATTAGATCCGATAACCCAAATCTAAGATACGAGGTAAACAGACAAAAATTGGCTATTTTACGAGGCAAACAACGAATTTACAAAGTGATAAGTCTAGAAAGTGAAAAGCAAGAAACATTATTAGAGAATCGTTTGAAAGCTTTTCCCATAAACAATCTTCATTCCAAATTTCACTGAGATCCAATAACCCAAACCTGAGATACGAGGCGAACAGACAAAAAATTGGCTATTTTGTATATCCAAAGGGCCATAACTCACATCAAAATATTCCAACAGCAAAACAGCTGATGCTGCTGAAAGATCTCACGATTGTGGACATCTGTATGAAATTTCAACGTAATCTGAGTGGTAACGCACGGATGGACGGTCGGACCGGACGGACAGACGGACGGACGGACGGACGGACGGACAGGCACAATCCAGTATACCCCACTTTTTAAAAATAAGTGGGGGAATAATTATTGTTAAAAGAAAATAAACAAACAAACAAACTAAATATCAAATCATTCTTACTCTTGTTTAGGAAAAGAACATTTTAAAATAATTTTAGTCTTGTGAGGCATTACTCCCAACTCCACCACTACTCCCACCCCAAAGCAGTTAGTTCTTTTCTTTTTTCAAAAAAATTGAAAAGAGTATTCTCCTCCAAGATGATGCGTGTCAAGGTTGTTTAGATCAGGCCCAGTGTTTCTGGAGAATACTGAAGTCGGTGCTTCACGGGAAAGAGAGTGACTCAGCAGTATTACCCCATTGCTATCTATGTAAAAATGGACGTACACATGTACAATATTCATGACAAAGCCGATATCATTTTTGCAGGGGGGCGGTGACAGTTTCTATTTTTAGATCCTGGGGATCCCAGTGAATAGTTATTCATATGTATTGTTTGCTATTGTGTACTGCTGAATAAAGTTATCTGTCTGTCTGTCTATCTATCCGTCGTCCATTTTGAATACAGCAGGCCGCCATCTTGGTTTCTATGGTAGCACGTGGTTGCTATGTTACCCAAAGGCTTATAATAGGACAGTGGTATGTTCGGAGAGTATGTTCGATTAAATAGGAGTAAATCTAATTACCCAATATTAACAGGGTAGTAAAGGCACAAGACTGCAAGGGTGTTAGAAGACTATATAATATTGGATGACTACAATAGAGCCAAATCATAGGACAGATAGTTGGAGCTAAGATGGCAAGACTACCTGCATAGGAGCTAGGAATCCCACTTATGGAATCTCTCTTTGAAATCCCTTTAGAATCCCTTTTTGGGGAAACGTCAGTGGTTATAAAATCCCTTTTTAGTCGCATGTGCCCATGTGCTAGTGCACAATGTGTCACACTGTGCCTTTTCACATAAGCACCACGTATCACTATGGGGATGACGTCACAACATGGCCGCTCACGCGGGTTACCATGACAACACAACATGGCGCCACTGGGTCACGTAACATGACGTCACTTCCGGGATTCAGAACTGGGGTCCGGCAACCTGGACCTTAGGTTAAAGATATTTTTATTTGCCAAAAATAGTTTGCAAATTGGGATAGGAGGACAAATGCTTTCCAGTTAGTGTAACCTCCGCTCCCTTAACATGATACAAAAAATCAATACAATGGCGAAACAAACAAATAGGAGAAATAATATATACAAGAAAATCTAACTTCGAAATAAAAGAGAGAGAGAGAAAGAGAGAGAGAGAGAGAGAGAGAGAGAGAGAGAGAGAGAGAGATAAGAAAAGTGATTGATTGTTTGATTTGCACCTTGAGTCTGTCTCTGTCCGTTGATTTTCCAAGCCGAGGGTCGCCCAGGCGCTGCACTGAGTGGTTGCACTTCCCATAACACTAAACTTCCGTTTCAACTATAGCTACCACTACTATTACTACTACTACAACCACCACCATCACTGCTACTACTATAGATAATACTTTTACTATCGCGCTCAAATCTTACCATCGACATTGCACTCCTGCGGCGAATAATAATAATAATAATAATAATAATAACAATAATAATAATAATAATAATAATAATAATAATAATAATAATAATAATAATTACATATTAATTTCTGTAATCATCCATTGGTTACACTTTCGCCACCTAATCACGCGCCTAAGGAGTCGCAATGAACTGCATGTGTTAAACAGTGCCTAGGATGGAAACTCATTATCGAATCTTCGAGTGTTACGAATAAATTTTTGAACAAATTTAAAAAGCGAGATATTAGTTTTATGTTCTAAAACGGGATCGCCATACAGTAAAATATCAACGGAGTTCAAATTAACGTTAATTTCCAATAGTTTACCAATTAGAGCGTGGCGAGAGTCTGAATAAAAGGGACAAAAGAGGAAATTGCGCTCTGCGTCCTCAACAACAGATGGACAATGGGGGGACAGAATGGAGATTCGGAGATGTAATTTAGAAACATATCACTGTTCAAATCGCTGCAACCAGTTCGAATTCTACTATGAATAATGTTGTATTTTCTGACACCAGGGGAGAAGTATCCTGGAGGTCTCCCTTCAGGTGGTGATATGCGTTTTTTTGAATTCATTAAGTGAACTGCTGTTTCGTGCGGACTCTAGTAGACTATTCCATGTTCCTGTACACGAGGGGAGAAATGATCGTTTGAATAACCCAGACCTGAAACATACGACATACTACTGTGGTTGTTCAGTTGGATCGATATCAAAATCGCTCAGAGAATGACTAGGAAAGTCAAGCTATTGTACTGTTGGGGCGTTGGCATTGTGTTTTATATTACGTTTGTGTTCGGTAGCAAGAATCCAAAATTGAGATTAACGCACATGCTGTATCCTGTGCGCGGTGTGGTTATGTTTGAATAAATTTACGGTGCGCGCATGAGTGTAAATCCTATAAATCCTATACATCCTCTACAACCACCACCATCACCCCACCCAACGCCCAAATAATAATAAAATATACTTACATTCGACCACGGGCCAACTTTCCAATGTGGGCAAGTGGGACTGTCTGAACATTTCTTGTATAATTCAGGTTTCTTAATCCCCAATTTCTCGCAGTGTTTTTTCCGGACATATTTTATGTAATTTACATTCAGGACTACACATTCTGCTGTTCGTTTCTGAAACCCCGTCCCGCACGGATGGGGGCATTCCGTCCATTTACTTGTAACGAACACTGTTTTAATTGTCGAGTCTCTGATCAACCCGCTGTCCATAATGTTCACTTTTTCTTTGGGCGGATCAAATGTGGTATCATCTATCTTGTTGATGAGATTCTCGGCCATTTTTCTGGCTTTCTTTTTATTGTAAAATTCAAGTGTTATATCAGCACTGAACTCTTTAGCAAGACAAGTATAAACTCCTTTGTCCAGATCTGGCTCTGTCCGAGAAATTTTCAAAACACCATACCGAGACACTTTCACACGTCCAATTGTTGGCACTAGACGATTATTTTTTGTCCAAAATATCAACTTTTTATCTAAATTTTTAACAGGACACCTTATTTTCACTGACTGCCGTGGTAATAAGTATGCTCTTCCGCCAATATTCAGATGGACCTTCTTAAGTCGTTTGAGTTGTATGTAAGTCTCATTCTTAGATTTAATTTGTGGATAGGTGGCGGCTACCTGGAAACAGGCTTCCGCTTGGCAGTGTCTTGCGGTTGGAGGTTTTGCCTCAAGGCAGTTGCTGTCGGAAACATTCACCTTGTGTCCCGAAATCGGCATTTCTACACAATAAACTGCCCTTCTTTGAATCCCTATCCCACATGTGACAGAACACTGAAAAATAAAATAACTATGCTAAATTTTATATGACAACTACAATAATAATTTTAAGCCGTTCAGAGAATTATTCATAAATTTTTAATATTCATAAGTTTTAATTTGTTGGGAAGCTTAGTACTAATTTAATCACACAGCCCCACAGGGCTGTGTGATTAAATTATTACTGAACTCGCCTACAAATTAAAAATGCACTCACTAATTTTAGGTAGATAGAATTGTAATTGGCCAATCCATTCAGGAATTTACGCGTTCCTTGATTAGACCAAACACGATATACTACACAAAAATGGTTTTGAACTCTCCCAACACCCACATATTACTGTGTAAATTACAAAGGCAGTTAAACAATAATGAAAAGTAATATACCACGTGAAAGCTAATTTATTTATTGACAAATGAATGATCGTTTCGGACAAATTCATTGAACGTGCACGAGTGGCCGGTATCCAATAATCACATTTTTTACCAGTCAGCATCGGATCTGTTCACCTCTGACTTGTAAACATGCTAGACACCCCTGCCTCATATTGTGAATGACAATGAGAATTTAATCCTGACTAATTTGCACTCGTTCCTGGACAAGAATGTTGCACCAAAATTTCTAGCCATCTCTCCAGCGCAGATACCACCACACATACCAGCTTGGTATTGTCCGAGGACACGGGCCATCTCATGAGCAGATGATATTATACCACATATAGGTAGTGCTAGCGAAATCCAAGACGGCTGCCGTGACAGTCATTGTGTCCGACCAGCCGTGACCAACGCAGGGTGTTCCCATCTACTCATCACACTATGTCATCCTGCTGCATTCCAAAAAACATTAATGTATAAATGCAACCTGTAGGATGTTCTGAAGAAATCCATTCCAAAAAGAGGACGTTCTCATTTACTCCCTAAACTAAGTCGCACTACCAAATGTCAAGACAACTGATGCACAATTGCGACCTGTTATGTGTGCTGAAGAAAATCATGATGACTGTTGTGGCGGCCACCGCGGACAGACCACTGTGACTATATTAAGCCTTTCTCGTCGACGTGTGAATATGGACATACATGTGAAATTTGGTGATAATCGAAAAAGAACTACGGGCAACAGCCCGTGCTGAACCACTTACTGATAGGACTCTAAAGAAATCAAATATGGTCGCCGTGACGGCTATTATGGACGGTCAGCCATTACCAGAATAGGACGTTCACATCTAAACATCATACTAAGTTACCCTGCCAAATTTAAGAAAACTGAAATATAAATACGATCTATAGCCTGTTGTGAAGGAATTCAAGGTGACTGCTGTGGTGTCGTCGCGTGCAGCTCTACTATGAGGTTCTCATCAACGTATGGAACTGAGCATGCATATTAAATTTGGTGATGATTGGGAAAGAACTGCGAGTTGTAGGTAGTGTTGAACGATTTGTGGATAATGTTCTGATCTGAAGAAATTCAATAAATCTGTCATGGAGGTCATAGTGGGCCCAAAACAGTTATCAAATAGGGCGTTCTCATCTTTTCATACTTAGTTTCTCAGCCAGATTTCAAGCAAATCGATTCACAAATGCGTCCTGCAGCATATGCTGAAGAAATCAAAGATGACTGCTATGGTGGCTGCCGACCGTGGCCATAATAGGAAGTGCTCATCTTCGCATGAACCTGGGCATGCATTTGAAATCTAATGATAACTGGAAAACAAAGGCGGGCTGTAGCGCGTGCTAAACTAATTTAAATCTGACACCCGGATGCATATGTACTGGGTATGCCCAACAAGATGGAGACAACCACACTGAATAAGTACTTAGGCTATCGAGTAATAAAATGGTCTGCTGGACAGTTGTGTGATTTAGTTTCAAGTCTTGTTATGTTAACCCTTTGAACTCTAGTGGTATATTCCATGCCAGTTCAATGGCAGCAATTAAAAGAGTCCATATTAATTATTTGGGGTAGACCAATCAATATTTTCAACGTGCAGCCTCGGGGCTGCCCGTTGAAAATATTGATTGGTCTATCCCACACTTTTAGTGAATTGCCATCCTATTTCATGATGTTATGACGTATCATGTTTCTGGGCGGAAAAGCGGCCGCTCGGGTTCAAAGGGTTAATAATCTATGGAAGAATGAGGCTTCTTTACGTTTGGCAGTCATATTGACCACCATTTTGGATTCAATTAATGGTAAGGCTGAATGGTGCTGGTACTTATACCAGTTATTGTGCTTAGATAATAACAGATTAATCGACTAAATTCTGTTAAAAACGGGGCTTAGTGGGTCGTGAGTCTTTACAAAAGGTAGTATTTAATTAGATAAATACTTTATACTGTTGACTCGCGACGGTATGAAGTATTTACCCAATGAAATGCAGCCTTTTGTAAATTTGTTAACCTACAATTTTTATTGAAGAACAAGCGGCAGCTACGCCTATATAGCTCCTCAGAGAGTCACGTTTTAGGGGAAGCTGGATGCAAGACAAGAGTCCAAGTGTTACTGCTTGTGACCTTAACATTCATGATGTCCTCCGATCCGATTTGCTGTAAGAGAATTTGCAAATAAAGTATGTTTAAACTAACCTTCATGATACGACAATGGGTCAAAGTCATGACACAAGGTTAGGTTACGGGTACCAATGGTGTGAAGTATGAACACGATCTAGATTCAATTATACAGACCAGACAAGGGCTGCATAACAATATCAAAGTCTTGTTGTCTCTGACATTGACCTTGATGGTATGACCTTGTATCAAAGTCGCGACACACTTTTGTGTCATGAATGAAAAATAATAGTGCCAACCATGAATAAGATCTGTCAATCATACAAAGTTATATGAACCAGACAAGGGCTGTATACCAATGTAGGTGTTGCTCTCTGTGACCTCAACCTTGGTGATATGACCTTGGATCAAAGTCATGACACACCTTTGAGTCATGAGTAATAATTGTACCAACTATGAATAATTTCCATCAATCACACCAAGTTATATTGCCCAGACAAGGGCTGTATAACAATATCCAAGTTTTGCTGTCTGTGACCTTGACCTTGATGATATGACCCTGGATCAATGTCGCGACACACCTTTGTGTCACAAGCAATAATGGTACCAAGTATGAATAACATCTGCCATTTAGATCAAATTATATGGACCGGACAAACAAAATGTTGACGACGGATGAACAGGCGATGGGCGGGTGGACAGACGGACGGATGACGGACAACTTAGAATTAGAGAAGCTCCAGTGACACTGTGTCAGGTGGAGCCAATATTCTGTGGTTAAGAAATTATGGCCCGGACAAACAAATGTCAAAGTTTTTCCAAATGTCACCTTATCATAGGCCCTGTGACCTTGACGGGCACATACCATATTATAATTCGTGACACACTGTCTTTTGATATTACATATTGGTATAAAGTTTCACAAAAAATATTCAGCGATTAAGAAATTATGACCCGGACAAACAAATGTCATAGTTTTTCTAAGTGTTACCTCATCATGTGGCTTGTGACCTTGACCTTGATAGGCACATACCATATTATAATTCGAGACACACTGTCTTTTGATATTACATATTAAGCTAAACAAAATTAAATAATTGATTCTCAGGCATTTTTTTTAAAACGAATAAGAGAGGCGGTTTTTATTTTTAATTTTTATTCCTGATGTAATGGTTGCCGATGCCTAGAATCCAGCTGTGAGAGCCTAAAATTAAATACTAGAGCTTCCATCTTGATTTCACTGATAGATTTTTTGATAGTGATCATACAACCAAAATCAATATAAAACAACTAAAATGGAGATAAAAAATAATAAGGAGTTTTTGAACTGGTTGAGTGCTAGAAGCCACAAATTAGGCCTTCCGAAAAAATGAGGGTACCAGTGGGAAAGCCAACATTTTCCTTACCCATGTTTCGTATTCAGTCAAATGTAAATATTAGTTTGTTCATACAAACGTGTTCTATTACAAATTATTGGAGCGTGCCTGTTGGCACTCTCCAATAATTTGTAATACAATATTTTTTGATGAACAAATTCCGACCACCGAAAAACTAACCTAGCTCTCAACCAGTTGAATAAATATTTATTTTGTACATACATATGAGAATCGTGTCGCATTTCACTAAGAGAATAACAATATCAATGTATACGACATATTACATTGCAAATCGCGATGTGATACCGCTAAACTCACAAACTGTGATAGGTTTATACATTTTAAATTTTGCCACCGAAATAAATATGACGAACACGGGCCGAAACAACGAATGGGCCGCTGCCAGAGAATCAAAAGATTAACTTTCTTTAGCCTTAATATAAAGTTTCATTAAAAAATATTCAGCAGTTAAGAAATTATTGCCCGGACAATCAAATGTCAAATGTCCGGACGGACGGACGGACGGACAGACGGACGAACGAACGACAGACAACTTAGCATCAGAAAAGCTCCGCTGACTTTATCAGGCGGAGCTAAAAAGCAATGCCCCATTATCCCCTCACTGACGATTAACACTGAAAGTTTGTCCCAACTTGATTTTCAACGCCTTATTGACAGAGGAAATAATAACATATTTTTCGGTTTGTTGCGATATCGATCGTCCTCTTCGCTGCTGCGATGGCTTTCCTGCACAAGTAAAAGAAACATTTAGGCATCAAACATTGGTACCAAAAGAGTTTTTAGTGGCAAATCAAACTTTTTAGTGCAATTGGCGAAATTGTCATCCGACAGTGTGAACACTGCTACTGTGTGCATGTGTAGTAGTATAACACTTTGAGCACGAGGGGCCGATTTTCCGGCCCAGGAATATGACACGTCATAATTCCATTATGTAGGATGGTTGCAAGTGATTGTGTGGGGTAGACCAATCAATATTTGCAACTTACAGCATCGAGTCTGCACGTTGAAAATATTAATTGTCCAACCCCGAAATAGTGAATAAGGACTCTTCCAATTACTGCTATTGAACTGACATATACGATACCACCAGCGTTCAAAGGGTTAACAAACCATACTCATTTTCACATACTTCCACCAAGATAACACCGGAAAACACATAAACACAACATCAAAACGTTCACTTGAGATACACTTTTACAATGCTGAAAGATTGTCCCTCAGAGTGCTCCATGAGGTAATCAATAGCATTTTCTCCATTTGCTTTTACTTCTCCCGAATGATCATATGCTAAACAAGTAAGGTATCCGTCTCGTGGAATTCAGAAAATATGAGCTTTTGAATGTTTTTCTATTTTAGTTTCCTGTGTTCCCACGGGATGCAGTGAAATATTTTTCCCCATCGATCAAGTATACAAAACAAATACTGCATACCAAGTGAAGCAACTTTGGTTTCAATGGGATGACCAGTTCTTAAAATTAAAACTGCAGCCATAGCTGATAATTTTTGTCATTGGAAGAGACTTACGGAAAATTTAACTCCCCATAATTTCTTAAAGCTTTTAGTAAAGGTAACACTAAGGGTATGAGAATTTCATATAAAAATAAAATTTCGAAATGTTAGCGAATATGTATCATCGAAGTGCGCATCATTTCACAAATTTCAGGCATTTTCCCGAAGAGTTGTAAAACATACAGAAACGGGCTTTTTACAGTTTTTTCCCAATCACTTTGAAAATTTGACAATTATTCTCTGTTGAAACACATTTCAAAATAAGAAAACGGCGTTTTCATAATCTTTTGTTGTTCTGTAACTTTTTATGTTCATTATATCAACAGTGTGCGCATCGTGACATATAATACAGACGACACCCTTTCCATTAATGTAAAAGTCTTGGGGCGAGATTTGCTAATTTGTTTCCTGGGAAGAATAAAACTTGCAGATTACTGTGAAAACACATTCGCTAAACAAAGAGCCAAAGTGGATGCTTTGTGTTGGTAGGTGTGATACTGATAGATATTCTTGATGGCGGATTATCTGTGAATTACCTGCGTCTAATTGGCTTACTACAAAAATCCAAGTTTCCTTTTATTACATTTAATAAACCAAAAGAACAGACAGCTCTCGAAACTGTCTGTTGTTATCGTTTATTAAATGTAACAAAATGAAACTTGGCTTTATTTTCTGTTGATGTCATTGATTTTTTTCCAACAGTTACTTGCTCAGTAGGTATAGGTGCAGGCTGCAAACCGAGAAGTCCTCGGTTCGAACCCAACCTGCAGCAACAGCGTTGTGTCCTTGGGCAAGACACTTCACCTCCCCCCCCCCCCACTGCCCACGTGGGGGTACGGTGGCTCTGTGTACTAAGGCGTATTGTACGTCGATGGTGCACCTGTCTTCAATCAATGCTAACCCTGTATGTTGTAGTATGTTGGGGAGCTGACAGTTGCTAGCCGTTGCTCGGTGGTTCTCTCCGGGTACTCCGGCTTCCTCCACCCGAAACCTGTCGTGGTCATGATTATCCATTGTGCAGAAATATGTGACCTACAAGACCAATAAACAAATAAATAAATAATTAAATAAACATTTAATAGTCCTTCAACACTCGTCTAAGAATTTCAGGGGAGATAACTTTATCGGCAATCGATTTTCATAACGATTTAATCAGAGATGCGTAATTTTTGCCCTTTCAGCGACGAGTTCAAATATATAAGAAACTTTCTTTTGACAAACTTGAATCTACAGCACTGAAGGCGGTGGTGACTGCATACCAAATGTCATTTCATTACAGCCAGTATTTAACGACAAACATTTTTGCTGTGCTTTTTCAATTACCAGCTGTGTTAAACGGGGACAACACAAGGCGCCTGTGTGAACAAAAGAGTATTTTTGAACCCTTTGAACTCTGGTGGTATCTTCCATATCAGTTCAATGGCAGCAACTGGAAGAGTCCATTTTCATTATTTGTGGTAGACCAATCAATATTTTCAACGTACAAAACTCCGTTTGTGACCACAGATGATCCAAAGCTGCAAGCCACGCAGTTCAAAATTTTACAAAGAATTATATGTACAAATTCCATGCTTTTTAAAAGGAAACTTGTAGAGACAGAACTGTGTACCTTCTGCGGTAACACAAAAGAAACTATAAAACATTTATTTTTTGACTGCCCATTCTCTAAAACAGTTCTACTGAACTGGCTTTCAAAATTAGAGGAATGTTGTAACTTGACTTTTCCCATGACCCCCGAATATATTATTTTACATTCAAACAATCAAACCATGCCTCCGATCATTGATCTCGGCATTCTTTTATTTAAACAGTTTATTCTCTCATGCAGAACAACGGGGTGTACTCCTAATTACTCAAGTTATATTGAACGGCTGAAATATTATAAACAGATCGAATTAATGTCTTTATATGTATATTCCGCCAAAAAGAAAACTACCATTCAAGAGAGGTGGAACTCACTAGCTACTGTTGTTTGACCTTGCATTAGTTTTTGAGCAACTTTAGCCAAAACGCCGATGTAAAGTTAATTAAAACAGAGTATTTTTCACGTAACTCTCCTTCCAGACTATCGACGAGACAGTTTCAAACCTTACTTCCATGAGATTGAGACAGAAATACCGCCTACGACAAACACTCCTGAAGTGACTACTGTTTCATTGAATATGAGTTGTTTTTTTTTTTGTTTTTGTTTTTTTTTTTTCCTTTTTTTTCATGTGCACAATTGTGCATATTCCTGTTGCTTATTTTTTTTTGTAAATCACCTATGTGAATACACAACTGTATCGATTATCACTGTACATTTCTAATGTAATACTATATCTGAATAAAAAATATATAAAAAAAAAAAAAAAAATATTTTCAACGTGCAGCCTCGGGGCTGCACGTTGAAAATACTGATTGGTCTACTTCACACATTTACTGAACAGCATCCAATTTAATGACGTTATGGCGTATCATGTTCCTGGCCGAAAAAAACCGACCTCTCGGGTTCCAAGGGTTAAGCCCACCGTATTCCACTTCTCCAAAGAATATTCATATCAAATAATAAACCTCTCTATCGCCTTTCTGGAACTATGAATGTGGCGTTTTATTTCTATTTTTAGCTGCCAGTGTTTTATCTATTTTTTTATTTTTTATTTATTTATATGTTTTTGTGTGTGGGAAGGTAGGCATAAATCAAGTGCATGTCACCAAGTAATGCTCCCTACCAGATTAATTTGAGTTCTGAAAATTGAAATTTGAGGCGAGGCCATAAATATTGCCTCTTACAGAATGTGCTCAGATATTGTTGGAGAAACTTACTTTGTAAAGTTTATTCTTGGCCAATAAAGGCAGTTCCATTCCAAATTTCTAACTATTGTTACTGGTGTTGGTTGTATGAGGAGATGCTTGAAAGAATTTTGTATTTTAGGGAGCTGTTCAAATTCCATAGGTGTTGGAAACTTCTAATGAACAAACTTGGAGGGGTATTCCCAATGATAAATTTTGTTGGGCTGGATTTGGAGCAGTGGTTCTTCAGACAAAAATGCGAAAGATAATGAATGTCGGAAGCAGGATGTCGGTCGACGGACAGACGCCAGGTGATGGTAATAGCCCACACTGACTTTCAGTCAGGTGAACAAAATGAAAGTATCAAAGACACTATTATTTACTTGTCTCCATGATGCATTTATGAGACTAATATCAAAATTACCTAACTTGTGATACATTTAACCCTTTAACCTCTAGTGGTATCTTCCATGCCAGTTCAATGGCAGCATTTAGAAGAATCCATATTCATTATTTGGGGTAGGCCAATCAATATTGGGGGTGCACGTTGAAAATATTGACTGGTCTGCCCCACACATTTACTGGACAGCCATCCTATATAAAGACATTATGACGTATAATGTTACTGGCCGGAAAGGCGGTAGCTCGGGTTCAAAGGGTAAAGTAATATGTGTTCTGTGACTTATCAGAAAAAAGACAAATATGAGCCCATGGCGAGCCATGACGGAAATATGACATTCTCATCTAGTCATAACATCAAGTCACCATGTCAGGTTTCAAGAAAATTTATTACACATCCATTCAACTTTAAACCCTTGATTTAACAGAACAGCCGCTGTGGCATAAATGATTCTGTATTCAATGGGTGATGTACAAGCCGGAACGTTTTTCCCTGCACCGTTCATACTAGTTCCTTTCCCATCGAGTCATTAGTCTCGCTTCGAAAAGTTTCCAAATTTCGTTATACCATTATCGACAGTCTGTCGCAGTGTGAAAATGAAAACGTCCAAAGCAAAATAAAGTCGGTTCACGAAAAATTAGTTTACCAAAAATGAGATAAAAACCCAATCATTTCCAACCAGAACATTAACCCAGTCCCGTGGTCGTCTCGTTTTGTGGATCCGTTATATCTAAATTGGTCAACTTTATTTCGGTAAATCTTCGTACATCTTGACATGCTTCGAACTTCTTTTAAAAATGTTTCTCCCAGCTGTTTTGCAATACTAACAGTAACAGCCACCAAATGGTTAGGCGTGAATGGACACCAGCCGAAGAGAAACAGCGATACGAATTTCAACAAACACTGGTTCCGAAAAGGTTGTTTTGATTTTTGATCGATCCATTTGATCAGTACAGCTTCAGTCAAAACAAATAGACTCTTCACCTTTGGGTTTAAACATCGGAATTAAAATTTGTTTATTTAAATGAATTTTAATGCATGGTTGTGTAATAAACACAGAACGCGATGTGTGTTTGAACCGGTGGGTGTTTTACATAACTCGTTGGAATGGCGTAATCATATTTCGCTCGAGCCTTCGACTCTCGCGAAATATGACTACGCCATTCCAACTCCTTATGTAAAACACACACCGATTCAAACACATATCGCGTTCTGTCTATGTATCTATGAATGCAACCTGCAGGGTGCTAAGAAATCCAAAATAGCTCCCATTCACTCATCATTTTAGGTCAGAGGGCCATATTTTAAAAAGTGTTGAAGACATGCGACGGCAGGGTGTTGTGAAGAAATCCAAGAATTGTCATGGTGGTCATTATGGTCGCCCAACCATTATCAAAATAGGATGTTCTCATTTGCTCACCATACTAAGTTAACCCTGCAAAACGTCAAGCAAATCGATGCGTAAATTCGACCTGTAGCCAGTCCTGAAGAAATACACGATGCCTGTCGTGGCGGCCATTGGCCGTGAGTACAATAGGCGGTGGCGGTCATTGTGGACAGCCGTCACCAAAATCGAACGTTGCCATCTGCTCATAATACACAGTCACTCTGCAAAAGTACGAGAAAACTGATTGATAAATGTACCCTGAAGCGAAATTTAACGCCATGCAGAAGAACAAAGATACAATCCTACCTGACTCCACGTTCCGGTTTTCCAGTGTGCGGGACAGAACCTTGAATTACAAAACTGTATGGTTGGTGGTATTTCTAAAGGACATCTGTAATCGGGGAGTCTCGCTGTTTTCGTGTCACTGATGTCTTGAACGCAGTGAACTTTCCTATGCTGAAATCCTCCGCCACAAACCGCAGTGCACTGACTGAATTTGCCTATTTCCCATCTGCAAAGAAAACCACGTAAAAGTTATAACAGAGGCATATGGTGTAGCATCTAACTTCAGGGATAACACCGTGACGTAGATGAAAGTTTTCATGGAGGAGGGGAGGGGGGAGGGGTTCGAGATCATAACAGTTCCGACAAAAAGTATGTGACACCCGGTGATACCTTATGTCTCTAATTTCCATTGGTAATTTTTGGTTTCTGGAAATGAAGATTTAAAAAACATCATTCTCTTGGCTCTAACTGACAGTTGGCACTTATTTTTATAATAAAAACTCAATCACTCTACATACTGCATAATACGTCGTGGGTGCTCCACCTCCCCACTTATATTTACGCCACTGTGCAGTTCCTTTCACTATGCTGACGCAAGATTCCTACGACGTTTGAAGAGCATGGAAAACAAGAAGCTTACAATTACTCTTGTATCTCCGGAAAATCATTGATATCTGACCTTCCGAGTAGTGTTTCGGATCGAAATGCAAAACACCGACCCGGTACAGGTCCAGGGCTGGACAGCGGTTCGGAGCGAACACACTTGCTTTACGGGTACAAAGACGAGATGGGCCGGTCCGGGGCTGTCCAGGACGACACAGTGGGGCATTGTAACGTGTGAAATTATCGCTATTTCGGGACACAGTGATGATTTTTTCACTTCACCACCTTCCAACTTAAGTTGTGAAATAACAATGAGATTAGTTCTGGGAACACTCTTCCGTCGCAGTCTAAGATCCAGGTCGTCCCTGACAGGAGACTCCTGCTCATTACAAATGAAGGCATAAGCGAAATGAGTCTTGAAAGGTTTTCCTGTCGTGAAATGGGTATTGTATTTTTTAATTAAAATAATTGATACATGTTGTGAGCCTGTTTGATCAATGACCACAATCAGAAATCACTGTTCCAGAAGAAACCCTGCATATGGCGCCTTCTTGCGCTCATTGTCAGCACAGAAGATAGGTTACAAAGCCATAATGCCTTAAATAATACTTCATTTTGCTGGCAGTTTATCAAACATGTCTGATATCCACTAAAAACCCGAAGTGCTCCACGCCGGCTGACAATTTTCGTCATTAGAAAAGATTTACATGAAAGTTAGATTCCCTTAATTTCCTAAAGGTGTGGGAATTTCATCTAGAAATTGCCATTTCAAAATATTAGCGAAATTGTATCACTGATGTGCGCATCATACCACAAATCTCTGAAGAGTAGTGCAAAAATACAAAAGCTGGCTTTTTACAATTTTTATCCCAATCAGTTTGAACGTTTGACTATTATTCTCGGCTGAAACCTATTTAATAAGAAAACAGTGTTTTATAACTTTTCTTTTTGTTCATTATATCAACCGTGTGCGCATCGTGACATATAATATAGACACTATTATTTCCATTAACCCTTTAAAACTCTGATGGTATCTTCCATGCCAGTTCAATGGCAGCAACTGGAAGAGTCCATATTCTTTATTTGGGGATTGACCAATTAATATTTTCAACATCCAGCTTCAGGGCTGCACGTCAGATTCTTTATTCACGGTACACATGCATCTAAAATGGTTACAAATAAACATATTGCACAAATGTAATGAGTAGTATACCGTGGGAAGTGGCATAGCAGATTGGCTGCCTACCTCCCACCCCCTGGAAGATGGGGTGATTGCAAACAGACTGTGACTAAATGAATGAACTTAGAACCAATTATGTGACACATGATGGAGAATGACGATCGAATCATTTCTTTTCTGGGATTGGAGGTTTGGTGCTTCATATGCGCCAGCGGAAAGATGGTGCTTAAAGGTTGGCAAGAAGCAACCTGCTTATAGGACTCCCTCCACTACTCATCATAACACCTGAGGGTGGGAACAAGTCCCATCGTGAAGTTCGTATCGTTTAGACTGCGACAAAAAGGTATGTCATGATGTTTGGGCGAGGAGTCTACGTTAGCTGCATCATCATCGTAGGATGACGAATGTTATGATTTATTTGTTTAGATTATTGTTTGCAAGTTCTTAATTGTGTACTTATAGTATTTTACATAGCACAACTGTAAGGAGGAAGCGCAACATGTTGCACAAGACGAGGATTCCAGATGAAGACGCAGAGCATGAATTTGATAATTTCCAAGTTTTCGAAGTGCAATCGGGGCAGTAGGGATTATTGCAGCTGACATAACTGGAATATGAGGAAATGAATGTGGAAGTTAAGTTGTTCTTAAGTATGCTTCTGTCGCTAATAATACGAGTTGTGTCGTCCAGAGCATTCCATAGTTTCGGGAAGGAGTATAAAGGAAGTTTATCCAGAGTTTGGGTCCGTGTTTTTTCTATGTATAGGAGGCCTGACTGTCTGGTTGTCCTACCAGATGGATTGTCAATAATTTTAAATATATCATTGAAAGAAACCAGTATGCTGCCGTTCTGCCAGTCACACACGAACAGGAGTGCATGTAGCTTAAACAAATCATCAACCTTGAGCATTTGGTTCTCTTTAAACAGGGGATCTGTATGAGAATTGTACTTTTTGTTATTAATTATTCGTAATGATCGCTTTTGCAAGACAGCTAGTTTTTTTGAGTTGCCCCATGCCTGGATTCCGTATACCAAATGGCTATTATGAGGGCGTATTACAATGTTTTCAGAGCTTCGTGAGGGAGGATATTTTTAACTTTGTTGAGACTATAGGTTGCGCGTGCTATTTTCGAGCACAATCGGGATATGTGAGCCTTGTAAGATAAGTGTTCATCAATGCTAATTCCTAAGAATTTCACAGATTTTTCTGTTTCAGTGGCCCCAACCTTGTTAATGTTTTGGTTATTTATTTTTGCCTTTTGACAAAGATTATTGTTCCTACCTTTATTTGGATTAAGTATGATATACGAGGTTTTCTTAGCATTCAGCATTAACTGGTTCACAGAGGACCATTCGAATAGTTTCTGAAGCTCGTCAATTAAATACGGTGTAATGGGATTATTGTCGGAGCCCGGGCAGTGTGCAGTGGTGTCATCGGCAAATGATAAAAGATTGAGTGATGTTGAGTTACTTATATAATTTATACATAAAAGAAAAAGAACAGGGCCTAAAATCGAGCCTTGTGGTAAACCGCAACTCTGTTTGGCTAAGTCCGATTTGTGTTCACAGTACATAATATATTGAGACCTGTTGGACAAGTAACTTCTAAACCAATTGTTGACGACACCTCGGATGCCATATGTTTCCAGTTTACCTAATAGTATTTCGTGATTTATGTTGTCAAACGCCTTTGACAAATCCAGGAACAGTGCTAAGGTGCTGTTTTTTCCTGTTTATTATTTTCTATTGCGATGCTTTTAAGGAGCTGAAGAACTGGATGGATAGTGCTATGTCGTTTTCGGAACATGTATTGGTGAGGGTATAAAATATTAAACCTATTGAGGAAACTAGTCTCACTTCCATGAGTTTTTCCTTTACTTTTGAGAATACCGGAAATATACTGATAGGTCTGTAATTTGTAAAATATTGATTGGTCCACCACACACAATCACTTAGCAGCCACCATACTTGATGAAATTATGACGTGTCATATTCCTGCGCTGGAAAACCGGCCTCCAGGATTCAAGAGGTTAATATAAAAGACCAAGGATGAGATTTGCTGTTTTATTCCTGGGATGAATAAATAAAAACTTGCAAATTACTGTAAAACACATTCGCTAAACAAAGAGCCAAAGTGGACGGATACTTAGTTTTGGTAGGCGAGATACTGATAGATATCATTAATGACGTTTTCTACTGACCTCACATGTGTTTTCGCAACAGTTACTTGCTTTTTAATTGGCTCTTCCTCGCCCGTCGAATAACTTCAGGAGAGATAACTTTATCGAAAGTCGATTTCCATAACGATATAAGCCAGGAATGCATCGAATACACACACAGAGGGCGTCAGAATGCCCTATACTGGTTAAAAACGAAAACTCTCTAGAGGTCCACCTTGGACCGGTCCAGTTGGTAAAACCGGACCGTATACTTGGGTACCGTACTGTATCTGACCGCTAGGTTTTGGACAGGTCAACCGACTGCGGTTCGGTACGGCTCGCATCACTACTTCTGAGGATTAATGCCTGAAACACCGTGAGTTTAAAAAAAACATCTAAATGTAGGTACACGAGCTGAGGTTTCCTACCCTCACCCCCTCCCCCTCCCCCAGAATCCTGCAAGTGGTGAATTCGCAGAAAAGACTTCACTTTTTGTAGAAAGGGAATATTACAAAAATGAAACACTTTTTCGTAACTTCGGACACAAAAGGGACAAAATCTTGAAACGGTTTTGTAACTTCCTTTCCTCAAAGTTCATAAATAAACACTCCATTGGTTCCTGGAGAGTTTATGAAATAAATTACTTTGCCTCCCTGAAAACGCAAGCAATGTACGCTTGGTGCTTTTTGCGATGGGTATCTTAGATTTACACTAAGGTTATATCCAGATAATACAAAACAAAAAACCCATTCAAGTTGAAAGAGGATGAAAAAAACCCCAAAGAACATTGACTCTTGGTTTTGATATCACCTCTGATACAAATCTTCATGGACCATTAGTGGGAGTCTAAAACATTTAAAGTTCATTTTCATATTTTTAAGACGACGTAAGTTGTAGACCATGCACCTGGACGGCCCTCATTGGATGGAGGGAAAGGTGGAGGAGGGAGTGACGTCATAGTCACGTGACCTATGACGTCACGTTTGATTGTCGTGGTAGCCCGCGTGAGCGGCCATCTTGTGACGCTATCCCATAGTCTTAGTGCGCATGCGCAGCGCGTGCTGTTAGGATGAAACGTGTTTCTGTCGTCCATTTTGTATACTGGAGGCCGCCATCTTGGTTTCTACGGTAGCACGTTATTGCTATGTTACACAAAACCTTCTTATAGGACAGGGGTATGTTCAAAGGGTATGTTCTTTTGTTGAAGAGTAATTTCCCGATTCGTAGAATTACCCAAATAAACCCGACGATGTCCCCAAATCATCGAAAACGACTTTATTTTGTCGACTTCGTCCATCCTGGGGCTTAGCACGTTGTGCTATCGGACCGTCTCCTGAGCGTAAGTTCGATTGAACTAGAGTAGTTTTCTGGTTCGGATTCCTCCTCGAATCCTCGTTTTAGAATTACCCAAATAGACCCGATAATTGTTTTATTAGTTCGTATTTTTCGTTTTTTAGCTGCTATTCGGAATCCTTCGGAATCTTCTACTTCTATGTATCTATGCTATAGTTTCAGTCTACTCGATCCCATTCGATTGTTCTGGAGTATACTCTAGTAGCGTAGAAGACCCAATCATTTGGAACAGTTTTGTTACTATATTTAGCTCCTCTGCCCTGTTTTGGCTAGTTCTATCCGTATTTCGAGTACTCCTGTTCTTGTTTCGTCTATCCAGATCATCCGATCAGTTCACTTTATTGCAGCTAACAAACCAAATTGCTTGATTTTTCATAATCTTTATGCAGAGTTATCTCCCTTGTGTACGACAAAGGCCTATATGATTCTCATCATCTCGGTATCAAAATTGCCACGTCCTGTGGAATCCCTTTTTGAGAATCTCTTTTGGAAAATACCTGGTCTTCGGCACCTCTTTTTATCGTATGAGGCCATGTGAGCCATAAGAAAATCCCTCAGTGAGGTCGAATTTACCATACCTCTTAGCCTCATCTCGGTATCCACTGGCCACGTTCCGTGGAATCCCTTTTTGAGAATCACTTTTTGGAAAACGTCTGGCCTTCAGAATTCCTTTTTATCGTATGAGGCCACGAGGGCCGTGAGAAAATCCCTCAACGAGGTCTAAGTTACTATCCCTCTTAGCCTCATCTCGGAATCAAATGGCCACGTTCTGTGGAATCCCTTCTTGGGAATCCCTTTTTGGAAAACGTCTGGACTTCGGCACCCCTTTATTATCGTATGAGGACATGAGGGCCATGAGAACATCCTCAATGAGATCTAATCCCTCTTAGCCTCATCTCGGTATTTAACGGACACGGCCCATGAAATCCCTTTTCGGAAAAAAACGCTTGTGGTCAGAGAACCCCTGTTTTGTCGTATGAGGCCATGAGGGCCATGAGACAATCACTCAATGAGGTCTAATCTACTCTCTCTCTCTCTTAGCCTAATCTCGGTATTTAACGGACACCGCCCATGGAATCCTTTTTTGGAATGCCTATAGAATCCCTTTGTGGGAAACTTCGGTGGTTATAGAATCCTTTTTTGTCGTATGAGGCCATGAGTGCCATAAGAAAATCCCTCAGTGAGGTCTAATTTACTATCGCTCTTAGCCTCCTTTCGGTATTTGAGGATACCTATGGTTTTGTACTACTGGTGGACTATTGGTGGATTCTTGTCAAACAAGGTTTTTTTTTACATCCAGGTAATTTACGCTACATCCGGGTATTTCACGCTGCACCCGGGTACTACTGTTGGGTAGCTGATAAAAACGATATAACATTTCATTACTTTTTATTCTAGTATACAGTTATTAAGTTAAATGCCCCATGCATCTTCTTTATTTTTGTAGTTATTCTTTATTCTCTCATTGGATAACCATATCATCTGCTTATTGATTGGAGATTCTTCCCATCGTTTGAGTCTGTCTTTGTTCGTGTGTGTTAGCTGGCTGGACACTGGTAGCTTGGCTTTGTTGGTTGCTTCGATTTGTTGTCTAGCATCTTTCTTGTTTTCGGGCTTCTTCTTAGTGGTAACTTTGTTCTTAACGGGATCTGGCATCATGCTCTTGTCTTCAGACTTGTTTTGATGAATACTAGTCAAAACGTAACCACGCCAAAACGTAACATTGTACTTTGGTCAAACCGTAACATTACGAACCATTTAGCTGGGATCTCGTGGAATCACCACTGGACATGGTCGAGTGAACATTATTGCTGGGAGTTAGCTCCACTTCTGAATCCTGATGCGTCTGAGGAGTCCTCCTTAGTGGCGATGGCTGTGTTGAATCTGTCCCCCGGGTGGCCGGGGGGGGGGGCAGCATGGAATTATTGGGAGCACTATCAGTGAAGTTACAGGAATAAATGTCCCCTGCCATGGAGCTGTCGTGCAAATTATTTACACTATGGCCGCCGCCCCCCCCCCCCCCCCCGCCGAATCCCCCACCCCCGACAAAATCCCATCCGACATAATCCCCCTTGACAAATTCCCTCCACATGTACGATAAAATCCCCCTCCCCCTGATAATAAATTACTGACTAACACAAATTATAATTTTTTTTATTTGCAGAAACTATAATATATGAAAATAAATCAATGAACATAAGAGCATCTGAGTGAGAAAAAGCACTGAAATACACATGACATCCATGTTTGTATGGTTCCATTAACATACATGAAAAGATCAAAGAACTTTAGAGCAAGCCAGAAAAATTAAAAATTACATGACCTTAAATATCTTGCCGCTTTATCATTAAAATCAAACAGATATGGGTGTCAATGGGACCGCCTCGTTGCACTGGTTCCAATGGCATCAAAGTTTGTATGGTTCCATTGTTTGGTTATAAAATATGCAAGCCAATTATCTGTACCCAGAAAAACACCTAATCAAAAGTTCGATTGCAAAAGGGGAGGCACAAACAAAGACATACTTGTAGGCAGTTGTGGGAGTCCGTCACATGACTTTTTGTGAAGAGAGTTTGGATGTCTTAAGAGCGAGTATTGTGGCCGTGTTTGCCACTGCACGTTCAGTGTAAGACATTCGGTGGGTCCGAACCAGTGTGCATGCCTCTCCAATACTCTTAGAGTATGCGGTCATGACTCTCTGTACGCTGAGTGTATGGGTGGAATATTGTTATAGATTTTGGTCCATGTTTTGGACACCCATATGGCTGGACTTCCACCCCTTGGAGTTATGTACCTTTTCACTGCTTATGAAAATACATTGCGCGCTATCAGCTGTGGGCTGAGCTTAATTACGGGTTACTCATTTGGCGCACGATACGGTGCGTTGTTTGTGGATTTTTAGTAACTGCTACCTGTGCGAATATGTATTTCACTAATTGGATGCAGTTCGAAATACGACGTGTACACTGTTTTATTTGTGAGATCGCATCAGTATTCGGCATGCGTGATGGTCGATAGCACTGGAGGAAGACCAAAGGTGAATGGCTTAGCTACTCGTTTCCTCCATTCACCCCTAGCCCTCGCTCTAAGGCTCACCTTTTAGTGAATGCTACATTACTGAATGCATGTGCTTTCCATGATACGACGTCGAGGCCATCAGTGTTTCTAATAAAAGGATTCGGCCCAATTTTGAGATCGGCATAATGTTTAGCGTGTAAAATCGTATCAATGTCGGCGCGCAGTATGAGATATAGCCGCACTAAAAGGCTCATTCGCATGTGCGTGCTGTATTGCTGTATTGTTGGAGGTATGCGCTTTTCAATCATTAGGCTCGGCCCATTGTCTGAGTAATTAACTGTCGACAATCAAAGGATATTGTCAATAGATTGAAAGCAAGTGTGCAGTGTATGTCGTTCTTTGTCCGCTTATGCCCTTTACTTGCACTTAATTTGTGCTGAACAACCATGTGGGCGGATTGCCACTCATTGGAATTATATAACCCTTCACTGCTGTTAAGAACAGATTAGGTTGTATCAGATGTCAGCACCCTTATTTATGGGTTACTTATTTGGCTCTTGGATGCTTTGTCGACGAGCTTGGCTGCTTTATCGACGAGTTTGGTTGTGTAATCGTAGCGTTTGGCTGCTTTATAGAAGAGCTTCGCTCATTCATTATTTCAACTCTTCACCTACCATATTTGAAGGAGTTTGGTAGGTGCCGGTATGCAGTTTGTGGTTCATGCCCTCTTATCGTTGTCAGGATTTGTGACAAGATGGGCTTGTGTATCTACTGTTGTGTTTTGCGAACCGACCACTATATTTTGTATTTTCTCATTCAGTTTGTTCCATCGAAGTCACTTTGAACAGCATGGAGATGTTGCATTTCTCATAGTCAATCGGGAGTTTTTTTGTTTTTTTTACCCAGCTCTCCTTGAACGTTTGGCCTGAATGAGTTCAGGAGGAGGTGTGTTTCTAGCTTTGTCAATTACTGGGTGAGATGGACTTTCGTATCTGTTTCAGAGAGTTAGAAAGTAGAACCCCATGGTTGGGGAAAGAAATCTTACAGTAATTGCCCAGCAGAGCCGCTGGTATTATAATTTTAACGATATTTTAATTTTAACCCGTAAACTTCCATTTTTAATGAATAGCGCGACTTCCGATTTGAGGTCTCAATTCTCGCAAGCTGGGACAAAGAGACCGCAAGAAAACTACTAATCTTAAAAATACCAAATAAACTGGAAAGTATACGCTACATCACATACTATTAAAAAAAATAGGGGATATCCAAACTGATGTCGACATTTTCGGAAAATGGTATTGGATACGCATGATTGGACACATCAATATGTTACCAAGTTTAGTGTGGATCATGAATGTCACTGGCCCACGAAAACTTCGTGCAGATTTTTCTCACGAACGTCGCGTTAATTTCTGTGAGGTACGTTTTGAAATTTTCATTTGTACTGGACGGGCTTTTTCGGAGGTCTCATCGTTCTTTTCTTGGTGTAAACTCGTTCATCAATAGTTTCTGGTCGAAACGTAACTTTTGAGTATGCGAAGACTGACACGTGACGAACGTTTGACATGTTGGAAGCTGGCAACAGACAGACTGCAGTGGCTCAAATTCTCAACGTTACTCAATCAGTGATTAGCAGGTTGTGGTCACGCTATCGTCAGAAGGCAATGTTGATGACAGACGGCGGGCAGGTCGTCCAAAGGCGACAACTGCTAACCAGGATCGTTTCATCCGAACCATTACCATAAAACCAGGATCGTTTCATCCAGCATTACGTAACCTCCATCAAAATGCCTCAGAAATTTTACAGCAGCTGCACCGAGCGACAGATGTGCGTGTCATTGGTCAGACTATCCGAAATCGCCTACACAGCAGGAATTTGTACGCTCGGCGACCTCGAATAATTCCGCGTTTGACTGAACTTCACATCGCAGCAAGGCGTAATTGGTGTGGAGCACGACAGCGCTGGGACAGTCGTCAGTGGAGCAACGTCATGTCTTCTGATGAATCGAAAGTCACTCTCGACTTTCACGACGGCCGAATCAGAGTGTGGCGGTGGCGGAACGGACGATACCATGACGTAACCGTTAGGCAGCACGATCGTTTTGGAGGTGGGTCGGTTATGGTGTGGGGAGGCATAACCATGACAAGCAGAACAGCATTAACATGTCATCCAAGGGCGTTTCACGGGGCAGTACTACCGTGAGAACATGTTAGCAGCTCATCTGTTGCCATTTGCACGTCGCCACGGCCGTCGATTCATTTTCCAAGATGACAGTGCAATAGCACAGAGGGCCTGTGTCGCTACAGAGTTCCTCCAGGAGCAGAACATTACTACACTGCCTTGGTCAGCACTATGTTCAGGCCTTTCACCAAGCGAGCACGTCTAGGATATGCTTGGTATGCGCCTACGACAACGCCAACAGCCCCCTACCACTATCCAGTAACTCGCCGCTGCACTGCAGGAAGAATGGAATAACACCAGTCAAGCTAATATTGGACGTTTGGTGAGGAGTATGCCTCGTCGTATCCGCACCTGTCTTGCGAAACGAGGAGGATTTACAAGGTATTGAGGTCTTGGACTGAATGTGGTAAATTATCTGACTGACCGTCCATGTCTTCTACAGCTCAATGCGTGGAATGTGTGCTTGTCAGACACCCGACTATCGCTGAAATCATTCACCAGATGTCACAGTGCAATGCCTCAACTGTCTTTTTGATGAAAATATAAATATATTTCTCATATATCTCACTTTTATCAAATATCCCCTACTTTTTTTTAATAGTATATATAAAATTTATTCCAAAGATGGTTGTCATATCTTGTTTCTAACATCTATTATTTTTTGTCCCTATATCCCGATAAATTCTGTCTTTTGATTGGTCAGAATGCCTTGGACAAATAGCCATGACAAAGGGTGAACCCAACATCCAAGGTATATGAGAGCGTGCAACATCCAGGGTATTAGCGCACGCGAAACATCGGGAGTATATGGTTTAAACGAAAGCTTTCCGCGTTTGCTCGCCTCGACATAAAAATCGAACCAAAAAACCTGAAAATAGTCACAAAGATCATCGACAATTCAATCATAAAAATAAAATAAGAGCAAATAATTCGTCCCCTAAGTACCAATGTGTTTTATGCGCCAGTAGGCACATAAAACACATTGGAACTCAGGGCTCGATATGTCAACAAAATACTGTTTACTCGTTTCCTTAACGACCCAAGGGATGTAACTCTATCTGTTGTCTTCTGCGATTATAAAAACAAAATAATTATCACGAATTTGGTCCAAGTGATTGTGGAGCTGAGAAATATGTCCACATATTTATTTCCACTATGTTTGTATTGTGTTTCAAACGGGACAAAAACGTTATCTCCGCCAACATGTATGGTGTATGGAGATTTACATGAATGCCTTGGACAAATAGCCTGCGGCTCGGTGTTTAAAAACCGACATCCAGGTATTAAATCACCATATACCATACATGTTGGCAGAGATAATTTATAATGTTTAATGACCGATAGAGAATTACATTTGTGGTCACATTTTCAACGAGGCAGAGGGACACAGAGAGTAATGGAAAACCCTTCGCTGAAATGAACCAATTTAGTGGATTTGCCTATTGTTATTAGGTGTGAATAACAATACAAACTCCACTCATCCTTTATTGGGGCTTCACACGTACGGTGGAAAACACGAAAAAATGCTATTAAAATGTAATTTCTATTATTAATATTTTCCGGCAGTGAATCGCCCTATAACAACCATAGTAAATATGCTCAGTACAGGGCCAGTTTTCGTATTATTTTGACTTTGGAATTAACTCAATGATTGGATTCCAATGAGTGGTGTTTGTCATGTGTTTGTTTTTATTTGCTTTTGACAAGTACGGTACTTTGTCACACAGGCCCTTACTAAAAAAAAAATGTTTTCGTCTTGTTGGAATTCGTCTTGTCGGGATTTTTACCCATTCGTCTTGTTGGGATTCCTCCTATTGGAATTTATTTATTTGTGTGTAAGGTCACATATGTAAGCACAATGGCTAATCCAGACCGCAACATGGTCGGTCAAGTTCGTTGAGAAAACAATTACAGGATATGAAAAAAGTTTTGAAAAGGATTTATGGTAGTCAGTTTGTCAATTCTAGATGTGCTAATATTAAATTATAAATTTACAGATTGCCTTCCGTAATAAATCAACTGATAAAATAAAGAGGTGGGAAATTTTAAATTTCAAATCTACTGCCTACAGGAAGTAGTTTTGAAATTTAAAATTGTTTATTTCTTCACGTTCTGTATTTTATTGCCTATTATTTAATTACCATAGTTGTTTTATTATAATTTATAGGAGAGGGTCATTTAACTCATTCCAATAAACTGTAACAAAAACATTTATATAGATTGCTTTCCATAATAAATCAACTTAATTTTTATAAGCCCCTCATCAAAGGTGACACTACAAGCCATGTACATGACAAATACTGTCAAAAAAACAACAGTTGGTGTCAAGAAAAAGTAAAAAAAAAAAATGACAATTGTGATGACAAAAAAATGTGATGGGCATTTTGTCTATTTTATATTTCCTGGATGGGCTTTTTGTCTGATGGACGTTTTGTCCATGAATATTTTGTCCATGGGTATTTTGTCCATTTTGTTTGAGCACGTTTATGCCCATGTTTCACAATTTAGAGGACTTTCATCCCAACATTGGTGACTGGGTCCTAGTTATATGAAACAAAATAAAATGATTCTCGGTTTAAAATAGTATTAACTTGCACCCCAAAATATATTATCAAAATACTCTTTTGGAAACAAGTTGGCCACATTTTCCTACCCCCAAAATGTCATCTTTCCTACCAAAAGTGTCATTTGCTTTTTTATAACGACGCGCTACAGTGGTGTGGTCAGCAGGTGTGAATAAGACGGACGACCAAAGGTTTTTTTGATCGGGATACAAAATTGATCGTGTTAAATTGTTTAAAGAAATGCTCGAATTACCGGCCTCCCTTAAACAGAAATATTGAGTTTAGTGACGAAGATAGATAGATAGATAGATAGATAGACAGATAGATAGATAGAGAGAGAGAGAGAGATAGGGAGAGCGAGAGAGAGAGACAGAGAGAGAGAGAGAGAGAGAGAGGAGATATTATATTGATGGTGTTTTTATGATTAAAAAATTACCAAGATGTCTCCTTGTGTTGACTTTTACCCCAGAAACTGCGAACAAAATGTTACGTTTCATCTATCAGAATGTAGCGTTTCGACCATCGGAATGTTACGTTTCGGCCGTCGGAATGTTACGTTTCGACCATCGGAATGTTATGTTCGACCATTGAAATGTTACGTTTCTACCATTAGAAATAAATGTTACGTTTCGACTAAAATGGCTCCGTTTTGACCAATAAAAGGTTACCTTCTGACTTATAAAATGTTACGTTTTGACCAGGAAGAAATTACGTTTTGACCAAGAAAAACTTACGTATTGACTCCAAAAAGTTAAATTTTGAACAAAAAAGTTACGTTTTGACCAAAATATATTACGTTTTGACCAAAATCAAATGTTACGTTTTGGCGTGGTTACGTTTCGACCAGACCCGTTTTGATCCATCCTTGAATCTTCATTTTTCTTCGTAGTTTGAGTAGAAACTTCAATCTTTTTAAGTTCGTTCTTGACGGGAGCTGGCATCGTTTTATTGTATGCAGGCTGCTTCATAATGTCATTCTTATTTTGATCTGAAAGTTGGCCCGTCCTTGAATCTTCATTCTTCTTCGTAGTTTGAGTGGAAAGAGTTTCGTTCGAAGTTGTCTTTGCTCTCTTGCTTGTAGTTAATAATCAACCAGTATCCACACATCTTTGTTTCTTTCCACCAACATCTTTGTTCTTATCTAGATTTCTTATCTTGGCTCCATCTACCACACGATTCACTTGGGCCAGTCAGCTTTAATCCAGCATCATTCTTGAAGATCTGAATGTGTAAGTCATCTTTGAATTGGAGCACTGTTGTTGACACAAACATCTTCACTCTTCGACGGTCAGAATGCAAATGAATTTAATTTCATACGAACGATCCTTTTAAACTTTTTTTTCTGTGACGGCGAGACCATTTTCTTCAAGGCTCCTAATCTTCTTCTTCGTCATCTTGCACTTTGAATGAGTAGTCTACCATAAGGTCGTCAAACAGAAATTTTCTCTTTTCTACGGCACATTTCTGGGACTCTATAGAGAGTCATATTCCTCTTTTTCACGAAGCCGTTTTGCAGTTTCTTGAATTTTCTTGTGCATTGAGTCGTTGCAAAAATTCGTAATGTGCACTAGCGTATTAATGTATTTCACACCGATGGCTTCTCTGGCCGAACTTTCAAGTGCTGTGCATGCTGTTTCAACTGCATCTTTGTCAAGGATTTGTATTTGTTGTTGTACTTTTTTATGCTAGGGGGTTAACTAACTTGGTCGTGAGAGCGGACGCAAGAAGCATACTATCGAAGTATTGTGGTGTGAATGTCTCCACTATAATCGCAATTAAATGCCTTTCACAGAATTTCTTTTTTCTTCGAGAAAATTGGTATGTAGAGAGATTAGAGCCACACACCATGGGAAACTGCGACGAAACAAAAAAAAAAAAAACGATTAAGTAGTTCATATAAAAAATTAACACATGTTGTAAACGAAGGGAAGGCCAGTCTGTACGTTTTACTCGAGGAGTGAGGCTGCGGTTGCAACTAGGTTATGGTAGAATACAACACTATTGGGGTGGTGGCATAGAATGGTGCTTATCAATTAGTATGGAACACACAGGTTGATCTAGGCTAAGGTGTAGGATCAGTAAAATGACATGTTGTCAAGTCTACGAGAGTAAATGGGAATCAACCATTATTATGTAGTTTGGTGGACGATGTGCACCGCGAGTCTAGTTAAACGTTAAAGTTGTTGTTATGGAAGTAGTATTTAGCTATAGCATGAGTAGACGATAGGAGGCTCAGTATGTTGAAAGACAGAGAGGACACTGTGTGTGGCTTTTACACTTCAAAGTTAAAATACCAGTGATAAGTCATTAGATTGTTATTACGAAGAGACAGACCGTGATTCTAATCATTAACCCTGGAGATAAAATAACTCGTGAGAGAGGAGACAGTGATCCCAACAATTAGTCTACGCGGCGAAAAAAAACATTGGCTAAGTTTGTTTACGGGTCGAAGCGGACTCGAATGGCAAAATATTGTTTACATTGTAGTTCAACCTACGAAATACGATTCGAATTCAGCGAGTCAAGTAGGAACTGAAAGTGATTACGGTAAAATGTTCAAAGGACTATGATATGTAATGTCCTAAACAGATTCGCACTTGGAAATGTGTGATGGCTTCGCTGCTGAAAGGAGCAGCGGAACAACAGTCAATATAGACAGTGTCATTGATTTTAAAACGCCAGATATATTCACGGTCATGCGGTATATTCTTTTATTTAACGCGCATGCGCGAGTAATATTTGGGATGATTCTGAGAAAATTTCATGGGAAACTCAATGCTCTGTAAGCTTTCAATTTAATTTAGAAATTGGCACGAAAGGGCACACGTTTTGTGCTGAAATAATTAATATTAAATCCTCATAATCATTTCCCCTACCAATAACGTAATGGAATGAAAAAAAAACAACAACAAAAAACCAAACAAAAAACAAACCAAAAACCATTAACAGCAACAACAACAACAACGGAAATCTCATAAACAACGAACTGAATTATATTACTATTTTCCTGTCATCGGACCAGGCTAGATTGTCTAGCCGAATGATAAAGTGGATTGCCATGAAAATAAATTGATACAAAATTGGTTAATATTCTCCTCTTATTTTCTTACGAGTAAGCGTTTTGAAATTACGCTTACTTTATACGTGAAATCATTTTTTTCAGAAAATGAAATGATTCTATATTTGAAAAATATAGAAAATGTTGGGTTTTTTCTGAATTAGAAATCTTAGTGCGTTGAGAAAAGATGTTTTACTCGCACCCTCTTCGCTAAGAAAATCCCACTTGTTTCTTTGTACCGTACAATTTGTTCCACTAACGTCGTCGCTGTTAGAGCGTTTCCATGTCTGTATCTTTGGGTGTTTTATGATCGAGCGAGATTGCTATTAATCCGTAACCCCATCCCTAAACAATTCCAAACACTTTCGTACTCTCCCCTCTAATTCGTTCCAATTCCGCCTTACTGTCCAAGCCTTTCCATGCCTCTATCTTTGTGTGAATTATGATCGGGTGAGATTGCTTTAGGTGGTTTTCACTAGTAATGTATTCATGGAAATTATAGGGTCACTGCAATGACTACACTCGCTTCGAGTTATATATTTTCTTTTGAGAAACATCACATTTGTTTTTTTACAATATACATGATTTGTGAGACAAAAAACACATTACTTTTTACTGTGTTAAATTTTGGGGTCAGAAAAAGGCAACTATTTTAAAGGCCGCTTTGAAGGAAAAAGAAATAACCAGTCGTGTGCTATTTTTATCTCAATTTTAAAAGGCTTTTTGCATTACTCGGATCATTGTCAGGTTTGTCATGTATGGCGCCTCATTAGCGCCATGTAACTTTTAGCTGAACTTTACAAAGTCAAGATAAACTATTGCCATCACGCGTGCGGAAGTATGTGAATCTGTTCACATTTTTTCTTTAGCACAGGCTACACCCCGTAGTTCTTGTCCGATCATCACGAAATGTCATATGTAGGTTCGAGGTCATGTCTAGATGATAACGGTTCCCTTGGTCGCGATCGGTCAGACCGCTGCCTGAAAACCTTTAGCACAGTCTACATGTCGTATTTATGAAGGGATTTCATTGTAACTTGGTAGGATGACTCCGTATAATCGGTCAACCGTGAAGGCTACGCGGGCCCCAAGCCCGAACACCTTTAGCACAGTCTACAGGTCGTATTGATGAAGGAATTCCATTGTAACTTCATAGGATGACTCTGTATGATGTCTAGACGAGAACGACCTTTTTGGTCGGGTTCAATCAACCGCGACGACCACAGGGTCGCGTTACCTAGATTACTTGAGTACAGTCTACAGCTTGTATTTATGAAGGGATTTCATTGCAAATTTGTAGGATGACTCAGCATAATGCCAAGATGACAACGTCCCATTTTCGCCATGACAGGTCAACCGTGACGGCCGCACAAACCTGTGACCTAGATTTGTTTAGCACAGTATACAGTTCATATTTACGAAGCGATTTCATTGTAACTTGGAAAGATAACTCGGTATGATGTCTCGATGAGACTTCCCTATTTTGGACACGATCGGTCAGCCCTTACCGCAGCCTGGTCATGTGACCTAGCTTCCCATAGCACTGTCTACATGCTGTTTTTATGAAGGGATTTCATTGTAACTTGGTAGGATAACTTGGTATATATCTAGATGAGACTTTCCTATTTTGGTCACAGTCGGTCAACCGTGACCTCCGAATCGTCATCTGATCTTGATTCTTTGAGCAAAGTCAACGATTTATATTTATGAAGGGATTCCATTGTAACTTGGTAGGATGACTCGTTTTGGAATAATTTTACTGTAAAGTGTTAACTCTGAGGGCCACATTAATCCAGACCTCAATTCGTCAGTACAGTTTACACCTCAAATTAGTCTTCTTGAAAATAACATACAGGGAACAGAAATTAACATGATCTCAATTATCACAATTCTTCTCGTATTTCATAATCCTTTCATAAACGTTGAACATTATCCTTTTCATCAAACACTACACACAGTCAAGGTAAGCTACAGCGTCAATGACACTTTCATTAGTTATCAAACTGCAGCTGAAATTCAGTAAACTGTACCTGCAATTTAGCTAAATTGCACCTACAGTACACTAAATTGTATCTGCAATTTACTGAATTGTAGCTACAAATTATCATCTTCACTCTCATTGGTCATGCTAAATTGTAGCAGCAATTCAACTCAACCAATCAGGGGCACGGACACGCTATTTAGCGCGCGTGTATAATAGGGCGATAATTGCCCCATTTCATTCAGTACTGAATTCTCAGGTCGATTCAAATGACTTGGAAAATAAAAAAAATGGAACTGTATATATATATATACTGAATCCACTAATATGCGGAATTCGTTATTAAACTGGGATTCACCGCATTCAATGTTTCAGTATTCGTGTTGTGTTATGCCAGCTCCAAAAGTTAGAAGTACTTTTTAAAATCTTTTTTTGTTATGTTACATCCACCCTCGACAATATTAGACGAGATGTCTGCGTGAATATTTTCTCCAAATTCGCGATATTCTTGTAGCCTACATTTATGCATTCTGCTTTGTTTATTTTGTGTGTGGATGGTTGGGGTAGTTTTCCAAGTTTTTTTCGAATGGAGTTGGCTTTTATGGCAAGTTAATTAGAAGCAACTAGTTCACAGGTCATCCGTTATTAAGAACATCTACTAGTGTCACACCTACCAACATTTAGTGTCCAGTTTGGCTCTTTGTGCGCCTTTACAGTAATTTGCATGTTTTTATTCTTCCCACACCGATGATAAAATTCGATAATATTTGGAAATTTCAATTTTATATGGAATTCCTATACCCTGAGTGTTAAATTTACTGGCAGCTTTAGGAAATTAAGAGAGAGCTAACTTTCTGTAAATCACTTCCAATGACGAAAATTGCCAGCCATGTCAGCTCGTGATTCCTGATTGTGATCGTTGAACAAGCAGGCTTCACCATGTATGTCAGGTATTGTCATTGGAAACATACAATACCCTTGACCTCAACAATGACTCATCAATATAATAAATCCCACTGATATTGGCTATATCTGAATGTTTTCACTAAAACTGACATCAGAACAAATATTTATATTTATATTACCACAAGAACGTATTTCCCCCGATACGAGTAAAGATGACTAGATAAAGTACAAATCTGTATTGAGGATAGCATTCACACGTGCGACATTCGATTCCCAAAGAGAACGTTTTTTCACCTGCACTCAAATGGCACCGAGTTATTACACATGCCCAGGTCATCGTTTTCAACAGTAATTAAATGATAATTTTTATGAATGTGGATGACGTCATGCACAGCGCAAAACCGCAATATACCATTATGTCATGATCTTCATTCATAAAAAAATCAATTCATAGACGCTGATTGATTGTCAAAACAGACGGCGTTAAAAACTGTACCCAATCCCTTCATTGTAATAATAATAACTCTTTGGCCAGCCGCTGATTTGTCGCGGTCCTCATAAGAGAAGGCCATCATTCCCCCTGCACCCCACCCCCTCTTCCCCTCCTCTCCTCCCAGCATTTAGATATAAACTGCTTAATAGTGTCCCTCACTTCCTCTTTTTCAATTTCTTCAATAAGCATTCCTACCCTCTCCCTCGTGTCCCCCTTCAGCCATCTATCCTTTGTTTGTTCACCCCACTTCTGCATTATTCTTCCAGTAAATTTTATTCTATGAGGTATATACTGTGGGCATTCCAAGAGAAAATGTTCCAGGGTCTCCACTACTCCAGAGTGGCACATTTGGCATCCCTTTTCCCCATCTCTCCCAATTTTTCCCCGCAGCTCCAGTGATCTTGATCTCAGTTTGAACAGCAGTGACCCTCCAAAGGTGCCATCTAGGTACTTCTCAAAAGCTGGCTTTTCTTTATATTGTAACCCCTGCAGTGATCTTTTCACGCTAACCCCTGCTCGCCAGTTTCGATTGCAATCTTCCATGACTCTCTCTTTGACAAACCTTTTGCCTTCTTTCATTCCTACTTCTATGTTTGTGACCTCTATAGAGTAATTGTCCATTAGTTCCCTCACATGTTTTGACCACCCCGTTTCTATATTAGAATTCCAAATGGTATCGAGCATCAATTTGCACCACCGGTTGTCAGGCAGGTTTATCAAGTAGAACAAGTCACGGAAAGGAAGAATATTGTAAGATAAACTGGTTATTACCACCATGTGGGTTTCTGAGAAAAACTTGAATTATGGTTCCTAAAGTTTATTTTAAAACTTAAAAAGACAACTGCAAATAACTTTTTATACGGTGAACTTGGACTGATACCAACAGGGATTAAAATTTAAAATTACTTGCTTAAATTACTGGGCTAAATTAATATCCGGTAAAGAAAACAAAATATCCGTCTCTAGGTATTCAATCTTATACATAACTCATCTTCAAGGACTATATTCTAGCCCTTGGATTAAATATATTTCCTTAATGTTGCACAACATGGGCATGGGCGATATTTGGATTAACCAAAATGTAATCAACAACAAATACTTTGACTCGCAAATAAAAGAAAGACTTAAAGATATGTTTCTACAGGAATGGAGAGCAGCATTAGAAAACTCAAATAAATATCAATTTTATAGAGCTTTTAAAACATATTTTGGCTTTGAAACTTATCTAAAAAGACTACCTTTATCTCTAGTAACCCCTCTCTTACAGTTTAGACTTAGAAATCATAGGCTCCCTATTGAAACTGGCAGCTGGGCAGCGATAGAAGTATCCCAAAGAAAATGCAACCTATGCGAAACCGATATAGGTGACGAATATTATTTTATATTAATCTGCGAACAATTAAAAGATTTACGCAAGGAATATTTAAAACCCTACTATTGGCGATATCCGAGCATGTACAAATTACAAAGCCTGTTTTCTAACTCGAACGTCAACCAAACCTATAAACTAGCAAAATTCATTACAAAATTGCAAGACCTCTTAAAAACTTCTCACGGCTAAAAACTAACACTAAACACAATACGATTGGTCAATCCCCGTACCCTCGATCTATTGTAAATTCAACATTGACCTAGAAAAAGAAAAAATCTTTGGACAAAATGCATTTAAAATTGTTGCCCTCATGAGTGGCCGGATCAGAAAAGTCGAAGCAGACCAGAATAAAAATGTAAACAAAGGTGACATTTTTATGTGTATGCATGTATATGTATGCAAGGACGTTTTCACACGCGCGCGTGTGTCCGAGTGTGTGGGTGTGTATAATGATGAGGGTGAGTGTGTGTGTGGGGGGGGGGAGGGGGTGAAGGAGAGGGTGAGGGGGTGGCTGGGTGTGTGTATGTGTGTGAGTTTGCGTGTGGGTACGTGTCAGTACAGTGTAAATTAAAATTATTTTTATCTAGAATATCTAGCATTCCTGGCTTCTCTTCCTTGCATTAAGGTGCGCACACACAAATATTTCACCGTAAGGGCTAATGCCCTTACATTATTTCGCAGTGGCGTACCTTGCAAGGAATAGAAATTTCGGGTCAATGTCAAACTCGAAAAACAATATATCACTTGCAAACGCTATGCCAACCTAACTGCACAGTGCCCAACCAAAAGCAATAAAAAAGCGAGAGAGAGAGAGAGAGAGAGAGAGAGAGAGAGAGAGAGAGAGAGAGAGAGAGAGAGAGAGAGAGCCATACAGTTATACTAGAAAGAAATAACACCAGTATATTATATACCAAAATCTTTGGAAAAAACATAGAATATGTGGAAATTGAAAATTTCTATGAAACTGCTGTTGTGTGGTTGAGAGCACTGCCTGAAAGTTTGCTAAGGCATAAGTAAGAGACCAACATTTTGACAATAACTACCTTAAAATAACTGAATGATAGTATTTTGCAATCCTAGTACAGACGAGGAGAAATCATTTTGTCATTCTTGAGAAGAGTGAGCAGTAACACAAATTCCAATCCATCGTATCTACAAATACCAAATGCTGTCATTTTGTTTTGTTTTGATAAATAAAGTTCAGCAGGGATCAATTCCATACAGTTCAGAGCAACAGATATGGAGGCACAGGTGACTTCATGAATGAAAAATGAATAATGCTCAATGTGAACCTTTTGTACTAATTATACTTCATAATTCTGTTGAAGATGGTATAATATTCTTGACAAATTCACAAAAATGATTTCATTGTAAACTGAGGAAAAAAACTATCCTAATTTATGTATGTGGTATCATGTGGGTTGTACCTGGTGTTTAGTTGTGACAACTGCCAATTAAATGCTCAAATAAAGTGAACTTTGTCAACAAAGATTGGAACAACCATCAGTATCAGCAGTCCTACATTGAAAAAAAATTGTATCATCCAACTGATTTGGTTTAGTAATTGTTCATTCCATGTTCTGCTTTGCACAATTTATTTGGAAACTATCGTCTTTTCTGTAGTATGTTTCTGGGAAGGTGGACTGTTATCAGAACCGGACGATTTTATAACCCCAATAGCTTATTTGTTGATTGAATCCACTTTAATAGGCAGTCAATGAAAAGCGTGAACAAAACCACGATTATATTGGTTAATAATTTCATTTATCTGAAATTTCATAAGCGTTCGGGCCTCATTTCGGTAATCTAATGGTTCTACCCACGAGGCAATGTTGATGTTGTGGATACAATGTTGACATGCGACTTCGGTGGTACCGATTGCATATTACAAGGTTTAAGCGATAAGATCGGTACAGATTAGTTTGACACTGAATATAATTGCGTGGCAAAGAAAGTTAATGTTGCGATGTTCTCAAATTTCACTGAGGATGGACAGCTAAAAGCGTTGTTGTTCTTTATTTTGAAATCTTTTGGTTAGCAAACAAACATGAAAATGGAAACAGGATGTTTGTGATCAATATAGTTCGGCCTTCAATCAAATGATATTTTCGTTCAAACACAATTATGACGATTACCATTAATATTTGTGTGGATATATTTTTGTTTTGAAACCTATTTATCCAATTTTATATTTTACTTATAGACAACAACCAGATTATAAATTACGAAAAAGAGGCGTAGTGATCCATTTCTAAAAAAAGGCATCCCTGGTCAAGGAAATTGAAAAGTTGTCCTGTACGCTCGGCTTTATCTCATATTAATGGCATTGTCAATGCAACTTTCCCACGTGAACGTATTGAGCGTTTCGAATTCCATCGCCTTGAAGATTTGAGAAACGTGTGGCAGTTTCTTCAGTTCTTTGAAAACAATATTTTTCCCAAGTTCACGATTTGCCTTGTTTGGTCACAAACAGTCATATGACTGATTATCCGCATGATACTTTCAGATGGAAGTTTTTTTTCATACATTTTCTTGGGGCGTTTGTAACACACCACGGACAATAGTAAAATGTGCTTTCTCCGAATCTGGAGTTCGAAGTGATTTATTTGAAACCTTGTCATTAGAAATACCGATCTTTTCATTATTTTGCAATTCGCTACTTATGCCATTGGAAGCTTGTTTGTCCTCAAACTCAAACCACGACAAAGTGAATATATTCCATTTTCTGGTACTGTGGTCATTATTTTGATATATAATATGCCTTTAATTACTTCTTTTTTCAGTATTTTGGGTACTCGTCAAAATTGCAAAAACTTTCCGAAAGTTTTGTTAGACGACCCGTTAAAAATTGTTGGGGGTTACCCGAAGTTGAAAGAAAATCTGTGTTGTTCCGCCAATTTGCTTTTCGAACAAAGACTTGACACTTCGAATTTTTAATGTATAAATTTTCAGTTAATATTTCTCCAAAATATATGTAAAAAAGTTAATGCAATTTCGACTGCGCAAAGTGTTGCACAATCATTGTAAGTATGTTAGAAGTTATTCCCCTTGATGCGTTTTGCCTGCGTTGCACACCATGAATGAACACTTTCTTTGGATGTTGCGAATGATTTTTTAAATCATTTCTCCTTCATCGATTTTAGATATTCTTCCTTATAGAATAACGAGTTTCATTTAAATTATTCGATATTTATGTATTGTTTTATAACTACAACTTGGTCTAATGTGTGCATTCACAAAACAAAAGTTCATATTCGATGCGGCTTAGCAAACACCGAGAGTTGTATGTAAAGTATTTGACGTATAAACTTTATTTGAAATTCCAGATGTTTTATCAGCTTCATGCACTTAATTCACTTTTAATCGTGGTATATATAGATTATCACTACAGTGAAGTTTTCTGGTTTGTCGGATTCCATCGAGTTGAGGACATCAGATAACCGGAACAAACGAGATGGCGCATTGCGTCAGGGAACAATGCATCTATCGAAATCCCACAAATAAACCTATGAAGCCATGGCGGGGAAGCGAACACTTAATCAGCTGAAACTTTCAAGAAGGAATTTCTTCAATGGAGTTTTCATAGATAATGCCTTTTGGGAGATGTGCCATGTACCAAGAGTAACATACGCTACTGAATTAATTCCTCTAAGTCAAACGGTTGTAAAGAGTTTGGTAACTCTACAGAAAAATGCAGGTATATGTATAACGGGTCTTACAATGCAGTAGCACTGAAAATAGTCAAGAGTAAATGGGGTTGATGAGGAAACTGTGTTACCTGAGGTATTTGGTTAATCTCTCTGACAGCCGATGGTGTAAACTAACGATTCAGACTATTTGGGTTTCTAATATAAAGGCGTGGTGGGTTGGGCAACTGAGCTAGTTAATGGAAAAAATGGGGACAGCTTCAGGTGGTAGACTCGTTAGGGAGAGAGGGGGTCAGAGGAACAACGTCTTTGGGTGTGAAAAGGAGACGCCGGTATTTGAAGAGTTCCTAGATGACACCTTTGGGGAATCACTGGTGTTCAAACTGAGGTCGAAGTTGCTGAAACTTGGGAGAAAGGCGGCAAAAAGGAGAACCAAATGTGTAATTTGAGAGTAATGAAGACCCTGGAGCACTTTCTCTTACAATGTTCTAACTATCAGTCTGAAATAATAGTGATATAATTAGGAAACTGGAAAGGAGTGTACGGCAGGTGGTTGCTGGGTGATACAAAGGAAAGGGTTTGTATGCTAATCAGTGAAATTGGAAAGAACGAAAAGCGTGATGCATTAAATATTTCGTTTCTGGTTCTTTGGAGAAGAGAAGGGGAGGGGAGGAGAAGGGAGCGACATTTGGAAGCACAATAGTAATTAAGGCCTTCTTATAAGAGACGAACCAGCGGCTGACCAAAAGGTTATTATTATTAATATTATTATTATTATTTGTACAGTGACATTCAAAAGATTACCTTGGAGGACAGGGAACATCATTACACTCTTTCATTTTCTTTTCTGCTTTTGAATCAACTGAACACAATGACTCACTGACTACTTGACTATCGTTTACTCGTTCACATCTGTGAATAGTTTCTTGAAAACCTACATAAAACAAAAAACAACATTAAGATAAAAATTGCATTCTGGGTCTTTTTATCAACACATAGAGATTTATTTACTTTCGCTAGATCAAAGATTTTCGACATATTTTATAAGTTGAAATTCATCAATGTGCGTATTTTTTTCTTTTGATTATATTGCCTTCTCCCCAGGATGTGCACTCTGTAAATAGACTGAGGCAGCCTTGTAGTTCGATTAGTTTTACTCAATCAACATTGGATTGGTAACCACCTGGCCTATATAGCAACATAGCAAAACTATCAGCGGCCAAATCTTCGCATCGTCCAGTTGTGAATTGTACCAATTTTTTTTTACTTGACAGATCTGAATATGCCGTTTCCAGCGAGACATAACTGGTCTTTCTTTGATAAAATGCACCATCGAGAAGATTTGTCTTTATATAATTGTAGTGTGCCACCTTTTATGCCGCAGCACTGCTAGCCCTTTGTGTACGACTGTACGAGTTTGAATGAAATAAATCACTCTTTTGGAACATCCAATTTAGAGGAGTTTTTCATGAAAACATAATCAAAGCAATCAGACATCTTTCATACTAAAAGAATATAGCTTTTTTCCAGAATCTTCTTCACGTTTGTGGGGGTATATACACCAGAAAGAATTTTTTTCCAAGAAGTTGAACACCCACCGTAGATGGAATTTTTTAAGTATCAGGCGCTGAAGTTCATTGTCTTTTTTTATGAAATTGAGGAAAAATTTAGGGAATTCCTTGTAAATTAAGAGAATTCGTATATATTATTTTAAAGTGAGCGTGACGTCACACAGGTCGGGTACTTGGGACCTTATAACACTGTGCAGAATAGTTATTTTGTCACAGTCATCAACAATTTATTCAAAACAAATCTCGTGTACTGAATATTATTTATTTATTTATTTGTTTATGTATTTATTTATTGGTGTTCAAGGTCACATACTTCACATACTTATGCACAATGGCTAATCATGGCCGTGACAGTTTTACGGGTGGAGGAAGCCGGAGTACCCGGAGAGAACCAACGACGAGCAGCTGCCAGCTCCCCAACATCGTAACTCCGCACTGCAGCATAGGCAGGGTTAGATTGGTTGAAGACATGCGCACCATCGACGTGCAGTACGCCTTAGTACACGACGTCATCGTGCCCCCATGTGCACAATCGGGTTAAGTGTCTTGCCCAAGGACACAACTTGGAAGTCCGAATCGATCGCTCAGATGGTCACCCATCCGAGGATTAACCGGGCTCAACATTGCTTAACTTTGGTGATCTGAAGAGAACCGGTTACCGCGTTGCGACCGCCCCCCCCCCCCCCCCCCCCCCCCCCCCCCCCGTGTACTAAATAAAGCCAAATAAAGCCAAAAAGAGTTAACAAACAACAGATAGTTTGAGGTAACGTAACTTACAATCAATAATTAGACGACTTCACTTCTCGGACATAGTGTCAAAGTTAACTTCTGGTTACTAGTTTTCTTTTTAAAACCATAAAACAGAAGAAATCCCGGATAAACGTAACAGGGGTAAGAGGAAGTTTGGATGGTAACTGTCCATCGCTATTTTGTGTAATTTACTAGGTCTCCTTCATACTGCAGGAAACCGCACACCAGAATATATTTATCATATGACTCGTCCATTTTGTTGACTTTAAAACATTTGATATTTTGTTTTCATATTAATCAGTGATAAATACAGCCTTCCGTCAATTTCATTGGTCAATTTCAAAACTAGACAATTTGATTGGCTGAACAAAATAAAACTGGGCCACATTTTCATAATTAGAGTTGGGAGCCTTCATTGGTCAATTTAAAAACTGGACAATTTGATTTGCTAAACAAAATACAACTGGGTCACATTTGCATAATTGCAGTAGGGAGAATTTACGTTATCTGTCCTATTAAGGGTGGGTTATATTGTATTAATCTTTTACATATTGTATTAATCTTTTACCTTCAAGAAAAACGCCATTCATTTTTTTTTTATTTTAACTTTTTGCTTCCAAAACATAGGTTATGACCCCTCATTGGAACGAGTTCGACGAGCTCGTTCCAATGAGGGGGTCATAACCTATGTTTTGGAAGCAAAAAATGAAAATTTTTAGTTATACGAGGATGTTTTTTCCAAGAGCCGTCTGCAACTCAAGTTAGGTGATGGGTTAAAAAGTCATACTAAGTGGCTAATTTGTGCGTGTGTGTGTCATATGATAAACAGAATATGAAATGAATGTTTGTCTCATATAATATTTATGAGACTCGTCCGAATTTTCCGTTTGGGCTCGCCAGAGGCTCGCCAAAACGGAAAATTCTTTGACTCGTTTCATAAATTTTGTATGAGAAAAACACTCATTCCATATCCTCCATTTATTTATTCATTGTCGCTGCCTTCTTCTTGATTGAGCACTAGCGCAGGCTTTATTCAAGTGACCACATATAGAAACACCTGCAGGATCCGATTACCCATAAATCGCTACCTCTAACTCTTAAATTCTACGAAAAGGCATAAAATGTAACAGACATGATTTAAGCTAAAACTTTGCTTGTACCTTTTCCGGTTTGTCAGCTTTTTGTTTATGAATGGGCTAGCATATGGGCGACACCTTTAACTTGATTGCCAATTACACTTTACCTGTTATGCATATGAAATATAAATGCTTGTCTTATATTTTTTCTCTCACCTTTCATACAGCTTTTGCTGCAGGGACTATAGTGGTCGTCGTTCCAATGGTATTGTTTCGAATGTAGCTCATTAAAATCGGGTAATAGGCCAGATGATGTGACTTGTGAAGATGGTGTTACTGTAGACGATGAAATCAAATCCATTTGGTAGTGGGAAGATGACGTTCCATGACAGCCCTCTGTTGTGCAGTTCAGCTTTGTTGTTTCAGTATATTTCGTACAGTCGGTGTTTTGACACAATTTTGTTTCATCGGGCTTTTTACCTGCAATATTAGAAAAAATTCAAATCATGACGAATTCGAAGGTTCTATTTAATTACACTTGTAAACTACATAATGATGGTTTTTCTGGTTTTACCAATTTGGGTTTCAATATTTCGGGTATATTGTGGATTGAGATGAAACCCTCAAGTTCAATATGGTAGAAAACCCTCACATTTATGGAAGATGTCGTTTGGACATTACGAATCCACACCCAACAGGGAGACTATCTGGGTGAGATTTACAACTGCTCACTATAGTATATGGATTTCTGCATAGCCCTTATAAAAACGTACCATGGTAAACCATGATAAATCCCAAAATACCCTGGTAATACCATGGTAATACCATGGTATTACCAGGGTATTTTGGGATTTACCATGGTTTACCATGGTACTTTTTTATAAGGGAGTTGATGTAACACTATTTGAGGACGGTTATACAGAAATTAACTCTGATTGTATAGGTAAGACAAAATGGTTAACCCTTTCGGCAAAGTTTATGTAAATTTTAGAGAGAAAGGAAATTTGACAGTCGACGAGCGATCGACATAACCAACAGATCGGTTATCCCTTTACCTACTGATTTCTGCATCCACCCACGCGATTGAGAAATTGAGCAATTGAATTTAAAAAAACAACATTTCAACAACACCATATCATATGACCACTGAATGAAAGGTCACATGATATGGTTTATTGCATTCTATTGAAACATTTGAAAAAATAATATTTAAGATAATAAATTTTGATATCGTCTACCATGAGTAAAGGGTTAAGTGAATATTAATCTAGAAGCAATAAAGATCTATAGGATTGATTTTATACTTAATATCTCTACAAACGTAAAAAGGGCTCGCTCGTTTGTAAAGACGATGTTGTTTAACACGAACCTATTCGGAGCACAATTTCTGAACGACGAATATCTAACCCAATTGCTACCCGATACTCCCAATACTCCAAAGTACCCACCACTGGCTGTATGTATTATATCTATCGTTAGGTGTTTACCCAGGTACAACCTCTTTCTATATTATAAAGGCCTATCATCTCTCTCTCTCTCTCTCCCTCTCTCTCTCTCTCTCTCTCTCTCTCTCTCTCTCTCTCTCCCCCTATCTCCCCTCTCTCTCCCTCCCTCTCTCAAAGTGCTTGCTGATATAAACTTTGTGCACAAAACGATCGTGTTGCCACAATCGCCCAAAACCTCAAATATGAAAATAGTGGGGGAATCCTATGTTTCTTTTAGCATATGCCAAGCACTCAGCATCAATGATTAATCGGCATTGTTTGATTCACGGTGGACCTGTAATTACAACCAAAAATAGAGTGTATATATGTATATATAATGGCCGGGCGGGGATTCGAACCCACGCGGAGAGAGTTTCCTACGGCACCAACCGCCTAGCGAAACTGCACTGAACCACGCACACCACTCGGTCATCGACAGCCCCAACAAAGGTATGCTAGTTAACCAAGTATGTACGAGACCAGTACCGATCACACGGAATTCTCTCTCATTAACTTTGTTAAGTTATTTTTTTTATCAAGTAATTGATCGATTCTACATACTGCACTGCAAGGAAATCAGTGAGAACTTCTCTTTGTCAAATTCCCGCTTGCCAGTGAAATTAATAGAATCAAGGACGCTGGTTTAGTTTACAATGGCATGGCGGGGGTTCGAACCCACGCCAAGAGAGTTTCTACGGCACCAACCGCCTAGCTAAACTGCACTGAACCACACACACCACTCGGCCACCGACAGACCCAATAAAGGTATGCTAGTTAACCAAGTATGTACGAGATCAGTACCGATCACACGGAATTCTCTCTCAGTAACTTTTAAGTTAAGTTATTATTTTTTTATCAAGTAATTGATCGATTCTACATACTGCACTGCAAGGAAATCAGTGAGAACTTCCAGTGAGAACTTCTCTTTGTCAAATTCCCGCTTGCCACAGAAATTAATAGAATCAAAAACGCTGCTTGTGTTTACAATGGCAGGGCGGGGGTTCGAACCTACGCCGAGAGAATTTCCTACGGCTCGAACCGCCTAGCGAAACTGCACTGAACCACGCACACACCACTCGGCCACCGACAGACCCAATAAAGGTATGCTAGTTAACCAAGTATGTACGAGATCAGTACCGATCACACGGAGATCTCTCCCAGTAACTTTTAAGTTAAGTTATTATTTTTTTATCAAGTAATTGATCGATTCTACATACTGCACTGTAAGGAAATCAGTGAGAACTTCTCTTTGTCAAATTCCCGCTTACCACAGAAATTAATAGAATCAAAGACGCTGGTTGTGTTTACAATGACATGGCGGGAGTTCGAACACATATATATATATATTCACATTTTGAAGTTTGTATGAGACACAGTTTCGGAGTTTTCAGCTATGTGCTCCTTAATAGCACCGTTGTATGTATTACTGCCTGTAGCAAATAGAAGAAACCATTTCACATTTATAGGCGGATTTAGTAATAATTTACTCCTACCCAAAAACCTCGTTCCTCATCATAAAATAGGGGACAATAGTCGCTTTCGGCAACATAAGTGTTAAGAAACGTCAGTGTGAAGAAGTTCAGTTTTTGTATCTTACGTGAAATCCCAGGAACAAAATATCTTTGTGATCGGTTCCCCCAGTCATACTTCTATGCCACACATCTGTACTCACTTCAGTGACCTTTCAACACCCACCCATAATTCTTCATACAAATGATAATAATCAGCATTTATCAACACCATAACAGTCAGCACCGTGACATCTAATGGCGTTGCGGTGCTGACTGAATGTGCGACCGTGTTGACACTGTCATGAATTATTGTTTCAGAAAAAGTAACTATTGAATGAAAACACCCCTTTTGGGTGACCGGTGTAGTATTGTTTAAATTTAAAATCCCAACATTTTCTCAGTCTAGAAAAACAAAATGTGGAAAAATATGCAAAAACGACAGGAAATGTTTTCTTTGTCGTTTTTGAGTGTTTGAAAAAATAATCGAAGAAAATATATTGCAATGTAAAGTTTGAACATCGGACAAGGGAGAGCATTTCGACCTTGGGGGAAGGAGATACAAATACAAACCATAAAGCTATTCTTGGTACTCACGCACCTCCACATTAAGAAAAATGCACATTTTTCGGCCAGGTGGGGATATTTGTTGAATGTGGAGCAAACAGGTTCCATTTTTGCGACATTAAAGGTGATAGAAGAGTAATTTTTACTAGACTTTATGATTCTGGAGAATCATGGCTTTTCCCGATTAGATTCCATGATTTTTCTTGACCCCACAGTGTCTGATGAATTGTTTTTAACTGTCTGACTAAAGTTCCTTCATTGATGTTATGAGAAAGGTGAGTATAGTAGTCTCAAATGACTCGGTTTGGGTTTGATAAAAAAATGTTTAGGTGTCTAAAAACAGCCCATTTTATCACAACTATTCAAAAGTCGACATCTTAACCCATTTTGGGCAGGCTAAAGAGAGATATCCCTTGAAAGCTTTAAATTCCCATTTTCTGTGAATTTCCCTAACGGTAACTTGTAGGGTTTCAAGACAAATTGACTATTCGTAGGTCTTTATGTGACAAAGTGGTAAGGGTATTCAAAATTTGGACTGGTTAAAGAGAGATACCCATTAAAATCTTAAAATCCCCGTTTTCTGTGGATTTCTCTAACAACATCTTGTAGGTTTTCAAGAAAAATCGGCTATTTGCAGGTCTTGGTGTGACATTACAAGTCGCATGAACAAAATATTCCGGTGAGCATTAGTTAACCCTCCCCGGGCTGCTGAAGGTCAAAATTGCGATAAAATGGGCTGTTTTTGCACACCAACAGCACCCAAAGGGTACACCACAAAGAAAAGTGCCTTCTTTTATCGCGCGAACAATTTATACGGAAACATTTTTGTAAGTAGTAAGGGTATTCAAAAGTCGACGTCTTAACCCATTTTGGGCAGGCTAAAGAGAGATATCCCTTGAAAGCTTTAAATTCCCATTTTCTGTGAATTTCCCTAACGGTAACCTGTAGGGTTTCAAGACAAATTGACTATTCGTAGGTCTTTATGTGACATTACAAGTTGCATGGACAAAATACTCCGGTGAGTGTTTTTTAACCACCTACAAGCTGCCAAGCATCGTAATGTTGTTAACATGGGACTGTTTTCAGACACGTACAGCACCTAATGTATACATGAGAGATAAATATAATCTCCTTTGTTTGAAGTGGAATTTACAGAGGACCATTTCTGTAAGTAATAAAGGTATTCAAAAAGCCAAGCATTAACCCCTGTTGGGGAGGTTAACGGGGATACCCATCAAAAGCTTAAAAAATCGTTTTCCCTGGATTTCTTTACAAACATTTTGCTAAATGTAAAAAAAAATTGAGGAAATAGTCTGTTTTTGGACACCAACAACATCAAATGGAAATGCCACAGAGAAACGTAACTTCTTTTACCGGATGCAGAACTGATAGCGAAACACTGATATTGATATTAACCCATTCTACCATTAATGATGGGTTTTACCTAAACATTTTTTATCAAACCCAAACCGAGTCATTTGAGACTACTATACTCACCTTTCTCATAACATCAATGAAGGAACTTTAGTGAGATAGTTAAAAACAATTCATCAGACACTGTGGGGTCAAGAAAAATAATGGAATCTAATCGGGAAAAGCCATGATTCTCCAGAATCATAAAGTCTAGTATTTCTTATTATTTATGATTCGTATTGATCGTTTTTGTAGTTTAAACAGTCGATTACAAACTTTAGAGCCTCCCCACAACGGAATTCCGTATATAAAGTGACTTTGTATTAAGGTAAAATATAAAGTTTTCATAACTCTGTGAGGAAGAATTTTTTTCACTTTACTTAGAGTGAGATTGGCAAAGGCAACTTTCGAGCAGATTTGGGATATGTGTCCATTGTAGGTTAGATTTTCGTCAATATTTATGCCCAGGAACTTTACTGATTTTTCGTTCTGCCTGTTGCCAACTTTGTCGATAATCTGATTATTAATACATATATTCTCATGGGAAGTATTTTCTTTGTGGGATGGATTGATAATTATATATTTCGTTTTCTTCGGGTTCAAAACTAAGTGGTTGGCGGAGCACCAATTGAAAATGTTTTGCAGTTCCTCGTTGAATTCTTCGATCAGCGGGTTTATCTCTACTCCAGACTTGTATCCCGAGGTGTCATCTGCAAACGATAGAACATTTAATGTTGTTGAATTATTTATATCGTTTATGTAAACAAGAAAAAGGATGGGGCCTAATATTGAACCTTGTGGTACCCCACATGTTATTTCAGCTAAGTTCGATTTACTGTCACCAAGGAAGACATACTGTGTCCTGTTCTGAAGGTAGCTTTTGAACCAGTGATTAGCATTGCCTCTTATTCCATAATGTTCTAATTTTTGAAGTAATATCTCGTGACTTATAGTATCAAAGGCCTTAGAGAGATCCAAGAATAAGGCTAGTGTACTGTCTTAAGGCTAGTGTACTGCCTTTACTAACTTTGTTATTTTCTGTGGCTATATGTTTTAACAAATGTATAACAGGGTGCACTGTACTGTGATGTTTCCTAAAGCCGTATTGGTGAGGATAGAGAATGTCGAATTTGTTTAAAAAAAATTGTGAGTCTTATAAACATAATTTTTTCTAGGATTTTTGAAAAAACAGGCAAAATGCTGATTGGTCTATAGTTCGTGAAATTGTTTTCATCACCTGCTTTAAAAATTGGGGTAACCTTAGCAATTTTCATCCTGTCAAGAACTGTACCCTGGTTGAATGAATTGTTCATAATATGCGCGAGTGAGGTGGCAATGAAGTTTATTGAGTGTTTGAGGATACTCGTCGATACATTTTCACAGTCTTGGCTTAATTTAGGTTTCATTGAATTTATGATATTCGTTATTTCAGAAGGCGACGTCGGTGTAATAGATTATAGATACAAGTCTGAAAGGTGAAATTCTTTTCTGGGAAAGATAAAGTTGGGAAAATCCGCAAAGACCAAACTTTACATTTGTCTGAAGCCAATATAGCCACACTCTGTGAAACCACTCATTTACCATTAATTTTAAATACGCTACAGCAATTGAGTTCGACAAACCGGGAAACTCAACACACCAAATCAATTTTTAAAGGATTCGGTGAAATAATTAAAGTCATTCTCGACAGCCTGTTTTTCTTCTTTTTTCTTTTTTCTGTCAGTCCAAAATGTGAGGTACTTCCAGTTAACCTACACTCACAGAATTTGGCACACTGGTCAGAAACATAAAATATTCACTCGGACAACCAGTACCTTCCAGAAATTATATCCACGATGAGAGCGCATGTTCAGTTTTTTATAACTTATTTTTTAATATCAACTCCTATATCAAGACCCCCCACCCCCGCCCCAGCTCTTTCAATCTTTGGAAATATCGTCTGTCCGCAAAAACATATCTAAACATGTGTAGCTGTCTTAGGAAATTCTCAGCGGTTATGAACGAACTAGTCCCGTGACGTCATATAGGGTCCAAAAATTGAAACTTCATCCGATTTTCAAGAAATTTTAGTATGTTGTAGAGTTTTTTATTTGTTCTTCCAGATACCAGCATTTTGACGTTTTTACGTCACTTCAGATTATAAGCCGCTTTGGACATTTATCATTAAAAACACTAATTATGTGACACGCAAAGCCCCATAGTTAAGATACACTTCGCACATCGATTTCCAGTAAGCTGACATCGTGACTTCCCTTGGTACTTCTTGTAATTACGACATTCGATTGGAAAGAGCTGGATTTTAAAGTTTTTTTGTAAACATTTTAATTACGAGCTCATTTTTAAGCGTACCCTTCTGAAATTTTGGAAATATGATTTCCAATAAAAACTATATCTAACAAGAGGCCCCACAGGGCCTGAAGCGCTCATCTTGGACAGAACACAATATAAACAGAGTCGAAGAATGAGTCCACATTAAGCAATCCATTTCCAGAGGATACACTGTCAATCCTTGAGCCCCGCAGGAGTGACAAAAATAATCCGGGCATCATGCCCCTTCTGCAGTTGATCATAATGTAAAATGTAGAGCTCCCCTATGAAGCCCCTTGATATAACCTATGTGGATTAATCTTAGTTACACACCTCTAGAGGGTACTGAATACAAAATTTTCAATTCTTCAGCAACATGGCCAATTCCGGCTCCCATAGGGAGCCCAAATATTAACCCAGGCTCTCGATTTGAACAGAGTTGAATCTGACTTCCCTAAAGATGTTGTGTACCAAATATGAAGGCATTCTGACTGTTGGGTCTGAAGAAGAGAAATTTTAAAGAAATTTCTTCATATTGCACTAAGTTAAAATTTGGGCTACCATAGCAAGCCCAAATATTAACCTATGGATCCAATTTGAACAAACTTGAATCTGACGCCCTAGAGATGTTGTATACCAAATATGAAAGCATTCTGACTAGTGGATCTGAAGAAGAAGATTTTTGAAGAAATTCCCTCATATTGTATTAAGTTAAATTTCAGGTTCCCATATGGAGCCCAAATATTAACCCAGGCACTCGAATTGAACAAACTTGAATCTGACCCCCTAGAGATGTTGTATACCAAATATGAAAGCATTCCGACTGGTGGATCTGAAGAAGAAGATTTTTAAAGAAATTTCCTCATATCGCACTAAGTAAATATTTGGGCTACCATAGCGAGCCCAAATATATACCTAGGGATCTGATTTGAATAAATTTGAATCTGACCCCCGTAGAGATGTTGCATACCAAATATCAAAGCATTCTGCCAGGTGGATCTGAAGAAGAAGATTTTTAAAAATTATCCCCCATATTGAACAAAGTTAAAATTTGGGCTTCCGTAGGAAGCCCAAATATTAACCTAGGGAATTGGTTTGAACATTCTTGAATCTGACCCTCATACCAATGATGTGTACTAAACATTAAAAGATTCTGACTGGTTGTTCTGAAGAAGAAGATTTTTAAAGAATATTCCCCATATTACCCTATGTTAAAAATTTGGGCTCCTATATTGAGCCCAAATATGAACCAATGGGCTTTATTTTAACAAACTTGCATCTGCCTCCCCCCCCCCCCCCCCCCCCCCCCCCTATGAGTGCTGTATGCCGAATATCAAAAGATTCTGATGACTGGTTCTGGAGAAAAGATTTTTTAAAATTTTTGCCAATATGCTGACACAGCATTTTTTCGACGCCCATTACAGAACACCCTAACATAACCGATGGCAATTTTTTACTATTCAATGCTACTGGACCTAAGGATACTTCATACCAAATAACAGATCTCTGTTCCGTGTGGTTTTGGAAATATGGGCGTTTGAAAATATTTCTATTTTTAGCTTTCAGGGTTCCCATTGGGATGCCGAAATTCTTCTTTTTTGGGCTTGTGCAAATACTTATGATCCAATAATACCACATACCAAATTTGTTTCAAACCGGACCATCGGTTCAGAAAATAGAAATTTTGGGCGGGGTAAAATATCTTACCCCGCCTATTACAAAGCCAAATATTGCTTCACGAACTTCGTTTGAACAAACTTGATTCTACACCTCAAAAGGAAGCTCCATCGCAAATATCAAGTCATTGTACACACTGGTTCATGAGAAGAGTTTTTAAAATATTTTGGGGGTATTTACCCCCCACTCCCTCCCTGTGGGGCTGAGCATGTTGAGTTGAACAAAACTGCAATGCCCCTTCGGGACCATCACTCATACAAACTTTCACTTGAATTGGCCCATTGGCTTTGGAGGAGAAGACCAAAACATGGTGTTGACGGACGACGGACGGACGATGGACGACGGACGGAGAGCGATGAGATTTACTCAGCTTGACTTTGTCAAGGTAAGCTAAATATTGTTTGTTCATGACATCAATAGAAATCTTTGGAACTTCCTGCTACAGACCTGCAGTCTTGAGAGGGTTAAATTAAAGACATGCACACAGGAATCAGATAAATGTTTTCCAGCATAGAAAGGGTTCATTCAACGTGAAATAACTTATATTTGCACAGTAGAGGAGAGTCCATCATGAGAGAAAAAAATCTTTGGAAAAAAACACACTGAAGTCATGAGAGGGTTAAATTAAAGATATTCAGACAGGAAACAGACCAATTTTTTTCCAAGGAACCAGAAAAAAATACATCTACGGTATTGAAAGGTTTTTTTGTTTGTTCATGGCATCAATAAAAATCTTTGGAACCCACACTGCAGTCTTGAGAGGGTTAAATTAAAGACATGCATACAGGTATCAGATGTTTTCCAGCATTGAAATGGTTCATTCAACATAAATAAAAATCTTTCTTAAACAAACAAAAGTCTCACAGAATTGACAGATTGGAATAACAAGATAAAATGTTCACAACAGAATTTTGTTAATTTAAGAACATTATGTCAATCAAAAAGTTCTGTGAATGAAAAATCCTCCAGGATAAAACTACTGCAAAAATGCTGACTCATCATTTTTTCAATACCCTCTACCGGGCACCCTGATTGAACTGTGGCCTTTTTTTTTAACAAATCCCTTCTTCCGGTCCTAAGAATGTTTCATACCAAATACCAGTTCTTTCTTCCTTCTGGTTTGGGATATATGGGCTTTTAATTTTTTTTTCTGTTTTTAGCCCCTGGGGTTGTCACAGGGCTGTGAATTTTTTTTTAGGCATCAATCAATTACTTAGGACCCACTTGAACTACATGCCAAATTTTGTTGAAGTTGGCCCACCGGTTCTTGAAATAGAAATTTTGGGTGGGGCCAAAAATCTTACCCCTCCCATTACAAAGCCAAATATTGCTTCACGAACTTTGTTTGAACAAACTTGATTCTACACCTCCAAAAGGAAGCTCCATAGCAAATATCAAGTCATTGTACACACTGGTTCATGAGAAGAAGTTTTTAAAAATATTTTGGAGCATTTTCCCCAACTCCCTCCCTATGGGGCTGAGCATGCTGAGTTGAACAAAACTGCAATGCCCCTTCGGGACCATCACTCACACAAACTTTCACGTGAAGTGGCCCAGTGGCTTTGGAGGAGAAGACCAAAACATGGTGTTGACGGACGACGGACGGAGAGCGATGAGATTAACTCAGCTTGACTTTGTCAAGATGAGCTAAAAATGTGTTGCCGTACTGTGAAATTCCAATCGTTATGACCGAACAGCGTGGTGACGTCATAGGGGATTAATTAAAATGCATTGGATTTTATGAAGTTTTAGTATTTTTTGAGATTAAAAAATTAGCAGACATGCGTTGTTCTATTTGTCGTTATTTTTTACGTGTTTACGTCACGTCAAACTTCAACCATTCTTCACGTATTCATTAAAAACGCTACCGTTTTCTGAAGGGGTAAACGTTTTGTAGCCTAAAACCGCCACATACACTTCACACTTGACCACCCAGACGGAAATTAATATGAGTTAGTAATTGGACTCACCAACGATTCTGGAGTTCGGAATGCAACGACCAAGTCTGGGAGAGTTCCAAGAAAAAGCAATGACAATTTGGAATAGCTTTTAGTTTTGCCACAATTCACTCTCAACGGACGGTACTGGAATTCCCATGTGGGATACGCATTGCAATGAAGCGACAGGAAGCGGCGGTGGATGCGTTATCGAGCGGGTTGTAACGTTAAAAGGCGCGAAACACCTCCTACTCGTTGCTGGACGATTTTGCGTTGGCCGTGCTTCGTTGAATGGCTCCTGGAAATTCGCTCTGCGATTTCAAACTGATCTTGTATTGTACTGATAATTCATCTTTCATAAGCTGATAACTGCGAAATCATCTTCCATAAGCTCAAGAAACAAATGGTGATTAGCGGCGTTCAAATTCGCTGTAAATTGGCTTGCTGCAGTCATATATTACAAATCTGAAAATCACTCATAATAACGATTCTCGCATCACCACAGGCTCTAGACCATATGATCATTTAACCGCAGTTCTTAAAAAACGCATTGGGTTCTATATAGCGGACAGTTTCCGTGGCTCGGCACCTGGGTACTTACAAGACTCCTTGACAATAGAGAAACTAGAAAGGATTTTATGGTCTTCTGAAAAACCAGACTGCAACCGACCTTGTCCAGGTCTTGATGAATAGCAGAATGCGTTCGTGCATCAGGTCTAGATTATGGAATGCTTTCCAACATTCTAAAATCAGTTGGGTTAAATATCAATCCACATCAACTCAGTTGAGCGAATATGATCCCCATTGGGTTCATATTCACTCAGGCCAGTTGATTTGGGTTAATTTTTAACCCAACTGATTTTAGAGTGTAGTTCAACTTCAGAAAATCTCAACCACTTTAAAATAATGTACCGGTATACAATTTTATTTTTGGCAAGGCTTTTGACAAGTTGTAACTCCTTACAGGTGGCACTCCCTTCTTGTTCCAGTTATGATGTTGCTTTTATGGTTAGGAGCTCATCTTGTTTATCTTACTGTACTGTGCTTTAGATTACATACTTGTGAATTTATGCTATATAGAATTTGATTTGCTTATTATTATCATTATCATTTAACCCTTTACCCAACGCAGACGATACCAAAATTTATTACTATAAATATCATTTTTTTAAATTTTTCAAAAAATTTCAACAAAACCATATCATGTGACCCCTCGTTGGAACGAGCTCGTCGAGCTCATTCCAACGAGGGGTCACATGATATGGCTTTGTTGACATTTTTTGAAAAATAATATTTTTTCAACTGCTGAATTTGGATATTACGCGGGCGGATGCGGGCGATTCGTTGGGTAAAGGGTTAAAGCAGGATAACAAATAAGAAAACCCAACTTGATTTAGTATTAGCATTGTACTTACCTAAACAGGAACTATCTGCAAGCTTGTCTACGCTACGCTGAAATGGCAAGTATACTTGGCACATGACGTTTCTAGATCTGACTCCAGTTCCACAGGTAACACTACAGTCACTCCATGCTGAGACAGTAAAACTGAAAGTAACGTTGAAAAGTTGTTTTTATGTTTCTGAAAATAGCAATTTATCTTCAATTGCAAATCCAAGCACTCAAGCCAACAGCTTAATTCTGTAATGAATTCGACTCAGTTATGGCCTGGAACCAGTATAGCCCTTAGCCCTCAAATAACCCATCACATATGTTTAGATACACTCTTCTGAAATATGTCAGTCGGTTGGAAAAGTAAAGCTACGGTTTTCTTTTCCGACCAACTGATATATTCCAGCTGATTGAATCTAAAAATACCATTATGACTCATATTTTTTGAATCAACGCAAGAAAAGTTTTTCAATCGCGACTTGATATGACCAAATGTTTAATGACATTACCATTAGACTCACCACAGCCGTAGTTTTATGATTACGCTGTGTAGTTACACTACTTGTGTTATTATATATTTGTTTTCAATGTGAATTAAGTACTTATTTATTGGGAAATCTATAACTGGAGTTCGAAAGAATATCTGTATATCTCTGTGAGAAAAAGGACACCACAATACCTCGACGATGGTATGCGTACAAATTTCACGAACAGTGGGCAACAAACAGCCACAACTGCATCGAATTCCGAACAAAATTAGACTGGAGAACTGAGAGATTGTTGCAAATCATAATTGTTTAACAAGCTTTATAAAGCAATTAGTATTATTCCCAATACATTTCAGTTTTCTTCCTTACTAATTTCAGATGTTTTGGCCAAGATATCATCTAAAGTCGCCACCCACAAATCCCGAAATAAAAATTCGCCCTAAAATATTAGAAACAAAAGTATTTGTCTTCGTCGCATTAACTGACAACATTCAAATATGCTCGTGTCCCTGTATGCTCGGTACCACGTTGGTTGGCCTGAAAATGCAATAACTTACTTAAAATTCGCGTTCAAAGTTTATAAGCCCTGGTTCATTTCTTTGTAGGACCTGATCACATGCCTAAGACTATGGCTATACATCAGTGTGGCATGCTTTGCGCATGATAGTACTTCATTTAGGCAGTAGAAAAATTAGAAACCATCGAAATGCTCCTCCTTTCGTAAGAATCCTAAGCTCCGGGTGTTCTAGCAGGAAAATCAATGCCCACCCGCGCACTCCACGGATGCCATTGGACTTTCTTGGGGAAAACACCATAGCGGGAATACTATGACCATCAAATTCTAAACATAGAGCTCTAACTGTGCGTCTTTGGGACGAGCTATGACGCCAAGTTCATACCAGTGGGTTACCACAGAACCTTCAGATTCTTGAAGCAGAAATGATTCGAGGATGGTCACCATTACCCTAGGCTTTCCTGGGAGATTAATGTACTGGACGAAAGACTGCACAGATCTATCATGAACGCAAAATGAGGATAGACACATTACTGACAACCATGGGCATTCGTTCTGTCGGAAACCTTTCTTGAAAACCCTTTGGCACTTAAGATCACAGATGAAATGTCTTCAAAACAAACCTTTCTTTCCACGCAATAATACGCACCTTGAAAAGTAGCCTTGTAATTGCTATTTATACTCGATTCAAAGGCGTCGGAAGTATCCGAAGGCAAGGGGGTATCTCAAAGATAATGCGACTCTAGATATGTTTTAAGACCGGGAGTTTATAGCATATTATAAATTGTAATGTGAAACTCAATAGTATTTGGCATTATATAAAAGCTTTTAAACTCACACCTTCGATTGTATATCTGCCCAGCCTCCGTCATCGAAACGAATACTCGTTAGTTTCTCAGTTACATTTATCGGAAAGTAAAGTCTTTTCCACTAGTGCACTTCTAGCCCAAAAAGGGCACGCACTGCCCCTTTACATCGAGGCAAGGGGGCAGCAAACCCCTGCTTCCGACACCATTGTCTCGTTCGCACTGGAAAAAATTTCTTTGCGAGGATATATTTGATTAACTCTTTACCCAACGCAGACGATATCAAAATTTATTATTTTAAATATAATTTTTTTAAAATTTTTCCAAAAATTTCAACAAAACCATATCATGTGACCCCTCACTGGAACGAGCTCAAGGAGCTCGTTCCAATGAGGGGTCACATGATATGGTTTTGTTGAAATATTTGGAAAAATTTAATTTTTTCAACTGCTCAATTTGCATATTACGCGGGCGGATGCGGGCGATTCGTTAGGTAAAGGGTTAACTCGTCCATAAGTACGCATAGATGTGCACATCTCATTGAGGTCTGCAGTTTATATCTGATGTAAGCTGGTGCTATAAGGAAATGGAACTATCCGTACTAGAAGAAAACACTAGGATGTGAGTTTTGCACATGTCCTTTGTTACCTAAAATTCTATCAATCAACTGCTGTATAAAAATGATCATTTCATTTCCATTCTCCAAGCGGTTTTATCAAATCGAAGCTAACAGAAGGTAATTAGAATTAGCTAAGTTAGCTTGTTTCAGCCAAGTATAATAATGTGTGCTTTGGAAGAAATGAGCGCGTTTATAAAATATTCAGCAACAGAGATGTGTGTCTTTTTTGTTTGGGTTTCTTATCTGTGTTGATAAAGGCGTATTTTGTTTAAGTATTAACACCTTACCCAACGAATCGGCCGCATCCGCCCGCGAAACATGCAAATTCAGCAGTTAAAAAAATATTATTTTTCAAAAAATTTCAACAAAACCATATCATGTGATCTCTCGTTGGAACGAGCTCCTCGAGCTCGTTCCAACGAGGGGTCACATGATATGGTTTTGTTGAAATTTTTTGAGAAAGTTGAAAAAATGATATTTAAAATAATAAATTTTGATATCGTCTGCGTTGGGTAAAGGGTTAATGTATCTCCACTGACGAAGATAGTTGTAGAATAGTCATTTTGTAATTGGATGTTGAGAGTTGACCATTTGGTGACATAAAAATATGGGGAATTCGTTTTTCTCATTGCTGTCTGAGATTATTTGTTAAACAGTCTTATGATTAATGAGATATGATAATAACATGGGCGATCCGTCAACAACATAACATACACGATCTTCTTATTTGACAACAAGGTGATTAAAGTTTGTTAAAATATTGTATTACCCAGGCAATGTTGAGATTCCCTTCTTGGCTATTTCCTTTGGTACACCTATAAGTGTTAAATTTGACAGCGCTGATCTCTGGTGGTCATTTAATTCTGAAAGTAAAACGTTAACAACAGGAATAAAGCACACTAATTTGTGCGAACAAATATGATATTAAACTAGAGAAACAGAATTTACTGCCACCAGTAAATTCAAGTCTGTGTGAAAAGGGTTAAAGTAACAGGAAAAAAATATATAGAAAGAGAATTTATGGAGGCTTATTTTCAGGAGTAAAATATTTTTTAAACAAATGAGAAATGTATGTTTGTTAATAGTATTTACAGGTATTCATAAAAGGAATCAGAACTATTTTTTTAAGAAATCAGAAAAGGCATATATGTGCACACCATTTAAAGGGTTCGATCAAGGAATCAGAAATTGACATTACTAGCTCTGCCACTTATTTAAATGAAGAGATACATGCATAATCTTCAGAACTGCATTAGTTGTTATAAAATGCAATTCCCAAAGGTTCTGAAAAATATGCACTTAATCACCTGCGTTGACCACTTTGAGGTGGACCACATTTTGAACCTCCAGCAAACTTCAACTCATTCAGTGTGTCTTCCATGCCTTCAGGCCATACTAAGCCAAACCTGATGTATGAGCGTAAAACACTTTAAAAAAATCGGCTCCAACAACTCCGGATCTGCCATATTTGTAGATGATAGCAAACATTCTTATTGCCTAGATGTTAAGCCACACCCATTTTTTACGCAAAATGCATGTATGGACTTTGGGAATGCATTAAGGGGGTTCAAAATGTGATTCCCATCAATTTTGGAATATGTACTCAATGACCCCTAGGTGACCCCCGTGACCTTGACCCATATTTTGAACTATCGCGTGTCGAATCATTTGGTGTTAGTCACAGGTCCAATACTTGAGATATGAGCATGACCCACTTTCAGAAATTTTGGCCATGCCCACTTTTTTACGTAAAAATGTATGTATGGATTTCAGGAATGTTTTTGGGTGTCAAAAATTTGATTTCCAGCAATTCTGAAAAATTCACTCAATGACCTCTATGTGACCACTGTGACCTGACCCATATATTGAACCTCTACCAAGTGTCGACTCATTTGGTGTTGGTCCCAGATCTATGCATCATACCATGCTTGAGATATGAGCGTGACCCACTTTCAAAAATTTTGAACACGTCCACTTGTTTTCGTGAAAAAAAATGCATGTATGAACTTTGGGAATGCATTATGGGGTCCAAAATGTGATTTCCTGCAATTCTGAAAAATGCTCTCAATGACCCCTAGGTGACCTCCGTGACCTTGACCCATATTTTGAACCTCCATCGAGTGTCGACTCATTTGGTGTTAGTCCTGGGTACATTCGTCATACCATGCTTGAGATATGAGCGTGACCCACTTTCAAAACTTTTCGCCACGCCCACTTTTTTACGTAAAAATGCATGTATGGACTTCGGGAATGCTTTAGGTCAAAAAATGTGATTTCCAGCAATTCTGAAAATGCACTCATTGACCCCTAGGTGACCTCCGTGACCTTGACCCATATTTTGAACCTCCATCGAGTGTCAACTCATTTGGTGTTAGTCCCAGGTCCATGCATCGTACCATCCTTGAGTTATAAGCGTGACCCTCTTTCAAAAATGTTGGCCACGCCCACTTTTTAATGTCAAAATGCATGTATGGACGCTAGGAATGCTTTAGTGGGTCAAAAAATGTGATTTCCAGCAATTATGAACAATGTACTTAATGACCCCTGGGTGACCTCCGTGACCTTGACCCATATTTTGAACCTTCATCGAGTGTGGACTCATATGGTGTTAGTCCCAGGTCCATGCATCGTACCATGCTTGAGTTATGAGCGTGACCCACTTTCAAATATTTTAGCCACACCCACTTTTTACATCAAAATGCATGTATGGACGCTAGGAATGCTTTAGTGGGTCAGAACATGTGATTTCCAGCAATTATGAAAAATGCACTTAATGACCCCTGGGTGACCTCAGTGACCTTGACCCATACTTTGAACCTCCATCGAGTGTCGACTCATTTGGTGTTGGTCCCAGGTCCGTAGGTACGGGTGTTACCCACTTTCAAAACACCCCCACGGAGACCCCTAATGCCCCAGGAATCTGAAAAATATTAGGTGCCGCGAACATGTGACTCTCTGTCAGTAGGCCAAAAATCAACGAGATCGGGCAATTCATTTTCGAGTTATCTTGCGGACAAAAAAGTGGCTAGAAGACACAAGACAGGAGTACAAGAAGAAGAAGAAGAAGAAGAAGAAGAAGAAGAAGAAGAAGAAGAAGAAGAAGAAGATTAAAAAAAGAAAAAAGAAAAAGAAACCGTACAAAAACAATAGTCTGTGTGTTTCACACACACTAATAATTACTAAACGTACTCGTACACAACTTTGAATTACAGCTCAAATATGATACATTGTACGGTGCGCCTTGCCATGTAAATTTAAACTGGCCACAATCGTACAGTAACCTGGCCTTTTCCTGAGCTCTCAAGCCACTAGTCTAATTCTATAAGGAGTTTGACGCTGTTATAGCCTCGAACCAGTTTAGCCCTTAAATAGTCTATCACCTATGTGTAGATTCACTCGTCTGGAATATTTTAGTTGGTCGGAAAAGCGAACCTAGGGTTCGCGTTTCGGACCAACTGAAATATTCCATCCAACCGAATCGAAATACCATAAACATTCGTTTTCTTTGAATCAACGCGGGGAACGTTACTCAATCGAATTTTGTTATGACATTTCCAATTGGAATGAAGGCTCATCGCAGTTATAGTTATATAATTAACCCGCGTAATTCCACTAATTGTGTAAATATCTTGATGATTTCAAGGTGAATTAAATACCTATTGACTGGAGTATCAATAACTGGAACATAAAACAAATCTATACATCTTTTTGAGTGAAGGTACACATTATATCAACGGTACTCTGTGAAAACTCCACTAAACGTAGGCACAAAATATATCTGTACATCCCCGTGAGTGAACGACCATCACATTACATCAACGGTAGTCTACGAAAACTTCACGAAAAGTACGTAAAGAAACAGGCCATGACATCGCCGGATTCCTAGCGGATTTACACTGATGGCCCGACAGCTTGCCCTTTTCCCTGAGGTTTCAATAGTTAAGTGGTGTAGTCTACATTTTTCACTGACAATAAACTCCTTGTAAGTAGTGAAGTAATCAAATTTTTTACACGCCTGTTCTACGAAATCCCCATCTACAGCAACACTAAACCATGCGGAAAATGAAAATTTGTTCGGCACATATGTGCGGAACGGAAATCATTGACGGGCTATTTTTAAACAGAAGCGAAATTTCACAGGAATTTTCTACAAATCGTGCATCACAATTACAATTTGAATCTCTAGCGATAGCTGAAAAACATCACCTGAGTTCCAATGTGTTATATGTGCCGGTAGGCACATAGAAAACATTAGAACTCAGGGGACGAAATAGTAACACCAGTTCCCCTCGCAAATCTGGTTGGCGATAAAATGAGTTCTTTTTGTTGATAGTTGTCAAATGAATTGCTGAGTGTCCTTCTAATAATTGTTTTAGTAGACGGGAAGGCGTGTAATAACCACAGAACGACACGCGCGTGTGAATGGCTATAGCAATATGGCACTTGTGCCATCGCGGAAGGACAAAACTCGAGGCCTGCGGCCTCTCGTTTTATCCTTCCGCGCTGGCACTCGCGCCATATCGATTAACCTATTCACACGCGTGTGCCGTTCTGTGGATATACTGACTTTAAATAAAACACCAACCATGTCCAAAAATGTAAAATGTAGAAGGAACAACTCTAAATGAATGACACGTGTAGCTCAAATCAATGGGTTGCTGATGAAATTTAATGGTTAAGAATTGAAAAGATTAACTGAAAGTTAAAATAATTGCTTCCTACCTTGTGTATCTTGACATTTTGTCACAGCTTGACAAACTCTTCGAGACACTGGTCTTTCCTTTTCAATACATATTTGACCACCATTTTGTTGACACACAACAGTTCGGTATTGTTCACCTTCTCCACATACGGCGGAACACTACAAGCATATAAGCACGAAACCATAATACCCCAGTATCCAATGTAAAACAAAGCGACAGTCAAGTAGCTGCTACCTGCTTCACTCGTTTTAGAAAGAGAAAACTATTTTTTGAATGTTTCCATGAATAGGCCCCCATTACGAACAGTGGGGCGGAAAGACAGACGGCCAAACTAATACCCGTAGTCTTTGAGCTGCTCGCGTTTCTGCCGCAGCTAAAATACTTCACTGGTTTTAAATAATAGTAACGCCCTTCTTTGTTTCATGGCGCTAATTATCCATTGTAACCATTCTGTACCAACAGTAGTTTTTGAGCTGCTCAATTATCTGCCGCAGCTAAAATACATCATAAGGCTGCATAAGGTTGAAATAACATTAACGCCCTTTTTTCTGCCATGGCGCTAATTATTCACTGTGGCCATTTGGTCCCAATACTCCTTCCTTCTAAATTCTAGACGGAGAATTCTCCTTTTTTGTTAACACTCGAGGAATGACTCGCCTGAACAGCAAAAACTTACATTCTGTTTACATATATGGGCTTTTTAACTGTTAACTAACGAGCGTCAATCTTATGATGGTATTAAGTGATCGGTTTCATGATCTATTATAGAATGCTTCCAAAATATTTGTGTTTCTTTACTTTGAGCTTGGAATGATGTTACGTGATACATTGTTGGGAAGAGCCATCTACAATTTTATAATTTTGATCCTGAACTAGAAAAAGTTGCCTGCGCAGGTGAAAGGGTTGGTACACACTAATTAACTAAGCAATAATGCATTATCAAAGATATTTCCCAGTACGATAGGTTTGATGCGAAAGTGACTGGAATGGAGAAAGATTCACATCTATTTAATGCTCAGGCATCAATTCACGCTGAAAAATTAAGTCATATTCCCCTGTCGGTCGGCAAAACGAAATATCAAAATGATATTTAGAAATCGATATTTCATCGTAGGTTCGGATGACGAATCACATGTACTTTAAACGAGTCAGCACATCAGTAATGAATTCCAGAGTCCCAAATACAAACGAATTCGAATAATTGATAGTGACAGTGACTAAATCAATTCATTAAATCAGCGGTTTCAAAGTTTGACTTTCTCATTCACCTTCCAGCGAAAAGCCGAAATCACTTTCAAATTTCTTCAGTTCAACTTCACACGTCTTCAGTGCATTGAGTTCAAAAAAAATAAAATGACGTGTCTTGTTATTGAAAATAAGAAAGTGGTGTTTTTTGTTATTGTTCTATTTCTTCGAAACACATTGCGATTATTTCAATTCGCCAGCCTTGGTAAATCGTAAAGTTAGGGGAGAAATAAGACGGGACTACTTTTTGTGCGGATATTCACACATTCCAATGGTTGGAGTTTGGTTGTTGTAATTTTTGTATGGACGCCGGTTCGGCACATAAATTTTGCGCCTTAATGGCAAATAAAGGCCACAAATTGGAGAGTTTGTAGTCGTAGAGCATTAAATAAAAAGAAAATTCACGAAAATTTGATGAATACCGAAAATATCTCGTTCGTGGCTACAAGAAATATGAGGATCTTCACTCGCGACTGCGTCGCTCGTGAAGATCCTCATATTTCTTTGTAGCCACTCACGAGATATTTTCGGTATTCATCAAATTTTCGTGAATATCCTCTATTTATATAACATCATTTGAAACATATCCAGCCCTAAAAGAGGTTTATGTTTTGTATTCGACAGTAGAAAATTGAAAATAGTGATTCTAAACGATAACCATGTTAATTTGTCATTTTTCCTTAGAGATTCATTCTAGTGGGAAAGAGAATGTTTTTACATCATTATCTTAGAAGAGATCCTTTCCTTTAATCTTTTATCATTGAGATAGGGAGGTTATTTATTATTTATAGATTTGAGAATGTTTCACCTTTATATATATTGGTTGGAACATCATGGTTTCTGCAAGCAAGGACTGAAAAATTCAAGGCTATTCAAAGCCGTTTCTAGATATGAAGAAAGTGTGCATGCTAAAAAATAACACTAAAAAAGGTATATATCATTTTCATTCATGGAAATTTTATTCAATCACAGATGAATCAATTTGTGATCAACACGAGAAATTTCATTACGCTACGACAAATACTCTTGGTGCCATGGAGAGTCAAAGACACTAAGGGTCCAACACAAAAGTCACACACTCAATATCTGGTATGACCTCCGTCTGCATCGACTACTGCAGTGCATCTACGCCTCATGGAAGCGAACAAGTTAGCATGGAAGTGGGTTAGGGTAGGGTTAGGTTAGGGTTAGGTAGGGTTAGGGTTAGGTTAGGTAGGGTTAGGTTAGGGTTAGGGTTAGAGTTATGTTAAGTTAGGGTTAGGGTTAGGTTAGGGTTAGGGTTAGGGTTAGGTTAGGCTAACCCTAACCCTACTCTACACCACTGCATAACGTCAACATCGGACAAATTGCAGGTCTTCGAGGACGTAAGCCGTATTCTCTCAGCCGGTTGATTACTGTTTGAGATTGTATCCATCTCAGGTTAGGGATGTTCCTGGCTGTCGTCATTGCCGTTTGTTGCCGGTTCTGGAGATGCACGACATGGATATACCGATCTTGTGCAGGGGTGGTAACTCGGGGTCTCCCGGAGCGGGGTCGGTCTCGAACGTCATCATGTTGTGCATGTCGATGGGCTAGCCTGTCTACAGTGTTACGGTGGCAGTTCAAATGCTGGGCAACCTCTCTGTGTGTTCTGCCAGCTCTAATCATACCCAGGGCAAGGAGACGTTGATTCATTGTCAATCTTGGCATGCTAATGTGGAGTCGTTTTAACAGCAGCGCAAGTTTGAATGTGAACGATAGGAAGACCTTACTTTAGTGTTTAAATACCCAAGGATTCACACTGCTGCACGAATTTTCAGACTCTCCACGTGCAAAACATGCCTTTTCACAAACGTGCAGCACGTCATTTAACGTTAATGCAATTTTAACGGGGAAAGCTGTTTTTGTGTTCAATATAACTTATTCATGAACAGGGTAACACTCTTTACACCTACGAAATTATTTTTTGGGAGCAATTTCTGCAATGCACACTTTCTTTTTTGGGCGAGTATATATTTCAGCCATTTTAAGGCCCTACAGTAGCCAAATTCAAGGATTATCAAGGCCCTGCCTTCACTAGTCCTAATTACGACCATCCTCTCACTTTCACTACAAGAGACCTTGTTAAGACTATGCCTTCACTAACTCTAGCATATAAAACTATATAGTTATAATTACGTGCTTCGCCAGCATTTTTACTTCCTAAATATGCAAAGCTTTTTTCGGCCTCCAGGCACATTTTCCAGAACCTTGAATGGCACTTAGTCAAATTCAAGGTCCCTCCTTGAATCTAAGGCCCGCGGGAACCCTGAACATTACAAGTTCTAAATGAGTTTGATATTGTTGTATCCGACAGACCTAAATTGAAAAGAGCGGTTTTAAAACATAATCGTGTGACCTTGTCACTCTTTCATGCAGAATCAAACCGTTCGCGCAGTTTCCAGTGCCTAGAATTGGAGAATTGAATGTCATATTGACGCAATATTCATTTTTACTAGAATTTAGCACGAAACTGTGAAAAGAGAATGATTTTACAGCATTATCTTAGCAGCGATCATTACCTGTGATATTTTGATGTGGGAAAGTAACTTTCTTGGGGGAACGCCATAACCCTACCTGAGGGGGTGCGCCGTTCCCTTAAATTTCGAGACCTAGAATGGCCTGATCTTCACAAATATGCAACAATGCGAGAACTAACTCATCCTGTTAGCGACGCGAAACATATTTTAGTTATGTGTAACTTACAACCCCACACAGACAACAATGCCTACTTCTTTTCAAGAGTTTTGGAGGTAGACCCCGGACCCTCTACTACTACGAGAGGCAGGGAAACACACATCCCGCGTTGGCCATCGCGACGCGTTGAGCGCCCGTTCGAACGGGCGCTCAACGTGTAGCAATGACCGATACGCGACGTGGGCGATATCCCTACTTTTTAATTTCGGAAAGCATCACCGGAAACAGCTTACCTTCGACCACTCGCCCACTGTCCACGATGTGCAGTTATTTAAACTGCATATTTTTCTGGTGAGTGGTTTATGTTTCTTACAGTGTTCATCTGCGACAATATTGCCTTCATCGAAAATGTCAACACACTCAACAGCCCTCTGTGAAATACCACCGCCACACGTGACGTCGCACATGCTCCATTCTCCCAGCTTCCACCTGCAGAGAAACAAATAAGAGTTTGGGTCATTTAGGGCAGTTTCTTCATTTGTTTTCCCGTTTTTACACCACACCATTATAACGGTACTTTTGATAATGCTCTTTCTTCATGTTTTTGGGGAAACAAAACTTTTGGTCCCTTAGTGAAAGATCTTGTGAATTTCCGAGAAAAATGAATTCGGCAGTTTTCTTGAAGTTTTAACCAGGAAGTCTAGAAAAATGAAAGTTTACAATACTAAAACAATCTGTGCAACTATACTAAAGAAAGTTAACGAGTTTTGCTGCATCTTTGGTACAGAAATGCTGCAAAAAGTCCTGAACATTCTCCAATGAGGAGAACAAACAGTGTCTACAGTCCAAACCATAAAACCGTTAAACAGCAAATATATTGCAGGCAAAAAGCAAACTCGATGAGACCGGCAGGTTTCGGAGTTTTTAGTTACAAATATACGCTTAGCCATTTCAGGAGCAGTTTGGTTGTTGCTGACTTCGGTCCAGAAAAATAAGTAACAAGCTCATTTTGGTTTCATTCGAAACGAAATGCCCTTAAAATCCGCCCGGTAAAAAGGGTTTTACAGCGCTGTGAATTTGGGTGGTGTATGACGTATGTGGTGCAGCGTGCATGCTTCAACCCAGTTCCGGGGATCTCATAAGGGATCTCATATGAGGTTATGTCGCGGTGAATTGCGGACGTCAAGTAACAGTAGGCCATCTGAGCAGACGTGATCTGGCACCATTACCATGGCGATGTGTGTTGTCAGTGCGTGTTGTCATAGTATTATGTGTTTTTGTCTCCATTTTTTATGATTGAGGTCGCCATCTTGGTGTCTATGGTTACACGTGGTTAGTTTGACCCTGGAAGGGTCAAGATGAAGTAACGGTTTGCTGGGATGGTATGTTCGAATGAATGCGGGTATATCTAATTACCAGAAAGGATCCGACAACTACCATTACCAACATGGACTTTTCGAGACTGCCATCTTGAGTACAATGTAGTGTTGTAGGGCCGTTAATCAAGTAGGGTATGCCCAAGGCTTCTTTTGCTTGAAGTCTATTCCAGAAGAGAAAAAGAGTATTAACTTGGTGTATAATCGATATTTTGTTACTACTTTTAGATTTTCTGTCCTGATCTGGCTACTCTTGACCCCCACCATTCGATCTAGTCCTAGCTATTTCTGGTGCCGACCCCGTCCTTGACTGAGTCTTAATAGATTCAGTCCGATCTCCCCATTCCCCTTAGCCTGCATCTGTCTATACACTTCAACCACCAAGCTGATGCTAGTGTGACTTTAGCCTACGGATGTCCATCCAGCACAGCATATGCGGTACATAGTCAAATACTTACAAAACCGAGATGTGCAATGAGCATCAAAAACATATAGCGCATGAGCACACATTTTGGACTTTGGGTACTAAAGCCTGGTGATTGGTGGACTAGTGTTTAGGGGACAGTGGGGACGAGTATGGGCTGATGATGGAATAATGGGGACGAGCTCTCGGCTTCATGGCAATCACATGGCCCCTAGCTACTACATAGTCGATGGTCCCGTGGCGTCTAGACTACCACTTTTGATAAAAAAAATTCCAGTTTTGAAAAAATAACCAGTTTTGAAAAAAAAATAACCAGTTTTGAAAAAAAAATAACCACTTTTGATAAAAAAAATTTCCAGTTTTTGAAAAAATAACCGGTTTTGAAAAAAAATAACCAGTTTTGAAAAAAAGTTCCAGTTTTGAAAAAACGTCAGTTTATTTCAAAAGTGGTAATTTTTCTTTCAAATGTGGTTAGAATTTGTTTTTCAAAAGTGGAAAATTTATTTTCAAATGCTGTTTTTTTTTCAAAAACTGTGTGATTTTTTTTTCAAAACTGGTGATTTTTTAAAATTGGTTTTATTTTTTCAAAAGCTGGTTTTTTTCAAAACTGGTTTCTACAAGTGTCGTCTGAATCCGTGCGTGAACGTATGTCTCGCCGTAACGAACCCGCCCGCTTCACTTTTGTTGGGGTGGTTCTTATCCTGAAGGGGTTAATAACTTTTCCTCGAAAAGAAAAAAATCAACAGGGGTTCATTAAAAACGACAATTTTAATACATATACATATAAAAAAATATAGTAGTTTGTGACTTACATGGATTCCAATGAAAATGATAAACAAAACGTCAATCATCCCCTACCCACACAGTTTTTGAGTCAGTTGCAGGCCCGCATTCTCTGTTGTAGTTGGTTTTTCCTCCTCTTCGCTGGTGTTTGTTCCTTGGTCGCCTCTTCACTTCACCCTTTCACTGCCGCCGCAAGGCCTCTAACGTATTATCACTTTATCGGAGCCTCTGCTTTAACATGTGACGGAATGTCACTCTACCACTGCCGTTGCACGGCCACTAGCTTATTGTGACTTTACTTGACGCTTTTCACGCAAGCAGTCGCCACCAATGGGGTTAAACTCTCCCTTTCGTTTGTCTCAGAATAATGTTCATACAGGCGAAGCCTATTCCACCTACGTATGGCTTGCCTTCTACAACAGGTAATGCCGTTTACCACAATGCAAAGAGCTCCCTGAGCTCGTACTTCGTGTTTCTGATCCTATTCTCATATATGGCCACCGACTTGGCCCGCGACTGCTCCTATTCTAAATATGAGCTCTGTGGCTCCATACATCACAACGTGCCTATACTTTCCCCATCTACTCGCAACGACCCACAGCCTTACACACCTTCAAACTGGAACGAATTTTTCGTGAAACCCTCCGATTTTTATTAGCTCACCTGAGCGAAGCTCAAGGGGAGCTTTACTAATCACTTTCCGTCCGTCGTCCGTCGTCGTCCGTCGTCGTCCGTCGTCCGTCGTCGTCCGTCGTTGTCGTCGTCCGGCGTTAACTTTACATTATCGACTTCTCCTCCTAAACCACTAGCCCAATTTTATTCAAATGTTGGCTAAATGTTTATTACCTAATGCCAATTCAGATTTGTTCAAATGAAGTTGCCCCTCCTCCTGGGTGGTGCCACGCCCCCAAGAGGCACCAAAATCTTTGTAAATCTTCTTCTCATGAACCAGCAGTAGCAGAGACTTGATATTTGGTGTGCAGCTTCCTTTTGAGGTGTAGACTCAGATTTGTTCAAGAGAAGTTTGTGGGGCTATACTTGGCGTCGTTATGGGAGGGGCAAAATTTTTTGCCCCGCCCAAAATTTCTATTTTCCAAACCGAGAGGCTGATTTGAACCAAATTTTATGTGAGGGCTTATTGGGTCATGAGTACTTGATTTATGCAAAAAAAAATTTTCCCGCAGCCCCGTGGGAACCGCAGGAGCTAAAAATAGAAAAAATTTAAAACGCCCATATCTCCAAAACTGCACGGCACTGAGAATTTTTATTTGGTGTGCAGCTTCCTTAGGACCAACAGAAAGGATTGGTAAAAAAAAATTCCCATCGGTTTTATCATAGGGTACAGTTTTGGGACTTTGAAAAAGTGCTGAGTCAGCACTTTTTAACACTGTAGGCAATGGGAAAAACATTAAAAAATCTTCTTCTCCAGATCCAGCAGGCAGAATCTTTTGATATTTGGTAAGCAACATTGTGGGGTGGATCTGATTCAAGTTTGTTCAAATCGGATCCCTGGGTTAATATTTGGGCTCAGTATAGGAGCCCAATTTCGAACTTAGTGCATTTCAGGCAAATTTCTTAAAAAATCTTCTTCTCCAGATCCAGCAGGCAGAATCTTTTCATATTTGGTAAGTAACATTGTGGGGTGGATCTGATTCAAGTTTGTTCAAATCGGATCCCTGGGTTAATATTTGGGCTCAGTATAGGAGCCCAATTTCGAACTTAGTGCATTTCAGGCAAATTTCTTAAAAAATCTTCTTCTCCAGATCCAGCAGGCAGAATCTTTTGATATTTGGTATGCAACATTGTAGGGTGGATCTGATTCAAGTTTGTTCAAATCGGCCCCCTGGGTTCATATTTGGGCTCAGTATAGAAGCCCGATTTTGAACTTAGTGCATTTAGGCAAATTTCTTAAAAAATCTTCTTGTCCAGATCCAGCAGGCAGAATCTTTTGATATTTGGTATGCAACATTGTGGGGTGGATCTGATTCAAGTTTGTTCAAATCGGCTTCCTAGATTCATATTTGGGCTCACTATAGAAGCTCGAATTTGAACTTAGTGCATTTCATGCAAATTTCTTAAAAAATCTTCTTCTCCAGATCCAGCTTCAGAATCTTTTCATATTTGGTAAGCAACATTGCGGGGTGGATCTGATTCAAGTTTGTTCAAATCGGCCCCCTGGGTTTATATTTGGGCTCAGTATAGGAGCCCAAATTTGAACTTAGTGCATTTCAAGCAAATTTATTAAAAAATCTTCTTCTCCAGATTCAGCAGGCAGAATCTTTTGATATTTGGTATGCAACATTGTGGGATGGATCTGATTCAAGTTTGTTCAAATCGGCTTCCTAGATTCATATTTGGGCTCACTATAGAAGCTCGAATTCGAACTTAGTGCATTTCAGGCAAATTTCTTAAAAAATTTTCTTCTCCAGATCCAGCAGGCAGAATCTTTTGATATTTGGTATGCAACATTGTGGGATGGATCTGATGCAAATTTGTTCAAATCGGCTCCTTAGATTCATATTTGGGCTTACTATAGAAGCTCGAATTCGAACTTAGTGCATTTCAGGCAAATTTCTTAAAAAATCATCTTCTCCAGATCCAGCAGACAGAATCTTTTGATATTTGGTATGCAACATTGCCGGGCGGATCTGATTCAAGTTTGTTCAAATCGGCCCCCTGGATTCATATTTGGGCTCACTATAGAAGCTCGAATTCAAACTTAGTGCATTTCGGGCAAATTTCTTCAAAAATCTTCTTCTCCAGATCCAGCAGGCAGAATCTTTTGATATTTGGTATGCAACATTGCGGGGTGGATCTGATTCAAGTTTGTTCAAATCGGCCCCCTGGATTCATATTTGGGCTTAATATAGAAGCCTGAATTCGCACTTAGTGCATTTCGGGCAAATTTATTAAAAAATCTTCTTCTCCAGATCCAGCAGGCAGAATCTTTTGATATTTGGTATGCAACATTGTGGGGTGGATCTGATTCAAGTTTGTTCAAATCGGCTTCCTAGTTTCATATTTGGGCTCACTATAGAAGCTCGAATTCGAACTTAGTGCATTTCAGGCAAATTTCTTAAAAAATCTTCTTCTCCAGATACAGCTTCAGAATCTTTTCATATTTGGTAAGCAACATTGTGGGGTGGATCTGATTCAAGTTTGTTCAAATCGGCCCCCTGGGTTTATATTTGGGCTCCGTATAGGAGCCCAAATTTTAACTTAGTGCATTTCAGGCATATTTCTTAAAAAATCTTCTTCTCCAGATCCAGCAGGCAGAATCTTTTGATATTTGGTATGCAACATTGTGGGGTGGATCTGATTGTGATTCATGAACGTATGTATTTGTAAAGTTGAAAAGATCTACTATAGAAGGGGTGGTATCCAGGGTGAACCGTTTACCCAAATCTAGCAGTACTAATGCATTATTCACACAAATCTCCGTTCAAATTTTATGACCCCTCATTGGAACACACGCATTCAGCTCATTCCAACAAAGGTCATATGCCATGTTTTCGAGACAAAAGAATAAAAATTTTAGTTATTCATGAAATTGTTAGGCAACTGTTGTCTGTTATTCACATTGCTTCATGAAATTTCAGTACTTTTAGAAGTTACCTCAGTAATCAAGGGTTAATTCCCCTTAATTAAATGTCGCCTCTAAAAAACAACCGCTTTGCATATCTTACCTTTTTACCAGCATAACTGCCAAAACTTGTCAGCATTCTTCGCAAAAATCGCTATTCAAATTTTAATTTTTGTCTCTTAAACATACATGTACTTATCGCTTGTAAATACCCCATTGGAATGAGCTTTTTGAGCTCATTCCAATGAGAGGTCGCACACCATGCTTTTTGAGTCAAAAAAGCAATTTTTTAGTTATTCCAGAATTTCGTACGTAAAACACAGCTTTATGACTTCACATTAAAATGAGCTCTCTAAGCTTGTTCCAATCAACATTCACGCACTATGTCTTTCACACAAAAAATAAAATTTTCCATTTATTCAGGAATTTTGTTTGCAAGAACACTCTTACCCCCCCCCCCCCCCCCCCCCCCACACACACACACACACACACAAACACAGACACACACATCTAAAAGTTCGGCAGCAAAAAAACAGTTACTTCAATTTTTAAGTGCATTATAGGAACAACTTGCCTAATCAAATTTAAATACTTTTGCATCATTCTGTATCTAGAACAAACCATTTACCATATCTTTACGCAAAATTCTCCAGCATCATTCACAAAAAACACCATTATTTATATATTCACATTTCTGTCTCAAAAATATACCTGATCTTCCCATACCCCTATTGGAATAAGCTGTTTGAGCTTGTTCCAATGATGATAAAAAAAACTAATATTTTGGAAAATTTGTGAAAATTTTTGTTTTCTTGCATGCAAATATGTACATGTAGCACATGGAAGATATCCACAGTTGGGGAGAGATGCCCAAGGCTATCTCTTCACATTCCTTGTTTGTGCTTCATGCTAAACCAGTTTGTCTGCAGAGATAAATTTGCTTTATTAAAAATCATTGGAGATTGGCCACACACCAATGATTTTAAATAAAACTAATTTTAGGTAACAAATGTTGAACTTCAAACAAAATCTATCACTCAACCAGTTAATGTTGATGAGGCATGACATGGTGAAGGTGACCTAAAATACTTCTTAGAGTCACTTTGTCAGGTGAGCGATTAAGGCCACGTGGGGCCTCTTGTTTCCATAGCCAGAACATTAATTCTCAATTTAAATTGCGTCTCTTGAACTTGGCCGTTTATTTTTATCTTAATTTAATATTCGCTTTTAATTTCTTTTGAAAGACTCACATTTTGGTATCTTTTGACGTCATTTTCTGAGACAGGCTAGCTGCGTAATATGGGTGTATGTCCAGAACATATGCGATGTACCGTATTTACAAAAAATAATTATTAACTGGCCATTTCATAGATAATGACTACAGGAGAGAACTGGCTTTTACTACCTTTATGTTTTATCCACATTTATTAACAAATGCTCAATAATGGACATTAAATTTCACGCTTTTTTACAAGCGCTCGAATTATTGCGGGTCTGTTTAAATGACAAATCGGTTTTCGGGGTCTGTCATATACCTATCTTTACGCTCTACATTTAGCCCGAACAGAAACATTACCAAAGATATATACACTTTTAAACAACAAAATCGAAAATCCAAACTATCACCTTGACACATTGTCAACTATCAATCTTGTTATCTTCTAGTAAATGGGCATCCAAATCATATTGGACATACCGGTAGTTGATGACCCCTATGACACGATAATGTACTGTACTCTCTGAGGATACATGTACTTTTCTGTGGAGAGCTCTCTGCGGTCAGGAATGATGGTATTGTCCAAAGGATAATTATCTCTGTTTGGTGATTTTTTGTCCACATTGCTAACTGTGGTACTATGCTGTTAGCTACGAAAACCGTGAGTAGCCACTTCTACTAACGCATATATTGGTCTGAATGATTGCTTTCGGCTATGACTACAGTGATCTATTCCCATCACTAGAGTGGACGCACTACTGTGATGTACTCCCATCACTGGAGTGGTTGCGCACATGTGATCTACTCCCACCACTAGATTCTACAACTGCTACTGAATTTTATGTTTAGTGAAGGCACTAGCTACATCCTTACTGTTAACACGTCCAGCTGCGACTACCAGACTTGCCACCCCCATGCAAGTACACTGTCACCATGAATACTGGTTGACTTCGACTGCAGCTTAAAACTGGGAAGAGCGAATTCTGGAATCAAACCTTACCTGTACGACCATTCGACTGATCCGGGTATTTGAGGATAATTTTGACATGTTGATGTACTATTGGAGGATCATGGAGTTAGGCATCATTAAGGGATACTAACGTGGCATGACAGTTATTGGGGAGATACTGCCCGTATAAGCCTCTGATTCCTACAGTGTTGTCGCATGAGGGCAAGGAGGGATAACCTTTAACCTTATCTGGGTATTGAAAGATACAAAGGCGATGGCGACGTAGTACTGCGGGATTATTATCGAATGTTTCTGCCCCGTACCCGTGTTCGTATCATCATTAATAAAGATGGTAGTGATGATAGAAGTAGTAGTACGCGTAGATACAAGGTGTCACATGATAGGCAACGACTGCCCCACCAAACAATCGGTAATCTATTCTTGTCCGCCACTGATGGAATTTGTAGAAAAATATCATTCGTGTGCCTCAATCTTTTGGCTACACACACTCCACCCCTCACTAGCTAAATGCTATCCACGCCCCTGCTTGAAGCTTGAAACACACAGCTTATGACTCCTCAATGAGCTCGTTCCAATAGGTGGTCATAATCTATGTCGTAGAAGTGAAAATTGAGAAAAATAACCAAATTTGAACGGCGTTTAGAGTACAGAGCTTGGTGACATTGGCTTATATAAATGGTTAACATCCTTTATACGCTTTTGATAAAACATATATAGTCGTCGAAATCTACAGCGTTGAAAGCCGTTATCACGGTTTCAAAATATGCATGTATTCGTCCCTTTGAAGTGCCGATGGACGCTGATGTCAACATGAAGTTAATGGATTTTGAAAGTAGAGAAAAACAGAGAAACTCACAACTATCATTGTCGACACTTGTCGAATTCAGCTGACTAACTACAGATACGTCAGAAATAATTCGTTTGAATATGCGAGCCCACAAAGAGATGCAAGTCATGGGAAACTGTCGAGGCATTGATTGTGTACAGAGAAGAGGCCGAGAGTTAATGTGGAACACTAGTGGAAACTGATGAAATAAAGCCAAGGATTTAACACAGGATTCCCCATACCCCAAAATGAAAGTATCGGCAATCCTATAGGAATTCCTATAGCACATGTTGCAGCCGACTGCCATAATAACGAGTCCAACTGTAGTAGAAGACTATAGTAATGGAAGGGGAAGTCGTCCCACATCATTTGCAATCTATTATTAGGATCTGACATTGGCTGTGGAATCTCTTGACGATAATCCTAAACGAATGTAGTTGTGGACACAGTGGTCGGATTAGAATACAATAGTACTGTAACCAGTGGTGATCGGTTAATGGTAGGGTCCAGCAGTCATAGTAGTAGTAGTAGTAGTATGGTAGTAGTAATAGTAGTAGAGACAACCGCTCTCATTGTTCTTCAGCTCTTTTGACTTGTGAGAAACCACACATATCATCAAAGAGAGATAACTGTTATGAACTGAGAGTGAATGGGCTTAGGTAAACAGGGTAAAAACGAGGATTCCGAAAGAATTCGGGCCAGAAAAATACATCCATTGAGGCGAACACGCCATCGGGACACATCCTCTTAGTACTGAAGGCCTTTGGGCTCCATAGGAGCCAAGTACCTTCAAAGATTACAGCATAGTCCGTGCCACTTCTGTAATTTTAATCATTTTCGGGGCGTTTTCGGTAGTTTTACATGCTCCCATTGCATCAAATACATCCCATAAACACACCCACACACATAAACACAACAATCACGTGCCACTATATAAATCAGGGCGGTGGTCTCCATGAAACAAAATGGCCCACAGAAACACGTGTTACCATAACAACATACACTGCCGCACTGACACCACATATCGTTATGGTAATAATCTTATATGATTTCACTGGTCAAGTGAATTATGACGTCACTTCCCCCTCCTACTTTGTGTTCCGCTAATGTGGATCGTTTAATTTGATTTATTTGAGGGTAGACTATTTTGGTAGCTAAACCCCGATGCAATCTATTTTAGGTATATTAGCAGAATCTTCGAGGAGAATAATTAGAAATTAATTTGATAGAACATTCACTAGAATTCTTCAATTTTTTAGAGTTTTTCCCGAAACTTTGTTAAAAAAATTTGGGTAAAAATTGAGTTTTCCTTATTTCTACACATATTTTGACGACCATTTTGGATTTCAAGTATCGAAAATATTATCATCGTGTGTATCCTTTTATCAGGAAGACGAATCAAAAAGAAAATATGATATTCAATTATTTAAGTTGGGATAATGTGGCAAAATTGAACATGGGGTAGAGGTGAACAATCGCCGCTATCTTGGATGCCATCATGGATTTCACATAGTACAGCCAGGATGATTTGAAGTTAACATCTGAAAATTTACTCTATATGTATCCAGGTACACGAACAAATATGTTTGGTTCGATCCTGGGGGGAAGGGGTCCATAGGAAGAGTTCCTAACTCCCAGACTAAATTAAGTAATTCGGACAGTGAAGGAGATTAAAATAACTCCATAAATTGATGGTGACAAGTTTGATGTCGTTAACGATTTCATTCATTCGACATCGAGTACCGCCAGTCTTATATATGATCATTGGCTGGATCATCTCCATTAATCCTTTACCTAAAAAAATTCTTGAATAGCTAATTTTTTTTCATTTTTTTTGTCTCAAAAACATAGGTTATGACCCCTCATTGGAACGAGCTCGTTCCAACGAGGGGACATAACCTATGTTTTTGAGACAAAAAATAATGAAAATTAATTGGCGATTTTTGAGAATAGCTCTGGCCGGTTTTGGCCGTTACGTTGGGTAAAGGGTTAAAACAAAAATAAAGGCTAAGGTAAGGATCGCCTAAATGATGTGGGATTAGGAACTAATCTCGTTAACCTATCTGGCACCGATGACCTCAAAAATCTCTATTAGATCGCCGTTTATTACCAAAGCCAAAATCAGGAAATCAGGTAAATTTTCAACTTTTTTTCCTGTCACTGTCTCAGGAAAATGAAATTAGCAGACTGCTTTAGAAACTCAGACGGTCTGAAACTTCCTTGTACAGAATCATCTGGTTGGTCACCCTCAGATAGGGAAGTAGATCCCGAAATTATCGAGACTAACAGACGAATCCTGTAAAAAGTGTTCAACATGAACATACTCTCAGATAGAAACAAGTTAACAGCTGTTCAACGGAGAGCTATCCTGAACTTTCGAGAAAATGTGAAATTAGTTATTAAATCAGGAGAAAAAGGCGTCTCAGTTGTCGTTTTGTCTCGGGATAATTATATAACGTAAGCCATAAGACAACTAAGAAACACAAAAAATTATAAGAAAAGAGATTTACTTATTTGGACCGACAATGTTGAACAATTTAGTAGATCTTGAAATTTCTCTTCGACGAAGGTCATTTAAACAACAACGAAAAAAAGCCTAGTGCGCAAACAAGACAATTTTACATCCTAAAGATCCATCGGGACGTTTTTCATGGACTGATGACTTAACTCCACCCGGAAGACCAATTGTCTCGTATTGTAATTCTGAATCTTATGCCATCTCGGAAGTCATTGTTTAACATCAGAAACCAATAGATAATAGATATCCGAAATATCTAAAAATACACAGCATTTCCTGCCTAAAATGTCTATACTGAAGGTGTCGTAACATGCATTTTAGCCACATTGGATAGTGAGAGCTTGTATATCAACACTGATGTTGAAAAAGGAGTTAAATCTGTAAACAAAATGCATTCAAAAAATACCCTGACGAAAATCGCCCTGATGGGCCAATTTGGGGTATTTTAGAACTAAGCTTTAGTCGGTTGATAAAAACATTTACAAATAATGGGTTGGACAATGGGCAGAAGATTCAGTCTTAATTTTGCAAGCATTTACGAAGCAGAATGGGAGGAAAATGCGTTAAGCAAGTGCGCAAAGCATCTTCTTGTATACCTTAGATATTTAGATGACATTTTTATCATTAGGAACATTTAAAAGAAGATTTTGATGAAATTTTAGAAAAGTTAAACAGTCAAGATCCAAACATCAATTTAAAAGCAACAATCAGCCAAAATTGTGTTGATTTTCTCGATGTGACAGTGTATAAAGGCAAACGATTCCAGGCATCCGGTCATTTAGATTATAATGTTTATTTTGAACCAAATGAGTTATATCAATTGTTACATACAAAATCACTTTATCCACCACATACATTTAAATGAATTATCAAATCACATGTCACTCGTTTTCACCGCACCTCAAGTGATGATGTAAAATTCAATGAGGCTTGTTCAACCCTTTCCTCTCAATAAACCCAAAACCATGATCAGATCCGTAACTCCCATCTCTGTGATTCATCCACTGACATTAACCTCATCAATTGTAAACGCTGTAGAAAACAGTATGTGGGTCAAACTCAAAATCCGTCTCAATTGTGTTCTACTCGACTCAAACGGGATATAAGACATACTGCTTACGCCCCCTTCAACACACAAACACACCTACACCACCCACCCCACTATTCCCCCCACACATACCTACAACATATCTTGAAAACATCATTTTAACTTTTCTGACCATTCTTTGGACGCATTTCAAATTAATTCAACTGAAGAACCACCAATTAAAGATACATTAGATGAAAATTTAGGAAAAAACAAGAAGTTTTTTGGATCAGTATTCTTCAAACCTCTGCCATTTGATATGAACATATCAGAGGGCGAATGCGGAAGTAGATCAGTCATTCCTTTCACTTAACATACAACAAAATGAATGTCGAAATAGCAAAAGTAGTAAAAGATGAATTGAACTTAACCAACTCACAATTAACCCTTTACCTAACCTGAAAAGCAGACGACACTTGCAAAAATAATTCTTCAATAACTATTTTTTTTTCATTTTTTGTCTCAAAAACATAGGTTATGACCCCTCGTTAGAACGAGCTCGACGAGCTCGTTCCAACGAAGGGCCATAACCTATGTTTTTGAGACAAAAAAATGAAAAATAATGAAAATTAAATGGAGATTTTTGAGAATAGCGCTGGCCGGTTTTGGCCGTTACGTTGGGTAAAGGGTTAAAAGAACCTTCATTTCATCGACCTGTCATCGCTGATGAGAAAAGGAAAAGAAAGATAGATTGCGTAATATCCTTGTAAGGACTAAACTGTAGATCATCAATGAATAACATCAATTATTAGTTTAAATTATGTTTGTTTCTTATTTTTCTTTGTTTCTTTTTTCAGTCATGTTTGAAACGCATTAGATCACAATATATACTTTTAAAAACAATATTTCGGTGGCATATTATAAGAAAAAACGTTTAAGTAGGAAATAACTGTCCGATTGCGCTTATTACCTTCAACACACCTACACCCCCACCCCCCACTATTCCCCCCACACACACCTACAACAAATCTTAAGACTGGTGTTTCACCATGGCACAAACCCTTGAAAACAAATTGTTAACAGATTGTTGGACCCACGGAACAGTCAATAGAGGGATTGCATGGGTAAACGCCTAACGATGGATAGAATGTGCACAGACGGTGATGGGTACTTTACAGCATAAAGAATAATGGGGTTAAATATTTGTCATTCAAAAACTACTCCCCGAATAAGATTGTTGTCTCACCCTGGCACAAAGTTTTAAAACAGCCAGCTTGTCGGACCCACACGGAATAGTCAACAGGGTCATTACCTGGACAGAACCGCCGAGATCGAGGATGGGTCCTGGGGCACTGTGTGAAACGGGTGTTACGGGCCTTGCGCGAAGAGTTACGCGAGGGGTCTGGGGATCCTCCACCCCTCCATTTTTTTTATTTTAGTGCTAGGAGAGGCATTCTACTCCATTTTCTTGACAATATCTACTCAATTATTTTCTTACAATTTGGGTGGGAGCGCGGTGGTTCAGTAGTAGACTGTTGGACTTCTATGGTAGAGGTCCTTAGTTCAATCTCCGTCCGGGACGACCCGCGTTGTGTCCTTGGGCAAGGCACTTTATCCCGGTTGCCTATATGGGGGCACGATGACCTAAGGCGTCCTGCACCTCGATGGTGCACCTGTCTTCAACCACTGTAACCCTGCTTGAGCGGAGCTTGAACAGAGTTAGAATGTTAAGGAGCTGACAGTTGCTGGTCGATGATCGGTGGTTCTCTCCGGGTACTCCGGCTTCCTCCACCCGTAAAACTGTCACGGTCACGATTAGCCATTGTGCATAAGTATGTGACCTTAAACACCAATAAATAAATAAATAATAAATTACAATTTGGGTAATTTATTACCTGTATTTTATGTGTGAATGGTGATCGTGACCACCACGATGCTGGAAAGACCAGTGGAAAACCAACAAACTGCAACAACTGGGTTTTATATGAATGGAACCTGGTCAGTAATGCAACTTCGTACTCTTGCCACCTCCACCAGCATCGGGGGCCTTCCCACGACTTTCAGCCCATACGTATCGAAAGGTCAACCTACATTTTCTTAAAACACAAAAAACGGCCCCGGAGCTGTCTCCTCCGTCCTTGGCACTCGTGTACGTGGGTAAACTCATAACGACAAAAAGAATGCATACAGCCACTGACAAAACAAGGTATATGGAGTGATAAGGTGTTATATATTCATCATTCAGAAACTATGCTGCGAATAGGTTCTATTCGTCTTTAACAAAATCACTTTTAACGAGAGAGCTAGTCCGTTTAACATTTGTAGAGATGCTCAGTATAAATTCAATCCTACAGATCGTTATTGTTTTTGGATTGAAATTTGTAATTTAATTTCAAATTTCTCAAACAAAAACAAGTAAAATGAGGGGTCACATGATATGGTTTTGTTGAAATATTTTGAGAAAAAACATTCAGCTGCTCAATTTGTAACGAATGTGATAGATTCATTAGGGGAAGGTTTAACCGATATGTTGACCATTGTCTCGGTCGCTTGTCGAAAGTTTCCTTTCTCTCTAAACTTTACATAAACTCTGTCGAAAGGGTTAATAAGACATTGGCGAGGTGATTTAAATATTGTAAACATATTTACAACCTAATTGTTTCAATTCAGAACCTTTATTGAAATAAATGAACGTTTCTGCGACCCCCCATGTTTGTATGAACAAATCTCTGTAGTGCGGTAGCAAAACTGAATGAATAAAGGGTTATTGCAGCATTCAATAATTCATCTCCCCGGTAATATTAGTTACCCCGTGTCTGATCACGTGGTATGGGTTTTTACCTACCCGAAGCCAGCCGTATCCCATGAGGCCTTCGGCCTCATGGGATACGGCTGGCTTCGGGTAGGTAAAAACCCGTACCACGTGATCAGACACGGGGTAACGAATTTATCTATTGACTTTCCGTTTTAGAAGTATACTGGCCCAAAAAAGAAAGTGTGCATTGCAGAAATTGATCAAACTCCAAAGAAATAATTTCGTAGGTGTAAAGAGTGTTAACCTGTTCATGAATAAGTTATATTGAACACAAAAACAGCTTTCCCCGTTAAAATTGCATTAACGTTAAATGACGTGCTGCACGTTTGTGTAAAGGCATGTTTTGCACGTGGAGAGTTTGAAAATTCATGCAGCAGTGTGAATCCTTGGGTATTTAAACACTGAAGTAAGGCCTTCCTATCGTTCACATTCAAACTTGCGCTGCTGTTAAAACGGCTCCACATTAGCATGCCAAGATTGACAATGAATCAACGTCACCTTGCCCTGGGTATGATTAGAGCTGGGAGAACACACATAGAGGTTGCCCAGCATTTGAACTGCCACCGTAACACTGTGGACAGGCTAGTCCATCGACATGCACAACATGATGAAGTTCGAGACCGACCCCGCTCCGGGAGACCCCGAGTTACCACCCCTGCACAAAGATCGGTATATCCGTGTCGTCCATCTCCGGAACCGGCAACAAACGGCAACGACGACAGCCAGGAACATCCCTAACCTGAGGCGGATATATCCTCAAACAGTAATCAACCGCCTGAGAAAATACGGCTTACGTCCTCGAAGACCTGCAATTCGTCCGATTTTGCTGTTACGTCATCGTCGTGCTCGACTGCAGTGGTGTAAAGTAGGGTTAGGGTTAGGGCTAGCCTAACCTAACCCTACCCTAACCCTAACCTAACCCTAACCCTAACCCTACCCTAACCTTAACCCTAACCTTACCTAACCTAACCTAACCCTAACTCTAACCCTACCTAACCCTAACCTAACCCTACCCTAACCCACTTCCATGCTAACTTGTTCGCTTCCATGAGGCGTAGATGCACAGCAGTAGTCGATGCAGACGGAGGTCATACCAGATATTGAGTGTGTGACTTTTGTGTTTGACCCTTAGTGTCTTTGACTCTCCATGGCACCAAGAGTATTTGTCGTAGCATAATGAAATTTCTCGTGTTGATCACAAATTGATTCATCTGTGATTGAATAAAATTTCCATGAATGAAAATGATATATATCTTTTTTTAGTGTCATTTTTTAGCATGCACACTTTCTTTTTTGGGAGAGTATACAATCTATTTCATGTGTGAACACACACAGCATGAGATATGTTATCTTCCATTGTTGAGCCATACAGGTTTCTGTGAAATTTTTGTGCAAAAGAGTTTTTTGTGAAAATATGCCGATATGACTAGTATAAAAAATTATTGAATTTCTTTTTTTCTTTTTTGTCTCAAAAACATAGCTTATGAACCCCACATTGGAGGGTACTCGACAAGCTCATTCCAATAAGGGGTCATGAGCTATATTTTGGAGATAAAAAATTAAAATATAATACATGTACACTGTAAAACTGGAACGACGCGTCTTCTACGGGGTATGGACAATTTGTAGATTTCGGAACGACGCTTCCACTGGGTATGGCAAATTTGTCAGTGGCTGGGCGGACGTATCGTGGGTTTCAATGAATATGGTCTCATACCACGTATCTATCAACCAATTAAATCAAAAAATTCACTTTAGTCAATAGATAATGTCTCTGACTTTAAATTTTCTGCGAACCTGAATACATGAGGTTTATTAAATAAATATCTTACATACACAAAATATTTATTAAATTGCTTTATTGAAACCTTATTCACCATTTGCAGTATTTTGTAAGACAAATTCATTCCTGTGCAACTCGTGGCCTCAGAAAATAGGTTGATACCGATCAAGCTCTGCTGTACTTTTATAAATATTGATATATATTAAATTTAGACTCACCTTTTTTTTCTCCCGATGAACTCTCCCGTCGACCGAAATTCAGAACACAAATCGGAAATTGAAAATAAAGTTTTCAAAATAATTCCAAAATTCCTTATTTCCTATTAATCTACCTGTCGAGTGTGACAAGTATACACCGAAGGTTCATAATTACCCTCTGTTTTGGAAAAGATTCGGAAAAAAGTCGCGGTCGGGTTTTCTTTATGCATCGATATCTGAATTCTGAAGTCTTATCACAGCTAGTACAAATGAAAGTATCAATGACACTGTAGCTCAACTTGACAAACTTGAACTTGGTAAGTTATAAATGAAATGGCAAAATTGAAGATCATTGGTACCAATGTTATTTTTTTTGCCAGTGGCAACATTTTTTGACAGAAACCGAAGAAAATCGATAGCTCCCATCTAGAGGCCTCCCCAAACAAGCATGCCAGGTTTCAGAGCAATCCAATCATAAATGTGCCCTGTAGGGTGTACAAAAGGGAAATATTGTGGTCTGACTAGACTAAATTCTAAGAACGTTGGCCGTAGCAACATTTTTTGACGGAAATGGAAGAAAATCGATAGCTCCCATCTAGAGGTCACCGTAAATAAGCATACCAGGTTTCAAAGCAATCTAATCATAAATGTGCCCTGTAGGGTGAGCCAAAGGGAAATATTGTGGTCTGACTAAACTAAGTTCTAAGAATGTTGGCTGCGGCAACATTTTTTGATGGAAATTGAAGAAAATCGATAGCTCCCATCTAGAGGTCACCCCAAACAAGCATGCCAGGTTTCAAAGCAATCCGATCATAAATATACCCTGTAGGGTGTGCCACAGGGAAATATTGAGTCTTCTGACTAAACTAAGTTCTAAGAACGTTGGCCGCAGCAACATTTTTTGACAGAAATTGAAGAAAATCATTAGCTCCCATTTAGAGGTCTCCCCAAACAAGCATACCAGGATTCAAAGCAATCTGATCATAAATGGGCCCTGTAGGGTGTACCAAAGGGATATATTGAGGTCTGACTAAACTAAGTTCTACGAACATTGGCCGTGGCAACATTTTTTGCCAGAAATTGAAGAAAATAAATAGCTCCCATCTAGAGGTCACCCTAAATAAGCATACCAGGTTTCAAAGCAACCAAATCATAAATGTGCCCTGTAGGGTGTGCCAAAGGGAAATATTGTGGTTTGACTAAACTAAGTTCTAAGAACGTTGGCCGCGGCAACATTTTTTGACGAAAATTGAAGAAAATCGATAGCTCCCATCTAGAGGTCACCCCAAACAAGCATGCCAGGTTTCAAAGCAATCCGATCATAAATGTACCCTGTAGGGTGTGCCAAAGGGAAATATTGAGTCTTCTGACTGAACATTTTTTGCCAGAAATTGAAGAAAATCAATAGCTCCCATCTAGAGGTCACCCTAAATAAGCATACCAGGTTTCAAAGCAACCAAATCATAAATGTGCCCTGTAGGGTGTGCCAAAGGGAAATATTGTGGTTTGACTAAACTAAGTTCTAAGAACGTTGGCCGCGGCAACATTTTTTGAGGGAAATTGAAGAAAATCGATAGCTCCCATCTAGAAGTCACCTCAAACAAGCATACCAAGTTTCAAAGTAATCTGATCATAAATGCGACCTGTGAGGTGTGCCAAAGGAAATTGTGGACGTACGTACTAATGTACGTACGTACGCCGACGGACGAGAAGTGATGGCAATAGCTCAGCTTGACTTTGTCAAGTTGAGCTAAAAATGAAACAATAACTGAAATTTCAACTTACCTGAATTCGCAATTACTTCCACTGCACTCTATTGTCTTAGAATCGGGTTTAGTATTCGCTCCACAAAGCACATCGTCTACCTTTTGATCAGAATATGTATCGAAGCAATCACTTGAGGACTCCTGATAACCTGTCTGAATAAAATATTTTTGTATAGACTGTTTCCTGTATGTAATCATCGTAGTATGGCCTCAAAATGCGCAAGGTATCATCAGGAGAGGGAATTTACCCGAGAGGGAATTTACCCGACCACTTTATTCTTGTACCTTATCTATCGTAGTTTAATGATCAAGTTTTCACAGAAGAATCCCTGGGGCAAAACATGATATTATATCAGTTCCCGTATAACACTCTACCCGATATCTGTGTATTTTTTTCCAACTACTCGTCATCTCAATCGATTTGGCTTGTCCAACACATGATCAATAGACGATATGTTGATGTGGAATCGGAACTATTCTATTATGTTCGTTTTCAGAATGCCCATATCTTATCTGGTAGTGCTTTGAACGTTTCCCTATGACGTCATTAACAGTTTACGTGTGTACAAAAATCTCCTATTCAACCACTGTAACCCTGCTTGAGCGGAGCTTGAACAGAGTTAGAATGTTGAGGAGCTGACAGTTGCTGGTCGATGCACGGTGGTTCTCTCCGGGTACTCCGGCTTCCTCCACCCGTAAAACTGTCACGATCACGATTAGCCATTGTGCATAAGTATGTGACCTTAAACACCAATAAATAAATAAATAATAAATTACAATTTATTAAATTACAAATCTCCTAAAACATGTCTCCTCATTCTGCTCCTGGAAACTTCGTGAGATGATAAAAAAACGTGTGTATTCTTGTAAGCCCTTGTATATTTGGAACGGATTTCATGCCAACATACATCCATCTAAGGCATGATGTGTGTACTGTGAGCAAGACACGAAGCTTAACCCTTTAACTAACATGAAGGATATCAAATTTAATATTTTTAAATATTATTTTATAATTAAACTTTTTTTCGGTTCATGCGTTTTCAGATAAAACGATTGGCTCATACGATTCTGTTTTTTCTTTTCATAACTCAATGAACCGAAAAAAACACAATTAGGTCCGCCCCCAGTCACGCCCCTAAAATACCAGTCTTCGGAGTTGCAACATGGTGTCAAATCAGAAGAAGTTAGAACACTGGCACGTTCTAAATGTGAAAAAGAAAAATAAATTTATATTACTAATCTATCACCATGAAATTATTTATAACTGTATTTATTTGACATTTCAATATTTATGCGCACTGGGTGATCGTCTGCGTTCATCGTTTTACCCAAATCGATTGTAAACAATGGCTGGTCACGACGAATACGGCAATTTTGACATTGAATTCAACTAATTTCATGGCATCTGGCTTTATATCGAACTCCACTTTTACAAACTGTGTTTTTCAGTTCTCGGGAAACGGTCAAAACCAAAATACAATGTAATACTGATGGCCTACTTCCACCTACCACGGAACGTAACTTTTGCGTGAAGTGAACAGTTGAATGAAATTTGAGGGAGGCGTGGCTTGTGACCTTTTCTTTGCATTACGTAATTCATTGGTCAATAAAAAATTTAATGACATAAGTGCATTTGACTTGGAAAGTGTGTCAATTGCTACCTGCATTTCAATAATATGCGCCCTCTTTTATGCCAGAAAAATAATATGTCTACCAGTTTTAGTTTTTAAGTGTTTGTTCGCTGAAGTAGAGGACGACTAACACTTTTTATTTATTTAGGTCGCGAACGTTTAATTATAAGGAATGATCGTTTCTTTTTATCTATTTCTTGAGTTATGAACCCCCAAAAACAAAGTCCAAACTGTGTAAATGGGCTACGCCCATTTACACAGTTTGGGCTTTGTTTTTTGGGGTTCATAACTCAAGAAATAGACAAAAAGAAACGATCATTCCTTAATTAAATTTAAAAAAAAAAATCAATAAAACCATATCATGTGACCACTCATCGGATCAAGCTCGACGAGCTCGTTCCAACGATGGGTCACCTGAATCTGAACATTGAATCTTTTGAAAAACTGTCTTTTTCTCAACTTCTCAATTTTTAAGTTCCAGGGTGGGGGGGGGGGGGCATGGTTGCGATTCATATGGTAAAAGTTTAAGTCTACCCCCAAAACACGACTGGGTAACACCACCGACATGGTCACCCACACTACTCGAATAGTATTGGATCGGCGGTACCGATGCGAACTTGGAACGCAAAGCACGTAACACCTTCTAGAATGGAAACGTGAGGTCGGTTGAGTAACACTCGTAGACAGGAAATGTGTCCGGTAAAGGATGATAACAAGAATGGCAGTATCTGTCACACTTTTAGACGGGGTGAGTTGTCGTTTTGTCATTGCACATTGTCGGAAGCATCAGAGAGTGTTAACAAGTGACAAGTAGAGGGTTAGTATATAAATGAGATCGGTTGCAAGTTATTAATCTGGGTATAATAAACCTCCACCCGAGTGACTTAAAATAATAAAATCAGAAATTATATTATCTTACACGCATCGGTGATGAAGAAAGTGTACCGGCTGCAGGATATGAAATAGTTAAACACTACTACCGCCAGTCATAAGTAACGAAAAGTTTAAGAAAAGTCGACCGAATGCAGAGTCAGCATGCACATGGCACGATTAGCAGTGGAGCTTTGTTACGCGGAAAACATTAAGTTAACGATCCGTTCCTATTGACAATGCACGGAGCATGCTTTTGAAGCGGAGAATGTCCAGTATCATGTCAGATAATAATATTTGAAAAGAATAAACTCGAACATTGCACAAAATGTCAACATATCAGTTCGATTGATTAATTAAGGGATTCTTTGTCAACCCACAATTTTCTGATTGCCACTTTGATCGGTCGAGGGAGGCGGGGGTGTACACTAATCTATCTCCGGGGCCAGCAATAGCTATCAACGGCTCTGTTTGCGCCATCCATTCTGCAGACCACTACTGATCATTGCTACATAAACTAGAACTATCACTGAAGGTGATTAATACCCCCGCTTTGGGTTTTTAGAGGAATGCACTTCTGATCATGTAGGCAAAGGCCATAAGGAAATGTATACATAAAGATCATTTTTTGTTGTTGAAATTTGTATTTGCATGTGGCCTTCCACAGAACAGCACTGAATACTTAAAGAGCCCACACATATATGGTTTACATTTGGAAAAACACATTTACAATGTGCAACATGTATTCAAAATCGGTTCATTAATGTAGGAGGAGTTGCACACACAAGAATCCCATTTGAAAACCCATAATAAATCCAAGTTAAAGGGAGATAACCTGGTTAAAATTGTCGCAGATCAAAAATTTGGGAATATGCGTATGTTCACTTAGTTGTGATAATGTTTGAAAGGTTTCATCAAAATTGATTGATAAATGTAGGAGGAGTTGCACGCACAAGAATTTCATGTAGAAACCCATAATAAATCTAAGTTAAAGGGAGATAACCTAGTTAAAATTGCCACAGCTAAAAAATTTTGGAATATGCGCATGTTTACTTAGTAGTGATGATGTCTGTAAATATTCGTCCAAATTGATTGATAAATGTAGGAGGAGTTGCGCACACAAGAATTTCATGCAGAAATCCATAGTAAACCAAAGTTCAAGAGAGATAACCTGGTTAAAATTGTCGCAGATCAAAAAGTTTGGAATATGCACATGTTCACTTAGTAGAGATGATGTTTGAAAGGTTTCATCAAAATCGGTTCATTAATGTAGGAGGAGTTGCGCACACAAGAATTTGTTCGGACGGAAAGACATAATAAATCTAAGTCAAAGGGAGATAACCTGGTTAAAATTGTCGCAGATCAAAAATCTTGGAATATGCGCATGTTCACTTAGTAGTGATGATGTCTGAAAAGTTTTGTCCAAATTGATTGATAAATGTAGGAGGAGTTGCACGCACAAGAATTTCATGTAGAAACCCATAATAAATCTAAGTTAAAGGGAGATAACCTAGTTAAAATTGCCACAGCTCAAAAATTTTGGAATATGCGCATGTTCACTTAGTAGTGATAATGTCTGTAAACTTTCGTCCAAATTGATTGATAAATGTAGGAGGAGTTGCGCACACAAAAATTTCATGCAGAAACCCATATTAAATCAAAGTTCAAGAAAGATAACCTAGTTAAAATTGTCGCAGATCAAAAAGTTTGGAATATGCACATGTTCACTTAGTAGAGATGATGTTTGAAAGGTTTCATCAAAATCGGTTCATTAATGTAGGAGGAGTTGCGCACACAAGAATTTGTTCGAACGGAAAGACATAATAAATCTAAGTCAAAGGGAGATAACCTGGTTAAAATTGTCGCAGATCAAAAATCTTGGAATATGCGCATGTTCACTTAGTAGTGATGATGTCTGAAAAGTTTTGTCCAAATTGATTGATAAATGTAGGAGGAGTTGCGCATACAAGAATTTCATGTAGAAACCCAGATTAAATCAAAGTTCAAAAGAGATAACCTGGTTAAAATTGTCGCAGATTAAAAAGTTTGGAATATGCACATGTTCACTTAGTAGAGATGATGTTTGAAAGGTTTTATCAAAATCGGTTCATTAATGTAGGAGGAGTTGCGCACACAAGAATTTGTTCGGATGGAAAGACACAATAAATCTAAGTCAAAGGGAGAAAACCTGGTTAAAATTGTCGCAGATCAAAAATCTTGGAATATGCGCATGTTCACTTAGTAGTGATGATGTCTGAAAAGTTTTGTCCAAATTGATTGATAAATGTAGGAGAAGTTGCGCACACAAGAATTTCATGTCCGGAAAGACGTACGGACGGACGTACGGACGGACGGACGGACGGACGTACGGACGTACGGACGTACAGGGCGATTCCTATATAGCCCCCACTTCTTCGAAGCGGGGGTATAATAATACGTTTGCTCTCTATGACGCTGGGAGCGTTCAGAGTACGGTATGATCGGAGAAAGTTCAACAATTTCATCTGTAGTATTGTACTGTACTCAAAATATCTTACGGCGTCACTCATGGTCCAGTCGGCAATTGTGAAACTAGTCTAAAACAAAGAGGGCAAACACTTCAATGTACTGGCTCTTTCACGCATTCTTTCACCATCAAAAACTCGTATCATTAATATATGTATATTTCCAGAAGGAAACTAGTTGTATTTCGTGTATTTTCCTAAAAACGGTGGACAGTCAAGTCTCTTCCGTGCGTCAGTGTGGAATGATGAACGACCGATCATAACAACACTTCGGGAAATACGCGCCAAATTTGGTTCCAAGTAAAACCGAAACCGTCAAGGAATCTAAACAGATGAGTCTTCTTGTGATCTAGAACCAGGCAATTTCATATAAAGTTGCCTATCTTGTTTATATTAAAAAAATTGCCGCTGCCGTGTAAACTTAACGCATGTCTGATTGAAAACGTAAAACGCGTTTCTAATGTTGCTACGTCGCCATTTTAAACTTCAACTTGGAACGACTTTGTATTTTACAATTTATACAATGTCCAGAGGACTTGACAATCTTATTAATGTGAAAGACTGAAGAACCAAAACATGTGTAACTTTGGTTCCATGTAACCTTGTTTGGTGCACCTTCCAGGATAAACTGAAGGATAAACTGAAGAACCAGTTTTGGTTCCTGAAGGAACCAAAATTTCTCTGTATGAAGCACATAAGGATTTTCTTGCCCAGGAATCATCCCCATCTGGATAGTTCATGTCACGTGTGATATGATGACGTATTCTATGTCGTGTTGAAAAAAAGTAGAGATTATATATATAATGGTGAATAGTTTTGCCAATTTCCTCCTCAATTTACAAAGCCTTATCAACATGAAATGTCGCGATATCCCCTTTAAAAAGGAGGGCCAAAACCGGCCAGCGCTATTCTCAAAAATCACCAATTAATTTTCATTATTTTTTTCATTTTTTTGTCTCAAAAACATAGGTTATGACCCCTCTTTGGAATGAGCTCGTTGAGCTCGCTCCAATGAGGGGTCATAACCTATGTTTTTGAGACAAAAAATGAAAAAAATTAGTTATTCAAGAATTGTTTTTGTAAGTGTCGTCTGCTTTTCATGTTAGGTTGCTGATATCCAAAACGAATCCTGTCGACGATCCCACACTTGCTATTTTCTATGATTTTTTGTCTTCTTCGGTCGTTATCGAGGATCGGTATGGGAGATTCGATGACACATTTCTCAGCATATAATCTTTCTTGGGGATTGAATTCCGGCTATGGAAAAATATTTATTGGTGGATTTGTCTCACCTTTTTACAACTGCAGTGGAAACCAGCTCTTCTTTTTTCCTCTACTTCTTGCATGAAAATAGGAATATCCGTTATGGACTTTTCACCATCTGAACAACACTTCCCGTTAAGAAGGTGTGTGACCTGTGAGATGGTCCTGTTAGAGGCTCCTTTTTTAGTTTTTTTTAGATGAATAATTATATTTTTTAAATGATTGAAGGAAACATAAGTGCTAATTGTTTTGAGTTTGTTTAGTGGTCCAATATCAGAGTTTACATAAGCTGATAATCCCTGATTAGCCCGTTTGCATAACGGCACACGCTGCTTGGTTAATCATGTATTTTAAAAGGGGTTAATTATTGTCTCGGATATAAGTGTTTACTAGTAACCGTTGTTACAAGTAACTGTTCTGTATATATTGTATTATTTTTCGGAATGCAGTAGTCTGGATGCCGACTGTGAACGGACTACAGCAGGATTCCGCCATACAGTGTAAATAAATAAGGAAAGCTGACAAGCGTTTTTACTGAGCTAATTTTCCCAAAGTTACGCTTTACGACACTTGGTGCAGAATCCGCGGCAGAGTGACTTTTTACGCTCACTCGCGATCTTGGAGAAAAGACATTTTTCTAAAGATAATCAACATGGAGAACTTAATTCCTTCTAATGTTCAAAACTTGTTACGGACTCTAAACCTGGACCAACTTCGTCTATCATGGGGACTTCAGGTAGAAGCTTACGAAACCCGCCTGACATTAACTTGGAGGAAAGCATCGGATCATTTCAGAAAATTCAAATCAAACTCAAATTTGTGTAGAGACAGGAAACGTTTGGATGAATTCATTGAAAGGAAACAACGGGAAAATGCGACTTTTATTGACAGCAAAGTTAAAAATTCGGAATTGTGTAATTTAGTTTCGAAAAAGGAGGAGAAAACAACAGAACATGTGAGTACACAAACCTTTTATGTATCAAAAACTGATTGCGGCACAACGGTTCAACCTGAACACGCAAATACATCTGTTCAATGTGTGCCACAGTTGGCAACCATTTCCACCCAAACCACCCCAGAAGAGCCCAAAATTGCATGTCTCGATAACAGCATAAAACATTGTACTGAGCCTAAAAGAGTGACGGAGAAGGTAGAAAGATATTGCATGACTGTCGATTTTGGACTTGAATATTTAATAAAATGGAGAGACCTTCCACCAAGCAAAAATTCCTGGGTTCATGATAAAGATTTGGATGACGCTGCACGTCAGTATATTAAAGAAAACAAACATAGAATACCTGGTCCAAGTTCAATGCCCAAATCACTGAAAAAGCGTGACAATAACGATCATGGTGTTAAATTCCTTTCAGCAAACAAGGTAAACCAACAAAGAGAAAGTTATGATCGTGCCAGAGCTTGGCAACAAAAGGTGGAAACTTACAAACGGCAACGGTCTCGGCAGCAAAATAGAAACTTCCGTGTAGACTACACACAGGACACCAGTCAAATTCAAAATATTGTGTATGGATACCGAGAACGAGGAGAACTTTGGGTTTGTGCTGATTATTATGATGGTTCCCGGGATCAAAAGGTGCCTTTAGAGTTAGTGCCACAAGAAATTGTGGACAAACATGAGATTTTCTTTCTCGGACATTGAACAATATTCCAGCTCCGCAAGTACTTCTCAGTACCGAATAAATTTCGTTTTACCAAACTTTTTATTTTAGCAGTTTCGAGTTTCGGGCTGAGAAGGACGTGACCGTGTTAACTTATTCAAAGAGCGGACGCTGGTTTATAATCTTATTTTGAGTTCTCTTTGGGGGACCAAAGATTTTTCAGGCAGGGTGTGCTGTTATAGGCTCCTTTTTTAGTTTTTTTTAGATGAATAATTATATTTTTTTAAATGATTGAAGGAAACATAAGTGCTAATTGTTTTGAGTTTGTTTGGTGGTCCAATATCAGAGTTTACATAAGCTGATAATTCCTGATTAGCCCGTTTGCATAACGGCACACGCTGCTTGGTTAATCATGTATTTTAAAAGGGGTTAATTATTGTCTCGGATATAAGTGTTTACTAGTAACCGTTGTTACAAGTAACTGTTCTGTATATATTGTATTATTTTTCGGAATGCAGTAGTCTGGATGCCGACTGTGAACGGACTACGGCAGGATTCCGCCATACAGTGTAAATAAATAAGGAAAGCTGACAAGCGTTTTTACTGAGCTAATTTTCCCAAAGTTACGCTTTACGACAGTCCTATAAAGTTCCACGGAATCAGAGTTTGGGTCTCTGGCATTAGTCTATGGGGCTCTTCTCGTAAAATGTATTTCCCTGTACATGTAAACATTGGCGGCAGGCTTTGTCCGGCCTCTATGGTGGTGGTGACTGGAAACCACAAATATCAGGCTGTGCTTTTCTCCAATGCGACCATACAATCCTTTAGGGTGACGGTCATGTTGTCGCAGGTTCTTTGGCTTCTTTGATCCTTCCTTGACATTCCAAAAATCAAAACTAACAAAATATGTGCCCTAAGGGCTTAAACAATATCATATTTTCCATGCCCGCCGGCGACGTGCAAAATCCGATTATGACTGAGGAGTTTCTAGCAGCGGTGCGAAGATCAACCAAATTGCATACATAATAAAAGGTGAAGATGACTGAAAAGGAATGAGATTGAAGGACACAACTTTGAAATAAAAAGTAATGATAATGATCACACAACTATTAACGCCATTTATTGATTGTTTTGTTTATTTAACAAACTAAACGATAATTAGGCTCGTTTCACCCACAATCCTATTGCATGACAGTCACTGCTACAGGGCTCAAAATATGCTCTATGCATAGCAAAATGCTACACATTTCCGAAAAATGAATAGCATTTTGTTTAAATTGCATAGCAGTTCTTGTATACCGGAGTTATGCCATACTGTTTTGTATTGAACTCTTCTGAGCAGATAGAATAATATCCATCCATTTCTGTGCTTTTTCAAATGAGCTGCAACACATGAAGCACTAGCTATGTTTTTTTCAGCTGAACTGCCTTTAATAACTGCTTAGGACTTAGATATTTCCAAATGCTTAACATCTCTTAATTTGATGGGCGTAAAGTTATTTTGACTTGGTATTTTATGCAAAATGCAGAAACAATGCAGGATGAATTTAAACCAATAAAAATTCACGTTACATATGAAGTTGCTAATGCGAGACGGAGAGTTAATCTTATATCAGGAGTAAAGCATCAGTGAACTAGCTTGCAAAGTTTGTTGCAAATTTTCATTTTTACATTTTGCAATACAAGATATTCAACTGCAGCCTGTTAGGCTGCAGTTGAATATATTGTATCGCAAAATGCTATACATAATTGAAAATTGCGTAGCTTTTAACATGTTTTGCATGGCGAATAGCGATGCAAAACCACTTATTTTGAGCCCTGCACTGCTATACCAATTATCGCGCCTTATCGCAAGCCATCCTGAATCGACATCCTGTCTTCAATTCAGGAGCGTGAATGTTTTCTTTTGTATTCCAGTCAAAACAGGAGGTGCACTTATTTGGCCAATACTACAACTTATCTATGAAATTTTGACCTTAAAAAATTCCTAATCTTTGGTGAGAAGCGTGTCACAACCTGGAGTGGGGGCGCCTTGACGACAATAACGATCATATCCCCGGACGTCGGAGGATTTTAAAACTTTTTGAACTCCTTGTTTGGGACCACACATTCTGTAAGGCTACCAATTTGTAGCTTCGTAAGCTAAAAGTGTAACGTTTTCTGTATCTTGCTTGTTTATGCCGTCGTAGCGTGAACGTTTCGTTGGGTATTTCAATTCAATGGCAGCTACACACATTGGGACACCATTCCAAGTGCCTGTGAAATTCTGGCTTTAGACGATTAATAGTTTTGGTGGAATACGTATTACAAAGAGGTAGGGGTAGCTAATTGACGTGAAATTTCCGAATGTTTGACGTCGCCACTGGCCGATCACGTTTGGGGCATCCAGGTGTGATGTAAACGTCATTTTGCGATATAGGGGGCATTGCAACGAGCAACTGTTATTTAAAAAGTGAAAGAGCTAAGATGTGAAAGTGTATTTTTGATTTGTCATACAATTGGTGTGAAAGTCAACGTTTGAGAGAGCGTACAGGGGCCAATTTAACGCTGATAAAGCAGAGTCTTAGACCATCTAACAGCACAGGGGTGGGCTATATATATTGTGGAGTTTGAACTATTGCAATAATTAGGCTGATTTTTTGTCTTGAGTTCGTAACATTGAAAATAATCGCCAGATTGAAAAAAAATAACTAGTTCCAAAATGTCTATGTTTTATAACATACTAAAATTTCATCAAGATCGGGCGCTCCTGATTTTCCGGTCGTAACTTTAGTAACGTCAGCGAAAAACATTTTGCGGTCCAAAACGCAACGAAATGTTTTTTTAGATGTGGTTTGTATCATAAAATGGTTCTGCAAAGTTTAGAAAGAATACTAACAATGAGTGAGGAAATATTGTGGTTTATAAAAATGACGTAATACAGCCTTGTTTTGACGTTGGTTGTCGATTTCGACGAAAATGTCAATGGGACGTTCTAGAAAAAAACAGAAGTGAACAACACGGCAGACGTGATGATCGAAAAGGGAATATATGTGTATGAAATGGAGTGGAGACAAAAACAAACACAGTTTCTTAACCCTTTATCCAACGAATCTGCAACACCCGCTAGCATAATATGCAAATTCAGCAGTTAACAAAATATTATTTTGCCAAAAAATTTCAGCAAAATCCCTATCGCGTGATCCCTCATTGGAACGAGCTAGACGAGCTCGTTCCAATGAGGAGTCACGTGATATGATTTCGTTGAAAATTTTTGAAGAAAATTTAAAATTTGATATTTTAAAAATAATAAATTTTGAAATCGTCTGTGTTGGGTAAAGGGTTAACGTCATTTCAACTTTGTTGAATGACATAAAAAGAGAGAAAAAAAGGATAATGATCGCTATAAGTCATTTCAACATCAATGTGAACACTAAAACACATTACATTCAATGATTGCCTGCTTGGTTCAGTTTAATCTCTTGTCTTGACAGCAAGGCTAAAATTGGATGTATCTCATAATGTCGAAATTCCGAATACAGAGGAAAAAATCGTTAAAAAATTTATTGTGTGATTGGCGCCGGGCTCAGTGTTAGAACTTTGATAAGTATATATAGATCTTAAGATGCTATAACCCTTCGGTTGCAGATCAAGGCACTGAAACATAACTTTCAGAGAAACAATTTTGGCCCACCAAAGACGTTGATAGATTTGTAGCGACTGCTCTCCTTAAAGCATTTTATCGGTGGTTTAGAGTTATGTTGAAAGTTTTTACTGACGCCACAGACCATTAACGCTAAAAGAATTGTGAATTGTCAATTACGGGCAAAAAATATTACGATTTTTAGACGTACATTCGTTTTGTCTTCTACGAAGAAATTCGTTTGAGAGCTCTCCCCATAAAATTTCCCAGACATATTAAATAAAAGGATGCGAAACATCGCCCCGTGCCACTAATTAATTATCGCTAGTTTCTGTGGAAAATGTATAAAAGGAAATTTCAATGGTCATTCACTTTTGTGTAAGAGTTAAATTCTAAGGCAAGTTTTGAAAAGAACACATGTCGTTGACCACAAAGAGTATTCCTCCAAGAGTTCCAGACACATCGCATCTTCAGAACTCATACTCAAATTAGTATGCTTTGATTAATAATAACGCGCCATCACACTGAAACAAATAAAAACCACGTAAAAAAACAAACGAAAAGTAATTTATTCTCAGTCTATTTATTCTAGTTGTAGAACATTTTTTTTACTCCACTGGGAAAAACACATGTTTGTTTTGGCGAAGAGGCCACATCAATGATTTTTACCGGGGAATATAGGGCACTATTATCATATCAAATGAAAATGTCAATGAAACTGAAGCTCACCTTCGTTTGTTGTTTTACAACCGGCCATCAAAAGCCAGTTTGGGCTGAAAATAGGTTCATTACGGAGTGCCAGTTCAGTTACTTTGATCGAAATCCAGACTCACACAGGATAGAAAAAATACAATTGATGTGCCGGAACTATATTTTTTAACTCTTTTCCTGACATGACTAGCAGACGACACTTTTTTGGAGGAACAATTTAGTAAAAACAAAATAGCTCTTTTAAGGGATGACCCACCCATTATTATGTCAAGCTTTGAATGACAAATGAAATAAAAATAATAAATTTTTAATATTGATTTTGTACGAATCGAGCTGACAGGACATTGAAGTTGCATTACGTTACGTTACGGGAGTATCAATTCTTAACCAGCTGAGTGTTTTTTAAATATCTTTCAGGAAATTTAATCATGGCTGCTCTGGACAGCCATAACTAGATTTGATGAAAAATTCTGAAAAAAATTTGTCACAAGAAAAGCACTAGCCAAAAAAGTTGTCACAACGTACAGGGGAAAAATATGGAAAAATGTGCTCAAAGTTGACTTATTTTAGTGGCAAGAGGTTTCCTGTATTGGGCAGGAGTAGCTGCCAGCAGCATGCAAGTAGTTAAAGAATCACTTCCACGGAAAGGAGAATGTGATATCAAGCATTGGGAAGTTGGGAGTAAAAGTACCTGGCCTTTTCGTTCTTGCCGCCTCTCGTATTCTTCTGTAGATTTCTTTTGGGTAACAGTTCAAGCGATTTTCCATCTCTCCTCGTCAAATCAATATTGATTTAAAAGACGAGAGAAGAAATATCATCGGAAAAGTTCGGTCATTAACAAAAAACGTATATATAGAGTATAAGAAACTAATGTTTACCGTCATACTGCAAAGAAAATATTCGTATTGGGGTTACTTACAGCTAGAGACCTCTCAATAAAAAAAATAATAAACATAAAATTCTGATTTAGTAAATAATTCGCTTTCAGCTGATGCCCTAGAAGCAGCTGTTCTATATACGCTGTGCGCACATTGCTATGTGTTATTAGCTATTTGTTTATGACTCTTGACCTCTGACATTCGAAATGGAGGACGAATCACCTAAAGGATTATACCATCAGTGAAAAAAAGATTCGAGCGCATTTTTCACTAATGAAGGATGCCTTGTATTTCTGTAAAGGAGTGTTGGGCCACTAGTTCCTTCCGATAGCACTTCAAAGTTCACTGCAAAGTGTCAGATAATTTTGTTCACATCCTCTGTGAGTAAACAATGTCAAACGCTTACAATAAAATGAACACCTTTGAGTGAATACAAATATCACTTCACTCGTGAGTTCGAAAAACAATATTTATTATATGACTACCACAAATAGTTCCTCAAATTGGCTAACGTTTGCAGATTAATTCTGGCTTGGTGAAAAAATAAGAGCTTCAACTTTTCCAAATCAATATCATGACTGTCTCAAACGAGGCTCACGTGACATCAGTGGCGTGAGCAGATTTTCGAAGCAACGCTTTTTACAAGCGCGAAATAAAAATTCAAGTGCCTTTGCGTTGAACACTTAACAAACAGTCCATGATTTCCTTTTTGTTTACATTTCAGGTGTTGTACTCATTTCTGTTTTTTAAATATCCGCTGCCATGTAATAATCAAATTATTACAAAAGTCCATCAATCTGGGTATTCAAATGCCGTTTCCTCTTTGCGAGACCAGATCATCCAGATTAAATATGACACAGGTGGCGTTTTGTTGTGTGATTTGGCAGATCTGGTCTCATCAACCCGAAGTAATATGACTACCCATGCCAGTTCTTTTAATTTGTATATATATTTTCACCGGATGCTACAGAGCCTTGATAAGTCATTTATTATACGACTGTCGCGAATACCTCATTCAGTACCTCAGCTGTTTGCGCACCAATTCTGGCTCTTCAGAAAACGAGAATTTCAACTTTTCCAAATGTGTCATGCATGTCTGAGACGTTCGCCTCGTGACGTAACCGACGTTTGGTGATTTTCTAAGAAAACAATTTTACTGACGCGAAATAAAAACCCGAGTGCCTTGGCGTTGAACAATACAGACAAACATTTGTACTTTCTTTTTTAATAACATTTGAGGGGTCTTATTCATTTTATAGATTCATGTCACATTATAAACAAATTATTACAACAGTCAGTTTATCTTGGTTGTCAAATTCTATCTCATTAAAGGGATCAGAACAGCCATATCGTACACGACGCCAAATGCGTCTTGTTTTATCTGATTATCTGGCATCGCCAATTCGGAGTAATCCGAAAACCCTTGATCAGCTGATTGCTGTAATAATCTGCATTGAATAATTAACCCCTTGGCCAGTTTAATTGTTGTTCAATTCCAGTGAAATACATTCTTTGATACCCTTATTCGCATAATTTATAAACGAGAAAAGTAGTTTAACATTCATACTTCATGCTAACTCGGGTCCGTACCAAAAGGTAACCGAATCATATTTCTTTGTTGGAACTTCGGACAACCATGGCTGCTGGTGGTCTAGCTAATGCAAAACTGAATGTAATACAACTCGCCAAAAAATCCTACTGACACACATGAAAGTAAATACCTTATGACTTGGTGTGTTGTCGTTCGTTCGTATGTGGTAACGGCAACATGTCGTAGAAACACCTAGGTCAGTATGGTTGAGACAAAGTGAGCTAGTAATATAAGTTAGGGCCGTCAAGTGAATACGATACTGGGATTGTCAATGTCGGGTTCTCAAAAGGCCCCATTTATCAATATCATCCATAAAAAAATCGGAACTAAAAACATAAAAAAAGCTCCATTGTGATTCAGTATTCAATAAACGTGGATGTTTTCTTTGGAGTCAGTAATTATACAAACAGCCCATATAAGGCTGTTCGTTTCAATCCGTTAATTGCTGTTTGACTTTATCTCGGTAGGTCTGTGGAATTTTGTTACATGCATGACGTTCAATGCCTGCTGATCTGTATCGCACGAATATGTGGACATGTATCAATGACGCACATAAGCACACACGGTTAAGCAATGAGCTTTTGATAATCCTTCATGACGCCAATCACATCGCCAATGCCCATCAGTCAATTTCAGAGAGCTTTTCTGCTATTTCCTTGTTTTTTTCAGAAATGGACTTGTCTTCCTATACATAACGTATGTAAGGTTTAAAAAATATGCAATGAATGCTTTCAGTAAGAACGACCTTGACCGTTGCACAACGTATGGGGGACAACCGATGTAAACATTGCGAACAAGATGAAGTAATCCATTTTATATCACGATGATTGTGTGTATCCAATGTTCCCGATACAATACCGACATTGGAAAATGTGCTAGCACTCCACGCGTGGAATCTGACTGGCATTTAAGAACATCATGTCGTTACGCATCTGAGTAAATGAAATGCTTCGACGCAAAACGGCGTCAATCAAAATGTAAACAGGCCGACGAAGGTGATATTTTTCATGTTGCTTTTCTCGAAACTCATCGCTATTATAATTGGTAACGAACGACCGGGCGAGGTTGCTCATTCAGTAGAGCATTAGACAGACAGGCCGGTGGTTACATCTTGCCCCGTGCCTTGTTTCCTTGAGCAAGACACTTAATCTCGATTGCCCACTTTGGTGCTGTGTACTAAGGCATACTGCACGTCGGTGGAACACTTGCCTTCAATCGCATCTAACTCTGCTTGTGCCGGGTTAGTGATCTGCAGAATCTGACAGGTTCCTTACCGCTGATCGGTAGGTGTACCCAGGTATCCCAGCTTTCCCAACCCTTAAAACTGCCCGACACAATACGCCACCGTCGCTGAAAGTGTCGTTATGCCCCACTAACAAAAACAAACACCGAAAGACCACAAAGGTTAAAGAAGAAAAAAAATGAATTTCAGAAATGGGTTAAACTGACAGAGAATGGCGGACAACTTGCAAATTTATCGGATGAACTAGTAGGTTTTCGGGTGCTGCAAACAAGCCCGTCATGATAACAGTGAATTTCTGTCTGTTGAGTCTCCAGCTCGAGTTTTTTTTTTTTGATCGAGAATACACTCTAACATTAGTTGGGTTAAAATGGACCAAAACCAAATGGGCTGAGTGAATATAAACCCAACTGGATCCATATTCACTCAGCTCGGCTGATTTGGATTGATTTTTAACCTAACTGAGCTTAGAGCGCAACAACCCCCAATATGATTCCAGGTCACAACCTACAGATGAACTCACATGTTAATCAAAATAATCCACTACATTAGGAGTATGGACACATCAGTATCATTTACTACTACAACTACGTCATCCGATACGGGTGCCAATTCGAGTGCAACTATGGGCATATCGGCACCACCAGGACAGTTATAAACTACATGGTCAACAGATGACTGGGAAGTTTGATGATGAAGAAAGTCAGTTGACCGATTACGGTGAACCTCTATCAATTCAATCACGTGTATAATGGCATGTGTCGTACCAAGTAGCCAGCCACGATCGTGATCTTTAACAGAAGAACCTTGCTCGTAATAGTCAAAAGCAACTCTTTCCATGTTCCTATCACACGACACATATGTCTGCATGTTATTTGTTCGCGACTTTAATCTCTGAAGAAGTCCCCTCCCCTCCCCACACCCACCCCACACGCCTTCAAGGACATATTCACCACATTTCGGGCGTACTGAATGGAGTGGACTTTGTAAGAGCTCCAAAGGCATCACTGAAATCGTGCTTTGACCGATATAAACTAGATCACGCAAGTCACACAAAATTGGTAAAAATTTGGAAAATTGTCGATCTTGTTCAGAAGGCCGGATCATGAAAAACTTCTCATCTCCATCTCCAATGCACACAAGCCTAGAGTGGATGCGACAAGACACTCGCAAAATACGGACAGTGAAACACAAACCTGCTTATGTAGTTAGAGGCTTCAGAACTGAAGCAGATCTCAATACTGATAGTTGATGCAAGCATCAAATCAGAGCATGCAAGGAGGTCGAAATAAACACTTCCTTATAATTTACTCGGGAGAACCAGTGCAAACCTTGTCCAACCTGAGCTATCTAAAGTTGATATATGTTCAACTAAAGGTTGTGATCTGGAAACATCTTGGGGCTGTAGCACTCGAACAGAAAAATGGGGGTTGGAGGCTCATCGAATAGGGAATCACTCCTGTCATGACGGTCAACGTTTTGACGGCCATCTCAGATTCCGATTGCAATCTTTGGAAGCAAGTGGATTATTGAGGCTTTCGAAACACTAATTAAATATACTGGGTCGGATATACTATCGTTGTGGCTGATAATTAGAGAATTGAAATGACTTATTGAGAAGTTGTATGTATGAATTGGCTGACATCCTGGGCGCCACCTTGAATAAAAGAATTTCCCCAAAGTAGATTTCAGCGGATTTTGGATATGTTGTTCTATGTTTTTTCCGCTTCGATCGTTAATAAAATCAGAACGTTACAAATTTGTTCCGGGTCGAAACCTTCAACGACCAGACTAGTGTGAAAGCATATTTGTGAGGACACCATTCCGTAAAGGCTGGTGAAGCTTTGCCGAGGAATGTGCTAAAAATAGCCTAAACCTTGAAATTCAAGGTCTTTGCACAAAGCATGCAACACCGTCATGTAAATGTTGTGATGGAGATATAATCAACAGATCTTTTTCTTTTCAGCTTTCATTTGGACGAAATATGATACCAGCCATATGTGTTTTGTAAAACAAATCTACATCCTTACTTTCGCAGAAGACAATGAACAGGGTGAAACAAAAAATCGTTTATTATTGTCAGGACAAAGCCAGCCTAAATATAGAGGCAAGGGGCCTCATATATAAAGATAGAGTAAGTTCAAAAGATATTCCGCATCAAGGCGAAAACCCTACGTGAATTGCACTTCTCTGTGAAGCTGGACATGGAAAAAACACACGTGGCGTATATCCAGCTTCAGGGCAGGGACCCAGGGGAGAAACGGTATGTTAGATAAGGTCTAATCTCATTTAAGTTATACAGTAGTCGCGAGTCTTACGAGACGTGATCGGTTGGTGGCAGGATATCGTCACGGCCAATTGAGAAACGAGATTCTAAAAGATAGAAATGTCTGTCGTGTCAGTGACTGGCAGGAACGAATCGGTTCTCTCGACAAGTGAAATCACCGTTAAGTCACGCGCGAGATAACTTGTATTGATTCTGCCTCGATATACGTCATCTCCCACCGTTTTGACAGATGGACAGATGAGCGTCTGTCCACCTGACAGTTTAGGGTAAAAAGTATATATACCTTGAAGAGCAAAGCATTAGACACACACTTGGGGTCACACACACGTTGGTGAAGCCCAGGGCAGGCGGACTCTGTTTCCTGGCATAGGGGTCCCTTCGATCACAGGACCCTGAAACGGCTGGAATCGCCAGACAGGGCATTCCACGATTGATTTCGCTTAAGCTTGATAGGCGGCTACAGTGCCAGATTCGTTGAGAAGGAAAACCCAAGGTGAAACGTTAAAGTTTAGATTGTCGAGTAGCAGGTATCAGTCTGCAATAGTCAGAAGTGTAGGTTAATTTTATTGTGCGAATTAACCCTTTGAAGCGTCAGACTGATTGCGTTGTGAGTAGTTTGGTTTGCTGTCGAAGCATCGTAATACCGACTGGAGATCGGTGTGAGTGACAATTTCGCCCTAGCACAAAAAGGGGCATTTGTGAATCGTGAATTCAACCAGGAAAAGTGAACATTTCAATAGGACTTTCACGGAGGACTTTCAGAAGGCACATAAGGTATGAATAGACAATATCTGACCCAAATCAGAAGTACGGTGGCTTAAAAGATGACGAACATTGCTGGTCGGAACCCTCCGACAGCCAGAGGTACAGTTACGCGCAGACGTTGACATTTGAGCCTAAGCGGATGAAGCTCTTATGGCGAGCTCACGGTAATAACATTTCAGATTTGTGAAGCTCTTATAGCGAGCTCTCCGTAACATAATCTCAGATTTGTGAAGCTCTTATGGCGAGCTCACGGTAGTAACATTTCCAGTGTGTAGGCTATAGTGCCAGTACAGGGCTATAGAATGACTATATAATTGTTGAGAATTGTTTAACCCTTGCAACCCATTTTCTGTGAAAATAATCGAATTGTTGATTGTTGAAATATAGAAACGGCTTTATTTTTATGTGTAAATAAAAGAATCGTTGTTACTTTAAATCATTCTTTCCATTACGCAGCCTGAAGTGATTAGGAATCACACCTAACGGAATCGAACCTATCTTAGGCCAATTTGGCAGAGGAGAAATCACAGCGCCGGTCGAACTCAGCTCCCAGCGCCGAGTTCGCGGCACTAGGATTCCGACTCTCCACGGCGGTCTAATTTTCCCGCAATTTCATCAGCGGGACTAAATAACCCCACGCCAGCCCAGGCCTTACGGGGCCTCAGGTGTCCTGACATTGATTGGCGAGCGCAAACCAGGATATTTCTAAAAGGTAAAAAATGGCTATATGGAAATTTTGTTTTATTTTAACGGCGGTTCTGTTTATGTTTTGACGCGTTCGGTCAGCTGATGCCGTTCAAGGGTTTAATATCGCAATACAGTAGTCCCCAGGAGGATACTTAATAGCCACTATAACTGCGGTAGGTTTCAGAATATTTGGGGCGTTTAATTACGTTAAATTACACAGGTAAATTAGGATTAATGGCCACATTTTTTTTTCTTTCTTTTCCTTCTTCATTCTTTCTGACGAAGATAGAAAGAAAAAATCAAAATAGATGTTGTTACACCCCTCGCCCAACTGGTATCATTAGGCAAGGAAATGGACCTTGAGGGAGCCGAACTTCAGAAGTTCGTTAAAGATGAGCAGAAACGTGAAGCCAAGGAAATTGCCTTATGTAATGAGGCGAGGGAGAGAGAAGCCCAATTAGAACGAGAGCGTGAGAAAGATACAAGAGAGGCGAACGTGAGAGAGATTCAATTAGCAAATGAGGTGAGGAGAGAGAAGCCCAATTAGAACGAGAGCGCGAGAAAGACGCAAGAGAGGCGAAAAAAGAGAGATTCAATTAGCAAATGAGGCGAGAGAGAGAGAAGCCCAATTAGAACGAGAGCGTGAGAAAGACGCAAGAGAGGCGAAAGAGAGAGAGATTCAATTAGCAAATGAGGCGAGAGAGAGGGAAGCCCAATTAGCAAGGGAGACAAGGGAGGCAGAACGAGAGCTCGAACAACAGAGGCACGAGAGAGAATTAGAGCTCCTCAGAGCAAGGGCCGATGTGGAGAATGAAAGTCGGCGCTCAGGGGATGGGAGTGCAGGGGTAGCAATTCATGCCCCACGCCCCCATCTCGCTCATTTTAATGAAAACACAGATGACTTGGACTCGTACTTGGAGAGGTTCGAGCGTTTTGCCTCCAGTCAAATGTGGCCAGAAGACACACGGGCTATGTGTTTGAGCCCTTTGTTGTTAGGTAAAGCCCTCGAGGCTTTTTCCAGTATGCCTCCTGCACTTCTTAACGACTACAGTCAGCTGAAGAATGCCATCCTTCGGAGATACCAGCTCACTGAAGAAGGATTCCGGACCAAGTTCCGAGAAATTAGGCATGAGAAGGGAGAAACAGTACCTCAGTATTTTGCCCGAGCTAGGCGGTACTTTGACCGCTGGACTGATCTCGCAGAAGTGAATGAGTCATATGGAGCCCTGCGAGATCTATTTCTCCGGGAGCAGTTTTTAACTACATGCTCCAAGGAGTTGGGCCTGTTCACCAAGGAAAGGGGTCCGCCCACCTATGATGAGATGGCAACTGTGGCAGAACGCTACATCGAGGCCCACGGTGAGAGTGTAAACGCACCCAAATCGGCTAGGGGTGGGGCAAACAGGTTGGCAATGGCACCTGTAAGGCAACACCACCCCAATCCGCCTGCGTCGCAGGCCAGCCGGAATAGGAATGCCCCAAAGACACAACTTGTTTCATCTGCAACAAGCGGGGACATATTGCCAGGGACTGCTGGCAGAAGCAGGTTAGGACCACTGGGAACATTAGACCACCTCAGCAGGGGGCCGGGAACGCAGCACCAAGGGGTTGGAAGCAAGGTGACCGCGTAGATCCAGGGCCCAGTAGACAGACGGCAGCGTTCTGTCAAACTATCGGTCCAGAACACAGTCCCCTCCGGGAATGTATACAAGAGGGGGAATTAAGGCTGGAAGGTGGGGAGGTTGTCCCGATAATAAGTGGCATGTGTGAGAGGCTCACAACTTCGCAGGAGAAGGTTAATATGCCAGTGTACCCAGGGTATGTGGGACAAAGGGAGATCCGTCTGCTCCGGGATTCTGGGTGCTCCTCTGCAGCGGTTAGAAGGTAACTGGTTGGCGACAAGCAATTGTTGGGTCGTGACCATTTGTGTATTTTGATAGATGGGACCGTTAGAAGGTTCCCCATCGCGAGGATAACTGTGGATACCCCATTTTATTGTGGCGAAGTGGAAGCCATGTGCATTGAATCGCCTGTGTATGACCTGGTCATAGGTAATATCCCAGGGATGAGGGCAAGCCCTGATAAGTTATGGTCCAGGGGTAGGGGGCCAAGTGAGGGCCCAACGAGGACAAAGGAAGTTCAAGTCGGTGGGCAAGGACCCCCGGCGGTTGCACTCGGTAACGTACCGAGTAAGGAAGGAAAGGTACCCAAGGGGAACCAACCCGATGGTCCAGGGGATGGCCCCTACACGACGAAATGTCGGGAAGTTTCAGGAGGGACGACTCCTGTCCGATTAGGGAGAAGGGGGCGCAGGCGGTCCAGGCTAAACGCCAAACAACGAGGGAACCCAATGGGGTCATTGGGGAAAGACCCTGAAGCAAATTTATGTGGAGGAGTTGAGCGCCCCAAGAAGTCGGTGTCACCCGTGTGGAGAGGGGAGGCCAGACCCACGCAAATGGCTGGGCAAACCTCACCAGAGTTGAGAGGGCACGGGTCAACACAAGTTGATGGTGTTAAAATGGATGGGACCGCTAAGATGGGCGCCCAGGGGGCCGAGGAAAGGGTCCACAAATCAAAGGAGAACATCCTAGGTGGCGGAGACCACGCAGTGAGTGCCGGGGGCGCATAGCGACCAAGTTGCGCCAAGAAGTCGTCGCAATGGACCGGGAGGTCGACGACACAAGGGCCAAGGACGGCCAGTGTCGTTCGAACGACGGTAATCGCCGGGACGAGTGAGCCTGGGGGATACAGCGCCAAGGGAAGCTCTTGGGAATGCGACAATGACAGAGTATGGGGACCTTGGTGGAATACCCGTAGAAATAACGGGGCGAGAAGTAGGGGTGTGTCAAGGGTTACCCAAGGGGATGCTGGGAACCGGGCCCCTACCAATGGTCGGTGGTTATAAAGAAGCAATAGGTGGGTGGCTGTGGGCCTGGTATCTGGGACGGGGGCTTCAGTCGCAAATATTTTTGTGGATGAGGTGATGAGTTTGGTAATCCCGGTGTTAAGGCCCGGAAGAAATTTTCTTATTTTAGTATTATTATTGCTCTGACTGCTGACTAGAGTTGGTTGTGAGTGCGAATGTGAGATATACTGCCCCGTTCGTCGCGTGTGCGTGGACGGGGAGCCTGTGTGTCGAGTTTTGTAAGTATGGGATGCACAAACCCAGTGTTAAGGCCCGGGGAAACCGCGCTTGTTTTTATTGACGAGAGTTTGTTGTGAGTGTGAGGCACACTAACCCCGTCTGTCGCAAAGGCGCGGTCGGGAAATCTGTGTGTTGAATGTGTGAGTGTGTGAGGCACAATTTTAATCCCCTGGTCGAGCTTTGCGAGGGTGAGGCTCAACATAATGCAGGGGTCGTTTGACCCTTCACAAGATATAGGGGAATGGGAGGTGAAGTTACACTCCGTTGGAATTAACCCATCTGACGCAAAGGCGCGGACGGTGTTACTCGTCGGAGTGAGTGCCAAGTGAACTGTTTGCAAAATGGGCGAATGTGTATAAAAATGTGTATGTTTAGGTGTAAATATACAGTATTAGAGAGAGTGAGAGTGTTGCATATCTAAGGATAAGGCTACTCTCCATATGTAAACCCGCAAGACGGGAGCATGTGGTGGCGTGTGTCGTGGGAATCGACATGGCCGACGCATGAGCCCGGTCATGAGCCCCACGACCACTAGGGTACAGTTTTGTAGTCTTGAGCATGATGGGTAGATTGTAAAAAGGTGTGAGAGGCGAGCGTGCGTGGCTTTGCCCCTTGTGTTTTAAGAGATACACAGGGTGTTTCTCTCGGGAAGGGAGTTGTCAGGGCAAAGTCAGCCTAAATATAGAGGCAAGGGGCCTCATATATAAAGATAGTGTAAGTTCAAAAGATATTCCGCATCAAGGCGAAAACCCTACGTGAATTGCACTTCTCTGTGAAGCTGGACATGGAAAAAACACACGTGGTGTATATCCAGCTTCAGGGCAGGGACCAAGGGGAGAAACGGTATGTTAGATAAGGTCCAATCTCATTTAAGTTATACAGTAGTCGCGAGTCTTACGAGACGTAATCGGTTGGTGGCAGGATATCGTCACGGCCAATTGAGAAACGAGATTCTAAAAGACAGAAATGTCTGTCGTGTCAGTGACTGGCAGGAACGAATCGGTTCTCTCGACAAGTGAAATCACCGTTAAGTCACGCGAGAGATGACTTGTATTGATTCTGCCTCGATATACGTCATCTCCCACCGTTTTGACAGATGGACAGATGAGCGTCTGTCCACCTGACAGTTTAGGGTAAAAAGTATATATACCTTGAAGAGCAGAGCATTAGACACACATTTGGGGTCACACACACGTTGGTGAAGTCCAGGGTAGGCGGACTCTGTTTCCTGGCATAGGGGTTCCTTCGATCACAGGACCCTGAAACGGCTGGAATCGCCAGACAGGGCATTCCACGATTGATTTCGCTTAAGGCTGATAGGCGGCTACATTGCCAAATTCGTTGAGAAGGAAAACCCACGGTGAAACGTTAAAGTTTAGATTGTCGAGTAGCAGGTATCAGCCTGCAATAGTCAGAAGTGTAGGTTAATTGTATTGTGCATATTAACCCTTTGAAGCGTCAGACTGATTGCGTTGTGAGTAGTTTGTTTTGCTGTCGAAGCATCGTAATACCGACTGGAGATCGGTGTGAGTGACAATTTCGCCCTAGCACAAAAGGGGCATTTGTGAATCGTGAATTCAACCAGGAACAGTGAACATTTCAATAGGACTTTCACGGAGGACTTTCAGAAGGCACATAAGGTATGAATAGACAATATCTGACCCAAATCAGAAGTACGGTGGCTTTATAGATGACAAACATTGCTGGTCGGAACCCTCCGACAGCCAGAGGTACAGTTACGCGCAGACGATGACATTTGAGCCTAAACGGGTGAAGCTCTTATGGCGAGCTCACGGTAATAACATTTCAGATTTGTGAAGCTCTTATGGCGAGCTCTCCGTAACATAATCTCAAATTTGTGAAATTCTTATGGCGAGCTCACGGTAGTAACATTTCCAGTGCGTAGACTATAGTGTCAGTACAGGGCTATAGAATGACTATATAATTGTTGAGAATTGTTTAACCCTAGCAACACATTTTCTGTGAAAAGAATCGAATTGTTGATTGTTGAAATATTGAAACGGCTTTATTTTTATGTGTAAATAAAAGAATCGTTACTTTAAATCATTCTTTCCATTACGCAGCCTGAAGTGATTAGAAATCACATCTAACGGAAATCGAACCTATCTTAGGTCAATTTGCAGAGGAGAAATCACAGCGCTAGTCGAACTCAGCTCCCGGCGCCGAGTTCGCGGCACCAGGATTCCGACTCTCCACGGCGGTCTAATTTTCCCGCAATTTCATCAGCGGGACTAAATAACCCCACGTCAGCCCAGGCCTTACGGGGCCTCAGGTGTCCTGACAATTATAGTATTGTCGTTGTGATCGCTGGCATCAGAATTAAAACACATTCGTCAATGTTTCACCTTGTATATTGTGCCAGTGTGTTTATTACTGTTTTGTGTAACTGCAGTGTGGAATACAAACATTTTTGACATGACTTGATCGTTGAGGTCTCGAGTTCGAATTAAAGCCCAGAAAAAAGGCGATATGACCAAATAATATATCAGGTGCCGATTTGGCTTCATTGCTGGAATCCGGATGTGACGTTATGTGGGTCGCATTGTGGATGTTTCATGTATTGGTATGGCGGCTAGTGTGAGTGACCATGTTGTGACATTATCATGTTAATACGTGGTGTCAATGTACATGACACTGTCCCAGCGTCCCTATTCTACAAAGGCACTACAACTATTAACATACTGGTTGGCTACCAATACAGCTTAGTACTAAAATTGCCAGAGCAATAAGTGCGATAAGGGCAAATGTTCAGTAGAATAAATTCAGGTATGACTCTTCGACTCGCCAAGGAATCGGGAGAATAACCGGACATCTTCGTACAGCAATGGTGGCTATCGTAATGAAATTAGCCAAAGAGTAAAGGAAACGATTTCCCCTAGTAGTAAATGCTGGTGCGACTCTTTGATTGACCTGGTGAGTATTTGAGGATAATGGACGTGGCAATGTACTATTTGAGGATAATCATCTGGGGAAAAGTGTCTGATGGTAATCTGTCTGTGTCTCTGGGTATTGGGGATTCCATCATCAGTTCCGAAAGAGGGTGCTACATGTACCGTTGTATTGTATTAGAGCTCACTCGTCCACATTTGTGAAATAAATATTAGATCAAAAGTGAAACTATATTTTCATGGGGTGGGCCTCTTGGAAAATCCATTAGCGATATTTTCGGTTTGGGGGTTCATAGTCTGGTGGGTGGAGGGAGCTGGAACGCCCTGAGAGAAAAAAGCAAACGGTGGAGCGGAGATCTTTGAAGAACCTTATCTGGCAGGAGCGAGGCTTGAGTTCAATCAGGTCGGACTAGTTGGTACATTAAGTCACTCTGCTCCCGTGAGAGCAAAGGAGGCTGTGTCTCCTACTCAATGAGTCTACGCAACTGACACGGGTTATTTCTAAGCTCACAACCTCTCGATCACATTCCGACAGGTCAACTACTGAGTCAGTTCGCTTTAACGGGTCCTGTACAGTGGATAAAGGCCCTTGTTCTGGAACGCGCAAATATTGGCGCTCTGAAATAAATGTTAAGAATTCGTGTCAAAACTGTCACGGATAAGTAAATCTTGAGGGTTTATAAATCAATACCTCTTCGAGGCGATATATACCTACACTACACGAAGCAGAACACTGAGTCCAACGCACTTCCCAATCATACAAGCTGTTTGCCGATGGAACTGTACATCCAGTTTGAACGTCACACAGCCTACACAGTTCTGTGTTCTTAATATTCGGACACATAATCACCTGCAATGTCAATAAAGATACTTTACTATTACGCTGGAACATGTTTATATACTGATCTCATAACATGCCGCGACGGGTTGCAGCAGAGGTTTCCTTTGGGGACGTTTTTGTGGGACAACAGCGCCACGAGAGTTAAACGTTTACCTACTGTAACAGGCACATTCAGTCAGCGCTGTTCACAAAAATCACCATTCAAATTCAAGTATTTTCTATTTCTGTCTCCAAAACATAACTTCTGACCACTCACTGGAATTGTGTCGGTATCCTCCCCATGATTGCCCATAAGGAATGTTTCTAAGGCACAAAATGAAACTTTTCAGTTATTGATTTTTTATATTTTTTATTTTTCTTTTCGGGCAAATGTCGTCTTCTCGCCGTGTAAGGTAACGGATTAATCAAATCAAGCTCTCAGACCAGTCTAGTCAAATTTTGTAATGTGATCGATGCTGGCATGGGCTGCATGTTTGCCCATTTTTCGAGGAGTTTGCGTGCAAACTACCGTTGATTTAATATGATGTCCCGTAACTCACAAAGATATAGGAATATTATTTCGTGTTGCAGTCACATATATTCCAATCAATAAGATTTTACGTCGCCTTCGATCAGGAGTATATTAACAAAATCTGTGGAACGACGCAGCAAAATCATAAACTACAGCTGTTATGAGTCTTCACTTATACTTATTTAGTAAACAAACATGTCTAATAGTATTTGTAAAGTCATTAAGATTCGTTCAAATCAAGCCTCGATTGAGAAACATTGTGTTGATTCAAAAAAAAATTAATATTTAGGATATTTTTAGATCTAATCGTCTGGAATATTTCAGTTGGTGGGAAAATCCAACCGTAGGTTCACCTTTCCGAGCAACTGAAATATTTCAGACGAGTGAATCTAAACATAGTCGATACACTATTTAACAGCCACAACAGTGTCGAATTCCTCACATAATTTGTCTGGTGGCTTTAGGGCATGGAGTTTAATAAGAGATTACTGTCCACATCCGCGGGTGATAGCCCTCGTATCCCAAAATATAGTTCTGAGAGAAGGACCCAGTAAATGAGAAGCTGACAAAGGAATCATAAATTTGCTCTGGAATTCAGTAATTATTTAATTTGTTTGGCTTCATAATTATCAGTAATTATTTAATCCTATAGAGCTTAAGGATTATCTTAAATTAATATGTATGTTTCGGGGAATCGCAATATGATTCTGTCGTTTTCACCCTACATGACTAAAATAAAGGCATAAGGCACGGTGCGAACCAGAGTACCAGGAGTAACATAACTGTAATAAGACTTAAACTCAAGTGTTTTACCAGGCGGTGGTTTCGTACCCTAATCAAGGGGCCTTATTGTATGAATTATTCACACATTTTCCAGTTCGTAGAAATAGAAACTCCGTGAATAAATTACATAATCATGCGTGATTACTGGGGTATTAAAGGTGCTGATTATTTTTCCGAGTTTTCATGCCTAATATGTTCCAAATAACGTAAAACAGTTCAAAAGATCAGTTGAAATTTATTGACAGCGTCTCTCGCGTTGTGTCCTTGTCCTCAGTGCGGAGTTACGATGTTGGGGAGCTGGCAGCTGCTCGTCGTTGCTCGGTGGTTCTCTCCGGGTACTCCGGCTTCCTCCACCCGTAAAACTGTCACGGCCATGATTAGCAGTATGAAGGAGACCTAGTAAATTACACAAAATAGCGATGGACAGTTACCATCAAAACTACCTCTTAACCCTGTTACGTTTATCCGGGATTTCTTCTGTTTTATGGTTTTAAAAAGAAAATTAGTAACCAGAAGTTAACTTTGACACTATGTCCGAGAAGTGAAGTCGTCTAATTATTGATTGTAAGTTACGTTACCTCAAAGTCTCTGTTGTTGGTTAACTCTTGGGGGGGGGGGGGGGTGGGGAGGGGAGCGGTCGCAACGCGGTAACCGGTTCTCGTCAGATCACCAAAGTTAAGCAATGTTGAGCCCGGTTAATCCTCGGATGGGTGACCGTCTGAGCCATCGATTCGTTCTTCCAAGTTGTGTCCTTGGGCAAGACACTTAACCCCGATTGTCCACAAGTGGGCACGATGACGCCGTGTACTAAGGCGTACAACACGTCGATGGTGCGCATGTCTTCAACCAATCTAACACTGCCTATGCTGCAGTGCGGAGTTACGATGTTGGGGAGCTGGCAGCTGCTCGTCGTTGCTCGGTGGTTCTCTCCGGGTACCCCGGCTTCCTCCACCCGTAAAACTGTCACGGTCATGATTAGCCATTGTGCATAAGTATGTGACCTAAACACCAGTAAATAAATAAATAAATACTGACAGCGTAACAAGACAAAGACGTGGTACAAATTAATTTGTTGTCTTGTCGAAGCCCTTCGGCCAGCAGCGTCTCGTTCTTTGGGTCGAAAGCGGGGCTCCTACACGTAAGGGGCCCATTGGGAATGGGGGTCCCATTGACTCAATGCATTTTTTACTTTCGTTGTTCTATTAATTTGCAGCAAGTGTATCTTTCCGCCAATAAATAAGTATGAATAGTTTGCGTATTCAGTTATCAAACCGTCCGCCAATTAACTGCCTATTTGGCAGTAAATATACAGGAAACTGAAACAACGCCATTTCTCGAAAGGAAAATATGTGGTATTCGGGTCAGTAATATACACCGCTTGTGAGACTCGTAGAGATTTTGCTTCATTTGGGACCAATTTTCAAAATGCTCTCACACTAGGTCGATCCATGGTCAGCCTGATGAGTTTAGTGTCCCACGGCCCCTTGTAAATTCTGGTCAAGGGTTTCCTCTGCCTACGGCCGTCACTACGAGTAGTCCATTAACCCTTTGAAAAGAGAGGCCACCCATTTTTGCCATACTTTCATTAAGTAGAATAGCTGCTTAATAAATGTGTGGATTACACCTATCAATATTTTGAACGTGCAGCCCAAAGGCTGCACGTTCAAAAAATTAATTGGTCTACCCACAAATATTGACTATGGAGTCTTCCAATTGCTGCAACTGAACTGACATGGAAGATACCCCAGGGTTACAGGGTTAATAGAGACAAATATACTCCATAATGCATTTAGGATTGTTACCACTATATGTCGCGAAATGACACATCTACAGCAAGGAAGGTTGTTGCGTTTAACCGCCACAATGTCAAGTTATGAGAATAATGCGGGTTTGAATCATTTGGATGTTTCCTACTGAATATTTAAATACCTCGTGTGGACGCGCGGCTATAGCAGTGAAGGTGTCAGAGATCGCCCCCTATCCCCACGCCTTCAAATCGGAGAGGTAGCCCCCTCTGATACCTTTTCTCATCTTCAAGCTCTCGCGTTTCGGGAATTACAGCTTCCAAAGATCGAAGTAATGCGATGAGAAACCGACATCCTTCCACCCGATAGATACCAGGCCCTTATCTTCCCGGTTAAAACGAAAGACAAGTACTATTTTGAGCTTTTCCGTAGATTTTATGTTCATGCACACGACTGAACAGATTCAATCAATTAGTAAGGTAAATAACGGCCAACAATGGTCCCTGAATGCAAGCGTCAAATGTTGTACACAATATGAGATTATAACAAAGTGTTAACGATTTTTTATTACACTTACCAGACATTTTCCATGAACGCAGACCTCTGATCGTAAATCGTTACACCCAAGGCCATTCGGCGGAGAATCTAAGGTCAATGAAACGTCTTGTTCTGTATCTTGGCATGTTAATGAACATTGTGCCGATGGATCTCTGGTTGGTTTCCAATCGAAAAAAATGCCGTTAATAGAAATGCTGTTGTAGTTTGCACAAATGTTTTCACGAGTGTTCTGGCTCATAAGATATTTCTTGAAATAGAAATAAACATAAATTAAAATGTCAGAATAGTAAATAACCAGATTGGCTGATAGGCAACACTTTTAGGATAGGAGTAGAGAAAATATTTACTTTTCTCGACATAGTTTTGTACAGAATAAATAGGTAGTAGGGCCGGTAATCAGATTTAAACCAGGAGTAGGATAAGGGTTTTAACAACGAGGCTATGTCGAGTGGTTAAAACCCTTATTCTACGAGTGGTTTAAATCTGATTGCCGGCCCTAGTACCTATTTGTTTTATTTATACCATGCTCTTAATAAATACTCGACTTTGTCACCTAAAATGGAGAAAATAACGATACTTTCTATCGCAAACAGATGGGTTTGTTTCGTTTACATCTGCGCAGGTCGGCAATACTACACGGGTGCACCTGAATGCTTGATAGATAGCTAGAGACATCGTCAAAGTTGATTGAATTACCTTCCTTTTTCAGTCAAATTATTATTAACAAATCTTATATTTTATTTTAAATATTTAATTGGAAGTATTTTAAACTTAATAAGTCATTGCTGGTAGTAGATAGTACCGCAAAACGTCGTATGTTTGAATAAAACATTGCGAAGTGAGAATGTGTATAAGACGGCAATTGGGTCATGTCAAAAGTCAAGTTGATTGTAGTTCCTACTATAGGTGTATATTTTTGTAATGGAATTCCCATTGAAAACGGTTTAACCGCAGAAGCTCTACACCGGTGGTGGGGTTAAAAACTAAAATTTAACATACGGGCGTTTCACAAGAGGTAACATAGGTGTACATGGTATAAATATTGTTTTCCCCTTCTAAAAGCATGAAAGTGATCTATTCGACGCACATTTTAGGAGAGATTCAGGGTGAATACCATCTAAAACACATCTCAGCATGAGCAATGGGAAAAGTGTATCCCGCACTTTTATGGCCAGAGGCAAAGTTTTGAGATCATGAACTAAGAGATGATGTTCTAGTTGATGAAACCGAAGTCTGCCCTGGACCTCTCGGAGGATGCATGATACCTGAGGTTTGAAGCGCTTAGCGTAAGGCGCAGTGGATGGCATGAAAATAAACACTTATCCTGCCTTCTGAAAAAAAGTTTGTTTCCTGTGTTACATAAGACATTGTACATATGTAAATGCTTCATGTCACAATGTAATAAAATGGCCTTTTTAATTAAAACAAGGTCATATTTGCCATACATCTGCTTTTCAACCAGATAAAATAAGATCCATCGACAATCAATGTGCATTGCATATGTACTTATGTCATAGCTCTCACTTTCGTAAGAAGTCGCAAGGTTTTGTTATAATATGTCCCACGAATTTTTTGTTCCACGAACGTTATATCGATTGCCCATATCCCACGAATTTTTTGTTCCACGAACGTTACATCGATTGCCCATGGGAAAATGTTTAATACTGTTATACTGGGAGTCGAACAAAGACAGGTTTCTAAGAACACGCGAACCTGCTACACTGCAAAAAATATAGGCTTTCTTTAGAACCAAAATTGGTTCTAATCTTGTCCCTGAGATGGAACCAGTTCTGTTTAAACAATATTTATTTCAAATCAAATAAATTTACCAAGATTAGCATTCAATTTTAACAGAATATTACATGAACTGAAGAAGATTCAGCAGTAAACTTGGAACTTATTCAACGCAGTCGCCAAACATTTTGAAACAAAGGAGATATGAACAGTTGGCATATCGAACCAGTTTTGGTTCTGTATAGAACCAAAACTGGTTCGATATGCCAACTGTTCATATCTCCTTTGCTTAATAATGATTTGAGACAATCTCGTATAAGCTCTAAACTTACAGCTGAAACCCCCCCAGTTTATGCTTAATTCTGTTAATATTTAATGTTAATCTTTATAAATTTATTTGATTTGAAATAAATACTGTTTAAACAGAACTGGTTCCATCTCAGGGACAAGATTAGAACCAGTTTTGGTTCTAAAGAGAGCCTATATTTTTTGCAGTGTAGCAGGTTCGCGTGTCCTTAGAAACCTGCCTTTGTTCGACTCCCAGTATAACAGTACAAAACATTTTCCCATGGGCAATCAATATAACGTTCGTGGAACAAAAATATGATTGCATCATTTCAATTTTGTCATTGAAACATCTCTGTCAAGTATAGCCCCGGGGCAAATTTTTATATCCTCAAAAAGGGACCAAGCAACAAATAAGTTTAGAAAGGTTGACTGGAAGGAAAATACCGGTCACGTGCACATTTTATTCTGGGAATTCCCAACAAAAACTCACAAATACTCAATTGCAATTTTAGGCCCCAACCTAAATTCATTACTCTTTTCTCTTTGAAATGTTCAACTATTCAAATATTGAAACTTTTCAAGGTCGGTTACTCTAATTAAAATATTTAGAGCAGTTATACCTTATAACAGATGTGGTCGTGTGGACAATACTTCCCTATGTAGAGCGTATTCGCTTCAGCTGTCTGTCATTTGTCTGAACATTCCTTGATAAACTTATTTGTCATTTATAGATTTACTTGTAAAATTGAAATTATGAGCTGGTAGACGTTTTTTTTCATTACCAGAAGAAATAATGACACTGGTTTCCTATATCAGGCGCTTCACATTTATTTAATATAGTAACATGAAAGCGATACAGGGTGGAAATAAAGTAGTGTTAGGTACTTTTCCGGTTGCCGGTGTTCGTGCAACCATATGGGTAACAGGAATAGCTGTCATATGGACTGATGAAATCGGACGATTCACTCTAATTATTTTAGAGTATATGTAACGTTTATTTTAGAAAGTTAAACCATTGAACCCTGGTGGTGTCTTCCATATCAGTTCAATGACAGCAACAGGAAGAGTCCATATTGATTATTTAGGGGTAAACCAATTAATATTTTCAACGTGCAGACTTGGGTATGCACGTTGAAAATATTGATTGGTCTACCACACACATGCACTTAGCATCTGTCCTATTTAAATAAATTATTACGTATGATGTTCCTGAACGAAAAAGGAGCCGCTCGTGTTCAAAGGGTTAATTTGTTTCTTTATTGCGGTTTAACAACAGTCTCAGCAGCCAAGGGTCGAATATCCTACGTAACGATATATATGCGCTGCCACGAGTCTGAAGTGTATTGTAGTTAACGATAAATTGAGCAGATGAGTTTTCATAATTAACATAACTTCGCAAAACCTGGTAAGCGCGGCCCAGTGATGCTTCCCTGGGGCGACGCTGGGAAAGCCGTCCCCCTACTTTTCTCTGAGAGGGTATGCCGTTCCCTTACAATTGCAAGAATCGAGATGGCTTGATCTCCACGAATATTTAACAAAGCGAGAACGAGATCATCTTGCTAGCCGCACTTAACCATTTCAGCTGTGTGAAGCTCACAGCCCTGCGCAGATAACAATGGCCACTTCTTTTGAAGTTGTGAGTACTAAATTTTCAAAATTGTCCTGGAGGTGGATAATAACGGAAACTACAGATCGATTGGGGGGAGGAAAAACTGCAGGCACAATGCTGAAAAAAGCAGCACTTCAGACACCCACAACACCCCTCGTGCAAAACAAATTATCCAGAATTTTAGCCACCCACCCCACAAAATCAGATTTTGACAGAGTTTGCATTCCATTTCGAGAAGTTTCTCATTTCAGTATTACCCATTCCAGATCATTATCCGCTATGCTTGAATAATACCAGCTGCTAACTAGAAGGAGCAACTTTAGACACAACCTAATTGAACAAAACACAATTTCCGTTTTGATTTTCAGGTTGTTAATGAATGAAACAAACATTTAATTCAGCCGAATGAGACATGATATTTGGTACGGAGTGTGTGAAAATTATCAACAAATAAGAAAAACAATAATACAAGTCCGCTCTCCTGGACCCTGCCTTTGAGATCATGTCACCTGTCCACATTTGTGAATCTAGTTGCTATTGTTGTTCTGGCATCCCACACAGTTTGGGATCTGGACTGAGTACACAGTGCATGTAGATTCCTTTCAAATCAATTGGAATGATTTACAATGGGTGTTTATTGACATGTATAAGGAGGCTGTGACTTTCACACACGGTTGGGATAGCTGATCAGCTGGAGTGGGAGTTTCATAGTGCGTATCGCCTTAGATGCTGATGTGGCCTTAAGCAGCTATAAATAAATCAATAAAAATGTTATGGTGCGTTGCCAGAGCATGACAGGTATCGCTGTTAGTGTAAATGACATTACCGCCGATAATACAACTCTAGACTATTTTATAGTCAATGATTTTACATATCGGTGATGGCATCATACACTATAAAAATGACACACATTATTCGGGCGATGATAACTGATACATGTACATGTGCGTGACGTTGTACAACCGTGTAAAACTGGGACTCGAATGAGAAAACATTCTTAAGTTCTCGTTGCGTCAAGCTGTGCGCACACTGACGCCTCACCTATGACAATACATCAAAAGTCTTTTTTTCATGTTACTGTTACGTTAGGCACGGTTTTGTATTCAGTATTCCCAGGTTGTGTTGCTCCTTTTGATCAGGTATGATCTTTTTGTTTAAAATCCTGTCATGGTGTGATCTTATGACATTATCATATGATATTTTATTTAATTTCAAACACAGAGTTGATTAAAGTGTTTAAATTTCTCCAATCTCTCAGATGCCCTTCTCAAAAATTTCCCGAGTGAAATTCATGAAACCTTACGTCAATGACTGCAGGAGAGCATAGGTACCAACTTGCATTCACGTTTGGTACAGCTATACATGGTGCCTGCTTATCAAAAAGGTCTAATTCAGGTCACTAGGTATTCGAAGAGAATGTTTTTCATTGTAACAAAAAAGCCTCCAGGAAAAGAATTACTAATGCTGAAAAAACACGGTTTTTCCCACCCAAGAAGCCCACCCATGTCTGGAATTTTTCTGCTGCACACCCCCCCCCCCCCCCCTCCCCGTACATACAGGAAAATGAAAAGGATTGCAACGATAATATTACTGTGTCGCTTTATATTCACATGGCGAAATGAGATGTTCACCCTTTACCAATGCACAGGATACCAAAATGTATTATTTTAATTATTGTTTTATAAGTTTAAAAAAAAATTTAACAAACCCACAACATGTGATCCCCCCCCCCCCCCACACCCCAGTGGAACGAGCTCGACGAGCTCATTCCAATGAGGGGGACACATTATATGCTTTTGTTGAAATTTTTTTGAAAAATAGATATTTTTTTTTTCAACTACATCATTTTAAAATTACCCTGGGTGAGGGTGGGGGTGCGGCTGATTCGTTAGGTAAAGCTTTAATTGTTTCATGTTGGTTGTTATAGTAACGGTAATTACGTCAAGTAATGATACATGCAGTTAGTTGTGGGAGATGATTGCTAATTATTTTTTCGCCAAAATCGATTAATAATTTTTTAGTAAGCTGTAGGCATGCAATAAACAGAACAGCATTCGCGTCCGAACTGTCATTTTTACCGCACGAGATCGACTTCGGCTTCTCGTTTAATATTATCCCTCCGCCCAAAATCGATCTCGTGAGGTAAAAAATGATATTTCGAACGCGAATGCCGTTCTCTCTATATACCATCCACGGCGCCAGGGTTGAACGGGTAAAAGGACTGTGTACATAAACAAATTATCATACCTCGTTGCTGTGTAATTTGTATTGCACGGTTTCTCTGCTACAGGGCCCTTTGATACACAAACGTGATCGTTCTCTGACACGGTCGTCACAATCGTCACTGTTACAGGCACTCCATTCTGACCATGATCTCCAGTAACTACCATACGCACAAACGAACACCTGAAACTAGTCACAATACCAAAGACTGAAGTGCATTCTAAATATGCATTTTACACTTTTCGAGTACCGCGTACTTCTGACGCCAAACGAAAACGTCTAGTCGTAGCTTATGCATCTCTCAGGTTGATAGGGGCTGCAAAATCCGATACAGTGGGAGGTGTGGGTAAGTAGTGGCCGCGGCAACCAACAAGGGATTTTTCCGTGTCATACAATTTTTTTTCTGATGCATTACACTACGCTATCAGATTCATAAAATGCCTTGGTAAAGGTTACAAGGCTATGGATGCAGCAACTGTGAAGTGTTAGTCATTGTAGGCAAGTTTCTTGTATGCTGTAAAGTATGGAAGAATTTCTCCTGAGTTTGCGTTGCCAGGCTCATTAAACTATGAAGTGAGTTATAATTTAACCTGACGTGGAAATGCGTGGCGTTAGTAGTATGTCATGAAACCGGACATGCCATATTTGGATGTCCCCGGTGGATGACCCCGGAAGTGATGTCATGTCACGTGACCCAGTGCCGCCATGTTGTGTTGTCTTGGTAACCCGCGTGAGCGGCCATCTTGTGACGTCATCCCCATAGTGATACGTGGAGTTAGTGCGTATGCTCAGCGCGTTTTGTTAGAGTGATACGTGTTTCCGTCGTCCATTTTGTATACTGGTGGCCGCCATCTTGGTTTCTATGGTAGCACGTGGTTGCTGTGTGACCTAAAACCTTCTTATAGGACAGGGGTATGTCTGGAGGGTGTGCTGGATTGAAAAGAAGTAAATCTAATTACCACAAACAACCCGACAAACCCCCAAATCACCAAAATCCACCCCAAGCTACCGAAATTGACTGTATTTGATACGGATTTCCCCTAGAATCCTATTTAGGACCGCCATACCATGGTACCGAGAGGCCCCTAGGTACCGAGAAGGCCCCCAGGGATAAGTTCGATTGAACTAGAGTAGTTTTTCTGGTTCGGATTTTCCACGGAATCCTTTTTAGGACCACCAGACCATGGTTTATAACAGTAGCACGTCGTGCTATAGTACTGAGTGGGGCCCTTTGGATTATAGCCAACTGATAGACATCCTCCACGAATTCCTATATTATTCCTAAAGCCAAGAATCTATCGAGTGACTCCACATACTGCTCGAACGACTCGGACGTCCGTCGAGCAAATGAGGTATCGAGTAATTGCTCGTCCGAGTGAATCACACATATTGCTCGAACGACTCGAATGTCATCGAGCAAATGGGCTTTAGAGCAATTGTTCGATCGAGTGACTCGCACATACGACTCTTAGCCTCATTTCGGTATTTGAGGATACCTATGACATGGCAATATAATATTTGACGATACCTTTTATAGGATACTTAGCTGAGGATACTATTACCTATTCGGCCCAGCTTTCTAGGCCACCCCAAGACAAACCTATCCCAAATTCTCCCAATAAGCTATCGAGCAATTACTGAAAAGTCATTGCTCGAACGACCCGAGGCCCATCGAGCAAATGGGCTATAGAGCAATTGCTCGTTCGAGTGACTCGCACATACTGCTCTTAGCCTCATTTCAGTATATGAGGATACCTATGGCCTGGTATTGTATTATTTGAGGATACCTTTCGAGGATACCTTTTGCAGGATACTTATCTGAGGCTACTATTACCTATTTCGCCAGGCCTTTTCGGCCACCCCGAAGACATACCTATCGCAAATTTCCCTTATAAGCTATCGAGCAATTACTGAAAAGTCATTGCTCGAACGACTCGAATCTGATCGAGCAAATGAGCTATCGAGCAATTGCTCGCTCGAGTAACTCGCACATACTGCTCGAATGACTCGATCCCACCGAGCACATGTGCTTTAGAGCAATTGCTCGATCGAGTGACTCGCACATACGACTCTTAGCCTCATTTCAGGAAAAAGGCATTCCATGGTCATAGGCGTTTTCCGAAAAGGGATTCTTAAAAAGGGATTCCATAAATGGGATTCCTATCCGATTCCGGAAAATGAATTGTTTGAACTAAAAATTCTGAGAAATTTGCGTTTTTAACACTGAGAATTGAAGAGCTAACCATAAAGTAAAATACGGTTAAAACACGGTTAATCCTCAATCCACAGATCTAAATAACCAGAGTCAGAACATCTGGAAGTTTGATCCACAATGAACTAATAATCAATACATATCAATACAATATTAACAAAAAACAATGTACTGCCTGTTGTCAAGATTTACCTTACTTGAGTCCATCATTTGCCATTTGCCATTTTGCTGTTTAGTCTTTATTTTTATTGTCTAGGGGATGACAGGAAGACAGTCATAGGGCTATGTCATTCCCCACAGTATACATTTGTACATCTACCTTTGTTTTTTTGTAACCTTGTTTCTTTCCTTTGTATATGTATGCTGTGAAATAAAATATTGAATTGAATTGAATTGAAGTAATCATTCGCGTCTTTTACACTGATTAGTCTGGCGTCTTCCTTTCTGTCCAGAGATTCTGACACGCGTTTCACCACCAAGTTGCAGTTTGGCTATAGTCAGCGTATTAAAGCTTTAAGAACAATCAAGCCATTCCTTTTCCGGCTATGGTGTGCCGACAGGACTGATATACCAACCGTTCCAAAATATCGCCCGACTTCCCAACGTATTAAACCTGTACAAGCAGAGCTAGCAGCGGTTGAAGGCAAATGCACCCGCAAAGAGTGGACCGGTACAAAGCGATACGACGTCGACAAAAACACGATCCCCGACCCGGTCCACTTGGCCCGCATCTATAGGTCACTTTTGTAGCTCGGAGCGAATTCTTTGAACGATAATACAGAATGCAACAAACACTTTGAGAATCTGTCGTCGGATGAGCTATGAATGGAATATGGTTATATTGCAGGAAAACACAAATAAGATGTGACGGATGTGACCTGACACCATTCATAACAAGTTTGGTTGCTTATTTGTTTATTGAGGTTTAACGACAATTTCATCTACCAGGGCCTTGTCGCGTCGGACATTGTTACGGGTGGATGATGCCGGAGTACCCGGGGAGAACCACCGAGCAGCGACTATCAACTGCCAGATTCCTCACGTATTAAACCTGTACAAGCAGAGCCAGCAGCGGTTGAGGCAAATGCACTATTGACGTGCAGTACACATCAGTACACATCATCTCCATGTCCCCCACATGAGCAATCAGGAATAAGTGTCATGCACAAGGATACAACCCAGTTACCGCTGGTGAGGATCGATCCGTCGACCTTACGGTGCAGAGTGCGATGAACCACTAAGCCACCTGACTTCTAACAAGTTTGATAAAAAGATTCTCTCCTTTTAGAAGACATACAATACAAGGTACTTGGCTAGTACATTCCTACTGAAAGTATTCCTAGAATGGTTACTCCATCTAGGCGATAACAGATAAAGGCAATAATCAAAGTTTCTCCGATATGGTTGTCGAAAGCTCGTTAAACGCCAATAAATAAATCAAAGTTTCAGCCAATAGCCCAAGCTCTAGGGCCATAGGTCTAATTTGTAAGTAATTCGATGCTGTTATGGGCTATTTGTTCACCCACTTTTCGAAGATTTCGGGCGCAGACTATCGTAGATGAAAAGCGATACCATTTTACTCACAAAAATACAGAGATTTTCTCTTGTGCTCCAGTTATAGATATTCCAATCAAAGTGTATTCATTTGACATTGAAGACATCATAATAACACAACTGCAGAAAGACGCGGCGTACTCATAAAACTGCAGCTGTGACGACTCTCCACTCATAATTGTTTAATAAATAAACTTCTCTGATGGTATCAGTAACGTCATTAAAGATTCTGTCAAATCAAGTCTCGATTGAGAACTATTTCTTGCGTTGATTCAAAGAAAATGAATGTTTATGTTATTTTTTAGATTCAATCGTCTGGAATATTTCAGTTGGATAAGCGGCCAACTGAAATAATCCAGACAATTGAATCTAAACTTGGGCTATGGACTATTTAAAGGCTAGAATGGTTCCAGGCCATAACAGTGTCGAATTCCTCACATAATTTGGGGTGGGGTGGGGGGGGGGGGGGCGAAAACACAGGACTTCTGCAGAATTTGGCGATGTAAAAGCATGTCACAGGTGGCACACTGCGACGCATTGCATCGCTATATTCAATCTGAAGTTTCACGTATTTTCAAGTGAGGGTGTCTCCTAACCTTACAGGAAACTTCTTTTTAAATGGATGTTTAAAAGATGAAATCCCCTTGGTTTTACAGACATTTATAATTAGTCTGAAAGGATCATCGTTTAAAAAAAGAATTCAACGAGAACACTTTTTTCGCACTGCTTTGTGCCTTATATTCGCCGCTGCCGTTTCTTATCATCACGGAATATCCCCAAAACAATTGGCAAGTGTTTTGTACCTGTCAGAGACATAGGCTGTGGGTGGACAGAGCGAGCAGCTACATATGCAGCCGATCATGGAATATTCTGTATAACAGGCATCAAAGGCATATTTCGGGTCAGGAAATATAAAACATTCGATATTTATCGAAAGCTTGAGATTTGTTTGCAAGATATATGCATTTGATGGTGTAGTTTATAATGTATTTGACGAGATGTATAGACACATCTATTTATCGCAAAGTGATTGATATTGTTAGGCTTTTCCCTCTGGAAAAGACTATTGTTTTTCTACGTATTATTATTATTTTTATTTTTATTTATTTATTTATTTATTTATTTTTTTTTTTTTTGGGGGGGGGGGGGGGGGTCCCACACATTTTGTCCGTACGATTCAGATGCCATTTTCGAACTGATTTTCATACAATTTTGCACACGCATAGAGAGGTACAAAATCTAAAAATATACCAAAGCGGAATTTCGATTTAACCCTTATTTCGTCAGAATTGGCAAAAAACTGTCAAAATTAGGGTTTATAGGCACTTTCTCGAAACACGTCTCGCAGATTTTTTTTAAACATTCATCATTGTTAGACCTGCCTGTGACACGACCATTGATACACAAGACATATTAGGCAATGCATATGGTAACCTCCCACAGGCTGCCAAACATCGACATTCTGATGAAATTGGCTGTTTTCGGTCCCCCACAGCAGCCAAACGATAAATGAGAGATAAGCATAACTTCCTTTATTGGAAGTGGGATTCACCGGGGATCATTTTTGTAAGTAATAAGGCTATTCAAAAAACCAAGCGTTAACCCGTTTTGGACTGGTTAAACTGCAATACTCCTCAAAAGCTCAAAAATGCATGTTTTCTGTGGATTTCTCTAAACGAGCCTTGTAGATTTTCAAGAAAAATTGGCTACGCGCAGGCCTTCGTGTGACAATAGACGTTGCAAGGACAAAATACTCCGGTGAGCATTTGTTAACCCTCCACGGGGTGCAAAAATTCAAAATTGTGATAAAATGGGCTGTTTTTGGACACCAACAACACCCAATGGGTACGCCACAAAGAAAAGTGCCTTATTTTAGCGAGCGCACAATTTATACGTATACATTTTTGTAAGCAGTAAGGGTATTCAAAAGTCGAAGTCTTAACCCATCTTGAACAGGCTAAAGTGAGTTCTCCCTTAAAAGCTTAAAATTCCCATTTTCTGTGGATTTCTCTAAAAACATCTTGTAGGTTTTCAAGAAAAATTGACAACTCACAGGTCTTTGTGTGACATTACAAGTTACATGGACAAAATATTCCGGTGGGCGTTTATTAACCCTCTACAGGCTGCCAAGTGTCGTAATTTTGTTGAAATGGGCTGTTTTCGGACACACACAGCACCCAATGTATACCCGACAAATAAACATAATCTCCTTTGTTGGAAGTGAAATTCACCGAGGACCATTTTTGTAAGTAATAAGGGTATTAAAAAAAACAAACGTTAACCCCTTTTGTGGTGGTTAATAGCGATACCCATCAAAAACTTTGAAAATTCATGTTTTCCCTAGATTTCTTTACAAACTTGTAGGGTTTTCAAGAGAAAATGGCCATTGATAGGTCTTGGTGTCACATTACCAGTTGCACGGATAAATTATTCCGGTAAGCATTTCGTCGCCTGAATGCTAGAATGTTCTATGTCCCCTATGGGACATAGAACATTCTAGCACTCAGGCGACGATTTGTTAACCCTCAATGCTAAATGTCAAAATTTTGAAAAAAATAGTCTGTTTTTGGACACCAACAACATCAAATGGGGATGCCACAGAGAAATGTAACTTCTTTTACCGGACGCAAAACTGATAGGGAAACATTTTTGTAAGTAGTAAGGGTATTCAAGAATCGAGGTCTTAACACATTTTTGACTGATTAAGGCGATATACCCCTTAAAAGCTTAAAATTCCAGTTTTCTGTGTATTTCTCCAAAAATATTTTCAAGAAAAATTGACCATTCGCAGGTCTTGGAGTGACATTACAAGTTCCATGGACAAAATAATGCGGTAAGCAATTGTTAACCCTCTTGAGGCTGCCAAGCAAAGACATTTTGAGAGAATGGTCTGTTCTTGGGCACCCATAACACCCAATGTGTACCTGCGAGATAAACATAACCTCCTTCATTGGAAGTGGAATTCAACGAGGATAATTTTTGTAAGTAATGAAGGTATTTACAAAACCAAGCATTAACCCGTTTAGGGCTGGTTACAGAGCGATACCATCAAAAGGTTAAAAATTCATGTTATCCGAGGATTTCTCTTAAAACATCTCGTAGATGTTCAAAATAAATTGGCCATTCTCAGATCTTAGTGTGACATTACAAGCTGCATGAACAACATATTCCAGTAAGCATTTGTTAACCCAATGTAGGTTCTCAAACATCACAATTTTAATAAAATGGTCTGTGTTTGCATACCCACAGCACCCAAAGTTAAGAGGAGAGATCAACATAAGTGGAAGTAAAATACACAGAAAATTATTTTTGTTGGTAATAAGGCTATTCAAAGAACAACCTTTAACCCGTTTTTGGCTGGATAAACAATGATACCCATCAAAAGCATAAAATTCATGTTCTCCCTGGATTTCTCTGAAAACATCTTGTAGATTTTTAGGGGAAAATGGCCATTCGCAGTTCTTGGTGTGACATTACAAGTTGCATAGAAAAATATTCCTGTTAGCACTTGTTAACCCTCTACAAGCTGCCAGACATCAATATTTTGGATACATTTGAGATAAAATGGACCATTTTCAAATGGCCACAGCACTCAGTGGGTATGTGTCAAACAAACGTAACTCCTTTTGTCGGTCATTAACCTGTCGGACGACGATATTGATATTAAACTCTCCACCATTAATGATGGTTTTTACCTAAACGTTTTTTTTTATCAAACTGAGTCATTTGAGACTACTATACCCATCTCTGTTATAACATCAAAAAGGGAACTTCAGTGAGACAGTTAAAAGCAATTCATCAGACACTCTGGGGTCATGAAAAATCATGGAATCTCATCTGGAAAAGCCATGATTCTCCAGAATCATACAGTCTAGTTTTTAATTGATATTGTGTGTTTGTTATGTTAAGTTACTTGGGTTTTTTAATGGGGTTTAACAACACATTCGACAGCCAGGGTCACCTCATAAGGGGGGGGGGGGGGGGGGGGGGCTAACTTTACTGTAAATCTCTTTCAGTGACGAAAATTGTCAGCCATGGGCCCTCATTTTGACGAGTCCGTTACGTCCATTCCAACGAGAGCTCTTATGCTATGTTTTGACACAAACCATGCAACAAGTTTAGTTACTTAAAAGTGTCGCCGTCTTGTCGTGTTTGGTGTCGAGTTGAATTTAGAAGAGAAAAAAACATATTTATAATCCTTCATGTACCAGTGGCGGCTCATCCTATGAGCCAGGGTGACCGAAAGTCAGGTCATATCTATCTGTCCGGCAGTAATTATGAATTGTTTCCGTATTCAGTTATAACACCAACCGTTAATTAACTTATTTATTTATTTATTTATTTATTTATTTATTTATTTATTTATTTATTTATTTAACGCCGCTTTCGACAGCCAGGGTCACCTTGTGTCGGACAGTTTACGGGTGGTGGAAGCCGGAGCACGCAGAGAGAACCACCGAGCAACTGTGAGCAACTGTCATGCTCCCCAACGCACTAACTCCGCATAAGCAGGGTTAGATTGGTTGAAGACAAGTGCACTGTCGTCGTGCAGTACGCCTTGGCACACAGCGCCATCGTGTCACCACGTGGGCATTCGGGAATCGAGTCTTGCCCAAGGACACTACACAGTTACCCATGGTGGGGATCGAACCGTGGACCTTTCGGTATGGAGTCCAATGCAGTAACCACGGAATCACTGCGCTCCCAATTTACTTGGGTTATTGAGAACCTGTATAATACCCGAGGAAGTGATCAATGAAGAGAGAGAGAGAGAGAGAGAGAGAGAGAGAGAGAGAGAGAGAGAGAGAGAGAGGGAGAGAAAGAGAGAGAGAGAGAGAGTTATTTATTTATTTATTTATTTATTGATGTTTAAGGTCACATATTTATGCACAATGGCTAATCATGACCGGGACAGTTTGACGGGTGGAGGAAGCCGGAGTACCCGGAGAGAACCACCGAGCAACGACGAACAGCTGCCAGCTCCCCAACATCGTAACTCCGCACTGCGGAACAGGCAGGGTTAGATTGGTTGAAGACATGCGTACCATCGACGTGCAGTACGCCTTAGTACACGGCGTCATCGTGCCCCCACACGGGCAATGGGGATGAAGTGTCTTGCCCAAGGACACAACGCGGTTGCCGCGGAGGACCTCCCGGCTTGCAGTCTGAACCTCTACCTACTGAGCCACCGCGCTCCCGAGAGAGAGAGAGAGAGAGAAAGAGAGATAGAATGCAGTACCTTACCTAACACCAACACCCCGCCCCCTTTGTAACGCTTGGAAATAATCTCGATATGAAAGTTATCATGTCGGAAATTTATGCATAGCTCAAAAATGCAAAATTTACATTAACTCTCTGAAAGTCCCCCTCCCCTCCCCCCCCCCCCCCCAGGATTGTCATAGACCCTTTAATCGTAAAGTAATTGGTTTCTCAGTGAATGTGTATGGTAGACCAATCAAAATTTTCAACGTGCAGCCTCGAGGCTGCACGTTGAAAATATTAACTGGTCTGCCCCAAATAACGAAAATGATCTCTTCAGATTGATGCCATTGAATTGACATGGAAGGTACCATCAGTGTTGAAAGGGTTAAATATGGCGATCTATCCCCTTCCAGTGAAGATTCCTTTTGGGCCTTACAGGCCAAATAACTCTTCTGTTAATATCCATCGGCTCGGAAAAAATACTTCACATCTGGAGCTCGTCGTTCGAACTGAGATTATGTAATCACGTAAAATTCTTTTTAAAAATTAAAAACTCGAACTATCCTCGGTAACACCAGCTGATGACAATAGGCGGCTTGACAGATGGTTCCCGTCATGTGTTTTAATTTGAACGTGTATATTGTTGCAGCTGTTTTGGAGTACTTAAGCGGAAGTTGCACATGCTTCGAATTTGTAGAACCTATGAAGTATAAAACAGGAAGGGTGCATTTAACACTGTTTTGCATGAAACTGGCAGATCATTTCCATAACCTGGGCTTAAAATAACCTATATACGGGTTTTAAACGACCTAATAATATTTTTCGGCTAAATCCAGAACACTTTCGAGTCTTGCGGGCCGCTGGACAAGTGTTTTTTTATGGTGTTAAACTCACCATAGTGTATGAATTGTTATTTTGGATTGAAGCACTTTTTGACATCAGGCGGGCAAAACATGTTTTTTTCGAATGGAGCGTTTTTGCCCAAGATACTCTCCAGTGAATACACACAATATCAGTAGAAGTGGGCAGTAGAATAATCACAAGACTTTTTTTCTGACAATATTTCTATCATAGATTCTTGAAATACTCTTGTAGAGAGCATTTCCACAATCCATGTCAGATACTGGTATTAACAAGAGGCCTCACGGGGCCTGAAGCGCTCACCTTGAACAGAACACAATATAAACAGAGTCCAAGAATGAGTCTACGTTAAGCAACCTATCTCCATAGGATACATTGTCAATCCTTGAGCCCCACAGAAGTGACAAAAATAATCCGAGCATCATGCCTTTTCTTCAGTTGATCATAATGTAAAATGTAGAGCTCCCCTGTGAAGTCCCTTGATAAATCTATGTGGATTAATCTTAGTTACAAACTTCTAGAGGGTACTGAATACAAAATTTATAATTCTTCAGCTACATGGCCAATTCCGGCTCCCATAGGGAGCCCAAATATTAACCCAGGTTCTCGATTTGAACAAAGTTGAATCTGACCTCCCTAGAGATGTTGTATACCAAATATGAAAGCATTCTGACTGTTGGATCTGAAGAAGAAAAATATAAAAACAATTTCTTCATATGGCACTAAGTTAAAATTTGGGCTACAATATAGAGCCCAAATATTAACCTACGGACCCGATTTGAATACACTTGAATCTGATCCCCTACAGATGTTGTATACCAAACAAGACAGCATTCTGACGAGAGGATCTGAAGAAGAAGATTTTTGAAGAAAATCCCTCATATTGTACTAAGTTAAATTTCAGGTTCCCATATGGAGCCCAAATATTAATCCAGGCACTCGAATTGAACAAACCTGAATCTGACCCCACTAGAGATGTTGTATACCAAATATGAAAGCATTCCGACTAGTGGATCTGAAGAAGAAGATTTTTAAAGAAATTTCCTCATATTGCTCTAAATTAAAATTTGGGCTACCATAGCGAGCCCAACTATATACCCAGGGATCCGATTTGAACAAACTTGAATCTGCCCCCTAGAGATGTGGTATACCAAATATGAAAGCATTCTGACTGGAGGATCTGAAGAAGACGATTTTTAAAAATTATCCCCGATATTGAACTAACTTAAAATTTGGGCTTCTGTAGGAAGCCCAAATATTAACCTAAGGACCTGGTTTGAACAATCTTGAATCTGACCCTCATAACAATGATGTATACCAAACATTAAAAGATCCTGACACGTGGTTCTGAAGAAGAAGATTTTTAAAGAATTAACCCTAAGTTAAAAATTAGGGCTCCTGTATTGAGCCCAAATATGAACCAATGGGCTTTATTTTAACAAACAAGTATCTGACCCCCTATGAATGCTGTATATCAAAAAAATTCTGACCATTGGTTCTGGAGAAAAGACTTTTTAAAATTTTTGCAAATATGCTGACTCAGCATTTCTTCGATGCCCTCTACAGAACAGCCTAACAAAATGTCTGGCATTTTTTTCACCATTGAATTCTACTGGTCCTAAGGATGCTTCATACCAAATAACATCTCTCTGTTCCGTGTGGTTTGGGAAATATGGTCGTTTGAAAATATTCGTATTTTTAGCTCCTGGGGTTCCTATGGGGATGCGGGAATTTTTTTTCTTGCACGAGTCATGTACTTATGACCCAATAATATCACATACCAAATTTGGTTCAAATCGGACCATCGGTTCAGAAAATAGACATTTTGGGCTGGGCCAAAAATCTTACCCCTCTTATTACAAAGCCAAATATTACTTCACGAACTTCGTTTGAACAAACTTCATTCTACACCTCAAAAGGAAGCTTCATGACAAATATCAAGTCATTGTACCCTCTGGTTTATGAGAAGAAGATTCTAAAAATATTTTTGTAGCATTTTCCACCATCCGCACCCCCCCCCCCCCCCCATGGGGCTGGGCATGTTGAGTTGAACAAAAATGCAATGCCCTTTCGGAACCATCACTCACACAAACTTTCACTTGAATTGGCCCAGTGGTTTTGGAGGAGAAGACCAAAACATGGTGTTGACGGACGACGGACACGGACACCGGACGACGGACGACGGACGCCGGACGATGGCCGGAGAGCGATGAGATTAGCTCAGCTTGACTTTGTTAAGGTGAGCTACCCCCCCCCCCCCCACCACCCTCCCCAGTTTAGTCCCATTCCGGGCTGGTAAATGTCTGATAAAATCGGTCATTCATACATGTCGGCCTGTCTGCCAGTTGTTTCAAATTCTTGCATCTAGCACGACATGTATTCGCAATGAAAGCGTCAAAATTAGATCAGCTGTTTGGTCTTATTTTAGGCAAATAAGGCGACTATCTGCACATGTTCATGTGATGCACGTTTGTACTATTCTTGTACAACATGGTACATAAACACTGTTTTGAAAGATAAAAGGCGTTCAACATCCCTCCAGCAGCAGATGATGGAGTTGTAAAATAAAACGCGCCTTCAAGCCACTTGTTCGTGTGTCGCTCTTCAATCTTGATCGTATTATGAATCATTTTTACATATGTAAGAAAAGACCCCGCCTATTTTTGGCTGGATAGGGTGTTGCCTTGTGAGACGTAAACAATTTTACACCATGTAGACATGCTTAACCCCAACATCTCCATTTTGCTCAGTGTAATAGTCCTATAGAACACCATTCACAGTGAATCTGTTTTGTGAATTCAGGGATGCTACTAACAAGGCCACAGGCAGCATCCGAGGGCAAGGGGAGGTGGTATCAAAAAGGGCACTCGACTCTGGATATGAGTTAGGATCGGGCGTTTACAACGTATCATAAATCGTAATATGACGCTTAATAGTACTGACAATATATATAGCTCCTTGAGAAGAATAAGGTGCCATCTGCAAAGTTAAAGCATTTCAGACGGCACCTTGGTTTTCTCAATGGGCGATATATAGAGGATATCTAGTGTTTTTGAGTGGACATCGGAAATTGTCCCATGAGTGACCGAGACAAATGTTTATCAAACCCTTTATCTCGGTCACGAGTGAGATAATTTTATTTATCCACTAAAAAACACAAACTTTTCTTGTTATTATATGCTTTTTATAAGAATCTGATCGTTCCTATCGATAACTGCACTCGTTTCAACCTTGAATTGATGCATGAAAGTAAAAAGCTGATGTGAATTGATACGGGGGAGTGATTTGATCGATACTCGGAACAGCTAGAGTCTTGCGATCTGATTCAGCTGGCGGGTTTCATGCATCTATTCCAGGTGAATACGTGTTGAATTATTGCTGGAAATGATCTGCATCCACTCAAAAACACTAGATTTTCTTTTCATTATACGTTTTTAGAACCAATTGATCATATTCAGTGATAATTTGACTCGTATTCACCTTGAAGTGATTTCAAAGCCGCCATTTTGATTGATACCGTACAAGTGAAAATTTCTGTATCTTCACAGTGGGAGGATACGATTTCTATCTTTCGCAATTGTTTCGATAATCTATCGTTTAGCTTTTAATAAATATATATATATAAATTGTATAGCTTCTTTTTTGGTGATTGTCGACCAGCCTCCTTCATCATACTTGACCCATTCCCATCCCCACAGTTCTGAAAGTAATCTCTTTTCCACTGGTGTATCTCTGGCGAAAAGGGACATGTGCTGCCCCTTGCACCCCCCCCCCCCTCAGTCTCAGATAAGGGGGCAGATGGCCCTTTCCCCCTCCCCCTGCTTCTGGCGCCCTTGACTACTAAAAATTGTAATAAAGATCACGGCGAGCTCGTTCCATTTAAGAGTTAAAGTCTATGTTCTCTTCGGGGGAGGGGTGGGGCGAAAATCTAAAAGTAAAAGCAAACTTCATTTAGGAGTTTGGTGAATAGTGTCGCAGGGATTTAGGCGTACGTCCAGTAGAGGATTAGTGCAACGCATATCCCATTTGGCTTGATTAATCGTTATAAAAACTATCTAATCATTACACAACCACGCAGGTCACTGTAACGACAATGCCAACCTTGTTTATATTGTAGTACTGAAATCCTTGTTGTGTTTTGTAAGATAAAGCTTCCCTATAACATACAGAGATTGATCATTTACCCAACTTGAATAGCAGACGTCAGTTGTAAAACAGTTTTTGAATGCCTGAACAGTTTCATTTTTTTGCCTTGAAAACATTGCGCTAAGTGTTTGTGCAGCGTTACACTACGCATTCCTGGATCTGCACAACATAGCACATCACCCAGCTAATTCCTGGGTATGCACGGTATTGTATAGCATTGTGCAACGCATTCCTGGGATTTCATTTGCATTAACTCGGAGAGGAGTAGTTTCATAGGAACAGGAGAAAAACCATGCTACACAAGACAGACTTACCCACAGCTCAAATCCAGAAAAGCTCACTATAGTGAAGACGATACGGAAGTGGCTCCTCCAGGCTGTACACGTTCTGATTGGAGGCGGAACGTCGGATTGGCAATCATGTTGTCCCGAAGGCGAAGACCGGGCCAGGAACAATAGAAATTCGCACCACCTCGTAAAGCCCAACATACTTCCACTCAAACTGGTACACTCATCGACCCGATGTCATCGACATGCAGTTAAGCCTGTGGCCGACTTCTATGTCCCTTCCAGGCGTCTCGATTGCACAACACAGAACACGAAACTTCATGTAGACATCCTAAATTCCCTCTTACGACTAGAAGATGACGTTGAAAGTCAAGACGACTGGAGCACACCACCTGCTTAACTCCTCGAGGGTCAAGGAACCTGTGGAGAAGTAAATGAGGCCCTCGAAGAGATCCTTGAAACCCAGATGGGCTTGACAAAATTGTGGCATGACGAGCAAGCCCCAAAGCGGCCTCGGTTCCATATCGCCGCTGTCTTGGCTTGAAAAGTGTTTGAGAAAACTTAGGGTGCATGTGGTCAGACAACCACGACTTCTGCAGGAGGCAGGACGATAGCCAAGTTTTCCACGAACGTCGCGATCGCAACAGGAGGTGGGACGATAACTAAGTTGTCTACAGCAGCTGAAGACTGGACCGCTACGAAGGACGGAAACAGTGGAGTAGGGCGCAAAATGGGAGCGTGGAGTGTTCCGGTTCTTTTTGTTTGGGGTGGTCCAAAAAGCCACATGCTAATGGGAAAGGACGCGTTGTCCCGGAGAAATAATCAAATGCCCCCCCCCCCCCCCCAGTGTCTATGACCTTTCTTTCTCTAGTTCCTATGGAAATGGTTGGCTCTTTTTCTCTCTTCTTCGGCCACAAGGCTTGCTGCTTGATGCTTGCGTCTCTGGAAGGTCTGCCCGCACTTTCATATTCTCTTTTTGGACACGAACTCCTCGTATACGAGCCTGCTCACGTGTATTTTGGGCCTCGGGGGGGGGGGGGGGGGGGGGTCGGTTCTGTCGGCATTGGCTTCGGATAATTCTGTCCATAGTTTGGCTTTCACGTCTTCTAGGTCAACCTATTGAGCTTCAGTTCTTGTACGCGACCCTCCACTGTGGCTATGGCTGTTCGTAGCTTGGTGGTCTTACTTTCCAGTATTTTGTCTCGCCGTTTCCATATGAAGGCTGTCAGGATACACGCCCCTAGCTTACTGTTGTTTGCGTGTAGTCTAGTGTTTACTGTGTCCTGCTCTAGAACTGACATATCCTATCGTTGGGTTTCACATCTTCTCATTCAACCAGCTTGGACATCTCCTCTTAGTCCTCGGCTCTCGCTTCTTCCCCAGCCGTTTCTGTTGGATGCGGTTCTTGCCGAATGCGGACAACCGCGGGGTGCACCACACATCGTAACATTTTTCCACGGTGTGTATGCCGGTTTTTCCATAGTTGATATGTCAGTATGCATCAAGCGAAGGAACCGTCTCGTCCGGAAAGCGGTATACCTTCATTTCTCTGTGTGGGTATAGCAGAGATTTTATAATTTGATATACACGTGGCCGTGCTGGGTATAGTCGAAATGTTTTCGATAGCCTATGCCTATAGATCTCTTTGTGGGTGTAGCACGGGCTTTCCCTTTCTGTTCCTACTTGCTCTGCCTGTCACGGTTGGATCCTGTATCCAGATGGTTGGAATCGTGTCTGTTCGATGTACCTATGGTTATTCTGTGAAGATATAGTTGGGGTGATAATCCTGTATCCAACTTGTCCCAATCCTGTATGATCAATGTACCTATGGTTCTTCTACGTGGATATAGTTAGGGTGACAATCCTGTAACCAACGTGTCCCAATCATGTATGATCAATGTACCTATGGTTCTGCTACGTGGGTATATTCGATGATTGTCTCAATCTTGTTGTCCGATCCCTACTTATTTTCAATAGCCTATATCTAAAACTCTCCGTGTAGGTACGGCACGGACTATCTAGTTCGATGTACCTATAGTTATGCTATGTGGGTATAGTCCGGGATGGCAATCCTGTGTCCAGAGGGTCGCAGTCATGAGTGCGCAATGTGCGGATGCCTCGGATACCTGGATATAGTCGGAGTGGCAATCCTGTATACTGCAATCCTAAACGCTGTCTCGATTTATTATCGAAATCCGTGGTTGTCAACAAAATACGGTTTTAGTACGGAATATTCTCTTACTGGAGGCATGGAGTGCGAATGACAGAGAGCCTGTGTTGGTGGAGGGGTTGGCCTCCTCGTGGTTCCATTTCAGCTTCTGGTCTGGCGTTATATGCGCTGACATGGGTCTGGCGGACTCTTGGGTTAGTATGCTCTTATCTCCTGCTGCTGGAAGAAGGCGTGCTGGAGACCGCACAAAAGTCTTGATATCATAGGCACAGATGATATCTACTGTTTTTGAGTAGGTTCCAGAATTATCTCATGATTGACTGCAGGACAAAACAAAATTTCAAGAGCAGCTGAAAACTTAGAATTCATAGCAGCAACAAATGAGATAATGCTGGTAGCTTCTCAAAAACGGTAGATATTTTCATATATGCGTTGTGATATTTTAATTGCATTAAGACATTTTAATTGAATTTTAAACATCCAAACGCCGATATCTATCTAAACGTATATCACGTTTTGCATGTCTTATTCGAAGCAGTATTCTCTTTTATATCTATCGCGACAATACACACTGAAAAGTATACGTCAGACATTTTCCGTTATCTCAAAATGTAGCATATAATAAAGACATTTCATAACAGTGTCTCAAGGTGGAAATCCCAGGATGCTGTCAGGGTAAAGCAACTTTTGAAATTTGAACAACACATTTCAAAGCATTCGGGTGGATTTTTTATTAAAATGCAATGGGGAAAGAAGCGATCTGATTAGCTACACACAGGCGACTGTAATGTCTCACTTGAACATTAAGTTGCCTGCATTCCGTCTCAGTCATCTACACATCGGAAAAGTATCTAGTGCTGCGCTACTATAAAGGTAGACAACGTACGATTATGGACACCGTAATATTCAATAAAACATACTTTAACTTTCGAGGCCGAATATATAGCACTCAGTGACAAACGTAACACAAGGGAGCTTGTCGAAATGTCGTGTATAACTTCAAATCTTTTCAACCTGAAACTTAGCTATACCAAGCCCAATGAAAAAGTGGGACTTCGGGGAATCGGGTTCAGTTCGAAAACTGATGCTATGAAGCTTTGAAATATCGAGTGATAGAATAGTGGCTAATGAACAAGTAATGAAAAACAAGTTTTCTGTTGAAGGCTTGCACGTACACTTGTAAATCATTCCATTGGTGGGTATAGTATTGTCGCACGATTACTGGGGTGAAATTGATGTTCAAAATGATGGAGGAAAATTTATGTTCTTATCAATGCTCAGCCGACAGCCAGTGACTGTCGTCTGAACCCCAGTTCGAACGTAAACCTTGCCACCTTATCAATGCCCTATCCGCTTGGGACTCTTACGGGGTTAAGTTATTCTTCGCCTTCAGATATATACTTAACAAAGCTTACATAATAATATTCTGCAAAGTGTTCTCAACATAACCAATTCTCGCACCGCCTAAAACTATTTTAACTCGCGAGCTATTCAAGCGCTTACTCAAGCTCTTAATACGGTTTCTAGACCTCAACGTTACAGCTTTTACTTCTTTGGCTACTATGCCACTACGGTTCGCAACCGCTAACAAACTACTATCGGTTCCTTACAACCCTCACAGGGTTACGACAATACGCGGACTTTCAATCTCGGTGCCTATGACCCTCGACGGCCAAGGCTAAATTCGGACCTTCTCTGAGTGCCCTCAGGCCAAGTGCCCCTCAGAATTCTACTTCACTCCTTATACAGTCGGAACGCAAAGTTTTGTAATTCGATATGGATAGAGATATTAATGCGAATTTTATCTGAGGTAAACTATTTTGACATTTCGGAGACAGGATAGATGTGTAATATGGGTGTGTGTCAAGAACATGTGTGATACACTTGTTCCTAACAATTAGATTTTAACTGGCTTTAATTACCCAGATAATAATAACCGGAGAGAATATTGTCTCTCTTAGTACTGATCTGTTATCAGATAGCTCTTGTGGCATTCAACAAGCGCGCCATAATGGACATTAAACTTTCATACTAAATTAGCAGCTTCTGAATTACTGCGATCTGTTTTCGGTGTCCGCCATATACCTATCTTTACGTTTTGTGTTAACCCATTCAGGAAGATTATCGAAAGTATTTACACTTTTAAACAACAAAATCGCCACTTTTAGCTATCACCTTGACAAGTATTAAAACTAATGAAAAACGGCAACAATTTCGTGGATTGTGGCGTAAAAGCAAACGAAGAATAGAAAAGAGGTAAGTAGCTGTATATTTTGTGAATATACTCCCAAACAAAATGTAAGTTTCCTCACGTTTTATTCCTGAACTGGGTGTTGAAAATGGAATAAATTGAATTCTTTTTATTTACGTCGAACCTGATGTTTGTGTGTGGTCTCCGCAAACACTCTGTGGTGTTCAGCTATTTTGAATGCAATTATTCTCCTCTAAGCACTAAATACTTGTACATCGAGGAACGGAAGAGACCATTTGACTTACTCCCATCAAACATTGAAGTTTCCTAGATGTTCACAAGATTCTCGACACTGATATACACATGTCACTCCTTTTTACAATACGTTTTGGAATATTACCATCCGCTTTAGACCAAGGGGAAAAATGAAATGGTTCAGGGTTCTTCCCGACTGACACTAATTTCCAGGTCCGACCCTAATCTTTACTTATTTATAAAGTCACATATTTATAAAAATGAAAAAGAGCCAAACGGAAAGTGCTTCAGTCCGGCGTTTACTGGTAAAAGTGAATAGGACACATTATCTCTAACAGTACATTTCTTCTTAACATGCGTAAATAATGAAGCGGAGCCTGGAAACAGATTTTTTTCACTGTCAACGCTGTTTGACATACTTCGACAGAAGCATTAATTCTGTTGTTCGATCATAGGATGGCTCCAAGTATTTTACAGTTACAGACAAATGTACGCATTCAACGGAACATGAATTATTAACCGATAGAGAGCCAGAAGCCACTATCCGGGCGCTACCGAAAAGTGCCGTAAATGAGGTTGTCGTTTGTGCAGCAGTGGATAAAGAACGTTTACATAAAATCGTTTTGTTATAATTTATTGGAGAGTGCCAACAGACACTCTCCAATAAATAGTAACAAATCAATTATTGATAGACAAAATCTTGCTAGACTAAGGCTCCTCTTGTTGGCAGCATTGTATCTTTGAAAACAATTATCATGTTACAAATCACCTTTGAAAAATAATTTAGAATTCGGTAACATTTAATTTTTACACTGTCGGGTATGATCATGCACCTCGGCCATACATGTCACGTACACTGTGAGTGACTGGCCATCAGGAAAACAAACATCAATATTTATAATGTATCGCAAACAAGTATTCGCCTTTTGATGAAAAACTTCAAGCGACACCGTCGCCACGAGCTGGTAATATATTTATGCAGTTTGTTCACCAATGGCTTTTTACATGTGGATACCACATTTATGAGGAGCGCATTTGACATTTATCTGCCGCTGTTTTACACATTAGAAAGCAAATTTAAACAAAACTAAAAATAAAGAGAAAAAGCCCCGCCCGACCGACCCTTCATTTTTTGCATACAATCGGAACCCCATCATTTAATTTTTGGGCCTTATGTTGTGTTCCACTGTGCACTGAGAATGAGATATTCTTGGATTTACAGTGTAAAAACTATGATAACTTTATCCAACGCACTTTATATTCCGCAGACCGTAGTATTTAATTATTTAGTAAAGTTTTGTAGTCTTACTGTGCAAAAGATCAAGCTAAAGAATAAACCTGTCATATTACGCATTGTTTTGTTGTTCACATTGTCGTCTGCTCGTCGTCAGTTACACAACCATACTTGTTTTCCGTTTTCCAACTGTCATAAATTCAATACAAACGTCGGAACCTCCAGTTGACTTTAATGGATAGGGTTAATAAATTTCGTGTAAGAATCTGGACGAGATCTAGCACCTTTTAAAACATAAACACACCACGAAAAGGTATCACAGTTCCCATCGGACAGGTTTGGAAAAGTTAAAACCTCTTCGAGGATGAAACAGTGTCATATCGCGTGATCGATAACATGTGTTGGTTTATTTTCAAACACACAGTTATGGTTGTTAATTATACGATGGAATATCATCCGGAACAAGTGATTTTTTTCTGAGGTCGAGTGGCGAATGAAGGTTCCAACCAGATATTTATACACTGGATATGTAATGTATATTAATAAGAAACGTTCACTTTGAATCATTATACACCTTCCCATATGAAATAATTTTTATTTCAATGAGTTTTTAGTTTCATCAAACTTTTGTCGATGTAACTTCGACATTTCAATAATTTTACTGGGATATTCTAGCAATCCTGCATAACATCCACTCGCGACTCTACATCACTCCCGATTTAACTTGATCATTCAATGGGGTGATATTACAGTTTGTTATAATTGGTAAGAAGACATATCCATTTCCTAATTTGCACAATGCTTTCGGTTCGTACATGTCACCTGTCCGAAAACTTAACCAACACTCGTGTAATTTAAACCTAAAGCCGTTGTAGAGTGTTGGTTACTTTTAATTGTCATTTGAGCAATTCACTCGTTGCTGATGAACGACGCGTGCTTCGCAATAAATGACATTTTCCCCACATGGCCGAAACAGTGGGAGCCCCCATATCAGACTAATTTCAAGGTCCTTCATATTCGCTATAAGCTTTTCGCATCTAATATTTCCAACCTGCATTCAATCAAAATATACGAATTCTATAAGAATATCAGTCATAGATTTTGCAGGTAAAGAACATACCTTTACGGCAAATTTTCAACCCTGAAAACGTATACATAAAAACCATCGGACCAAATCATGTCATGGTGGGGCAAACATGTCCCCTCCTAAATATTTGAAGATATTTACGGGCCGGCTGCCATTAAACACAAGCTTGCAATATTAACGTTTCACACGTATTGTACAGCTGTGTGCGCAATAAAAAATGGCACTGTCACAGTTGAACATTGAAGATACCATATCCTATCTTGTGGTTTAAAAAGTGTATATATTTTTGATAATCTTTCTCACTTGGATTAAATATAAAGCGTAAAGGTAGGTATATGACGGACCCCGAAAACTGATTTGTTACTTAAACAGACAGCAACAATTCATGCGCTGTTAATTAAGCATGGAATTTTATGTCCATTACCGCGTTTCTGTTTAATGCCATAATGAGCGGTCTGGTAAATGATTAAAGCGAGGGAAGGCCAGTGTTCTCCTGCAGTCATTATCTATGTAATTATGGTCTGTTAATATGTAACTGTTGTAAAAACAATACATCGCACATATTCTGGACACACATCCATATTATGTATCTGGTCTGTCACCGAATGTCAGTATATACCAAAAAACGCGAGACTTTCAAAGAAACTTAAAAGCGAATATTAAATTAAGATAGATCTAAGCGGCCAAGTTGAAGAGAAGCAATTAAGATGAGGATTAATGTCCTTACGATCGCCATAAGAGTCGAGGGTGTTCTCTAGTGTTCATTCCAGTCTGAAGGTGTCTAAGACTGTGAGTCGTAAGTGAGGAGCTGGGGATGCCCCATGGTATAGGTTAAAGGAGGTGCCGCATCTATGCAAATGTAAAGGCACGTTGTAATGTATGGGAGTCACAGAGCTCATATTTAGAGTAGGAACAGTCTCGGACCAAGTCGGTGGCCATATAGAATTGTAGGAGTAGAAGTTCGAGCTCCTTGAGCTCACGAGCTAGGTATTTAGGTACACAGTATTACCTGTTGTAGAAGGCAAGCCATACGTAGGCAGAGTAGACTTTGTCTGTATGAACATTAATCTGAGATAAATGGAGGGAAGCATTTAACCCCATGGTGGCGACTGCTTGAGTGAAAAGTGTCCAGTCAAGTGACGATATATTAGTGGCCGTATTAGTGGCCGTGCGACGGCAGTGGTAGGGTGACATTCCGTCACAGGTTAGGGGAAAGGCATTTTGTAAAGTGACAATACGTTAGTGGTCTTGCGATGACAGTGGTAGAGTGACAGTCCGTCACATATTAGTGCAAAGGCGCCCGGTAAAGTGACAATACGTTAGTGGTCGTGCGCCGGCAGTAAAAGAGTGAAGTTGTATGTTCGTGAAAAGGCGACCAGAGCCCAAACACCAGCAACAGGGAAGAAGAAATCAGCGAAAACAAAGAACGCGGGCCCGCAAGTGACTCAAAACCGTGTGGGTGTGGTGTGATTGACGTTTTGATTTTCTTATTCATTGGATTTCATGTGAGTCACAAGTTACTATATACTTTTTCTTAAATGTATTAAATTTTTGTTTTCAGTGAATCCCTGTTGATTTATGTTTCTTGAGAAAAAGTCATTGACACGTTCAGCATAAGAACCACCCCAACAAAAACGAAACAGGCGGGTTCGTCACGTTGAGACATACCTTCACGAACGGATTCAGGCGACACTACTTGAGTTTTGGTTGAATACGCGGTGTGAATCTATTTCCACAGCAACGACTGCATCCCGGTTTCCGACAGTAATTGTTGAGAAAACGTCTATGACATCGGTAGAAAATAAAGCGAAGTTTCCTTTGTTACTTTTAATAAACGAAAACAACAGACAGCTCTCAAGCTGCCTGCTGGTTTCGTTCATTAAAAGTTACAAATGGAAACTTGGCTTTTAATTGATTGATTGATTGATTGATTGATTGATTGATTGATTGATTGATTGATTGGGATTTAGCAACACTTTCGACAGCCAAGGCCACCTCGTGTCGGACAGTTTTACGGGTGGAGGAAGTCGGAGTACCCGGAGAGAACTAGACTTTTTTATGGCAAGCTAATAAGAAGCAACTGTGTAAATGTCCTCATTGGCTCTTTGTATAGCGAATGTGTTTTTACAGTAATTTGCAAGATTTTATTCTTCCCTGGAAAAAATAAGCAAAGCTTGCCTCCTAAACTATTATATTTATGGAAATGATAGTGTCGGTATTATATGTCACGATGTGCACACAGCTGAGAAACAGAACAGAAAAATAGCTACATAACATCAAAAGATGGTGAAAGCGCCGTTTTCTTTATTTTTAAATGCGTTTATTAATAGTTACACGTTCAAAACGTTTTGAGGCAAACCATGAACAATTTTGATACTAAAAATGTCGTCGTCTTGTCGTGTTAGGTGTCGAGTTGAATTCAGAAGAAAAAGGCATATTTATAATCCTTCGCGTATCAGTGGTGGCACATCCTATATGGGCCAGGGTGATCGAAAGCCAGGCAATATCTATCTGTCCGTCAATAATTGTGAATTGTTTCCATATTCAGTTATCACACCAACCGTTAATTAATTAATTTATTTATTTATTGGGGTTTAACGATAGTTTCGATAGCCAGGGTCACCTCGTGTCGGACAATTTTACGGGTGGAGGAAGCCGGAATACCCGGAGAGAGCCACGGAGCAACGACGAGCAGCTGTCAAAACTCCCCAACGTACTAACTCCACACAAGCAGGGTTAGCATTGGATGAAGACAATGCACCATCGACGTGCAGTAAGCCTTAGTACACAACACCACCGTGCCCCCACGTGGGCAATCGTAATGAAGTGCCTTGTCCATAGACACAACGCAGTTACCCCGGGCGGGGATCGAAGCGTATGAAATATCATTGTTTATTTTCTCACTTGCGCCGCGAACGTGCGGCGTAAGCAAATGATCTGACACCAATACAGTGTCCTGGAGTGAGTGAATTATCCTTCGAAATTTAGGAAAAGGTAGAATAGGCACTGGAAGAAGCATGGAGGAAGTGGTGTCGCGAAGATCACCGATTGTGGTGGTGGTGGTAGTGTGTGTGTGTGTGGGGGGGGGGGGGGGGGGGTAACCTGATTTGTCTCGACTATGATGTCTCGAGTCTCTCATGACCAATATTCCAACTACATCATCAAAATGCATGCCTCCCTCGAAAGCATGCCTTGATGATGAAGTTGCAATATTAGCCAGTTAGTCGGTCGGGATAATAGTTAAAGGGAGACTCAATACTTCGGGGAAATTTATTGGTGAATAAATAAAATGTACACTATGTCTTATTTAATTAGCATGCACCGTACAGATATGCCTACTCCGAATAGATCATTCTGGGCCCCTACAAGCCCAAATAGGATACGACCGATCCCCATTTGTCTCACCGATTATGTGTGTAACACAAGTCCAAATATAAAATCTAGTCTTTTGCGAAAGTACATGAATACTAGCAAAAAGAGACTTGACATCGTTGACTCTAATCAGTATGAAAACGTCCCAAGTGGAAAAATTACTGGGGCGCGTATGCTAGACAGCCACTAAACCCACTGTATAGCAACGCCCCTGCGTGAATGGCTAAATATATTTTAAACCATAATCATATCTGAAGTTCGGATGTTTGCTGATTCTAAGCCCATCACGTTGTCCAATATTAGTTCTAGCATAAATAGATCTTCGAATGGGTAAAAACTCCTACATAAGTCGAAATGTCTGCCAAAATCTAGGTGAGGACCCCTCTCCACCCTTTCCACTCAAAATTTACCTACGCTATTGACAGTAACTTGTTCTTGTGAGAATGTAGACGACTATGGTTACAAGTCGTTTGATATGCTAAAAGACATGTGTTCAGTTAATGAAAACCCAGATCAAACCTGGACATTGCTGGTAATGCATTTGCGTGTTTGACAATTAATTCCCGCTGACCTGTGTTTTTCCTCCGGTATCCCATTCTCCAGACAAAACTGGACGATATGATATAAGCCTTTACGATTATTGGGAGTGTTTTAAAATTTAAAAAAAAACGAGAAGCCAGTTTATCATGGAAGGTTTCGTACTTTTTTGATTGTTAGAGGATATGAAGAGGTGTAATAAAAATCGAACACATACCTTGAATATTATGAGAAAAACAGATAAATACATCACCGAATAATTTTGACGACTGTAGTGTACAAGCTTTCATCGCATTGTTTTGATAACTTGGATGTGAATTTCTCTCTTCTTTATCGAGGACATCACTGCACGCGCAAACATGTTATGATTCTCTCAGTAAAATGAATTCGCCGATCTCCCCTGATACGTATAATTTCGTCAGATGAATTTTCTAATGTTTTCTGCCGACTCTCCGATATTCCTGCGGCCCAGAAGGTCAGTAATCAAAATTGGATTCTCTCCGGTCTGACGAGAAACACACAGCGCACGTGTCGGCGTGAATTTATATACTCCCGAACAAAAAGTTCGCAGTGCTTCTTAGTGTTTACATTAAAAGGGAAAATTAAGTGCATGATATAATGGCAGTAACAAGGTATTTATGTCCTAACACTTTTAGTGCTAAAATAAACTTTTATATACAACTTCGCGTGTTCTGTTTGAGTGGTGATGCAAGCTTGGACAGACCGCAGGGAATAATTATTTAAGCACTTCCTAAGAAAAGATCTACAGGACCGACCAAGGCACTTTGCACCGGAGAGTAATAGTCTGGAGAAATTAGGGATGACTGGGGAAATGAAGATGCTAAAGCCGATTTTTCAGGAAAAGTTCGGTTTGTGGTCTTGAAAAAAAGCTCCTCTTAAATACGAGTTGATCTTTTTGAAAAAAGTCCTTGTTTTCTAATGTGGAAGATTGGAACCCGGATTCCCAAATGCCATATCCATGAAAATTTCTCTACTGCTGAATTTGTCCCCAAATTGACAAAAAATCCATTCTGGGGCCCAGGTGTCATATTTAAATTGCAGCAGGGATAAATTCACAATTCCCGTTGTTAAAAATCTAAACTCGGGACGTGTTTTCTTTTCTTTTTTCTTAGAATTGGCAGAAGTCGTTTGGGTGATACCACGTAAACCACGAACAGATGGTGTCGTTGCGAATCTGGCCTATGTGATCTATTTCACCCGTTATACGAATGGTATTACATATTTGTTCCTCTTGTAAAGATTGTTTTTTTAAATTTGTAGATTTTGATCAAGGACAATGCTACATAATATATCAGTGAAGACTGTGGTAAATTTATAGTTTTTTTTTAACTTGTGAGCTAAAGTTGAACACCCCGAGAAGTACTAGTATCATTTTTTGTATTTTATTGGGGTTTTCGGGGTTTTTTAGAGGGGTGGGGTCTTTGTATTTTGTGTGTGTGGGGGGGGGGGGGGAGGGGGGGTTCTTCTCTGCGTGGGTAGTCTCTCTGTTCGCGACCAAATATTCCAAACTATATTATTTTCTAGTGTTGGTGCTACTCACTGTCTCAAGCCACCAGGCAAATTCTATAAGTGCACAAGGTAGAACAACGCAACAGCTACTAGCATAATTTAACTTTTCCAAAATTGTTAGGGACTCCACGCACTTCACAGAAACTTCGAGCTCCCTTATTCACCTCTTCATAGTAAATGACCAACTACTATCACATGTCTCAAAACAGATATTATTGATCCATTCTTCCCAGACCTTGTGTGATATCATTGCCCAGACCTAAAAATCTCCAAACAAAAATCCAGCATCTTCAAGCGCCCAGTGTGGTACTACGAAAGAGACGGCTACGAGGGACTAAACCGTGATTTTTCCCAACATAGATTGGGAAAACGTGGTATTGAAAAACTCATTATACAACCCTGTTGACCAAACTACACACGTTTTACTCATCAACTACATTCCTAACAAGACAGTAACATGTAGCTCCCAACAGCCCCCAGTCCTTGGATGTACAATAACATCAGAAAACTCATAGGTCAACGCAAGCGCCTTTACCGTATAACAAAAAGCATAACAGCCCCGAGTCATGGGAGATATTCCGTCAAAAACGCAACCTCGTTGTTTCAGAAATTCGGAAAGCAAAAACCAATTTCTACTTAAAATGGACATCAAACTAAATTCCTATTACGTTGTTGGAGATCGGCTTAGAAAAAGCATAAGCTTTCAATAATTGCTTCTGACTCCCGATGACATGCTGAATGCCCTAAATTCCATCAATGTATCCAAAGCCTGTGGTCCTAACAAATTTTTGCAGTGAAGTCCTTGAATATTCAGAGACTCTCAGGGATAATTGCACGGCGAATGAAGCCTATGAGCTCGAAAAAATCCAAGTCGAAGCACCACGACTCGTGACGGGGAGGGGGGGGGGGGGGACAAAAAGCACAAGCAAAACAAATAACTGTACATTGAAACAGGGTGTGACAAACCAGAGACTTGAAGGAAAAAACACCAATTCATACAATATTTTAAAATGGTTCATGGTCTAGTTCCTGCCTATTTATTCAACATACCTCTCTGGTTTCCAACGTTACTACCTCCGACGCTGTAATTACTCCACTGTGCAGAACGCATCTGCATTACACGTCATTCCCACCTTCTAGTACGCGACTATGGAATGTCTTGCCCCTCCAAGACAGAGAAAAAAGCACTATCCAACTTTAAATCATTCCTCTGCCGAAATAGATGTATTGTTCGCTCTTATTTCTACGGACACAATTCGCGTCAAGCACAGATCCTACATTGTCGCCTGCGTCTCAGCTGAAATGGCTTGAACAGCGATTTATTTTATGACTTTCTTGTCGATTCATTCTAATGCAGATGTGGCGAAGGTGAAACGGTGGATCATTACTTTTTCCACTGCAACAGATACACACCGATTCGACTGCAAACCTTGGACGCCTTACAACACTACATTAACACTAATATCTTATTATACGGTAGTGAACACTACAGCTCTGAAATCAACAAATCCATTTTTTAAGAAGGTTCACAAATTTATCCTTCTGGCCAAACGGTTCGACTGACAATCCACCTTTTTCACCAACTCCCACAATTCTCTTTGGAATTTCGAGGTACACCGCCTAATCAATTAAGCACTAGTCACTAAATATCTTGGGTTTCTTCTCTTCCTTTCTCTGCTGCTATGCCCATGTTCATCTCTTGCACGTGTGTGTTGTAAATTTTCTCGAATTCTCAATCACATCTGAACATCCATGTTGACGCGAGTAATCAGTTTTCTATAATTGCCAAAAAATCAAATAAAATTTAAATAAATATATAAAAAGTAAATAAAATATTACTTCAGCATTTTGTTGCACAAATATGATTTTACTACGCATGCCTTCGAAACCTAGCTTTTTCAACAGCTCTGTGTACTGGTATCACTGAACTAAATATTTGAATTAGAGTTACCCACCTTGAAATGTTGCACTTGGAAATGATGCAATCTCTAAAAATAAGCATTCTTGGGAAAATGTATTGCTTCAATAAACGTTTGAAACATTCTATTGACATCTTGCATTGTTGTTGAATATTCCAGATAAATAAAGAGGGTGATTTGATGACTTTTGGATCTAAAAAATACAGTTGACTTTTGGTGTGTTTTTGTAGGGAATTGTACACGTGACCGGTACTTCCCTTCTTGTCAGTTTTTCTCTCTTATTTGATGCATGACCCCCTGTTTTGGGGTCAGAAAAAGTTGTGTGAAGTGCTATACTTGACAACGACATTTGAATACCAAACTTAAAGTGATGCGATCATATTTTTTTCGCCCGAACGTTACAATGGTCGCCAATGGGAAAATATTTAGTGTCGTCATACCTACTAGAGGTACCGATATAAACACCGTGTGTGTGCTGGCATAATTTATTTCCATAGTGCAGTTTGTTCTTCCAATAGAAGCGAAAGAAAAGCATTAAGCCATTGAAGAGGTCGTTCTTTTGAGAGTCATGTGGTTTAAAAGAAAAAAAAAAAAAAAAATTAAAAAAACGAAAATAGGGCCGTAGGATGAAAGTATCACACTAAGCGCCCGACTAAAATGGATTCGCTCACTTTAACCCTTTACCCAACGTAACGGCCAAAACCGGCCAGCGCTATTCACAAAAATCGCCAATTAATTTTCATTATTTTTCCATTTTTTGTCTCAAAAACATAGGTTATGGCACTCTTTGGAACGAGCTCGCCGAGCTCATTCCATTGACGGGTCATAACCTATATTTTTGAGACAAAAAGTGAAAAAAATTAATTATTCAAGAATTTTTTTTACAAGCGTCGTCTTCTTTTCATGTTAGGTAAAGGGTTAATATAAATCTTATTCTGTATGGCAGGCAGTGTCGTATTTTGGTCTAGGTTACTTTATTTTATTTTCGAAGTAAGCTTTCAATGAGATTGTTGTAAGCTGCCTCGACATCTAAAGAGTCTGATAACTTGTGTTAGCAATCAAATGGGATATTTTTCTCGTTAACTAAGGTTCTCTCCGTTTTGATCCCTGCTCCTCGTATGGAATCTTTGATGAAGTAGACCTGTGGTTGACAAGGATCAACAGTAGATGTCGTTCCGCCCATAAGGCAGATGCTTTTATCACCTTACATGACCTCATCTTTGATTTATCAAACATCTGCGACTGACGATTATTACCGTTACTTGAATTTAAAGAAAAACCACTGCATCTAATGACTTAATCATGCACTCAGTGATGTTATCGGTTCATCTACGTTAGAAAATATTTACTTTTTTGGTCGGGATGCCGTCTAAACCCATGAGATGAAAAGCATCTTATTTTCACGACTGGAGGGCAGACGTGTAAAACATGTTTATTTTCCAGAAGGGAGTAGGCATAATGAAGTTTTTAACCCTACATACATTTACCCCATCCGCCTGATAGTGGAATGGAACACTGTAAAAACCGTTAACCCCCTGACCCAACACGTAAGGCAGACGACACTTCCAAACAAAATTCTTGAATAAGTAATTTTTTCCATTTTTTGCGTCAAAAACATAGCTTATCCCCCCCACCCCCCCCACCCCCCCCCCCCCATCACCCCGCCATTGGAACGAGTTATACGAGCTCATTCCAATTGGGTGCCATGAGCTATGTTTTTGAGACAAAAAATGAAAAAAAAATGAAAACTGAATGGCGATTTTTTTCGAAATGTACTGCCTGTTTTGGCTGATACGTTGGGTTGAGGGTTAATAACAATCACAAGAACACGACAAAACGCCGAATCAATTAAAACAAGATCAACGCAATACGCAAGTATGCAAAACCTTCCTCAACCGAGGACAGTTTTCAGTGGCGAAAGTATGGTGGTGGCGAATGGATAGGGGGTGACACCCTCACTAATTTTTCCTTTCTGAACATTTCGTCTCGATGGGAGTCTTAGATATCGATTCGTTCTTGCTAGTAACCATGTACTCTCTTACGACATTAAATTTGTTACTTGCACATGTCACTCACACAGTCGCTCATACAAATGGACGTTTGTAGTACCTAATTCGGGCTGCTGAGCGCCTACCATGATAATGTACTGCGCGGTACGCTCCATTTAAATAAGACGTTGGGAAGTCCATACATCACGATTACTTCTCAACAAATCAATTTTCAAGAAGTCCTCAGCTTTTTAACCCTTTAGCCAACGTAACGGCAAAAACCGGTCAACGCTATTAACAAAATTTACCATTCAATTTTCATTACTTTTTCATTTATGTTACAAAATATAGCTTATGACCCCCCCCCCCCCCTCCCCCACTGGAGCGAGTCATATATCCACTTAGTATATCATCTCATTAAAAACAAGAGGCCCCACAGGGCCTGAAGCGCTCATCTTGTACAGAACACAATTTAAACAGAGTCCAAGAATGAGTCTACATTAAGCAAGCCATCTCCATAGGCTACACTGTCAATCCTTGAGTCCCTCAGGAGTGACAAAAATAATCTGGGAATCATGCCTTTTCTTCAGTTGATCATAAGTAAAATGTAGAGCTCCCCTATGAAGCCCCTTGATACAACCTATGTGGATTAATCTTAGTACCTCTAGAGGGTACTGAATACAAAATTTTTAATTCTTCAGCAAAATGGCCAATTCCGGCTCCCATAGAGAGCCCAAATATTAACCCAGGCTCTTGATTTGAACACAGTTAAATCTGACTTCCCTAGAGATGTTGTGTACCGAATATGAAAGCATTCTGACTGTTGGATCTGAAGAAGAGAAATTGTAAAGAAATTTCTTCAAATTCACTAAGTTCAAATTTGGGCTACCATAGCGAGCCCAAATATTAACCTATGGATCCGATTTGAACAAACTTGAATCTGACCCCCCTAGAGATGCTGTATACCAAATGTGAAAGCATTCTGACAAGTGAATCTGAAGAAGAAGATTTTTGAAGAAATTCCCTCATATTGTACTAAGTTAAATTTCATGTTCTCATATGGAGCCCAAATATTAATCTAGGCACTCGAATTCAACAACCTGGAATCTGACCCCCCTAGAGATGTTGTATACCAAATATAAAAGCATCCCGACTGGTGGATCTGAAGAAGAAGATTTTTAAAGAAATTTCCTCATATTGCACTAAGTAAAAATTTGGGCTACCATAGTGAGCCCAAATATATACCTAGGGATCTGATTTGAACAAACTTGAATCTGACCCCCATAGAGATGTTGCATACCAAATATCAAAGCATTCTGACTGATGGATCTGAAGAAGAAGATTTTTTTAAATTACCCTCCATATTGAACAAAGATAAAATTTGGGCTTCCGTAGGAAGCCCAAATATTAACCTAGGGACTTGGTTTGAACAACCTAGAATCTGACCCTCATAACAATGATGTATACCAAATATTAAAAGATTCCTACTGGTGGTTCTGAAGAAGAAGATTTTTAAAGAATATTCCCCATATTACCCTATGTTAAAACTTCGGGCTCCTGTAGAGAGCCTAAATATGAACCAATGGGCTTTATTTCAACAAACTTTTATCTGCCCCCCTATGAATGCTGTATACCAAATATCAAAAGATTCTGATGATTGGTTCTGGAGAAAATATTTTTTAAAATTTTTGCAAATATGCTGACTCAGCATTTTTTCGATACCCATTACAGAACACCCTAACATAACCGATGGCAATTTTTTTTTACTATTCAATTTTACTGGTCATAAGGATATTTCATACCAAATAAAAGCTCTTTGTTCCGTGGGGTTTAAGAAATATGGGCGTTTGAAAATATTTCTATTTTTAGCTCCCAGGGTTCCCATGGGGATGCGGGAAATTTTTTTTTTTGCATGGGTCAAGTACTTATGACCCAATACTACCACAAACCAAATTTGGTTCATACCGGACCATCGGTTCAGAAAATAGAAATTTTGGGCGGTGCCAAAAATCTTAGCCCTCCTATTACAAAGCCAAATATTACTTCACGAACTTCGATTGAACAAACTTGATTCTACACCTCATATGAAAGCTCCATAGCAAATATCAAGTCATTGTACACACTGGTTCTTGAGAAGAAGATTTTAAAAATATTTTGGAGCATTTTCCCCCACTCCCTCCCTATGGGGCTGGGCATGCTGAGTTGAACAAAAATGAAATGCCCCTTTGGGACCATCATTCACACAAACTTTCACTTGAATTGGTCCAGTGGCTTTGGAGGAGAAGACCAAATCATGGTGTTGACGGACGACGGACGACGGACGGAGAGCGATGAGATTAGCTCAGCTTGACTTTGTCAAGATGAGCTAAAAATGAACAGGACAAAAATATTTGTTGCCGTGTGTTTTTCGGGGGGTTCAAATTTGTCGATTCCTCAGCCACCGTCCAGTTTTGCCCTAAATTGAAAAGACATATTTTACTTGTCCTCCTCGCCTTATTTTTCAATTTTCACAATTTTGAAAGGACAGCCGGTACAAATATTTTAAGTGTTTTCCAAAATAAATACTGTGACATTTTTATTGAGGGTTCCAAATTCAATAAATAATGCCCCAATCAGCTGATCTCCTTCCTTTTATGCTCTATTAAACGTTAAGATAAAATCTGCTAGGAGGCGTTTTCGCCTCCATATTGCGTATTTGTAGGTGACAACACGATTGTCTGGAACGTCATTCTTCGCTATCAGATCTTCATCAATGATTATCAGCGCGCCTATCACAAGCTGCACACGGCATAGGCGCGAACCGCTAATACTTGTAAGTTGGTTCAATGTTGTAGATTATGGTACGTCTGGGGAGGGGATGAGGGAGGGGGAGAGACAGAGTAGGTGGCTGGTGATGTTGACTGGACAGAAAAGGTAAGGAGAACGGCCAAGAGAAAGAGGAATTCGGATGCCTGTCAAACGACGCTCGTACAGGTGATATAGGGTCTGATGAGAGAAGTAGGAAGGAGGATTAAAGCAAGTTAGTTGTAGCAGAGAGTAGCATAGTATGCGAAATTAACAAGGTGGTTTGTGGTATTGACAGCTCGAATCTCACTGTCCTGTGTATTCCCGGGGCGAAGGTAGAGGACTGGGGTGGATGGTATTGTGGTGGGGTGAGGTTTGGATTCAGTAGTGATGGTTCATGTGGGTTTCTACAACATCAGGGAGGTCAATGCAGTAAAGCTGGTCTGAGCGTATAGGGATTTAATTAGTAAACTGTCCTGTAGGAATGCAAGGTTAGCAGTATCAGGGGTTCTTCCGGTTCTATGGGATGGGGATGAGCGGCATTCGGGGATTATGGGGTTGAACGAGGAGTTGGAGGACTACTGCGTCGTTTTAGAAATAACCTTTATTGACCATTGGGATACGTTCTGATGTAAGAAGAGCATGTACGGACGAGACGGGCTGCATCTTAACAGGATGTGAGAAAACATTCTACATGTAGCTGAACCTTTTTTGGAGATGAATGAGGTGGGAGATCAGAGGTAATAGCAAGAAGGAGCAAAAGTGGGGAGAACAAGAGAGAGGGAGCGTAGGCGAATACCGGGGCTACCGTCAGGAAACAGCAGAATCAATGTGGGAAGTCAAGAAATCGAGTAACTCTGAAAGTAGGGTACAGCAACATCCAGGGTCTCCCCAAGAAAGTAAGTGAAATAGCTACATTGATCGAGGAGGAGCACTTTGATGTTACGGACTTTGAATAAACACGGTTAAGGCATCGTGATCGGATAGACCAGGTATGGGCATGCGTATGGATAGGTGTAGGACGAACTGCAGGTCAGAAAAAAGGAGAAGGCATGTGCATTAAGGAGGATTTAAAGCTGTCGTTGATCACAGACCTAGCAGATGTCGACAGTACCTTGGTTCCGGTATCTAAAGAAACTGAGTGGGTAAAAGTTAATTTAAAAAACAAAAGTGTTGCTCTTGGAACTGCGTACTGTGCATTGGAGGGGAGCAAGCCTGAGTCAAGGGGATCAATATATTCAACACTTACGTCCAATATGACGGAATTAGAAAGCCGCACGGAGGTAGGGAAGGAAAGTATAGGAAAGATTAGGGAACTTGGATACAGGGTGAATGACGACTTGAAAAGGATGTAAAGGGCAGAAAAGTCAAATGTGCTGCGTGCAAGAGAAGTACAATACTCAAGGGAGTGGAAAGTAACGAGGCCAGGGTAGCAAAAAAAGAATACCAACAGGCACAGAATAAAGTAAATAAAATTAAAGAGGATAATCGGAGGGTGCGGAACTGCAATATTATTAGGACGATAAGAATAACATGGGGATCGAGTCAATAAAAGAAACAAAGGAAATAATTCACAGAGTATTAAAGCAGAGGGCGGAAATACAGACGCTCAAGAGCAAATCGCATCAGAACTATTCAAGAACTGGGAAAACGGAAGCGATAAGCGATGGGAAATGGGAACCAACGGAAGTGCCAAAATAAGGTCGATGAAAATTTATCGAACTTCATGTGCAGCGAAATAAAAGTTGAGGAGGTCCGAATAGTGGTATAAAAATTAAGGAGCAGAAAAGCGGGAGGGACGGATGAAATTCCCAATGAGTTCCTAAAAAATGGTGGCGAGGAACTAACGGCCCTACTCACCCTAGCGTTAGAAAAAACAAGAGATTTCAAGAGAGTGAAGAGAAAGCAAGGTCACATTTATACACAAACAAAGGGATAAGAAAATATTGGATAACTGTCGGTGAATCTCTATCATTAGCAACATTGGGAAAGGTTTCTGCAAAGTCCTATATGGGAGATTAGAGGATATGATCGAAGAAAAGGGGTTTTGGGGGAGATCCAGAATTGCTTCAGGAAGTGAAGAAGAGTCACTGACCATCTTTTCAAACTATCCCAAATGATGGTATCTGCAAAAGCCAAAAAGAAAACGATGTTTATGGCGTTTCTGGATATAAAAAATGCATACATATGGAAGGAGGGTATGTGGCAAAAGCTTGAGGCTTCGGGAATGGGAGGTGTGTTTGTTGGGATTCTGAAAGCATTATATTAAGATGTACAAAGTAAACTTAGGCTGTGTGACATAACAACAAAACGGGTGCCAATGGAGATAGACGTGATATGGAGCTTTAGCAGGGATGTATCCTTTCACCAATTCGTTTTGCATTATACATCAAAGATTTAGGAGATGAAGTCATGCATCGCGACGAGTGGGTAGAGTTCGGAACCTGAAGATCCCAGGGCTATTTATTGATATGGTACTAATGTCGGAATGTGGAATTAGGCTAGAGAAAACGCTGGCATTTTTTGGGAGCTATGGAAACAAATGCAGACTAGAACTAAATGAAAATAAAAGCAAGTTTATACCCGTGGGTGGTAAAGTGGAACCCACATCATGGTTAAGAGTGAGGGAGTTTTGTATTACTTAAGGTAGCAGCAAAATTCTTACTGTGTGAGAGACTGGTGACTACGAGTATTTGGGAGTAAATATAAACATCGCGAGAGGCATCTTCCGAAACCTCACGAACAAATTAACTGTAAAGGAGAAGCGAATTCTTAATCAAATGAAACATTACTGAGAAACAGTTGCAATATATTTTCGTGGGGAAAACCATTCCATTTGGGAAATGGTGTGTGTACCAAGTATAACATATGGTACGGAAGTGATACCTCAAACCAAATGGCTGTAAAGAGCTTGGAAACTACCCAGAATGATACAGATAGACAGGTAACAGGGTCGCAGCAATAGAAGCAATCAGGGGTGAGCTTGGATGGATGAAGATCAAGGACAGTATAGATTTAATGAAACTTATCTGAACTATATGGTAAATCTCCCCAACAGCCAATGGTGTAACGAATCTGACTGGTGGATCTGAAGAAGAAGATTTTTAAAGATTATTCCCCATATTGCACTAAGTTAATATTCGGGTTCCTGTATTGAGCCCAAATATCAACCGAGGGGCTTAATTTGAACACACTTGTATCTGACCCTCCTATGGATACTGTATACTAAATATCAAAAAATTCTGATCAGTGGCTCTGGAAAAGAAGTTTTTTAATTTTTTGCAAATATGTTGACTCAGCATTTTTTTCGATGCATCACCCCACCCCCACCCCCACACCCCACACACACACACCCTACAGAACACCCTGACACAACCGATGACAATTTGTTTTTACCGTTCCATTCTACTGGTCCGAAGGATGCTTCATACTAAATAACAGGTCTCTGTTCCGTGAGGTTTGGGAAATATGGGCGTTTGTTTTTGTTTTTTAATATATTTTTAGCCACTGGCGTTCCCATGGGGCTGTGAAAATATTTTTTCCAGCATCAATCAAATACCCAGGACCCACTTATACTACATGCCAAATGTGATTCAAATCAGCCCATCGGTTCTTGAAATACAAATTTTGGGTGGAGCTCAAAATGGGTAAGCTCCCACAGGGAGCCCAAATATTGACCTACAAGCTTCCCTTGAACAACTTTAATCTTCAACACCAAAGGATGTCACATACCAACTATCAAGGCATTGTCTCTGGTGGTTCATGAGAAGAAGATTTTTATAAAGATTTTTAGGCTTTTAGGGCATTAACCAGAGTCCGAAAATGGCAGCTGCTTCACTTGAACAAAATAGAAAGGGTATACTCCAATGATGGTCTGTGCAATATATGTTTGAATTTGGCACAGTGGTTTTCAAGAAGAAGACATGTTTCAATAGTTAACGGGCGACGGACGACAGACGACGGATGACGGACGCCAAGTGGTAGCAATAGCTCAGACTGACTTGCAGTCAGGTGAGCTAATAAAAAGTGCGGAACGATGTAGGGCCTATAGGATTACCTGAACCTCCACTTCATATAGTGTCTTTGCAAATTTTGGAATCCTTCATTCAGTTCAAGGAGCTGTTTATCAGTGTTTTGTTCCGATACAACAAATGAGATAAAAAGAGTTCCTCGACGTTGAGTGAGTCTTTTTTCTCTTGATATGTCACCTATCAGTTTAGCACGAGCCATTCAGGCACAAATATTTTGCTTATGTGGATCAACAAGTTGTTTCTCCACACAGCAGAAAAGACAACATTTTCTGTGAAACGGGTTGGAACTCGGGAGTCGGATGTGGAAGGGGTTGATAGGTAACCTAAAAGACTTATTAACTGGCTTATATTACATATGTTTAGGCCTAGAATTTAATAATATTTTTGGCGAATCAAAAGTGATTCTTGTTGAAAGTAACAATGCGAATCCAGCAAGGAATCGGTTCGTAAGGGTGTGTACCTTTTATGAAATGAAAAATGTTTTTAGCTGAATTAAACACCCACACTTTCATGAAAGGAAGTTCAAACTAAAGCCAATGTCCCTGCATCTGAGCATACTTTTAACCTATGTTGAATATATTTACAAGATGCGGCTTCGATTTTCCAAATAGCGGATGTGATCGGCCGTCTATCTCAAATTTGGAGAGCGATCTGCTTGCATGGTTAGTATATAAAACAGAGGGCCTTTATTACGGAACAAATAGATTGAGTCTGCTTTGGTACTAAATTGGGAAGTCAAGTTGTGTGCATCGTTGACACTAATCGAATATAATACGCGTGATTGCGATGACAGACAAATCATTGTGTGAATTGAAGATCGTACAAACAAATGATTTTGACAAGTAATTGCACTTACGATCTTCGGTTTATTTAATGACAGCATAAATGACATCACTGGTCATGTGACTCACGTGTTCACTGATCATGTGATCATTCCATTGCAACACCCTTTAACTATAGTTATGGCCTTATATAATGCGTAACATCGCCAACATACTATACTATTCAAAAAAGTAGGGGATATCCAAACTGATGTTGATATTTTCGAAAAATGGTATTGGATACGCGTACCTGGACACATTAATATGTTACTAAGTTCAGTGTGGATCATGAATGTCACCGACCCACGAAAACATGGTGCAGGTTTTTCGCACGAGCGCTGTGTTAATGTCTGTTGGGTACCTTTTGAAATTTCCATTTGTACTGGATGGGCTTTTTCGGAGGTCTCATCGTTCTTTTCTTGGTATAAACTCGTTCATCAATAGTTTCTGGTAGACACGTAACTTTTGAGGTATGCGTAGACTGACACGTGACGAACGTTTATGTGCCGTTGGCATGTTGGAAGCTGGCAACAGACAGACTGCAGTGGCTCAAATTCTCAACTTAACGCAATCAGCGATTAGCAGGTTGTGGTCATGCTACCGTCAGACAGGCAATGTTGATGGTATCGCGGAACTAAATATTTGAATTAGAGTTGCCCACCTTGAAATGTTGCACTCGGAAATGATGCAACCTCTAAAAATAAACAGCCTTGGGAAAATATATTGTTTCAATAAAAGTGTGAAACATTCTACTGACATCTTGCATTATTGTTGAATATTCCTGATAAAAAAGAGGGTGATTTGATGACTTTTGGACCTAAAAAGTACAATTTACTTTTTGTGTGGTTTTGTAGGGAATTACCTGAAAAATATGTGCACGTGACCGGTACTTCCCTTTGTGTCAGTTTTTCTCTCTTATTTGTTGCATGACCCCCTGCTTTCGGATCAGAAAAAGTTGTCTGAAGGGCTATACTGGACAGAGATATTCGAATGCCAAAATTAAAGTGATGCGATGATATTTTTTTGCGCCTGAACGTTATAATGGTCGCCTATGGAAAAATATTTAGTTCTGTGATACCTGATGACAGACGTTGGTCAGGTTGTCCAAGGGCGACAACTGCTAACCAGGATTGTTTCATCCGAACCATAGCATTACGTAACCGCCATGGAAGTGCCTCAGAAATTGGACAGGAGCTGCACCGAGTGACAGATGTGCGATTCACTGGTCAGACTATCCGAAATCGTCTATACAGCTGGAATTTGTACGCTCTACGACTTCGAATAATTCCATGTTTGACTGAACGTCACATCACAGCAAGACGTAATTGGTGTGGGGCACGACAGCACTGGGACAATCGTCGGTGGAGCAACGTCATGTTTTCCGATGAATCGGGGTTCTCTCTCGTGCATTTTATGATTTATACCTACACGAAAGTATATCCCTCTTTGTGTAAATTTACTTCCTCGTTCACCTACTAGACACATCTACGTTTTAATAAACTACTTGTGTTACCGTTTGTTTTCAGGCTGCGACATGGCTGCTGCAGTGTAGCCATGATGTAGCTTGAACACAGACCGACAACCCTGTGAGAGTTTGAAGATTCCATTCAACTTGAACTCTTGGTGTTTTTTTTATCCCTCTACTTTCCCGTCCAGTTGATGATAAATGCAAGTGACGTTAACAACATTATTTAGCTACATAAACTCAGTATTTTACAGCCCGTCCACTTAACTCCCGGAAAAAATAGACATATCTCCATAGCCAATATATCAGCATATGTGCCTTTGCCCTAAGCTGTCCAGCTGTACCCCAAGTCCCAAAACACTGGACAGCAGACCAGATCACCTGTGTTAGTAAAAGCTCCCTGTTTCCTTCATTGTGCGTCAGACTCCATAATGACTAATGTTGTCTCAATTAATGAAGTTCAGAATGATGCTGCCTTTGACTTTGTTGCACAATTCAACCATGAAATCGACCGTGTTTCTGAAGATGATCCTCTCACCCCACTTAATGCCGACGCGAACAACTGCCAATACTACACATAAGAAGAGTTTACCTCAACGATTGGCACGTGTAAGAAATCCTTCGCCTTACTTAACATTAATTGCAGGAGCCTGAATGCCAATTTCGAACACCTGCAGAGTCTGCTTTGTGATCTCCAAACAACTGTAAATATTTTTGATATCATAGGTATCACTGAAACAATCAGCGTAAAAGATAATATATTCTACACCTTAGACGGCTATCGGCCACTTGTTTTGCGTTCTCATCCTGCCGACGACGACGGTAGGGGAGGTGTTGGTGTCTTCGTTAAAGATTCTATACCATTCAAAGTAAGAAACGACTTGAGTATTTTCATTCCTCATGTTTTCGAATCACTGTTCATCGAACTTACTGGAAAATCCAAAGTAATTGTAGGAATTGTTTACCGACCTAACACTGCCCCAAAAGCTGATTTGGACTTGTTCTTATCTCAATATTCAGATCTACTTGAACTAATCAATTCCGAAAAGAAGACAACTTACCTGATGGGAGATTTCAACATAGATTTATTAAATTTTAACCAACACCAAAAAACTAATCATTATGTAGAATCACTGTTCAGCACCGGATTCACGTCCATGGTAACTAAACCAACAAGAGTAACAAGTCACTCGGCCCCAATAATTGACCATATATTTTGTAACAAACTAAACTCAAACACCTCTGGTATAAGTATTACTGATCATTTCGCCAAATTCTATATCGAAAATTTCAGAACAACCCATCCTATTGACACACACCAACCTAAGAGAATCTTCAACACACGGAGCATCAACCTATTTAAACAACTGCTATCGGAGACTGACATCAGCCATGTGTGCCAAGAGACCAGTGCAAATGAAGCGTATGAAAAATAATAAAAAAAAAATTATTATAGTCAATTACTATTAGAAAATCAGGGTAACATTAAGAAAACATGGGAAATTCTCCGTAAAGCAATAAATAAGTCGAACCTTCCTCCTTCCCTACCATCATCATTTATTGAAGATAACGTGGAGTTTAGTGACCCCATCCACATTGCTGAGAAATTCAACAGTCACTTCACCAATATTGGAAATCGAGTAATCAACAATATGGCAAGCGCCACTCATCGATTATCTGATTACCTAAAAAACAGTGTCTCCGATTCATTTTTCATATCACCTACAACCACCGAAGAAGTCGTATCCTCTATACAAAGCCTTTCCACAAAAACTTCGGCTGGCCAGGACAATATTTCTCCTAAATTACTTAAAGAAATTATACATAAAATAGTCGTTCCTTTAACCCATACTATAAACACGTCATTTTCAACTGGAACTGTCCCATTCAAAATGAAAATCGCAAAAGTAATACCAATTTTTAAATCCGACGATAAACAGTCTTTCGACAACTACCGTCCAAAAAGTATTCTTCCCTCGTTTTCAAAAATCCTGGAGAAATTAATGCATAAAAGGCTAACAAATTTCTTAGATGATAACAGCGTTATTTATAACTACCAGTTCGGATTCAGAAAGGGACATTCAACATTTCATCCAATAATGCACCTTATCAACCACGTTTCTATAATGAATAACAAAGCAACTAAAGACTGCACACTATCCATGTTTTTAGATTTTTCTAAATCCTTTGATACCATTGACCATGATATACTCGTTAGGAAACTCGAACATTACGGCATTAGAGGTATAGCTAATTCTTGGTTTCAGAACTACCTCTCTGGGAGGTACCAATATGTGCGATTCACGAGTGAATCCTCTGACCTACTAAATATTACTACAGGGGTACCACAGGGTTCTGTACTTGGCCCTCCCTTGTTTGTACTATTTATTAATGACATTTGTGAGTCTACTGACATGAGCATCCTATCATTCGCGGATGACACAACAGCTTATAAGTCTGGGAACGACCTCAATCTCCTGATGGAGATGGCCAACAATGAATTATCGAAAATCAACAATTGGTGTTTAGCAAATAAGTTATCGTTAAATGCTAAAAAAACAAAAGTTATACTTCTTCACCCTCAAAACGACAACTATAAATACAACAACGCACAGCCCAAAATTTCCTTGAACAACTCAGACATAATATTTGCAGGTAATAATAGTCATGACAAATTCATAAAATTTCTGGAAATTAACCTGGACGAGAATCTTAAATTTAATCAGCATGTATCTGCTCTCTGTACAAAGCTATCCAGGGGCATTTATATTCTGAGAAGAGCCAAAAATTTTCTGCCGCTCGAGACATTACGTTCACTTTATTTCACCCTAATTCAAAGCCATTTAATTTATGGGATCCAAATATGGGGTAATACACCAGCAAGCAAACAAATTCTGAAGTTGCAGAAAAAGGCAAAAAGTACAACTCACATACGGACCCCCTTTTCAAACGTTTGAAAATTCTCAAATTTAACGATTTGTACAAGCTACACTCACTTCTATTCATGCACAACTGGTCAGAACGCAACCTCCCTGTCAGTTTTGAAACTATATTCCAAGTGTATTCAACCCCCTCCCCCCCCCCCCCCAGGCATGAATACAAGGCAATGTGAAAACCTAAACACACATAAACCCCGCACCCAGTTCTCAGCCTCTCTTCCATATTTTTCTATTCCTAAGATGTGGAACGACCTTGATACAATATTATGTCTGAGTTGTTCAAGGAATAACCGCAGGTTATTCAAAAAAACATTAATCGATCAATTTCTAAACACATATAACTTCGATATCAACTGTTCCTACCCGAGAGGTCCCGACTGCCTGCTGCCTAATAGTTAGTCTCCTGGGTTGTTATCGCCTTTTTTCTCCTCGCAAGCTCAGGAATATATTACCTTGCCATTTACGGTTTTCCGATTATAAATCACCTCATTACCTTATTGGTCTACTCAGCAAAAATATATTATTTCATTTATTCGGAAATACAGTCAATTAATTAATTGATTAATTGATTGATTAGTTGATTATTTAATTGCCAACTGCCGCCTAATAAGTAGACTCTCGGGTCGTTATCGACTTCTTTTTCTCCTCGCGAGCTCAGGAATATGTTCCCCTCCCATTTACGATTTACGGTTTTCCGATTATACATCACCCCATTACTTTACCTTGCTGGTCTACTTGCAAAAAGATATTATTATTATTTCATTTATTCAGAAACACGGTCAGTTTATTAATTGATTAACTGATTGATTAGTTGATTGCCCAATTGTTCAATTGACTGATCAACTGATTAACCAGTTACTCGATTACTCATTCAATGGGCCAAATCAAAATAACGAATGATAGAACATTTTGGAGTTTGATCCATGATGAAGAAAATAATAACCAGTTCCAATCAACTCAATCTCAAAACAAAAGTAACAACTACTTGCTGTCCAGATATAGTTTATTTAACTTTAACATTTGCCATTTGCCATTCGGTTCTTTTAATTCACATTATTAGATTGTCCAGGGGATGACAGGAAGACAGTCGTAAGACTATGTCATTCCTCACAGTATACATCTGTCTATGATTTTGTAACTTTGTTTTTCGCTTCATGTTTTCATTTGTATGCTGTGAAATAAATTGAATTGAATTGAATTGAATTGAATTGAACTCTCGACTTCCACGACAGGCGAAACAGAGTGTGGCGGCGGCGGAACGAACGATACCATGACGTAACCGTTAAGCAGCACGATCGTTTGGGTGGTGGGTCGGTTATGGTGTGGAAAGGCATAACCATGACAAGCAGAACAGCATTACATGTCATCCAAGGGCGTGTCACAGGGCAGTACTACCGTGACAACATGTTAGCAGCTCATGTGGTGCCATTTGCGCGTCGTTGCGGCCTTCGATTCATTTTCCAAGATGACTATGCAAGAGCACACATGGCCCGTGTCGCTATAGAGTTCCCCCAGGACCAGAACATCACTACACATCCTTGGCCAGCACTAAGTCCAGACCTTTCACCAATCGAGCACCTCTAGGATATGCTTGGCAGGCGCCTACGACAACGCCAACAGCCCCTACCAATGTCCAGGAACTCGCCGCTGTACTGCATGAAGAATGAAATAACACCATTGGACGTTTCGTGAGGAGTAGGCCACGTCGGATCCGCGCTTTTCTCACAAACCGATGAGGATTTACAAGGTATTGAGGTCTTGGACTGAATGTGGTAAATTCTCTGACTGACCGTCCATGTCTTCTACAGCTCAGTGCGTGGAATGTGTGCTTGTCAGACACCCAACTATCGCTGAAATCATTCACCAGATGTCACAGTGCAATGCCTCAACTGTCTTTTTGAAGAAATTATAAATATTTTTCGTCATATATCTCACTTTTATCAAATATCCCCTACTTTTTTTAATAGCATATTTCGAAAAATGTATTTTAATGTGACGTTATAAATGATATCACATCCGGTATGACATAACATGGCTCATTAGTAAAGTTCACTACTACGATCAATATGTACTGCGATTATGACATTACTTTCCGTGGAAGAGATATATCCTCCAAAATGTATCCTCCGAAACGTATCTGATCCCAGTGCTCAAAATAACTTTTTTCTTTGCGTAGCAAAATGCTACAAATTTCCAAAAAATGAATAGCATTTTGTAAAAATTACATAGCTACTTTTTGTATACGAAAGTTATGTTATGCTGTTTTGTATTGAATTCTTCTTAGCAGATAGAATAGTTTCCATCCATTTCTGGGCATTTCAAATTGATCTGCAACACATGAAACATTTACTATGTTTTTTTTTTCAACTGAACTGCGTTTAAGGGTTGCATGGACTTGGATATTTTCAAATAGCGTCTTGGTTGTTCAATAGACTTCTCAAAATGGAAGTTGGGATTTTTAATTTGATGGGCTTGAAGTTATTTTTAATGTACATTTTATGCAAAATGTTGTAAAAACAGGAAGAATTTAAATCAATAGAATTCATCTTACATATGAAGTTGCTAATGATGCTTGATGGAGAGTTAATCTGAGTTATGCCTGGAATGTTCCACAATCAGAGGTAAAGCATCAGTGAACTAGTTTTCAAATTTGTTTGCAAATTTTCATTTACTTTTTGCGATACAAGATAATCAACTGCAGCCTAATAGGCTGCAGTTGATTATCTTGTATCGCAAAATGCTATACATAATTGAACATTGTGCGGCTTTTTGCAAGTTTTGCATAGCAAAAAGCGACGCGACACCGCTTATTTTGAGCCGTGTCTGATCCCTCCAATAGTACATCACCATGTCGTAAGGATTCTTTAATACGAAGAAGAGGATATGAGGGATGATAGATCACGAATACTGGCATTAGTATGCATTAAGCTTAGCTTATAGTAGTTTAGTTGTTGGGGGGGGGGGGGGGGGAGTGGAAGCAGAGGCAGAAGGTAGAAGGCGGTCAGAGAGGAAGAAGGGATGGGCCAGTATCTTCCGAAAGGTATCCCCCGATAGTACATCGGCATGTGATAGGTATCCCCAAATATCCAGAAGAGGATTTGAAAGACTTGAAGTTAGACCTCATCGAGTGATTCCCTCATGACCAGGAAGATATGAGTGATGATAGGTTGTGCCTCATTGAGGAATTCCATGGCTTCAAACGATGTAAAAGGTGTGCCACGGGCCATTGGCTGTTAGGAAGGGGTGCTGTTAGTGGGGTGCTTTGTGACGTGGCTGTTCAATACCTGGATGATTTAGGGATTTGAGGAATGATAGATAATACATCATTGGGGATTTCTTCATAGCCCCCACTGGATAAGGAATGACGGATTATACCCAATGAGGGATTTCCTCATGGCCCCCGTGGCTTCATATGATGAAAAGGGGTGCCGATGGCTAGTAGTTGCTACACAGGAGTGCTGGAAGTTGGGTGCCAGGAGACATGGCCGTTCAATACCTGGATGAGGAATTACAGATTATACCTACTTACACTGAATCAAACGCACCTCTTAGGGCCTACAGCACTATGTACTACTCTTATTAGCCCAAGATGGCGACTTCGCTTGTTCCTTTTTGGTACTTTCTGGTCTTTGTCTAGTCCATTTGGGTAAATAGATATACTTGCATTCAATCGAACATTCCCTTTGAGCATATCCCTTTCATATTAGAGACCTTCTTGGCTCATATCGACCACGTGCCTCCATAGAAACCAAGATGGCGTCCCCAAGTATACAAAATGGATTACGAAAACACGTGCTACCCTTACAACATTCGCTGCGCATGCGCACTGACACCACGGATCACCGTGACAATGACGCCACAATATGGCCGCTCACATGGGCTATCATGGCCACACAAGTCACAAGTACAATACACCGCGATATGACGTCACGTCCGGATCCTGTATAAAAGGGCTAAAAGATGCGAGCACTACCACTGTTATCCCTTAATATATTTGTTTTGTCGGTGATCACAAAATAAACGAATTGGACACTATTCTTCTTGAAAATTCTACTGAAAGTAAACAGAAAATTGCTTGGTAGGTGATGTCGATTTTAGTTTATGGATAATTGGACACATCTGGAATTTCTGTTGTACTTTTTGGTAAATACCCAGCCCTTTTAAAGCACTTGTAAAAATGGCCAAATGCACTAAGGTGGCATGGTTGCTACTTTGAAAGAACAGATATTGAAAATGCGCCCCCCCCCCCCCAAAAAAAGAAAACAAACAAATTGCATTGTTACACTTTTGACCCAAACTGGGGGCTAGAGACCAGACCATGTCGAAGTTATCGCATAAACTTCCGCAAAGACAGACGGTCTTCATGTATAAGAAGGACAAACAAAGTAATAGACGACTTTTGTCCGGACCATAATTTCACTTTCTGAGTGTTTTTGTGACAATCTACTTTTCCACATACTGTGTTGTCCATAACGACCAAAATCCAACTACTTGAACGAAAAAGCTGTATAAAAACAAAAAAAATAAGTTTGGTTCATTTCCTGTTATGTTTAACTGGCGGTCTTAATTATACAAACAGAAACGCGAGAGACAGGGACGGGGTGGGTGCTAGAATTGGGTATTATTCTTTTATATTACCTGTTACTCAACTACGCCAACAAAATTTGTTTTGCATTGTATTGGAATTTGAGATGCTTGTAAAATATTTAACAAAAACACATAGATTATGTATATTGATTTTCTGGTACATTTTGTTAATAAACAAACTTACAACGAATTAATTGACAATACAAACAATCACACAGACTTGACCAGATTTTTGCGTTCAATTTTTACTCAAACATTTCCTGGTCTATTTTATCGATAAATATATAGTGGGTTTTAAGTCACAATCCCGTGTATATTGTAGTTTACAGAATTACATCAAATTTGGTATTGTAGGTCTTCCGTTGCCAACAAAACATACTGATTACAAGACTGATTATCTTGTGCCGGCCATACCGACAAAAATAATAATCAGAATTTGCGCTATGAACTTCTCTCTTTAAAAGGAATCTAGGACGTTTGCGGATATTTTTGCTGAGCTATTGGTTTTGTTGTCCATGTGAATGTCACTCATCGTATAAAAAGAGTCCGACAAGCTGCTTAAAGAAGCATGTTGTTTGCTAAAGAGATCGCGCAACATTGTAAATGCGTTTTGTTTCTGCTTTGCGGTGGATTATGGGGTCTACATAAAACATATGTTAATAAAGAGCCTACAACCCTTCGAATGACTTTGTAAGGTTTTTAATTTGGACTTACGTACTTACATCAAAATTTGTCGAATTATTTGTCCCTTGGGAGAGAAGCTAGCCCGGGTACACGAGGTTATTGTGTGACAGTTTGGGCCATTCGGTAGCATAGACAGGACAAGATGACCGAATGGTGGGGAGGGGTGTAATCCCGATTAGTCCCGACTGACTAATATTCCAACGACAGCATCGTCGAAGGCGTGCCTTGATGATGTAGTTGGGATATTAGTCAGTCGGGTTTGTAGTTAAAAAACTTGAGAATTCTTGGGAATTTACTAGTGAATAAATAAAACACACGTGTAGTAGTTGTGACGCAACTTCTTGTTCAGTTAACATGTACCACACCGGTACTCCCAATTTATTATATGACTACCACAAATAGACCCCCAATACCATTGTAGTTTGCCCATCAAATCCAGCTCTCCGGAAAACACAAGATTTTTTGAATTTTTTAAAATATATCATTATATCAACTAATATATACCATCACTTGTGTTTCAAACCTTAAAGATGATGTTGTACATCACGCTCTTAATATAACTACAACATCAGGAGGCTTTATATGTGAGAATATGGAGCTTAATCTGGGAAAATGTCACACGTTAGTAGGGGGTGGGTGTCTTGTTCGAAATGTAGAAAATGTGCAGACAATATTTTGGGAACAATTCAAATGAAAATTTGTTCCCGTATATGTACACCTGCCTCTGGCCAAGCCTGTAATGAACAGCTTGTCATTTGTAGATTTTGGCTCACAGCAGCCCACAGAGGTTTAAATTGGTGGTACCAGTTTAAGAACATTATGAAAAACCCCCTAAAGACAGCTGTGCCGACCAAGTTTATAAGTTTATTTAGGATTTTAATGGGAGAGTGGGGGGGGGGGGGGATTTGCACGTAGTGGGTGGGTGGGTGTAAAAAGGAGCCGAATAAAAAATAGGACGTCAAGTCTTGCAAATTTTTAGTGCCCCCCCCCCCCCCCCCCCCCCCGAGTAACCTATAAGTAAATACAGAACTTAATCACAGAACATAAACACAAGCGTCTCCTCATTAAACTCCGTTGACAAACATTCCAGTCGAGGCCTATTTGAAAATGCTGTGCTGAACAATTGCAAAATAGCAATTAACAACTATTTTCAAGATGCGAATCCAACAAAACGTAGGAGAATCTGTGTTATCGAATGCGATTCCGATTGAAATTCAAGTCTTGCCTCCATTGTTTTGACTTTCAAGTTTCATGTTCGACACGAACGTTCGATATTACTACGCGTTCGGGATTGCACAATTCCATAATTTTTTAATGGTTATTTGGCTTATATAATTCTTATTGTATTTGATTTTTTCAGGTGTTGTGATCAGTTTAAAATACTAATTGTCATATAATAAACAAATTATTAAAACAGTCAATTGTTGTATTCCGTCTCATTGACGAGATGAGATCGGCCAGATCAAACTCGACGCCTCGGCGTCTCGTTTGATCTGGTCGATCTCATCTTGTCAACGAGACGGAATACAACCACAGATCAGTTGACTGTTGCAGTAATCTGTATAGATCATGCCAACCCTGAGCAGACAGTACCTGGTACTATAGACCGTCATTTGTATGACCGATTGTGTGCGTTACACAGATCCGGGTATCAAATCTATTCGCTTAGCTCTAACCCACTGAGTATTTTTAAAATATTTTTTTTTCATCAAATCTAGTCATGGCTGCTGTACGCAACCATGACTAGAATATGATGAAATATTCTCTTAAAATTTGATGTAAGAAATCACTGGTCAAATGTTGATACAATTTGGGGGGGAAACTTTGATTAAATCTGCCGAACGTTTCTTATTTTAAAGGCAAGAGATTTCCTATCCGGGGCGGGAATATCCCTCAGCAGTATGCAAGGATTTAAGCAAGTCCGTGGAAAAAGAAAGATATGTTAGACTCCAGGCCTGACGAAAATGTCCCTATTTGAAAATTATTGGAAGGTGTCTCACACCCCTACCCACCCCACCCCAACCCCCATAGTTACGCCCCTGGGCATAGATAGCATTTTATGGACTAAGACCATAAATGTTCTGACAAAACGTAGCAATGCAAAATAGGCTTTTATTCAGAAGATATAACCCCTAAAGATTGGACACAAATTTAAAATGCTTATCTAATAATCTAGTAAACCCCTTAGTGTGGCTCTGAGTAAACATTTTCCAACTAAACTCTTGGTGGAGCCCAGCGTACCCACCCCCCCCCCCCCCCCCCCCCCCCACACACACACACTCCCCTCTGTATCTAGGCTCCTGGGTTTATATTTTCAAGGTGGTAACCCATCTCATGTGATGATTCTACATATAAAATTATACCGAAATCGGTCCAGTAGTTGCCCATTTTTAGAAGACTGAATCTGGGATAGGGAGACAGTGTAACAATAGCGATGAGTAATACATGGTTTCTCAATGAATTTTGGTTTTGAGCTTCAAATTACAATCCATCTGATGCACGGTAAGAGAGATATAAGCTGGCTGCTATCGAAGAGTGGGCAATCGCTAATCATTACCAATAAGAGCACATTTTGAGTGGGGTGGGTGTTGCAGAAATGACTGAATCCGTACCATGTCTGTTTCTTTAATAATCTTGTGTATTCAACGGGACTGCATTAATGAAATCTTAAGTTGCTTGAGCGGTCGTCTTTCCTCAACCCGGTTACATGTACATCCTTGATCCAGAGTCTTTCCTCGTCAGATATCTCCCTACCATTTTAATCGTTAACAGAGAATGAACAACACAAGTGTAATAGAGGGCAGCAGTAACAGGTTCAGCGACTGTAGTATTAGTAGTAGTAATTATTGTTGTTGTTGTTAATGTTGTTGTTGTTGTTGTTGTTGTTGTTGTTGTTGTTGTTGTTGTAGAAGAAGAAGAAGAAGAAGTAGCATTAGTGCCAATAATAATAGTATCTAGTAGTGCTAGTGGTATTAGTAGTAGTAGTAGTAGTATGAATTGTTGTTGTTGTTGTTGATGGTGGTCGTAGTGGTGTGGCAACTGTAGTAGTTGGTAATCGTAATAGTATCTGGTTGTTGTAGTGACAGCAGTGGTAGTAGCTGTTGTTGTTGTTCGTCTTCTTCTTGCCGATGATGCTGTTATTGTTGTTGCAGTTATTGTTGTTGTTGTTATTATTGATGAGGTAGTATAGATTGTGACAGTAGTATTTAGTAGTAATAGATTAGTTTAGTTTTAGTAGTAGTTAATCGTAGAGGTAATAATATCAGCAGCATCAGTAGTGGTGGTATAGTAGTAGTAATGGTGGTGGTAGTGGTACAAGTAATAGTAGTGGCAGTAGTAGCAGTAGTAATAGTGGTGGTAGTAGGTTGTAGTGGTGGGTGGGAGCACATTTTCGATTACTTTAGTAGTAGTAGTAGTAGTAGTAGTAGTAGTAGTAGTAGTAGTAGTAGTAGTAGTAGTAGTAAGTAGTAAGTAGTAGTGGTAGTAGTAGTAGTAAGTAATAAGTAGTAGTAGTAGTAGTAGTAGTAGTAGTAGTAGTAGTAGTACTAGTAGTAGTAGTAGTAGTAGTAGTAGTAGTAGTAGTAGTAAGTCGTTGTAGTAGTAGTAGTAGTAAGTAGTATTATTTATTTATTTATTTATTGGTGTTTAAGGTCACATATTTATGCACAATGGCTAATCATGACCGAGTAAGTAGTAAGTAGTAGTAGTAAGTAGTAAGTAGTAGTAGTAGTAGTGGTTGAGGTAGTAGTAGTAGATTTCCGATTATTTTACATACTTTCAGTATACATTCAGTTCCTTTCCTTGATACCTCCTTTCCCAAAAAACTCTACCGACAAAAGAAGAGAGACTGTTGACTTACATCGGAAGCATGTCTCTATTCAGCTTTAATTAGCGAGGTCAAGCAACCGGGGGTCCAGGACACCCCCGCTCCCATTAACAAAACGTTCCTTAGAGAAGGCACGATATTACAAAACTGGCTAAAAACTCGCACAGGATCAAACACTTCAAACTCTTTGATTTTGTGGAGGTTTGATGAAGGTGAACATGTGCATACAGAGAAATGTAATAACTATAATTAAACTCTTGCCTGATTATAGCTTGACTATTTTGTTTGAACTCATTGAAAAAGTAGTTTTCCGAATATGACACGTTAATCTATACAATGGGATAAGACATTCCTTTCATATTGAAGGCGATTATAGACCCTTTTGTTCCATGGCTGCCAAGAACGCCAGAAAGAATAGTGTTTTTGCAAACCCCAATATCAACTTACGTTATCTGACCGAGTTATTGTGTAGTTATACTATGCGAAATCCACTTTAACCTGAGGAAACGTATGAGGCTTTCTTTTGTTTGTCTGAAGGAGCATTTGTGCTCTCAAAAGAAATATATATTTTGACATGGAGTCAGAAAAACCTAATGGGTTTTATTTCTCAGCAATATGCCTCTCACACTTGACTTTTTCACATTAATTTGTCTAAGTATCAGATAGTCATGTTTCATAACACTGTAAGTTAGGCGAATAGCCAGGATATCAAAGTTAGGGGGCAAGAGTAATATATAGGAGAGCATACAGAATAAGATTCGCTGTATCATCCGAGCCCCGCAGTGGCAGTATGGGGTCGAGCACAAGAGAGGGTGCCCCCCCGCCCCGAGAAAACATTTGAAACTCGAGACAAAAAAAAAACGCAATTTCCTAGACTCTTGAGTCCGTTTGTGTCCATAATTTATAAGTTGTGAAAGTCATCAATAATTAGGTCACAATATGGACTAACAAGTTGTGAAAGGCATCAATAATTAGGCCACAATGTGGCCTAATTATTGATGCCTTTTACAACTTATAAATTATGGACACAAACGAACTCAGAATCAAAGAAATTGCAAGATATTGAAATTTCTGACCTGATGTTCCTTATATGGGTTAACATGGGGGGCATGACTGAAGTTTGGGGGATCATGTGCCCCCTCCCCCCCTCAGCCCCCCTCCCCCCTCAGCCCCCCCCCCCCCGGCTACACCACTGATTGTAGTGTCGAGCAGTAATAAAGATCCTACTCTAGGAAAGGCTGAGGTGCCTTTCCAGATCAAATAGTTAATCTGAATTTCTCTGCTGCACAGCAAGTAAACTATTCATCTGTTTTCACAAGTGACAAGCCGAATACAAGTTTTATTTTATTCCAAAACACAATGAAATTTATAAAATTCATTTGGGGTATTTGTTATCCCTTATTTATTACACACCCATTTAAAATTAAGGTTTGTCCACGGCATTATAGGATGTGTGATAAAAATAAACTTTTATTGCACAGGTGTGGGATACAGATTTTGGCACTTTTTTAATGTAAGAATGGAACCAGTCATATTTCTGGGGATACAGTACATGGGCCCGTTTCGATGCGATGGGTCATTTATTTTGATGTTGTAAAGTGGATGTTCGCAGTCTATAGTATCTGCGTTTATATTGTTTCTGAAGAAACTCATGTAGAAATGACTGTCCGACCATCAAAAGAAACTTTCTAATTTATTTTCTTAACGGGAACAATACTGACTGACTAAATAACCCGATGGGTTAAAGTATGAGATGGAAATGACTCACATACAGTTCAAACTAAAGAACAATGTAAACAAAATATGAAAGCGTCTATGAGTGACGTCATTTCGAATGAATGACGTTGCGCGAGCAAGTTTCTAGGTCACCAAATCCAAAACAAATTGCCTGTCGATATTCACTTGAATTCGCATGGATTTTGTACCCCTGTTAAAGGCTACAACACGAACTTTAATACATGTTGAGCAGGAATTGTGAACAATACGATAATTTCTCTTGGACAGTAAGGATATAATTTTAATTTACGTGGGATGAATTGACAATGACTACTGTAATCTCGACAAAAATCTTAACCGGTTTGTCAACAAGTCGAGTAACAACAGTCGCAGGGAATTTGGAAGTCAGATAAGCATGTTGTGCGTTTTTTTTTTATAATTTCTCATTGATGGATTTTCCGAATTTACACCTATTGTTTTTTGTGAATGTGTGGTAACTTTTTTGGTGGGGATCATATCACCCGTTCAGAATTCGCGCTGTAAAATTGAGGCACAAAAAGACGGTGAACTGTATTTCAGATGAACAGTGTTTCATCGATCGAAGTGGTGACGCATTACAATTTGCAAGTTGAAACTATGAATTGAAAGTTCAATCAGCGTACGAAATAACAATAAGACTGGTCTCCTGCTTGTGAAGAATAATTTGGATTTTTGTCTTATTTTATTTCCTTTACTTCTCAGAAGGATAGGTTAATTCTCACTTAGTATTACTGTAAAAGGCCTGTTTTAGAAATTTGCGAAGGTGTGTAATAAATACAGAACTGCACAAGCGTTTGAATGGGTTAATGTTTATCGCACTCGTTTGGTTTGGCGCAGAATACCACTCGAGGCTTCGCCTCTCGTGGTATTATTGCGCCCATCCAAACTCGTGCGATAAACATTAACCTATTCAAACGCTTGTGCGGTTCTGTCTATTTATCACATACTCTCCACCAAATAGCTCAAATATCGTTCGAAACACATCCAATACGGGAATGACGTCAGAAATCAAGATTGACGTCATAACGTTGTTGTAAGGTTCATGAGTAGAATTAAATTAATCTTCTCTTATATTTCATTGACTGTTTCCCTAATTCAAATAGCAAACGACAATGGCAAAAAAACAACATTTCCTGAATAACTATATAGTTTCATTTTTGCCCCGGAAAAGTAGCTTATGACCCATCATTGGCAAGTGCTCGATGAGATCGTTCCAATGAGGTGTCATAAGCTGTGTTTTCAAGGCAGAAGTTGAAAAACTAATAGAATTAGTTTGGTAATATTTGTGACTAGCCATGGATAGTTCAGTCGTTACGTTAGGTAAAAGGTTAAACTACACATTGTGTGGTAAAAGGAATCTGAAATTCGTCGCGATTTGACACGAAATTTCTGCACCTCGTTCACTAAAATCGATCTGTTCAGGCCAATTTTAGTGAACTCGGTACATAAATTTCATATGAAATCGCGACTAATTTGAGATCCTCTATATAAAAATTGCCGTGGTTCTGCCGTAGTTTATTTTCAACCCTTTGAGTGCCATGCTTAAAATTAAATAAAAAATTAACAAACGTTGTGTGTATTTGTGCCTTTGTTGCTGGGGAGCCGTCACTTGACATCCGTGTGAAAATCACCCAGAGAGCCCTACCCATCCAAGTGCCACGTGACGCCACATCATCCATTTTTCAAAAGAAACCTAACAAGATAGTCTAACGTCGACCTTTCTTCCCACAGCATGCATAAGATGAGCATGTGTAAACTGGCACTGTAATTTTGTATAACTACAGTTTTCGTTTGATAACGTAATTTCTACAAATGGAATAGGTGCCAAAATGCAGCTCGTTATACCTTAAAATGTAGAAGTGCATTCCAGCGATGCAATGTTTGAAGAAGTTAGTGGTTGAAGAGCGAACGTGATGTCGCGGGTAAATTTTCCCCTGCCCAGGTTACTGCTGATAAAAAATACCCCCAGAAGCAAATTTCAGCTCGATATCTTTGAAAATATAGGAGTAAATCCGGGTGCTGCTCTGAGAGAAGGGTTAATGGTTGAAGGTCTAACGCAACGTCGCAAGTAGAATTCGCCCTGTCGATGTTACGCCTGACCGAAATTACCCCTAGAAGCCAAATTAATGAAGGAGTGCACCTCAATATTGCTTCGGTTAAAGGATTAACACAACGTCGAAAGTAAAATGCATCCCGGTGATGTTACGCCTGAATCAGATTTACCACTTAGTGTCAAATTTCAGTTCGATATCTTTAAAAAATATAGAGGCGTATAAGTAAGAAAGAGATGCGGATAGTTACATCGATATGGAGACACACATTTGCTCTAAAAATCAAGAAATCTTGTCACATAAAGGGGTACAACTCTGACAAACTATGTCAAATCAAATAGTACTTTGGACATGCACATGTGGACATTTTTTTTTAAAAGTGGGTATTTATTGTCCATCACGTTTTTCTCAAGAAAAATCTCTAAATGTTGAAAGTCATCAGCTTTCAACCATACATCAGGATTAGGTTGACACGGTGCAAGTCGCAGATTTAAGCCTTCATGCTATTCCGGTGGCTTATAGGGTCGTTATTTCATGGAAAGTGGCAAAACGTGCATGTCACAATTTCCAATTTTGAGGAGAAAAGTCATCCCATTATCATATATTTCACAAAAAGTAGATTGTTTCCTACTGTTTTGCTAGGCGATTGGGTGCCGTAGACTGTATCGAAATTTACATTCGGTGTACAAGGTACTTTCTCTTTATTGTCCAAAGTTGGTTGCCGTCATGACGATAGATAACTGTACAATAAATTACACTTCTCCAGATCTCAGTAAGCAAAACCTAAGGCAACGGTAACCTGGTAAGATACCGGCTACAAAAACTGAAAGTTTTTCGAAGCCATTCCACTCGTCTATCCACGCAAATACATGCAGGTACCCAAGAAAAAATCCTTTTTTCGACTTCGGATTTCCGGGATACGAATCTAGATGTCCTTACTCGCATTTATTCCACACCTTGGTGGAATTTCAACTTCGTAAAGGAAAATAACTATCATACGTGAGTAGTATAGCCTGTACCCGACCGAGACTCATTGGGGGGATCTCATATGTGGCGTCATAGTCACGTGACCTAGAGACGTCATGTTTGGTTGTCATGGTAGCCCCCATGAGCGGCCATCTTGCGACGACATCCCCATAGTGATACGTGGTCTTAGTGCACATGCTCAGCGCGTGTTGTTAGGGTGATACGTGTTTCCGTCGGCCATTTTGTATGCTGGAGGCCGCCATCTTGGTTTCTATGGTAGCACGTGGTTGCTATGTTATCGAAAGGCTTCTTTTAGGACAGGATATAGGATATGTTCGTAGGGTATGTTCCTTTGTACAAGAGTAATTTCCCGATTTGTAGAATTACCACAAACAACCCGATAATCTCTCCAAATCACCAAAATGCAACTTTATTTTCTATGGATTCCCCATTTTATCGGCTTAGCACGTAGTGCTATGGTACTGAGGGGCCCAGGGTGAGTTGGATTGGACTAGAGTACTTTTCTGGCTTGGATACTTCGTAGAATTACCAAAATAACCCCTCCAAGTTGTACTATTTCGAATTCTTTCAGAATTCTCTCCTTCTATCTATCTATGCAATAGTTTTCGTCTACCCGACCATGTTCGTTTGTCCTGGAGTATACTCCAGTAGAGTAGAAGAGTCTATCAGCTGGAACAGCTTTGCTTATTATTACTGTATTTAGCTTTTTTCTGGTCTGTTCTTGTTAGTTCTGACCCTATTCCGAGTACTCTTGTTGTTTCATTTATCCAGATCACCCAATCAGTTCACTTTACTGGCGCTAACTAACCAATCAGATTACTTGATTTCCCATAATCTGTATGCAGAGTTATCTCCCTTCTGTATAACAAAAGCCTATATCATTCCCAAAGCCAATAAGCTATCGAGCAGTTACTGAAAAATCATTGCTCGAACGACTCGAAGCCCATCGAGCAAATGAGCGTTAGAGCAATTGCTCGATCGAGTGACTCCACATATTGCCTCGAACGACTCGAATCCCATCGAGCAAATGAGCTAACGAGTAATTGCTCTTTCGAGAGACTCGCACATACGACTCTTCGACTCATTTCAGAAAAAAGGAATTCTGCTATCCCCGACGTTTCCCAAAAAGGGATTCCGTACGTAGGATACCTAGAAACGGGTGATTTTCTCTAATAAGCTAAAGAGCCAAGAAAGTAATTGCTCCATGAGTAATTGCACGAACGACTCGAAACCCATCGAGCAAATGAGCTTTAGAGCAATTGCTCGATCGAGTGACTTCACATATTGCTCGAACGACTCCAATCCTATCGAGCAAATGAGCTAACGAGTAATTTCTCTTTCGAGTGACTCGCACATACGACTCAATTCAATTCAATTCACTTTATTTCACAGAATACAAATGCAGTACGTTTTAAGAGAAAAATAATGCTACAAGATTTGGTATATGAGTAGATGTATACCGTGGTGAATGACATAATCTTGCGACTGTCTTCCTGTCATCCCTTCGAAAAAAAATAGAAAAAAACATGGCATATAAAACAAAATTAAACAAACATTAAATGTCAAGTACGGCGAATGACAATTTTCTTAGAAGAAAGGTGGATCTGGACAGCAGATGGTTAATGTGAATAGTTCAGAACAGTGTTGGTTTTTTGACATTTTAACTCCACTGTTAGATTAGCTGTTATTTTGACCTTGTGGTCAACTTTGTTTCTAAAGTGAAAAAAAAATTCGATATTCCTCCATTTTAGTAGTACGGATTATTAGGATATGTACAGTTGCAAAAAACATAGACATTTGGGGACGGGACAAGTAAGACCCCCATAGACGAACTAGTTATGTGAGCAGTCGGAACATCTCGGATTTGAGCAATTTATGTTGTCACTATAAGCGTTTAGGAACTGATTGGTCAGTGTGTTTTTAAATAACACGAGGGGGGGGGGGGGGAGGAATTTTAATCTTGAATCTAAGTAATTCCATAATTTCTGGAAAGAAAAGTAGGGAAGAGCGGCTGAGAACTGAGTGCGGGGTTTGTGTGTGGTTAGATTCCCACATTGTCTGGTATTTATGCCTAAGGGGTTTTCGTACACTTGAAATGTATTATTAAAACTGACAGGAGAATTTTTTAAGTCCAATCGTAGATGAATAGTAGTGAATGTAATTTGTAAAGATCAGTGAATTTAAGAATTTTCAAATGTTTAAAAAGAGGGTCGGTATGAGAGTTAAACTTTTTATTTGCTATGATATGCACTGCTTTTTTCTGCAAATTCAGAATTTGTTTTGTTGCAGGCGTGTTACCCCATACATTGATTCCATAAATTAAGTGACTTTGGAACAACGTAAAATAGAGTACACGTAAAGTGTCAACTGGCAAATTTTTCTCTCACTTTATTCAGGATATAAATAGCTCTAGACAATTTTATACAAACAGCGGCCACGTGGTGATTAAATTTGAGATTTTCATCTATGTTAACACCTAAAAATTTTACTGATTTCATTTCGCGATTATTACCTGCTCAGGCTTGGCAATTTCAGGAGAGCGATTTTTTAGCTCTCCTTACTGCCCTCCTGAACGAATTAAGGAGAGCGAAAAATTGCCCTCCTAAATATTTTGGTCTGGGATGATTGAGATTACATGTATTATGCTCACATTAAATTTTTGTTGTAAAGCAAAAATGTAATTTAACTTCGAAGTCACATAACATCACGTAATTTCATTTTGAAACTGGTTTAGTAGTAAAAGGTAATGGCTGCAACCATACCCAAACGCAGTTGCAATCATTTGAAGCAAAATGGGTCACAGCAATATTTTTTTTCTGTCAGCTTTAAGTTCAACAACTGACATCACAGTTTGAGTGGTAATTATATTCAAGGAATATTGACACTATAATATACTACCATTACTACTATCCTGTCACTTGAAGCACTTGCACCAGGATGTGACTGTAGATTCAAGCAGACCTGTTGTCCAAGAAAGTCATACGCCTACCCACTATCACCTCCAACCCCCCTTAGGGGGTTGAAGGTGATAGTGGTAGGCGTATGACTTTCTTGGACAACAGGTCTGGGTACACACACAGGTCTTGTCAAGTGTGTGTTCGGTTGTTGAGTGAGACATCTAGATGTCTAAGAGATTTCGCTTTACCTTAGTAAAGTTAATAAAATCACTGATGTAATCTGTTGGTTTCAGTTTCAATGAGTTTGTTCAACTGGATACTTAAAATGCTGTGTAAAGCTAATTGCTCTCCTAAGCTGATTGAGGAGAGCGATTTTTCGCCCTCCTGCATTTTTCAGAATGCCAGGCCTGCCTGCTACTGTGATGTTTTTATTTTGTATTAGTATTTTGTGTCTGTACCTGGCTATAATTATAATTATCATTTGGGGGATGAAGAAGTAAAGAATTGGTTTGGTAGCATTCAACGATAGCTTGTTGGCAAGACACCAGTCACTGATTTTCATTAATTCGTCGTTTGTCCTCTCAGTCAATAAGTTAAGATTATTAAGATTATTTCGACTCATTTCAGAAAAAAGGGATTCTGCTAACCCCAGACGTTTCCCAAAAAGTGATTCTGTAAGTACGATACCTAGAAACGGGTGATTTCCCTAATAGCTAAAGAGCCAAGAGAGTAATTGCTCCACGAGCTATTGCTCGAATGACTCGAAGCCCATCGAGCAAATGAGCTTTAGAGCAATTACTCGTTAGCTCATTTGCTCGGTGGGATTCGAGTCGTTCGAGCAATATGTGGAGTCACTCGATCGAGCAATTGCTCTCTTGGCTTGTTAGCTTATTAGGGAAAATCACCCGTTTCTAGGTATCGTACTTACAGAATCCCATTTTTGGTCTACTTGACAATGTCAAGCTGAGCTATTGCCATCACTTCTCGTCCGTTGGCGTACGTACGTACGTACGGTCGGGCGTACGTACGTACGTCCATAATTTCTTTGGCACACCGCACAGGTCGCATTTATGATAAGATCGCTTTGAAACTTGGTATGCTTGTCTGGGATGACCTCTAGATGGGCGCTATCGATTTTCTTCCCTTTCCATCTAAAAATGTTGCCGCTGGCAACATTCTTTGAACTTAGTTTAGTCAGACCTCAATATTTCCCTTTGGCACACCTTACAGGTCACATTATCACCAGATTGCTTTAACCCTTTACCCAACGTAACGGCCAAAACCGGCCCAGCGCTATTCTCAAAAATCGCCAATTAATTTTCATTATTTTTTTTCATTTTTTGTCTCAAAAACATAGGTTATGACCCCTCGTTGGAACGAGCTCGTCGAGCTCGTTCCAACGAGGGGTCATAACCTATGTTTTTGAGACAAAAAATGAAAAAAAATTAATTATTCAAGAATTTTTTTTGCAAGTGTCGTCTGCTTTTCATGTTAGGTAAAGGGTTAAAACCTGGTATGCTTGTTTGGGGTAACCTCTAAATGGAAGCTATCGATTTTCTTCTATTTGCGTCCAAAAATGTTGCCGCTGGCAACAACCATTGAACTTGCTTCAGTCAGGCATCAATATATTCATTTGGAACGCCCTACAGGGCACATTTATGACCAGATCGGTTTGAAACTAGTGAAACTTGTTTGGGGTTACCTCTAGATGGGAGCTATCGATTTTCTTCGATTTCCATCGATGAGCTTAGTGCAGTTATGGCATCAATATTTCCCTTTGGCACATCCTGCAGTGTACAATTTTTACTGGATCGCTTTGAAACTTGGTATGCTTATTTGGGGTGACCTCTAGGGAGCTATCAATTTTCTTCTATTTTCGTCAAAAAATGTGGCCGCTGGAAATGTTCTTAGAACTTAGTTAAGTCAGACCTCAATATTTCCCTTTGGCTCACCCCACAGAGCACATTTATGATTAGATTGCTTTGAAACCTGGCATACTTGTTTGGGGTGACATCTAGATGGGAGCTGTCGATTTTCTTCCATTTCTGTCAAAAACTCTCGCCGCTGTAAACGACCTTTGAACTTAATTTAGTCGGGCATTAATATATTCCTTTGGCACGCCCTACAGGGCACATTTATGATCAGATCAGTTTGAACTTGGTATGCATGTTTGGGGTAACCTCTAGATGGGAGCTGTCGATTTTCGTCAATTTCTGTCAAAGAATGTTGCCGCTTGCAATGACCTTCGACGAACTTAGTGCAGTTTCGCATCAATATTTCCCTTTGTCACACCCTGCAATGCACATTTTTGACCGGATCGCTTTGAAACTTGGTGTGCTTGTTTGGGGTGATCTCTAGATTGGAGCTATCGACTTTCGTCTATTCCCGTCAAAAAATGTTGCAGCTGGCAACGACCTTTGAACTTAGTTTAGTCAGACCTCAATATTTCCCTTTGGCACACCCTACAGGGAACATTTATGATCGGATTGCATGGAAACCTGGTATGCTTCGATTTTCTTCAATGGCCTGTGAACTTCGTTAAGTCAGGCATCAATATATTCCTTTGGCACGCTCTATATGGCACATTTATGATCAGATAGGTTTGAAACTTGCTATGCTTGTTTGGGGTTACCTCTAGATGGTGCTCTAGATGGTGCTATTGATTTTCTTCGATTTCCATAAAAAAATGTTGCCGCTGGCAATAGCCTTCGATGAACCTAGTGCAGTTATACATCACTATTTCCCTTTGGCACCCCCTGCAGTGCACATTTATGATCGGATCGCTTTGAAACTTGGTGTGCCTGTTTGGGGTGACCTATAGATGGGAGCTATTCTCTTTCTTCTATTTTCGTCAAAAAATGTTCCAGCTGGAAACAACCTTTGAACTTAATTTCGTTAGACCTTAATATTTCCCTTTGGCACACCCTACAGGGAACATATATGATCGGATTGCATTGAAACCTCGTATGCTTATTTGGGGTGACCTCTAGATAGGAGCTATTTATTTTCTTCCTGGTCCGTCAAGAAATGTTGCCATTGGCAACGACCTTTGATGAACTTAGTGCAGCTATGTATCAATAGTTTCCTTTGGCACACCCTGCAGGGCACATTGATGATCAGATCACTTTGAACCTTGGTATGCTTGTTTGGGGTGACCTCTAGATAGGAACTATTGATTTTCTTCCTTGTCCGTCAAAAATGTTGCCGTTGGCAACGACCTTTGATGAACTTAGTGCAGTTATGCATCAATATTTCCCTTTGACACACCCTGCAGGGCACCATTTATGATTGAATTGCTTGGAAACTTGGTGTGCATGTGAGGGGTGACATTTATATGGGAGCTATCGATTTTCTTCCATTTCTGTCGAAAAATGTTGCTGCTGACCTTTGAACTTAGTTTAGTCAGACCTCAATATTTCCCTTTGACACACCCTGCAGGGCACATTTATGATCGGAGCACTTTGAAACTTGGTATGTGTCTTCGGGGTGACCTCTAGATGTGACCTACTGATTTTTTCATTTCCATAAAAAATTATCACCAGCCTTTGAACTTACTGCATTTGTGCAGCAACTTATCCCTTTTGCACTCTCTGCGGAGTATATTTATGAATTTCTATAAAAAAGAAAAAAAAACATTGCCACAAGCAATGACCGTCAAACTTGGAGTATTTGTGCATTAACATCTTCCTGTGGCATGCCTCAGATGGCACTTTCATTATCAGTTTGTTTTGAAACTGTGCATGCTTATGCAGGGTGACAAAGATAGGAGCTATGTATTGTCTTTTCATTTCCATCAAAGACTGTTGCTGTTAGCAAGAATCTTTGAATTTATTGCATTTGTGCATCAACATTCTTCTTTGGCATGGCTTACAGGGCACATTTATTTATCTTAGGATTGTTTTTGAACTTGGTGTGCTCATTGGGTGGGACCTCCAGATAAGAGCTATTGATTAGCATTCATGTCTGTGATAAAAGTGGCCATTTACAATAACCTCTGAACTTACTGCATTTGTGTATCAACATTCTTCCTTTAGCCAGCCTTACAGTTTACATTTAAACATGAATGGATTACTCTGAAGTTGTGCACACACAATGCTATTATGTTTAAATTTCACCAAATAACATTGGTACCAATGATCTTCAATTGTGCCATTTCGCTTATAACTTACCAAGTTCAAGTTTGTCAAGTTGAGCTACAGTGTCATTGACACTTTCATTGGGAAACGTCGGGGGTCAGCAGAATCCCTTTTTCTGAAATGAGTCGAAGAGTCGTATGTGCGAGTCACTCTTACTCTCTTGTCTCTTTAGCTTATTAGGGAAAACCACCCGTTTCTAGCTATCCTACTTACGGAATCCCTTTTTTGGGAAACGTCGGGTGGGGGGGGGGGGGGGGGGGGGGGGGGGGTAGTAGAATCCTTTTTTTCTGAAATGTGTCGAAAAGTCGTATTTGCGAGTCACTCGAAAGAGCAATTACTCGTTAGCTCATTTGCTCGATGGGATTGGAGTCGTTCGAGCAATATGTGGAGTCACTCGATCGAGCAATTGCTCTAAAGCTCATTTGCTCGATGGGCTTCGAGTCGTTCGAGCAATTGTTCATGGAGCAATTACTCTCTTGGCTCTTTAGCTCATTAGGGAAAATCACCCGTTTCTAGGTATCCTACATTCGGAATCCCTTTTTGGGAAACGTCGGGGGTCAGCAAAATCCCTTTTATCTGAAATGAGTCGAAGAGACCTATGGGTTTCGAGTCGTTCGAGCAATTGCTCATGGAGCAATTACTCTCTTGGTTCTTTAGCTGATTAGGGAAAATCACCCGTTTCTAGGTATCCTACATACGGAATCCCTTTTTGGGAAACGTCGGGGGATAGCAGAATTCCTTTTTTCTGAAATGAGTCGAAGAGTCGTATGTGCGAGTCTCTCGAAAGAGCAATTACTCGTTAGCTCATTTGCTCGATGGGATTGGAGTCGTTCGAGCAATATGTGGAGTCACTCGATCGAGCAATTGCTCTAACGCTCATTTGCTCGATGGGCTTCGAGTCGTTCGAGCAATGATTTTTCAGTAACTGCTCGATAGCTTATTGGCTTTGGGAATGATATAGGCTTTTGTTATACAGAAGGGAGATAACTCTGCATACAAATTATGGGAAATCAAGCAATCGGATTGGTTAGTTAGCGCCAGTAAAGTGAACTGATTGTGTGATCTAGATAAATGAAACAATAAGAGTAGTCGGAATAGGGTCAGAACTAACAAGAACAGACCAGAAAAACTAAATATAGTAATAATAATCAAAGCTGTTCCAGCTGATAGGCTCTTCTACTCTACTGGAGTATACTCCAGGACAAACGAACATGGCGGGTAGACGAAAACTATTTCATAGATAGATAGAAGCAGAGAATTCTGAAAGAATTCGAAATAGTACAACTTGGAGGGTTTATTTGGGTAATTCTACGAAGTATCCAAACCAGATAATTACTCTAGTTCAATCGAACTCACCCTACGTGCTAAGCCGATAAAATGAGGAATCCATAGTAAATAAAATCGTTTTTGGTGATTTGGAGAGATTATCGGGTTGTCGTGGTAATTCTACGAATCGGGAAATTACTCTTGTACAAATGAACATACCCTCCGAACATACCCGTGCCCTATAAGAAGCCTCTGGGTAACATAGCAATCACGTGCTACCATAGAAACCAAGATGGCGGTCTCCAGTATACAAAATGGCCAACGGAAACACATATCACCCTAACAACACGCGCTGCGCATGCGCACCAACACAACGTATCACTATGGGGATGACGTTACAAGATGGCCGCTCACGCGGGGTACCATGACAGCCAAACATGACGTCACTAGGTCACGTGACTATGACGTCACATATGAGATCCCCCATGAGATCCCCCAATGAGCCCCGGTCGGGTACATGTTATACTACTTACGTGTGCATTCAGGTATATCGGCATTAAATATAGTTGTTGCTTTTCGGTTTTCATACAATTTTCGATACATAACTTGGGTGCTACATCGTCGTTAGTAAAGTTTATTGCACGTAGACAGACACAGGAATCTCTACTGCTCAATGGTATATCATTCGAAGGATCATATTTTCTCATCCACCCCAGACTACATGACCTGTCATCAGATTGACACTTTTCAACGAAATATAGCGTTTCCACAGACTACACAAAAATAAAATTGAACAGCCGCGACCAAAGCGCAAGTGTACCAATAATTTTTCTCCGTGGATGAAATGCTCAGCTGTGCGCATGCATGAACGTAAATCTGTTGTCGGCGATGTTTTTCGACTGCATGCTTATATAAATTTAATGACGTCATATTAAAACCTGGATATCCCAAAGAGTCCCTTCCCGGGTTGGGTCTTTAATATTAACCCCTTTCCTCAGAATCTTTATTTTAAAATGGGCTGAAATTCGGGGCTAACTTTTCTATGATTACCGATAACTCGTCAGTTGATTGTCACAGAGCAGAGAACAAATGACCACTCTATTTGTAGCTTCTGGGTCAGCGCCTGGGTACAGGCGGAGATACAGCGTCTCCAAGATAGCACTCAGTCCACTTTGAAAGCGGTAAATAAATTCTCAATCGACATCAGGATAAAAAGGTGTTGGACGGTCACTGACCAGGCAATTCAGCATGCAAAGAGTGTTACCAAGGTGTGTGGTAAGTTAGGCGACATCACAGTCATTTTGAAAGGGGACAGTAATGTTTGACTGCATGAAAACTCTGCCATACCTTATGCTCAAAAGAAATGTATGACATATATGTTTGTCATTAACAATACAAAGTAGCTCACGACCAATGCAGCACGAACCGGACAGAAAGAAGTTGATCCAAATTTTTGACATGCTGTCCAGTGTACTCGTTATCACTATAATCTGACGCTGATCTAGCGCTGATGTGGTTTGAAGTTGTGGGGAAGAAAACAAGAGAGGTGTTTTTCACTACATGACCAATGATTCGATTTTAAAACGGGGCGACAAAATCATTAAATTCGCAAACGCGTGAACTCTATAGATGTACGAGCTCTGGAGAGCAACGTTCTGAGTGGGGACCGCTTCCGAATTAGTTGTAGCATAAAGTGATATGAAGGTCAACGCGGAGAACACTTTAGAGTAAGAATTAATTTCATCCCTGCAGTCCCTTGCAAGTACCAAATTTCATCCAAGAGCAATAAAGCGGAACTAACTGGGATACTGATTGCAGGTACGCACGTAAAAGGGCGATAAATGCATGGGTACTAAGAATAGACCTGCACTCATCCAGGCCATGGGAAGACCAGATTGTGCAAAGTCGTCTCGGTAATAGTCTATCACTTTCATTTCAAACGAATGGAAGAAGTTTAGTGCCACTAGTAGAAGAACACATCTTTTATTTGACATATACTGTTCAAAAATAGAAACGCAAAACGGGTTTTCTGTGACGATGGGCGTTCCTGCGTTATGGGATAATGAGATAGAGAACGAAATCAATTCATAACCAATGTTTTAATGGATGAATGAAGCACAAATGGAGACATTTCAGACGTTAACGTCACGAGTCGACGTCATCCAAACTCAATATTTAGTGTGACCGCCATCTGAGTCCAAAACTGCTTGGCACCTTCGGTTAACTGAAGCAATCAGATTCCGGATGGAAGCTTGAGGTATGGTGACCCACTCGTCCTGCAACGCTTAAGCCAACTGTGGTAACGCCTGAGGTTGTGGTTGCCGTTGTCGCACACGTCGATCCAGTTGATCCCATAGATGTTCGATCGGGTTCAAATCTGGCGATTTGGAGGGCCAGGACAGGGCTTCGATGTTGTTATCCTGTAGATAAGCAGGCGCGAGCCTTGCTCTGTGCGGTCGGACGTTGTCATGCTGAAAAATGGCGTTGACTTTCTGCATAACGGGGAGCACGTGTGGTTGCAAAATTTCATCTCTGTACCTCTGCGCAGTCAAGTTACTCTCAACATGGACGAGGTCCGTTCTACCAGTGTGTGAGATGTCTGCTCACATCATAACGCTTCCACCACCAAGTCTGTCCACCTCCCGAACGCAGCTACGCACAAACGTTCTCCACGACGTTTGTACACACGGCATCGTCCATCAACTCGGCGAAGAAGGAAACGTGACTCGTCACTGAAGCATACCGTTCTCCATCTCTGATGAGGCCATGTCCAGTGCATCTGACACCATTGAAGGTGCTGTCGACGATGCTGAGCCGTCAAAATGACGCCACGAAAAAGGCCGTCTTGCACACAGACCTATCTCGCGTAGACGGTTGAGAACGGTCTGATCTGAAATCCTCCGCCGACCTGGTAGCGTTGACGCTTTATAGGTCGCTGTGATTGTTCTCTCCCGCAAATGATGTAACCGGATGTATCGATCCTGAGCTGGGGTGGTCACACGAGATCTCCCGGATCTTGGAAGGTCCTGCATAGTCCCTTGGATGTGGTAGCGGTTCCGCAGGCGTGTGATGGTGCTCGGTGAGACATTGAATACTGTCGCTACATTGGAAGCTGATTCGTCTGTTTCCAAGCGGGCAATGGCATTATCTCTCTGAGCTTCGGTCAAACGAGTCATTTTGCATGAGCAAGATCCCTTTAACGCTCTGCGAATTCCGATCGATTTCTATGTCCATTTATACCCCCACACGCCCAGCTCGCATGCACGGAGCGTGCAACATCATGATCAGGTATTCACTCAGTGGAAACTTTGTTTTGTTAATTTCCAATATTTTTGTGGTCACGGTGGCCAAAATTATGCCCCATTGTCCAGAATGTTACATAATGTTTAGACCACCACGATATGTCGTTAGCCATATCTACAGCCACACTTCATCACTTTATTCTCAAACGTTCGTGACTATACCCGTTTTGCGTTTCTATTTTTTTGAACAGTATATATACAGTATATATAAGGTTTTATCCATGGGAAGCAGAATGGACTCTTAGTGATCAAGACCAAGTTGTCGAATCAAGCTAAACAGTTGAAAATGGGACAATAAAACTGTTCCACAACCAGAGGCAGTATGTACGTTTTCCAGCGAAGAATGCTGGTTGTCAGCGGAAAGGATCGTTTTGTTGCCAAATTGGTGAGAGCTGGTTGATTATACAACAAGAGACATGCAAAATCGGTGAAAGCGATATATCGATCCATCGACAGATACCAAGAGAGAAAATACCAACGACTGAAATTTGAAGCAATCAACAAGTGAGACACTGTTGCCTTGCTTATGGTCATAACACTTCCATTTGCATTAGGCTGCACTTTGGAAATCCGGGTGATAATAATAATTGATAATAATAATAATAATAATAATAATAATAATAATAATAATAATAATAATAATAATAATAATAATTTTTGAGCCTCAAATCCACACACAGTGCTTTATGGCTATACAAAACAAGAGATCCGAAGGGGCCTTAATCGCTCACCTAACAAAGTGGTTCAAAGACGTATTTTAGGTCTCATATAGTTAGTCATGGTCCATCAATACTACAGGGGAATGAAGTCATGAAATTATTCATGACTCTGGTGTCCATGTCAGATGATTATTATCATAGGTCTTCCTGGCTGCTTTGACTTCTACCAGATGTAGACATGCACTGCCAAACTTCCAAGGCTTGTTAAGTGACTGCAGTTTGAAAGGCAAATTCTGTGGAAAACACTAAGGCATGCATTTGAACAAACTTGAACCTAACCTTCCACCACCTCGCATAGAGATCCCAGTTATTAAGCCAAGAATTCGATTTGAACAAACTCGTATCTGACACCACTACAGGTGTCACATACCAAATATGAAAGGATTCTGACAAGTGGATCTGAAGAAGAAGATTTTTAAAAAAATTTCCTCAAATTGCACTAAGTAAAACTTTGGTTCCAATAGAAAGCACAAATATTAACACAGGGACCCGATACGAACAAATTTGAGAAGGCCCCCCCCCCCCCCCCACCCCCTCCACCCTGAGATGTTGTATACCAAATATGAAAGGATTCTGACTGGTGGATCTGAAGAAGAAGATTTTTAAAGAAATTTTCTCATATTGCACTAAGTTGAAATTCGAGCTCCCATGGGGAGCCCAAATATTCACTCAGGAACTTGATTTGAACAAACTTAAATCTGCCCCCTATGGAAGGTGTATACCAAGTCTTAAAAGATTCTGATCAGTGGTTTTGGGGAAGAAAATTAGTTGATTATTTGCAAATATGCTGACGCAGCACTTTTTCAATGCCACCCACCCACCCCCACCCCCCCCCCACCCCCACCCACACACAGATCACCCTGACACAACCGACGGCAATTCTTCTTTCACTATTCCGTTCCATTGGTCCTAAGGATACTTAATACCATATAACTCTTCTCTGTTCCCTGCGGTTTGGGAAATATGGCTTATATGAGCGTTTGAAAACATTTCTATTTTTAGCTCCTGGGGTTCCCACGGGGACATGGGAATTTGTTTGCATGAATCACGTACTTATGAAGCAATAATACCACATACCAAATTTGGTTCAAATTGGCTAATCGGTTCAGAAAACAACAATCTTGCCCCTCCCATTACAAAGGTAAATATTGCTCCACGAACTTCATTTGAACAGACTTGATTCTACACCTCAAAAGGAAGTACAGTGACAAATATCAAGTCATTGTACCCACTAGTTCATGAGAAGAAATTTTTTTTTTAATTTTGAAGAATTTTCCCCCACTCTCTCACTATGGGCCATGGCAACTTTATTTGAACAAACTTGAACTGACATATGATAAGGAACATGCATATCAAATTTGCTTCACTTCGGTCCAGTGGTTTATGAGGAGAAGTCGACAGACGATGGACGACGGACAGACAGTGATCACTTAATCTCCCCTGACTTTCAGTCGGGTGAGCTAAAAAAGAAAAAAGTAACAGTTGCCACGTACCCAGGAAACTCACACACTTCAACTCCACTTTGGAAATCTAGGTGATGGCAAAAGCAACAGACAAAGGAAAGAGCTCCACTTATTTTCCAGTACTCCCTTATAAGGGACAGAAAGAAAAAAAGGTACATGAAAAATATTTCTGAAGCAAACTTATGCACTTTGTGGTTTGGATAGAAAGACATTTTTGTTTCAACCCTCTGTTCTTGAAATGGAACACAGTATACAAGCCCGTCAACAGTGAATGAGTTTGTTCATTTTAAATTTATAGGTAGGTAACAACCAAATCCTGCAGCCCTATGAGGCGTTATGGTTTAATTATTATTGATATCCACATTGTTTTGTTCCTTTTAAGGTTTTGTCGACAATTTAAATGTCCAGTGTCATATCATGTTGGAAGCTGTTCTCTAAAATCATTTGGGTTCATATTCATTCAACCCAGATGATTTGGGTTGCTTTCTAACCCAACTGATTTTAGAGTTTGGATAGAAGCTGTGTGAAGGCTTAAAAGCAGTTGTAGTGTTCCTTTTCATGAAAGAAGTGAATGATTTTTTTTCAGTTTTGTTAACCCTGAAGAGTCTGAGCAGTTGTCCTAAATTCTCACTAGGCCACACCCCGTACATGTTCAGTTGCTCGGCAGAGATTTCTAGTCAAGTCTTGGCTGCCTTAACAGGCAGCCAAGACTTGACTAGAAATCACCGCCTCGGTGATTTGTCTATTGTCAGCACGGCCTCCTAATGATGACATGTTATGGGTTCATGCTGTAAGATCACAAGGCCTGGAATAGACCGTTAAGGGTTGCCAATGTTGAGCTCATTGGCTATGGAATTTGTGACGCTGAGGTAGAATGATACAAGAACATCTTTTTCCGTACTTTCCTGGTGTGAATTCCTTTTTGTACTCTCAGAAAATCCCAATCAGGGCAGCTACAGAATACCAAACCGATACAGCAGTAGACTTTTCTAAAAATACCGAAACCGATATCGAACTCAAAATTCCAATACCGCCCATCTCTATAGTTTATATATGCATGTAAGAGAAACAAAGAGTATAATATGGTATGTATCGTACGCTGGGTCACGCCCATGACTTTTTTTTCAAATCTCAATTGTCATCGCATAGATCTCGCCTATTAATTGAAAAATCCCTTCTCGAAACAATGATGGACGCGTACTACCATTATGGATACTGTCATTATGGTAATCGAGGTTACCGAGTAATGGGTAAATAAAGTTGACAAACATCCTGTTCCCTCTTAACAAAAGACTAACGAAATCAGTACGAAAGTCAATGAAATGCTAGTGGCAATCTGTAGTTTAGTTTGTTACATGTATGTTGTTGGAAACCGTGCTTTGTCTTTGCTGTGGGGGGGGGGGGGGGGATAGATTCACGTCGCGTATTCAGCCAAACTCAAGGAGTGTCGACTGAATCACGGTCTTTTCCTCAAAAAGCATAAATCAACAAGGGTTCACCAAAAACAACAATTTTAATACATATATATAAAAATAAATATGGTAATTTCTGACTTACATGAAATCCAATGAATCAGAAAACAAAACATCAATCACACCCCACCCACACAGTTTTTGAGTCACTTGCAGGCCCGCATTCTCTGTTGTCGCTGGTTTCCTTTCCTTGTCGCTGGTGTTTGGACTTTGGTTGCCTACAGGGCCTACACGTGCGCTACCAATTATTAGGAGATTATTGACACTATTGACCATATAATTAGATGACTGATCAACTTGGATGACTAAACGAGTGTCTTTTGTTTAAAGCTTATAAGACAAGATTGTTGTTTCAGACCAGATAAGCGCTAATTGGCGTTACAGACTCCTGTTGAGAATCCTCTCCATTAAAATTATCACTTTTATTTGCCTTCACTGATTTATTTACACAGATGGCTTGCTTGACAAATCGGTTTTCGGGGTCCATCACATACCAATATTTATGCTTTTATCCCAAGCGAGAAAAAATATCAAAATTATATACACTTTTAAAAAAGAAAATCGCAACTTTAAGCTATCATCTTGACATACCGTCCCCCGAGTTCCAATGTGTTCTATGTGCCTACTGGCACATAGAACACATTGGAACTCAGGGGACGATATGTTAATCGTGTCATTCCGTCATTCCATATTCTGCGCGCCAATGCCCGCCTACTCGACTGTTGATCATCATGCAAAACATTGTCAGTGGATTATTCTCGAACTCAGGAGCGGCTCTTGGTGTAGAAGAAGCGATTATTGCATGGTGACATGACATGAAAATCCGCTAATACAAAATGAATTTAAGTGCCAAGAGTTATGAAATATTATTCAACCTTTTCGGAAATCGCTCCTTGAATCTGTCAGATTAGAACATTCCAATGCAAGAATAGTGATTGAGCATTTCACAGGTGACAAATTACTGTTGAAAATGCGATAAAATAACTGACGCCGAGCTGCCGTGTGGTCTTTCCTATCACCGTAAAACATGTACTTGCTCTCTCCAAAATACCTAAGTTTTAACCAGCAAGTTTCCCCATAATGCAATAAGGGGTTTTACCAATTGGGTTCATATTCACTCAACTCAGTTGATTTGCATTGGTTTTTAACCAAACTGATTTTAGAGTGTACCTTTGTAGTTTAGTCTGCCCTGTTAAACAATATTATATTGGTAAACTTCCTTGTTGCGTTATAGGAAAATTGGGTTCATATTCATTCAACCCAGTTCATTTGGGTTATTTTAACCCCAACTGATTTTAGCGTGTATAGAGAAAATGTCGAGACAGTCGGTAATGTGAGCGCTTTGGGTTTTTGCAGCGTCAAATGCATTTGCACCTTTTCACTGCCAAATTCAGTTTGCGATCTAACAACACCCATAATAATAAAATTGTGCCTAGGCTCAGACCCAACCCCTCTTTCCAGTTTCTAGGCTCGTCACTGATATGGATGGGACTGTAAACTTCCACGGAGATTAATCTATTTGTTATATACCTATCACTGATACGGCGTGTTTTACGGCAATTTTAGTCACTCTCAGTGGTGCTCTGATTCCGTACAAGATGGTTGGTTTCAACTGCCCGGGACGGTAAGACGTCAGTTAAGTCCACCCGAGTTAATGTTTTACATCTTGATCTTCTAATATGATACTTATCCAGTTTAAGTTGTTCAAGTAATTTAGCAATATTTATATACATGTTTTTTTCTGATTAAGACACGTTAGTTACTCACTCGCTCTACATACTTCATACTTGTAAAACGGTTAATGGAACATAATAACGTCTACCGGACATAAATATAAAGGCCTATTTCCCGTTTCCACTACTTCATTACTCTCGGGTTCAATTTCCGTTTAGCTATATAATAAACATATAGTAAGAACAACTCGTTTGATCCGTCGATCGTAGCCACTTCTACGGAATACGACAAACCTGGTCACTTTTCTGTCCTGATAATCCATATACAACTCGAAGCGGAGAAGGGAGATAAAGCTCGCGACAAATATTTTCTCCAGAATAGTTACAGAAACGCACATGCAATCACCCAAGAGTGGATACAGATAGACAATTGCAACGAAGTGCATAAACTCTAGAACAGATGCCAACATTTGCTGTTTGGTGCCGCTCGGGGTTTAACACTGCCCCGACCGACTTACAACAAGCAATTACATTACAGCAGCAACCTAAGGTACACTCCAGCAAAACACGTTTCATTTCTACTCTTTTTTTCGAACGGGGAAAGCATCAAATACGGCATCTCAACCTCCCTCACGGGAATTTTCTCTAATCTTTTTTGTAACCGCTATGGATTATAATGCCGGTCCACGCTCTGACTGGAGTTACGGCTTGGGTTTCTTCTTTTGTCTTTCCGACCAGGCCATCCCCATTTGGATTGCCTCGTTCTGGCAGAATCTAAATTTTCCAGTGACGTTCGGCCTACACCAACTAGAGTTCTCATTTGAGAGCCTAGCTCGGTGTAGGAGGTATCAAACCTTTGGCAACATATGCTTGCTCTATGTGTACAACCGTCTGACATACCTGTTAGAGCTGGAGACACCTGTACTCAAATGGGGATTGCGATAGGCCCACACATAATCACCATTGTGGCATACTTTGGTTACCTGAAGACCACATTTCAGAAAATACAACTGAACTAATGACTACAAGAGACAGAGTATTCTTGCCAATGTGGGCAGTGAACCAGTTCAATAGCCAATAATGCTTAAGTGGCAGATTTTAAATGTCTGTAGACAACAAATCCGACAGATCGCCTGGCGAGGTGGCGGATTTGTTTTCGGCGACCGTCTTGGCTCCTATGCTTCTACCTCCGGCTTCTGGACATTGGAAAGTACAATTGTACTGCTGATGAGGTCTCAAGGTGTTGGTAACCCTACATCTTCCCTACGCTCCATTGGCGCGCTCAGACCATCCATCTGCTACTGAGATAAACACTGGAACCTCCAGACCGCGTTATGACATATACCGATGTATAACCATTTACCTTATCTGGCGGTAAAAAACGGCAACCGCAATTCACAAACATCGCCTTTCAAATTCTTTTGTGTTTTTCATTTTATACACAAATTTAAAAAAATCATGTATTCCGCTTTTTTCTTTTCATTTTTTTTTTCTTTCTTTTTTTACAAATACTATCTGCTATTCGCTCTGGGTGATGGATTAACTTCTTGCGTGCTGCTGGTGGATATTTCTGTCCAGGACAGGAAATCTCTTGCCACTAAAATAAGTAAACTTTGAGCACATTTAACCAAATTTTCTCACGCAAATTTGATAGACTTTTTGACCAATGATTTCTTGATTCAAATTTTCATGATTTTTTTCATAAAATCTAGTCATGGCTGCTTTACAGCAGACATGACTAGATGTGTTGGAAAATATTTAAAAAATAATCAGAGGGTAAGAGTTAAACGCAATAATATCTTAACCCTTTACCCAACGCAGACGATATCAAAATTTATTATTTTAAATATAATTTTTTTAAATTTTTCAAAAAATTTCAACAAAACCATATCAGGTGACCCCTCGTTGGAACGAGCTCGACAAGCTCGTTCCAACGAGGGGTCACATGATATGGTTTTGTTGAAATGTTTTGAAAATATAATACTTTTTCAACTGCTAAATTTGCATATTACGCGGGCGGATGCGAGCGATTTGTTGGGTAAAGGGTTAAAATTTCAAATATAAAATTTTCAAATTACCGTAATACTTTCACAAGAGAAGAAATGATTAAAATAAAACGTTACCGTGACTATTTGAATGGACGCCGAAAATATTATATGAGTTAAGACAAAAATGACATTTTACCAGTGGTGATGCCATGGGAAGAGGGTGTATGTTTGCCACCCCACCATACTTCTTGCTGAAATCTATTTTTTTTCTCTCTCTCTCTCTCTATTTTCGGTTTTATCATTCATGCAGAAGACTAAATAAAAGCGCTTAATGATACTCGGCAATAAACGTGTTTCTGCGTCTTGACTCAAACAGTTTTTACAAGAGAAAACATAGTAATAGAGGAAAAAAACAGCACCGCGTGAGCCAAAATTATTATTTATAAACAGTAAAGCGATTGTCTGGAGCCAACCAAATAGATAACCTTGTTGGAAATAATGCAAATCCGTAATTGGTTTCTGACAGAATAGTCATAAAAAACTGAAACTCTGGAGGAATATACAACATCGTGTTTTTATTCCAAGAAACAATGTCGTGTAAGATTGTAAAAGTCATGCCCCAAACCTTTTTTTTTACAACTGGAAGATCACCTGGGCTAATGTTATGTTTGCGTTTCCTTAATATGAATCAAGCGACATTAAATTAAAATATTGCAACGTTTTGCCCCCGAAAGTCAATTAAGCTTTTTCACACGCGGTTTATTTATTTATTTATTTATTTATTTATTTATTTATTTATTTATTTATTTATTTATTTCTTTAACATCCTCTCTATATTAAACAGCCGAGTCTCAGTTCAAGGGACCTCTCTGCCCTGCTTTATTTGTATTTTTTTTACAATCACAGTGTACGCACAGCTGGCCGTTTTTCTTAACGATTTAGCCTGCGCCACGCCACCCACACCCACAGTGCTGTAAAAGAAAATATTCATGCAAGCTATATTATTCACTTGTCTTTTTTTCTTCTTACAAACAGAGTTCATCTTATGACCATTTATTGAAACAAGCTCTTTCAGTTTGTTTCGGTTTTGTGTCATAACTTATGGTTTGAGGGGAATGTTGACTCTCAACTATATTCGTCATTCAGAATGAGTTGTAATGAGGCTACCGCGACTTTTAATTTTCTATATCTGTTAATGAATGTGGTATTAAAGCTTTCGCTGCCGAAAGCGACTTTTGTCACCTATTTTATGATGAGTATCTGTACGTTCTGGTATCAAACCTACCATCTTATTAATTGTTGGAAAGGGCACAGAGAGCCCTTTCCAACAAGTAATCAGATGACAGAGCTTCAAGTATGTCATAAATTTTATTAAACTTCCTCGCATACAGGTGTACATAGAGGTCCTCCATAAATGGTTAAGCTGGGCGTGGCAGTAAAAGTGTTAAAGATATGCATGGGAGGATCCAGGGAGAGCACCCGTCAATCCCCACCTATTTTTCTAGCTCATTTAATTTAGAAGCACCGATGCCCATGGACATGGTATTATACACGATAACACATGGACACCCACTGCCTGGGGCAGTGAATGTTCATGTGTTATCGAGGTTAATGCCGTACCCAATGCATACAGTTACGGCTCCTGTACGTATGAGTCGTGATAAATTGGCTCCGACAACGAGAAGGGGTATGTAGCCCCCAAATCGCCACTAAATGATTGAAATGTGTCGACCCAAACACCAAATCGTGGGTCAGCCACTGGTTTGAGAACTCTGAATCTAATCTGACCCGAAATTTGGGTATGTTACAGAAAATAAAAAAACAGATGTTAATATCGTTGGTGAAATAAAAATATATAAGTGACTTCTCTTAATATTTCCCATCATGATATGAAAATATGACTACTGTCGCATGTAAACCCATTCAAAAATGAAAAGATATTTTTCTGTCGAGTTATAATAACATTTTGGCCACACGCTGATTTGATCACAACTTGAACTGCTCTCAATCACTTCGTCAGCATTAAAATTTTGTTGGCCGAATGATTATTACTTTTCAATTAGTTTTTTCTCTGTTTTTGTATGAGAGTTGGTTTAGGATAGCATAAGCTCTATTTTCCGTTACTTGCAGTACAAACTTTTGCCTTGACGCAATTTTAAATTATATCTGCCCGGCTGAAATACATCAAACAAGCCACGTATCAAACTCATACTAACTTGCAATGGAAGTGGTATCAAACAGGTGTTGTTTCCAAAGAACAGACAGTCCAATTTATTGAACTCTTAATTCATCCACAGCCTCATGTGAGGCGAAGAAACAGGTGGGAGAGGTTGACGTTGGAGAGGAAGGTGGTTCAAGGGCTTATATCCCCACGTTTTATATAATATATTCTCTCCCGAAGTTGATGAAATAAAAATCACCCATTGACGATTTTATACTCACTCAAAAATTTTTGGGACATTTTTCGAGCCATAAAAAGTTATTCAATCTACTGATCTTGCTCATACTTGACACAACGATTGCTTGTGATACAGGGGTGTGTAATGACCTTGACTTAAGATCATACCTCCAAGGACAAGGCCACAGACCATTATTTTTTTTTTACTCCATGCTAACTTTGTCCGGTCCATAAACATTATTCAATGGATCGATCTTGTTCATATTTGACATAATGATTGTTTTGGTCTTGAGGGCGTATGATAACCATGGCGCAAGGTCATACCTCCAAGGGCAAGGTCACAGATCGTTAGTTCGTTGGTTCATCCATTCTAACCTTGCCTATCCCATGAAAATATTCAATTGACCAATCTCTCTTTCATACTGCGCATAGGGTTTGCGTATTACTCAATTGTGTGTGATGACTTTAACTCGAGGTCATAATCTACAGTCAAAGTTACAGACCAATAGTTTGTTTGTCCATCTATTCTAAATTTGTTCGGCCATAAAGCATTTTTCAATGGACCGACCCTGTTCATCCTTTCACAATGATTGTTTATGATACAAGGGTGTGTCATGACCCTTGATTAATTTTATACCTTCAAGGTCGACGTCACAGACATTCTTTTTTTCTTGCACCATTCTAACTTTGTCCATTCCATAAAAAATATTAGTACACCGATCTTGTCCATTACTCACACAATGATTGCTCATGACATCATGATGGATGTGTCATGACCTTGACACATCCAGTCGGCTGATGTTGTTCATACTTCACACAGTTATTGATTATAACTGAAGGGTGTGTCTTGACTCTGACCCAAGGTCCTAGATCCAACGTAACGTTCACAAACTGTTCGTATGTTCTAAGTTTGTCCGGTTCATAATAAATGAGTTTGTGGATAGATCTTGTTTATAATTCAAACAATAGTTGCTTATGTTTTAAGGGTTTGTGATGACCTTGACCCAAGGTCACATATTGAAGGCCAATATCACAGACAGCTTGTGTGGTTTAACCTTATTTAGTCAGGAAATGTGACTCAATGGACAGATCTTGTTCATACTTCAGATAATCGTTGTTTTGTTCAGGGGTGTGTCATGACATTCAGCCAAGGTCATAACGTCAAGGTTGCAGACCGTTCATCCAATCTAACTGTTATCGATTCACAGAAAAGATTCTATGGACAGATAATTCTGATGTCTTATCTTCAGGGCTAACATTCGGGGGGTATCCATAAACCCTGCTTATATTCTTTGCTTAATTAACAATTAAATATTATTAATATTATAAGCCACTTTGCCTAGCACAAAGAGCTGACGACACTCGCCCCAAAAATGTGTAACAGCTCGACAATTTTATTTTTCTTCTTTTGCCTCATAAACATCGGGTCCACGAGCTCGCTCCAATGGAGAATTATGAGGAGTCAGAAGCTGTGTTTTTGAGGCAGTAATTTAAAAGATAATTTGCACCCCCCCCCCCCCCCCCCCCCCTCCACAACACACACACACTTTCATTTTAGTTCACCCTCCACCGAAGCTCATAATAATTTCTCGAAAAGCTCCTTTCATCACACATAATAGGCTACAAATGCTTAGTACAAAAATCACCCAAAATAAAGTGATTCCATCCATAATAATACTCTGGTTGTGGAACACCAAATAATACCGGTCTGTGAACAGTCCCCAGTAACATCCAAGCTCTCGAGTCACCATTCTAATTGTTATTAGATTCAACGTTGTTTGTTTACCCAGTTTGTTGTGGAAATTTGCGCGGCGATTTTTTGGCGATATGAAAATGAAAATCTTACTACACTATTCCGAGACATTCAGATGAATGACACAGTTGATTTCTAAAATGGACCAAATTTTCTCATTTTGGTGGTAAAATTTCCATTTTTTTTCATAGACTGCTAGGAAACTATTTTATATACATTTTCCTCCACCCCATGGAGGAATTTATAACATCAGATTAATATTCTTACAAAGTATACACAGGGTAGGAGTAGTGTAGGGATTCGATGTGGTCGCAAAATGTTCAAAATAGTACGTGTTAGGGTGAGGGAGCAAGCACACCTGTAAAAGATACAATGTTATCTATTCACGGCGGACAGGTATACGCAATTACTAAGTATATTTAGCTTAGATTTGCGTTTGTGCTCCATTGGTCAAGTTGTGTAGAATTATTTCATTGAGTGTTAAACAGACAAGGAAGAGGCAGAGATTCCACAGGAAAAAGAAACTGCTAAAAGTCCCACACCTTAAGGAGTCCCACTGAGACCCCTCAAGGAGCGGACCCCAAACAGTTGTAAGGCGCGGTCCGCAGCCAATCAATGAGGCGTTTCTATTATACAACGATTATTGTGTGTAGTGAACTAACCCGATCAAATACACTGGAAAATGCGCTCGATAAACCATGCGTGGTAACCAGTCTACGTGAAAGAATATCATGTAAGAACGCATCTGATTGGTCGCCACGCATCAAACTGAAGTAATGGCGTAAATGAACTGCTTCGACACAAAACGGTGTCACGCAAAGAAATAAACAGACCGCCGAAGGTGATATTTTTCTTTACAAATCAGCGCTTCGTTCACTTAATTCAGGTTTAATCATGATATAAATACAGAACCCAACTCGGGTAGAGTGCAGAGGACAGGAATGCGGTGCTCGTGAAACACTTGGAAAAAATCCAGCTCAGGTAGCTGGTTTCTGTCCCCCGTACTCCACCCTCGTTGTGTTCTGTCTTGTTAAACATTGGTGAAATGTCTCCAACCAACGATGCCTTGATGAGTGCCCCTTGTTTGGTCTAGGTTGTCCCCCGTACTATAATATAGCATTTTGGTTTGTTCGTAGAATGATGAACCACAGTAAGAAATATAAAATAGAAGTAAGTAACCCACAAACTCAGAATGAAATATTGTACTGTTAAATGAGGCTAATGTTGAATCGAGGTGTACACTACAAAAAATATAGGTTCTCTTTAGAACCAAAACTGGTTCTAATCTTGTCCCTGAGATGGAACCAGTTCTGTTTAAACAGTATTTGTTTCAAATCAAATAAATTTACCAAGATTAGCATTCAATTTTAACAGAATATTACATGAACTGAAGTAGATTCAGCAGTAAACTTGGAGCTTATTCAACGCAGTCGCCAAACATTTTGAAACAAAGGAGATATGAACAGTTGGCATATCGAACCAGTTTTGGTTCTGTATAGAACCAAAACTGGTTCGATATGCTAACTGTTCCTATCTCCTTTGCTTAATAATGATTTGAGACAACCTCGTATAAGCTCTAAACTTACGGCTGAAACCCCCTCAATTTATGTTTAATTCTTTTAATATTTAATGTTAATCTTTATAAATTTATTTGATTTGAAATAAATACTGTTTAAACAGAACTGGTTCCATCTCAGGGACAAGATTAGAACCAGTTTTAGTTCTAAAGAGAACCTATATTTTTGCAGTGTAAACTGAAATCCCGTTAAATTATTGAGTCTATTAAATTAACTAAACTGTTGTATCCTCACAACATGGACAACACTTTCCCCGTGCTCGAGGGCGGCCAGTCCAACTGTGTAAGGAATTCCACGCTGTTATGTCTAGCCCTTAAATAGTCCATCGCCTATATTCAGATGCACTCGTTTGGAATATTTCAGTTGGTCGAAAAGGCGAACCCGTGGCTCGCTTTTACGACCAACTTGTATATTCTTGACGACTGGATCTGAAAAATATCATAAGGATTCGTTTTATTTGAATCAATATTGGAGATGTTGCTCAATTGTGTCTTCATTTGATCGAACGTTTGATGACATTACCATAAACAATGAAGACTCAACAGAAATGCACACAAAAACAATATAAGAAACATATTAAGTCTGACTCAGTGTTCATTACATATCTTTTTATCTGTCATAACACATACAGGTATAACTACAAATGATGCCACGGATGGAACATTTAGACCGAATAGGTACACAGATCCGAGTTTGGCCGCGAGCTGATTATGTCCGCAAAACACGAGCCTGATGTGTCCACCTAATTGGCTTGCGTTTTGCGCGTGTAATGGGCTTGTAGACATAATGGATTTGGTTTTTGCTCACGTAATCGGCTCGAGGTCTGCCTGCGATCACACGGGCCTCGTTTGCGAACACAGTTGGCTCGAGTTTTGTGGGCGTATTTGGCTTGTGGACTCAATCGGTCTGGCGACCCTGTTCGGCGAAAGCAGTGTGGCTTTAATGACTGGAGTGCTGATAGTCTTCGAGGGAGCGAATGTCGTCACAGTGATAGCCAATATACGATAAACACGAGGATGTTCGGTATTATTGCTGAGTTAGCGGACTCAACAAGATAATTGAAGGACTCCGTTGATTCGTCGGTATTCCTATTCCTGGATGCATTGCACTTAGAATCGAACTTGGCTTTAGGGGTGAAAAATGTCCTTCATAGTACAGGTGTTGACCATGTTTTGATTACGAGAACTACTTTTGACTGGACTAAACTAATTTGTGCAGTCGACGCGATGTTGAACCATTCACCCAACGCACAAGATATCAAAATTTATTATTTTAGGTAAGGGTTAACTAACCCTTTACCTAACATGAAAAGCAGACGACACTTGCAAAAATAATTCTTGAATAACTATTATTTTCATTTTTTGTCTCAAAAACATAGGTTATGACCCCTCCTTGGAACGAGCTCGACGAGCTCGTTCCAATGAGGGGGTCATAACCTATGTTTTAGAGACAAAAAATGAAAAAAATAATGAAAATTAATTGGCGATTTTTGAGAATAGCGCTGGCCGGTTTTGACCGTTACGTTAGGTAAAGGGTTAAAGAAAGGAATACGAATTGGTGGAAGCGTAAAATCTCCAATTTGAAATTTTACTCCACATTCAACCAGTTGAGTTTTGAAACTCAATATTGAAAATGTCATCAAAAACACCTTTGTTTGACTTCTTGTTAGTGCTCACCTTCTAGGAATATACGTCGGAAGCTAGAATAGGCCCCAGATTCAGATTCAGATTCTTTATTCACGGTACACATACATGGCAGGACAGGAGGTGTCCTCTTTGTACCACGGAAGTAAAGGATGAAATCCATTTCTACCTTTAACTTTACTGTCCACTTTATCGTGACGGACAAGAACGTCTGATACCTACGCTGGAACCTGGGCTTCAGGCGTCTTTCCAGCTAAAAGATCCAGAATCGTTCCGGATTGAGGATGTTTGAGGGCGAGGTCGCACCCTTATCGATGCAGTGTACACACACGCTACCTATCAGCGGATGTGCAACGCTGCCAGTAACTTCCAATACCTATATACCACAACTCAGTTTTTGAAAGCCGTTGAAAAATAAAAGAAAAATGTAAAAACGTCCTCGGTATTTGTATTTTTTCACGGCCAGTCTTGTTTTGTTTTTTGTTTTTTTTTTCCTTTTGCTACGGATCACAATACAGGCACGCGCGGCAATTTTTTTTTTTAATAAACGTATATACAAAATGTTAGTGCGTGTGTATGTCTTCGTTTTATGTACATGTATGCATGGGGGCGACCGTGCATGTGAGAATGTAATTTTCGATCTCGGTCTTTTTGCCATGATCGAATTTACAAGGTGAACTTCGAAGCACGGACGCTGACAACCGCTGCCATAGAAAACAACTCCGGGGTGTGTTCGATCTGTGATATGAGCGGTTTAGCGTCGTTGCTCGCGCGTGGCGTGGATACAGACATGTTCTAATTGACCCGCTTCCGGCAATTTGAGGGTGGTTAAAGTGAATTTACCTGAGATTAGATCATGGAGCCGACCGGCTCCCAGTCAATAAAATTACGGGTTCGGAAAGAACAACGAAGTCGAATTTAACTGATGAATTACAATAAAGATTGTTATTATCGTTTCCAGCTGAACCAATATTTTATCTAACGTAAGAGGTCTCGCGGTGGAGTGGAGATTCTGCTGACGTATAAAAATGAATTTCGTCCTGAAGAAGCCACTCGTGAAAATATGTTATTTTTCTTCCTCGTTTATGAAATAATTTCGTGTCTTCTAGAAAAAGTCTCGATAACCTCAGTTTCTTTGAGAAAGCATCGGTAACCCATTACTAAATTAACAATTATATCTGACAGTGCATTCACAAAAGTTGCCGTTCAAATTTTTATATTTACTTTAATTTTAACCCCCAAAACATACCTTATGACCGACCATCAGTGGAACGAGCCCATCGATATTTATTTTTTTTTTTCTGGAGGGGGTTGGGGGTGAATTTGTTTAGTAACTCAAGTTTTTTTTCCCCATGTGTCTTCCACTTATAGTGTAAGGTATAAAGAGTTACCGAATGGTTGTGTCACTGCGTGGATAAACATCTGCAACGTGACTTCAAATATAACGTTCATTTGGTGTCAAGGTGATATTTTGAATTTACGATTTTGTTGTTTAAGAGTGTGTATATTTTTGATAATCTTTCTCACTCGGGCTAATGACGGACCCCGACAAACCGATTTGTCACTTAAACAGACGAGCACTAATAATTCATGCGCTGCTGAATAAGCATGGAATTTTATGCCCATTACCGCGTTTCTGTTTAACGCCATAATGAGCTGTCTGAGAATAGATAAAAGGAAGTAAAGCCAGTGTTCTCGTGCAGTCATTATCTATGTAATTGTGTCCAGCTAATCGGGTGGGGGGGGTGTTAGGGGGAACTCCTGACACAACGTCTCATTTTCTTTGGTATTGCCATTTTTCGGACCCACCCACCCTAAACGGCAACATTTTTTTTGACACCGACTCCCTCTCCCACATCGAAAGCTTATGTTTTGCAGGTAAATGAATCAATGGTTTTGCAAGTCAATATAATAATATGTAATGTGATGTACATGATCAATACCATCAATACATGTTCAATACCTGTCACCAGATATAACTCAAACAATTAACTGGTAGAGTGCTGGAAGTCAAGGCACATTGCTCTGTCACATTTGATTGCATCGTGCCCAGAGGCACTATCCAATGAAATGTGATAGAGTAATATTTGATGAAAAACCTCTGTGTCCTGTGTAGTCAGGAATCTTTTTTAGCACTCTACCAGTTAAAGTTGACACCAGATCTGATAAGGTAATTCCAATAGCAGTAACACATATATGAATAATGATATTTATGATGTTGAATCAGGTTGAGTGATATTTTATCAACAGCAAGCTGATGCGACGACATACAGCAGATGATTTTATTGTTTCGTTTTCTTTCATTTCCATGCCAATCACTAAACAATCAAAGTTGTATTTATTTCCTTATGATTACAAAAGACTGAAGGCATACAACTGTCTTTATCAAAGATTCCCAATGTTGGGCACTGTGGTTGAATTCACAATGGTGAATTTGGGTTGCTGTCACAATTCTCAAGCCAGCTCTAGACAGTTAGGGTACGTATGAGAGTAACAATAGTAACTTCACAACAGCATACAAAGGGAATATCCAGGGATATATGCATGTTTTCTGCAAGCTCTGTGTATTATATGAGTTTGAATGTGGAAACTAGTTGCATAAATTATGAAAACCCGTATACTACTTTCAAAGTAGACACAGTTCGGAAAAAAATGCATGCGTGCATTTTTTTTCTATTGTCCACACGACACCCACCCCTGTATCCACATGAGTTCCAGTGACAATCACCCAAGTTTGCTGTCATCGGATTCATATATACTTCTCAGAATGCCTTATGGTTGGTATGAAAATAGATGCAATGCACAGTGAAGCTGGTTTGGGGCAAAAATACACTATAAAAATGGATAAGGAAAATATTTGGATAAAAACGCGTTTTTGACACCTGGTTACCCACCCATACCCCACACGTCGTGTCACACACTTTTTTCCGCCCCACCCCCTGAGTTAATAGGTAATTATCATGAAAACAGTACATTGCACTTCTGGACACAAACCCGTATCTGGACTGTCAACAAATGTCAATATTTACCGAAAATACGAGACTTTCAAAGAAACTTGAAAGAGAATGTTAAGTTAAAACAGATCTATAGCGGCCAAGTTAAGGAGAAGCAATTGAAATGGGAATTGATGTCCTTGTGATCGAACAAGAGCCGGGGGTTTTCTCGAAATTTCATTCCAGTCTCAGAGCGTGTTTGACTGTGGGTCGTAGGCAAGGAGCTGGAGATGTCCCATGCTATAGGCTAGAGGAGATGCCTCATCGGTGCAAAAGTATAGTCACGCTGTAATGTAAGGGGAACCCCAGAGTTCATATTTAGGGTAGGAACGGTAGTGGGCCTTAGACGAGTGTAGGATAATAAATAGGAAGTACGAGCTCTGGGAACTCCGGAATATTTGCATTTAGGTAGACGGTATTACCTGTTGTAGAAGGCAAGCCGTACGTAGACAGAGTAAACTTTGCCTATATGAATATTACTCTGAGATAAATGGAGGGGAGCACTTAACTCCTAGGTGGCGACTGCTTGAGTGAGAAGCGTCCAGTCAAGTGATATTGATATATTGATATATATTTTATTCACCAGCATACAATGACGATACATTAGCGGGCGTGTAACGGCAGTGGCAGAGTGACATTCCATCACATTAGAGCAAAGGCGTCCGGTAAAGTGACAATACGTTAGTGGCCGTGCGACGGCAGCGGTAGAGTGAAGTTCCAGTTGTATAAAAAGGCGACCAGAGTCCAAAGACACTACACTGAGTCGAGAGGACCAAACACAAATGACAAGGACGAAGCAACCAGTGATAACAGAGAACGCGGGCCCGCAAGTGACTAAAAAACTGTGTGACTGACGTTTTGTTTTTCTTATTCATTGCACTTCATGTTAGTCACAAGTTACTGAATTTTTATATATATATATGTATTATAATTGTTATTTTCAGTGAATCCCTGTCACTGACAACTTCAGGATAAGAACCATCCCGACAAAAACGAAATGTGCGGGTTCGACACGGTGGGACATGCGTTCACGCACGGATTCAGGCAACACTCCTTGGTTTTTGGCTGGATACGCGGCGAGTATCATTTTCTCCCATCTACGACAACGGCCGGTTTCTGACATCTCGCGAGGCTACCAGGATTGTCCTAAAAGGTAACAATTGAAAAGTTCAAAATCAACAGGATCACTCAATGACAATTTTAATACATTTTTCCGTATTAATGTTCATACATGTTGCCGCAATGAGATTTTGATAGTCTTCATAAATTTATTAGGTGTTAATCTTTAGTTAAAATAGCTCTTCAATTCGATCGGCGAAATTGAACATAACGGTGGTGGGAATTGTCGCGAAAGAATAGGACGCGGTGTATGTTAGGGAATAATTAACCCTTCAAGTCAGAAATATGTTTGTGTGAAATTTTCGGTGATAAATTTCAAGAAATGGATACCCCAAGCTTGGAACAGTTGATCAGTTTGGGAGAGCGGTTGTAAAAGAAGAGCAAAAGCGGGTTGCAAAAGAAATGGCCGCAGAGTTAGAGCGTCAGATTACGCTGAAGCGCGAGGAGGCTACCTTACGTTCAGAAAGAGGTTGAGAAAGCTGAGAGAGAGCGAGAAAAAGAAATTCAGGTTGAGCGAGAAAGAGCCGAAAGAGAAGCTGTGTTAGAACGTGATAGGACAGAAAGAAAAGCTACATTAGATCGTGGAAGGGCTGAAAGGGCGCTTGAGGAGGCTGAAAAGGTGCGTGAGGAGATTGAAAGGTAACGTGAGAGGGAAATGGAAATTTTAAGGGTTATGGCGCAGTTACAAGGAGCTAATGGTAGACAGTGTGGCGAAAGTCCCAGGGGAAACGTGAGGGCACCTTATCCGCAGTTACCAAGTTCAATGAACAGACTGACGACATTGACGCTTCGAAAGGTTTACCTTGAGTCAGGGTTGGCCCGATGACGCCTGGGGGGTCAGTCTTAGCCCGCTGCTGACGGGCAAGTATGTGTGCGCATGCCCACTGACCATGCTAATGACTACGGTGAGCTGAAAAGGGCTATCAACAAGAGGTACCAGCTCACCGCGGAGGAGACTCAGGACGAAATTCAGAGAGTGCAAGGCTGAGAAGGGTGAAAGTGTGTACGAGTTTGTGTCAAGGGCCATAAGATATCTCAACAGGTGGGTCGAACTATCGGGAATTGAACAGTCATTTCTCTCCCTGAAGGACCTACTTATCTGGGAACAATTTATGTCGTCGTGTGCGTCCGATCGATAGCGTTGTTCGTAAAGGAGGGGAAGCCAGGTAGTGTGGAGCAGATGACTAGGGTGACCGAGCAGTATTTGAAGACTCATGGGGGAGGTTTGACCCAAGGTAGGTCACGCAGGAGTGGGGGTAACATGTCCGCTAAAGCGTCCGTTAGAACCCCAAACCCCGAGCCGGAAATTTCTATGGTGAATCCTAGAGAGCCAGACCCCAGAGGCACCACTTGTTTTGTGTGCAATAAAAAGGGGCACCTGGCCAGAGACTGTAGGAGAAGGATGGCAACGGGGAGACAAAGCTAGGTCCCCCAAAGGATTGGAGGGAGAGACCCGTCCCCGATTATTAATAGAAGAGGGAGCAATGTGATACAGCCTGTGGGGAAAAGCAGACGGCGACATTTTGCCAAACAATTGGGTCGGAGAGGAGTCCACTGCGCCAAGCACTCGAGTCTGGACAGCTCAGGCTGGAAGGAGGGCAGGTATTGCCCATTATTAGTGGACTGTGCGAGGGATACCCCGCCGTTGGTGAAAAGGAAGAGATGCATGTGTACCCAGCGTATGTGGGTGACCGAGCAGTCCGTGTGCTGTAGCGCAGCTGTAAAGAGGGAACTCGTTGGCGACGGACAGCTGACGAGGCACGACCACCTGTACGTGCTAATAGATGGCACTATTCGGAGGTTCCCCCTTGCGAGGGTGAGGGTGGATACTCCATTCTATAGTGGTGAAGTGGAAGCAATGTGTATTGAGGCGCCCATCTACGACCTCGTCTTTGGGAATATTCCGGGAGTATGTTCAGAACCCGACAATATATAGTTGGAGAGGAAAGTCCCTTAATGGGCATTGGGGGGGGGGGGGGGGGGGGTCACCCGATCCCAAGCCGCGGAGATAAAGCGGCCGATAAAATCAGTGGAGACAAGTAAGAAGACACATGTAGAGTGCACAAGGGAAGTCACTACGGTTAACCCTTCGACAAGGAAAGTCAAAGGGACTGACTGAATGGAAGCAGCCAAGGTACGTGGAAGACGAGGGGCGTAATAAGGGTTGGTACGGGAGTAAACCAATGGTCAGGAGCTTTTGAGTCGGTCAAAAGGTGACCGCGCCTCGGCCGACAAAATCTGATAGACTGCTTTTACAGTGGGACGGGCCGTCCACTGTGACGAGAATAATGACAACGGTTATTACCGGGTGGACATAGATGAAGAAGTGGTTTACCACGCAAGGTTTTTGCGGAGATGCCAAAATATAAAGGACACTGAACCCACGCGATTGACTGGAGGAGGTGCATTAGGCCAGGAGAGACCGCGAAAGGTGGCCGAGGTAGTCACACAAGAGCACCATAAAGGCAGAGTTAGGAGGGGCCCTGGGACTTGGAGTGGGGCACCCAAGGGAGGATAGGCAGGAGACAAACAGGGCATTGCATCTGATGTAGCGAGCTCTGGTATGGCAGGCATCGCCTGGGGACCTGTAGGTGAGCGTGAAGACGAGTGGGGTCCTTGGTGGAACACGCGCCCAATGAATTGTTCCAGGTGGGGTAGGATGAGGGGCTCTCTAGTGAATAGTAAGGGTCCCACCAAACATGGGAATATTCAAAGGTCGCGCTTAACAGGGCATGTGTCCCGCTGACGGGCTTGAAAGAGAATATAGGGGAACCTTTTGGCTGCATGTGTACCAACGGACCACCTCCTATTGTGCGCCAGTGGAAGTGCGTGCGCGAGTTGATGTGAGATGTGGATAAACTCATGTGTTCCAACGGAGAAACGAGTCAAAATACTTTAGGGTTATTTGTGGTGCGAGTCGATGTGCGCATGTGTATGACTGTGTGTGTGAAATTATGAGTATAATTCAGTATATTGATGTAATAATAGAGCGAGTTGTGAGATAGTTCTAAGAGAGAAGTGTTAGCGTGAAAGCACATGAAAGCTATTCACCTTGGTTTATTTGGAACAGCTGAGAGTATGTTCCTTGGTATGGGGTTGTGATGATGATAGCTTGAATTTACTGTTTTGTTCTTTAAGAATGTATATATTTTGGATAATCTTTCTCAGTCGGGCTAAATATAAAGCGTAATGACGGACCCCGACAAACCAATGTGTCACCTAAACAGACCAGCACTAATAATTCATGCGCTGCTAATGAAGCATGGAATTTCATGCCCATTACCGCGTTTCTGTTTAATGCCATAATGAGCTGTCTGATAATAGATTAAAGGACGTAAAGCCAGCGTTCTCGTGCAATCATTATCTTTGTAATTGTGACCAGTAAAAAGGTAATTGTCATGAAGACAGTAGATCGCACATGTTCTGGACGCAAACCGTATTACGTATCTGGACTGTTAACAAATGTCAATATATACCAAAAATGCGCGACTTTCAAAGAAACTTGAAAGAGAATGTTCAATTAAGACAGATCTATAGCGGACAAGTTCAAGAGAAGCAATTGAAATGGGAATTAATGTCCTTGCAATCGAATTAGAGTCAGGGGTTTTCTCGAAATTTCATTTCAGTCTCAAGGCGTGTAAGGCTGAAGGTCGAAGGCGAGGGGCTGGAGATGTACCACGCTATAGGCTAGATGAGGTGCCTCATCGGTACGAAAGTATAGACATGTTGTAATGTAATGGGAGCCACAGAGCTCACATTTAGAGTAGGAACAGTCACGAACCAAGTTGGCGGTCATAAATAGAAAGTACGAGCTCCTGGAGCTCGCGAATATTTGCATTTAAGTAGACGGTATTACCTGTTGTAGAAGGCAAGCCATACGTAGAAAGAATAGGCTTTGCCTGTATGAACATTATTCCGAGATAAATGGAGGGGAGCACTTAACCCCCAAAGTGGCGACTACTTGAGTGAAAAGCGTCCAGCCAAGTGGCGATTCATTTGTGGCCGTACAACGACAGGGGTAGAGTGACATTCCGTCACATGTTAGAGCAAAGGCGTCCGGTAAAGTGACAATACGTTAGTGGACGTGCGACGGCAGTGATAGAGTGCAGTTCCAGTTGTATAAAACGGCGACCAGAGTCCAAAGTCACTACACTGAGCCGTGAGGACCAAACACCAGCAACAAGGAAGAAGCAACCAGTGACAACAGAAAACGCGGGCCCGCAAGTGACTCAAAAACTGTATGGCTGGGGTGTGATTGACGTTTTGCTTTTCTTATTCATTGGATTTCATGTAGGTCACAAGTTACTATATTTTTTTATATATATGTATTAAAATTGTTATTTTGAGTGAATCCCTGTTGATTATGCTTTTTGAAGAAAAGTCACTGACCCCTTCAGGATAAGAACCACCCCAGCAAAAACGAAACGGGTAGGTTTGACTCGGTGAGAACACGCGAATCTATTTCTTCCATCTTCGACAACGCCCGGTTTCCGACATTTGATAAAGTGGTAAATTGAATGTTTCGTTTAGCAATACTTTTTCCAGCTCTGCGCGGGATAAATACCATATCAGCAATCGGGAACAGCGTATTATATAAACAATTACACAGTTTCAATAAACACATTTGCGGTCAACTGTCTGTTGAGCAGAGAGAACTGGTAGGGAACGGTGTAAAATGATTCTTGAAAAATTAAACAATGCACCGCCAGTACCTGATAACATGTATAAATGTTAATAGATGCTCACTAAAAGTCAGTTTGAGTTGATTTTTGACATATTTTCAGAGATGGCGCAATGCCAAAAGATAAAAATGTCCCGCGAATCCAAATGCAACCAGACGACAGAAATATTTATGGGCTCACATGTCGGATCAGAAAAAACGGTTCTGTAGTTTCATCATCTTACTATTTAAGCTTATAATGTCCTAACCCCTAACATGTCGCGGAAATTGCTGTATTTGAGAGGTGACATAAGAAAGAGGCAGTATGCAAACTAATTTATTACACGCTTGTTCTATGAAATCCCCATCTACAGCAACACTAAGCCATGCGGAAAATGAAAATCTGTTCCACACATATGTACGGAACGGGAACCGTTGACGGGAAATTTTTAAATAGAAGCGAAATTTCACTGGAATTTTCTACAAATCGACCACCGCAATTACAATTTGAATCGCTAGCGATAGCTAAAATAATAGCAATGGTTCCCCTCGCAAATTTGGTTGACGATAGAATGTGTCCTTTTTGTTGATAGTTCGTCAACTCAGTTCCAATGTGTTCTATGTGTCTACTGGCATAGGGCTGCACGATATTCAAAACTGAATACCGGTATCGGTATTCAAAAACATACCGCGGTATACCGGTATATCGAAAACTGCTCAGATATATGAACATAGGTACCACAATCGAGACTTGAGGCATCACCGCCGGAACGAATCAGCATGCCTGGGTGATGCGGTTCGAAAAACATTTACCAAACGCAGACGATATCAAAATGTATTATTTTAAAAATCAGTTTATCAGATTTCCCCCAAACTTCTTCAAAATAATATCATGTGACCCCTCATTGGAACGAGCTCAACGAGCTCGTTCCAATGAGGGGTCACATGATATAGTTTTGTTGAAATTTTAAAAAATAATTTTTTCAACTGGGGAATTTGTATATTACGTGGGCGCATGCAGACGATTCCTTGCGTAAAGGGACACTATTATTTATTCGGGGCTACAGTTAAAAAAAAACTCAAGTAATCTCGAAAATTAAATTGTGGGTAAATAAATAATGACGATAAACCGATATTTTTGTAATTACACCGGTATTCAATCGATACTGGTTTGAATACCGGTATATATCGGTTTATCGATATACCGTGCAGCTCTATACTGGCGCATAGAATACATTGGAACTCAGGGACGAGTTGTCAAATGATTTGCTGAGAGTCCTTCTAATAATTGCTTTTAAAGACGTGAAGGCGTGTAATAAGCACAGAACGACACAAGTAGTATGTTTCGTATGTTTGAGGTAAAGGTTGCAGGACCCCGGTGCAGGACCCCGGAAGTGACGTCATGTCACGTGACCCAGTGGCGCCATGTTGTGTTGTCATGGTAACCCGCGTGAGCGGCCATGTTGTGACGTCATCCCCATAGTGATACGTGTTGTTAGTGCGCATGCGCAGCGCGTGTTGTTAGAGTGATACGTGTTTCCGTCGTCCATTTTGTATACTAGAGGCCGCCATCTTGGTTTCTATGGTAGCACGTGATTGCTATGTTACCTAAGGCCTATGATAGGACAGGGGTATGTTCGGAGGGTATGTTCGATTGAATCAGAGTATTTTCTGGAACGACCTCCCTGGATAAGTACCACAAACAACCCGACAATCCCTCCAAATCACCAAAATCCACCCAAAATCACCGAAATTGACTTTATTTCCCCAATTTATCGGCTTAGTACGTAGTGCTATAGTACTAAGGGGTACAAGGGGGTGCGTTCCTTTGTAGAAGAGTAATGTTCTGGCTTAGAATTCTCCCAGAATCCCTTTTTGGATCCCTATACCATGACGTTTTTCCCATTAAAAGACAGGTTCCTTTGGTAATTACCCAGAATTCTCCGCTTCTATCTATATATGCAATAGTTTTTGTCTATCTGACCCTGTTCCTTTATTCTAGAGTATACTCTAGTATACAAAATGGACGACGGAAACACGTATCACCCTAACAACACGCGCTGCGCATGCGCACTAACAACACGTATCACTATGGAGATGACGTCACAACATGGCCGCTCACGCGGGTTACCATGACAACACAACATGGCGCCACTGGGTCACGTGACATGACGTCACTTCCGGGGTCCTGCACCGGGGTCCTGCAACCTTTACCTCAAACATACGAGACATACTACTGACACACGTGTGTGAATGGGTTAATCGACATGGCACTTGTGCCATCGCGGAAGGATAAAACTCGAGGCATGCGACCTCTCGTTTTATCTTTTCGCGTTGGCACTCGTGCCATATCGATTAACCCATTCACCCGCGTGTGTCGTTCTGTGTATTTATGGAACGTGCCAGGACCGTAGTTTAGTCATATATTTGCAGGTAGGTGGGCAACATTATAGGTATTTTTGACATGATTTTTCTCCAGATTTTCCCATTATCGAGTTCGGTTGATATGACTTCAAACTCGGCTGATATGACACCTATCTCGGAGGATGTGAATCAATCTAGTGTTGTCCCCCTTAATGTGTTACTGGGCGCAACCATTTTGGTCACAGTGAAATCGTTCACCATTATTCGTCAAAAGCAACCAATTAGTAGAATTGGCGTTTCCGGGAAAATGGCGTAGTTTTTCTATGGTGAGGAACTTCTGACGGCAATACGTAAGGATTAGGTGGGTATAGAGAAAAAGAAGAGAGTTGTACACACAGTTCACCGCAATCTAAAAGTCCTTAGCGTAGATTCCTCGAAGTGAGAGAAGAGATAATTCAGATATCCGAACATCGCGGCTTCCCCAATGGGGAAGCCGAGATGTTTGAATAGCAGAACTGGGAGAAGAGGAAACTTTGGAGTTTATGAAATGAATGAGAAACAAAAACACTGTCAGAAAACTGTAACATATCTGAGAACACTTGCAGTTATTTGATGTTTTAGTAAATAAAGATGTTATTACTTGGTTAGTTTCATATTGGCCGAGATGTAAGCCCTCGGTAACTTCACATCAGCTTTCGACCTTCATCGGCCTTAGGTCTTCTGACTCCGGTTGATGTAGAGTTACCTTCGACTGATATCTTGGCTTATAAAAACTAACAAGTAATACGCTCTAAATAATATCCAAAACACCAGAATAATGAGAACCAACAGATACATTAATTTCTAGTTACTCGATTTATATGAGAGTATGAAGATTGGATGCCGGCATTGTCAAGGTATACGAGTACTTCAGTTGTATAAAACAGACTTTTTATAAATATTTAGCTGTGAATGGATGCCGCAATTAATGGGTTAGAGAGTTCATAAACAAAACATCTTGAAGAGAGGATCGTAAAGTAGAAATTTATTTATTAGATCTATGTGTCGTAATCGGCGTGCCAAGCTGATACTTATTTTGCCCAAGAATAAATTCATCTAACTGAATTATGTCGTCTTTATAATCTCCTTTCAACGTCTCGAGACCAGTCGATAATTTGTGCTTCGTTTCATGCTTGTTGGGTCTAACGCTTAATTGTGGAACTTATTATAAGTATAAAAATAAATTACGTAGCAATCTTCGTGTACATAAATTATTTATAATGAACCCTCGTCGCTCCACTTTTATTACCCCACCTCTGACAAATTCGTTATTTATTTATTTATTTATTGGGGTTTAACAACACTTTCGACAGCCAGGGTCACCTCATGTCGGGCAGTTGTACGGGCGGAGGAAGCCGGAGTACCCGGAGAGAACCACCGAGCAACGACGAGCAACTGCCAGACTCTCCAATGTACCAACTCCACACAAGAAGGGTTAGCATTGGCTGAAGACATGTGAACCATCGACGTGCAGTACACCTTGGTATACAGCGTCACCGTGCCCCTACGAGATCAATCGAGATGAACTGCCTTGCCCAAGGACACAACGCAGTTACCCCCTGTCGGTGATTGATCCTTGGACCTTTTGGTTTGAAGTCCAATTCCGTAACCATTGATAAACTGCGCTCCCCTAACAAATTCCTTTCTATATATCCTCGAATTTTATTGGCTGAGAATGCCACGTGCATACAGGCGGTAAACCCCGTACAGGGTGGGTGTCACTTTAATACACGGTGACCACGAGTTATCTTTCTCCGGTGAGTAGGCTTCATTACTTTTGAAACATTTCCACTCGTTTCGATTTTTCAAAATTTGAATTAAAACAAAATAAGAAAATTTAGGTTTCAAAAATATTTTCAAGATACCGTATTTATTGATTTAAAACATTCAATAGTTGAAAAGTGGACAGAAAATATTAATTGTAGTCCCAAAAGTTCTTGGATCATTTCCAACAATAATTCAAGACGTATTCACCTTCATTTGATGCATGAAACCCGCCAGCTGAATCAGATCGCAAGATGCTACCGGTTCCGAGTATCCATCAAATCCCTTCCGCGTATCAACGCGCATGAGCCATTTACTTTCATGCATCAATTCAATGTTGAAACGAGTGGAATTATCGATATGAATGATCAGATTCTTAAAAAAGCGTACAATATAAAGAAAATCTACTGTTTATGAGTGGATACCGATAATTATCTCACTTGTTACCGAGACAAACGGTTATTTTCGCTTACGCAAACGCTCGCTAAAAATAAGCATTTGTCTCGGTCACGAGTGATATAATTTTCGGTATCCACTCAAAAACACTAGATCTCCCCTATTTAACCCTTTACCCAACGAATCGGTCGCATCCTCGCGCGTAATTTACAAATTAAGCAGTCGGAAAAAATATTTTTTAAAAATTTCAACAAATCCATATGTCAACCCTTCACGTGCTATGATTCTTTCGAAAAAATTTTAAAAGAAATTAAATAACGAATTTTGATATCATATGCGGTGGGTAAAAGGTCAACGTTTTTCTAATTAGCGGTTTTCAGAGAAAATGTTGGTATTCAAGCGACACGCACTTTTTCCGAGGGACATCAAAATTTTCCGACAGACATAGTAAGGGTGGTGACACCCCTCACCCCCACCCAAGCCCCGACACCCCATTAACTTCGGGTCAGACATCATATAAAGCTGCGTAACGGCATTATTTTGGTAGGGTGGAAGAAGGAGGCATCTGCTTCCCGCAATACCCTTCCCCCTTTCTTATGGTCCCGACTGAGTCATTTTGTTCTTCATTTCAACAACAGATACAGATGGCGTCCCAAGAACCCTCTTACCAACAGGAAAGACACTTTTTTAACAAGCCTTCCTGTGTAAACTATATTAAAATGACTAGGTCATTCCAATGATGCTGGGATTGGGAATAAAATTCGATTGTAACAGGGGAATATCGCTGTGCTTTGTGTTTTCTCCCCACCCTCCCTTTTATGTGTGCGTGGTTGAGCGTGCGGGGGGGGGGGGGGGGCGGGATGTGATGGATGGTTTTTTGTGCATTTTTTTTGTTTCTTCTTTTTGTGCATTGCTCTAGCTGGATTTCTTCGAACCGTTAGATAGAGTTTACATCGTTCGAGGTTTCACTGAAAGGATGGATAAACATGCCAACGTTTAACAATTAGAATGATACTTAAGCCAAAAGAATAGTCGTTACAGGCAGGAGCCGGTGGGACGAATTCTGCTGTGAATGTTGGGAGGGGAATGTTGGTCATAGGATAAATGAACAGAATGTGAATACAAAAGATGAGTACTCATGGAGAAGTTATTAGGCATCCCTGATTGATCGATTTTCAATAAATTTATCTCCCCTGAAATTATTAGACAGGTCCAATTAAGAAGCATGTAATTGTTGAGAAACACCTATGACATCAGTAGAAAATAAAGCGAAGTTTCCTTTTGTTACTTTTATTAAACGAAAGCAACAGACAGCTCTCGGAGCTGTCTGTTGTTTTCGTTTATTAAAAGTTACAAAAGGAAACTTTGCTTTTTCATGGCAAGCAAATTAGAAGCAAACATGTAACTGTCCACTTTGTCTCTTTGTTTAGCGAATGTGTTTTTTACTGTCATTTGCAAGGTTTTATTCTTCCCAGGAAAAAAATTAGCAAATCTTAACTCCTAGACTTTGATATTAATGGAAACGATAGTGTATGTATTAAATGCAACGATGCGACGACTGTTATAATAAATATAAAAAAAAGTTACATAATATCAAAAGACGGTGAAAGCGCCGTTTTCTTATTTTTAAATAGTTCAAACAGAGAATAATTGTTAAACGTGCAAACTGATAGGCAAAATATAGCAAAAAGTCAGCTTCTGTATTTTAATCCTGCTCTGCAGAAAATACCTGAAATTTGAGAAATGATGCGCACATCGATGATACAACGTCGGTAACATTGTCATATTTCAATTGTTGTTGGACATGTGGTTAGGGGGGGGACTCAAAGGAGAGGGTTAATATGCTAATCGGAGAGATTGGATTGGGAAGAATGGGACAAGGGATATCATCAAGCAGTTCGTCTCCGAATGTTGGGAGGAGAGGAGAAGCGTGGGAATAGGGAGGCAGTTGGGAGTAGAGGGGTAACCATGACCTTCTCGTCCGAGAACCGCGACAAATCAGCGGCTGGCCAAAGTGTTATTATTATATGAAATTCCCATTCCCTTGCTGTTCAATTCAGACTTTAGAAAAGTAAGGGGAGAAAACTTTCCTGAAAATCTCTTCCAATGACTAAATTTGGCAGCCATTAGTAATTCTATGCATTTAGTTTTACAACTTACGTGGAGCATACTCAACTCACAATTCGAGCGGGGGTGCCATTGTGCTATTCTAGATTAGGCATCTTTGGTATTTCATTATACCATGCCGTCGAGCCCAAGCGGTATGCCGGACCTGTGTTTGTCAGCAACTCTACATGTATGCACGTATGTGACGTCTGTAAATCTTCATGTGAAAAAGGTCTTAAGATATATAAATACCAGTCTTGGCGGTTAGGAGACCAAAGCTGAGGTCAAACAGTCCATAAGGTCAAAATTCACCAATTTCTAGACGATTCTGGCCAATTTGAAGATTTGAAGAAACTCTTTCATTAAACTCGCAACGACGTTGGAAATCTTCTCATCATCTCTTTCCCAACACGTTTTGATTTCAGGGAGTCAATGCTTGCGTAAAGGATACATTTCTAAATGTCGGTATTTTTAAATGGCCCATTAAAACCGTAAAGTCCGGTTGGTGTTGTTTTACTCTATGGGGGAGTAAAATGTATTTTAAACAGCAAAAGCCAACTGTGCATTTCGGGCCTGAGGATAGATGCGAAAAGCCTAACATAATGCACTCTGCGGTTGAGTCATCACGTAAGTGGCATTTATTTGAAAATGCCTCTAAGAGGCATAGTAATATACTGAGGCAAAAAAGAAAGTATAATAGAAACAAATGTGAAAAATAGCAAAAAGGATGAAATATAATAGTTCTAATGTTGCATGTTTGTGGACAAGAAGTCGTGCAAAGAGTTTGATGACATGTTGTTGTTGTCCACCCAACCAATGTTGCTACGGATTTCAAAATAGCACGTGCTACCCGAGAATGTCAAAATGAATGGGTGAGCGACGATTTGCTTTGTGTTATATTGTGCTAGAGAGCCTGGGTTATTGAGAAAACACGCTAGTTTTTGTCCTCCGACATTTTAAAAAATGCCATGGCTAACCGAAAATCAGAGGTTGCGTGCCGTTGGTATGCATGAGGCTGGGATACCTCCAGATGAGCTCACTGCTGAGTTCAGAGTCACTGTGGCTACTATTTACCGTCTCATTCGAAGGTATAGAACCACGGGATATACTGCCGACCGACCGCGTTCAGGTCGACCAAGAGTTACGACCCCTGCACAAGACCGACACATCAGGACGTCTCACTTGCGGGATCGCTTCTTTCCGGCGACGAGGACAGCTGCAATTACTCCTGGTAGAAATAACAATAGAATCAGTGCACAAACTGCCCACAACAGACCCGCTGAACACGGCATCCGAGGTAGGCGTCCATACCACGGACCAATCCTTACCCAACATCATCATATCGTCAGAATGGAATGGGTACGTGAGCGTGTTCGATGGACTTAGCAGCGTTGGAACACAGTTCTTTTTAGTGATGAATCACGATTTTGTCTACGGCGCGCTGGTGGTAGGGCAAGAGTGTATCGCAGATGAGGAGAACGGTTTTCTGATGCTTGCGTGCGGGAATGCGACCGTTTCGGCGGGGGTAGTGTAATGGTTTGGGCAGGAATGTCCTTGCACCATCGAACGCAGATGATCTTTATCGATCGTAATCTGAATGAACAGCGATATGGAGACGAAATTCTTAATGCTGTTGTTGTCCCGTTGTTCAACGCTAACGTCGGATTGCAGTTATTCCAGCAAAACAATGCCCGATGTCACGTGGTGTGTATCTGTCGTGACTTTCTTGAGGAGCAGAGCATCGAACTTCTTCCCTGGCCCCCACTTTCGCCAGATTTGTCGCCAATCGAGCATCTTTGTGATCAATTGGACCGTCGGGTACGACTTCATGATCTTCAAACGTTAGGCGATTTACGTAACGTCCTAAGGCAGGAATGGAACGCAATACCACAGGGTGACATCCAGAGACTTATCAGGTCCATGCGCCGTCGATGTCTTGCCATCCAAGAGGCAAACGATGAACATACACGCTATTGACTGCATGTGTGAACTTTTTATTTCACCCCATGTCTGAATTGCGACATCCTGTCGTGACGCTGGTAACAGTAAGAACATGAAATTATGCAAATTCATACAGCTAGACTTGAAATATGAATTTAGAATAATTTGTTTGGGATTAAAGTCGATAATACTACAAAAATTGCTCCTCAGAGTTTATTATACATTCTTTGTATGTAAACAGTCGAAAACGAGATGAACAAGTGGGTTTTTATATTTCCACAGAAAGAACAGAGTTCCGTTTCTAACATTTTAAAGTTATGAAGATCTGTATTAAGTCACTCAACGAAGTTGAAATGACTTATGGGGATCCTTAGCCTTTTTTCTATTCTTTTGTTTTGGTTCAGCACATTACAGCCAAATTCTTAAAGCGAGGGTGACAAAATTTGTTCAGCACATTACAGCCAAATTCTTAAAGCGAGGGTGACAAAATTTGGTGCACTTGTTAACGGTGACATCTAGTTATACAATTAGCTATTAGTTTTTTGACTGCCGACCTTTGTCCAAAAAACGTTATTTTAATGTTTTTTCTCTGTCTTTTGATATCAACTCCTGTATCAATCCCCCCTTTTCATATTTTGGATGTATCATCTCCACCAAAAAACCTATCTAAAAATGTGGTATCGATCTGGCAAATTATCAACGGTTACCGCCGAATTTTTGGGTGTCGTACGTCACAAAGAATTAACCCTTTGAACACGGGCAGCCGTTTTTTCGTCCAGGAACATCATACTTAATAATTTCATTAAATAGGATGCATGTGTGTGGTAGACCAACCAATATTTTCAACCTGCAACCCCAAGGCTGCACTTTGAAAATATTAATTGGTATACCCCTAAATAATGAATATTGACTCTTCCAGTTGCTGTAATTGAACTGATATGGAAGATAAGACCCGGGTTCAAAGGGTTAAATGTCGATAGATTTTCATGAAACTTTAGTATGTTGTAGCGCTCATAAAAATAGGAGATGGCGTTTTTAGGTTTTTTTCGATTTATCGCCATTTTTGAAGTTTTTTACGTCACTTCCAATGTTAGCTGCTTTGACATATTTCATTAAAAACACTACTTTTGTGATTCCATTATCTCCGTATTTATATATTACACAGCTACAAACTTCACACACCGTTTGCTGGCCATTTGAAAGAACCATTTTTGGAATTAAAATTATCGCCCCCGATGCAAGCGATGCCAATTTTACGTCATTTTCAGCACCTTTTAGTTTCAACCTCATTTTGAGCCTTAGCCTTTAGAAATTTTGGGAATATAATCTTCACCGAAAACCGTATCTAAAAATTGGGTGCCGTTCTAGGAAGTTCCAACCGTTATGGCTGAACTCTGGGGTGACGTAATGGAGTCAAAAATTAAAATGAGTCGGATTTTTTTTTTAATTTAAATATTTTCAAGAGCTAAAAAAAAGGATTTAGTAGGGGGGGGGGGGGGGTTAAGTTTATCGCCATTTCGACGTTTTACGTCACTTCAAACTTTATTCAAATTTTGTCATATTTCATTAAAAGCGGTACTTTCGTGATTCCATTGTCCCCGCAAATATAAATTGCGCAACTGTGAAACCTTACATACCGTTTTCTAGGCCCCAGAAATCGTGTACACCCATTTTTGAAATTAAAATTTCCCCCAATGCCTGCGATGCCATTTTCACGTCATTTTCTTGACCTTTTAGTTTCAACCTCATTTTGAGCCCCAGTCATTCGAAATTTTGGGAACATAATCTCTACAAAAAACATATCTAAAAATGTGGTGCCGTTCTAGGAAATTCCCCACCGTTATGGCCTAACTGGGGTTTTGGGTTGTTTTTGTTTTTATTATTATTTTATTTTGTTTTGTTTTTTTTTTTATTATTTTTGTTTTGTTTTGTTTTTTGTTTTTTTTTTTGTTTTTTTTTTTTTTTGGGGGGGGGGGGGGGTCGATTTATGGGCAGTTTTACGTCCCTTCAGAGTTTAGCCTGTTTTTGACATATCACCATTAAAAACGCTACCTTGAGATATTAGAAATATAATCTCCACAAAAAGCCATATCAAAAATGCCTTGCCGTGTTACAAAATTCCCAACCGTTATGGCCGAACCCCAAACTGACGTCATGAGGGGGAGTGGAGGTTAAAGGATCAAAAATAAAAATGCGACAGATTTTTTTTTAAATTTTAGTATGTTGTGCAGCTCAAAAATTAGGAGGTAGCTGTTTGTTCGTTTTTCGAATTATCGCCATTTTGACGTTTTTACATCATTTCTAGAAAAAAGGTCATTTTAGTCATATCTCATCACAGCTACCAAACTTCAGACACCGTTTTCTAATCATTTGATCTCGTTAACCTCTGTTTTGGAATTAAAATTTTGCCCCCCCCCCCCAACCTCCTCCCCATACCAGCGATGGCAATTTTACTTTTTTTAATATTTCCCATCAGAAATTTTGAATATACACTCACAATTCACACCAGACATCACCACCAAAACGGCGTTGGCCGAAAATGGCCTTTGTCCTACGTTGAATAAATTCAGGAAAAACACTTTGCGATTTCAAAACCATCTGGTTTCTATATAGAATTCTATGTAAAAGCTTAAACTGTAAATTTAGTAGATAAGTATGGTCAGTAATGCAAAAGCAGCTTTTAAATATAGAATTTATATCTTACTAACTGGGCACAAGCCCAACATGAGCCCGGCTGCTTCAGATGAAAGTATGTAAACAATTATTGCGCCATACGCCTTGCTAAAGTGCAATTAAACGCCAGACTTTCCATTTTATCAACTGTTTGTTTGTTTGTTTGTTCTTGTTTGTTTTTGAGTGTAACGACACTTTCAGTAGCCAGGGTCATATCGTGTCGAACAGTTTTACCGGTGGAGTACCCGGATAGACACACCGAGTAACGGCGAGTAACTGCTGAACTCTCCAATTTACTACTCGGGAACAAACAGATTAAACATCGATTAAAATCCTTTACCTAACATGAAAAGCAGACGACACTTGCAAAAAAAATTCTTGAATAACTAATTTTTTTTCATTTTTTGTCTCAAAAACATAGGTTATGACCCCTCGTTGGAACGATCTCAACGAGCTCGTTCCAACGAGGGGTCATAACCTATGTTTTTGAGACAAAAAATGAAAAAATAATAAAAATTCATTGGCGATTTTTGAGAATCGCGCTGGCCGGTTTTGGTCGTTACGTTGGGTAAAGGGTTAAAAGCAAGTGTATTGTGCCCTACGCCTTAGTAAACAGCGCTACCGTGCTTCAACACAGGCGATGGGAATGAAGTATCTTACATAAGAACACAACACCAATGATGCGGTTTAGGACCGTCGATCTTTAAATTTCAAGTCCAATGCGATGACAAATAAGCCACCGCGTGCCGCCCCTCCCCATTTGATCCATTAAGGTCAAATGTGCATTGAGCATGTTCACATTACTTGAAGTAATATGTACCTCTAACGGCGGAGTTATGTTAGCACATTGTCGGTATGAGCTGCAACCCGGCTAGCACAACGTACCTGCAGCATTATTTGTTAGCTGTGGGAAGGTTGTGTCGAACTACAATGTTTCCACAAGTATACAACGTTAAATGACAAGTTTTTGAATAAAGCAAGACGATAGCTGTGTTTCCACGGCGTCAAGTAAAAAGTTAATAGCCTAATTCCGATTTAATTTGGCCATTTTTACTGCAAAAACAGCCCTCTAACTCGCTGTCTCTGGAAAAACTTGCGAGGTACATCCTGGGTACATTGGCAGTTGTTTCTAGACAAGTCTTGGCTGCCTACGTAGGCAAGACGTGCCTAGAAAAACTGCAAAGAGGCCACAAAGTGGCTGCAACATCAAGTAAGAGGTTGTTACGTGTAGTAAAATGGTTTTGGTGCCCTCAACGTTTCAATAGCGTGTGCACAACGCAATATATAAGTAAAAAGTTATTAAACGACTTTGTTGCCACAACATTTTAACGACGTGACTACAGAGTTAAGAACGAAGTTGTTTACCAGATATTTATTGCCGGCACAATGCAAAACGTTGTCAAAACCTCACTGGGAGTCCACAGTTGTACTGTCGTCAACGTTACAGTTACAAAACGCAGCGTTTCCACGACGTCGTTACAATCCCAATGTGCTAGCTGGAAGGATGCTTAATCACCGGGATTGGGGGCGGGTGGGTGATTGGAGTATTGAATTGAATGTAGGTAAATACAGAGTTTCGCAATACGTGGAGAATGGATTATCACAAAACACTCGCGGTGGCCTTTCCGCCGATCCCGCAATTCATAGATTCTCCGCAAAAGACATACGAAGTAAAGTCAATGTGTTATCCTACCTCCCACCCGGTGTCAATTAGCATAATTATAGTTTGTGCCTTTTTTCAGAGCGAGAACTACTGCCTATGTGGAAACCTCACTCCACTGATGTTTGAATGAGAATCCACTCTACACTGAGCTTTTGTTCCCTCCCGTTGTGCATTGATCTTTTTGTGCTAATATTTTGTTAATTATTCCTCGCCCATCTCCACAAACGAAATAAAGTTTGTACCTTCCGTACCTGGTTGCAGTGCATCTTCCACTCGTTCACGACATTCCTCATCCGTACATAAGAGTCTCTGGGCTGCTGCTGCCAGCCAAGGAGCTTTTGAGCCATAGTAAGTCATTTATTTTATTCAGGCATCAAAGAAATTATTTCCACGTGACAAAAATTAGGGTATTCCAGTTACTCACAAACAAGCCGCCTTCTGTTATCACCACCTCCCTACCGCCCATCTTCGATAAAGAACCAAGTTGGCAACACAACATCAGCTGGAAACATTCGCTAAATCTTGCTCCAACATCGAAAAAAACGAGCTGCGTAGTCAGTTTTATTAACATTCAATCTCTTCACGAAGACGATTTGCGAGCGATAACAGTTTCTTGCTGTCAACCCACTGTTCATGCACCTGCACCTTCAACTGTGCTTCTCAGTTTTGTTGCATTGAAGGGTCAAATGCAAGGATTTCGAAGTATGGTATGGTAGGAGTAGCATTTATTTGAGTGTTGATTTCGTACATAGAGTATTTTAGTTTCTTTACCCTTTCGCAACGAATCAGCTGCTTCCGCCAGCGTAATTTACAAATTGAGCAGAAAAATTTTCAAACACTATGACAGACCTCAAGAAAACCATATCATGTGAGTTATAATTGGAACGAACTTGTCGACCTCGTTCCAATAAGAGGGGTAACAGGATATGGGTTTTTTTTTAATTATTTTGAAACATTTGAAAAAAAAAACAATTAAAATAACAAATTTTTTATATCGAGTGTGTTGGGTAAAGAGTTAAAGGATTAAGATGACTTCGACTAGTCATTCTTTAACCATTTGTTCATCTCTGACTTATATCGTCATGAAAATCGACTTTAAATAAAAATTTTGAAATCAATAGGAAGGTTCGATTTTGAAGTAATTGTTGAGAAAACACCCATGACATCAGTAGAAAGTAAAGCCAAGTTTCCTTTTGTTACTTTTAATAAACGAAAACAACAGACAACTCTCGGAGCTGTCTGTTGTTTTTCGTTTATTAAAAGTAACAAAGGGAAATTTGGCTTTTCATGGCAAACTAATTAGTACCTAGTTCACAGATAATCCGTCATCACGCATATCTGTCAGTACGACACCTCCCCTACTCAGTTTGTCTCTTTGTTTAGCGAAAGTGTTTTTACAGAATTTTGCAAGTATTTATTCTTTACAGAAAAAAATAGCAAATCTTACCTCCTAGACTTATTAATGGAAAGGACAGTGTCTGGATGATATTTCACGTTGCGCAAACTTTCGATATAGTGAACAGAAAAAAGTTACAGAACATCCAAAAGATAGTGAAAATGCCGTTTTCATAATTTTAAAAGGCGTTTCAACAGAGAAGCATAGTCAAACGTTCAAGCTGACTGGGAAAAAATTGTAAAATGCCAGCTTTTTTGCATTTTTATCCTACTCTATTGGAAAATGCCTGAAGTCTGTGAAATGATGAGCAAACTTTATATATTCCCATGCCTTAGTGTTAAATTTACTGACAGCTTCAGGAAACTAAGGGTAGTTAACTTTCCCGTAACTCTCTTCCAATGACGAAAATTGACCGCCATGAAACACAACTTGCAGACGACACTTGCAGAAACATTCTCGAATAAATCACAGTTTCCATTTCTTTTTGCCTCCACAACCCAGCTTATGACCCCCCCCCCCCCACCCTCATTGGAACAAGGTCATTGGAACTATATGACCGTTACGTTAAATTAAAAGTTAAGTTAATGGTTCGCGTGTTCGAGACGGATAGTCAACTAAGAAGTATCCAGAAGCAGCCACGAATGACACATATTTCGTGGTTTTACGGTTTAGTACATTCTTTGACTATCTGGCATGGCTTGCCATTTGAAGTACGAGGAACGCGCAAGTAATACGGACAGAAGCATGTAGAGTAAATTAGAATGTCATATTTGTTTCATGGATCGATACATTGAACCTCTTAAGACCAGATGCTATTAGTGTTGAGGTGTGCCTGTGAGAGGTAAAATTTAACTTCGTTCAGAAACTCATCCAAATAATAGAAACGTGAGATTTGATGAGACTGGGCCAGATGGCGAAGCTTGTATTCATTGTTACCTAGATCAAAAACCTGAGGCTTATTGACAAAGTGATACAGTACTTCTTTCATCCTTAATATTACTGATACACCTTTACGCTTTCACTCCAACATGATAAATTTGTCTTCCGTTTGACTATCGCCAGCTGTTTTCTTCAACATATTAACACAGGCGTGGCAAAAGTACTTGATAAAGTGAGGCAACAAGACTCGTCTAATTAACCCTTTGAAACATGGTCGTATCTTCCATGTCAGTTCAATGGCAGCAATTGGAAGAGTCCATATTAGTTATTTGGTGGTGGACCGATTAATATTTTCAACGTGCAGCCTACGGGCTGCACGTTGAAAATATTGATTGGTCTATCCCACACATTCACTTAGCAGCCTATTTAGTGAAATTATGACGTGTCATATTCCTTTCCAGAAAAGCGACCTCTCGCGTTTAAGGGTTAACTCATTCAACGAAAGAGAACACGAGAGAGTCTTTTTTCCCTTAAGTCAGTCACGGTTTAGGTTACTTCTCCTTACCCAATTCGCATGACATTTGGCACACGTATCGTCCTTTATTTCTAGTTCTCAAATAAGGTTGGGATTTTTTTATTTTATACCTTTAACCACAATTAACTGCTTTTAGGATCATCTTATAATTTTCAAATTATATTTTGAGCGAATCGTTAAGCAATTTTGGACTTATATTATCCTGCAAAAATCATATATAAAAATTTATATTCGGGAAATTCAGAGCCGAAATCATCATTAACGCGATAGGTCGGAAACACCCAGGAAATTGAAATTCGTCCAATTTCGCTGAAAGTTTTGTAGAGCTCTAAAAATAAAAAGTTACATGCTTTGGAGTTTTCATTTAACGTTATAGTTAACGCTTTAACGTGAATTTGCGTTCTTTTACGCCAAGAACACTCTGTGACACCAAATGTCGCATGTCGTCGCAGCACTAACATGTCTCGTGCATTTCCAATTGTCGATGCACCGAATGCACAACTTGTGAAATTACCACGCAAATAACATCAAGAAATGAAACTAGAGGCTCTAAAGAGCCTGTAATCGCTCACCCGGAACCACATATAAAAATGTGATTTCCCATAGGCTATCCATGGTAACTATGAGCTGCAACTGTGGCCATGTTTGCAACATTACATCAGCATTACATGAGGATCATTGGTAGAAGGTGTCCCAATCCTCAATCATGAGAAGTTTCAAAACATTTCACTTTGTAGTTTCAGTGGGAAAGATTTTTGCAAAATCCATCAATCGGAATCAGAGAATGTATCTGGTGGCCATATTTTCCAACCAACGGGAAGAAAACGAGGCAAAAAATGCGTCTGGCAGCCATGTTTTGCGATGCACAGTAACATAAATGAGGAGCACTTGTAGAAGAGCTTCCATACACTATCCCTGCCAGGTTTGGTTCACGTCGGGTCCGTAGTTCCAGAGAAGAAGATGAAAATGTGATTTCCCATAAGGTTTCTATAGTAACTGTAAGCGTCAACTGCGGCCATGTTTACAACCCGATCAACATTAAATGAGGATCGTTGGTAGAGGGGATCCCAGTGATTATTTATGTGAAGTATCAAAACATTTTGCCTGGCAGTTTCAGAGGAGAAGGTTTTTGAAAATCCACCAATCAGAATCAAAGAATGCACCTGACGGCCATGTTTTTCAACTCACGGGAACAAAATGAGGATCGTGTGTAGAGGGTCTCCCATAGATCATTCGTGCCAGGTGTGGTTCACGTCGACTTAGTAGTTCCAGAGAAGAAGATGGAAATGTGATTTCTCATAGGGTTTCTATAGTAACTATAAGCCGCAATTTAAGACATGTTTGCAACCCGATCAACATTAAATGAGGAGCGTTGGTAGCGAAGGTCCCAGTCATCAACAATGCAAAGTTTCAAAACATTTGACCCAGCGGTTTCAGAGAAGAAGATTTTTCAAAATCCACCAATCAGAATCAAAGAATGCCTCTGGCGGCCATGTTTTCAAACCCATGGGAACAAAATGAGGACCGTTTGTAGAGGACCTTCTATAGACTATCCCTTCCAGGTTTGGTTGCGTCGGCTCAGTAGTTCCAGAGAAGATGATGAAAATGTGATTTCTCATTGAGTTTCTATAGTAACTGTAAGCCGCAATTGAGGCCATGTTTGTAACCCGATCAACATTAAATGAGGATCCTTGGTAGAGGGGGTCGCAGTCATCATTTATGTGAAGATTCAAAATATTTGGCCTGGCAGTTTCATAGGAGAAGATTTTTGAAAATCCACCAACCAGAATCAAAGAATGCCTCTGGAAGCCATCTTTTTTATCTGACGGGAACAAAATGAGGACCGTTTGTTTTGCTCAGCGGTTACAGAGAAGAAGATGAAAATGTGAAAAGTTTACGGACGCGGACGACGCCAAGTGATGTGAAAAGCTCACGTGACCTTTTAGGCCAGATGAGCTAAGGAGGACACCCCCACCCTCATCCCTTGTCTGGCGACAGCTGTACAGAAAAGCTACACCAGATATACTTATGAAATCACGCTTACCATTAGACTGGTGACAGCACTCGTGCATGGCAATGTTTCACCTCCATTTGCCTAACGCAACTGACGATGTGATGGAGACGGAAAAAGTCAAAATCAAATTTCAATGCTTAAATTTACAATGAAGTGACATTGAAATACTCATTATCCATACACCCTCCCCTCGGCGTGGGGCAGTCGGCGTTGGCCGTGGATGAATGGCTTCCCGAGATCTGTTTTTCGGTATCAAACCAGCTGTAATGTATATTGTTACATACTGGTAAATAAATAAAATCACTAATTTATTGTTGATGGGGTTTTCCTTTTATTTATAGGCTTATTTTGTTATTTCGTCTGTCACAATGAAAATATTCTGTGGTTATTCCTGGGTGATTTTGGCTTTTTTGTTCACCATTTACATATCTACTGTGTTACGAGTAGATATCTGCCCTATAGAGCAAAAGTTGCAGCACTGTGTCAACGTGGTAGCTAAAAGTTGGGATTTTTTTTTTTTAAAGTGTAAATATTTTCGATAATATTTCTGCCTGGGATTAAATCTAAAACATAAAGATAGGTATATGACGGATCCCGAAAACAGATTTGTCATACTAACAATAATTCAAGCTCTGCTAATTAGGCATGACATTTAATGTCCACTATGGCGCACGTGTTGAACGCACATGGGCTATCTGATGACAGATCAGTACTAAGAGAGACAGTATTCTCTCCGGTTATCATTATCTAGGTAATTAAAGCCAGTTAAAATCTAATTATTGGAAAAGGTGCATCACATATGGTCTGGACATACACCCATATTACAATCGTCTCTCAACTCATTACATGATTTCTGTAAGAGGTGGAGACTCACTGTCAATAAGCAGAAAACAAAAGTGCTTATTTTCAACAAAGCAGGTAGAAAAGTTAATAGTTCATTTACTTGTGGCGACGAACAGCTACAAACAGTGACCTCATACAAGTACCTCGGAATTGTTTTCACGGCATCGGGCAGTTTCACCAGAGCGCTATCGAACCTTAGAGCTAGAGCACTCAAAGCTTACTTTAAATTAAACCGTCTGTTTTTGTCAGTGTCCAGGGATAACTTACACGTGAGAGAAAAACTATTCGATGCGTTGGTAAAACCTGTTCTTCTATATTGCTCGGAAGCATGGGGAGACCAGGCAGTCCGAAATAATGAAAAGCAGATTGAATCGGTACATTTGCAGTTTTGCAAAAATATACTGCAGGTACACTCGAAATCTTGCAATGCTGCAGTACTAGCGGAATTAGGTAGGTACCCGCTAGCTATTGACAGAAAAACTAAACTTGTGTCAAATTGGCTGAGAGCGGTAACAGTTCAGGCCAACCCATTGTTAAGTTTGGCTTACCAGGAGATGCGGGAACTTAGTCATACCTGCACATCAGAAATTGAAAGCATCCTTTCGACTTGTGGGTTTCGCAACGTCTGGCTGAACCCAAACTGTGCTCCCCCAAATTTTGAGAAACAATTAAAAACGCGACTCTGTGACGTGTACGGTCAGACGTGGAAAAGCGGATCCACACGAAACGGCGTTCATTCGGAGAGTATTAAATTAAAGTTCTATCATTCGGTCAAAGAGAACTACTTTAGGGAGTTTTATATTGATACACTATCCACGAAGGAAAGGCGATTTGTCACCAGATTCCGTATTAGCGCTCATGACTTGGAGATAGAGCGGGGTCGCTATCAAAAGCCGACACCAGTACCCAGGGAACAGAGGCACTGCAAACAGTGTAAGACAAATTCGGTCGAAGATGAATTACATTCTTTCTTTGCCTGTTCTAAATACAGCGTTTCTCGAAATGAGCTTATCAACTTTGTCGGTAAGCGACTTCCTCACTTCCACCTTCTGCGGCAACTAGAAAGATTTGCATTGCTATTTGCCTGTGAAGATGTGGAAGTTATTCGAGAGGTCGGTCGGTTTGTAACCCATATCCTGATGCACCGAAATCAGTAGAGGGAATGGAGCTCTGTGTGGTCATGACCGCGTAAGCACTTTCGAAAGGCTAATGTTCAATACCGCTGGTAAAAACGACCGATGTTTTTTTTTTCCTGAGGGCATGATATTCTAATTAGTTTTGATTGCCAATGAGACTCATACATTGTATGTCCACTCACAGGAGTGCCGCAACAGATGAGATTAGTTTGTTTAATCTGTTTACTCATATAATATGTGTCGCATGGTTAACCCACTGCTTATTTTAATTGTTTGTGTGTTTTATGTATGCCATACCTTTTTTATTCTTGGTCGTGCAATAAACTTTATCTTATCTTATCTTATCTTATCTATTACGCATCTATCCTATCTCCGAAATGTCGAAAGGGTTCACCTCAAACGAAAATGCTCATTTATATCTCTATTCATATCGAATTACAAAGCACTCGTTAAATCAGAATTAATATGTTTAAACTTTGCGTTCCGACTGTATAAATAGTGAAGCAGAATTCTGAGAGGCAGTTGGCCTGAGGGCACCCAGAGAAGGTCCGAATTTAGCCTTGGCCGTCGAGGGTCATAGGCACCGAGATTGAAAGTTCGCGTATTGTCGTAACCCAGTGAGGGTTGTAAGGGTCCGATAATAGATTTTTAACTGCGAACCGTCGTGGCATAGTAGCCAAAGAAGTAAAAGATGTAACGTTGAGGTCTAGAAACCGTATTAAGAGCTTGAGTAAGCGTTTGAATAGCTCGCGAGATAAGATAGTTTTAGGCGGTGCGAGAATTGGTGATGTTGAGAACACTTTGCAGAATATTTTTATGTAAGCTTTGTTAAGTATATATCTGAAGGCGAAGAATAACTTAACCCCGTGGGAGCCAGGAAAGGCGCAAAGTGAACGTGAACTGTGGTAGACGCCGATTGAATTCTGATCGAACTGCGAGAACGCTGATAGAGTCACACGAGCAGAACATTATATGTGTTTAGCCCGACTGACGGTGCAGTTAACCCAGCGAGGAGGAAGCAACGGGAAGTGAATAGACACTTTGAATTGATAAGGTGGCAAGGTTTACGTTCGAACTGGGGTTCAGACGACAGTCACTGGCTGTCGGCTGAGCACTGATAAGAACATAAATTTTCCTCTATCACTTAACCCCTGTAATCCTGCGACACCGGCTAGGCGTACACAGGATGTTCCAAAAGGTAACATTTTTAAAGGTAAAGATCAACGACCCACCCAAAGATAATTTATTTCATGCAGCATGCTTTTTGAAGTTTACATATGAGTTTTTTACAAATTGTTATCAACATGCTCTGGGGAAATAGCGGAGACCCGTAAAGGGTTAAAGTTTTGCAATTGTTAAATTTAAATGGGTTCAGAAGCAAATGACGCGGTACCTAAATAATTATCCGCCGAAGAAGGGTTAAGCGCGACGATAGGCGCGAGGAAATTGTTATTTAACGTAACTGTGTAGATTTTTTTAAGTATTCACAAGTGAAATAATGGAGGCTTCCATGACTTTGGACCAGTTAAATTCGGCGGGGGAACGCCTGGGTTTTTCTGGGAGTGAGCTGCAAAAGTTTGTCAGGGACGAACAAAGCGAGTAGCGAAAGAGTCAGTTGCTGAAAGGGCCCGGGAAGAAGCCGCGGCCGAATTGGAACGGCAGGTGACTTTGAAACGTGAGGAGGCTGCCTTACGGGCAGCCGAACGTGAGAAAGAGGTTGAGAGAGAGACTGCGTTAGAGCGAGAAAGAGCTGAAAGGAGGGCGGCCGAGCGTGAAAATGAAAGTGATAGGGCTGAATGACAGGATGAGATTGAGAGTGAAAGTGGTGAGAGGCAGGCTGAGATTGAGAGTGAAAGTGGTGAGAGGCAGGCCGAGTTTGAAAGGGAAAGGGTCGAAAGAGAACACGAGAGAGAGCTCGAATTGATAAGAGCTATGGCCCAAGTTCAGGAAACCAACGGGAGGCAAGGGGAAACGAGCGTAGGTGGTCATGGTAGGACCACTTTCCCAAAACTCCCTAAATTCTCAGAGGGTTCTGATGATATCGATGCATACCTTCAAAGGTTTGAAAGGTTTACATCGTGTCATCAGTGGCCTGAGGTTTCATGGGGAGTAAACTTAAGCCCGTTGTTAACGGGGAAATCCTTGCAAGTATATGCAAGTATGCCTCCTGATTTGGCAAATGATTATGGTGAGCTAAAGGAAGCTATTTTAAAGAGGTACCAGCTCACCGAAGATGGATTCCGGGCTAAGTTCAGGGAATGTAAGCCCGAGAGAGGGGAAAGTGTATTCCAATTTGTGGCGCGGTCCACTAGGTATTTTGACCGCTGGGTTGAGTTGTCGGAAATCGACAAAGATTTTCCGTCCCTCAAGGATCTGCTCATCCGAGAGCAGTTTATTTCAACTTGCGCCCCAGAGTTGGCCCACTTTGTTAAGGAGAGGGGGCCAAACAGTGTCGATGAAATGACTAAGGTGGCCGAACAGTACTTGGAAACCCACGGGGGTAGTATAACCCAGTCCCGGCCGGGAAGATTTGGGGGGAACCAGGTTGCAAAGGCACCGGTTAGGATAAACCCCCAGAGCCGCTTGGTAACAAGGGTAATACTGGGCTATAGAGCACTAAAGAGTTGTCTTGTTTTGTTTGTGGGCGGAAGAGGCACCTAGCGAGGGCATGTTGGAAGAAAACTCCTCCCACAAAGCCAAATGGCGGACCCCATAGGAATGGAAGGAGAGACTCTTCACCAAAGAATTGGAGAAACGGGGGTAGCGGCGGTCCGACCTGGGACAAAAGGCAGACAGCCGCGTTCTGCCAGACGGTTGGGCCAGAAAATAGCCCACTCCGGGATGCTATTGAAAAAGGGGAGCTTGTGTTAGAGGGTGGAAAGGTCCTCCCTATAATTAATGGAATGTGCGAGGAAGTCACAGCCTCAGAAATGGGGGGAAAATGCCCGTGTACCCGGGGTATGTGGGTAAACATGAAGTGCAGATGCTTCGCGACACAGGATGCAGTAGCGTAGCAGTGCGTAGGCAACTAGTCAAGGACGACCAGCTATTGGGCCGCGACCACATGTGCATGCTAATAGATGGGACGATTAGGAGGTCCCCATTACGAGGGTGAGGGTGGATACTCCTTTTTTATAGTGGCCAAGTAGAGGCTATGTGTATGGATAAACCCATGTACGACTTGATCATAGGGAACATATCGGGGGTGAGACCAAACACCGACCAGTCGTGGCTTGAAGAAAACATACCCCGGGCTGAGGCCAAAACAGGTGACCCAGAAGTCATGGGAAGAGCCAAGGAGACAGGTGGACCGACCCCTACCCGTGAAAGCTCGGTGGGGGGTCGACAAAGGCCCAGAAAGGCGATCGCTCCTGCACCGCCCAATAGCTGTTGGACACAAGCTAGGGAAGATGTGCCCAGGGGATGTCGGGCAGATGTCACCCAAGATAATCTGCGAGGTGAGCCCGATAAGGTAGCAACCGTAGTGACACGGTCACAGGCTGCCAAGGAGAGGCGCCCAATTAAGCCACTGAACGTACCAGTGGAGGGGATCGAAGAAGTTCACGTGGAGAAACTGAAAGAGGCCCAAGGGGCCGACGTCTCATTGGAGAGATACTGGGAACTGGCCGGCAAGGGTGATCAGGTGATCACCAGGGGCAAGGGTCGATACAAGATGAGGGTGGAGAAAGGAGTTCTCTATAGAGTGTATGAGCAGCGACGAGGAAAGTCGCGGACAGAATTGAAACAAATTATGGTTCCAGAGAAGTTTCGGAAGCAGGTCATGACCCTGGCCCATGAGTCTTTGTATGGGGGGACATTTGGGGTCGAGGAAGACCCTCGACAGGATTACGGCCTGTTTCCACTGGCCCGGCATTAACGGTGATGTCACCAGGCTTTGTCAGTCGTGTGACATCTGTCAAAAGAAAGTGTCAAAGGGCATGTCACCAAGGTACCATAAGGGGAGATGCCTCTAATGTATGAGCCATTCGAGAGAATCGGGGTGGATCTCTTCGGACCTATTTCACCCGTGTCGGATAGAGGAAACCGATACATCCTGTTGTGGATTATGCCACCAGGTATCCAGAGGCGGTGGCCCTACACAAAATCTAGACGGAGCGTGTAGCCGAGTCCCTGCTTGAGGTGTTCTCGAGAATAGGTTTTCAGAAGGAAATCCTAAGCGACCAGGGGTCGCAGTTCACATCGGGGCTGTTAGAGGAAGTATGTCGGCTAGAGGCGGTTAAACATTTATTCACCGCCCCATATAACCCGAAGTGTAACGGTCTGTGTGAGCGGGTCAATGGCATTTTACAGCCGTATTGTTCGCATACCGGGAAGTGCCCCAGGCGAGCACTGGCTTTTCCCCTTTTGATCTGTTATATGGGAGGACAGTTAGGGGGCCCATGCAGGTGTTGCGTGAGCTCTGGACCGGGGAAGAGACCAGCGAGGTTCGGAATACTTATCTGTATGTCCTAGACCTACGAAATAGGTTGGAGGAGACATGCCAGTTGGCAAGGGAAAGCCTACGGAGGGCATAGGGTCGACATAAGCACCACTACGACCGGGGTACTAAGGATAGAAGGTTTTTGGTGGGGCAAAAGGTGACGGTCCTCCTGCCAACGGACCATAACAAACTGCTATTGCAGTGAAAGGGGCCTTACGTGGTGACTGAAGTAGCCGAAAATATGGACTATCGGGTAGATGTTGATGGTAAAAGCAAGATCTATCATACGAATCTGTTAAGGCGTTACCTTGATAGAGAGGCAGAGGAAACAACGCGAGCCGTTAGCCGTAGTGACTCTTACGCTCAGGGGGCCCAGAAGGCCGCGGGCTTAGCCATAATAGAGCCTGAGGATGAGACAGAAATAGGTGTCGTGGATGAAGACAGCCTATTAATACTGGGCTAGCTGAGTGGCGTGGAGACGCATAGAGATGTCAAAATCTCTGACAATTTATCAGATGAACAGCGTCACCAAGTTGTGCAACTCTTGGAAGAGTTCGGGAATGTGTTTTCCGAGGGTCCAGGGACCACGGACCTCAAGGAACACAAAATTGAACTTACCACTGGGGAACCGGTAAGAGTGAAGCCTTATAGGATTCCCTATGCAAAAAGGCTTGAAATGCGGGATGAGGTGGAAAAGATGTTAAAGGCGAGGGTCACTGAACCTTCAAATTCTCCCTACAATTCACCAGTGGTACTTGTGAAGAAGAAGGACAACAGCGTCGGATTCTGCATTGATTTCAGGCGATTGAACGCCTTAACTAGATTTGATAATGAGCCCATGGGGTACATGGAAGACATAATGACTGGTTTGCAGGGTGCTGAATTTTTCAGCAAAATAGATTTGAGCAAGGGCTACTGGCAAATTTCTGTTAGGAAAACCGACAGGCATATAACCGCATTCACAACCCCGGATGGGTGTTTTCAATTCCGGAAGCTCCCTTTTCGAATACTCAATGCTGGCGCCACCTTCAATAGGATGATGCGCAAACTGCTGGCGGACACGTGGGATATAGTTCACTACGTGGACGATATCTTATGCAAGACGCGTTCGTGGCCATTGCACCTAGAAGTACTGAGGGGGATGCTCTTGAGACTCAGGAAGGCAGGGCTGACAGTAACACCTTCCAAGTGTGAAGTAGGGTTCAGGACCATCAAGTTTCTCGGTCACAAGGTTGGAGAAGGAAAGGTGGCTATGGATGACGAGAAGCTTGAGAGAATTCGCAATGCAAGTCCACCACAGACGAAGCGGCAGGTGAGATCGTTCTTGGGGTTAGCTGGATAATACAGAAAGTTCGTGCCAAACTTTGCAGATATCGCAGCGCCTTTGACCGATCTCACGAAGAAGGGTAGACCAAATAAGGTCAAGTGGGAATCTCCCAAAAACAGGGCATTTAAGACGCTAAGGGATGTGCTCAGTAAGGCACCAGTTCTCCGTTTGCCTGATTTTGTTGGGCATTTCCTAGTACAGGCCGACGCATCAGACACGGGGGTTGGTGCAGTTTGACTGCAGGAATATGAGGATGGGCGATTCCCGGTGGCATACGCCAGCAAGAAGCTGCTCGCGAGGAAGCGTAACTATTCAGTCATTGAACGGGAGTGTCTAACGATTGTTTTTGCAGTCAAGAAGTTCCAAAACTTTTTTTGTACGGAAGGGAGTTTGTACTCCACACGGATCACAGGCCCTTGGCCTACATCCAGAAAAGTAAGGTGGAAAGTAGCAGGATCATGCGGTGGTCCCTTCTGCTACAGAATTACTGTTTCAGAATAGTAGCAATCAAGGGTAGTCGAAATGTTGCTGCCGACTACCTCAGTCGTAAGATTTAATTCGGACTCCGTAAGTTAACCCGTCTGTCGCGTGTGCGTGGACGGGAAATACGTGTTAGTGAAATGACAGGAGCTAGGGTAAAGGGCCCATCGGCTGTCTTGGGTCAGGGTGGATACCCCTTGCTAATATTTTTTTTCACGCGGGTGTTGCGTGAGTGTATGTAGGTACAGGTGTGTGTATGATAGAGTAGTGTTATATTTTACGATAGAGAGGGAGAGAGAGTGTATAGGGGGACTTGTGCCTGAATGTGTAGCAACGGCCCATCTCCAATTGTGTGCCAGGGGAAATGAGCGCACGATTTTAGATGGGTTGTGGTTAGACTCATAGGTACCAAAGGGGAACCGAGCCAAATTACTGGAGAGTTATTTGTGGTGCGCATCAGTGTGTGCATATGTATGACTGTGTGTGTGAAATATATTGGTGTAATAGTAGAGCAAGACTGTGAGATAGCTCTAAGAGAGAAGTATTAAAGTGGATGCACGTGAATGCTATCCCCTTGGTGTTTTTGGAACAACTGAGAGTAGGTTCCTTGGTAGGGGGTTGTCAAGGTGATAGTTAAAAGTTTGGATTTTTTTTTGTTTAAAAGTGTAAATATTTTCGATAATATTTCTGCCTGGATTAAATGTAAAACGTAAGGATAGGTATATGACGGACCTGAAAACAGATTTGTCAAACTAACAATAATTTAAACTCTGCTAATTAGGCATGAAATTTAATATCCATTATAGCGCACGTGTTGGACGCACATGGGCTATCTGATGACAGATCAGTACTAAGAGAAACAATATTCTCTCCGGTTATCGTTATCTAGGTAATTAAAGCCAGTTAAAATCTAATTATTGGAAAAGGTGCATCACATATGGTCTGGACATACACCCATATTACGCATCTATCCTGTCTCCGAAATGTCGAAAGGGTTCACCTCAAACGAAATTTCGCATTTATATCTCTATTCATATCGAATTACAAAGCACTCGTTAAATCAGAATTAATATGCTTAAACTTTGCGTTCCGACTGTATAAAGAGTGAAACAGAATTCTGAGAGGCAGTTGGCCTGAGGGCACTCAGAGAAGGACCGAATTTAGCCTTGGCCGTCGAGGGTCATAGGCACTGAGAATGAAAGTTCGCGTATTGTTGTAACCCAGTGAAGGTTGTAAGGGTCCGATAATAGTTTGTTAACGGTTGTGAACCGTAGTGGCATAGTAGCCAAAGAAGTAAAAGCTGTAACGTTGGGGTCTAGAGACCGTATTAAGAGCTTGAGTAAGTGCTGGAATAGCTCGCGAGATAAGATAGTTTTAGACGGTGCGAGAATTGGTGATGTTGAGAATATTTTTATGTAAGCTTTGTTAAGTATATATCTGAAGGCGAAGAATGACTTAACCCCGTGACAGCCAGGAAAGGTGCAAAGTGAACGTGAACTGTGGTAGACGCCGATTGAATTCTGATTGAACTGTGAGAACGCTGATAGAGTCACACAAGCAGAACATTATATGTGTTAAGCCCGACTGACGGTTCAGTTAACCGTGCGAGGAAGAAGCAACGAGAAGTGAATAGACACTTTGCATTTATCACAAACCATGAGAAGATGAAGATGAAGTGAGGTTGATCCAGCGGACATAGCTAGCTGTGGGAGACGTCGATGGACCTAAAAAATAAACTTTTATCCGCGTAATTAATGTATTCTTATGGATAATTTTGTGAGTAATGTGTTTCATATTATATTTCTTCGCACATGTAAATAAATAATCTTTTCAGTGAATTATCGTTGATCACTCTTTGGCGTTGTAAGCCACAGGCACCTTCAGGAATCCGAAGAGTCCTAAGTGGATAGGGCATTGATAAGGTGGCAAGGTTTCAAGGAGCCTCATTTCCGACTATCCCTGACCATCTTCTGCCAATTCTTCACTTGGTTCTTAACCTAATCCTATTTCAGGCTATTTCAGGCTACTCTTTTCCTAGATTTCTATCTTGTCTCAGCTACTCCTTAGACTCCTCCCCGCCCTCTGTTCTCGACTGAGGCGTAGTAGATTCAGCTCGACTGCTCCATTTCCCTTAGCCAGTCTCTGCCTGTATAGTACATTGACCAAGTTGACGGGAGCGTAATGTTTGCCTGCTAACTGTCTATCCAGCCCAGCAGATTTAGGACATGGTCATAGTCCAGACGTTCAAGTATATGTTTGTGTTCTGGTATAAAATATGCCTCATAAACATGGGCACATACAGATATATGCGGACCAATGTTGACTATTGTTTGTGCACTGATATTGACATTTAGTTGGTCATGTAGACAGACGTGGACCTTTGTGACTGGTGTGTAATAAATTGGATCTTTGTCGATTAATGTGAGCCTCTGTTCTCGGCTCCTAGTCTATGGTTTCTGGACCACTGTGTCATCTCATGGTCTTCGTGGCTTCAATATGGCTTCTAGATCATCCCATCCCCTTCATGGTTCATACAACGTTAAGTTGCCCATGGTCACCGCTATCTGTCCGATGATCAATGTTCATAGTCTTCATCCAGTACTATTGTCTTCTACCACTCTCTTTGGCAAGTTCCACGACCACCACTATCTGTCCTGTGACCAACTTCTACTACTACTTTATTCAGTTCCCTACCACTACCCCTGGTTCCTACCAATACTGTTCCCTCCAGCCTTATTATTGGTTTCTTGCTTCTAGTACTATTGTCTCTGTTCCATTCACTGATACCTGCTACTACTTGTCTTGCCATCCCTGTTCTGTAAGTGAACTATCACTTTCAGCTGCCTCTCTCACTATTTCCTAGTAGTAGTACTACCACTAATGTTTTCTATCCCTACTTCTACTTTTTGCACCACTATACTAGCTCTGATCACTACAGGAGCTTCTATAACTACCATTGTCTCATATCACTACTACAGTAAGGCTCTAGATTATATCACTATCATATTGATGCCCCATGATCACTAACCTACTATCTTCTAAGCTACAAAATATTATCTGTAATCTCCGCTTCTGTTTTGTCCTGTTCCATAATCTTTTGGGGAATGAGCACACACCACATCCAAGAACAGAAAAACGACCACAGTTTGTTGGAATGGTGAAGTGTGAAATTTTCTGTCCCGTCCCTCATAGACAGATAACGTTGTGTCTTTCCATTGGCATTCGATTATTTGGCACTCCGAGTAAACAGACAATATTTGACAAAACCAATGATTAATTAAGGCTTTGCGAAGCTTTGACATTCGGTTTAATTTCGAAATTTAAGTTGCTATTTGATTCGATTCGAAATCAGCTGCCCGATTCGTTTCCTTTAGAATCTTTTCACAGGAATATAGGCGACTATCAGTCATCTACGTTACATCATGAAAGATATAGTTTATAGAAGTTTTACATAAACTGGAGAAACAGAATTTACCGCATCCAGTAAATTCAAGTCTGTGTGAAAGGGGTTAAAGCATCCGAAATATACAAAATAGAAAGAGAATTTATGGAAGCTTATTTTTGGGGATGAAATATTTTTAAAGAAATCAGAAATATGTTTTCGTTAATAGTATTTAAAGATATTCATACATGAATCAGATCAATTTTTCCAAGAAACCACAAAAACATATATGTACACAGTATTAAAAGGGTTCAATCAAGGAATCAGAAATGCACATTTTAGCCACTTATGTGAATGATGTTTAGAGCAGTAATGTGAGTATGGAAAGGGTTAACATTATTCTCACGGCAAAAAAATCTTTGGAACCCATATTTAAGTCTTGAGAGGGTTAAAACATTGAACTGAATAATTTATACTTTAGTTCGGATAGTTCCTTGCAAAGCAAAAGGTTTCTCTCAACTTTGTTAGAGGAACTGATTATAATAGCAAGATAACATTTAATGTTTGACAGCTAACTCCACTGATGTTTACATTGTCTCCAGTGTGAATAACATAACAGAGTACTGCTTGGGGAGAATTTACTGCTACAGGAAATTGGAGGCTTTGAAAACCCTGTGGCCGACTGCGCCATAATCAAGGGTTCTAGCGACCTGAAAAACATAAAATTGTGAGAAATTGTGCTTGTCTGTGTATATGCCAAAAATCAGCGAGATAGGACCATTCGTTGACGAGTTATCGTGCGGACAAGGAAACGCATAGAAGACAGAAGAGAGGAGAATAGGAAGAAGAAGAAGAAGAAGAAGAAGAAGAAGAAGAAGAAGAAGAAGAAGAAGAAGAAGACGAAGAAGAAGACGAAGAAGAAGAAGAAGGAGGAGGAAAAAAACCGTAAAAAACAATAGTCTGTGTGTTTCACACAGATTAACTAGAGAAACGGAATTTACTGCATCCAGTAAATTCAAGTCTGTGTAAAAGGGGTTAAAGCATCAGAAATAAACAAAACAGAAAGAGAATGTATGGAGGCTTAGTATTGGTGATGAAATATTTTTAAAGAAATCAGAAATAGGTTTTCTTTAATAGTATTTAAAGATATTCATACAGGAATTAGATAAATGAAATCAGAAAAAGCATATAGGTGTACAGCATTCAAAGGGTTCGATCAAGGGACCAGGAATGGAAATTTTTTTGCTTTGCTCTGCAAGTTATTTGAATGATGTTTAGAGCAGTAATGTGAGTATGGAAAGGGTTAACATTATTCTCACTGAAATAAAATCTTTGGAATCCACATTGAAGTCTTGAGAGCGTTAAAAGCATTTAACTGAATAATTTATACTTAAGTTCCTTGCAAAGCAAAGGGTTTCTCTCAACTTAGTTGGAGGAACTGATTATAATAGCAAGATAACATTTAATGTTTGACAACTAACTCCAATGATGTTTACATTTTCTCCAGTGTGAATAACATAACATACTACTGCTTGGGGAGAAATTACTGTTACAGGAAATTGGAGGCTTTGAAAACCAGGTGGCCGACTGGACCATACCATAGATTGTCGGGGAATTGTGCCTGTCTGTGCATATGCCAAAACTCAGAGAGATAGGGCTATTCGTTGTCGAGTTATCGTGCGGACAATGAAGCGCATAGAAGAAGAAGAAGAAGAAGAAGAAGAAGAAGAAGAAGAAGAAGAAGAAGAAGAAGAAGAAGAAGAAGAAGAAGAAAGAAGAAGAAGAAAGAAGAAGAAGAAGAAGAAACCGTACAAAAACAATAGTCTGTGTGTTTCACACAGACTAATAACGCAGGCGATAAAGACTGAGTGTAATTTCCTCTATATTAACATAAATATCATCTGCACCCATCCTACCATCCATGCTAATTTCAATCTCACTTGTCACTTCCACTGTTGAAAGCAAATTTAATGTTTCCAAACAACGTCGACGGTGAGCTAGTGCTAGCGCTGTGCAGTGCCATGTATAGATAATTCTTGCATCCGTTCCTGTTTTTGAATTATAATCTTTACTGAGTAATATTTCAGCTACACCATCAAGGCATACCCATAAATGAGGAGTAGTTGAATAAGGGCTTCAGATGACCGGATATTAGTCTTTGCATCCAATTCTGCTACTGGTATTTTCTGTTTCAATATTTTAAGTTTTTTTAAACTTTGGGGCTTTTTGGCCAAATCAGTTCTCAGTGATTGTTTAAAGTTAAGACACAGATATTTATGCTGCTTATATGTATCGATGTTACAGACATTGTAGGAAAATGTAATTTCTGTTCTTTTCCAGATAGGATTATAATTCTTTGCCTTTTTAGACGCATTAAGCCCTCATTTCTTCTAACGAAGGTAACAATGAAGATTATCCAGAGCCTCTATTGAAATCGGATAATAAGCCAGAACACAACTCAGGTGGAGTACGGGGGACTGGAATCAGCGGCCCGAGTTAGAGTATTTCCCGCATTTCTCGAGCGCTGTTGATTTCTGGCCCCTGTACTCCACCTGAGTTGTGTTCTGTATTTACACCACAATTAAATGGCATCGTGGTATCATGGAGCCAAGCTGTTCGCAGGCATTGAGCGCGACAACAGATATTATTTATTTATTTATTTATTTATTTATTTATTTATTTATTAGGGTTTAACGACACTTTAACAGCCAGGGTCATATCATGTCGGTGACAGTTTTACGGTTGGAGGAAGCCGGAGTACCAGGAGAGAACCACCGAGCAACGACGAGCAGCTGTCAGCTCTCCAACATCGTAACTCTGAACTCTGCACTCTGCACTGCATAGGCAGGGTTAGATTGGATGAAGACATGCGCACCATCGACGTGCAGTACGCCTTAGTACACAGCGTCATCGTGCCCCAATGTAGACAATCGGGGTTAAGTGCCTTGCCCAAGGACACAGCGCGGGAGTGCGAATCAGTCGCTGAAATGGTCACCCATCCAACTACAAACCGCGCTCGACGTTGCTTAACTTCGGTGATCTGACGAGAACCGGTTACCGCGACGCCACCGCGCTCCCCACGCGGCAACCGACACCTGCTCGGGGTCGGGGTCGCGTTCACTGTCAAGAAGGGTTGATAAGTCGTTAAGGTAAATATTAAATGGTCTTCGGCTGACCGAAGCTGACCACCGGAAGTTGGCAAATATTTAAATTAAATAGGAAAATTTACTTACTCTATCATTCAGTGAATTTCCCACCTAGTCCGTGTTTCTACGTTTCATAAAGAACCTGTCTATTAACACTATGTCAAATGCCTTCCAAAGTTAAAAACATAAATGCACTGTTTTCCTAACCTCAGGTGTTTATCAATAGGGTGTTGGAGGGTATCAATGTGATCTATTGCGCGGTGACTGGGCTCAAGCTCAATCTAACTCAGATGTATAACATTATTCGATTCTGGTTGTTTCGAGTGCAGATATATGTCAGTCGTAAACACCAAGACAACTGCGAGTGCAGGTTAATACGATCCGGGGAGCCTGGCTTCAAATTAATTAGCCACGCGTTTGAACATGTAACTCCGTAACCGTTAAAAATCTGTTATAAAGATGATGGTGATGATGATGATGATGATGATGTGTTAGCAATGTTGTGTCATCGATGAGCACATCATTTCACAAACATTAGGCATTTTCCTGTAGAGTAATATAAAAAATTCAGAAGCTTTCTTTTTGAAATTTCTTTCCCAATTAGGTTGAGTGCTTATAACTTGGAGCAATTTTTGACACAATTAATGCTGCATTCAATTCGCGGGAAGGCTCAATTGACTTAGGAAACAAAAAAAAAATAGAACCCCAGATATGCTGGATCCACTAATATTCGGACTTCGTTATTACTTCTCGTTTTCATTTTTACTATTAATTTTTTACATAATCAGTTTCTATATTGTACAAGAATAATAAACTGACACAGATATTTCTGAATTGATGGAGTACTTCAATATTTGGCAACCATGTCTGCGAAACATTCCGCCCAGAAATCCCATCGACATTTTTAGAAGACAGCGCGGTGTCGCTTGGGTTGGTTCCTTTTACCAAGACACGGTACTCTCATAAACATGCAGAATTCAGAAGTACAGATCAAAACAATTGAAGTGACGCAATAACTCGGCCCGATCGCCAAAAATTCATATTGGCATGTTCTGCGATGTAACCTCCGTTGTCCCGGGTGGTGGTATATATTTTACAGTTTTTTTTTCAATATTGAACACATGATTTCAATGTCGAACCCATATTCACTTTTATATCTCTAAATAACGTTTAGGAGGAATCATAGTCAAATTTCAGGACTGAGACTTGAAACTCGACTGATTAATTAAAAAGCAAATATAACCTCGGAGGAATTTTGACTACGAAAATCCAATTTTCATTATGAGGAAACTTTTCCTTTATGATGTCAGGAAATTAAAGCTTCGTGGACAATAGATTGATAGACACTCTATTGGACAAAGTCTTTGACTCCGTTACAAATTTTATCAGCCGAGTTCGGGGAGTCACTTTTAATTGGGATTCACCGTATTCATTGTTATCAGTAATGGTACTGCCGTATTATGTCACCTCTAATACAGTTTGAACTAATATTCCGGTGGCCAAGGCAACAAATGCGATGACTTAAGATTTCTAATGACATATTTCAGCATTAGAAGTACTTTTTAAAACTATTTTTGTTATGATACTATGACAGGGCGGATAAAATAATTCCAATCGCACCCCCATAAAATGAAAATATAAAGATTCATCTGTAATATAAGAGTTAGAATAATAACATGGGTTCTATAATATTTTCTTTGTGACTTGCTCAAGGCAACAGCAATCAGAAAGTAAAGGTGATACAAGTTATCAATTCCCAACAATAACCTTTGTTTAGTTATATTTCTAATTTAATCTTTCAATTGCTAACAATGACCCTTGTCAAGTTATCCAAGGAATCAGTCTTCAAATCAAATCTAAAACACGTCCGGTTATAATACATCCACCGTCGATTATATTAAATCAGATGTCTGCGTGAATATTTTCCCCTAATCCGCGTTGTGTCTGTCGCCTATATTTAAACATTCTGCTTTGCTTTTTGTGGAAGGTGGAAGGTACTTTTCCGAGTTTTTTTTTTTTCGAATGAAGATTTTAACCTCTAACGTGTAGTCCACTGTCCGATAAGCGTGACATTTTTTAAAAGAATTTTCGAGAACCACCATTGACAATAAGCCTATTTACAAACTACCATCTTGGACTTTAATCTATACAAGGTCACAGGTCACAGGGTGTAAACAAAGCGATTTCCATGTTCATCGCATTGAGTTCTGTGTCAGCTAAGTCAACTAGTTTTATGAACGGTGGCCCAGTGGTAGACTGTTGGACTTCTATGCTAGAGGTCCTGAGGTCGATCCCCGTCCGAAACGACCCGCGTTGTGTCCTTGGGCAAGGCACTTTATCCCGATTGCTTACATGGGGTCACGATGACGCCGTGTACTTAGGCGTACTGCACGTCGATGGTGCACATGTCTTCAACCGCTGTAACCCTGCTTGAGCGAAGCTTGAACAGAGTTAGAATGTTGAGGAGCTGACAGTTGCTCGTCGATGCTCGGTGGTTCTCTCCGGGTACTCCGGCTTCCTCCACCCGTAAAACTGCTACGGTCACGATTAGCCATTGTGCATAAGTATGTGACCTTAAACACCAATAAATAAATAAATAATATCAAGTTTATATTCGTAGAAGCGATGTCATCATTCGAATTAACTGAAGGAGTAACCCAAGACGACTTTAAACGATGGGATATTGCAGGTTTAAAGACTTTTTTACGGAGGCGAGGACTTGTTTTGAGTGGCAACAAAGAAACACTCGTTGCACGGAGTTTTCCGGCTTGAGAAATCCCCGAAAGTTGTCGAAACAGTGCCCAGAGCCACAGAGTCATGACACAGCGTGCATTCAAATACCATTTAAGTCGATAGGAACTCAATTCGAAATAATGAAAGCTTTCATACAATATTGTCATTGCCTTAAACAAATGGTAACCTTGGCTAAAAGTTGTTTGAATTGGCACTAATGAACGTAATGGGGTCGGAAGCACTTCATCCGCTCTCTTCGCTTTCAGTGTGTTGTCTTGAAATGTTTACACCTCGCGACCTGTGGCCTTGCGTCGATTAAAAGCCAAGATGGCAGTTTCGAAAAAGGCTTATACTTGGAGATGAGACCGGGGACTTTCCTTTCAAAACCAGCCCGTGTCTCTCACCGGGACGATTCGTCCTGAAAGCTGGGGGTTTAGGGGGGATTGTTTGTGTGGGACGGGGTACTCTTTTCAAGTGTTTGTCGAATGATAGTTTTAACCCCCATAGTTTGGAGCCCGATCAAATAAACTTGAAATTATTTTAAAAATAATGTCTTGTGAACCACCAGCGATCACAATCAGCCATTGTGCAGAAATATGTAACTTAAAACACCAATAAAAAAATAAATGTGAACCACCAGTCACAATGCTTTGTGATGTGGTGTTCCTATTCTTTAGTGAGGGGGATTTAAGTTTGTTCATAAAATGTTTCTTGTTTATGTTCTAATACGAAGAGATTGCATGATATATTATATGCACAAAATAAAAGTGCTTCGTGTGTCTTTTCTCGAGTGTATGTGCTTGCACAAACGTTTTGGGTTTTTTTTTATTCTCTATTTAAATTTGCGCATTTTCACATATAATACAGATACTATCCTTCCCATTAATCAAAAAGTCCAGGATGTAAGATTTGCTAATTTTTACCTGGGAAGAATAACAACTTGCAATTTACTTTAAAAACATACTCACTAAACAAAGAACAAAAGTCGACCCTTACTTAGTTGCTTCTAATTAGCTTGCCATAAAAAGCCAAGTTTCATTTTATAGCTTTTAATAAACGAAAACAACAGACAGCTCCGAGAGCTGTCTGTTGTTTTCGTTTATCAAAAGTAACAAAAGAAAACTTCGCTTCATTTTCTTTTAATATCATAGATGTTTTCTCAGCTATTGCATGTTTCTTCACTGGATCTTCCTCGCCTGTCTAATAATATCGGGGGAGGTAACTTCATTGGAAGTCGATTTTCATGACGAGATAAGTCAGGGATGGAGAGAGAGGTCGTCTTACATAATATTGATACAGATGAATCATTTCTGACTAAGTACGTTGTAAGCTGTGTGTGGGAACATTATTGTTGACATAAAGAAGACAGACTAAGATGCATCAGTTGTAACCTTAACTGTTTATTTTAATACCATACAATGAGCTATCATCGCGATCAAATCGACTGTTTTCCCCTATCATAACAACGTAATATTTGGCTACAAACATTAGGCCATCTGAGATGCATTTTTGAAGCACATGTCTCACCTATTGTAAACACACATTTTTATGTTTGTTTTTACCCAGACGTGGTATTGTAGCCGCATAAGCAGGATTATATGTACATCCTTTATCAGATGGGAATGCAAGGAGTGTTTATTTATTAGAGGTTGTTACATCTTGCCCTTTGTCAAACAATACTCCAAATAATATTACTAGGGCGAACAGAAGACTGCAACGTCTAAGGAAAAATTCAATTCGATGATTCTACACTGCAAAAAATATAGGTTCTCTTTAGAACCAAAACTGGTTCTAATCTTGTCCCTGAGATGGAACCAGTTCTGTGTAAACAGTATTTATTTCAAATCAAATAAATTTACCAAGATTAGCATTCAATTGTAACAGAATATTACATGAACTGAAGTAGATTCAGCAGTAAACTTGGAGCTTATTCAACGCAGTCGCCAAACATTTTGAGACAAAGGAGATATGAACAGTTGGCATATCGAACCAGTTTTGGTTCTGTATAGAACCAAAACTGGTTCGATATGCCAACTGTTCATATCTCCTTTGCTTAATAATGATTTGAGACAATCTCGTATAAGCTCTAAACTTACGACTGAAACCCCCTCAATTTATGTTTAATTCTGTTAATATTTAATGTTAATCTTTATAAATTTATTTGATTTGAAATAAATACTGTTTAAACAGAACTGGTTCCATCTCAGGGTCAAGATTAGAACCAGTTTTGGTTCTAAAGAGAAACTATATTTTTTGCAGTGTATACACAAGACAAGCGCATTATCGCTGTCTCGCCTGCTGTACATATCCCCATGCCATGGCAGATCCCTGGGGTGGGTACGTGAATTGGTTAAATGTGGGTTGTTTTTCTTTGAAATGAACTGTGAATAATTTTGATAAAATGACTTGAAATCCTCTGAAACTCAAAGAAATAACCTGACCCCGCTCACCAGCGACCCACCCAGCTGAAGTGGGCGAGACAAAATATGTGGTTAATGCGTAATCATCATTCGATACCTGAATGTGGTCCAACTCCTTATTGCTTACTAGTAGTAACAGTAGAAGTAACTGTAATAGTAGTATTTTCTTTGTTAACGTGGCTTGTGCTACTCTTCAGTTCAGTCAAATGTCCCAGGCCAGTCTAATTGTCTAAGGAATTCGACGCTGTTGTGGCCTGGAACCAGGCTGGCCCTTTAGTAATCTATAGTCTGTCTTTAGACTCACTCGTCTGAGAAATATTATAAGCTAAAAAAATAGCGTAAACAATTATGTTTTCTAATTAACGCAAGAAATATTTCTCAATCGAGACATGATTTGTCCGAATCTTTGGTGACATTGTGACTGATGAGTCACCACAGTTGAAGTTTTATGATTATGCCTTGTAGTACCACCAATTGTGTTAATTTCGTGATGTTTTCAAGGCGAATTAAATACTTATTTCTTTAAATATACATAACAGAAGCACGGGGGAATATCTGTACATATTTATGAGTGAAAAGATGTCACATTACATCAACTGTAGTCAGTGCGCATACTTCACGAAAAGTGGGTGAACAAATATCCTATAACAACGTCGAAATCTTTACAGAATTAAGCTGGTTGTCTGAGGTCTTACCCTACAGCGTGTCAGCAACAGCGTGTGAAAGGGAATTCATATGTTTTGTCTGAGAAGTACCAGAGTAGAAAGTTGTCATGATTGAAGATAGCAAGTGGATAATCTCTTGATAGACAGGGGAGGGTCGTAAAAGTTTTTCGGAAGGTATGTTGATTTTGCGTCCGCTGTTATTAGAGACCCACCACTCCAGGACCTGGCAAAAGAAAAATTACACCCAACCTTTAGGGACCCACCCCCAGAGATAACCGAAGGTTTTGCTAGTCAGTATGCCTCCCTCAACTATGAGGTTCCTACCCCTTGAAAGTGATTTACACCAGGCTAAATGGCGTTCTTAGCTAAACATAAAAAACAAAAAGATAAAATCATCTTTTAATGTTTTCTGCAAATGGGAGTCACTGGTCATCGGTGGTTATCTTCTGCCCTTGCTTATTGTGGCATGCCTATTGTTCCAGAACTTTGTTTATAGCAATCCTTCTTACAACAGGCTTCGTTGAGTAAACAAATCCAGTTATCTGTAAATGATCCTACTTAGTAGGGCTGTCGCGACTATCATTTTTTGTAATCGACTACTCGTGACCGGTAATCGACGGTTAGTCGATTAATAGTCGCTTCCCATGATTTTTTAGCAAATCTTTCTTCTGTTCGTAAAACTCTGAAAATGACAATGGCACCAGTGTGTTCAGACGAAGTGTGGTTGTGGGAACAACAAATCGGTCCCGACTGAAGCTACATGTAGTCCAATCTTGGACCCGTAGTCCGTAATATAATTTTTGGGGATGGTACGTCCTGTAGGACGTACCAACCCCAAAAATAATATTACTGACTGCGGGTCCAAGTTTGAACTAGATTGAAGCCGATGAATTAAAATGAATTTACCAAAGAACGTTCTTGCATATGTTTCCTTTCTGCAATAAGTTTCTCGAAATTTTGAACATTGAGATCTATGCATTCTCTCGTCAGTTGTTAAAATTGGATCTTAGTCTGAAGTTCCGAACTTTGAGAAGTGATCTGACGTTCTGACTTTCGTCATAATTTTGTCACTTCCGCGCTTTGGGTTTTCCAATGGGTGCATTCGTGTGTACAAGACTGGAGAAATTCAGAAGAATCTATTCTTCTCGAGTAACTGTGAGTGTTCTTTCTTACACAGTCAGTGACAGTCGTACAGTCTTCCGGATATAAATGTTAACTATGGTTAGATATTTAAAGTTATTCACCTTCATTGATCATTCACCTCACAAAACAATGCAATTTAGCCCCGACGTGTAGTAGACGTGTACCACCTTGAAAATGAACGACGATCGACTAAAAATAAAAAACGTCGACTACTTCAATAGTCGACGGTTAGTCGACTAATCGAATAATCGCGACAGCCCTACTACTTAGTCTACTGATCTTATCTTCCTAATTCCTTAATAGTCTTGGTCAGTTCATCAACCATTGCATTGACTAACGGCGTCAACTAAACATTTTTTGATCGCCCACTTGGGTTCACAGGATATTCAATGACAACACAGCTTGATGACAGGCTAATGCGCAGTCCTTGATGATCTAGGATAAGGCACATTTATCGACCCAGGGATATGATACATCATAATTTCACCTGGATAGATGCTCGTGCATTGTGGTGTAACCAATCAATACTTTCAATGTCGTCATAAGTTCACCTCGATGGATGCTCGTGAATTGTAGGGTAACCATTCAATATTTTCAGCGTGCAGTCTTTGGGCTGCACGTTGAAAATATTAATGGTCCACCTCCAGGTAATGAATATGGACTCTTCCAATTGATGAGGAGACAGGTATTCAATTCAGTTGGATAGGCATGCTCGGAAGTTGCGCCTAAAATTATTTCTCTTTTATTTATGTTTAGTTGAACTTGCGGAACCGTATTAAGGTTAACCTTTTCCACTAGTGAAAGTAAAACAGTTTTTGAGAAAGAACAATCGTAAAATAAATGTGCGATCGTTTCTTTCGTATTTCCACAGAAAGAGTACAGGTCTGTTTCCGAAAGCCCATAATTAAAGAGTTTAGATTTTGTGAATAGGATTTTGTGGTTAATCTTATATTGTAAACTTTGTAGATATGTATCATCTGCTTCCCTAAAAGTTTGTTTGTAAATGTACCGCCAATCATTATGGTCAAGATTTTCATCTAATGTGGTCTTCCATTTCTCTTGGGTATGTGTAGGTTTTGTGATACTTTATTAAGAAATAATGGAGAGAAATGGCGGTTTGCTTTAGTGCAAGATATGATGTCATTCACGAAGGGATCTGAAACAAATTCAAGTTTTGTACTATTGGATATTACATTCGTCCATGATCTTGGTATTGCTGCATTCACCACACCGAGGTAGTTGGTGAATGGTATATCGAGGTCATATTTCAACTTAAATTCTGAGTCAATAATGGATCCTGAAGCGCCAAGTACTTCGTTTATAAAGAAAATACCCGTTGTACACCAACGTCTGTAAAGAAACGATTCATTATTAATTTTATATAATTATTATAAAAGGGTGGTTGTGAGAGGATCTCTGTCGGGGCTGTTGGATCGTGATTTTTTAAGAGAGCCCATACATTAAGCACGTTTTCCAGAAAGGGTCCATCTAATTTGAAACACTAAGTATACCATGTTTATTCAAAGAGTACATTTTGCTCCCCCAAATGTTTCAAAATTATCGACTACGAGTGTTTTCCATTGGGCCATTGTTTCTGAATCTAGTAACTTTCTGATCCATATCATTTTTAAAGAGCAACACGGTGTTTTACGTGGGGTAGTTTGAGCCCGCCATCTTCGATTACATTGATTCTTACGTCACGTTTAATTTGGTCCGTTTTGTCCGACCATAGAAGTTTAAAAAATTATACTTTGAATTTCATCTAATATCCTGTCAGGCGGATCAGGGAGAACAGTAAGAGAGTGTATTAAGATGGGGATCGCTAACGTTTTAATAACTGTAACTTTGTCGACTAGTGTAAGATTTCTGAGGGACCAATCTGCTAAAAGTTTTCGTATTTTGTTTATTTTTTCCGAAAAGTATTTATAGAAGTAATTGTCCGAATTTAGTTCAAATTTTATGCCAAGGATAGTAAACGTTCCGTTATGATTCCACTTTATATGTTTTTCTGTTTCCAATTCGATCCCACAGCCACGCCGAGATCGCAAAAATTAAAAAAATAAGAGTTTTTCTGATAAAAGACCATTCAAGTGAGTCAAATGCTTTTTCGAAGTCAACTAGAACTAACATTCCAGGAATATTCATAGATTCACATTTTTCAATTAAGTCAGAGACCAATCGCGATGATTCACCTATGAATCTTCCTTTCATGAATCTCAGCTGACTTTCGGAAATTACTTTAGGGAGAACCTTTTTAAGTCTGTTATCAATTGCTGAAGAGCCTATTCTTTGATCAACATTAAGGAGGGAGATCGGTCGCCAATTTTTATATATTCTTTCGATTTCCCTTCTTTTGGTATACATGTAATAAGCCCCCGCCTCTGAGTGATAGATAATTTTCCTATGTCATAGCCAAGATTTAGGAAATATTTCTCCAAATCGCCCGATAAATATTTATAAAATTCGATTGTAAATCCATCGGAAACGGGTGATTTGTTGTTACCCATGTCTTTTAGAGCCGTAGCACACTCATTTAAAGTTTGTTTTCCATCAAGTAGTAAACTTTCTTCTGTATTCAGTTGGCAAATGTATGGATTTTGAGAGTCAAAAAACAAGTTTTCGTTTTGTGATTGCTATTAATTTTTGATTTGTACAGTAATTCGTAAAAGTTGCGTTGCTCGGCGAATCTATACACTCTGTCCCGTCATCTCTTATTAATTTGGGTATTATTTTTTTCTGTGTACTGCCCTTGTTCTAAGTTGCAGAAGTATTTTGAGCGCTTCTCGCCTTCAACTTTCCATCGGGCCTTTGATCTGATAATGATGCCTTGCACTTTTTAATTTCTTAGATTTTGCACTTCTGTATTCAGGCAGTTGATATTTTCTATGAAAATAAGAATTAAATTTAATCGTCCTCTCCCAGAATAATCTGACCACATCAAGTTATTTAACTAGTTTATTGTGACATGCTGATTGATAACAGTTTCGGTAAGCATATCGTCGATTATTGTGAACCAAACAATGTTGTTGCCTTCCTGCGGCTCGTGGATGTGGCTGGGAATAAATCCCATGCATGAGCCGAGCTAATGCACAGATTCCGTGTGTAATTCCTTGTTTCGCCATGAGACTGCTGCACGCGACCTCCGAAATAATTATTCCAGTGTGAAAATAAATAACCATTAACCCCCTACTCTCATTCAGCCGATCAAAACGCCACTTCGATTGTGGATAACAAATGAAAATGTTGGCAATACTGTCCAAAAGGACATACACCCACCACCTTCTTGATACTACTCAATATAAACGGTACGCACCGCGCGCGCAACACTTGTAGATCCAACTAATTAAATACCTACATTATTGTTGTTCTTGACACTCACGGGCATAGACTTAACCGGCGTTCTGCTGGTGTTGCGCAGGCGACGCGTCCTACATATGGTACCTCTCCCAACCCTATGGTTAAATACACATTCACCAACCAACAAAGAAATTTGTATATATTTATTATGTTATATTTTCATTCTACTTGTGTATTTACTCATTACCACATCTGACTGCAATTTCCTTCCCTAACTTTATGCTTAAAATTTCTGCATTTATTTCTGGCGTAGTTGAGACTGTCTTGGAAGGTCGTGACTCAAACCACTCCACGAATTTGAAATTTGTGAGAGTGGCAGATGTCTCTGCTTCATGGAATTACCTAAAAGTTGTGTAAGACTTGGTGAACTTTCCACGCATGATGACGAGTAGTGTAACATTTGATGAGCTCCAGGCTAATGTCGAATACGATCTATCACACGTTCTTTACGAAAGAGCTTGCGAGACACCAATCGATGACGATTCCCCATTTAAAGAATTCGAAACGAACTGCCAATATTATTTTCCCAAAGAATTCCAATCTAAATTTGGAAACGCGTCAGATCAGTTCTCCTACTTCCATCTAAATTGCCAAAGCCTAAATGCTCACTGGGACTCCCTTAAAACATTATTATATGACATGCAAGAATCGGATAATTGTTTTGATGTTATCGGACTAACTGAAATCTTTCATATACCGCCAAATATCTCGTACCCACTAGATGGCTCTCTTCCATTAATAAAAAACACACGAGCTGAAGGCGACGACCGGAGAGGCGGTGTTGGACTATATGTTAAAGAAGGACTTACTCCAAAAATACGCCAAGATTTATCTATCTTTATCCCACATGTCATAGAGTCCCTCTTTATCGAAATCAAGGTGAACAATTCCCCCAAATTAATCGGCGTTATATACAGACCAAATACTCCCCCAAAAGCAGATATAGACCTATTCCTGTCCAAATTGAATATGATAACAGATCAAATTAGTCATAAAAATAGAGAGGCTTATGTCATGGGTGACCTAAATATAGATTTACTCAAGTCAGGGTCCCACGCTAAAACAGACGAATACATAGATATGATGATTAGCCAAGGCTTTCTGCCCTCGTTCACTAAACCGACGCGGGTTACAAATCATTCAGCGACTTTGATAGACCATATCTTCTCGAATAACATATTAACTCCGTCTTACTCCGGAATAATCATCACGGATGTCTCTGATCACTTTGGTATATTTTTTACAAAAGCTTGTTGTAAACCCAAGAAGAGGCCAATTATTCTTAAAAACTATTCTTTTAACGCCAACAATATGGCTATTTGCAATTCCCTCCTGTCAGAGAGTGATTTTTCATCTATTTTCGAAGAAAACTGTCCGAACGCGGCTTACGAAACCTTCATTAATATATATCTATCGGCCTTTGAAAAATCATTTCCTTACAAACAAGTTCGATAGAAAGAAAACTTTATTCGGAAACAACCTTGGATGTCCAAGGGACTTTGACCTCATCCATTAATAAGGCAAGATTTTATAATAAACAATTGAAATTCCCGACCGAAGAAAATATTAGAAGCTATAAAAAATACTGTAGATTTTTTGAAAAAATTAAAAAACAAAGCAAAGCAATGTACAACAATAATATTTTAAATGAAAACAAAAACAATCTACGCACAACATGACAAATCCTGAATGAAACAATTAAAAAGGCAAAAGGTTCCACAACAATGCCCACCTCATTTGTCAAGAACGGTAGCGATATATTAAACGAGCCAACAAAAATTGCACATGGACTTAACAGCTTTTTTGCTAACATTGGTAAGCTCACTAGCGAACAAATTGGCAATACAAATAAACCGTTCTTAGATTATATGAACACAAATTCTTCTCATAATTTCTTCAGTAACCCAACAACGCCTGCGGAGGTGATAAATGTAAGGAACAACATTAAGTCCAAAAACAGTGAAAATTGTGATGGCATCACAACGCGTATCCTCAAAAATACTCTCAGTGGAACCACTTGCCCATATCATCAATAGCTCATTCATTACCGGAACCGTTCCTGAAAGTATGAAAATAGCTAAAGTCATCCCCATATATAAAACAGACGATGAACAAATGTTCTCAAACTTTTGGCCTATTAGAATTTTACCAACCTTCTCAAAAGTTTTGGAAAAAATAATGTCCAAAAGAATAATAAATTTTTTCGACAACTTTGATATCTTATACCAACATCAATACGAATTTCGGAAAAAAACATTGTACTATACACCCAGTGATGCACCTGTTGAAAGATTTAGCATTAGAAAATAACAAAGGAAGTAAACATAACACCTTAGCCATTTTTCTAGACTTTTCCAAAGCTTTTGACACAATAAACCACACTATTCTACTAGCCAAACTCGAAACATATGGTTTTAGGGGAATCTGCAATAACTGGTTTAAAAGCTAACTGACTCAAAGGTTTCAATACGTGAAATATGGCGAACACAGCTCAGTAGTAGCCGCAATAAGGTGTGGTGTCCCCCAGGGATCTATACTTGGGCCCATTTTATTCTTATTGTATATCAAAGACATCAGATGTTCAACAAATCTGAATCTTCTGTTGTTCGCCGATGACACAACAGGGTATGCCTTAGATGCAGATATTGCTAGTCTTGCTGTCTATATTAATAAAGAACTTGAGAAAATCCTGGATTGGTGCTGTGCTAATCGATTAGTCTTGAATGCTAATAAAACCAAGTACATCCTCATTAACCCGGCTCGCAGCAACAATCGCACTGAGCACTTAAATATTTTCGTAAAGAATCAACCGATAACTAGAATAGGACACAACCAGACAGAAAAATCACTAAAATTCCTCGGAATAAATATTGAGCACAATCTGTCTTACCATGCCCATATATCACAACTATGCTCCAAAATAGGGCGAGCTAATTTTGCCCTGAATAAAGTAAAACATATATTGCCACATTCAGCTTTAAAAACTCTCTACTTTCCGCTTATTCATAGCCATCTTGTATATGGAATCCACATATGGGGAAGTTCTAAAGCTATTAACAAACTATTAATAATGCAAAAACGTTCAATGCGAATAATTAACAACAAAAGATATAATGCCCATATGACCCATTGTTTGTTAAAGACAATATTCTCAAAGTGAATGATTTATATAAAACTCAAGCTTGTCTCTTTATGTTTGACTGGAAAAGGAATAGACTCCCGGGTTCATTTAGCAATTTTTTTAGTTTAACGCAAAATGTGTCACAGACAAACACGAGGCAGTCTGATTTATTTTATATTAGCAGATCACGCACAAAATATTTAGATAAATTACCCATTTTTATATTCCCCAAATTATGGAATGAACTAGATCTAGAACTACAAAACATCCAGAATAGAAACGTGTTTAAAAAGTTACTGATGAAGAATCTACTATCCCAATATCCTGTGAATGTTCAATGTAACAATCCTTATTGTCCTGATTGTCAAATTTGAGCTACCACAATTCATACTTACTAATAAGCCACCACGCACATACAAAAAACTCGTTAAAGTTTATCTATTAACCTCCCACTTACATCAAGCCTGGTTATCTCGTCCCGTCTTGCCCGTTAAAAGTTTACCAAGTCTAAAGTTATGAACATGCAGTAAGAAGGCCTACGCTTGTATATCTAACCCTGTCGAGCTGCCGTCGCGACCCAATGTGCCCCTTTCTATGAGACAAACAGATGTAATGCCCACAAATGTCAAATAAAATGTCATGTATTTCCTGATTGGCCCAAACCTCATTGTGGGACAAGCGTTAGAGCCATCTCAAAAAGTGACCTCTCGATTACGGCGGTTGTTTGACGTCATAATTACGCTTGGAGCTCGAGATCCTGCCGCTAACTCGGCACTTACTTTCGACATAATCTCCTCATAAGCTGGAAGCAGGGGCACGACAGGTCCTAATTATTAACAGATCGCACAGGTAGTGCCTCCGTCAATGAACCTCCGGCTTAAACCCGGTGGTTCGTTGGCTGAGGCATTTATCGTGCTAAAGGCATATAAAGAAACAAAAACATAAAAAATATGACAGCCTTAACAAACACGTAGAGTGACCTACCAGTTGCGGACAATTTGTGGCAGGGATTCGGGTTCTATCCGTAATTATTGGACACTGTCAGGTGTGTATATATATATGCATACAGGTATCCTGTGGAAAGAAAGTAGGTCTGCCTCATTGCGAAATTTAAGTAGGCCTGCCTTCATATGTATGCATCTATGTGCGTGTATATAAGTATGTATGTGTACATGTATGTATATATATGAAAATGCACGCATGTATATGTGTATGCCTGTGTGTGTGTGCGCGCATATGCAATTAAATGTGTAATTCCATATCCTGAATCTTCAACTGTCGGAAAAAGAAAACTTTCATTCGCAGTCAACATTCGATGCTTTCGTTTCTTTACCTGGGAGATAACAGGTAGACAGCCATTCTGGCTATGTTATCTCCCTACGATGTATCAATATTTTTGTTTCTTGATATAGATTATCTGTTAATTGTAAAACGTTATTGATATATCGTAAAAGAAAATATCTATCTATCTGTCTATCTATCTATCTAACATATTTTCACAACCATCTTCAGTTTTTCAGTAAGGACTTTTATTTGTTTTTCGATAGCTGATTCGGTGCATTAGTTTGGTGTTTTCCCAAAATAACTGGTCGTTTATTGTGAATCTAGAATTATTTTCATTATTATTATTATTATTATTATTATTATTATTATTATTATTATTAATTTTATTATCACTACTACTACTACTACTACTCCTACAGTTATTGTTATACGAATACTAAAGGACAGTATCTGCAATAGTATCCTTAACTATTTGTGTGCATTTGGGGTCGCTTAGTAAACTGTTATTAAATTTCCAAATACCGCGTCCTCCAGTTTGATTTATAAATTTCAGGGAAATTACAACGGGTGCGTGGTCCGATCTGTACATGATGCCAATATCTACCTTTTTGAACAGCTGTCTGTAAGTCAGATGTGATTAAAAAGTAATCTAATCGTGATAGTTGTTTATGTGGGCCTCTCCACGTATACATTTTTTTGCCAGGATTTTCTAAAAGTCACTCATCGTGTTAGTCGAGTTTTTCCATGTGTTTGTGGATGTATTCTGATAATGTTAGATTATGTCAAATAAGTTTACAAAAATATGATATGACAATACGCAAGGCGTGAGAAGGAACCCCAAAGTATCCAACATATTGAAATATTTCATTCCGCAACCATTACTCCAAAAACATTTTATGCAATCGAATACCTGAAGTTGCTAAATTTCAGCCAAACATAAACGTATCACAGTACTAAATATTTTCCCATAGGCGACCATTATAATGTTCAGGCAAAAAAATATGGTCGCATAATTTTAAATTTGGTATTCAAATATCTTTTGTCAAGTATAGCCCTTCAGACAACCTTTTTCTGATCCTTAAACAGGGGGTCATGCAACAAATAAGAGTAAAACTAACAGAAAGGGAAGTGCTGGTCACATGTAAACATTTCTCGGGGAATTCCCAACCAAAACACACCAACCGGCAAATGAATTTTTAGGTCCAAAAGGTCCTCAAATCACCATAGTTGTGGGGATTACATAATTTCCGAGTGCAACTTTTCGAGGCAGGTAAATCTAATTAAAATATTTACAACAGTTATACCTATGAGCAAATCCAACCCTTCCAAAGATACATTTACCTCTTTCATGTGATAAAAGACTCATTTCTGCAATAGAATTCAACTTTTGGCCTCTCTCTCTCTTCAAAAGCATAGGAAATTTGTTCTTTTGAAGGAAGTGTCCAATCTGTATCAAATGGGCTTAAAAACTAGTATTGCCTGCGACAGAATTCCTACTCTTACTTAATGAGTAAGCTGGGAGGGATAAGAATTCACAGCTTTCTTTGAAAACTACCCTAATCCCAAAATAAAACTAAAAGCTGCATCAGCAAACAATACCTTTTGACAAAATATGTCTTAATTAACCATACAGCAAGATAAATAGTGCTCCACCCCCACGAAACAATATGTCAATTTTGTTTCAAAATTGTGCAGGGCTTATAATTCCTCTAAATTTGGGAGAATCCATTTGGATTCTTGCGAAAATCGTTGCGAGAATTCAGACCTGCAATGAGTGCCCCAGTATGAGGCCTGTATGGTTGAACCCCTGTTGTATACTGATAACACATGTTAACCCTTTACCCAATACAGCTTTTTAATTTTTAAAACACCAACTACTGATTTTTAAAAAAAAACAAGAGCCCCCCCCCCCCCCCCCCCGGCCTTAATCGCTCACCTGACAAAGTGGTTCAGAGAAGTATTTTGGGTCACATTGAGTTAGTCATGGTTCATCAACACTACATAGGAATGATGTTATGAAATTATTCATAACTCTAGTGTCCATGTCAGATGATTATTAACAGAGGTCTTCCTGATTGCTTTCAGTTCTGTCAGCTGTAGACAAGTACTGCCAAACTTCGAAGGGTTGTTGTGTCACTGCAACTTGAAAGGCAAATTTTATGGAAAAACTCTAAGGAATGGATTTGAACATTAATGAAATGAACAACCTTGAACGTAACCCGCCCCTGCCCAAATATTAAGCCAGGGACTCGAAATGAGCAAACTCAAATCTGATCACCGCCACCGCCACCCCCCCCCCCCCCCCCCCCCCCAGCGATACCAAATATGAAAGGATTCTGACTGGCAAATCTGAAGACGAAGATTTTAAAAGAAATCTCCTCCTGCTGTATTAGGTTATATTTCAGCTCCAACAGAAAGCCCAAATATTAACCAAGGGACCCGATGTGAAGAAACTTCAATTTGATCCCACTTGAGATGTAGTATACCAAGTATGAAAGCATCGTGAATGGAGGATCTGAAGAAGATGTTTTAATGAAATCTCCTCATATTGCACTAAGTTAAAATTCGGGCTCCCAAAGGGAGCACAAATATTAACCCAGGTACTCCATTTGAACAAACTTGAATCTGACCCCTCTGGAGATGTTGTATACCAAATATCAAAAGATTCTAATTGATTGTTCTGGAGAAGAACACTTTTAAAGAAATTCGCTACTCATATTGCACAAAGTTAAAATAATAATCCAGGGACTCGATTTGAACAAACTTGAATGTGACGACTCACTCCCTCCCGCTCCTCGAGATGTTGTGTACCAAATATGAAAGCATTCTGACTGGTGGATTTGAAGCAGATTGTTAAAGAAATTCCCTCACATTGCACTAAGTTAAACTTTGGGCTCCAATAGAAACCCCAAATATTAACCCAGGAACCCAGTTGGAACAAATTTAGATCTGACCTCCCCAGAGATGTTGTGCACCAAATATTAAAGCATTCTAACTGGAGGGTCTGAAGAAAAAGATTTTTAAAGAAATTTTCTCATGTTGCATTGAGTTAATTTGAGCTCCCATAATGAGCCCAAATATTAACCCAGAGACTCGTTTTGAACAAACACAAACGTGAATCTGACCCCTTTAGAGATGCTGTATGTCAAATATGAAAGGATTCTGACTGGTGGATCTGAAGAAATAGATTTTTAAAGAAATTTCCTCATACTGCACTAAGTTAAACTTTGGGCATCAATAGATAGGCCAAATATTAACATAGAGACCCGATTCGAACAAACTTCAATCTACCCCCCCCCCCCCCCCCCCCCCCCACACACACACACACTCCCCACTAGAGATGTTGTATTCCGTATATAAAAGCATTCTCACTGGTGGATCTGAAGGAGGGTTTCAAAGAAATTTCCTCATATTGCACTGTTGATATTTGGGTGCCCATAGGGAGCCCAAATATTAACTCAGGGACTCGATTTGAACAAACTTGAATCTGCCCCCCCCCCCCCCCCCGCCTTTCCCCTAGAGATGTTGTATACCAAGTATCAAAAGATTCTTATAGTTGGTGCTGGAGAAGATTTATTTTTAATTTTGGAAAACAATTTATGGGTGCTATCAGAGAAATGCCCCTTCTGGGGGCCCCTGTGGGCGTGGTAACTTTATTTGAACAAACTGAAATTCATATATGATAAGGAACATGAATATCAAATTTGGTTTAATTCGTCTCAGTTGTTTATGAGGACAGCTTGATAATGTAAAGTTCACGCCGGACAGATGTACGGATGGTCGACAGACAGAAAGTGATCACTTAAGCTCCCCCTGACTTACAGCCAGGTGTGCTAAAAATAAACAATATTCATCAAGCTTTATAATTATGGATGTTATTGGAACCGGTTCCAATGACAGCATTTTTTGTACAAATTTTATTGCCAGTGTCGCGATATTTCAGGTCATGTTTGTGTTGTATTTTTTAATTTGCTGCCTTTGTGTTAGGTAAAGGGTTAAACTGACTCGGTTCGTTTCACGTGAATCCTAGCAGCGGTGCTACGAGAATCTACATGGTTTCTCACTGGTTTTGTTGCACGGATCTCTACGTGAATCGATTCTCAGATTCTCGTCGAAATATGAGCTCTGGCTGATATATAGAAAGTGCCATTTTATCTCAACAAATGATGTCAAATTTTCTTTTACCCAGTGATGGCGTAAAATGTAGCCCTTGATGTGCCCCCACACCCCTCGGTATGCCTTTTTCCATAAAAAAAACTATATTAATTTATGAATTAATTGATGTTGACACATATTGAATTTCCCATTTTTATTTAATCACATTCTGGCTTCTGAAGACATTTCACATTGTGTTTGATGAATATTTTGCAATCTTTGTAAGAAAAAGCCTCAGTTTTCTCAGTTAAGGCACCACGAGTCATAAAACAGTAATTTTTTCCAACAGAATGACCAGTACCTGCTACTGTTAGGGGCGGCGGAACCGGGGGGGGGGGCTTCAGCCCCCCCCCCCCCCCGCCCCACACCTTTGCAGGGCCATGTTTTTTGTAAGCATATATTTTAACACAACCAATGACTGGTGAAAGAAGGGGCGGATCCAGAGCCTCCCCGTATTTTCGCCAGCTATGTTTCTCTCGTACTGGTTAAGTTTCGATGGATTTCGGCTCATTTTTTGCAGTAAGTTGCAGCAAACGTTAAAATGTATACAGTCTGTTAAAAAATCGGTTAAATGAAATAGATCGTAATCTTACAGACATACAAGTACCAAATCAACCCCAGACAAGATAATCCACAGACAGTATAATTGCTGTTAACGTCTGGTAAGGCATACAGGTGAGGTCTATTTATCAGCTTTGGTCCTCACGACCAAAGCTGATAAATAGACCTCACTTGTATGCTTTACCGACGTTTTTTAACGGTGTGAAATCTGTCAAATACATCTCCTGAAAAATCTCAAAATATCCGCTCAGATGCATGGAAATGGGGGTTTTAGGATCCTGGAATTTAAAATTTTCGTACCACGGGCAGAACCATGGTCGCCCCGTCATACCGACGACCATCCATCGTCCTACCCAGCCCCCCCCCCCCCCCCCTTTGAAAATCGTTCCGCCGCCCCTGACTGTGGTGTCTCATGACACTGCTAAAATTCCAAAAATCATCAAATATTGATTCTGTAGTGCTGTTCGTGTGCTGCAAGTATCCACAAGAGCACTTTCACTAATTTGGTTTTAATTAACATTCTGTCAAAAGGAGTGAAATTGTAGAAAATATGTTCCCAAAGAGGACAAACCAGTTACAGTGCAGACGCCGTGGACTGGTTGTAATACACGCGTGGGCAGTGATGTCCACTCATGCGTTTACCAGGCAATAAAAATCATCATCAGCAAAATTTTAATTAATGAAGCACCGGGTTGTACCTGGTGCTTCATTATTTAAATTTTTGATGATTATTCCTATAGTTAGTGTTTGGCATCAAATATTATTGTATCCGTGGAAGTATTGCCCATCCGTAGAAAGTGAGCAGTACACAACAGCTGTACAGTGTTTGTTTCAAGTTTATAATACTCTTTGATGTTTAATATATTTGTGACAGGGCTGGGTCCAAAGTACTCAGTTATCGTACTCGTAGTACTCCAGTACCACTTTTTTGACAAAGTACTCAATACTCGCCCCAGCGCTGATTTGTGAATGTGAGTGGGGGAGGTTGGAGGGTGAAACATAGCTGCAAATTATTTAAAATGTAGAGCCAGGCAAATGAAAAGCAAAGAAACATTTCATCTGAAGGACAGACAGACAGACAGACAGACAGACAGACAGACAGACAGACAGACAGACAGACAGACAGACAGACAGACAGACAGACAGACAGACAGACAGACAGACAGACAGACAGACAGACAGACAGTAACAGATTTTGGAAGCCTACATAAAAGTAGTGACTGACTTACAATGAAAAATATAGAGGGAAGAGCCAGCGCAATGATGTCGAACAGAAAACTAGAGACCCCGGGGGGGGGGGGGCTGAGGGCGCTCACCTGGATGGTAGCCTAAATATCAACCCAGGGAATTTATTTGAACAAGTTGCATCTGCCCCACCTAAGAAAAGCGTATACCAAATATCCAAAGATTCTGACCGGTGGATGTGAAAAAAAAAGATTTTCAAAGAGTATTTATTCCTCATATTGAACTAAGTTATAATTCGGGCTCCCACATGGAGCCCAAACACAGGAACTTGGCTTGAACAAACTTGAATCTCACCTCCCAAAGGATGCTGTATACCAATATCAAAAGATTCTGACTACTGGGTTTTAAAGAATATTCCTCTTATTGAACTAAGTTATAATTCGGGCTCCGACAGGGAGCCCAAATATGAACCCAGGAACTTGGCTTGAACAAACTTGAATCTCACCTCCCTAAGGATGCTGTATACCAATATCAAAAGATTCTGACTACTGGATTTTAAAGAATATTCCTCTTATTGAACTAAGTTATAATTTGAGCTCCCACAGGGAGCCCAAATATGAACCCAGGGACTTGACTTGAACAAACTTGAATCTCCCCCCCCCCCCCCCTCTAAAGATGCTGCATACCAAATATCAAAAGATTCTGATGGGTGGATCGGCGGAAGAAGATTTTTACAGAATATTCCTAATATTGCACTAATCTAATCATAGAGAGCCCAAATATGGACCCAGTGATTTGATTTCAACAAACATGTGAATGAATCTTCCAAAGATGTTCTCCATTACTCACAGTGTTAAAAAAATGATGACTCGGCATTTGTTCAAAGTTCTGGAAAACTACTCTATGATAAAACCGATGGCAATATTTTTTGGACAATTCCTTTCTGCTGTTCCTGAGGAAGCTTCACACAAAATAAAAAATCTCAGGGTCATGTAGTTTTGGAGATATGGACGTTTCACTTTTTTTCTATATTTAGCTCCTGTGGTTCCCATGGGGCGACGTGAATTTTTATTTTTTTTGCATAAATTAGGTACTTATGACCCAATAAGCCCTTCATATCAAATTTGCTTCACATCAGCCTCTCAGTTCGGAAAAGAGAAATTTTGGTACAATGCGGGCTCCCACAGGAAGCCCAAATATGAACTCAGGGACTTGGCTTTAACAAATTTATATCTCACCTCCCTAAGAATATATCGAATCTCAAAGAATTCTGATTGGTGGATGTGAAGAAGAATAATTTTGAAGAATATTCCTCATATTGAACTAAGTTATAATTCTGGCTCCCACAGGGAGCCCAAATATGAACCCAGGGACTTGGCTTGAACAAACTTAAATCTCTCCTCACCCCCCCCCCCACACCCCCACCCCAAGGATGCTGCATACCAAATATCAAAACATTCCGACTGCTGGATCTGAAGAAGAAGATTTGTAAAGAAAACTCCTCATTTTGAACTAAGTTATAATTCACGCTCCCACAGTCAGCCCAAATATGACCCCAGGGACTTGGCGTGAACAAACTTGAATCCCCCCCCCCCCCCCCCAAGGGGATGCTGCATACCAAATATCAAAACATTCCGACTGCTGGATCTGAAGAAGATTTTTAAAGAAAATTCCATATTTTGAATTAAGTTATAATTCGGGATCCCTCAGTGGATTCAGGGTTTCGCAAATATATTTTTTGCGGGACCCATTTCCAACACGTGTCTTAATCACATGAATTATGCTTATTTATCTTCAAATACATAGATCGTTAGATTGTTCAACCACAACATCAAAGGCTATTGCAGTAATCGTGTTTATAGAAGTTAATTAGAGCGGATACGGTTAACCGATTAATCGACTAACCAATGATCAACGTCTTGATCGATAAAAAATGTAATTGATCGGTTAACCATTACTGTTGAAATACGATATTATATGGGTTAACTAAGGAACAAACTTGCTCCAAAACAGGTAAACATTGTCACACTGCCTCACATCAATTATATGAGACAGAGTAAAGCATGCCAGTTACGTGCTGACATACTTGTAGGCAGTAAAATTCAAAACCAAGGCGCAGCAATATATTAGCAATATAATTTCCAGAATTTCTGAAAAATGCATTCAATGACACCTGGGTGCCCCAGTGACATCGACCTATTTTTGAACCCCCGATTATTTCCGACTTATTTCGACTTATTTGGTGTTGGTCCCAAGTCAATGTGTTATTCCAAGCCTGAGATATACTCGTGATCAATTTTCAGTATTTTGAACTCATTCATCACAGGTAACTAATATGTGAAAAAACAGTGTTTTCAATAAATTATGTGTTATATAGTGGCAGTTTCTAACAAATACGGGAGGGCTTAAAGAACTCTCATTTTGAACGAACAACCCCCCCCCCCTACCCCCGTCGAAAACTCATCCAAAATGAGCGGTAAAAATATATTCAATTTTCTGCCGTCATTAGATAAAGATCAAAGATCAATCGCATCAGCAAAAAGTAACAAACATGAAGCAATAAATAGGGCCCAAGTGAGACTGGGGGAAGTAACCCTGAAACCAAACACGCGAGAGCATCCATCCTGCCTTAAAATATGTTGTTGGAAGGATACATTTTTAATAATCACTTAAGTGAAACAAGGAAAGATAACTCTGTAAATATTAAAGCGGGGTCATTTATTTTTCCATAGGATATGTTTCCCCACGATTAGGTAAAATGACGCCAAAAACTATTTAAATCCATTCGTTGGTGGTGGAGCAAAAGCATCAAGATGTTGGACGGATATATTTTGTAACGTACGAAGAACTGAACATACGCAGTTCTTCACTTTATACCCACCCCACACCACCACCTTGAGGGGAATAATAAATGAGGAAGGTGTTTCTGTGATGTGTCTTTCGACTCTTCTCCTTTTGTTGGAATAGATTAGTAGCAATATTAAGTTGGTCTTGATAAACATTGTCCAGCATTTTCTACTCTACGTAAATGGTATCGTCCAAAAGTAATCCGTTGTTGAACTGGGAAATCTATTCAGTGTGGAAATAGGAAGGCCAGAAGTCATCCACTCAGCCCCAACAGATTTGGCGGCTAATTTACCCCTTTACACACTATTGGTAAACTATACAGCTTATGACCCCTCATTGGATCGAGTTCAACAAAAATCGAAGTACCAGTGAAGGGGCATATGATATGTTTTGAGGCATAAGACGAAACAATAACAAACTTTGAATAGAGACTTCAGTGAACAGCACTCGCCGGTTTTCGTCATTATATTTTGTAAAGAGTTAAAGCCTTGTCAGCTATGTTCCTTTTTTCGGGGGAGCGGGTGGGTGGTGGGATGGGAGAGTTTATTTAGGGGCGACAGTTTGGGTTGTTTTTCGAATGTTGGCTCGTTCACACCGGAAAAGATTGCCGAATGCCAATTAGAGCCAAGAAGCAAACGCCTTTAATCGTCCATTTATAATATGTTAAGCTGTTATGTTTCGCGTTTATATGGCATATTGTCACGACCGTTACATTTCCATCAGAAACTAGCGATAAGAAGGATTGGCTCACACACGTCGATGGTTGGTATGGCTAGTGTCTGTCAAAAAGTTTTTAATCTCGACTCCCACCTGAAGAAAAAAAAAACACTATCTATGTTACTGTTCCACTGAATGCTTTTTGTATTTGTGTAGAAAATATTAACAGTTGCGAGAGAACCGATGAGGGTAGAGTTGTAAATCTTGCCCAGACTGCGATGACTCAAGACCCGACTGACTATTATTCCAACTACATCATCAAGGCATGCCTTCGACGAAGGCATGACTTGATGACGTAGTTGGAATATTAATCAGTCGGGATTACAGTTCAAAATCTGAAGATTTCTTGGAAATGTATTTATGGATAAATAAAATATACATGTTGTAGTCGTGACGCGGCATTTTGTTTAATTAACACGTACCGTACCGGCACTACAAAGTGGTTATGCTGTTTCTTCAACAACCCTAATCTGCTACAACAGATTTTCATTTGTTTGACTGACTACGTGATGTAAGTCCTTCTATCAAATCTGGTCTCGTAAGAAAGCATATGATTACCATCAAGGCGAATCGATATATAAGGCTCCCATCCAGACGAAAATGCCCGACTGGAGAAACTATCGGGGATGTCACCCCCCCCCCCCTCCTCCCACACGCACACACACACACACACACACACACACACACACACACACACACACACACACACACACACTTTAGCGGCTCCTCTGACTGCTTCATCACACTAAAAACTAAAGTGTTAAAACTGACACTTTCAAGGTGTTAAACCCATTCTAACTCTTAGGGTTTGATTTGAACACTCAAAGTGCAACGCTTTAAGCACTTAGACATTACAATCGTCAGACATCTGAAACTTGAATGGATGGCACTTCCCATGTATCTAGCATTGGTGATTCTTCCAGAATCGTCCATAATTTGATTTGCGCTTGGTGGGTACATAATTGAAAGGACACAACGCAGATAACGCGGATCAGGCTCGAGAGTTCGAGCCTGATCCGCGTCAGCTGCGTTGTTTCCTTTTAAGTGTCGCGACATTACACTTCTCAAGTGGTATTATTGTAACACCTGTCAAGTTCTGGGATATCTACACTTGAACAAAGTGCTAGTTCAGCACTTTGTAAGTGTTAAATACAGCACTTCAAGTGTAGTTTTTAACACTTTAGTTTTTTGCGTGATCCATTAAGTTTGTTTCTTGTTCGTCATCTCATTTATAATGTCAGATTTCTTGTGTGCATAACAGCTGCGCATATTAGCAAGGGAAATTAAGAATTGAAAGCTAAGTGCAAAAACGCCAAAAAGACACGACTCTGAGTTCTAAATTTTAGTCCCAGTTGTTTCACATTCTGCTATCACCTGTTCCTGATAGTATTACACAGTGTAGAGATCAACTTCATATTCAGCCTAATGAACAAAATAATTGAATCAAATTATCTAAGGAAAGGCAATCAAGAGATCGGGTTTGTCTGCTGGGAAATCATTTTTTTACTTCTAGAGGCCAGCGATCTCATAGAATTAAGGAGGTGATAAAATAACTGAAACACCAGACTTATCTTGTAAATCTGAATAACTCTTTGATCAACTCGTCCAAATGACTTTTATATTGAGTTTATTTATGGTTATCGGTTTTCGCTACTGTTTAGTTACCGCAAAGAGAATTCCCTGTTTCTCTCGCGTCCAATTATACCCGCAGCATATGGTTATCTGGAAACGCTGTAAGGATGCAAATCGAAATCTTTTGTTCAGTTAATCATTTCATGGCGTTTGGCATGGATAACACAAAGTTGTAAAAAATCTTAAAACTGGATATGTAACTGGTGTTCTAAGTTATCCCTTGATCTGCTAAATAATAAATTAACCTCCGCGACACAGAAGTCAAAATACCGGAATTTCAATCATAAGATTTTTCCCATAATGCAACTAACAATTTAAACAAATCAATAGAGAGAACAGTAGTTCGGTAAGTAGAGCATTGAATTTCAAACCGAACGGGCCACGGTTCGATCCTAAAAAGCGATAACTGCGTTGTATCTGGGAAGTGTTACGGGTAGAGAAAGCCTGACTATCCGAAGAGAACCACCAAGCAATGTTAGATTCCCTTGCGTACTAACTTCACACAATCGGGGTTAGCATTGGTTGAATGCAAATGCTCTGCCGGCGTTCACTACACCTTAGTATACAGCGCCACCGTGCCCCCCCCCCCCCCCACGTTGTGGTTAATCGGGTTGAAGTGCATTGCCCAAGGGCATAACGCATTTACCACAGTACAATGTCGTAACCACTGAGCCACGTAGCTCCCGCGACACGAGATGACCCTGGCTGTCGAAAGTGTCGTTAAACCTAAATAAATAAACAAATCAATGAGCTCTGTCAAACAAGATTGAATTGGTTAAATTTTTAGTTGCATTATGGGAAAATTCTGCATGTTGAAATTTTGATATTTCGACAATATCCTCTGGGGAGCTAAACATCGGTTGCGACGTTAGATTTGATGAAGTCATATTTGACAGGTCTTCTTGTCAATTTCCTGTTTCCATACACATTGATGCCTCTAAGGTAAGCCTTGCTGTCGAACAAAACAAATAACTAAACTTAGTCCAAAATCTAAGGTTAAACTTACAAATTTTGACGAAATAGTCCAGGAACATTTGGGTTGACTGGGAAAATGAATATGGTAAAGCCAGATTTTTCTGGATTAGTTCAGCTCAATCAATCAGAATCTTTTGATATTTGGTATTCAGCATCCTTAGAGGGTTAAGATTCAACTTTGTTTAAAAAGGGTCCCTGTACTCTAAAACCAGTTGGGTTAAAAATTAACCCAATTCAACCGAGTTGAATTGGGTTGATTTTTAACCCAACTGATTTTAGAGTGTAGGTTCATATTTGGGCTCCAATTGCGAGCCCATATTTCAATTTAATGCAACTGGGAACATATTCTTTAAACATCTTCGTCTTCGCATCCCACCTGTCCTAATGGTTTGATATTTTGTATGCTGCATCATTAGGGGGTTAGATTTATATTTGTACAAATTAATTCTCATATTTCAAAATTGTGCTCCTTATGGGGGATCACGAATTTTAACTCAGTAAAATAATAAAATAATGCGAATATTCTTTAAAAATCTTATTTTTCAGATCCACTAGTCAGAATATCTTTGGTTTTGGTATACATCATCCTTATGAGGTGTAGATTCACTGTTGTTCAGATCATGTCCCCGGGTTCATATTTGACCTTCTTTATGAGAGCAAATTTTAATTTCGCGCAAATTGAGGAATTTAAAAAAAAATCTTTTTATTCATATCTATGAGTCACAATCTTTTCTTTTTGGTATTCAGCATCCTAAGGAATGAGGCAGATTCACCCTTGTTCAATTCAAGTGCCTGGTTCATGTGTGGGTTCTGTAGTGTTAGCTAGTCATTGATCCTGAATGCGGCCTTGAATCCTTCACTAAATAACTTTATCAAGTGCCCGATTAAGGCCTAATGTTTCAATTTGTGCCTTCAAAACATAGCTCGTCTAGCTAGTTTAAGTGAAGTGTCACCAGCTAGGTTTCTGTGGAAAACTGAAAACTGAAAGATTTTCTTTTTAAGAAGAGATTTGAAATGTCATCTGCTGGTCGTGTATGAGAAAAGAGAAAGTGGGTAAGATCAAGTCTTGGGATAACCAAGAGTTGGCGTTCCTCCATTTTAGAAGCAGGCATTTTCAAAGCCTATTAAAATGATACTCGAATGGCACCAAGTCATTTACAAGACGTACGAAATCTAACCACATACACCCGGAAACCTGATTACCGCTCACCTTCCTCAGCATGTGTTTCACAAAATTTGGTACGTTATTGAGCTTGTCCTGTGAATTTGTATCGAACACCTGATTACGAGGTTTAAATACCAATTCATCTCGTATTTTCTGCAACAGCACAACAAGCCCTGAATCACACAATTTCCTGACAGGTACATTAAATTCGTTCGAATGTAAAAGGTTTACGAAATAAATTACTTTGTTGGGCCATAGCACCCGGTGACTCTTATGTCAAGAGTGGAAAATTTAATACATGCCTCCAGAAATTAGGAAACTCGGTTACGTTTTTTCGGGGAAATCGTTGCTTTTCTCTGTGAAAACGTGTGAGATTTGTCTGCTCTCATACCTCAACAGTTCTTCAAAAAGTTTAATTTATGCACGAAAAAGTATAAAGATAGCACGACCAGTTGTGCTTTCACGAGGAAACGCGGGGAGCGCCATTCTCCTACTTTTGTATAAGGGGGGTGCCGTTCCTCTAAAATTTCGAGTCCTGGGGTGGCTTGATTTTCATGAATATTCAACACAGCGAGAAATTAACTCATCTCGGTAGCGATACTTAACCCAATTTAGCTGTGTGCAACTCACACAGAAATCAAAGGCCACTTCTTTTGAAGAGTTTGGGTACTAAATTTAGAAATTTTCCCGGAGGTAGACCCTGGACTCTCTACTACTACTAGAGGCAGGGGGACGCTCCCCGCGTTGGCCATCGCCGTGCGTTGAGCACCAGTTCCGAACGGGCGCTCAACGCGCAGCGATGACCGACACGCAATACCAGCCATACTCCTAATTCTTAATTGCGGAAAGCATCACTGAGCATGACCATCGCTTGTTTTATGTAAAAACGTCATGGCGATTGCGTTATTATAAGTGACAATTTCGTTCCAAAAAGTTCCATACATCTATTCATTTTGTACTTTAGGTGCATCAAGGTGTCATCTACACAAGGGCATCGCGAAGATAACCGATGGAAGTGGGGGTGCAGAAAACCTGACTCAAGTCCCGAAAAATAAAATATTCGAATGAAGTATCGCGCCCTTGACTAAATGTAAATGATGGCAGATATATTGAATTGCTGAAGTCTTGAGGTATCACAGAACTAAATATACACCTGGAACTCAATTAAGCACCCCCTGTTTTTTTCGCAGTGGTATTAATACAAACTGTCAATACTTTCATGCTACCTTTAAGATGGCCAAAAGTGATTGTTTGGGGAAAGAATGGTCTATTGACAAATGAAAAACAACATAATGATGAAAACACGCAGTATTTTAATGTCACTAATTACAGATATCTGTCACTAATGTTTTTGATGGAAAAATGTTCTCTCGACTAGTATGATGCTGGAACGATCCATGATAAAACAGTGCCGGTAATTACTGACAAAAATGTAACTTGTGATCTCCTGAACACAATAGCAGTGTCTAACGTCAGTAGCGAGTGCATCCACCACGTGCCCGGATGACAGCCTGAACCCTCCTCTTAATGTTACCAGTGAGCCTTCTGATATGGTCCAGAGGCAAATGCTGCCACTACTCATGCAATGCAGCTCACAAACCGACCAAACCTTGTACAGGCGGATCCCATGCTTGCACGCGACGTCCAAGAAAGTCCCATATGCGTTCTAAGGGATTCAGATCAGTCTCATTGCAGGCCAAGATAGTGTTGTAATAACGTTGTTCTGGAGGAATGCTCTCACCGCATGGGGACGATGTGGTCCTGCACGTCGTCCATGAATACAGGGCGAATGGCCAACGGGTGGTTGTCAAAATGAGGCACGACAACCGGGCTGAGAATGTCCCGGGTGTACTGATGACCATTGAGATTCCCATGTACAAGTTTACAATCACGAGAGAGGCATCTCCAGATCATTACTGATCCTCCACTATAAGGAAAAGTAGATCTGATATTCTTGGGCACGTAAGTAGTATGTCTATGCATCCACACTCTCATGCGACCATCTGTGACGTGAAGCAGGAACCTACTCTCGTCAGACCAATGGACTCTCCGCCATGTTCAGAGATTCCAATGTTGTCGTGCCATACACCGCTCCAAACGTAGTCTTTGATGCTGATTGGGAAGCGCTGGATGTTTGATGACCATTCTGGACCTCATACCAGTGCCTTTGACACGGGTTCGGACAGTTCTTTCGCACAAACGCCTGTTGGGGGGCCGCGTTTCAAAACCCCACTTGAAGCAAAGGGTTCACGCTTAATGAGACGTGCCAGACTCCGATCTTCCCGAGGAAAGGTTTTTCGGATGGTCCAGGCCTTGGTCGGTCCTTTACATCGTTGGTTTGTTGCTTTTTTCGGATAAGTCTGCTGATGACAGAATGACTATTGCCACGTTGCCTTCCGATAGCTTTGAATGACATGCCTGTTGCATGTATGCCAACGATTTGCCATCTTAGTGCCTCTGACACCCTCCTCGCGGCCATGTCAATATTTACTGATAAAAGAAGTGACAAATTTTCTTGTTTTATACCCAGATATTGTATGTGGATGTTAGAGTGTTTGTGACATTCGTGGGTAGCATGCTTGACGTGGACGAGGGGATGTGTTTGGGGTACGCTATCAACCACAAACATAATGTTTCACGAGATGAAATGTACTGCAAGACATTCTAGTCATTAAAACATAATTATCAGTAACAGCAACTTCACTGTCATGAAACATTTCAGGTGATGCCTAATTAGGTTCCAGGTCTATATTTTCCCATAGGCGACCATTATAACGTACAAGAGAAAAAAAATATGATCTCATCACTTTAATTTTGGCATTCAAATATCTTTATCAAGTATAGCCCTTCAAATAACTTTTTCTGACCTGAAAACAGGGGGTCATGCAGCAAATAAGAGTGAAAAACTGACAGGAAAGGAAGTGCCGGTAATGTCCACTTATTTTTTTTTCAGGGATTTCCCAACAAAAACACACCAACAGTCAATTGTACTTTTTAGGTCCAAAAAGTCATCAAATTACCCTCTTTATTGATCTGGAATATTCAACAATAATGCAAGATGTCTTTAGAAGGCTTCAAATGTTTGTTGAAACAACTTATTTTCCTGAGGATGTTTATTTTTGGAGACTGCATCATTTCCAAGTGCAGCATTTCAAGGCGGGTAACTCTAATTCAAATATTTAGTTCAGTGATAACTATAGATCGCAAAATCGACGAGCAACCCCACACAAGAAACAAATTAATATTGCCAACTTGATTTGATTCTCTCCCTGGTGGCGACACTCGTCTGGACATTTTAACCTCGGTAGTTTCATCAAATCGAATTGAGAGCCTAGCAGATGTATGGTATTCCCAGGCTAATTTACCTTCTCTCTCTCCCTCTCTCTCTTTCCCTCTCTCTCTCTCTCTCTCTCTCTCTCTCTCTCTCTCTCTCTCTCTCTCTCTCTCTCGCTCTCTCTCTCTCTCTCTCTCTCTTTCTCTCTCTCTCTCTCTCTATCTCTCTCTCCCTCTCTCCCTCTGTCTCTCTTCATACAAAATATATGTCAATGTGTCAAAACGATATCCGTGAGACAATGATAACCTCTCGTTTTTGTCCATGTTTTAACTCTCTAAAACATTTTTTCAAAACATTTCTACAGTCATATCACGTGATTCCTCATTTGAACGAGTTTGTCGATCTCGTCCCGTCTATGGGTCACATGATATGGCTTTATTTAATTTTTTGAAAAAATTTGAAAAGAATAATATTCAAAATAAATTTTGGTATCGATTGCGTTTGGTAAAGGGCTAACTTTTTTAGAATAATTCGAACTTATTGACATTTTATCTTATCAACCTGAACTTCCATTTTCCTCTGACAAATCACAACGTATGATTCTTTCATTGAGCGTGCCGAGTGAGCTAGTTTGAGTTAGAGGATTTACCATACCGTTTAAAAGAACAAAACAGATGCTTGGGCGGCGCAGTAATGATAGAATGAGGAGTGGGTGTACACTTGTTCTGACTGCGAGGGCTCGATCCCAACTGATAAAAACAGGCCAACTACATTATCAAGGTATGCCTTCGGTGAGGCATGCTTTCATACTACTCACGAAGAGAAGTCTCAGAATTGTTTACAGAGTTGTTTATGAGTATTTTTTTAATTATCTAGTTGTATTATAGGATGGTTTATTATATATTTAGATTGTGGGTGTTTTGGGGGATTAATATAGGTCGAAGCAAGGAGGGTTATGCCATTGGTTCTCGAAAATTTTATTCGATGTATTTTACGGTGCCTATTTTCATGTGTGTAGACAGGGTGGTAAGTGCTCAATCGGTGTCCAGACCGAGATACGCGTGGTTAGTAGAGGGGTCCAGGTGTAGGGTGGAGTCGAGCTGTTCAGAAGGAGGTGGCAGAGGCTTGTAAGAAATATAATATGGGATATGAGGGATGTCGATCAATAAACAGCAATGGGGTGCGTGGGAATTCTGTGGATATCTTACAATTGTTGAAGAAGTTTGCAGGGTTCGAGCGGGAAATTGTGGGGTCACCCCGATGAAAGCTACTTACGATGGTGAGGTGAAGGGTGGTTGTAAGGTGGTTGTGGTTTCAAGGAAACGGGGATGGAGCAAACGTGGAGAGAATACGCTCGGTGCGGAGGATGTAACTCGGGAAGGGAGGTCCAGTAGAAAAGTTCGGAGGGTAGAGCCAGAACAAGACTGAGTAAAGACAGGAGACCAGGATCAGCGTAAGACTAGGTAGCGGTATTTAGAAAATAAGTTCAGTGTTTTACATTATGAAGCATCGAAGGAGAGAATGAGGGAGAGGACCTGGGAGCGGAGCTGGTTGCTGATGATGATAGGGTAAATAGGGTAAGGGCGAAGGTAGAGGATTTGAGGGACAGGGTGGATAGTATTGTGGTAGGGTCAGGATCGTATCCGGTTGTGGTGGACCATGTGGGATCCAATAACACCCGGGAGAAGACATCGGTAAGCTTGGTGGAGTCGTACGGGGATTTAGTTAGTTTTTTTTTTTTTTTTTTTTTTTTTTTTTTATTGATGTTTAAGGTCACATATTTATGCACAATGGCTAATCATGACCGTGACAGTTTTACAGATTTAGTTAGTAAACTGCTCGGTGAGAATGCAAGGGTAGTGGCATAGGGGGTTCTTCCTGTTCTAGGGGAAGAGGATGAGCGGAATGTGAGGATTATGGCATTGAATGAGGAGTTGGAGAAGTAGGAACACCCGTTAGTTACCATTGGGACACGTTCTGTGGTAAGAGACCGGCTGCATCTTAGTAGGATAGGGACACAAGTGTTAGCAGAAAAAATATCTACAGGTAGCAGAGCCTTTTTTTGAAGACGAGGGGGGGGGGGGAGGGTCAGAGATAAACGCAAGAGGAGACACAAGGGTGGGGGGTGTCAAGAGGGAGGGTGAGATTAGGAAAATACCTACAACAGGATCAATGTGGGAAGAAGTCAAGGAATCCCGTTGGAGCACAGCAACATCCAGGTCTCCACAGGAAAGTAAGTGAAATATTTACATTGATAGAAGGGAGGACAGTGACGTCGTGGTCTTAAGCGAAACGTGGTTAAGACATCAAGAACGGGTGGATCAAGTAAGGGGGTGTGTACAGATAAGTACGAGCCGGGTGAGGGGTCAGAGATAGTAGCAAGAGGGGACACAAGTAGGGAGAACAAGATGGAGGGGAGATAAGGAGTATGGATAGGTGGGGGACGAACTGAAGGTCAGAAAAGGGAGGATGGGAAGGCAGATACATTAACCAGGGTTTAAAACCGTCGTTGATCACAGGTCTGGCAGATGTCAATGTACCTCGGCTGAGTTATCTCAAGAAACTGGATGGGTAAAAGTTCTAAAACTCAAAAGTGTTGCCTTTGAGGTTGTGTACTGTGCAATGGAGGGAAGTAAACCCAAAGGGAATGACTGTACTTAACACTTACATACAATATCACAAAAAGAGAAAAAGGAGACTCGATATAATACTGATGGGAGACTTTAATGGACACAAAGGTGATAAGGAAGAAGGCATACTGGAAGGTGATAAGAAGATCAACAGCAGGAATGGAAGGAAGGCTTTACAAATGAGCTCGGTCTGAAGATTCTGAACAAGGATGCGAGGTGTAAGGGGAAATGGACCTTGGAGAAGAACGACAGAAGACGATGATCGACTTTATCCTCACAGATACTGATTTATGGAGGGTGTGTTAGAGGTAGAAGTGGACGATGGGGTAAAAAGGGAGATGGATAGTGATCAAAACTTTATTACAGTTAAGATCGGGGGCAAAAACCCACCAAGAAGCAAAAGAAGCTTTGAGGAGGTTTGGGAACTCAGAAAGGATGTTGACAGGGCGCAGTTTGAAGGAAAATTGAAACCAAAGCATGAGAACGTATACAGGGAGGCCAATGTCCAGGAAATGGCAGATGTTATAGTTGTCAGCCTCGCGGAGGCAGGGAAAAAAATATAGGAAATATTAGGGTGCCAACACGGAAGCTTGGGTACAAAGTGTATGACGAATTGAAATGTGAAATGTGCAGCGTACAGGAGAAGCCAAAAAAAAACCCCCCAAGGGGCTGGAAAGTAACGAGGCTACGGTAGCAAAGGAAGAATACCAACAGGCGCGAAATAAAATAAATGAGATGAAAAACGATCATCGGAGATCCGGTACTGCATTCTTATCAGAACGAAATGAATGACGAGGATCGAGTTCGAACGTATTTTGAAAATGGGTGAATAAAAGAAACAAATGAAGTAATTCACAGAGTATTAAAGTAGAGGGCGGAAATACAGACGATCAAGACCAAATCGCATTAGAACTAGTCAAGCACTGGGAAAATGTAAATGATAAGCGGCGGGGCATGATCACCCACCGAAGTGCCAAAATGATGTCGAGGGAAATTTATCGAACTTCGCGTGCAGCGAAATAAAAGTAGAGGAGGTCTGAAAAATTACTAAAAGGAAAATCGGGAGGGCAGATGAAATTCCTAACGAGTTGCTAAAAAATGGGGGCGCGGAACTATGTAAAACTGACGGTCTTTTTCAATCATAGAAAAACAAGAGGTTCCAAAAGAGTGGAGAGAATGCAAGGTTTCTTTTTTCACGAAAGGGGATTAAGAAAGTATTGAATAAATAGCAGGGAATCTCTGTCAGTAGCAAAGTTGGAAAAGTTTTCTGTAAACTTTTGTATGGGAGATTAGAGGAGGTGATCGAAGAGAAAGGTTTTTTGAGTTGAGATACAGAATGACTTCAGGAAGGGAAGAAGAGTAACTTACCATCCTTTCGCACTATTCCAAATGATAGAATCTGCAAAGGCCAAAAAAGAAGAGGATGTTTATGACGTTTCTGGGTGTTAAAAAGGCATATGATAGAGTATGGAGGGAGGTATATGACTAAAGCTTGAGGCCTTGGATACCTATGGCGATGCCTTAAAAGGGGCGTATCATTTCGCCAATTCGTTTGTATTGTACATCAAAAATTTGGGAGATTAACTCCTCTACAGCGACGATGGGGTAGCAGCTGGCGACCTGAACATATCAGGGCTACTTTTCGAAGATATGGTACTAGTGTCAAAACGCGAAGAGGGGATAAGAAAATGTTGGAAATTAGCGGGAAATATGGGAACAAATGCAGAATCGAACTAAATGAAAGCAAAAGCAAAGTTATACCTGTTGGTCATAAAGTGGAACCTACTCGAAGGTGGAGAGTGGGTAATTTTGTATTCCGGAAGGTAGCAGCAAACTTCTTACTTTTGGAGATAGGTGCCTACAAGTATTTGGGGGTAAATATTGCCTAAACATCACGAGAAGAAGCATTTATCGAAACTACACGAATACACTAAATGTGAAGGAGGAGCGTATTCTTAATTAAATGAAACTTATAGGGATAAACAGCTTCAAAAAGCTGTTCGTGTGGAAAACCATTTCGGAAATGGTTGGTATGCCTAATATAAAATATGGTACGGAAGTGATACCTCCAAATCAAAGGAAGTAATTCAATTCTAAAGAGCTCGGAAACTCTGCAGAACGATGCAGGCCGATGGACAACAAAGTCGAGTAATGCCAAAGCAATTGGAGCAGTCAGGGGTGAGCTTGGGTGGGTGATGATCAGGGACAGGATAGACTCAGTGAACCTCTGTTATCCTAACTAGTTTAATCTCCGCGGCGGGCGGTGGGGTAAAGTTTAAAGATAGTGGGAATTCAAATACAAATACAGGGTGGATTGAGCAAGTGAGGGAGTTAATATAGAACTATTCATCGAAGATCTCGAACTCAGAAGTGGAGACACCCCCAGAGTAAAACAAAATCGTCACAGAAGGAGTCATGAATGACTGTAACTGAAAATGGCGAGAGGTAGGTCAACGGGGGTGTCAAAGCAAAGTGACCTTTGGGTGCCCTGTGTAATAAAGAGCAACCAAGTTATGAGGAGTACCTTGATGGCACTTTTAGGGGTGGGGGGGCATAGTTCAAGTTGTGGATGCGGTCGCTAGAGCTCAAGGGGGAATTGGAAAAGACAAATCTGTAATTTAGGAGCAGTGGATATCTATTAGAATGTCGAAAATACCTATCTAACAGAATAAGATTCACAGAGAGTATGGGGAAGTTGGATGGGAGAATGAAGGGTATGTGGTTATTGGGTGACACAAAGGAGAGGGTAAGTATCCTTATCGCGGAGATTGGGAAGAATTCGGTTTGGGATGTTATCAAACAGTTCGTTTCCGGGTGTTCGGGGAGAGAAGAGGCGTGGGTATAGGGAGGTATTTGAGAACACATGGTTAATCAAGGCCTTCTCACCTGAGAACCGCGACAAAGCATCACCATAGTGTAGTTGGAATAATACTCAGTCGGGAATATAGTTCAAAACGTTTTCTGACATTTATTTGTGGGTAAATTCATGTTTTTGTCGTAACGTGCAGACTTCCCAACTTCTTAATTACGCGACGATCACTCCATCGTACGTCAAGTATCCGATTTTTGATACGAAAGTCGTATACGTCGTCGGATAGAAATGAAAACTATAGCTTTCCGTTGGGGTGGTCACAACTACATGTACGATAAAATTTTCGTAGACGTCGCTCCTGTCCGTCCGAATAAAATCGAACATGCTCCATGTTTTGACGGACTGAATCCAATCGTATACGATTTTTTTCAATATTTTGAAGGTCAAGGTCAAATCAAAGTATCAAGAACCACATAATTATGCATGTACTATGTCATGTTTCTGATTCCTGGAAGTGCTGTGTAGAAGGTAGGTGTGTATCTTTGTTACTCGTGTCTTATATTTTCCACAGTATGGTAGTTGTTATGTGGATGATGAATTTTCAACTGGTTTTACGTATGCGTCACTGCCGCCCCCAATATTTTCATGTTTGTATTCAAATTTTTATTGAAGATTACAATAATTTTATAAAATCATAGCAAAATGACCTTCTCACCATGACTTGGCCCCGTTTTCATGATATTTCAGTTTATACGCGCTCCTTGTGGAGAGCTTTGACGCCATGGAAACGTACATATAGTGTGACCATGCAACGATGTGAATCGCAGAGAAATTCGTCTACGATAGACAGACTAGAAAATCATACGCGATGGTGTGACCGCCGCCTTAGCAATTACCGTAATCCAAATTGGTCATTCTGGCCCCCATTATCCCGAATCGGGTTCTAAAGATCCCCAGTTGTATGACCGACTGTGTGCCTGGCAAAAAGTCCAAGTGTCAGTTCTAGTCTCGTAAGAAAGCACATGGTTACTGGCAAGTACAAATCGATATCTAAGACCCCCCCAATCTAAACGAAAATGTCCCGAGTGGAAAAATTATTGTGAGAGGGTGGCACACTCTTTACACCCCACTCGCTTATGTATGTCCCTTGACAGGGAAATGTATTACTGAGCTATACAGTTGATAAGATTCCATCGATTTGTTTTGATGTGTTGGGGGCTGAAATAACTTCATACAACACTAAGTGCTATCTCCCGCGTCAAATGGTAATCCCATTGCAGGTTTCATTTCACAGTGGCTAAAATTGCATGTTTTATGTACATAAAGAGGCCATCTGCGATTTTTTGTAGTGGTAGAAAAAGCTCATGGGACGTTTTCCTGCAAAACGTATGGGGCGAGGGGGTCTTGGGTGCAAAACAGAAGTGAAGGAAATTTATCTAACTTGGTCAGTACGAAACATACTCCAAATTACAGTTTGAAAATGCTGAATGGCCAGATGAAATTTTCAACGTTTGCCTGAAAAAGAAGAAAGAGACAGTATAAAAACTCATAATGACCTTATATAAGATGCCTATGGAGGAACAACAGGCTTCTAATGGGCGGAGATAAGGCAGGGTAACATTTATAAATAAAACGGTCTCCTTGAGGGGGAGGGTCAGGGTAGCTGCTTTGCCCCTTGCCCAGAGGCTAGGGCAAGGGGGCCAGCGCTTGTCATTTTTCGCTAGAAGTGCCGTAATGGAAAATACTTAAATTTCCAAGAACTGTAACTAAGAAACTCTTGAGTATTCGTTTCTAATGTATTTTGCGTCTACCGATGCAAATGGAGGAGGACGTGTATCAGGTATAATAACGGAAGCTGGTGGATAATCACCAAACGAAGAAACTATACAATTGGCGGTGTGATTTCTAAAGCTTTATATCATCCCTTGAGTGGAACAAGGTGTCATCTGCAATTCTTATATTTATAATGCCAATACTATTGCGTGTCGCATTACAATTTATGATACCTTGTAAACTCCTTAACTCATATCCAGAGTCGTATGCCATTTTTTATACAGCCCCCCCCCCCCCCCCCCCCCCCCACACTTCACCCTCCGTCTTGCACCCGGACGCTTTCCCGCACCCTTGTGGACAAGGAAGATAATTACAGAGAAATCTCTGCCAGCAACAAAATTGGAAAAACGTTTTGTAAAGTCCTTTTTGGGAGACAGGTGGTCTTAACTCATATCCAGAGTCGTGTGCCATTTTTTTATACAGAGTGAAACATTTTTGGGGGGTTTGTGGAATAAGAAAGCCAGGATTTGACGATCAGCTATATAGAACATTCGGGAGTAACTGTTGTCAAATTGAGGTCGAGGTCGAGGTCAGTGGAGCGTAGAGGAAAAAAATGACAATACGGCGATAAGGAATGTCCAATGCGAAGGCTGGGAGTAATGGAGGCACTGGCACATTTTCAGTTAGATGGTCCAAAAATAAGTGAAACAGAGTCTGATCCATCGGTACAATGAGAAAGCGTAATGGGAGAGTGAAGGATACGTTGGTATTGATGACATGAAGGAGAGGGTTTGTTTCTTTATTATGGAAATTGAGAAGAGGATTACTGGATATCGTAAAAGATTTCGTTTGTAAGTGCTGGGGAGGGCAGAGAGGAGGGTTTTCGTGGGTAATGGATGCCTTTTCATCTGAGAACCTCGACAAATCAGCGGTTGGTCAAAGTGTTGTTATGTGAGTAGCAATAGTAGTTGTAAAAGGACAAGAGTACAACAGTAGTAGATACAAGGTAGAGTTGGTAGAAGTAGAACTATAGTATAAGCAAGTAGCAGTTACAAATGTTATCGGCGTCGTCGAAATAGTCGTAGTAGCAATAGGAGTGGTAGTGGCAGTAGTATGAGTAGTAACAGCAGATGGAGTGGAAGGAGTAGTAGTGGACGTAATAGTAGCAGTAGTGGTCATAGTAGTA